>FWPY01000035.1:1368891-2737783 GCA_900174645.1 Sonneratia alba | reverse complement strand
CAGAGAGAGATGTCTTTTGTGGAAAACAAGGGGAAAAACGCCTCATGTTTCTGCCACACAAATGGATAAATTTTGGGGTATCCGAGGAAGAAGGCGTTAATGCGAAGCCCCCGGCTAGGCGAGCACGAAGTCCCCGACCTGAAAGTAGACACATATATCCTCTTGCGTCCCTCCACCGGTAGAAGTTGGTCTCATGAGGGAAGAGCTGTTTTTCGTGAGTTAAGTGTCAGACACAACACATTACGCACAGAGACCTATCTCGCGGTTTCCTTGCATGTTGGCTTTCTATCTTTGTTTTTTCCTCAAAGGACGCAGTTTGGAATCGTTATCGTCTAGGCACCTTCAAGGGGTTTGCTAGCTTACTTGCCCGTGGGCCGGCCGTTTTTGCCTCGCATCCTGTGCTAAGCACAAATATCGAGGGCTAAACACCATAGCACGAGCCCCAGTTGCAGGTAAAAGCTGAAGTGTGGTCTCCCCTTTCATTATATCTAATGGGATGGTTAGCACGATTACTCTCCACGCACTTCCCTTACCGCAATGAGGTTGCCTGGTCCATTAATGTGTCAATACTCCCGAAGGGCGGCGCGAACCATATTCTGAACGACAATGACACGAAAGCTTATCCATGAAGGGAGTGCCATACACTGGTTTCCTTTATAAGTTAAAGAAGCCTCTTCATCTTGTGGATAACGAGACTATGGTCATGTTACCGACGCAGTCTTTTTGTAGCATTCGCGGGTCTTTGTTACTTTAACTTTGGGAGGGAGGCGGGAGATTAGTTCATTGTGGAACCTTATAGCCCATTGTTATTTAAACAATTCCGACGCCAAATTCGGGCTTTACCAAAATATTGCCGAGGGCCGCTGAAGGATGAATATACGCCTCTGCTTCACTGTCGAGGATTGGGTTTCGCTTGGTGGAGGTTTCTAACCAAACTTGAGACATGTTCTGAGGTGTATTTCCAGGAACTCCTTTGATGATATTTGGAGGATTACACTGACATGAAGTTACAGAGTTGGAAACCACCGCCAAAATAATTTTGCAACAATTTGGATGGGATTTGACAGCATTGAATTGCAAGTGCACCTAACTCGAGTATCAATTGGAGGGGCGAAGCAGCAGTGCTGTGGTTATGGATAAGGAGGGTTACAGTCGCTGAAGTTAATAGTGTCATAGCTTCTCCAGCTGTTGGCCCCCGAACTCAAGCGGAGAACTTTTATGAACAAAGTCCAAACCTTAAGCGACCAATCTAGTTAAGGCATTTAACTATCCATGTCTTGTCATAGTTGTGCATGCCCGTGATGAATCTGCATTGATTCCTCTATTCCATCTACTGTTTTTAGGTGCTTGCACAAGGGGAGAGTGGTATCTACTACTACGAAAGAAGATTGCCACTTCAAGAGGCAAGCGGGGATCCCGACATTTTGATCAGGAATGATCCAAGTACAAAGGTCACCCGTTCCGTTCGGACACCCGAAAGCTTGGTATGCACTTCAATCTCTATGTCCCTTTCATCCTTTTCCTTATCCTAGTGCATTCTCTGCTTCTTTTTTTTTTCTTTTTTTTATTTACATATATATATTTTGGTTATGTCATGCCTAACTGGATCAATCTAGATCTCGATTGTGGAGGACATGGCCTGGAAGTACCGAAATTAGTCAATTTCTAAGCCTTAAATCCTCCAAATTTTGATGGAGAGGGAAGAAGTGATGAGGAACATGATAGTCAAATGCCCCGCTATTCGATTAATATGCCCAGATCCTAATGATGATTACGTCACCCATCATGTTGACAGCACAAAGTGCCAATAGTGGGCAAGTACTCACAGCAAAGTTGCTCCTCTCGAGTCATGCGGATCCCTCCTCCTTCTGTCTTCTATGCTGAATGATGTAATAGCACAGGATACGGTCCTTAGCCTCATCATGGTGGAGCAAGCATCTATGAAAAACTAGCCAATGCCTTCCCCGATGAAGTGCACTTGCGATCCATGGTGAGGTCATGAAAGATATTTGGCATGCATCCAATCACTTTCCTTTGTAGATTCATCCTCCGATGAGTGATGATCATTCAGTGATATTCCTAGATCACTCAAGTCGTTTTCGCAACTTTGGAGGCTTCAATAGGATCCAAGCCATCTGCCGTTGAGCATAGCAGAAGAAGTAAGAGTGGCAGAGATCCAATTTTCTGCAACAAAAGCAATGGGGAGAAAGCTAAAGATGCCAACCACTTGAAGACTCTCACTACCGAGCGGGATAGTATGGCTTCGCAAAACGTATAGCACTTCGGGACAGCGGAATTGGACAAGTTGTTCGGAGGAAATAGAAGGGGCTGATATAATTAATCCAAGAGACATCCCAAGCTTAGAATCAAGAAAATCTGCCATCGATGCTGCTAGCACCCAACTAGGCAATGCCCGTCACGCACCCTACTTAACTGATGTGGAGGCTCACTCGTTGAGAGAGTTGCATGATATAATGGAAGAAAAGAGGGCTCCCTTGAGGAACCTTTGAATGGAAATTGTAAATAGCCAAACAAAACCTTAGAGTCATTTACTCTTATTTCTTTTCCTCTATTTTTGTGAGCTACCTTGTAATACTTTGCTCTCTGCCCTCTAATTGAATTTAATATATCAGCATCTAGCTTTGTCGTGGAATCATCCTATTGCCTCTTTACATATATATATATATTTATATATGACCAAGCCTTAACTAGTGTATAGTACCTTGTGGGGATCAAGTCATAATGCAGCTTCCTTTTTTTTTTTTTTACTATGACTGAACCTTAACCAGTGTAGTTAAGGCTGCCTATGTACCCCCTTTGAGGGATCAAGTCATAATTTTTTTTTTGGTGACTGAACCTTAACCAATGTGGTCAAGGCTGCCTACGTACCCTTGTGAGGGATCAACGTCATAACGTAGTTCAATTTTTTTTATTTATGCATAATATTGCTTCAAGAATTTTCCCATTGATAGGACCGATTCTCAAGCCCGTCTTGATCCACCAAACTTGTAGGCACCATTAGTGTATGCTTCTTTGACGACATAGGGTCCATCCACTTAGGGAAGAAACTTGTTCCCAGTTCGGTGGTGACAATAATTGGCCTTCCGTACAGCAAGAACCAGGTCTCCTACTTGGAATGAGCGTAATCGAAGGCGCTTATTGAAGGATTTTCGACATCCGGTGGCTTGGTAACATTCTAGACGTTGTTGAGCCTCCAGTCTTCTTTCATCCAGTGCTTCTAGTTCTTCTAGTCGCAACTTCGCGTTTTCTTCACTAGTGAGCCCTTCCTGAAGTGCAATCCTTAATGATGGGATTTGTTGCTCTAGTGGTAAGACGGCTTCAACCCCATACACTAAAGAATATGGTGTGGCTTGAGTTGGAGTTCGAAATGTTGTCCGGTATGCCCACAAGGCTTCACCAATCTTTTCGTGCCAATCCCTCTTTGATTTGCAAAATCTTCTTAAGGAGGTTACATAATGTTTTGTTGAAAGCTTCTGGCAAGCCCGTTTGCTGCAGCATTGTAGGCGGAAGAGTTATACTGCTTGAAGCCGAATTCTCAACACAACTTGTCCATGGCCTTATTTGAGAATGGCTTTCCATTGTCTATGACGATGTAAGCGAGGTACACCATATCTAAAGATGATGTTTCCACGGATGAAGTTGGTCACTATCTCTTTCTTCACTTCACGAAATGGAGCTTCTGCCCACTTAAGAAAAGTAATCAGTGGCCGCAAGGATATATGCATGTCCACCAGAAGACTTAGGGGTTAATGGTCCAATAACATCTAATCCCCATGCATCGAAGGGCCAAGAGGCGACTGTAGGATGGAGTGGTTCTGGAGGTTTGGTGGATGAAGTTTGCATGAAACTTGGCACCGCTTGAACACTTCTTTGAATAATCCATGCAGTCCCTCACCATAGTCGGCCAATAGTAGCCCATTCTCTTAAGCTGAAAGTGGAGCTTAGGGCTGATTGGTGGGCACCACATGCCCCTGAATGAAGCCTCTTCCAGTGCTTTAAATGCCTCGCAATCATTAAGGCATCTCAAGAAGACTCCATCAAATGACCGTCGATAAAGGACACCCTTAAAATGAATAAATCGAGGCGCTCGACTCTTATGTCAGTTCTACGTCTTGAGTCATCTGGAAGTTTCCCATATTTTAAGTAATCAATTAGAGGTTGTCGCCAATCTTCTTTATTGATTTCGTAAGCGGATAATGTGCAAACATCCTTCTTCATTTTGTGTGACATCCATTTGAGGAACCACCCACCTTTGGCAAACGGGAACTTTCAACTCTGCTTTTGCCATTGTAAGAGTGGATGCTAGGCAAGCTAGTGCATCTGCTTGCCTATTTGATTCCCTAGGCACATGTGTGTCAGTGTGAAACACTCAAATCGTTGAAGAAGGCCCCTAGCATACTGGGCGAGGGGAACCAATTTTTGGCTTTTTTAACTTCATAAGTAGTCAAGAGTTGGATTCACCACTAGCTTTGGAATCACCAAATATTTTGAGGCCTGCTACTTCTCTTTCTATTGCCATTTTCGAGTCCAAGAATAAGTGCTTGGTACTCTGCCACATTGTTTGAGCATTTCTCACGCAAGGGCAAATGCGTATGGCAACACATCTCCTTCCGGGGTGACGAAGATGACTCCTGCCCCAGCACCATGGTCGGTTGGCTGCGCCCATCAAAATACATCTTCCATGGTGTTATTGGTTCAATTAGCATGACATCCTCATTCGGGCAAATCATCTGAAAGTTCCCAGGACTCCGGAATTGGATGGTCTGCAAGGAAGTCTGCGAGAGCTTGCCCTTTAATAGCCTTTTTGAGGGACATAGGAGATCTCAAGCCCTTGGAGTAACATCGCCCATCTCCCCTACTCGCCCAGAGAAATCAGATCATGACAATGATGTATTGAGAGGGTTAGCTCTTGAAATGAGGTGTACTATATGGGCCTGGAAGTAATGTCGCAATTTCTGGACAGAAAAAACCAAGGCTAAGCAAATCTGTTTTCAATGGGAGAGTAATTATTCTCGGCCACTGTCAATGTTCGACTTAGGTAGTAAAGGAGCATTTTCTTTCCTTTCTTCATTCTCTTTGAGCAAAAGAGAACACCTAACGTGTAGAGCGTTTTTGCCGCTGACAGATAGAGTAGTATTAAAGGTTGGCCAGGTGTAGGAGCTCGCAAAACAGGTGGCTTGAGTAAATACGCCTTTATTTCTCTCAAAAGCCTTATGGCAAGCTAGATCCCAGAAGTTATACTACATCCTTCTTCATGAGCCGATTGAATGGCTGACATCGACCAGCAAGATTAGAAATGAAGCGACGAATGTATGCAATTTCCCTTGTAGACTTTTCAGCTCATGAAGGTTCTTTGGCTCTGGCATTTTCAAAGATTGCATCTATTTTAGAAGGGTCAATTTCGATGCCTCGATGTCGTACAATGAAGCCAAGGAACTTGCCAGATGTGACACCAAATGCACACTTCAAGGGATTCATCCTTAGCTGGTAGCGACGTAAGCGGTCAAACACATTGCGAAGGTCCTGCCAAATGTGATTGTCTTTCCTTTGACTTTACCACCAAATCATCAACATAACATTCTACTTGTTTGTGCAACATGTCATTGAAGATTCTCTGCATGGCTCTTTGATACGTTGCCCTGCATTCTTCAATCCAAAAGGCATAACTTTATAGCAATAAAATCCTTTTGGAGTACGAAAAGCTGTCAATTCTTTGTCTTTAGGATTCCATGCGAATTTGATTGTATCCAGACATTCCATCCATGAAGGAAAGAGCTTCATGACGCAGTTGTTCGCATCGACCATAAGTTCCATTATGGGGCAATGGAAAATCATCCTTTGGGCATGCGTTATTGAGGTCTCGAAAGTCTACACAAATACGTATTTGGCCATTCTTCTTCTTTACCGGCACTATGTTCGAGACCCAAGTGGGGTAAGGGACTTCTCGAATGAACCCGGCACAATCAACTTATCCACCTCAGTCGTTATTTGGGGCAATAGATCAGGATGGAATCGTCTCTGGGCTTGTTTAATCGGTCATACCCATGCTTGATAGACAATTGATGTATTGCAAACCTTCGGATCCAGTCCAGGCATTTCTTGGTAAGGACCATGCGAATACGTCTCTATATTCAATCAACAGTTTAACATAAGCTTCTTCTTCATCGGGGCTTTAAGTTTTGTGCTAAGGAAAAATAGGGCGGTGTTCTTCTTTTGAACCCAAGTTGACTTCCTTTAACTCATCAAACCGTAGATTGCCCACCTTCCTCCAAAGTTTCTGGAGCCTCTTCTACTTTTACCTCTACCTCTTCAAGCCGACTGTCGTTAATTTCTTGAATGGTGACATGACAAGATGACATTGTTTGGTTGTCATTAGCTTCATTGCATCCTTCATCTGGCTTAGTTATTTATCACCATTCGAGTATTTGCCCTTAATGTTTCGTCAAGCTTCAACTTCAAGTGTTAGACGACGTCTCATTCTTGATGGAACAACACTTTGAAAGTCCCTCATTTTTGACAAACAAAGGGTCGCAATTTCACTCTGCGTATTGGTTTTCTGCTCATTAAGACTGATCGGATGTATGAATCCCAATCTTCGTTTGATTGCTCCTTTGGTCCCTTGGCTTTTAGTCTCCCTAGTGACGTTCCCCAACCTATCAAAGACTGAAGATCGTTTAGGTTGCCTTCCCAAGCGATCAAATACAGAGGGTCTTGAAGATGGTGGTGGTTCTTTGTCATCATCACCTTCTACAGAAATATACCCTGTAGAGACTTTCTTTAACAGGAATTGAATAGATTCAGGTGGAGTATATCCCAAGCCACCTTTCGAGTTTGCAACAGCATGCCCTTGCTCCTTTAATGCATATTGCATCTCGGTCGAACCTTGCTTATTTAATATGTGCAACATGGAAGAAGGCCCCGTCAAAGACTGCATGTCTTGGTCATATCTAGCTTTTGCCAATAGTCTATAGGCATTAGGGTCATACCCGCCTTGACGTGTTGTAGGTATCACCTCTTGTATGGGTGAGTTCTAAGAGAGCTGCCTAAAGCCTGTTAACGGCCGACTAGAGGACTTAACAGCCTCAATTCTTGTGACTGGCAGGTTTAACCCTTTTAAGCCCACATCTTTTATTCCCTTGCTATAAGTGAACGGTGGTTGTCCTTCCTTCCTCTTAGCCTTCGGGACATATCGTAGGACTGGCACTATCTCATTCAGCCCACTATTAGGCTCACTATTCCCTTTTGTGTTTTTGAAGTCATCAATGGCAATTGGTTTTCTCATTTGCAGTGCTAGCTTGTTCCAAATCCTTAGCGCCTTCAAATTGGAGTAGCTTACCCCGGTCCTTTGACGGCGATGTGTGTTGTGTCCATCCTAACGTCTGGCCCTTGATGTAGAACTTAGCATCAGCAAAATGAGCCTCAGCCTCTGTGAATGGCTTACCATCTGCTACTACCGTCTTCTGACAACCATTTTTTGTATATTTGAAGCACTGGTGAAGGGTGGAAGGCACCACACCATGTTCATGTATCCAAGGCCGACCAAGGAGCATATTATAAGTTGTCTTTGCGTCGATGACATGGAACAATGAACTTGAGTCCATGTCATCTATTGACAAATCTACTTTCATCTTGCCAATAGCTCTTTGCCCCCCTTGATCGAAACCTTGTATCATCAAACGGCTTTCTAAGAGCTCGTTAGGAGTCACACCTAGATTTCTCATAACTTGAATGGGAAGGATATTTACTGCAGAGCCACCATCTATCAATATTCGGTTTAGTCGATATCCACGAGCATAGCCTGTGACAAATAGTGGCCGATTGTGGGGTTCAGCCCCTAAGAAAAGGTCTTCATCAGTGAAGGTTATGGTCTCCAGACAATTGGCACGTGAACAAGGGATAACGTTCCTATCTTTCTCTTGACTCCCTTCATCACCAATTTGATTGCACGACGATGATGAAGTTATGGCATCTGGTGACTTGTCAGGGAGAGAGTCCCATAGTGTAATTGGAACTCCTGCCCCTTGCAGGTAGCGTCTCTTGATCTCCCTGGGTCTATAAGTCCTCCTCTTGGATATTGTCTTCCTTGGCTTCATCGCCACCTTAAACATCACTTGTGTTCCTTCATAGGGTTTATGAAAGACATCCATGTGAGCTTGCGGAGTCTCTTGTAACTCCTGAGATACTGGCTTTTGCAACCCAAGAGAGGTTTGTCTTGGAATCGATTGTTGTTGTGTGATGGGAACCCACTCCTCTTCGTTGCTATCTGATGATCTACGACAGGAGGTGTCAAAAGTTTGAAGGCTGTTGATGCCATGCTAGTCATCAACGAGCGCCTTGTAGTGTCTTCTTCCTTTACAAAGGCAACATTGCTTGTAGTCACTTCATCTTCAAATGTAATTTTTTCCTTGACGTGCTAAACCCATGATTTTATCTTTGAGGACAAAGCACTTCTCCACCGGATGACTCACTAATCGATGGTATCTACAATAGTTTGGGTCGCTTGTGCGTCCAGCTTGTTGTGGTCGCTTCATTTCTGGTAAGTCAATAAGCTTTAGCTCGAGTAAGTGATCAAGCATGCCTGGGACGTCAGAATCAGGGAATGGGTAGACCTTGTTTTGCAACTCCTCAAGCGTAGGCTTGAGCATTAGTTTACGTTCCGCCGGAGGTACCTTCACTTCCATCTCCTTATTTCCTGAGATTCTAATAGGGGTAGTATTTACAGCCAAGGCTTGCTTGGTATCAGTCTTGAAGGACTTGCCCCCTTTCCTTGTATCTTGACGGTCCTTTACCTTCCCAAGCTCTTGGATAGGTGGTCCTTGCGCGCCACTTGACTTAATGCTAAGCTCCATGTCATGTGCTCACGTAGCTAACTCCTCAAAGGTGTGGGGTTTGATTCCCTGCAAGATATAGCGCAAACCCCAGTGCATTCCTTGAATGCACATGTCAATTGCAGAGGCTTCGGAGAGCCGATCTCTACAATTAAGACTCATATTTCTCCATCTATGAATATAGTCTGTGACAGGTTCATCTCTCAATTGACGTGCACTGGTAAGCTCAATCATACTCACAGTACATTTAGTACTGTAAAACCTATTAAGGAAATCTTGCTCTAACTGTCCCCAGCTATCGATTGAGCCAGGGGCAAGGTCTGTGTACCAGTTAAACGCATTGCCTTTTAGCGAACGCACAAATTGTTTTACTAGCAAATCACCTTCGGTCCCCGCATTGTTGCAAGTCTCAACAAAATGTGCGATATGCTGTCTTGGATTACCCTTTCCATCGAACGGTTGGAACTTGGGCGGTTGATAATTTACAGGCATTCTTAACATGTCGATCCTTCGCGTATACGGCTTGATGTATGCAGACGACATTGAGTTGCTGGGTTGCACTTGGCCTTTTAACGCTTCTTTGATGAATTCATGTAGTTGGTTAGTGGGAATAAATCCGTCAGCAGCAACACGTATGGTTTTCGTCGATGTTGGCACTACTTCGTCAATGGTAGTGGTGTCAAATACCTGTCCTTGGGTAGCAACAACCTGTGTAGTCTCATTTGACATTAATGATTGTGTTGCAGCAGGGATGGTCTCTGGTGCAAGCACCTGCTTTGAAGTACTGCCATCAACTCGCCTCGACTTATCCATAACTTCAAGCTTGTTCATCAAATAAGCGACTTGTGAGTCACGCTCCTGGATGGTTTTCATGAGTCCTTCTAGAGTTTTTGCCATAACAGATACTTGCTCCTCCAAGGATGATGTGTTCGTCATCATGGCCGGTAGAACTCCTATGTTTCCTGAGCCTTCTCCTTCCATCATGAGCCCATCAGAGGAAGTAGGAATGAAGGCATCGCTATCTTCAAGTTTCCCCTTGTCGTAAGATTCATCTTTCTCCATAGCGTCTAGTTCCTTTTGAGGAAAGTGATGAGCCGACATGTCTTCGGCGATAGTGTTGTGATCATGACTTACCAGGTCTGATGTGACACCCACAGGAGCATGCTCGAAGATAGCATTAGACTTCATTGTTGTGCTGCTACGAGCCGCAACATCTTTGGCCATGCTTCTTGTGTAGACCCTTTGTTGAGTATCTGCATCAGCAATAACAGCATCATCATGACTCTTCAGCCTTGGATCGAAGACGACAAGTTTCCTTGGTCCCATTGTAGCTTCTAGAGTGAAATCTTCAAGGAGAGATGAGAGGTAGAGATGGTCCCACCAGGCGTGCCAGAAATTTGTACGCAACAAATTTCGAGTCTCAATAAAGACGCGATAAAAGTTACGACAAAATTATCTTTAATACAATTGCTTTTTTTCTTTCTTTTTGAGTGGGTACGAATCTCTAAGAAAATTATAAAAAAATAAATAAATCCTCTGATTCTCTTTTGTGCTAGATTCCAAATGAGACTTGAGCCATATACTTTCAATTGTGGTTGGAACCACCGGGGCTTATGAGCTTGATCCGATGAATCCGAACGTTGCTTCAAGCGAGGGCTTCACAGCTTGTTCTCGATCAGAGTGGGTAACGGAGTTGCCGGGGGTTTTGAGCTTGATCCGTCAAATCCTCCTGGAGTCTCGAGCGAGGGCTGCAGCAGCTTGATCTCGGTCGGGGTGGAACACCGGGGCTCTATGGGCTTGATCCGATGAATCCGAATGTTGCTTCGAGCGAGGGCTTCACAGCTTGTTCTCGATCGGAGCGAGTAATGGAGTTGCCGAGGCTTCTGAGCTTGATCTGTCGAATTGGTGTAGGGTTTCTCCGAGTCTTTGATGTAACAGAACTTCGAAAGGGTTTTGGAGAGTCTCGGGTTGGACAAAGATTTCTCAGGTTTTGGTGACTTCTCTCTTCTTCTCTCCCTTTTCTTCTTCTTCCTTCCTTTTTTCCTTTTTCCTCCGAAGGAGAGTCCTCTATTTATAGAGGAGAAAGGATGATGTGGCAATCCTCGTTCTGGCATCTAATTGGTCGGAAAGAATCGATCTTGACCGTCCATCTTGATTGTAATATATGGTTACCTATTTTGCTTTTAGGCAACATTCAATGAAGGAAATATTTTGTAATTTCCTTCATTCCTTTTTTTTATTGATATATCGGGAAAATAGAATATCTAATAACCCGATATATTGTTACTATTAATTTTCTTTTAATTGTGCAAATATTTGGTAGATGATGAGGTGGCAAGTTGTGATTGGCTACAAATTTTTCAGTTTCTACAGCTGTATAAATCCATTGCAGGACCCAAATCCTAACAATGCGGTTGCCTGCACAACCTTGTGTTCAGAGAGTACAAGGGCAACGCTGTGTTTGGCAAGTGCTACATATCCATTCTCTTTATACTACTCTTCTGAAGCCGTGTTCACTTAGAATCGGCAAATCCTTTTGATGTCTGATTAACAACTTTGGTGCTTTTAAATCATTTTCATATTATGTTTCTCTTATATGCAACAGTTCTTGCTGGTTCTAAACTTGAAAATTAAAGTAGATTTTTACCAGACTTGCACTCAAAAATGGATTTTTAGAAGACTAAGCTCCTCAAGGGCCTGTAAACCAAGATATGTTTATCTCTCAATGTAGTAGAACTGTGGACACAGTATTTTTGAGCATGGAGAAGTTTTCCATTGAAGTGACAGCTAAATCATCATGTTGTTTATTGCCATTTCCAGATAAGAATCGAGACTGATCCAGCAGACAGGACACAACTGCGTATGACAGTGGCATCAGGGGTCCCCACCTTAACATTCGAGTAAGCATCATAATTTAGGACAGACCCAATTTTTCAAAATCAAAATAATAAAGCCTCTACCTCTTGACTCTTTGCTTTGGGAGAACGTCCGACTCGGTGCTTCCCATGCAGGTTGAAGGAGTTCGTTAAGGAACAGTTAGTCAACATTCCTGCACCTCGTGGACCAGCCTCAGGCACTGCCCCTACCCCAGCAAAGGCCCCGTTCATACCACCGGATGATCCTGGTGCTATTCTGGCAGGATTGCTGTTATATACTGGAAGAAGTCCAATTTTCAATGATTTGTTGGATACAGGTGTCTCTATATACGGCCGATCTGCCCATCCCCTCGGTCTAAGTGGCTAGGTAGAATCATATTGATGACGCGGGGGCTTGGCACACATTCCAGGGTGAGGTAAGATTTGTCAGTTGGGTTTTGGGTATATTGGGCCTTGCTCGGCATTTTGAAAGTCAACAGGATTTTTTATGCGTTAGAGAGCGTTTCTGGGCACTTTCTTCTTGTCTATTTTGTTGTATTGAATTCTTGATGATTTCATTTCACCATACGGTTTTCCTTTAGAAGGTTTGACGGCACATGGTGTAACATAGATAAGATATCCATGTAGTAGAACACAAGTTTGTAACCAGGCCCGTATCATTTGTCGATCTGATACTTATTCTTCAGATAGGATATTTATCTGCGCGGAAGCTGGACTTGATTTCTGCCGTGTGTACATTTCTTTAATCGGATGTTCTGGGAGGCCTCCTCATGATGCGTTTCGAGCAGACCGCTGCGCCTTGAATCGACACGGAAAATCAGTACCTAAACAACAAAATTGGGCCGAGGCCCGAGTTTCAGGATGGGCCCCAGATATAATCACGGACCAGCCTTAACATGGCATGCACTGGCCCAACCAGATGGGCTACACTCGGCCCAATGCCGAGGGCTCCCATGGGCCCATTTGGGTCATTCTCCTGTTAGGAAGTCTGCTCTGTCGAGTTCCGCCCATACACTTATTGAGCCCCTGGCCCATTGTAGATCTTTCGTTGTAGGCTACAGGCCAGGGAGCACTTCGTCAGGATATGTCTAGAGCCATTGTTCGATCGTGGGCCAGCTCAATCTACACAATCTGGTAGGCCCAATCCAAGAGATCTGGGTTAACGGACAAGAGGTGCAAGTGCAGGATAACACATGGGTTTTAGCGAAATTTAGGCCCATATTCCTACCCGGGGCTGGCCCATAGTAAGATGGGCCCGAGATTCAACCGTATTCAAGCTAAGACTACGTAGGCTAAAAATGGGCCCATCAAGAGAGGGCCCAGTCTGAGCGGGCTGAGCATTGGGCAAATGGTGTAGCTTAGATGATCCGTCTAGGGTGAAATCTAGGCCCACGGTCCAACCATGGTCTGCATGGGCCCAATTAGCCCCATGACCAGCCGGTCAGGACCTTATGAGGACTTCCGGCACTGGCTGGTTCAGTCAAGCACCATTCAAAGGTTAAAATTTAATTCCTCGTCTCAACATATCCATCAAGACGGAATTCTGTACAAAAGCTTCGACGAGATGAGCACCCCGACAAAATAAAAAGAAAGTACTTATCTTCAAGGGTGAGGGAAAAAATTCTTCTATCGAACCACAGTGTTTACCTTGTCCCAGTGAGCGGAAGCAGGAAGCAGCAAGGCAGCACCAACTTGCAGACGAACATACGCCAAATGCCCACCCGACAATCTGGATGATCAACTTAAAGCCATGCCGATCACTACTTAGAAAAAGGTCATCAATATGAGGAGGTGCCCCCATAGATAATTACCCAATTGCAGTAAATATGACGACTTCCAGTGAGCAGAGCATCAGGAACATTGACTAGAGGAGTCCGTAGAGTTGCGCCATCCACTTAGAACAGCAATCCGGCTTCTTCATCTGAGTCCATCTTGGCCTTCCCACTGTATCTGACACAAGATACGAAACCAAAGTAAGGGTCATTTGCGGTAATTGCCTCACCTCCAGCTGTCTCCCTCGATCTCTGGCTCATCCCAAGGAGAACAATGGCTATGATACATACCCCACAAGCCTCACAAGAGATACTTGGGGCAGGCTCCACAGTTCAAAGAACCTGACAGTAAACATCAAAGTGTCTAAAGAGATTGCCTGCTCCAATTCATCATCAGATCCAAGCATGTCATCCTGTTACGTTGCTGCATCCCAGTTACTGACATGACCGGATGAGGCCATCAATTCCCACTGCAAGTGCCTTTTCAAGGGCAATTTCCGTGAACCAGAACAAGCGGTGGCCCAACAGAACCCTGACTCCTGAGTTTCATCTTTCATGTGTTCAACTTGTGAGGTGGATTGAAGGAGACGGTCAACTAATTGGGTCGATAACTCTTCTGAGGAAACCATCACTGTAGTAGGTTCCCATCCTTTTGATTCACATACATCTCCAGAATCAGTGCCCAAAAGTACAGAAACTTCCTACTTCAAATTTGTTGGCTGGTTTTGTTTGTTGTGTTCTTAATTTTGCCGTCATCATATGGACGCAGGGGTGACTTATTCCTACGACATATGCAGCACCTAAAAACAAGCACCTCAGAAACTCATCTCCTTAACTTTAAGAGCATCAGCATGGTACCACTGCAGACATCCAAAGATGAAATGATTAAATTACTTAAAAAACAAAATATATGAAGACAACTCCCAACAAAAAAGTGCAATTTACCTTTCAAACCAAGAAGTTCTAAAAGTAACTCAATGATCCAGCAGCATCACATTTGGAATCACCCATGGACTGTAGCCAGAGATTTGCATCCCAAGGTCATAATCTTATTTCTTTTCAACATGAAGGTGCAAATAGGAGATACACACACTTCAGGAAGCAGCAAGTTCCCAAAATTGATATGATATGGCGCAAGTAGTTCAGATGTGAAAATTCAGGGTGCTAAGAATAAGCTGCAAAGTACAACTTATTTCCTAGAAGTTACTTAGCAAAATGGGCCGCAGATATATGTCAGGTTTGGATTCCATGGCTTTTGACACAGTTTATAAGACGATTATGGCCTATTTATATCTGCAGTGACCCTCAAGAAAACATTTTCTTTCCTGAAAGCAGAGCCACTATCATCAATGTTCTTCCGGATGATCCCCCAAGTAATCTGTGTTTTTGGGACTGAACTAGCATTTTTGGCCTCCTCCTTTGACTTCACAGATGAAGATACCAGAATGGAGATCTTGATCCTAGGAACTCCATTAACCATCTTGGTCTTTGGATTGTCTTGAGCTTCAGGAGTCATGGAGTAGTTATAGATTCTGCTCTCCTTCTTCACAAAAGCTCTTGCAAGGTGACATCACTTGCAGCTTAAAGAGGATTTAGTTTCCTGGTCTAGCAGTGACTTTGGACATATGACACAACCATCATGGCAATAACCTGGTAGGGAGATAGCAGAAATCAGATTTATCAGTGAACAGCATTCGAATGACTGCTACCTAGGTAGCAAACCTAGAATGAACCTCTTTGCTTGGACAACTTAGAACATATCTTCCAAAAGTTTATGTAAGAGCTGCTGAGATCACAAAGATTCATCATAAAAGAACCCTTTAGCAACTAGATGGAAGGCAATTCTTAAGCATAATGAAGCAGGCAAGATGTGGGGGTGTGGGTGAGTGGGTGGGTGGGGTAGGGGACTCATCAATGTGAAAAGCTATGGAAAGAAGGCCCAAATCAGTTAAGTATGAACATAACCTGATGTGCACTGCATCTGACCACATTCCTGAAAATATTTATCATTAATAAGTCAAATTAGAGTGAGTTTTTAATAGGAGAAAGAAAAATCACTTTAGAGTTTGTGGATGATTACCCAATTTAAATATCCTGTTCACAAGATGAAGAAGACATTGTCTCCACATTATCTCTCCTGCATACTAGGTAGGAAAATAATTTTATGCAAGCTGCTTTAATTGCACCTCAGATGGAGGAGACAGAATTTTCACTCTGTCCTCATACTCTTTGATCAAGTATAAAGGAACGTGTGCTTCAAAGAACCAGTGCTTCTATTTCCTCCTCGAACAGGCTCCACCTCAATGATGGTCTTCATCAGACAGGAAGAAAGGTGCTTCAGCATCCCAAAATCTACTCCATATACAATCTTGCTCTTCAAAACTTTCTCATCACAACACTTGCATTTCAGAATACAGAAGCTTCAAGGCCTTTTCCATCTGGAAAGTTTGATTCTGGACAAATCAGATTGTTTCCATCTCAAACAAAGATCCAGATATATCTGACCTGGTATGAATCAAAATCTAATTCACTTTCCTACTTATTTCTGAATGATTCAGTAGCCATAAATAGAGAGGCATAAATAAAAAATTAAAAACATACATGTAGAGAACAAGGAACGTCTGTCCTGGTTTCCTTTTATGTGATGCAATTTTTCCACATAACAAATAATTTTTCAAGGGGAAAAGGAGAAAGGAAAAGCACTGTCAAGGATACTCATATTAGCACTTTTCTATGACATGAGTGGAAAATATAGATGAGTTTGAGAAGAGAATCATACCTTCAGAAAAGGAAGAAGATATAATTAGAAAGCAACACAAATTAGCTTAAGCAAGAGGGCTTAGAGTATGATGCAACTTGAAGCCTGCACCATCATTTTTTGCCATTGTCTTCCAAAATTTGCACTCATAAAGGGACCACTGATGAGTCCATGAAAACTCTCCTCTATCAGCAATATGCATGTTGCCAAGCTAGGAAGACTCCCTTCTCTGCTCCATAGAGGAGGAAGACCGCTGAGAATCTTCATAGCACTTCTAGTTGCAATTGTGGCTGCTTAATTCAGCATACATCCTCTCCTAATAGTAATAGGACCCTTGCAAGAGTAACACCAACCAGACCTCTCAACTCTGACTTCATGGTGATCAATTTCAGCTCTGAACAGATTCTAAATAGATCATCACAAGAATTTGCAAGATTAAAAATTTCCGGCCTCCAGACAAAGGATGATAATCCTTTTCCAAAACGCCATCAAAAAACCAACTCCATTCCAGGCCCATCACTGTCAAATAATGCAACACATAGACAGATCATGTCAGCAATCTGAGTCAATGTACCTGAAAGGAAAAAGGAGAAACATTTAGCAGAATGAACCACATGCTCCAATTATGATGGGAAAGATTCATTAGGCCCACAGTCTTCCTTTTCTTTTTTTTGCTGAGACACTAGTACATATTAAAGAAAGAGCAAAAAACTCTAATAGCGCAAAAATCTCCAACAGTAGTATATGCAATCTGCTAATATGGTAGGTAAAGTAGAGCAATGCAAGTACGTCAGAAATTTTGAAGCAAGCTCTGGACCCTCCAGTGAGAGAATTCGAGATGATGCTTTAACACTAGCATCAAAGCAACATAAATGGCATCCGATAAGATGTTTGGGAAATTACAATTGGCAGTCCCTACCAAGTTATCCAAGCCAAAGAATATATAAAGAATGTGACACTGAACAACCTCAAAAGTTCATATACAGTATGGGAAACATACTCCTCTGGTACACCTAGACTCCATGACAACTCTGGCAATTGGGGTGCACGTGTATCTTCTCAACCTTAGAACATAAAGCACCATCTTGTTCACACTCAGTTGAATTGCTTGATAAATCAGCGTCAACATCACCATCAACTACGTTCCTCATTATCTTCAATGACAGCACATCACAAGGTCCAATTGTGCAGGATGTCCTGGATTTATCTACCGCATTCTGCTCAGGTGCATTGATGTTTTCACCCCCTTACAGGAAACCCTTTCCAATTTATTTTTCCTCCTATTCATTTCATGGGTGAAATTGGTCTCATCAATGATAATATTTCTGAGCTCCCAGCTGTCTAAATCTTCAAAATCCCCATCCTTGTAGTCCATCCTATACAGCCCAGCTTCAAAATACACTATCTTCCCAAGGAAAGTCCTATTTACTGCAAACTCCTTCAAGAAGTGCTGACCAACCAGTGCAATTGGCCTCGTGCTCTTCACCTGCTTCTCAGAGCAGGACCTAACTTCTCCAAGCCGTGATTGTCAGCCTCCAGAAGCGGTCGTTTCCTTAGCCAGCTCCCTTTTTAAGTAATGGTGGCTCCATTGGACAAACGAACAATATACAGGTGGATGAAATCCCAAATCGAAGCACAGGGCTGAAGGCTTTCCTCTAGTGCCCCAACTTTTTGTTAGCAGCAAGCGTCAACGGCCTCAGCAACGGTCCACATAGCGTGGACGAAATCATTCCTCCGTGAAAAATCCTAGAGGACCAACAAGAATGCGAATGAAATGAAGATGATACCTTCTCCGCACAGTAAATCAGTGTACGAGGAATTGCTAATCGTTCCGCGTGCAAGGAGAGTTTCGAGTTTCTTCGGATATTCCATCGATCCATCGAAGCCCCTAAAAGTGAGGGGGAATGAAGATAGCAGAGGAAGAGAGGGGACCTACAGTTGTGCGAGTGATAACCGCCATTGAAGCTCCCTGAGGTTGGAGTGGAGGGTGGGGGGTTTGGAGTACGGAATCCCCACAACCCTCCGCTACCTAAGCTTAAGCCTGCGTTACCGCGCGCTCTCCCGTCGTGTCGGACTCGGTGGATCCCACCCGGACTCGCTGACACGGGTGGAAAGAAAAGACTTTTGTCATGGGCCTGCATACCATTCTTTAATCAGTTTAAAAGCTCGGCCCATTTTTGGCCTTGGCGTCACCAATCAGCTTCTTCTCAGTTCTCCTCCTGACAGTTTCCCCCGGAGTCTGCACTTCCATGGCGGCGGAGAGGGAAGAAGCCTCCGCCGCTACAAGGCGGCGGCTGTCATGCACCACCTGCTTCAACGCCCTCTGGTTCTGCTACTGTACGTCCGTCCCTCTTTCCTTCCTTCTGCCTCTTACACTGAGCTAGATTTCTTTTCACAAATCGATCGGTGACAACCATATCTCTTGTAAATCTAGATCATTGCGTGCTAAAAGTCGATTCATCTAATTTAGTAGATTTGTATCACTTATTTTTATTATTGGAATTGATTTGGTTTTCATTTCTTAATGGTAACTCCTGTGGCGGCCAGCTCCAGTGCATCAGATGCAGATGTATTATAGGCTGGGGGAGTTTGACAATTGCTCTGATAAATGGAGTGCTCTCACCGACTGTCTGGTTCTTAAAACTAAACGCTCGTCTGAGGTCCAGGTTCGTTTTGTTGAAAGTGTATTATCCATTTCTCATGTTGCATGGAACAAAATTCAATCTTTAATTGATAGAAAGCATCATTGAGGTCAATTGTTTGTGATCTCCTGGGTTTGAACAGAATGCACAGCAGAACTTCACCTGTCCTGATCGTCACTGTTACATGCTGTTTAATGTGAACACTCGATGTATTTACTTCAGCTGTTCTTTTCCTTCTCGATTTTGGATTGTTTAGCGGACCGAGGCAAGGGGCATGACTGATCAAAAGATTCAGTTCTTAAATTCGTTATGTGAGGTTTTAAACTAGTAGATGGACGTTGAACATGAAGGAGTAGCTGATCAAATGAGCAGAAGTGAGGATTAATCTAGTTCATATAAATTGTTCTCGGCAAGGTGAGGAAAGGGTTCAAGTTCTAGATAGGGTTCAAGTTCTAGATATTAACTCCATTGAACTATGTTGGTTAATCCGCTTATATCATGTAAGATGGGAATAAGATGCTTAAATTCGGGTTAGTTGGGTCTGGCAACTAGTCAGTGTTGTCCGGAACTTTGCTGGTAGAGTTAAGAGATGGAGATTACGTTTGACAAAGGATTGTCGGAGTTGGGTCTGTTGAGTTTCTAAAGCTTGCCGCTTCAAGAGTTTTGAGTTATCTTTGCAAAATTGCCAACGGATGTGAGTTTTTAGTAAATCTAATGATTACGGTTCAAGTTTATTCTGTATTCTTGGTTCTTTTCGTAGATGGAATCCACCCACATACTCTGGAGGTAATGAAATATTGAAGTTCTTTCAGGAGATTCTCGAGACCCGTGAGAAACAAAAGCCTCATATATGGAGGTTCCGGTCGCCGGAGGAAGCTTCAGCTCACTGGAAAAGATTGTTCGGACATCTCGACAGAGGGGACTGAATTTGATAAAGGTTCCGCCGCTTCTTCCCTACAGCTCCCGGTCCTGCCCGCTTCTTAGTGGCACTTCCACATGAACTTTCAAATGGGATGCAACTTTAGCTTTCAGGATGAATTGATCGATTTATGAACTGAGGCAGAATAAGTGGCTGCCGCTTTTCAATTTCAGTTAGGATTGTCACATTACTCATGCTGCTGGTTCTTATTCACTGGAAAGGAAGTATGGGAGCAGTTTTCTCCAATTTCGGTCCCATTCAACGTCAATGACTTCGTCCAACGTGCGCCTCATATGCTGGTGCGAGTCTAAACGTATCTCGATTGATCAGGAATGAGCCCTCTAATATCTGTGCCCCAACTCAGGCCCATCTGTGGAACAGTCTACCATTTCATTTCATAGATAGCGGCTAACAGTCACATGGGCCTCATCAGATTTTGGTAATATCATATGTTGTGGCATTGATTACTGAAGAACTTATCTGTTATGTAGGAATACGAGGAGTGGAGCTCAATGGCCGATCTCGTTGACTGATTTTATTGGGACTGACAAAAGTAAAAGAGAGTATGCGCTTTACGTATCGGTTAATTAAGGGACAGACATGATCCCCAGGGGATCATCACCTCGAAGAAACATTTGACTTAGGCTGAGAGACAACCAAGAGCAAGAAAAAACACACTTGAAATTAATTATTAACATCGTCAATATTAACCTAGCAAAGGGTGGAAAAAAAAAAACAATCGTGAATCTTAAGTTGCACCGTGTCAAAGGGAGAATGAATTTCTCGGTAAATGTGTGAAATTGAAATCCACTCCACAAACTTAAGGACTCTGTCAAAGACTCGTGAATTCATATAAATTTATGTATATCTAAACATGTGTTTTTCACATCACTAAGAGTCGCACATAGAAGATATTAATCGAGCTGGTTCATACGAATTGTCCACGGCTACAGTTAGAAGTGCTTTAATATTATATGGTGCTTTAATATTACCCATATAAGTTAATATAAATAATTTGACATTTCTTTTTCTTAAATTTCTTTTTAGATTCGAATCTTACAAATAAAAAGAATTCACATTATAATAGTTTAGTCCTATAAATAGACCGATCCAATTTTAAATTAGATCAATAAGAGTTCAATAACTCATCAGTAGCAGTCAATTTTAACACTTTACACACACACACACATTGTTGTTGACGACGATAATTCAAGACTGCTACCATTTAGAGCTTTCCACCCCCACACCCACTCCCCACCACAAACATCCCCCAATTTCTATCGAATCCACCAATGAACATATATAAACTATGAATGGGTGGGTCAACGGCGACCAAGCAAGGTGACAGGTAAATTCTTACCATGGATGGTGCCGGCCCCTTGCTTCTTGACAACATATGGCTTGAGGTACAAATCGATTGAGATTCCTAAAAAAGACCTTCATCTATATATATATAGAGAGAGAGATGTGGATTTGCTTGCTGGCCTTTTAACGTACTAAAAGGTTCCAATGCTGTGGATGGGTATTCAAACTTTAACGAGATCAATATATGGTTACTAGTGATCCACGTGTTATTTCCAAATCAAGCGATCTCCGAGTGTCATTGCTTTGACAAGCCAAGATTTTACCAGGTGGGTGTCTTCAATGATAGGTAATTAGTAGTGTGGCCTTATCGTACACACAGACACGCACGCACAGAATAGTACAGATCTATCAAGACATGTCTGACAGTCAATGCTGGCCCGTGCAAGCTGAAGTGGAGGAGGCTACGGGTGATTGAAAGAGGGGATGGCATTTCTCAATTAACATTCACCAAGTCTTTGAGCATTTATAATTGTCCTAATTTGCTGTTTTTTCTACTCACCCTCGTCGACCCAGATATAAGTAAACACAACTGGCCAGTCCCATGTGGGTAATAAACAAACTTTTAGTAAACTGATATAAATTTAGAATTAAGACTTTTAAGATTCAATTCTTCTCCAACTTGGGCATACAATTTCCTCATCAATATCCCACTCTCTTATCCACGACCGGGCTATTAGTCCGAGTTTATGCAAGAAACTCGCCTGCCAAGTGTCCGGGGCGACTTGTCAGTTTCACTGGTTTGATTAGTGAGATTACGTTACATTTGTTGTTCAATCCACAAGCAAGAACAGGGGGGGCATAGTGGCGTGGGGGGTGGGGAAGAGGACAGCCCTCAGATTAGAACATAATGATCTTGCTTAGTCAACCCGTCTCTAATTATGTTATCAAAAGGTCAAGATCAAGAAACCTCATGTAGTTTTCTTGCCCACATTCACATATTTCATGCGCAGACGTATACACATGTATGTATGCATATAATGCGACACTCAAACGAGAGAAACTAATAAGATGTCTGTTTTAGTTGACCGGACACACAATTCCAATTTACTAATATGCATTACGAACACGGGCACCCATTGATTTAGGACGTTAATCACTTAATTACGAGGACGAAAATGCGTACCATCAAAAAGATGAATCCATAGTTTTGTCAATTAGGTGCGTACTCGTCTCTATGAATTTTCATTGTTATGTTACATAAATAATATTTTCATTCATATACACACAGTTTATGTATTAGCTCAAGAACACGTGGCCGATCGGCTAAATTTGCTCCGAGATGTTTATATAACCATAATACGGGACAACTTACTGATCTGAATTTCTTTCCCATGATAATGGCCAATTATTAAGTGAACAAAGAAGAAGCTTTTTGCTGTTTCTTCAAGCTAATTACTCATTCGTCCAAAGTCCCTTTAACTTCTGCATCGCAGTATTCGTGCTAAAGCCAATCCTGTACGTATATATATGCTAATTCCTGAATCCTTTCGTTCTCCCTTCGCCGGTGGCGGTTGGTGCTATGGGAATTGGAAGATACACACACACACACACATATATATATGTATGTATATCAATGCGATGATTGTCACACATCTTTAAGGAGAGGAAAAGATGGGGAGAAAATAATATTAAAATATCACAATAATATTTAAAATATATTTTTATAATAATAGTAATATCAAATTCCTAACACTTCCTCATAAGTTGAGCATGTAGTATAATGAAAGGGTTATCTTGAATCTCGATATTCATGATAACCTTAGTCCAAAGAAAACTCCAAATGCAAAGCAACTAATACATGTGTTCAAAATCTATTTTACATACCACCGTTACAACGGTCAAAACATGTTTGATAAACTCGTTAGGATTAACATGCTCTGATACTTTATAAGACGGAGAAGAAGTAGAGAAAATGATGGAATACGATAGTTCGAGAGCCAAACATACGGAAGCAACTTGATAAATTATGTTAGATGATTATCGTATTTATAAGTTGTAAATAACAATAAAATATAAAAATAAATAATGTAAAAATATTATCGTAATATTTAAATTGAATATACGATATTTTAAAAATATAAACCATAAAATTCACTTGATATTCAAAATATATTTTCTCAATAACGATAATATCAAAATTTTAACCGAGGGTAATTTACGTGTTTATGGCTCGGAGACCCAAAGTCGTCTCCGGTATGCATGATTCGAATGTACCCGTGCGTTCTGACTTATGAATAAACGTAGACAGCCACAGAAAGTGAAGATAATTAGTGAAGCGGAGTGCCCTAACTCCTCCTCCTCCTCCTCCTCAGTAAACTATCCATTACTTAAAATACCAATAATTGTTTGGTCAACTCTCGGATGGTCAGCGTTGCATAAGTGAGACGGGCAACTTCATAGAAAAAGCTACACATATCTATCGGCCTAAAATCTCATTCAGTTCACATTATTAATTAACTGGAAGAAGTAACATACATGTCATAACAATTAAATATGTGACCGATGGGGCGGATCGAGAAAAAGTTATTCGAGGGTGACGAAGCTGAATGGAGCAGTGGCACGACCGATTCAATGGTTGAAATTTAAAAATAAAAATAACAAAAATTATGTAGCATAATTAAGTGAAATTATCCGTGGTTTTAGAATTAACCCAATTGCACTTTAAATACAGTCAGCTCCCATTAAAATGACCGGTTTTTTGTCGGAGCAACAAATCCAATTGAATCAGTAAAAATTTTAGTCAACTTAAAATTAAAAAAATAAAAATATATTATAATATACTTATTTTATTTTTTACGTTAAACTTGAAGTTGATATAATTATTATATTATATATTTTTATTATAAATTATTGTTAAATTATAGTATTATGTTAATTTATTGATAATTGAATTAAATTATAATATTATTAGTATTTATTAAATATGCGATTCATTCTATTGAATCCTAATAAGACCCACAAACGCATAAACTCATATTTTGACTAATTTTTGATTCAATCCAATTTTTAAAATTATAATTTAAATTTAATAAATTATGAAATAAAATAATTTAATAAAAAAGTAATAAAATTAGTGAGAATAAAAAGAGGACTTTTTTTATTAGCTAACCATTAGTTGTCTTCTGACTCATAATATGTATATATATATATACACACACACACATACATACATATACCTTTAGTTGTATTCTGTCAGAATTTTCTCGCCTGCGTGTATTACTGTCTGATCTCCTCTAATTCCTGCCAGAAGCATCCCTCTTCAGTCTTCACCATTACATTCCCAGCAATCTTCCCTGTCCATTGGCCGCTGATTTGTTCTTCGATCGATTTCAAGATCTAGACCAATGACCTACCACAGCTAGTCGTGACCACGATATGTAGGCTATTATTCCGTTATAGGAAATCAATAAGGGGATTTGGATGAAATTAGCAGCACATCATGTGTGTCATTCGTACGATCGGCTGTGAGGTCCGAACCGGATGAAAATTAAGTATGCCACAGATCTTGAGTAAGGTCAACTAACTGATCATGATGGTGTGTGTGCCGACTGCCAATGGAATGAGTAAGCACGCATACATGTGGAACCATTCAACCATCTCCGACCCAAGTTGAAATAACTTAATAGAGTCTCACTAGGATCGGAGAACAGATCCAGCATCAAGAGCGTGCGCGCGCACACACACACATATATATATATATCGAATATTTCCTTCCTTAAAACATATAGGTAGGTGATCTCAATATTTGTACGAATCTAATATTCTAGAGAGGTATCTTCTCCTATCTAGTCTCGAGTAATTTAAATATATCGAATTTAAAATGGTACGTCACCTGAAAGTGTAAAGAGAACATTATACTGGTACATGGTGCACACATTGCAAGAAAAAAAAGAGGAGGAGAAGAAGAAGATAAAATCGATGTCTATTTTGGCAAGTCATTGAAAACCAAGGTGCATGTCTATAATTATTGAAAACCAAGAGTTTGATGAGAGACTAAGTCATTAGTTAAGATGCAACTGCTTTTTTAATCAGCCCCCAGGATCAGAAATATTTCCATAATTGACCCAAATCTTTGATCGTGACACCCCGCGCGTGAATTGAGTTCTTTCCTCGGTCGCGTCGGTCCGTCCCCCCGCAACAGCTGGTGTGGCCGACTGACAAATACTGTCACGTGCCTCACATGTGGCAAACTTTCCCTCTTTTTTCTTTTTCTTTTTCTCTTTTTCCCCCCTTTTTGTCTAGTAAAATGTAAAACAACTGCAACCGGTGGCGCCGATTGAACCGGCAATAATTGTGCCGAACGGCGTCCGTGCCACTGCTTAAGGTTGTTTCCTTTAATTTCATATTCACCTACCAAAACTATGCATGATATTTATTGCCAGATTTTTCGAGCTGATTTCACTGAACCAAAATTCCAGTCAAAATTAATATTATTATCAGTTTCGGATAATATAATTTGATATTTAGGCCTTCTTATTATTATATTACTCTATTTTTCCTTCCCATCTCACTCATTGTCTTTATAGTCAACGAATATTTTGAGTAATAAGTAAAAACCGTATCAATTTTGCTTTTCCATCGGGGCTCGCTGATTTCTATTGAATAAAACCTCATCGATGGCCATATTTTTAAGTAAGGTATATCGGATAACAACTATAGTGAATGCATTAATATAAAATGGATGATCGCTTGAGTGCTCCTTCTTCTAAAGTAATGTATGGGATTTTAACCTTATTAATGGAGGGAGTTCGTATTAGCAGAGGTCCACCTCCTTAAATGGGGTGACCCAGCTCAAATATGAATTTGTTAGAGACTAATATATTTTTGTATATCATATGGTTCAGATCGAAAAAAATTAAGTCAAAATTTAAGAATGTCTATATGCTTGACATGAATTAAAAAAAATTATGAATAAAAAATATTTTTAAATAAATTTTATCATATTTTAAATTTAATTATTACCTATACATACATATAGTACTCCCTTATTTTTTCCTTCCCGGCATTTTAGGTCATAAATTAATAATCTTGTGTGTGTATATTTTTTATTTTTTAAACCAGAAATATAATGAAATAGCAATATTATGGCAAAAAAATGGAGAAAAAGAAGTAATGGATTAATTAATGAATGGGAATTCTAAATTGGACCGAAACCGATTATAAAAAGACTCCGCCTATTATCTGTGAGTGAGCGTCCATTGCTCTGCCTGCCCTCTACCTTCTCTCTCTCTCTCTCTCTCTCTCCCCCCTCTTCTTCGCCATCTTCTCTCTCTCTCTCGCGCACACAATCAGTTCAGTGTTACTGTGGTTATGGTTGATCTCCTCTGATTTGGAGGAAAAAGTGTCAATTGTCGGCGGAACTAGCAGCGAGAGCAGAGCACTCTATTCTAGCATTAAAAGCCAAGCATTCCTCTGATCCTCCCTCACGACTGTATAGCTGGGAGCTCAAATTTCAGGGACAAAGATTTAGAGTGCGAGAGAGAAGATAGATCTCAATTGGGTTTTATCTTGGGTTCCATCTATATGAGCCTCCAAAACCCAATCAGCACCGATCACTCCAGACTCCACGACTGAGCATCCTGCCCCCTGTTTCCTTCTCCTCCTTCGCCTTCCTCTGCTTTGCTCGGTTTGTTAGGGGAGAGAGAGGAGGCGAAAATGGCAGCACAAACCTCGCCCAAAGTGCTGATACCGGATTCGTTAGTTCTGAGCAGGGAGGATGTTGCGGGGCAGATTGGCATGATGTGGGAGCTGGTAAAGGCCCCATTAATAGTACCCCTGCTGAGGCTCGGGGTCTACATTTGCCTCGCAATGGCCCTTATGCTGTTCATCGAGCGTTTGTACATGGGGGTCGTCATCATTCTCGTGAAACTCTTCTGGAGGAAGCCCGAGGATCGTTACAATTGGAGGCCCATCGAGGAGGATTTGGAGTCCGGGAGTGCTGCCTACCCTGTGGTCCTCGTCCAAATCCCCATGTTCAACGAGAAAGAGGTCTCCTCTTTTGTCTATGATCTTACGTTCTAGTTTCCTCTCTCTCTTTTTTTCTGTTGCTTTTTAATGGGATTGAGACTAGGAGTTACTCCTCGCGAGAGAGAGAATCTAGACAGTCTCCCGTGATAGGTCTGTTCTGTTGAGGCTTCGGTGGCCATCTGTAACAGGTGTACAAGATCTCCATTGGGGCAGCTTGTGGACTCTCATGGCCAGTGGATCGTCTCGTTATCCAAGTCCTTGATGATTCAACCGACCCCGTCATTAAGGTAAGAGTCCGCTTTTATTAGCATTTCAATCAACAGTCATGTACTGGCACTTCTTCCCGCATACGCCATCGTATCACTTCATTGCTCGATTCCTCCTCTCCCCTCCCCTGTTTTCAGCTCATTCCTCCATCGTATCGACTTCTCATATACCCATTTGCTTGACAACTAAAAATTAAGAATGACCCATATTCTGAGCCGAATTCCTGCATTTCAAATTGATCCGAATTGCGGGTTGCCTGACGCTGCCGATCTTGTCCTGATCTGCCGGAGTTCTGGGATATATGATGGGCCATTTTTCTTCTGCGGTTGCAGCAAATGGTGGAGCAGGAGTGCCAGAGGTGGGCGGCGAAGGGGATCAACATCGTATACCAAATCAGGGAGACGAGAGGCGGCTACAAGGCGGGGGCCCTCAAGGAAGGGCTGAAGCGGGGCTACGTCAAGCACTGCGAGTTCGTCGCCATCTTCGACGCGGACTTCCGACCCGAACCCGACTTCCTCAAACGGGCCATCCCCTTCTTCAGTAACAACCCGGACCTCGCCCTCGTTCAGGCCCGCTGGAGATTCGGTAAGACCCGACCTCCCCAGTGCTCCCCTTTCATATTATATGTACATACATACATATATATATTCTTATTTATCAGTTGTCGCCTTCTCGGTGGGTGGAATTTTTGCTGTTCCGTCTGCCCAATTTTTGGCATTTCCATTTTTGCTTCTTCTTCTTTTTTTTTTTTACAAATCCCTTTTCTTTTTTATTTCTCTTTTTTTTCGTAAGTATTTACTGCTACGTCTACGTGGTTCTAGTTCCGCAACATACAATTGTCGTCGGCCGGCGGGGTTGGCTGCAGGCCGGATAGGGGCATGACGGCGGGGTCCACCGGCCGAAAAAGTGATCCCTCTGTCACGGGGTCCGCTGATCTTCACAAGCGGGCATCCACTAACCGTAGATCACGGTGGAACTCCGAAGGGGTAGTAGGACCCGTTTGTGACATGGACACGTGGAAAACTAAGATAAATAACCACCGACCTTCTTTAAATCTAAGATAGTAATAATTTATTTATATTTTTAAATGCACTGAGAAAAACAGAGGAAGAATATCACCGTATTCAAGCAACCCCCTCTTCAAACCACAAAGATCCAGCTTTTGGATGTGATAAGTTAAAAATTATAATTTTTAAAATCGGATTAGATAAGATATTGGGTAATGTATGGATTTATAGGTTGAATTTATTATTTAATATATTAAAAAGTATATAATTAATTATTATAAGTTAAGATATTATATGCTAAATATAAAATTTAAAATTTAAAATATCTATCATAATATATAAATTTAACAAAAAATAAAAGTTTAAAGTCTAATAAAAATAAAATGTATTATAAATATTATTTTTTAAATAAGTGCCAAAATTAACTAGATTTTTTAAAATAATTTTTAATTCACTATATTAGATCGTCAGTTTAATTGAATCTAGATAGATTTAATCAAATTTATAATATATTTGAATTAATTAAATAAATCGGATAAGATGATTATCTATTCTCAGTAGAACGATCCAATTGATTAATTTGATCCGATTTTAAAAATTATAGTTAAAAAGTATAAGAACTCTAGTACTGCCCTGCCTCCACCATAATGTCACTGTCCCATGTGCTCTCTCGACTGATCAGTACATCCCAACGCGTTCTTTTACTAAATCCCATCTCACAATTGCGGGATGGAGGGATCGGTGCCATCAGCTGGCTCAGACTGGCCCGGATGCAATGCCGTGTCTCCCACCGTACATTTGGTGGAGTCGTGTCGTACATCGGCGGGAGCCGAGGCTTATCACCTGCCGACAGTTTAGGATAGCAACAAAATCAAGTGTCTGTTGGGGGCGTGGGAGTGGGGCTGGTGGCGTGGGTGTAGCGTGTGGGGGTGCGTAGCCCCGTGCTGACGTGGCACGTTACTGCTACCGTCACGTGAGGGGGACCCAGCTACCATGTATAAAACGGCTACAAGCAACGTGAACTTTTTATTTTTTTGTTTTCTTTCAAATTTTTTTGGGTCCTCGAATTTTCCGTTATTGAATTTTTATGGGAATTATTTATGATCGGTTAGCATTTTCTGTCACACACTGACGGAAATTTCTTGCCTGAATCGTGGGGCCATCGTAGTCTCCCATGTTCCCCCCAATCGTTGAGCAACTTCATGCTCTTGCACCGTTCATGTACGCTTATTACTGTCCCTTATTACCTAAAAATTTAATAAATTAAGGTTATAACATTTTTCATAATTATAAAATTTGAGACGCCCCCATCAAAAATATCATGAGGAAAATATCTAAGTGATAAAAGACGAGCTCATTCTTTCTTGTTTCAACTTTCCATTGATGAGGATCGTTTGTAAGTCGAGATGAATAAAAGTCAAATTAAGAAACTCAGAAGAAATAGAAGAAGAATTGCGTTCGAATGATTCGATAATAATATGGCAATGAGTTGACTTATTGATATTGTCTTTTCTTATATGCGTGTGGATAATATGCTGCAGTGAATGCGGACGAATGCTTATTGACGAGGATGCAGGAGATGTCATTGGACTACCATTTCACGGTGGAGCAAGAGGTTGGGTCAGCTACTCATGCCTTCTTCGGCTTCAATGGTAAAATTTTTAAGATATCACTAATTAATAATAAGATCCTGATGGGGTTTAGTTAGCAGAATTATGGACACTTTTTCAAGATTTGGTTGTGATGAGCAAGACAGATTGAATTTATCAGTTCCACTCAGATGTGATTCATATAAAATAATACTATTTCTCGAGAGAGGGGGCAGGTAGAGAGATGCCATGAGCTGTCTCCTTATCCTGTCTTATGACCTCGTACTTTATGCTTGGCCCTTAGTTTATGGTTGACAATGATATAACCAATTCTTGATGCAAAGGTATCCACGGGTATCCGAAGACTCGGTAAAAATTTAGGCCTACATGTGGAGATCTCATTAACCGTTAGGAGCATCGAACATTACATTCTCGAGATGATAGCCAACAACTAAGAGTGGAAGGTCAGAAGAAGAATTTTTCAGTTTTCTAGCATCTAGAGGGTGAAAAGTAGAAGAGGTCTGAATAGCAGAGGACTGGGATGAAGTGTATATTACAATGCCTTAAATTGAAAGGAAGGGATCCAATGTAGTAATGGGAATCAAATTAAATTTGCAGGGACTGCTGGGGTTTGGAGGATAGCAGCCATTAATGAGGCAGGTGGATGGAAGGACAGGACCACCGTGGAAGACATGGATCTTGCTGTCAGAGCCAGTCTTCGCGGCTGGAAATTCGTTTACCTCGGTCACCTTCAGGTACAGCAAAAATTCGTAGAGCTTTGTTCCGCATCCTTCAGGTGGTCCTACTCAAATCCTTAGTCCAGCTCATTTCCATTTTATTTCGGTAAATGATCAATGTAAAGTGTCAAATGGGTCAATCTAAGAGATTTGACTAGGCATATTACTTAAAAGCATGTAGCTTTCGGAGTATGAGCTGAATATTATTGGTTAAATTGATGAATGTCGACATATATTAGTATACTGTAAAGAGATCAACCGAAGCAAAGATCATCTTCTACTCTTATGCTACCGAGGTTGTATTGTGGATTGACTTTATGATCCTCTTGTGTCAAAATGGCTGCTCCAAATACCAGTTCATGTGAATCTAGATGACAACCAAATTCTGAAATGACAGGTGAAGAGTGAGCTCCCTAGTACCTTCAAGGCCTTCCGGTTCCAGCAGCACCGCTGGTCTTGTGGGCCTGCAAATCTATTCAGGAAGATGGCGATGGAGATTGCCAGAAACAAGGTCCGTTGCCTCTACATCACATGAAAAGCAAGAGAGTTTGCAAGAGTTTGAAATTATTTGTCATGTTGACCTTTTCTGGCCTCTGGAAATTTGCTGCAGAAAGTCAAATTCTGGAAGAAAGTGTACGTCATATACAGTTTCTTCTTCGTCCGGAAGATCATAGCCCACATGGTCACCTTCTTTTTCTACTGTGTCGTGCTTCCTCTGACCATTTTGATTCCCGAAGTTGAAGTTCCTGTGTGGGGCTCCATTTACATCCCTTGCATCATCACAATTCTGAATTCAGTCGGAACTCCACGGTAGGCTACATACTATGGGAGCAAAGACCTGCGTATTCCTTTATCGTTTCTTTTCCTGACAGAGAGCTTCATTCGATTTCAACTGCCTCCCATAAACTGTGTCTTGTGGAACGAGTTCCCATTGTATGATTAGATTACCTTGTGCCAGCTGGTCCTTAATTCCTTGTGCTATTGCAGATCAATTCATCTACTGTTCTATTGGATCCTCTTCGAGAATGTGATGTCATTGCACAGAACAAAGGCAACGTTCATTGGTCTGCTGGAAGCTGGAAGAGCCAACGAATGGGTCGTCACCGAGAAACTCGGGGATGCCCTCAAGAACAAATCAAACAACAAGACTGCAATCAAAAGACCCAGATTTAAAATTGGTGACAGGTGAAAACTCTTGCCCCTTTCAGGTCCTCATCAGCCCTCTTGCATAGGAAAACAATTACAACTACTTGCAACTCTCATCTTCGCAAGGGATTAGTGGGAGAGAAATGCTTCTGTTTGTTGACCTCACCAAACCCACTTTTATCAAATGGAAAGGGGATAGCAGAAGACCTATAAATGGGTGAACCCATAAAAGGGGGCAGAGCAGCTGAATTCCTTCTCTCAACAAATTATTCTTCAGTTTCTAGATGGATTTAATATCCGACGGCGACAGGTGAAGGTTCCACATGATCACCTAACCTCACCGGCCCTCATCTTGCCAGAAAAGAAAAGGGGCGTTAATGAATGCAGTAGCTGAATGAGATGTGGTGGAATTCATAATTTGAATTTATTTTTCTTTTTTTTGGGGGGGTGCAGCAGGAGTGAAATTGTGTTTCCCCGTTTCCATCTCAACAGGATCCATCTGCTGGAGCTCTGTTTCGCGGTATTCCTGTTCATTAGCGGGTGTTACGATTTTCTGTACGGGAGGCACTACTACTACATCTACCTGTTCCTCCAGACGATCACCTTCTCCATCACGGGATTCGGCTACATTGGAACGATTGTCCCATGACTTCAAACCGAGAGAAGCCTTCCCCAGGTGATCCACCGAGAATGCACGGGTAGTGCCACATGACTCTCCATTCTTTAAAAAAAAATAAAAAATTCTTCAGGTGTGTGTTGATTCCTTCATAATCTGTATCTTTATAGGACATTTTCTATCAGTAGGGTTATGTGGATGAACAGCTCGATCAATTTATGGGGGCGGAATGGGTCACTCCTCCCTCATTCGTGTCGGGGGGGTGGGGAAAAAAATTGTCAGTCGATGCATGAAACCTAGGTTTAGTTTAGAGAAGATAAATAGTTCTCTGTGGGCTCCTCCTCCTGATCTCCATTAGAATTGTCCTTTGAGAGTTTTAGTTATCGATCTGGGCACCCTGCTGTCTCCTTTTACCTTCCTTGTTTATCCTCTGGGGTTGATTGACTCCGTGCCCAGAGGGCGGAGACGCCGTAACGGTAACGGAGTCGACTGTCAACCGCAGTCATGTGCAGTCGTCATGTTTCCTTTTTCTCTTCCCCCTCCCCCCCTAATTTCGCTATCCTATTTTTCCAACCGGCTCTTTGCCTTAGGTAGGTTCGGATGGATGGGTTTGGAGAAATTAGGAAGAGAAGGATTTGGAGGAATTTCTTATTTAAATATTCCTCTTAACAGAGAGATTTTAAAAAATTGAATTATCCCTTCATGACCCTCAACCATGACGAGGTGTAGATAGATGATTTCACAACTTTACTCTTCAATTAGAAAGAACTTTTAAGATAATAATGACTAATTAGACTCCTAATCCCCCATTTCTCCCCCATCCATAATGCTACTCAAATAAAAATTTTCATATCCCTCCATCTCTTCTGAACTATTTTTAGTTTTTCAAAAAAACATTTTTATATTATGCTTTGACATGGAAGAATGAAAAGAATTAATTTTTTTTCCTCTTTCACCGCATATTCTTACGCAGTCATATTACTAATAATTAACATCGTCATTTTATTATAAAGAATTTTATACTTAAATTCACTTTCATCAAATACCAAGTGTATAAATTCAATCTTCAATATTACCATAAAAATTTACTGATCACTCTTAATTTAATCATATTTTACTTTATCAAACTCATTCCTTTGCGTCTTACCAAATATAAAATTTGGGTAACAATATTCAGATAACGAGTTATGCTCAAGCATTTAGATTTCAACTGAGTCAATCACACGACGCATTCTACTAGAATGTTTAGATTGGTTACCATTGTAGCATACATCCATCAGTGACCAAAGGATAATCAGAGAAGTGATGCTCCCTCAGTTATGTCATAGTCATTGAGCTCTTCCACGTCTCTTGATTATACATTGGGAAGCTTTGCATATGCATGGAGATCACGGCAACAGCACTTTGGAGCCCGGAGTTCAAGCAGGAGCATGGAAATTTTAGTTAAGCTCAGTAATATATATATGCTTCCACCTAAGAACAGTAAAAGCCTCCAACAACAAGGTTCACCCCCACCTCAGTAGATACAGCAAGAAAAAGGAGGCCACCTGATATTTTATCCTCCAATTCCATCATATTATTGCTCTGTCTTCACTTGGCACCGTGCTTGGCCTTGGAGTGCGCCTGGAGAGCATTTTCTGAATTGAATGACCTGGTGCCGGAGAACATGCGCATATTCAGTCACATACTCAGCAAATAGATTTTTTTTAACCCACAGAGAGAAATTTATCAGCCATACTTGTTGCAAGATTTGCAAGAGATTTTGTTCTCTGATTTCAGGGTTTGCTGCTTAGCATCAGCAAGAGTCTTCCCAGCCTGTTTTGCAGGGTGAGGGGTGGCCATGTGACCTCCTTTCTTACCATCTAAAACCAGATTGTCAGCAACGCTTATCAAACAATCTTAAGCAAAAATGCTTTAGATGGATTGATTAGCTCATAGAAAATTATGAATCACAGAAGCAAAATTGCTTTCAGCATTAAAGATTCTTGTTGACGTCTGAAACCTGTCATATACTGAATCTAAATAGCACAGCTCTATTCTACATGGACATGGTCCATTGGAAATGTAGACAGCAACAATTGATGAATTGGCATATCCCTCAAGGAGGACAGATGTCACCTACCTGTCTTCTGTGGAGTAGTTACTTTTGCCTTCTTGTCAAAAACAGGTGTTTTTGGTGCAGATTCAGCAGGCCTCTTCTTCCCACGTTCAGCCTACATATAGAACCATTGAATAATAATCAATTAGGCATAACACAAACATTTTTCACAATCAATCATTTGTCAGAGAATTGAATGCAGACCTTCTTAGGGGCCTCCTCTTCTTCACTGTCCTCTTCATCAGAATCTGCCTCACTGTCATCGCTTCCCTGGTTTCAACAGTCCCAACAGAGTAACCACGTTGAGTACAGAAGAAGTGAGTTCAATATGGATTACAAATCCATTGAGCAGAAACTTTACATAGACATGCAGAAATATCACACAGAGATGATAAAGCTAGACAAACCACAAGACTACATACATCTTCATCTTCCTCATCCTCCTCATCGTCATCCTCATCACTATCTTTCCCATCAACTTTCACAGGTTCCACAATTGTAACTTTAGGCTTTGCTGATGATTCAGGCTTAGAAGCGGCAGTAGAAGGCCTAGCAGAATTTTCTGAGCCACCCTTTCCTGAATACATTGCCAACGAACAATATTTATGAGCACCAATTACATTGAAAACAAAGACTAGCATTTAACTGAAGAAAGGCTGTTACCTTTCTCCACATTCAATGGTAGGTCTTCCTCATCTGAATCATCCTCTGTACATGCAAAAAGAAACACGGAAACACAGTCAGAACATCTTTCATAGAAAGAGAGATCAAGAAACAGAAAGTATGGCCACATGATTCCATACAAACCAGAAAAATCATCCGTGCCAAGAAGAAAATGATAAAAGAGTCAAGGAAAGGACATCAGGCATGGCCATAATTTATATCATCAGTGAAGATTCTGACATGCAGAACTTCCATAGCTCAGCTGGTATTTAAATTCTCTAGGAGCATTTGATAGAAGTGCCTTGAAAAGCAAAAACAACCAATCGACTAAATTATAGTACTTAAAAAATTAATTCTAAAATAAAATCATTCTTTTACAGAAGAGCAGTTCAAGCCCAACACAAAGGTGTATAAACTAGTAGTAAGCCAACAGGGTATACAGCTGATTCTATGAATTTAATGGAATATAAATTTTTGCAGAAAGGATATTCTTCTTCCTGTACAACAGTTGTGTATCCACAGAAGAAGACACTTCCACTTTTCCAGCTGTGTGAGAGTTCAAACTCCTTCTCGAAGACCAAATCAAAAGCTAATTGCGGGAATTTCTCCGGAGAGAGGGTTCCCAATACAAGCTTCTGGCCACTAAAATTCACAAAGACTGGCACGGAGTCATTAGCTTTACTGCTCTTTGACTCGCCTAGTGTTGCCTGAGAACATATATTACAAAATGAGAAAAAAAGGATCATTCTTACATATCTGGTTCCTTGGACAAAATTCATGGCTGTAGATACCCTAACCTGTGAAAGATGCAAAATTCTAGAATCTCCCGGGTTGACTTTGAGAGGCTGTCCTGCCTTGACTTCAACACCTTAGAGAACACAATTACAAAAACATCAGCAGTCGAAGAACTCATGCTTCTGCAACAAAAAGGAAAAAAAAAACTAAAAATGCATCGCTTTCATAACTAATCAGATAAATTGTGCCAGAGGAGGCACTTGCAAAGCAAAGAATCTTCACTAGTGATCATTAATTGCAGTATCTATAAATGGTAATCACATTATGGCACCGTATACGGCTTCATGACATAATCAAATTTCAAAGGCACGACGAAAATTCCATTTTAGAGCAAACACAATAAGAATGGAAAGAGATTGCACTCGAATCGTTATTTTGTCCCAACCAGCGTAAATAATCGCATTTACTGGTCACTAAATACTGAATATGAAGCTCGAAACAGCTCAGCCATGCGACAACTGGACACAGCCGGCAAATTATGCAAAATGACAGACAGAATGAGCAGAAAACGCTCCCAAGAGCATTCAACGCATTCTCGCCGCATAAGTAACCATCATTGCTCGATGATACGTGAGCTTGGGGAAACATAAACAGAAAGAGGGAATGAAAATTCGAAACCCACGCAGAGGTTCAGAGAAAATAGAGAGAGCAGCAGCAGAATGCAGAGGAAATGTCGGTCGGAGTCAAACTCGACCAAGTTAGAAACCAGAAGAACACGACTCCGAAATGAAGACGATCTGACGAAATGGAGCTCGGACTGGGAGGGCTTACCCCAAAACTCCATAGGCATGGCCATGGTGATTCGCAACGGGAGAGAGCAAGAGAAGGAATGCGGGATGCTCTGGAGCTGCGAGAACGTTCGAGAAACGGAAGGTTTCGGTGAGTGGGCCTTTCAGTTGTTAGGGTTATTTCGAGTCCCGGGGAGTGGGCTTAAGGCGCCTCGTTTTGGGCCTCCATTGGGCCGAACAGGAGGTTAAGAAAACGGGCCTATAGGCCTTTTCGCGACGAATTGAGACGTGCCCGACTCGACCATGTTCACCACGACCTTGGACTTCCTAGTGCTCCAAACGATTTGACAAAATGTTTTTTGTTGTATTTATAATTTAGTTTTCTCTATTTTGTAACCCTGACTTAAGCCTTGGTTTGTTTCCACTGTGCTGACGTAACTTTGAGCGATTGAACTAGTCTAAAATATCTTTAATTCAAGTAAAAAATGGTTATGAATTAAAAAAATTTATAATTATAAATGATTTACCATGAGTCGAAATAAATGCTAAATTTCTTGATTTTTTCCCATTAGGTAGTGTAAAAGAAATGACATCTAGGCGTTCACTATTTGTGCTTTGATTGGCATAAGCATGTAATGTCCTCATCTCAATCACATCTAGCATAGCTACTTGTTGAATCCAAAACGAAAAGATTCGAATGACTTCACCGAGTGGCAATCTTATCGTTTTCATATCTTATCGTTTTCATATGGTCATATCGGTATGAATTCATCACAAATTGCGAGAAAGGACAAAAATATCCTTGTCACCTACATGGAAATGTCTCCTATGTGTAGGATACTACTAAAGTGGCAATTAGCCCCCTTTATTATAATTTACTTGGTATATTATATGAATTAGATCATATCATTAATTTCTAAAATACCAGTTGAACTCAAGTAAAAAATGAAAAAACCAACTACCGAACCATATCTAACAATTGACGTGCAATTGCGCTATTTCATTAGCCAATCTGAAAGGTGCGACCCCAAGAAATGGGATTTGGTCCTACTTTTATAATGGACTTATGTGTCCTATTTTAATTATAATCAGAAAAGAAGAACACTTCTGCTCGCACTAATACAGTATCAAGCTCACAATTTCAAAGACGAAATTCTACAGTGCAGCAATGAGGGTAAATATAGGCGGCAGCCAGCCGTACAATCACCGCGACAGGTCACATAAACTTGAGCCAACTAAAGCCAGTCTTCGTGGCCTTCGCAGCTTCTTTGGAGCAGAAGCCGCCCGGCATCGCCACGCCCCCGTCCGTCTCGGCCACGGGAGGTTTCCGTAGGCAGAGGAAGAAGTTCCGTGATCCCAACGACACCAGCTCTTCCTCCCTCCCCAGGCCTGGCCCACCAAAACCAAATCGCAGTAGGTTAGACCAACGATCTTGATTCAGGATTGACGATGTAGTTGACGGTGAGTGGGGTGGATCGGATGGCTAGTTTCAAGACTGAAAGATATCTTACTTTCTAAGCTAAATTGCGAGTAGTGGAGGTCGTAACCGGAGGGATCGGCTGTCGATAACATCGGCCGCCGCCCTTCCTTCACGTACTGCCGCATGGCCGCGGCAATCAGATCTCCGACCTTAGATTCCGGCGTCATGACCACCTGGACCGGCCCCAGGCTTCCCTGTATGGTCACGTTGAGCAGGAGCTTCGTCAACCGCGGCCTCTCCTCGAACACCGAAGAGGCCTGGACAGTGACCTCGGAGGAGCGCAGGTCTGGCAGCGTCCTCGGTCGCCGCAGCTGCTTCGGCTCCTCCATCACCATGGGGTTCCTGCCGTGAAATGACGACGCCTTCTCTGTCAACCGACCCCTCCTGATCTGGTCTTTCCCTGTCTCCTGTCCTCTCCGCTGAGTCTTCGAGCTCGGCATCAGAATCGCAACGAGAGAGAGAGAGAGAGAGATGTATAGATATCGTGCAGAAAATAATTTCGGACCCCGGAGGACTCGATGCGACCAGCGCGTCACCTCATTCGGCGGCACCGGAAGAATCTCTGGCGTGGGAAACCAAGAGCTCGGGAGGAGCTACGGCTCTCCGATTGCCAGTCGACGGCAGCTACCATAACCCGGCGCTGCACCAGAGGTGAACAGGCAGCAAGCGTTAAAGATTAACGAAGCCCTTCATCACATCACACTTTATATTGCGGAGAAGATGAGGGGAGGATACGTGACGAAACGGCGCGATTCTCCTTGAACGAACTACCGGCTGCATTCGGTCAGACGGCCTAATCTTATGACCCCCTGTGGGCCCACGCCTACCGGTTGCTGCCGGTGCTCTGGGGCATGTTTGTGCTCTCTGTTTCGCTTCCCGCTGAACGGCTTCGGGAGAATCGTGACGTGGCGGAACCTGAGTGAGTGACTTGATACGTGTCGTAGTGCCTGTGGCTGGGCGCTCCGTGAGGTTACTGATGTGAGACGTCGGGTGGTGTAGCCGGTAGCCCAGCCCCTGCTGCGAGTAATCCAAGGCAGCGGCGGCTGAAATGTGGGGAATTTCGTGTCACGTGCGCCATCACGTGGTGCTTTTTTTCTATCACGATAGAACATGCGGGGGGGAGGGGCAAAAGGGTCATTACGACTCGCGAGACACTGGCCAGGTGCGGGCAGGTCCCATTCAATTTTTCGAGCTCATGCTTATCAATTTATCCTTCAATTCGAAGATTGAAGTGATGCCTGCAAAAATGCTATTGCTATCATTCACGGATATTGAAATCGTGCAATACACGTCCAAAAATTATTCTTGTATATCATCAAATTAATACTTACCACAATTGTCTAGATCCCATCAATCATGACAACTTTGATAGTAATTATTAAATGTATTATGCATAGTTAAATCAGGATTTTATTGTGTTACCGTCAAATTCATGATGATTAATGAATCTTAACAAATAACAATTCATATTATTAGTCATCAAGTAATTATTATTGGTCATTAATTATGGAGGCCATTTTTTTCTGGGACAACCTTGATTGGTGGCATCTGGATCGGAAGATGCCATTGTCAATCCGACAGTAGCCATCCACATGATACGTGGTATCGTTTTCCCCCCCATGGATCACATGTATAATAACTCATACAGGACATGAGAGCTAGGAATCAATAATGGGCGTCTTACTCGAGCTAGGCCCGATCCATGTGGACCCACCGCCGACACAAGAACCCTTCCCTTCCCTTGATAAGAACTTTACATATCCCAAACCTGAGGCTTGAAATTAGAGGTTGGCGCTTGCTCACTCTACTGTGTTCCCCTTTTGTTAGCTCGCCATTTGTTGATTCCTACGAACATTATGATATTCATTGAAGTGGGGTGCGGGTGGCTCAGTGCCCAATAAGATTCGAGGCGGTGGAACAGAGCAGGGAAGGGGTTTCGACTAGTGGGGGCCGCGTCTGAGTTGTCCTCTTCTTCATCTTCTTCTATATATAGACTCCTTGGTTTTTACACCGGGAAGCACCTTCTGTTTTGGCCTGAGCCAGCCGAGACCGAGCCATGATCAGTTTCGACTACTAGCCCGAAGGATGGGGGACCAGATGTGGTCCTCTTTCTGCAATTTTAGGTTATGTTTTATGCATGGACCGTCAGTAATCGGGGTGGTGCGGTTCCAAGTGGGTGCGGCTAGGGTCTTGTTGTCCCAAAAATGCCATCCAACTGTACATTATGGGATGAGATGTTCTTCTGTTGCTGTGGTCCAATGGACATGGAGAACCCTGCCAGATTCGATCTTATAAACAGACATAGGTGAGAAGACATCGGTTGAGTCCACAAGAACCGATATTTGTTTTCGTGATTGTATTGTCTATGTTTAACGGTAACACTCTGTTGGTCCCTTGCCCACGATCTCCCCCTCTCTCGGCCTTCCGACTTCAGCTCCTGACATGATCGATCAATCAGGACGTCAGTTATCGAGCGTTAATGTTATCATCAACTCGATACAGATACTTACCTCGAACTCAAGACGATGCATTGCTCTCTGGATGGCAGCCCCGTGCGTCTGAAAGTGATTGGATCGGGATTAACTCTCACCGAAGTGGATGAGAGAATACGAAAGTTCCGATGAGAACATTCTTGTTTTCTTATCCTTTTTAGCTTCATGTGTTATTATGCAGTCAGGAGGGCCATTCCATTAGCAAGGTAAGGGTGGCCCCATGCGCACTAGCTGCAGGATGACCCATCGTTTTCCCCTTTGCGAAGCTTCCCAGAAATTACTGAACCCAACATTTCGTCCCCTCCCCAAGTGGATGCGTGCTTATAATCATTCTGGACAGATGCTCGCGATGAAAGCGCAAGACAAACGGTTTGCATAGGAATCACAAAAGTTTGCCCAACCTGTGGATCGCAGGGGCCCATCGATCGACTCCCAGTGCCTGTTCCTGCAGGCAGCAGGAGTGACCGGAGTGACCGAGCCTTCCTTGGCGGCCTGAGGCAATAGTATCATGTCAATGTGTAGCCACTGCCAGCCACCATGGATCGACAAGGTTAGGATTGTGTCTTGCCAATTGCCGATCAGCATCACATAACTAAAGGGGGGGCCATTATACATAAATACATTTTTCATTGAAATACTTCTCATTAGTGCCCTGGGAACTTACAGCTCAAAGCTATGCCCAGCTTAAGCCAAAAAATTACAAACCAAAAAAAAAAGTCATCACAGTATTCGAGTTCCATCGATGCACAAGCCCTAGCAATGAATGACTGGCCCATCACAGTTTCTTGGGCCCAATTGATTACAACCCAATTGCTTCATCTTTTACCATCTGGGCTCGGTCCATTAGGTTAGTACAAGAAACCATTGGACACCTCACGTTTAGCGCTCTAGATGATTAAATAATTTTATCCGATCAAATCGACAGTGCTCTTTGATTACTGAATAGCTAACTAGGCAGTACGCGACTGACTGCAGAGCTTGAGGATTCGATCTTTATACTCAGTATATCAATATTAATGTAACTTTGTTGCATAAGATGCCCCTGCATCTCTCTCTCTATTGCTTACCCATTCTTGATTTGTTGCTCAATCGTCTCTCGAGGGATGATTCTTCTACATGGATATTATGGTTGCATGAATTCCTCTGTTTGCCCAAACACAACTCATGCTGCTCCTTGTGTTTTATCAATGATGCTGTATGAATTCCGTTACTTTGGTATGCCGCAAACACTATGACCTAGATGGATAACAGATGCTGACCACAAACTGAAATTCGACCCAACGACGGAAACCGAGTGACAATCCAGGACTAAGATGAACATTCTTGCATTGTCTTTGTAATGGCACGATTAAGCTTCTCTCTTCATACCTTTTCCCTGTTTTATCAAGTCTAAGTTACGGGCTTCTGCAAAAGGCATAACAAATAACAAATTTCAACTCGATTCATATAGCAACCACAATGAACATGAAAGATTTTTTTGCAGTATGAATCCTAGAACACTCTTGCTTCTACTATCAGTTGATTTTAATTTGCTGGGTTTGAGCTAAAGTACTTTTGTCATAATAGTATATCACAGGACAAGATTGCACTATTGAGGATTTTAATTTGTTCTGGTTTAATTCTGACAAGGAGGCTGTAATTTGACAAGAATATTCAAAGTGAATTGTTGACGAACACTGTTTGTTCCTAGAGAAATTAGACAAGCTTTGTTAACCCGGAACCAATCTTTCTCTCTTTTATTCTTTAGACAGAAAATTCCTCATCCTTGCATTTGAAAAAAATTGCTGCTGAAGAGTATGAAATATACGAGGATTCCTTCTTTCCTCTTCCAATAGCTTCATAATAGCCTACTGAAATTGTTTTCCTGTCAACCCCGATTGGTCCACCATTAACGAGGTTGGAAATCTGTCCGTGAAATCTCTTTAGACAGTCCATAGAGCTTGCCTGCAGGATGAATGAACGTGTGGATGAAGATGATGGGAGAAGTAAAAGTTCACAAGGAAGAATTTGCCAAATAAATCTTGGATAGTATGCCATGTGGTGCCAAATAAGGTCTTCGGATTCCCACCAAACTATTAGAGGGCAGCACCTTTCTCCATTTTTGACTTTCTCTGGTCTCCATCACCATTTTGCTCCCGGAGATCAGCATTTTCCCTGCACGAGAAAGTACCCCATGGACCAGAATGGGATTGAGTGGTCCAAACATAAAATCTGTGTCCTGCCCTATACAACCATTGGATCGGATGCACTTGTGAAGTATAGATGCGCATTGACATGAAGTTCTCAGCTTTGTACCTACCGATCTCGACTTTGAAGATCAGAAATTTCTCTGCGTTTTGCAATTTCTTTGATTTCATCCATTCAGAAGAATAATTACTTTTGTTAGTCAAAGCTGTTGAAAGAGAAGCCAACAAATTAAGACTTGCAAGTTACTCTTCTTTATATATGCTGTAAATCATTTCACAATGCAAGAGATCAGGTGTTGGATTCCCGTTGGGCACTCGTCCAAGTCAAAAAGATTGCCAACCCGAAAAGTTAATACAGTGGTTGGGCTGTTAACAAATTCATCCATGATTAGTTTTTTCTTTTTATCCAGAAGCAAATGATGATTTGTTTACTAAAAATTGCAGGTCTTCTTCATATTCTGATTCTTACTTTCTCCTTAATATCGATCAACTGTTCAGGAGGAACCCCATCAGAACAATAAAAGTAAGAATAGTGCAGGTAATATTACCAAAACCGTTGCTTGATCCAGTCCACGCTATAAGCTGATCATCTGCAACTATGTAAAATGATAACCTAAGGCACTTTCTCTGAAGGTTATTGGTCTTTCATTTCGAGATCAATCACAAAACTGGTGAAGATGGGAGATCAAGCAGAACAACTTACTGCATTGCTTTGGGTGGCAGATGCACCTCAGTCCCACAGTGCAGTGTCCCCCGGGCTTTCTGCACTGGTCACAGAGGTTCGGAACGTGGTCTGTTATGTCAAGAGACATCCTTGTCCCCAGTTTGTATCTCTCGGGCCCATTTTCATCCATAGAGCTTATGTTAACCCAGTGGATGCTCGATCAGTTGAGGGCCTTGCTCAGGTCAAATCCAAGTTGATGATTCTTGATGTCCAACATACTGGCACGAGTACTGAGCACCTTTATCAGTCACATGGGAGAGCATACAATCATTGGGTGAGGCTTGAATTCACAGGAAACTGGGCCGAGCAGTTGAACAGGAGGAGAAAGCTTGGATCCGGGCGATGGGTAGCTTGCTCAACTGTGGAGACATAGAAGAAACAATGGACCACAGCAGGAAGCACAATGAGGAGTTTGCTGAATAATTCCATCTTGTGGAAGATCACTCAGATTGAACGCGTAAGTGTGACGAACACAATAGAATAATATCATTTTTCTTTTTCTGAAGATTTATCTTATTATTTCTTGTCTATTTTTTGTGGTATACTTTCATTTTGCAGTCCTTTTAGTTCAGATTGTTCAGGATCGGAAGGGGCACAGAGAGAGAGAATAACCATAAAAACTTGAAGTACTAAGAGCAACAAGGTATTGTTTGGGCAGTCTGCCATAGTTTTCCCTTCTGTAGAAGAATATCTCAGCCATTCCGACTCCATTTTCAGAATTCTTCATGCTTTTCCTCAATGAGCATCATTTAAGTTCTTGAATGATTCCATGTTAGTGACAGACCCAGATGGGCTCAAATGACACTTCTGCCCTCCCGTCCTTTCAATTGGGACCTGATTAGGTCTACTAGATTTTTTGTCCATTACCTATACTTAGTGTTCAACTGCATGATTGATGAGGAAAGCTAATCACTGCAGGCAGACAAGATGTGCTTCAATGGGGCCTCACTGATTAACATCAAATCAATTTTTTTTTTCTCTTCATTAATCCATCCTCTCAAACAGGAGCCTGATTGCCAGAAAGTCAAAAGGCAATTATGTCCGCTTCTGGGATCAGTAGCTGTATTCTACTTGAAAATTGCAAGTTAATGAACTTTCAAGAAAGTTTAATCCGGTACAGAGTTATTGTCGTACCACTCTGTAAGTCAGGTTTGATATTCCTGCAAGCAGAACTTGAAACAACATGGTTAGCATCGAAGGTTGGAATAAATTTCTGGAGCGGATTCTTCACTAAGGATAGATTCCCCTGACAGCCTTGTACTGACATAGCACTTCACAAATAACATAACTTGGCCTTAGATTTGTGCATTCAGCATTGGTTATTTAAGTGATATTTATCAGAACAGAGATCCATACTTAACGTGGGAGCAAAGACTGATATTATAGTTCACAGCAGATTCAATCTGAAATAACGCAAGGCAGTGTATGCCACATAGAAGTACGTGTCCACATAAGATATTATATAGCACAGGCACTGGAAAAAGAGACCATCCATCACATATTGCATCTAGTGAGTACTTGTGAAGAAACTCATAGTCCAAGGATCGATCATGTGGCAGGCTGTGGCTTCACGGGAACAGTCAGGAAGTCGAGGACAATGACTTTCTCAATAGCTTCCGAGAACTTGGAGGAGAAGTCAATGTGGTTGGGGTGGATTGTGAAGGCAGTGAAGTCCTCCTTCTTGTCGAAGGTAATCATGAAGGCATGGGTGAAGCCTTGTCTTAGCATCTCCGGGCTTTCTATGTCCTGTCCCCTGTTCAGTGCAGAATCAATGCAGATTGAAAGAATCAACAAGGAAATACTGTATGGGCATAAATTAATAAGAGAAAACCGAGTAATTTGGAGCTCGTGCTCTTCAGCTCTGGTTCCTGCATCGACTATTTCGAAGTTCAGTTACTCTAGAGAGGTCAGCTCGCTCACCATTCAAAGGACTTGACAGCAGCAATCTCTGAGACAAGTTTCTCCAATCCCTTCAAGGTCTCGTCGACCACTGCATCTCCCTTGAACTTCACTATAACCAAGTGCTTAAACTCTCCCATCTTCCAAGCCCACAGGGAGTGATCAGTTACTTCAAGTGAGGGATTTTTATGGACGTTGCCTGCACAGCGGGTCACTGTCGGCGGCCCAGCTTGTCTCACCGTGAACACGTGTTGTTGGGTATATGGCCCTTGTTTTTTCTTCCGACAGGATCTGGAAAGAAATGCATGGAGGTGCACGGATGACATTAACGTTGCTCTTTGGAATTGTGTCTGATACCACCGTCGTGGGCCTCTCCCACATGGGCAATGGGGTATGGGGAGCCGACTTGTTTGCCTTTGAATACTTTTCAGGTCTTTGGCAGTCACCTCCATGCTTTCAGCTGTCACTGGATGAAGTCTTGTGCATTGGACGGTCGAGATTGAATGATTTTCAAACCCGAGGTTCAGGAAAACTTAGGATAACGATGTGAACTCAAGAATTAAGAAACGAATGTTTCCAGCAATGGCAGCTTGGAAGTTCGGTCAACTGTTGTCTATGGAGGCTCATGTCACTCCCAGGCTGCACCGGTGAATTCGGAGGGAACTAGATAAGATCCGATAATCGACCCCGGATGTATAATCCCGATATTCACTGATGTCCCTTCATTTTGTTAGCTTTGATTCTCTTGCTTTCAGCGGGAAAATGTTGCAGAGAACAAGGGATCCGGGAAAACCATACCAGGAGACACCAACAGTCATTCCCGTGCTTCTTCCATTATCAGTCCCCAATTTGTTCTCATCAGTCCACGGGGAAAATTGTTTCCCATCTCTATGTCAATTCTAATGTGCGCTCAGCTGTGTATAACTATATATAATACATATATATGTGTGTGTGTCCCTCTAGGCTCTAATGCGTGGATTACGTGGCATTGCTTTCATCTCAAGGGATCTTCAGAAGAGCCCAGTTAGATCTCCATTTGTTTTCTTCCCCGGAATTTTCGTTAGGGTCCTCGAGATGATGGAGAAAAGATGTCCGAGATTGACTCTTCCTTAACCAAGTTTGATTCAAACCCGGACTCGAGCTTCACTGCTTGTTGATCTGAACCAAGCGATTTCTTTATTCGGGCAGCGTCAATCCAAAGAGAACAGCCCTTTTTTCGTTGCTCCCTCTTGTGCCCTCCTCCTCTCAGGCCCCGAAACCCTCAAGCCAGCATGGTTATTCATGGAGAAAACACTCCTTGGGAGTTACAAGTTCCCAACAGAAATGTCCAATGATTTCCCACCGGGATGATGAGCGCCAGGCCACCGAGATACCCATTCACCTGTGGATTTATACCTCCCACAAATGTCCCTCTTCAACAAGCTCATCTTGGAATGCCCGTGCAATTTGGACCTGGTCGGTCATACACTCGGAATTTACGCTCTGGCGAGTTCTTATAAATTCCAGGACACGTTCTATTTGCACAATTCCATTTCAGCCCATGCAGCTGGACCACCCATGAATGCAAGGCTGGTAGCAGAGGTCGGTTTAGCTGTGGAGGTCAGGAGGCCCAGAAGGAGAAGAGCTTACAAGGGAAGTGGCAGCCGTAGAGGCGTGGATGCAGCGAGGCAGGCAGAGAGCTAAGGAGCTCCATGAGGGAGAGAGGAGGTGGTGAGATTAATGGAGCAGTGAAGACGATTGAAGAACTTCTGGGGACTGAACTGAAATAAGTAAAAACCATAAGAGTTTCTTCTTCGGGGCCCCAACTTTTACTTTTACGAACTTCAGTCCCAATACTTATGATAAATGTCTGTTTCTCTCCGCACAGAGGCCAGGTTCTTCTGTCTACCCTCTCGTATCTAATATCCCTACCATAGACAGAAAGGAAGGTTTCTCTTCAATAATACAATATGGCCATACATCCTCAATTTGAATCGATCCTCCCATGAACTTCCATCTTCCATTTGATCCACCATTATTTCAACGAACAATTGAAAATTCCAAGCGGATCAACCTTGCCTGATTCACTCCTCGGCATCCAGAGATAATGCAGCCAATGCTACTTCAACAAGCCAATGTCATCCAAGTAAAGTTAATAACGGACAAGAAGGCCAAGATCTCAAACAGATACTGCAATTCATTCATGATGTCAAAAAAGAATTAAAGATAGCAGCCAGCTGCACTATCATAGAGTAAGCTGTCAGCTTCCATTATATGGAAACATGTCTGCAACAATGCAATTATTATGCAGAAGAAAAACAGAGTAGAACTTGACCAAGAATTGACCAAACAACTGCCCTGGGGTATTACTCCTTCTTCCCAATCCCATGAGACATGTTATAGATCCCCCGTCCCTGCAAAAAGACCATCATTCGCATAAGATTGGGCAGCATGGCATCGCATGAACAGAAATCCTGTAGTTCAATGTGGACAATTTCGCTAAACAGAACAAGTCAGCAATGAGAAAAGGAGATGACTCACGATCATGAAGATTGTGGTTGCCGCCAGAGCCAGAGGAATTGCGACGGAGGTGACCTTGTCGAAAGGTCCTTTGAGGTATGTGTGCCTGTGAATGCTTTGGAAATGCTTTTGCTTCTCAATAAGCTTCTCCCTTGGTCTGAAAGGTGCCTCTGTCATCCTGCAGTATATGCTAAAGTCTATATGAGGAACATATATAGATATAACTCGGTTAAGAACAAGAGGAAATTCTAGTAAAAAATATGATTATAACAGGAAAGCCGAGGAAGGCATAAGATCCCCCCATGGAACTCTGCAGATGAAGAGGGTCTGTTACTTGTCAACTGACAGAACTTAAGCATAATTAAAGTAAATAGAAAACTAGGCAGGGAGAGGAGGAAAAGAAGATCACTCTAAACATAATAAGCCTTATATGTAAACAGGGATTGATAACTTAATCAAGTAAAAAAAATGATTCTAAGATGATTAATTAGGCTATCAACAGTAATTAGTACTGTACCGTCTTAACCACATGTGTATAAGGAATTACAAAGTACTTCAATGTTTAAAGTAACTGCTTTGAAACTGTCTATTCCCATGTTTATCTGTCTAACTTACAGCAATTTAAGAGCTATCTACGCTTAGCATATCCATAGCAGTCATAGAAATGGGCTCTCATAGTTTCAGCTTCCACAAGAAAAATCTAGAGAATCACCAAAAACATAGCTGGGGATAATAAGAATTATTTACAGGAGGAGGATGGACAAGACGGGGATCTATAACTCTACAGCCATAAACCATGCTGACATGCAAGAATGGATAAATTCGCTCCTCTCAGAAAGACATGACTCCTCAAACATCAGGGAGTTGCCAGAAGAAATCTCGAAGAGAAATGAACTGAGCATGCTCATACATTGTCCTAAATCATGCGCCATCAAGCACTTGACCAATTCCACAAGGAACCATTTGTAGTTCCATTTGAATTTCCTGATTGAGACTTGGGAACCTCAACCGTAAAGGAAAAGGTACATCCAACAAGAAGTCAAACTTATGATGAAACTTCTTATACTGGTCTTGTAATACATTTGATAACCTCCTTACGCTTTGATACCAATCAAGCAATTATTGGCAAGTAATTTGCAGCTAATAAACCCACAGTATCAACCCAATATTAGACCCTTCAGTTTATCTCATCTGACAAGGAGTGTTAACGGTCTGAGCGACGGCTGTATCGCCTTCAAAATCCATTCATCCAAAACTACTGATATATATCTTTGAGCACATCAATCAAACTCGATCAGCTCGGAAATCAGATGAAATCTGAAGAAGCATGAAGATCATAAATTCAGGTGAAAGAGGGAAAATTTGAAGCACGTCGATAGCCTGCAACGCGATTGTGCTTCAGTAAAGAGAGATCTATCAAGCCAACCCGAAACAATTGACGCGCGCAGCATCACCTGATTCGACACCAACCGGAGGAATCTCGACGATACAAGACTCGATCTAGAACACACATAGCTAGCTCGTAAGCTTGTGTAAATAGAAACGGAGAAAAGTGAGGCGCTGCTTACGTTGAGCTGAGATTCCCAGGTCCAAAGAGGGGAGCTTAGCCGGAAGTTGAGGGCTTTCAGTGGTCGACTGGAGGAGATCAAGAAGGTTGAAGACGAAAATGAAGGCGACCGAGTGGCTTAGAGAGGAATGGGATCGGCCATAAAAGCGACATCGTTCTGTAAATCATCCGACTAGGTGGCCCATATTTTGTAGTTGGGCTCGGCCCACCAATATTTTAGGCCCAAATATTAGCACGGCCCAATTTATGTGTATCACTTCATATCTAGAAGTGAATTCTATAATTAATAATTTTCACTATTAATTCTTTATCGGCATCTTTTCATGTCCATATTACTTTTAGCTCTAGCAAAATTTTTATTTTTTGTAGTCTGTGGTCTTATCACAATGGAGGCTCTTTCTCACGAATGCTGAGGCTAAATGGAGCTGGTGGATGAAGCTTAGTTAGTTGAAGAAAAGGTTGTGCTAAATGCCAATGATAATTATAATTACCAATTGAAATAACAGATCAATTAGGGTATTGGCCATGTATTAGAAGCTATAAATAAAGGAGACTCCATCTCAATGTAAAGATAGAGAGAAAATTTGCACTTCCCACTTCCTCTATGAATAAAAATGCTTCTCAGTTTCTCTGCTCTTTTTTTTTTTCTCTCATTTTCAATAACAATTGATAATACTCTACTTTGTTTCTGATATGATATCAGAGCAATGAAGGCTCGTTGTGACCGAGCCTCATTACGTCAACGAGATGGCTTGAGGTACACACAATCAAAATGCTTCTCTTAACCAGCAAAATTGATTTTAGGTTCTATCTCCATTTGAAAATGGAGCAACAGATGCAGCACAGGCATAATTCCATAACCCTTTTGCACTTCAAAGCGGTGACAATCCAGGATTGGTTTTGGTATCACATGTATTAACAGGCGCATTGAACTACTACGCATGGAATCGTGCTATGCATGTTGCCCTCATTGCCAAAAGCAAGTTAGGATTCATTGATGGATCATTACCTCAGCCTCCAGAGGTAGATCTCATGTATCATTCATAGATCAAATGCAATAGTATGGCAATCTCTTAGATTGTGAATTCAGTAGCTAAAGATATAGCGGAAAGTTTAATGTCCTTTGAAATAGCGCAAGAAATATGGTTGGATTTGAGATCACGTTTTCATCATAGAAATGGATTGCGAATTTTCCAGTTGAAACAAAAATTGCATGCTTTGACGCAAGGTGCTCAAGATGTTAGCGCATATTTCACTCGCCATAAGACTTTGTGGGATGAGTTGTGTCATTATTAGCAAGGAGTGGATTATCAAATGTAGGAGAAGGTAATGCAATTTTTGATGGGGCTAAATGAGTGTTATGTAGGAGTTCGTTCTCAAATATTGATGATGGAGCCGTTGCCACCTCTATCCAAAGTGTTTAGCCTCATTGTTCAAGATGAACGCCATCGTTAAGTTGAAAATGCAATTCCCTACATCCTCTGAGACTTTAGCTTTTTCTGTGACTAATAATCACCATTCTCTAGGATGCACTTTGTAGCAACAGGAAGAGGAAGGCGTGACAGATCGATATGCACGCATTGTGGAGCCACTAGACATCAAATTAACAAGTGCTATAAATTGCACGGGTATCTTCCAGGATATCAACCATGTTTTAGAGCTTCATATTCACGTTCGACCCTTATTGGATTGTCCCATTTTGCAAATGTAGTTGTATCCCCTTTTTCAAGAGCAGGTGCACCACCTACACCCCAAGGAGTGCGTGACAACTATACACATGAGCAGTTGCAAAGCATGATTTCGTATTTAAGTACACAATTGCAGAAGTCAACAGCAATTTCAATTGATCAAAAGCCATTAGCCGTCTCAGCTGATCATGATGTCTCTTCCACCAATCATCTAGTGTCCCAGATTTACGGTAATGTTTCTTCCTCGCCCTCTAATAATTCTATTATGCCTAAGAGGTCATCATGGATACTTGACACAAGAGCTACACATCACGTGTGTTGCCAATAGTCATTGTTTACCCATATATTGCCTACTATAAATAGATCTGTAAGTTTGTCGGATGGTTCATTTGCCACAGTGACACACATTGGTTATGTTTCATTATCGCCTCACCTACACCTTCGTCACATTCTTTACATTCCATCTTTTCATTTTAACCTGATTTGAGTTAGTTCACTTACAAATTCAACTTCTTGTCAAGTTGTTTTCTTTGCTGATATGTGTGTCATACAAGACTTGAGACAAATATGGACGATTGGGACGGGTAGAAGACTAGACAATCTATACATTTTTTAACAATGTTCCTTTGAGAGCTATTGTTTCTTAACACATGGATCTTCTTCTTGTGGCATAAACGACTTGATCATCCTTCTGTTGCACCTTTACAAGCATTACGTTCCGATCCGCCTTTTTATGTTCATGATTTGGGTACATTGACTCATTGTAAAGTTTGCCATGAAGCAAAACAGCTCCGATTGCCTTTTAAACCGCAACATAGTATAGCACCTCGAGCTTTTGATCTCATTCATTTGGATATTTGGGGTCTTTTTTGCATTTCTACTATAGCTGGTTATTGGTATTTTTTGACCATTGTCGATGATCACACTCGCATGACTTGGATTTATTTGTTGAAAATGAAATTTGAGGTGCACCAGGTTATTCCGACCTTTTATGCTTACATAGCAACTCAATTTGACAACTATATTAAGAGTATATGATCTGATAACGCTCCTGAGTTCAATTTTTCATAGTTTTATAGTCATAAAGGTATCCATGTTTATCATTCATGTGTAGAGACACCACAATAGAATTCTGTTGTGGAACGCAAACATCAACATCTTTTGAATGTTGCTCGAGCTCTTTTGTTCCAATTAGGAGTACCTCTCGTTTACTGGAGGCAATGTGTCCAAACAACTGCATATTTGATCAATCGAACTTCTTCTTTCATCTTACAGAAGAAAACTCCGTTTGAATTGTTATATCATAAGAAACCTAGGTATGATCATCTTCGCTCCTTTGGTTGCCTTTGTTATACATCTTCATTGTTAGCAGGTCGTAACAAATTTCATGCTCGTGGACGAGCTTGTGTCTTTTTAGGTTACCCAATTGGATATAAGGGATACAAACTATTGGACTTGCAAGACAATAGAATTTTTATCTCTCGTCATGTGATCTTTCATGAAGATGTCTTCCCATTGCAACACTCCTCTACACAATAAGTTTCTTGCAATTTTTTTGTTGATTTTGTTCTTACTCTTCCTATCACAGATACTCCTCAAGATCCACCAGCTCCAACTCCTGACCCAGTTGCTACTCCATCCACACAGTCTCACCTTGTAGATCCCAGTCCCTCTGATCAGACAAACTACTGCAGGCCTAAATGAACTATCTGACCTCCAGCATGTCTTTCTCATTATATTACTAATAATGTAACAGCGTTTGTTCAACCAAGCATCCCATTCAGTCCTATATAACTAATGATCGTCTTTCTTCTTCCTATCAACAGTTTGCCTTGTCTATTATAGCTCAATCAATCCCCAGACTTATAACGAAGTAGTGAAGGATTCACATTGGCATGCTACTATCCAGGATGAGTTGAAGGCAATGGAGCTTAATCACACTTGGCAGGTGGTTTCCCTGCCCACGGATAAACATCCCATTGGATGTAAATGGGTGTTTAAGACCAAGTATAGAGCGGATGGAAGCATTGAGAGACATAAAGCATGCTTGGTTGCAAAGGGTTATACCCAGCAAGAGGGAGTGGACTTTCTTGACACATTTTCACCCGTTGCTAAACTAGTCACTGTTAATCTTATTTTCTCATTAGCTGTTGTTTTTGGTTGGTCTATGCTGCAGCTTGATGTTAGTAATGCCTTTCTTCATGGTGACTTATCTGAAGAAGTATACATGGACCTTCCTCCTGGCTATGCTTGCCCACAGGGGGAGAAACTGCTATCATGAGCAGTTTGCAAGCTTACAAAGTCCATTTACGGTCTAAAACAAGCTTCTAGACAATGGTACTGTAAGTTTTTGAGTGCTGTTCTTACTCATGGTTTTTCACAATCCCAGAGTCAATGATATAGTCATTTTTGGAAATAATGTGTTTGCAATAACACAACTCAAGCAAAACTTGTCCACCTGCTTTAAAATGAGAGACCTTGGAACACCTAGATATTTTTTGGGAATCGAAATTGCACGAACCAAAGCATGAATTTTTCTTACACAACGCAAATATGCTTTGGAAATTTTGTTTGATGCAGGGCAATTAGGTTCCAAGCCCAACTCAATTCCAGCAGAACCCAATGTGAGGTTGTCACAAAATGATGGAGAGCGACTTGCTAATGCTGGAGAATATCGGAGATTGATAGGAAGATTGTTGTACCTCACAATTACACATCCTGATTTGAGTTTCATTGTGAACAGGTTAAGCCAATTTGTTTCATCCCCAAGGAGTTCCCATATGAATGTTGATGTTCATGTCCTACGCTACATCAAGGGGACAGTAGGACAAGGTATTTTCTTATCTACAACATCGCCCCTTTAGCTGAAAGTTTTTGCTAACACTGATTGGGCAACTCATTCGGACACTTGACGATCCACCAATGGCTTATGCATATTTTTAGGGGATTCATTAATTTCCTGGAAATCGAAGAAGCAATCGGTCGTTTCTCGATCAATTGTCGAAGTAGAATATCGAGCAATGGCCCAAGCTACTTGTGAGGCGGTTTGGGTTCTAAATTTTCTAAAGGATCTGTGTGTTGAACATCATGGATTGGCTCTGCTCTACTATGACAATAAGTCTGCTATACATATAGCTGAAAATCCAACATACCATGAAAGGACCAAATATATAGAGCTAGATTGTCATTATGTATGAGAAAATATACAAGGAAGGTTGATCAAAACGATGCATGTTTCAACACACAACCAGTTAGTAGATCTTCTTGCAAAGGCATTATATCCTAAGCAACTCCGATCTTTGTTGAGCAAGATGGGAATTCAAGATATTCATTCTCCATCTTGAGGGGGAGTCTCACGAATGCTAAGGCTGAATGGAGCTGGTGGATGAAGCTCAGTTAGTTGAAGGAAAGGCTATGCTAAATGCCAATGGTAGTTATAACTGCCAACTGAAATAATAGATTAGTTAGGGTGTTGGCCCTGTATTAAAAGCTATAAATAGAGGAGACTCCATCTCAATGTAAAGATGGAGAGAAAATTTTCACTTCCCACTTCCTCTATGAATAAAATGCTTCTCAGTTTCTCTGCTCTTTTTTCTCTCATTTTCAATAACAATTGGTAATGCTCTGCTTTGTTTCTGATACTCTTGGCCAACTTTGCTGTGGCGGGTTAGTGTTTTGTGACCTTAGGCAGTAGATGCTTATGTGGGTGTAGCATCAGGCGAACTTGTTGCAACTCTAGAGAGCTCTCTTCACTTTACTTATGTTGCTGACAAATGAATTTCATATAGTTGGAAAAGCCTGTGTCATTGATTTATGTAGCCTACAAGGAAATTTCGCTCAAACAAAATTTTCATCAATGAAACAAGACTGAAAAATCCTCTCCCATTTGTTTACCTGCCCAAGACCTTGAAAAGCAATGGAGAGTTGAATCATTTAGGTTTCTAGCCTAATAGCATAAGCTGATGATGATGATGCAATTTCGGGTGTTGTTGCAGCTTACTCTGGCATTCATAAAGATGAACAGACCCGAGACTGCTGAAAGACGGATATCCAAGGATAAGTGGCCCGAATACTATGACGCCAGGAGAGAAATATTCATCGGAAAGCAGTCTCGCCTCTTCCAGACCTGGTCAACTGCAGGCCACCTTGTCTCTATGCTTCTTCTCGCCAAACCAAATATGGCATAGAACCTCATAAATGAAGAGGACTGCGAGATCATATATGCCTTCCCTTGCATGATCAGTGCTAACCCAAGGAGACATCGTGGACGAAAGGGTGTCAAAAAGAGCTTAATAATTTGAATGATCTCTGAGTTGGTTGAAATTGTGCTGCTGGATACAGACGAATTGAATGATCTACGCCAAGAGAAAACTCAGTCAAGACCGTTTGTTGGTTGTAACATATTGGTCCTAAGACTTGCAATAAAAGTGGTTATCATTTATCGGGCATAAAAGATTCTTCTCAGACCTGGTCTCGGTTAGAACCTTCCAATAACAGGGCCTTCTTGATGGCTATTCTTGCATCAGCAACCAGTGAATTACTCTGGCACTGTAAATGTTCTATATTATAGTTGCATTCTGCAGAGACTACATCTCCTCATTTCTTGTAAGTTACCAAGTTAGTATGGAACTTTTTGCAAATGAACTACATAAAATGGAGTTCGTGTTTTTTGACTGACTTTACTAGGAACAAAGACAAAGATCAATCCTTTAACTCGAATTTCCAGATCCTTGATGAGAAAACAAGACAATATGGCGGCCATTATATTCAAATTACATGCAAAACCAGGCCAACAGGATTCTGGGAATCTAGACACAAATGTAAAGCGAGCTTCATTGCATGCTACATGGCTCTACATCTCTTCATAGAAGTGCTGATGTTTGCTGTATGAAATGCAGAACATCTAATTCTGAAGGTCATTATGCATTCGAGAATCCGATCAGCTGCTGATCTCTGCCAAGATGCTATCTAACATTGATTCACAGGCATCTTCCAGCAGATCTAATACCTGCAACAGGCAAAGTGAGGAAGACATCAATTCAACTAGTGTGCTCTCTTTGTCAGGAATTTTCTCGATGTCCAATAAACAAACAAAATAGTGCGCTACCACTAATTCCAGAAATCTGCAGATAATATCTGATTCATCAATGCTTTTGCCAGGAGATTTGAGGGACAGTATTACCTTTTCAAATCCCTCAGGTCCTCCATAGTAAGGATCTGGCACTTCTGTGTCATCATGCTTCTTGCAATAAGAGCACATCAATTTAACCTGCATCATCATAATCAATCCAGTTGAATTCACAGCCTCACAAAGTGATGCTGACTTGCTGAGTACCTCATTTATGCATATTTTTTTCTCTCTAACCTTCTTATGAGCATCTTGAGGAAGGTTTTCTCTGGATTTCCACCGTTGGAGCGCCTGCAAGATATGCTCTGCACAAAGCAAGAAACACTAAGTTCCAAGTGCAAAGGCACACAAAAATAGTGATCTCAAATTTAAACATTTAATCAAATAAAACCCCTAATCCTTCAGAAGCAGAACCTTCAAATTGTGCATACCCCTATTCTGGTTATCCATTGCAAGGATGAGATCGAAATTCCGGAAATCAGACGGCCGAATCGGCCTTGATATGGACGTTATCTCAATACCACGCCTCTTAGCTGTTGCTCTCATTCTGGGATCTGCTAAAGCACCCTTAACCAGCAAGACAAACTGTGAGTTATAAGAATTTGCGGGCACATTTTCATGATTATAGTTGTGCTGCAGACATTATTGTAGCTAGTGTTGTCCTAATGTTCACCTTTCAGCTGAAAAGAATACAGTCATCTGTATTATGAGCTAAGAAATCCATACACATAAAGATAAACCCTTTCAGCATTCATTCGGATCCAAATCATTACAATGCTACTATACTCTTCAATAGCTTAGAAACCGTTTCCAATCCCTCTTATCTACAGCTCACGCATTACAATACCTCCACACCAATGATTCTCTTTGAGCTCTTAGCAACGCCCTCAATCTGTAAGGTACAGCCTGCACAGAGTCAGGATTTGATCCCATGGTCCCAAGCCCCGGCCCACGTGATCTGAGTGCTTGTGGAACACAAACCAGGGACACCATGGGCAATACAATGGCCGTCTTTGATCCCTAAGAAGACTACTTCATAAAGAGTACAAACACGCATCGACTCAAGGCTCAATCCCTCATCTACATATTGATATGATTTACACGCAAATTTATAGACTTTTAACTTCAATGACTACCTCATGGTACCCGATGGTCCCCGCAGAATCGATCTCGAACTTGGAGTCAACGCCCCTCTTCTTGACGATGTCCCTAAACACACCCTCAGCGGCAGGGCTTCTGCAGATATTCCCGAGGCAGACGAACAAAACTGAGAACGATCTCGCCTCTGTTTCGTTGGACGGACCTGAAGAAGCCATTGAAGGAGAAATCAAGAACCCGGGACAAGAATTGGACTTATGGGTCCTTCTTGGAGCTCTCAAAGGAGCAAGCCTGTCGAGAGAAGGGGATCGACTGAGCGGTCGAAAAGTGAGAAATTGGGAATACACAGTAACACAGACAGGGAGCGATAGCAGAAGCGTAAATACTGAGAATGTGTGGAGTGTCTGATGCCATTACTATTTGTCTGCTTATTGTTGGTAGCCAATTATATCACATGATCTGTGACTCTGATACCAAGTCTATCACATCCATATAATACTTTTTTTTTAAACTGAGCAAATATATATATATAATTCATATCTATATAATACACCTTCAACCTTATGACATGATGCATATGAATCCCGTTGACTTTCTCCCTCCCAGCAAGATCTGGGACTTATGTTGCAAACAGAGCATTGTTCAGTTCCGTTACATACAGTAACCGGAAGATAAAGGAATAAATTTTTCCGAAGAACCATGAAACATCCCCTTTCCCTCGGTCAAACGCCATACCTTTGTGAATATGTTAACAGCAGAGTCGCTTGTCTTCCTACACTGTACTTGCAAAGCATGCTGTACACGTATGTGATTGTATGTTGATATTTTGTCTTAAGCGATCAGAAATGTCAAGTTGAGAATTGTACAAGCTTTTCTTTAGCTTTCAAAGGAGTAAAGAGTCGTGAGACAGAAGCCAAGAACACATCGAATCCCGTTATCTCCTTCGGCAGTTGAGGCCCTCGAAGAAAGGATGCTGCTTTATCTCCACAGTCCCTTTAAGTGATCCAAATCGGTTCTCAGGTTCCTTCACCAGCATGGAAACTTATAATTGGATTGCTGGGGAACTTGAGGCTCCGTGAGACAACATTGTACACTGTCTCCTCATTGCTCAGGCCCTTAAAGGGTGACCTCCCGTAAAGCAGCTCGAACAGGAAGATCCCAAAAGTCCACCAATCGACTGAGCTCCCATATCCCTCCCCTTTGACGATCTCTGGGGCCAGGTATTCGTGAGTCCCAACAAAGGAGCTGGCTTTGGCGCATGTGGGCTCCACAAGAAGCTGGAGCAGAGGTCTCCCTTGTGAAGCTAGATCAGATTTTATCTTCCAATTCTTTGCAGCAGCCGCGAGGAGTCTAGGAGTAAAGCAAGGGACTTGCCATGAAGGACGGAGGCAAAAGGGATCTATGCAGCTTGATTTAGTGAATGGACTGGAGACGCTTTTGTTTGGCCTGGTGTTTTCTGATAGCGTTGACGTTAGGAGAACCAGGTTCACAGCGCATTGAAGGGAGAGGTTGAAATTCGAGAGCATTATGTGTCCGTCTTCTCGAATGAGAATGTTTTCTGGTTTAAGGTCTTGATAGATTTACACCAAGCATGTGCAGGTACTCCAAAGCAAGGAGGACTTCAGCAACGTAAAACCTGTACATAGAGCAGCTGATCATCAATTCTTGCTTGAAAATGAATAGAAATCAAGAGCATATGAGAAACAATATATATCTTTTGTGATTCATTAATAGAGTAATCACATGAGTACTACCTTCCTTCAAGGGTGCTAATGCATGGAGTCCAAAATATTGTTGAGAATATGCTCATTGAAACCATGTGAAAACTGCATATGTTTTTGGGTATTTATAAACTCGGGAATTTTCCCTCATCAAATAAAAGAAGAAAAAATTGTTTCCAGCCACTCGTATAAGAATGTACTACCTAAGATGTTATATAAATTGCAATCCAAGATATTTTCCCCTCATTTCATTTTAAAACTGACAAAAGCATTGGAAACTGGAAATATTTCATCTGATTTCCAGAACCACTCGTTTCTGGGGAAAATAAATCCAAGTGTAGCTTAGAATGTCCGCTTCTCTTTTGGAAATAAAAAGCATGGGAATTTGTCTGTTTGATGAGAAAAGTGTTCATGAAAATGGGGAATTTTCAAGAATTTCATGCCAGAAAATAGAATAATGAAATTGTTCTAAAACCGAGGATGCTAATTGAAGGAGCTAAGAGAGTAAATCCACCTCGCTGCTGGCTCTGAGAAACACCTTGTAGGTTTCTTCTGCCTTAGAACACGCAAATCTCCACCAAGCATGAGAGCTTCCCTGTTGAATATGTTAAAAATAAGGTCGGAAGAAAAGGATGATCAAGCATCTGCATTATCTCTCTCTCAGTCTGTGCCCTGAGCATCTTCTTGCTTGTCTTCAAGAACTCTCAGTCCATAAACTTCAAAGCAAGCAAGCAATTCGTCCCTATCAACTCTGCAAGGTAAATAGTCCCAAGATCCATCCCCTTAACCGAGCTCTTCATCAACTTAAATTGTTTTAAATTTAAGGTTCCCTCGCTTCTCTCAGCAGATTTAATGGCTTCCCACCTCAGGTCTTCGGACATGTGGGACCTACTACACTTCCACAGCTCGAGCTACTGAGGTTGCTCGATTCACTTGAGCCAGTGATGGTGGTGCAGCTATACTCTTCATAGCTACACTCTCAGCTCTAAGAGAACTCTACTTTGTCTTTTGATCCAGACCTCTCGTAAGCTCTTGCAACGGAGTGTTTTGATCCAAGTTCGCAATTGAAAGTTGCAGCACTCAAATGGTTTTCAACTTCGTTTGTTTCCAAATTCACAACATGGGTATCCTTGAGATTCCTTACTTTGGGGGCTAGATCATTATCTGCACTGTGGCCCACATCATCATCAGACTTTTGAACAGCAGGATTAGAGCTACAAGAAGCAGAACTAGAGTCACTCTTTTGCTTCTTCTTGATGAAACTACTGTTATTGGATGCTGGCCTTAGTTGCTGTAGACTGTTAATAGTCAATCTGGTAACATGATTCCTGGTGCTTTGGCCCTTTTCTTTATCACGGTTGATTTTGTCAGACCTTCAAGTAGAGGAACATTTTTCACTGCTACGACCAGATGAAAAATTTTCAGGTTCCACCTTCCCAATGTCTTCCTTTGATTCTTCACCTAAAGGCTCCGTTGCCAAACATTTTTCCTTCACCATGGCTACGGTAGGAGAAACACAATGAACATCACTTTGATCTGAAGAACTTGAAACAGTCCTTTCTGGTACTAGTGAGATTTCCACCGTGTTGCCTCTACCTTCATTTACTCCTGAATCATTGGTCTCAACCACCACAGCCCTGTATAACCTTTTAATTGTACCCGCCTCTGAGTAGGCCAGGAAATTTGCAGACTTCGATATTCTCTTCACGGCAGCCATTTCTGAAGCCTGAGACATGCATAAGCCTCACAGAGCCTGCTTCAGAGTCACTGGTTCTGAGGTCCCGACTCCTGATGCTGAAGATGAACGGCCTCGAATGGGTCTCTTAGAGGCATTCTTGTGCAGAGCGTCTCTACTGGAAGCCCTAGTGGAGTTTCTCATGTTTATGGACTCGAAAAGACTGTTAATATCATCCTCGATTCAGCCCTCACCTCCTGAAATCTGAGGCCTAATATTACTCATATTCTCTCGGATTCTTCTGCTGATTCGACGAACTCACATCTGCTGGAAACTGAAGCCATCTCTGGTTGTTTTATTCAGAATCACAGAAAGGAGATAGCATCCAGAAGATAAACGTTAACCCAGTTCCAAAGAATCACTTCGAATGGAGGTGAGAAATGAGAATAGCCATCATGTAGGAGACACCTGCATCTTGAGCCATGCTGATCACCTGATTATGATCCATTCATCAGTTTCAACATGACACGTCAGATCCTGGCAAAAAGACAATCTTTCATAGCCATATAGCCGATATACTAAAGGTCTTATACCAACTTAATCTTGATATAATGAAGGCATGATAAACTTACAGCCTGATCAGATGTGACATTGCAAGGATTATCGATATAATTTATTTCAACTTGGAATTTTGTGTCCAATAAGATGGTATTGGTATTAACCTCAAGTGGCAAAGTAAAGGGATTGCCAATGGCATTCCTTTACCTTACATCCACGATTCAACTAATGGCTTCAAATTAAAGTTCTCAGTTGAGTGAGAAAAGGGTCATTTTTCCTGCAGAATAATGAGTCATATCAACCAGTTAACCGTGACCAGTCCATCCACTTTAATCATGCATTCTAAATTCAATATTTTTTTTTTTACCAATTTGTACGTAGCTTATAGAAGAATTCACCAATTTATTCACCGAAGGGAGAGAAATGACATGGAGCTCTCAACATCAAGTTCCAGTAAAAAATGGCAAAGGATTCATTTACAATACAAGTTTCCGACTTTAGTTCTACCCACTAAAAGGGCCGCGTAAAAGCCATTCTGGGTAAGAACCCGATTGGAACCACCGGGGACAAAACAATCTAAGCAAATGGGCATCAAGAACTGATTTTTACTAACAGAACCCAACTAAAAAGCCCGTCTCAGGAAATTCCCGAACCTGTGACAGGAGAATAATGCAACAATTTGAGCAGGGCAGCAAAGGAAACAGAAGACCCACCTGAACAATGCAGGGAAGCTCCAAGGAAGCAGAAACTGATCTCTGCCCTGGAAGATGGACAGCTAGTCTAGTGTTCTGCTCTGGTGTACGGAGAAATGAGGAATTCAGACAGAAGGTGAGATACTCCCTCGGCTCCTTTACCTTTTTGTTGGGTGAGGGGCGTGTGAGTGTCATTTGTTCACTGATTTTGTATTCTCCATAAGTAACAGTTCAAGTGACAAATTAAGTGATTACGATATGTGATTTGTAGAGTCTGACCTCTCGGTGTTCAACCGAACTTGAACTCAATCTAACTACGACTCGGGGGATTTTGGAATATTGGATCGTGTGTATACCGTAAGCAAAGGCATGAACATGAACCAACATTGTCCTCCATAAGAGGAGGGCCACCTATTTACTGGTCGTCCCCCAAACCAATCTTTCCATAATACGAAAAATCCATCCATTCTTACGTGGGCCCTGATTCCATCCTCAGGTGGCCCAGCTTAGCTTCTCCATGCTAGACCCAATCCCCACCCGTCCTCCCGGTGTATTTATGCTTGGAGTTAAAATGAGGAAACCACTCGCATGGGTGCACGGTGCACCGGGAGCAGGAATCAAGGCTGATCGCTTTTTCTTCCTCGTTCTTATTTCTTACTCCTGTCTCTTCAAATCTTCAGCCATTATTCTTCTCTCTCTCTCTCTCTCTCTCTCTGTGAACAATGGAGCCGTGGCTCGACGACTTAGCCGATGAACTCCAGAGCCTGAGCTTCACCTCCACGGCCACCACCATAACCGGAGCCGAGATCCGTCGCAGCACCAGCTCCAGCTCCGAGGCCACGTTCACAGTGGCCTCCTCCTCCGCCCACGGCTCATTCTCTTCCGTCGCCACCAGGTCGCACCGCCGACTCCGCCCGCATCTCTCCCTCTCGGACCTCCGGTTCCTCCAACGCCTCGGCTCCGGTGACATCGGCTCCGTCTACCTCGCCGAGTTCAAATGCGCGCCTCCGCCGGCCTCCGATGACTCCGCGCTTCCTCCGTTCGCGGCCAAAGTCATGGATAAGCGGGAGCTCGCGAGCAGGAGCAAGGAAGGGAGAGCTAGGATGGAGATGGAGATACTGGCGATGCTGGACCACCCGTTCCTCCCCTCTCTCTACGCGTGTGTGGAATCCCCAAAGTGGCTCTGCCTCCTTACGGAGTTCTGCCCCGGCGGTGACGTTCACGTGCTCCGACAGCGCCAGCCGTTCAAGCGCTTCGAAGAATCTGCCGTGAGGTACGCACGTTTACTATCCTTTATACACCTCCCCATCGTCGCCTCCGTCATTATTAATTAAAAATCCTGTTTGGTGGTTCTTGGCTGATACAGTCTATCAGAAGTTACCGTTAATGATTAATTGCCATGTTGACAGCAAATCTATAAAGATATGGCCCCCCGATAGTGCACTGGTCCAATTCTTATCCGTGGCGTGTCCGAGTATATATATAGAGAGATAGATAATATAGATCTATGGAGGTCTGATTTCTGATTCCGATGCCTAGTGGAAGAGGGAAGCCATTGTCGTTGTGGGGAGAGGGGCGGCCTGGGTGCCTTGCGTGGCCGAGTTTCGTTTCAGAAGCTTGCGTTGATTTTGAAACGTTAGCGAATAGGGTGGGTCACAATGGCCAGGGGTCGTACGATGGGGCCCAGAGCCTGGCAAAGCCGGTGGTAGTCAGGAAGTGGGATCCCACCCGACGTCGCTGTTTGGCTTTTGGGTTAGGACGGGATCTTGCCCCGTGCACGTTCACACTGGATAGTTTCTCTATCATCCATCCGGGCGATTAATGGGGGGCATTTAATGATAAGGTGGGCGTGAGGGATTTCATAGGCCGATTGGCAGCCGGTGAATGAGTTATTTGCTTGAAACATGGAAAAAGTCGAATCGGGAGCAGCGAACTGATTCAACCCCTCAATGATCAGGATAGAGCTTCACTAATATCAACAGAGAAATTTTAGTCAAGAATCCCCCGTAATTAGTTATATATAGGAGAAGATGAAGTGTCATCTTTATCTACCAATGGTTTGGGCCAAATCAGATAATGATGCATGGAAATGCTATGTAGCTGTAGCTGCATGCCGTGTTTAGTGCTGGAAAAAGATGCCTTAAGCTATTCCTTATATCTTCATTTGAAAGTGGTGATTGTTTGTGCGTAGTGCATAACTGATGGAGCTGTAGATGTCTGGCCTTTTCAGTTCTGCAATGTTTTCTGGTTGACATAACAGTCTACTGCCCCTCTCACATGGGGCCATGGGGTGTGTGTCGTTTGTCAAGTTTTTTTTTTTTTTAAGCTCTGATGGGGCGTATTTTATTCTTATCACATTTCCCAGCCCACAGGACAGAGTACTGTGTTAGCTCTCATGTGGTTGAAGACTTCCCTTTGTCTTGCTTTTAGGGACACTTCCCAAACACTAGACGAGAGGACCATGTGATCTTTACGTTTGACTTGATAGCCGTGCACCTTCTCCTCGACTTGTTCCTGTTTCGATGCACTTGCTGCATCAGTGTTCTTTTTTCGCGTGAGTCGGGCACTTGCGGTTAACTAGACTTTTATTGGTAGCATGCTTTTGGTTTTCTCAAGAACCCAACATGGATTACTACATTGTGAGTAGAAGATAGTGCGTCTGCAGTAACGGTAAGAGGGTCTCCATCTATTCAGCTCGGATCTTAGAAGACATCTCAATTATTTTCGCATGTATTTGTCCATTACTGCACTGCTTCTTCTTCTTTTTTGGTTCTTTTAATGCTTTTTCCTTAAATCACGTAACGCGTGATCATGCTCCTCTTTCCCTTTTGATTCCAGGATTTATGGCTGAAAATTTGCACTCTTTAATTGTCTTATTGCCACTGCGGCAGGATTCCTATTGGTTGATTTGTAGTCAATTAATCGTTCAATTGATTAACTATTTCCATCTCTCTCACTGTATACCTCCAGGTTCTACGCCTCAGAGATTGTGGTAGCGTTGGAGTACCTCCACATGATGGGGATCATCTACCGCGACCTGAAGCCCGAAAATGTGCTCGTCCGATCCGACGGCCATATCATGCTAACCGACTTCGATCTCTCACTGAGATGCGACAGCTCCACATCCGTGGCTCAGCTCATATCCGATCAGAACCCACCGGCCACAACTCCCAAGGCAGACCATCCGACCGATGCCCCGCCATTCGCCTCATCCTCGTGCATCCTCCCCAACTGCATAGTCCCTGCCGTGTCGTGCTTCCACCCCAAGCGGAGGAGGTGGAAGAAGAGGCCGGGCCGGAGCGATGGTCCCAAGTTTGTGGCTGAGCCCGTCGACGTGCGGTCCATGTCCTTTGTGGGGACCCACGAGTACCTGGCCCCGGAGATCATCTCGGGCGAGGGCCACGGGAGCTCAGTCGACTGGTGGACGCTCGGGATCTTCATGTTCGAGCTATTCTACGGGGTCACTCCCTTCAGGGGCCTGGACCACGAGATGACCCTCGCCAACATAGTCGCCCGGGCACTAGAGTTCCCAAAAGAGCCCCCGGTCCCAGCCCACGCAAAGGACCTCATATCGCAGTTACTGACCAAGGACCCGGCCAGGCGGCTGGGCTCCACGATGGGCGCATCAGCCATAAAGCACCACCCATTTTTCCAAGGAGTTAGCTGGGCGTTGCTGAGATGCACGAACCCGCCGTACGTTCCTCCACCATTCAGTAGAGATGTTGCATCGGATGATAGTTGTCCAGAGACTCCCGTCGATTACTATTGATTCTGGCATATTATAAAGGAAAAATAATATATTAACCGCATCGTGTCCGTGAACTGCCTTGTCCTCGAAACTTCAACATTACGACTGGTAAGCTAGACCTGAGGAGGCTCGATGGGGAGATGCACTAGAGTGTAAATCCTCAGTCGGGATTGTGAAGCCCCGCCCTTCCTCGGGGTTCGATGGATATCGAGCGGCCTGTGACTAGATTAATATTGAGGTTGCACCAATGACCGACCTAGCCGATTAGTCTCATCGGGTAACGTCAAACGGACACTTACGTCGATCGGACGATGGGATACCGACGGAGGAGATGCAGACAAATGGGTTGGTTGGCTCTTTCGAAGGCCGGTCGGAGGGGAGGGAATCGGGTGGCTGGTCATGTTTGTTTGCGGGAAAACGGTGTCCAAACCCCACGTGCGTCTGCTCGCTCTCTGGGGTGCACTGTGGACCCTCAGCCTCCCTCTCCCATTCATTCTATATAAATATTTCAATATTTCTTTTTGTTAATATTTCATTTGTAAATAAAAAAATATAATTAAAAAAAAGCCTTACCATATTTAATTTAAGTATAGGTTAATTATGTCCATTTGACTTCTTAATAGTTAATATTTGAAGAAAAAAAATTATTGTCTCTATTCCATGACACAGAAACCAATCGACAACAATGGGCTAAACTGGGAGACCATGGCCCAAGAAAAACCAGGGCTTGAGGGCCGGACAGGTTCGGTTCGGTTCGACTTCGAGGCCGCTGTCAACGCTTTAGGAACAGTCAAACAGTTGCGGGGTTTATCATTTATGCTTAGGGTTTCTACAATCTCTGACACCTCAACCTCGTCCATGGAGGAAGCTCAGAATCAGGTTAACTACCCCAGACCCAGCAGCAAGAAGACGAAGAAGAACCCGTCCCCTGAAATCGCATTCCAGCTGGACCTCAACGCGTGCTCCAAAGGCGGCGACTTGAAGGGCGCAGTCGCCCTTTACGAGAAGGCGACCTCCCAAAACCTACGACTCAATCTGCAGCACGTTAATTCCCTCCTCTATATATGCTCCAACTCCGTCTCGGACCCTTCCCTGAAGGAATCAGCGGTCCAGTTCGGTTTCCGCGTCTACGACCATTTGCTGTCCTCCAAAATCAGTCCCAATGAGGCCACCATCACCGCAGTTGCTCGGCTTGCCGCAGCAAATGGGGAAGGTGATCGCGCGTTTTCATTGGTTAGGTTCATGCGGGATCATGGTATTGCCCCAAGGCTGCGCACTTATGATCCTGCCTTGTATTGGTTCTGTGATAATTCCAAGCCGGATAAGGCTTATGAGGTGGAGGAGCATATGGCTGTCGCAGGTGTCACCCCGAGGAACCTGAGCTGGCAGCATTGTTGAGTGTGAGCGCTAAGGCGGGCACAGACGAGAGGGTTTATAAGTATTTGCATAAGCTGAGGAACTGTGTTAGGTCCGTTAGTGAAGGGACGGCAAAGGCAATTGAGGATTGGTTTCAAGGAGAGAGGGCCTCTGAGGTTGGGAACGCAGATTATGATCCTGGCTGCGTGAAAGATTTGGTTTTGAAGAATGGTGGGGGATTTCATGGGCTTGGATGGATCGGGAAGGGGAAGTGGACTGTTAGGAGAGGATGTGTGGATGAATATGGAGTTTGTGGGTGCTGTGGGGGTCAACTGGCTTGTTCAGATATTGATGATGTGGAGACCAAGAGGTTTGCGGATTCTGTGGCTGCCTTGGCCATGGAAAGGGAGGCTAAGGACAATTTCGGCAAATTTCAGGTCAATGAGAGTCCAATACCTTTTGCTGGATCTAGTACTTGTAGACTCTCTTCTCGATTCAATTCAGTGGATGGCAGTTTGATCGGCCATTTGAGTTAATTTTGCAGAATCTTGCAAATCCAAAAATTAGCACATTGTTTAGATGTAGCGATAGTTTTTGTTCTGTCTTTCATCTTTTTCCGATTCACTGATCATAGTTGATCTATTCAAGCATAACCTACTGTTACAACCTTTCTTTAGCCATCTTGTTAGTGGTTTCCATTTCCTTTATATAGGATTGGCTCAAAAAACACGATGAATATGAGGCTATTGTTGATGGAGCAAATATTGGTCTCTACCAGCAAAATTTTGCAGATGGCGGTTTCTCTGTTTCTCAGGTTGTACATTTCAGTCCTTTTTTTTACATTTATGCCAGTGGCTCTATCTTACTTGGTATCCTATATCACCTAACTCACCTGTATATCTTACCTAATTGCAATAGAGCAGCTTGATGCGGTTGTGAAAGAACTGTATGATAGGAACGGAAGCAAATGGCCACTTGTTGTGTTGCATAATAAACGCCTCCGAGCTCTTCGAGAAAATCCATCTCATAGGAGGCTGCTGGAGGAGTGGATAGACAAAGGAGTTTTATATACAACTCCTAATGGATCAAATGATGATTGGTATACAATATGAGCCTTTAATTGACTCACCTTAATCATCACGCTTGGTTGCTTCTTTTTTGTGATGGTAATGGTATGCTTTTTAGGTATTGGCTCTATGCTGCTGTGAAACTGAGGTGCCTTCTCGTGACAAATGATGAGATGCGAGATCACATTTTTGAGCTCATTGGAAGCAATTTCTTCCTCGAGTGGAAGGAGAGACATCAAGTATGTGATCTTAATTAGTTTAATCTGTTTTTTTTTTGGGGGTAGAATTTGTGAGCTTTGCTTTCGTATCCCCTGATGGCTTTTCATACCTGCGTGCTCTTGCAGGTTCGATATACATTCACAAAAGGAAGCCCAGTGCTTCTGATGCCTCCTCCCTTCTCTATAGTCATTCAGGTGGTGTATATTCTTCCGTGCACACCGTATCTCTGCTTGCATATATTTATACAATTTTGGTTTCTCCTTCAGGAATCAGAAAAAGGATCATGGCATGTGCCCATTTCTAATGGCAACAATGAGGTGACTGCAATAACTTGGCTCTGCATTACTAGGCCAATCTGCTATCAGGACTTCGATGCCGAGAGTGGTGTCAAAACAGTGGCTGTCACCGGTAAAAGGAAAGAGAGGTCTCCGTCTCCCCTGCATCAGCACTCCTCAGAGAGCTAATTATATAGACGAAAAGAGAGGTTAGTTGCACAACGCCCTCAGCCATAAGATTTCCAGATGAGAACTCATTCTGCTGAACTGGGTGAAGTTCAATTTACTGTGCTGTCTGCTGATTCCATTATCAAGATGTGTATGACGATTTCTTGCACCAGTTTCTCTCTTTAAAAGGAAAAAGTTTTGTCGAACTGAAGTTGAGCTTCTGCCCAGGATCCTATAGATTTCTCAAATAAACATCATATGCATCCATTAGAAGAGAGTTTAAGTGCAATCACCTTCGTCGGCATATAAGCATTCAGTGCTACTGATGTGTATCTGTAATAACAAATACTGAAGAATAACCTTACCAGAAAGAAGAATACAATAATCTTGTTCGATTTTTAAAAAAGAGAGGTACAATAAGCTTTGACTTTACCAATTCATAAGAGTGGTCCCTTAAATCATGAGTAGAATTGCTTAATAACACGACTCTTACAGTTTTCAGGCAATGAAAATTCATCAGTAATGTGGTCTCTGGTTTCAAGACACGTCCCATAGAACTCACGGTAGAGAGCTGCCAGAAAGTTTGAATGCCCAGGCAGAAAGAGCAAATATTCTGTGGTAAGTCGGAAAGACAATCACCTCGAGTCTGTGAAATTGAAAATGTGAAACCTAATGCCGAACCGTACAGGAACACAAGTCGGGTAATCCTTGAGATTTGTCATTGATGACATGGTTGCCCAAGATTTATGAACAAGCTCACGTTGAAAACAGGATCTTTTTTGCAATGAGAGCACTTCTTTATACATATTGAAACAAGAAGTGAGAACCAATTCTATCAGACGGTATCAAACCGAGGTCTTTCCATCTCAAGGAGCATGTGAACTGGAAAAGAAGTCGTCTTCCCAACATAAAGAAGATGAGAAGATAATACGATTCCTTCAATTCGAGAACTAGCCAAGCAACATAAACTACAAACCATGGCTATCAGGCTCACAACTGGGCGAAATCTGCAGAGAGAGTAAAAGAGACCCCTATGCGTTCTATTAGCCTTCCTCTCCAAATTCATTTGTGAATCTTTCATGTACATCTAGATCTGCCTTGCTCACAGTTGGCCTCTGTCTTGCCAGTACCTTATCGAAATCAGTCTTCGAGATTGGCGGAGGAAGGATCTGCACCCAAGTTCATAGGTAAGGAATGAATTGATCAAAAAGATGTAAAGAATCACCAAGCATAACATAACACAACTTCCAACAGGTATCTTTAACAAGGTAATGAATCTTTTTGCAGGATTTGTTACTCAAACTGGAAAGAGATCAAAGATTTGCTCCCGTCCAAAAGGAAATATTTCAGGAGAAAGCAGTTAAGCCTTAAATCCACCAAGCTAGTGCATTGTTGAGATTGCTCTCATACAGTTCCTCCAACATATTTCCAAGTCTCCCTGTCCATTGAATAACTCCTAATAGGTTCTTAATTTAGATTTCCGCATAAATTCCTCGTTTTCTAACCACACCAAACTCTTACTTTGGTCAAGTAACCACGTGAAATTCAGAATAAAAAAGATACAACAACTCATAATTATGCATTCATCAGTCATCACAAGGACTAAGCACAACAACATAAAGATCCCAAGCAATCCAATCTTACAAGTTTCAAAGATCTTAATCATGAACACTACAGAGGCTAACAACAAGCCAATTATAGTGGCTGTACCTTAGAAGCCTGTCCTTGGGCTGCTAGCTCCTGCATGGTAATTTGCACAGCACCTGGTTGTTTGGGTCCACATGGGACCCACATGCCATTGGGAGTCTTTATGAAGAACATAGCATCCTGTGTCTTACGGACAGGTTCAAAGAGGACATCCTTAACCTGGATATTGAGATGTCACATGGGCAAGCTGTCAGAAAGAACCTGAATAACATGGCATAGAATAACAAAGGTGGAAGCACTTACGCAAACAGATACATCTGAACCAGAAAACCCCTCAGTCCTCCGTGCTAAGCTTTCAAAATCACTCTCAGTTAAATTGTGAGGAGTATCTCCTAAATGAACCTAAATGTCAACAGAAATTTAAAGAGCACTAGTCTGAATTTGGTGTGATAAGGAATTAAATTCTACAAGAAAGTTCCATATGAATGCTGTATCCAATAGCAAGCTTTAGGTACCTTGAACATGTGCTGCCGAGCCTTCGTATCTGGTAGAGGAATGTATATACGCTTGTCAAAGCGCCTCCTGATGGCCTGCATTGCACAATCTACATAAGCAACTTACCACTAGGAACTTATGAGCATGAAGAAAAATAAGCCATTCGATCTCCATTTACCTGATCAAGAGCATAAGGAGTATTGGTTGCTGCAAGAACAAGAACTTTCTCACCATTATGTCCTACACCCTGAATGGCAAGAGAAGTAAAGCCAAACTTATGTGTTAAGACCAAAATCCAACATGTAAGATCTTCTGAAAAGGAAAATAATAACTCTATTGAGCATCATACTTAATAGCCCAAAGAACAGATGAATCGCTGGTCTAAACCAAATAAATGCTATTTAATCAATTACTAATGAAACAATTTGCTAAGAGAATTCTAAATTCATGAACTACCACCGATAAAAACTACAGTTTTCTTGAACACAGACATGCTGACAGATTCAAATGAAGAAGCTAGTAGAAACTTCAAATTTTCCATTAAGTAGTTCAATAAGGAGATGATGCAACATATGCTATGGAAATCACATCTCAAATTGTTCCATAATTACCTGCATCTGGACAAGTAGCTCTGTCTTGATACGTCTAGAAGCTTCACTTTCATTGCCTTCACCACGCTGGCCACAGAGAGAATCTATTTCGTCGATGAAGATAATGGATGGAGCACTTTCACGGGCCATTTGAAAGAGACTGGAGACTAACTTCTCACTTTCACCCATCCACTTTGATACTAGATCTGAAGAAGATACACTATCCACAAATAAAAATTGAAAAAAAAATCAGATAAACCTTCTTCATGGAACTTGTGTATAACCAGAGAGGAAGGGAATATGCTCAATGTGGTCTCCGTTTAGGAAGTCAGATGTTTTCATCTTGACGACTGGCTAAACTAAAAAACATGCACAAGGGATATATGCTTGCGATTCTTTCACTATGAAAATCCTAGATAACATGCATACCCAGAGAATGCAGAGAAGTAGCTTGTCTGTTAAGGTTTTGCATAGAAGTACACGTGTGGTTTGGTGAAAGATGCAAAATTGACTGAAAAACACAAATCTGTGAATGATCAGGGAAGATTTATCGATATAAGATGAGAACTCACATAAAAGATAATTGGTCACAATTTTGCTACAAGAAGGTCACCTGAAAAATGTAGAGTCTGCTTCAGTAGCAACCGCCTTTGCTAAATATGACTTCCCAGTTCCAGGAGGGCCATACAACAGAAACGCCCTCCAAGGCCGCCGCTTCCCTGAAACACATTACAACATCGAATATTTCAATCACTGCACTGCTAACTCGGTACTAAATGAAGCTCCAGATCATTCCTTTAGTGGCCTCGAGAAAGCAGAATGAGCTAGAAAACCACCATAAACCGCAAAAAGAAGATAGCAGAGTTTAACCAACACAAGACACCAGCAGAAACACTGAATATCATGCATGTAATCAATGGAATTTACCTTTAATAAGCTAAACCATGAAAAATAAGTGAAACCAGGAGCTCAAGAAAAAGAAGCTCAACCCCAGCATACCAGTGAAAAACTGTGGAAACTTAACGGGCAATATAACAGCCTCCTGAAGTGCCTGCTTCGCGCTCTCAAGCCCTGCCACATCGTTCCACTTCACATTAGGCTTCTCCCTTATGATGGCTGAATTCAATCCCGCCCTCAGCTTCTCCTTCTCCGCATCATCCCCATCCCCACCGCTTCCATCCTTAGGCTTCGTCTTGGGGCGGGTGGCGACCGCAGCATCACCGTTGGAGGCTGGCCCGGGCCCTCCCTCGTCCAGCACGGCCCGAATCTCCTCAGCCCTGCGGAGGTACTCGGTGAACTTCTGCGTGATGGCCTCCCGGATCTTGGGGTTCTTCTCGTACTTGAGGTGGGTCTTGAAGTATTCGAGCGCGTTCATGTACAGAGGGAAGGCCTTGGCGTAGTTCCCGGCATTGTCTTCCTGAACCGCCTGCTTGACGTACTCAATTGCCTGCTCCTTGAAGTTGCTGTACATCGTTCAGGGGCGTAAGCTGGAGGATCGCATCCAAAGAGAAGTCTCAATCGGCGGAATACAGACGGGTGGTGAGGAAACCCTAGAATCGGAACCGGCAAATTGCTCGTAAATTGGGCGAAAACTGAAGGGGTGATATGAAATGAATTGAATCGGAGAATTTCTCCTATCAGAATGAATAATCCCTTACTTCGATCAGATTTAAGGATCAGAAAAGGCTTTGCTCTCACAGAGAGAGAGAGAGAGAGAGAGAGAGGGAGAAGGGAGAAAAGAGGAGTAAGCAAAATTTGGAGGGGTAGGCGATAGATGGTCAACGTAGACAAACAGCACAAATTCTACACGAGGCGGGCGTATGCTCCCTCGTCGTAAGAGGTTGGACCCTGGTGCGCTTTCGTCCCTCCTCCGGGGCTCAAATCAAAGCTGGAGAGGAGAAAAACCATGGGCCCAGGAAACCGGAAGAATTTATTGAACCGGTAAAAGATTCGGTTATTTTCAAAATCGGACCGGAGCGATTTGTCCTTTCTTAATTATGTATTCATTCAATCGCGATGTGCAGGCGGCGGCGGGTGGGGCTCACCAGGTTCAGGTACCGGTGTGGCCACACCTACAGCGGGTCCCACAGGGGCGCAATAAGCCTGCAGTTTCGACTTCAAGGGGATGTTGGTTGGGCAGGGGAGCTGACCTCCAAGGCCAAGATCCCATCGCCAAAGCTCCGAAAATCGGCAGGAGATGACGCAGATTTTACCGTTCTGCAGCGGTTGGTTCTCAGTTCAACTTAAGTCACATGCTGCTGGGAAAGAATCGCTTGAAACACATCCAATGGATCAAACGAAAGATTCCTTCGAGGAAGCCTAAGAAGTTCCACTGATGCAGATTGAAGTGCAAAACAAAAGCCATCAGCATATCCCCTTTACAACCAAGAAGACCCGCCCCAAAGAAAGAACCCACAAGAGAGAAAAGGTGCGCTTTACAACCCCAAGTCATCCAAAAGCTGCTATTTTTATGCTTCGCCCCGAAAAGGGCCGGGTTTCAAGTCGCTTCGGGTCCTTGGTATTCCTCATCTTCCATCACAACTCCCTGCTCCTCATACTTGACTCTCACCAGGAACGTTATGCTTGTCTGCATAAATCATAGAAAAACAGTGTCAAAGAGACCGCTTACATCCTAATGGACCTGCTGGAAATCTTTGCTAACTCATAGCTCATCCACGTTACCTGTTTTGGGTCGTAGACAGCATGCTCGTTGAACTCGAGCGGGCTATCTTTGTGCTCCGATGGCACTAGCCGACCACAAGGAACTTTGATATCATCCCTCCAAATGAAGTGCTCGGACTCATCCGTCTTCTTCCTTCCTAGTCCTTTCACCCCAACTTTCTTCTCTTCCAAGGATTTAGTCTCCTGTCCCATTCAAATCGAGCACGTTAATTGAACAAAAATTTTGACTCCAAAGGTGAAAGATGCTGGCCGCAAACTCAATATCTTACCTCGGGCGGGCTCTGAAGCTCTATGATCTCATCTCCGAGAGATGCTACTGCCAGCACCAGAAAGCCTTCTGGCCTGTCAACAGCTGTGAAGCCATACCTTGCTGCTTCGGCAGCAGCATCAGAGCATATAATTGCCTTGCCAAACTGAGAAAAATCTGGAGGTCAGAGATAGCCTGTAACTTTTAACTCCAGAAAGGAGAGCGATGACCCTAAAAGGTGTCAGATGGTTGTAATACCATATAACCTGGAACAGGAAGGAAGCAAATAGCAGGCAAGAACCCCTTCTGCAGATGCCTCAACAAGTTTGAGCTCCGAGTGCCTATGTCAAAGGTTAAAAACACACAAAGACGCATTAACCGTGAAGCTCGCATGCAGATCTACGGTCAAACCTGTTCCAGAATCTCACCACACCACAGAAGAACTTTGTTTGGTAACTTCTTTGTCTCCTCATAAGGAGGGGGAGCATTCGACTCCACAGCAAATATATTCTCCACTGATGCACTATAACTCTGCAAAATGATCGATTATCTCCACATAAATCTTCACTGCCTACAAAACAATCAACTAATACACCTGAAGATTGACTAACTTACAATATCTCCCACTTTGACCGGTTCATAAGTCTTCTCCAAGTAGTTCACAATCATCCTGTAGTCATCAGATTCTTTATCAACGGGAGAAACCTTGCATCCCAACTTATCGTACCGATTGGATAGAGGGTCATCAAGAGTAGACCCTGTGAGATCTCCTATTAGGTGGGAGGCTGTAGTAATGTCCCGAACAGACTCCAATGGAGCAGCAGCCTGCATATCACATGATTCATAGTTGTTATAGCCATAGAAGTGTGACGAAAGAATATGGATAGTTTATACGGTCCACTGACATGTTCTGCAATTTCATGGTAATCCCTGAAGATGAAGGGCCTTGTAGAATGCATCAAAGTGAACCATCTCTGACTATAGTCAGACCAAATTGCTTCAGCTTTTTGCCCAGTCTCCTTCGTTGATTTCACCTTTTCTATCAATTCTTCAAGCGCCTCTTCACCTGTTTCATTGATCTGTTAGCCTCTGGTGTATCAGTCTCCTCGTATCGTGAGAAGGGAGTCGAGCATACATCTTTGCAAATGAAGATTGGTAAGCATGCCCATTGGGAGATCAGGAGAATCATAGCCCATCTCCATCAGCGCATACCTAAACAACATAAGGATCTCAGATCTCAGATCCATCTCCAGGGAACCAATCAGAAAAATACAATTGCCTAATTTCTGATTACCTATAGACTTCCTGGCTACATAGTATTTTCATCAAGTTTGCAATCATGGGCTCTAACTTGCAGTGTGAGGCTGCAATTCCAAGTTGCCAAAGGCCAAGGCCTCCATATCTCACGTCAACCCCATCATCCTGTTCACCATTGCAGAAATTCAAGGGGGAAAAAATCTAAATTACACTTCAAGAAAGGTGATCTAGATATCATTTCACCAGAAAAAGTTGACGTATCCTGCTCACCATGTCAATGGGATAAAACTTGAGCAACTTCTTTTGAAACTTCTTCTCCCTCTCCCATGGTTCAAACTCGTTGCCAGTTATCTGCTCAAAGAGCCTAACAAACTCCTTCACTGCATTATCTGTATTTTCCCACTCTTCAAGCCTCTCCTCTGCATCCGGGTCATCCCCCACCCTCCCTCTCTTGAAGTAAAGATGCAGATTTCCCTCTGGAACTGTGATTAGCTGCATGATACAGTATCTACACCAAGATATCAAATTTGAATTTCAGAGCAAAATTTAGACCAACCAGTTTAAAAACAAGTACAGAGATCATTTTCTTCTATACAAGAAAAATAATATGAATTTTACTTGTTCATTCCTTGCCCAAGATCGCAGAGGGAAAAGGCACAATTGTACAATATCCCATCTCTCTCAAAAATCTGTCCTCCCTGCTCTTGAAGCCTTGTGTCCCTGTACACCGACCTTTTCCCGAGCATTTTCAACTGCAGATAACTAAAGTTTGAGATCATTCGTTATGACAGTACAAGATATGAGATGGAAAAAAAAAAAACTTGCACTACCTCTGCTGAGATCGATTCAAGAGCTTCCTCACCAGGATCTTGGTTATCCCAGGGGATTCCTTTACCTTCTACTGTAAGATCAGACATAACATCATAAGCAGGCAAAGGTTGAGACCCTTGCTTCTCAATGCTGTCAAGCAACCAAGTTTCCCGTACCACCGGGATGCCTCTTTCTCTGCAAAATTATTCACAGCCACTGTAAACAAATATATTTCTTATATAAAATCTTCAGGAACGTGTAACAGTAAATTTATTTTGCTATTGTACACCCACACTGCTTCTGCAACTTTAGATGATCCTCCTCGGTCTCGCTCAGCAGGCGAAACAACCAGACACGTAACCCCTATGACAGAGTTGGAAACTTTCCCTCCATGTTTTTCAATCTTAGACTTCCAGTAGTGCTGCATTTACCACACAAAATTGTTTTAACCAACTGGGTAAAAAAATGGAATAGTTATATTGTCCAGAGTGAGATTGTATACTGGGACATACATGAGTATGAGAAAGCCGGCCTGAGAGGGAAATGATCATTCCTAGAAAAGGTTTATCTGCAGTACCCAGCTCCCTCAGGGGCCTCCGACCCAGGTCATGATACTTCTTCAGAAGCTGTCCAAAAGAGCAACCGCGTAGGCACAAACAAGAGAGCAGAATAAAGAAGGCCACTGCATAGATTAAAACTCGAAAGAGGATGACAAGAATCTAAAGGCAGAAAATTTTACTTCAGCTGCAGGAGAGTTGAGGAATGAGCTGGGGAAATTGATGGAGACCTCTTTTCTAGGAGGTGTGACCGTTGTGAACGTGCAAGTAGCCCATTCGCTATATGATCCCTTGCAAGTGTACCGTTTTCCCGTGAACTCTAGAGGCCCGTTGCATATTGGGCATTTGTCCAAAGTCCCGTAGAACAGCAAATCTTGACTGTCCAAGCAAGAAGGCTATTGTTATATGGATCTCTAACATCATGATTATCTGGCCATTCTTGGATTCAAGGTCAAGTATGAGGACATGAATTTCTAAATTTTCATATATCCATGGAAGTATGGAACCACTACGTAAAAGCTCAAGGTCTAATTACCTCAGAGTTTGCTGGTATAGAGAAGCAACTCCGGAAATACACTTACACATAAATTCCTTCATTCAGATAGTTGGGACTTTTTGAGGAAGAATGGCCAAGGTACTACACAGGGACCGACAATGCAAGGCCTATAACAATGGACTCCATTTGAATTTTATCCTCTGTGGTTGACAAGAGGAGTTTCTGTGAAACTAACCATTTAGCTATCACGGTTCCGTCCAAGCCTGAAGAATCCTGCCCATTGGCTTCGAGTATCTCCCTCATCTGATCAACAGACAGGTTCTCCTCCGTGGCCTTACGGAGATTCTCGAATTCCCAAGCAACTTCCTCGGCAGATTTCCCATTCAGGTGGCCATTGTGCTCGGGCTTTGGCTTCTTGGAAGACTGGGATTGCTCTGCCTCCTGAGCCCTGTGCTCGGCCTTCTGCTTCCGAGTCATAACTTTGTCCTCGTCCATTGGTGTGTGGAAGTGAGACCTCGTCTCGTGTACCTTTAGTCAGATGGCCAAGACACATGTAAATATAAGCAAAACGGAGAAATCAGAGCGTTGCTGAGGAGACTAACAAAGGTGAGAACCAATCGAAGCCCGGCCAACCACGACGACGATAACAAGAAGAACAAGAATAACAAGAAGAAGAAAACAAAAATCACATCAAACCTTCATCTTCTAGCTCCACCCTCTCTCAGTCCACCCAGTTTCTTTCCATCAGAGTTCTGCAGAAAACTCTTCCGGAAGTATAGCAATCAGCTACCCCAGACAGCCGCAGGTTCCCCTTTTTACAGTTACCCATCATCATCATCACTGGAGTGATGAAGGGCTCTCGGAGCTTGACGTGTAGGCTGCTGCTCTGGCTCCTCTGTCGGTCTCAGTGAGCTTACACGTGTTGCTTCGGCTTGTGGGCGCAACACTTGTCCATGTGCGACTTCTGGGCCTTGACGTCTGGTATTTTTGAACCGCGGAGAAAGGAAACATAAAAGATTGCCGGCATTAATAAATCATCCATATCTATACTACGTTGTATTGTTTGTCGTCTTTGCGAATTCGGTAGATCAGTTTTCTGCCCTCTTTCTGCATGAATTTGGCGGCACGCTTGTTCTGTTGTTTCGAGATTGGGATGAAACCCGGCGTAACATCGAGATAAGGACAGGATTGCATGTGTAGATTTTCATTATTCATTCGACCGATCGATCACTTCCCCAAGGACTCTTTGCGACGAACACTGTTGCGGTAATGCAAATTTGTCAGCATGACAGACTCTGGAAGGGATAAAATGCTTTTCTATATTATATATGCCCGTAAAGAGACAGTACGAGTGTCTACCAAGACAAAGGAACACGCGAGAAATCGTTGCCACTTGCCATGGTGTGACGGACAAACCAAAACCAAATCAAGCCTTCTCAAGTGGCATGCTCTCGAACTTGGATCGTCTAGGAGGTGTGGTTGACGCGATAGACCTGGAATAGGGGAAAGCAAAAAGGGGCCCAAGTCCAACCACAGATGGATCATCACCGAGCAGCAGGCTCCAGCATTCGTAGTTACCTTGCCTGGATGTTAAAACAGACGTAGATAGAAGTCCATCCCAGCCCAAGAACAGGGAAGTCGGGGCCCAGGATGTTGGCCACTGGACAGTGAGAGCTGGGCCAGACTGTAGATTGACGCGTGACAGCCAGTGGCCATGTTTGTAGCAGATGAGATCTGGCATTGAAACACGAGATTTCGAGTTGAATCCTCTCTTACTCGAACTTTGCATCTCCATCCAGATCCCTCACTCCGGTGTGTAAACTTAAAGGGTGGGGAGGAGAAAAACCCGAACATCATAAAACCCCAACAAAGACAAAGCTCATCTTCATACGAGAAATTTTTTTTTCTTCTTAAGAAGAAGAAAAAAAGTGACTAAAAACTCCATAATATTATGGTACGTACAAAAAGGCGGCCTCATAAAGCAATTATCGAAGACCTAATCCCTACCAAATCTTCCCTCTAAATCCAAGAAATTCCTCTGAATCAGCACCTGCAATTTCCTGGGACCAATTCATTGCATTTGTGGGGGCTCCGGGCATAAAGGATCCTCACAACTTGTCTGATAGACCTGGACCCTCTCTGTTTCAAGGTAAGCGCATGCAGAGGGCTCCCTCTCTCTCTCTCTCTCTCTCTCTCTAGGGCTAGGGTTAAAAATTTCTCAATCTATATATCACGGGGATGACCCGTATGTCTTGTGCGAGTAACAGTGATGACAAGTTGCACCAGTCACAGGAACAAAATCCATGTGTCCTTCATTAGCTTTGAGATTTCCTTTCAAGACCGCCCAATCCTTTCGAGTCGAGCTATTAAAAATTGTCCCGAAAACCGATGGTTGCATGTATACACCCCGAGACAATATAAGTCGTCAAGGAGATATAGTTCATGCAGTGTACTTATTTATAAGGAAAACATGGCTTTGAGTAAGGTACAGGCACTTAGCCTCCACTATACATACAGATATGCATATGCTCAGAGATAATGGTGGCCTCATCGGATGGAGAATCTCGATTATAAAAGGGACCCGTGCACGTTAAAAGGATAAGGAATGAGGGAATGAGAGCGGAGTCTAGATTTAGACATTCACAGTAATAGGAATCAAAATTATTAATCTTTTATCATCACATCGAGATGATACTACTGTAACAGATCTCGGTTGTCGGAATCTCGATTCTACCACCCCTTCTTTTTTTGTTTTTTTATCTCCACCCTAATGGGTAATGGGTGCCATTGCCTTTGATGCTAGTGCAGCCCGGTTCTCCATTATGGCCACAAAGTAGTATTGATCTTTAGGTGTCCAACTAGTTCAAAAGGACAGCTTTACATATAAAATTAACTGTGTGGGAAAAAGGGCACATTATTGTTATTCGAAATGCTTTTCCAATCCTAGGAAAGAACTTAGCGTGGAGTTGGAGATTCTTGGGACTGTCCACACAGTGGATGTATGCGGTCAGTACAATGTATATGCCAAGAACACATCATTCGCCTCCATTGAATGATGCAAAAGGCCTCTGATGTAATAATTCCACCTAAAACATAGTTTTTAAGACCGCAACGGTCCGGTTTTAAAGACTATGACCTAAAACCCATCGTTAATATTACATCTAGCAATAATTCTCTCATATCTTTCCATTTTCTTCCAACTACTCCAAGTTGTCTTTGACTAGTGCTTTCTTAGAGCTCTCGGAGTGAATCCAAGATCGAGTAAGTGCGCAAATCACGAGCAAGTATTGGGTAAATATCACTCACTACCTTATCCACCCATATATCAGTTTCTCACTCAAATGGGTATTTCTAATTGGGTCTCAGCCTTGGCGCTCTGAGGAACGCTCCATCTTCTGAAGGATGAGTTTCAGAGCGTTTCTTCCTCCACGGACTCACTGATATCCAACATCTCGGTGGAACCGAGGGATTTGTTCTTGTAGCCAGCAAACCACTTGACTCTGTGTATAAATCTAACGACGGCGACGGCATCTTGCAATAAGAAATGTTCACATCCAATCCCTAGAATCAGTATATATAAATTCCTTAGGAAAAATGAAAAACTCACAAGGTGTGCGGTTTAGATCGAACTCATGGGACATGCATACATCGTACTGATGATCCTCTTCCGCACACCTACGTATCACTCACACACTTGTGCTAGCACATAAATTTATATGAATTTATAGATCCCTACAATTATTCATGAATTCAAATAGTTTAAACTTGGAATCAAATAATGGAGCTGTATGTATGTATATATATGTATGTATGTGTGTATATCTCCTTCCAATCACATTGTGTGCTGGCAGTGCATTATGTGAAAGTTCATGATGAAGATTCGTCTTCCTTCAACAATCTATTATTGATCACCCATTGGCTTTTTTTTATGCAGCACCTTGAAGGCACATAAGAACTATGCTTTTTGTCAGTGGGGGCTCTGACTTGATGTTAAGTTTAGCTTACAGCGGCTGTCTCGTATTCCCAGCTTATAGCGGTGGAAGAACTTGTCGAAGAAATTTTAAGTGAATATCAGAGATGAGAGGAACATCGACGAATATCATTGGATTTGCTGAAGAAATTATACTATGGACTCTTATTTCTGATATGAAGAAAATTGTTTGGATTTCATTATTGGCTACACTACACTGGTCAAGTTCCGAGAATACCTTTATTCCTTTTCAGGCTACGAGTAGATCAGGTGCCTCATTCCATCTCAGACTGTGACCTTCCCTGCTAGAAATGTGGAATGGCGATGAACACTCGACTCGTGAAGAAAGAACCTCTCTCGTTTTGGCCCATGAATTAACCATTAACAACAACGTGTCTGTAACTGAACATTTGAATATTAAGCTACACAGTAGGAGAAAAATGGATGAATCTGATCAGCAATAAGCAGCATATACGTGCGGTAACTAACAACTGTAACATGGCTGATACGACTTCTACACGACTCAAGGTTTTCTTGGGGATGTTTTGAGAACATTTACATTAATTGTTCAGAAAGGTCGACTCCCCGGCACATCTCCAGAAGCCAAAATTAATGGTAAGCATGCACCATTAACTTTGGAGAGGTGATTAAGGACCTTGTGAACCGATATCTAATGGAGTCCGGGGTTTTCTTTTTCAGTATGAATCTGCTTAACATCTTGGGGTCGAAAGACTACTGTAGATGAGCATGTCCCATTGAGGTGACAGGGGGCTTGTCAAATTTTGGTTGATAAACTCACATGTGTTCCTTTTTTTTTTAAAGAATTATTTTGGAACCAATTACGTGTCAATTGCAGGCAGCTTAAAATGGGTGCCCACCATTTCCCCCATTCCTTCCATATTCTCTTTTTGCTCTCGACATTATTAGAAGGAGGGTCTTGTTGGCGAGTTGTCGATATGCAACCAAACCGACATCAGTCGTCCTCGACATTGAGGCCAGCCTGGCTACCTCGCGGAACCGAGTTTTTCATACCTAATCTCGACCCTAAGTGTATGCAAAATATTTGTCTCCAAGATCGCAAACTCGAAGGACAAAGGAATCGAGCTCATGGATCGGAGGCAGTACTGCAGTGCTGTATATCTGGTTATTGAGACTGACTGAACTAGTCAATTATCATGATAACAATTATATGTGTGTGTGTGTGTGTGTGTGTGAGGAAGTTACAAAGTCGAGGCAGTGTTGATGTTTCTGATTTTGATGTTCGGACACAACACAGTAATAAATCTCAAACCCTAATTGACGAGTACATAAGATGGAGACACAAACAAATATCCCATTAGCATTTTTAAAATAGAACTATGAAAATTCTTATATTAATATATGATTTGGGGGCAGACAGTACATGAATATGAATACGAAGTATCCAACCAGAAGATTTTCAGTACAGTCCTGCGAATATATCCCCAACTGGCCTTCTTATTCAAGCTTATTAGCAATGCCACCAACCAAGTACTACTAGTTAGGGCCCTTCCCCTGGATCACATAGATTCGACGTAAAATTACATGACATAAGGCAGTAGTTTCGCACCCACAAGCAGATACAGTCGATGATCGACTACATATATATATATGGTGTATTTTCGTGAACAGTTGTTAGCGCCTTCTCGCAGCAGTTTCCCGCTGAGCGTTGAAGAAGACGGCTGCCACAGGAAGCCCCAGCTCGTTCTCCTCTGCAAACTTCCTCGTGTTGAAGCCGTCCCGAGAAGCCGGGGGCCTCACCACCTGCCTCTGCTTCTGCTTGAAGAGAACGAACACGAACCTGTGGATCCCGATGTTCGGCCTTGGCATCTCATAAGACACCATATCTTTCCCTGCACGTTTTAATCTGTCATTAAGCGCGAAAACGGGTTATTATAAATGTTGATCAGTAGAGATCTGCGTAGAATTACCAAATGTCGCATCAGTGGTCCCCGGAATGTCAGTGACGATCCTGGTAGATTGTACCATAAGGAGATAAAGATCGAACAATATCAGTACCGTGATCATATATACGTACTCGATATATATATACATGTATGTATACGTGTAGAGGAAAAACAATCGATGATCCATGACTTGATTCGGATAAGTGTGTGGGTGTGTGTATACCAGTGCAGGTGCTCCCTGAGGTACGGATCGCTGGGACCAGGAACATCTGGATCTATCATGACCTGTGATATATCAATAAAGAAACAACAATCAGGCGACGAAAGATACAATGTTTCGCATGGCATATTTGTTGGGTGACGCATACGTACGATCGAGTAGGATGATCAATATATGTGTACGCGTACATACCAGGGTGAAGAAGGACCTCATGTCACCGCCAAGAATCTCGACCTTGGGCTTGAGGGTGACCCAGGAAGGGAAGAGCTCATGGCCATTGAAGACCTGGCGGTTGGAGTTGAAGGTGACCGCCATCGTTACACTCGGGGCGAATGAGTCTATCACATCCCCGATCACCCTCCCCACCACCAGCGGGTCCGAGGATGACATGATCTTTGCCATTTCGGTTACCTCGAAACACGAAGACTGAGCGAGACTCAGTAGAAATTAGGAGAAGATGACCAGCTGCTGCAGGAAGCTGATCTGTATGACTAGCTAGAAGGGCTTAATGAATGGCTCCTCCTTCTCCTCCCCCCCTTCGAAATCTAGTGTATTGTGTGTGTGGATACATGAAGAACCCAGGTATTTATAGTGTGCCTGCTGTCCAGAGAAGTACAGGACACGCCTTTGTTGCTGCACAAAAATTATAAGAATTGATTAGGGAGGGGAAGGAATACGTTAAATTAAGAAGCTCTGCACAAGAATATATAAAGTACTTTCAGGAAATCTAGCTGTGGGGTGCCCAGCCACTCGCTGTGGAGACTAATTAAATATTCAATGGGCATTGCATGCTCATCGATCACCTGTTATGTGGATAGCACCCAGCAGCTACACATCAAATCAAAGGATGATACCGTGGCACACATATGTACACATGTACATCAAGTGCCATTTGTTCATCCGTATGTATGTATGTATGTCGACCTAACAACCAAGAGGTAGTAGGTTCGACTATCACCGTAAAACTTGCATATCCCTTTATTATTCTCTCCTTATATCTCTGTATAGACTCATAACATTCCATGCAATCCCCCCTCCCTCCTATGTTCACCTCTAACTCCAATTTGAAGCCTGCTTATCCCCTAAAAATTGGTTTCCTGCCCCGCTCGTCCCTCGCTTCTCTTGTTCCATCATGTTAGAAACCCTAACTTGTCCCTAAGGCTTCGATGGTTTCAAATCCTAATTCAAGATTCGAGGGAGTTACCCATGCAAGAGAATCGGAGTTGAACAGATTGACATGTCAACCGTGTTTGATGGTGTTAAGTCCACATCACCATGAGATTATGGAACATCACAATTTGGACTTATATATATATATATATATATATATTTCAAAGTCAATCCTGTTATAATTGAAAAAACCAAAACTAAATTTCTCACTGTAAAACTATTAAGAGACATGTGAGTAAACGTTTTTTTCTCATGTACTTCCCTCGCTTTAGTTCTACGGGGGCAAATTGGCATCCACTAACTAGAACAGACAGGCTGTGATATGATAGATGATGCCAGATGAACATGGGATAATCCAAGAAGCATTGGGAAGCTTGAATGGGAAAAGGACAAGAATGTGTGGGTACGCGCCTACCCGAAAGTGGCTATCATTCTTATGATTAAAATGGGAGAAAAGCGAGACTGAGACAAACAAATAACGTGTACGGTTTGACTGATTTAGCCGGTTTGATGCACATTTGCCTGTAGTAAGATTTCATATATGAGTAATGTAAATGAAAAATATTTGTAATAGGGAGATTTGATGAATTGGGGCGAGTCAAGTTAATTATTTTAAGAAATGGAAGGGGTAGGGAGAAAGGAGGGAAGGCAAGGAGGCACTCTCTAGCTTGCCAGGGAGAGAGGCTCAACTCAAGGGCCTTTGGTATTTAAGGTAAAAAGAGGAAAAATGCAAAGGCAATAGCTTTTAATTTATGTGTCATGGGTGCCATTTGGAACCTTCCCTAATTGGAACATTCGTCTGAGAACTTACCCCTTTTGGCAAATCAGTGAATAAGAACAGAATTTAAGGGAGGGTGCAGGAGGGCATAAAAGCAGCAAGCTCCACTCCACCATTAATGCAGATCATATGGAGAGCTGCTAATGGTGAAGTGTCGTTTCACCATTAAAACACACAGAAAGAAATGTTCGCTTTGGATTTATTTCCTCCTTTCTATAATTGGAAATAAGTGGGAGTGGGTTTCCATACTTTGAAACTGAAGTATCCCTCTTTTCTCTCCCTCCTCTATTGATCTCCCAGAGGGAATGAGCTGTGGATGCATATGATAGACAAGACAGACAATTTGGTTACGACTAAACATGCGTAAAGTGCCATTACGGTCTTCTTTTGCTTTGGATTATTCTCCTCTTCGATTCCTTGATGCTGCCGGGGCTTGCTTGTTACCGTCCGTGTCTCCAGTTTATCGCGAAGTACGTAAAACAATCAAGTACAAAAACCCCTTTCATAGGATGTATTATTCCGTTATTTATGAAGTGCAGAACTATTAACGGAGATCATCAAATGCTTTCTCGAGGATATCTAGAGGCGTCGATTCGCCTCTTGGAGAGGCTGGCATTGTGATTCGAGCCAAGTCAAATATTTACGTAGTGATCAAACACTCTTTAGTCAATATGCTCAAGTCCCCTGTCCTCGAGAGTAATCAGTATTAGAACTCCAACTCCCCTCCCAATTATGAAAGCAACAGCTCCCTTGATTATAAATGATATCATGAATCTAGAAAAGGCAAAAGAAAAGCATAATAATGGGCGCAATTGTGCCCCATTGACTAGGATGGAGATCATGACCTATTGATCTTATGTTAGTGGTAATGTTATCATAGCAACTTCCGAGTTTCAGGGAATAATCCAACCTCAAACTAGTTCGGGTCTGCGCTTTGATGGGTGTATACGGGTAAATTACTCAAATGCGATAGCTCGAGAATCACCGGTTCATGGTAAATATATAAGCCCTATGGCTCCTCTTATTGATCAAGGATAATCCCATTGAACCTTTTGCATGCACGAGTGATTTTAAGTGACATTCCGAGGTAAATTGAACAAAAGGTAAAACTCCAAGTAGGAGGGCTCAAGAGCATTAACCGGCTAAGTACACACGAGGGTCAAAAGAGATTGAAAGCAAGGCCTCCATATTATTCATCAAACTTGCAACGCATGTCATCTGAATTTCATCTACAATTAGCTCTAATTTCAAGAGGAAATTCCCGAGGGGACAACTTGCTGCGTCCGGATTTGAGCATGAACCCATAATTAAAAATGAGTTTAATTAATTAAACTAAGCCTACGCCCAATTACTTCCACACATTGTTGGGTCACATCTTTACAGCTTTAGTCAAGTTATTATTGCTCCTTTATGCTATAAAGGGAAATAATATTAAGCTATTTCATGGCCCTTTCTTCATCGTCACCTCCCTCTTTCAATCGTACGCCATCTATAAAACCCTAGTTAAGGAGATTCTTTTCAATGCCGGACAGCCAGGGAGGAATTAACTGTCATTTTGGTTCAATCACGAAGGGTTTAATGCCCAACAACACCGGTTCTCATCTCGCCAAGTCAGTCTCGCGTGTTCATTCCATTAATCCAAATTAGTCCCTCCCAAGGACCGAATCCGTGGCAACAACACATACTATTTCGAATTATATGTGGCAAAAATCTACGAGGAACTAAACATCGGAGGATCGGTTTGACCGTCGACTCGAAAACACACAGAGAATGAACGAGTAGTTGGGCTCGCTAGAGTGCAGGCCCATATTATTTGACAAAGATGGGCCGGGCCCATTGATCAGCCCATCAGTCTCGGCCCCATGAGCTGCGGACGAGATGACCACTGACCTGTGGCCTCTTTCCTTGCTGCTCTTCCAAGTTATGCAGAGGCGTCCTATATCCTCTTGAAACTACAGGCACCTCGAAACTGTTCGGGCAATGTTGAAGATTCCCAGTCCTGCATACGCCGTAGCTCTCTCCTCTTGTGGCTGTCACTTCACCGGGTGTACTGTTATCGGGGCATCATGATCGATCCATTTCACGAAACAGTACATAGTTCAACGTGAAGAATCTGTTCCGGGCCACGGAGGATCAGTCCACCCATGGCAAGGACACATTTGATAAGCTCGCCGCTATCGAGATACAAGGGTTCCGTTATGCAGAAGCTGTGGCTGGATCGAGTGACGAGATGTCCCAGATGGAGGCGGTAACCTGATGGATGATCCAAGAAAGTACACAAGGGTTCTCTTTTTTCTTGGACGAACCTCCTTTCTGATTCGCTTGGAAACAAGTTTCGCCTTAAAATTTGACTCAACTGCTTCTTGGTGAAGGGAAATCTCTGAGAGGATACACCCACCGAATAATTTTTGGACAATTCTTATGGATCTCATGAAGATATGGTCGAGCCAAAGACATCAATGGATGACTTCACTTGAGAAATTGCGATATTTCATGGTTTAAATTAATGTAACATGGGATTGCTTATCGGGGGTTTTTCGCACATCTTCCAAAGTACCTCTCGAGTCTAAAATTTCCAAGCTCTTTTTTTTTTTGGTCAAATTTGAATCTCCCCCAATTTAGGTGTGAAAGGAACATGTATATAATATATATATATATATAATAATTGGGTATAGAAGGAGTTGAACAATCATGGAGGAGCACGCCAGCCTAATCCAGCAAGGAACAAGAAGAATATTCCAAGTCATAAGTATAAACCCCCATATGCCTATTCCATCTGTTCTTGTATTGGGACAATTCAACTCAGAATAATGTTATTTATATTCTTCTTTTTTTACCATATACGACTTAGAAATTTGATAAACTCAAACTTACTTGAGATTTGAATCGGTTTAAGGAATGAATCTCTTCTCAAGTGAAGATAGAGAGAGAGGGGAGCCAGCTCATGAAATATGATTACCAGTAATGCAATGCACCCAGCAGACGGATCAAAAGTAGCCGATTTTGCTCTCTCTTTGGTTGAATTCAGCAACTTCACTGTCCGTCTAAACAGAATTACAGATTTCGAACTCACGGCTGCCTGAACGGAATACCGATGCAAAGCCGGGTGTGCTGGTCCAGTGCCAGTAATGGTTGACTAGTCTGTATTTCCCCAAGGCAGGACTTTAAAGCAAGGGTTAATGTTCTCTTTTAGAGGAGAAAACATGGAATTGAATGTGCTTTTCTTCATTTTGGCAGAGGACAGGGCAACTAACAGTAAACCTACCTGTGGAGTATCCTCCCATCGTGCAACTGCAATGGCGAGATCTGTCGATCACGAAGCAATCCAGTTCCACGGTCACGAACTTTTGTGTTTCGTGTCGTAATATCATGTTTCGATGCAGTGTTTTTTTGTACATAATGTCGTATGTAAGGAGTTGGCAAAATCTGTTAAATGTTGATGAGGGTGAAATAGACAATAGTAATCATCCACATGTATAGATAGAAGGTCACATGACTATCATCCCGGTTTGACTCTCTCTTGTGTTCGAGTTCAGCATCGGTTTGGAGTTCAAGATATCGTGTGGCAATGTGTTCCGGCCAATTTCACCGTTATATTTACTACAGTTAGGAGGGGGGAAATGGCGGGGAATAAAAGCGCACTAAAATGGGAATCAGTGGAGCCTCCAGAGAATATCCACATAGGGATGCAATGCGGAATGGGGACTGATTGAAGGCAGATCCAATTGGTCAATTTCTTGCCGCACCAGACGGAAAATTCAAACGAACTCAACTCTCTCACGGGGCAGAAAACCCATTTTGGCGGAACTCTCCTTCTCCCTCAGGTCAACCAAAACAGTACCATATTTCTTGTTCAAGATTGGATTTTCCCCTGTTTTTCTGCTTCAACTTCAAAATTTTAAAAATAATTACTCCCTTCTCTCCCATTGGATGTTTATCCGAACACGGAAGCCTTGATTTTCAGTGGATTGATTTAGGGAAGAGTGCTGGTGGGTTGATGGGAATGGTCTTCCACACCCCGCCGCAGATCCCTTGCCCGGAGAACACAGAGCTCGAAGACTACCCTCCAATGAAGAACTCGTCGAGGATCAAGCTCCGTGATGGGAGGTACCTTGCATACGCTGAGAGAGGGGTCCCTCGGCACGAGTCCAAGTACCGGATTATCATCGTCCACGGCTTCGGCAGCTCCAAGGAGATGAACTTTCCTGTCTCCCAAGTACGGTGACGTGTTACCCTTCCAAGTTCTGTGTTTGATAAAGCCGTCGGCCGATTGAAATAGATCTGCATACCGAAGCACCACACAGGACATGGATTTTGATGATCTGGGTTCGCTGCAGAGTCCTTCCTTGGCAGCAACGATGATAGATAGTACTAGGGATTCGCTACCCATTGATAGCTTCTCTTTCTTTGGTTGCTGTTTAGTTGTGTCTGCTGAGGAAATTGAGCATGTTAAGAAGTTCTGTTTGGGGTGTTATGCAGTCATCTGGGTAAATTATCGTCCCGTTTTTAAGTTTGCAGGAACTGATAGAAGAGCTGGGAATATATTTCCTGTTGTTCGATAGGGCCGGTTATGGAGACAGTGACCCGAACATGAAGAGATCAGTTAAGAGCGAAGCCCTCGACATTGAAGAGCTGGCAGACAAGCTAGAATTAGGATCAAAGTTTTATGTGATCGGAGTCTCGATGGGATCATACCCTACGTGGAGTTGCCTCAGATACATCCCGCACAGGTCCGTTATTCTCATAGAGAACTTGAATCTTGTTGCCGCTGGGATTAAATTCAGCTTATGATTCTGGAAAACTAGGAGAAGTTTCGGGTTTGTATGAGAAAAGTCGATCGGATTTTTATCTGCAGGCTAGCTGGCGTGGCACTAGTAGTCCCCGTGGTGAACTACTGGTGGCCTTCTCTTCCGAAGAGCCTCACCAAATTGGACTTCCGGAAGAAACTCATCCGCTGGACGCTGAGGATCGCGAGCCACGCTCCCGGGCTGCTCCGGTGGTGGGTGAACAAGAAGTGTCTGCCTTCCAACTCTGCCCTCGAGAGGGACCCGACTTTCTTCAACGAGCACGACATGGAAGTCCTAAAGAACTCTAAAGGCTTCCCCATGCTCACTCGGGTAACTTGAAATCATTCCTTATCGTCGCTTTCCAAAGTTTCCCTGGCATCCAGACAAGGAAAACGCAGAGGGATTGAAATGTTGGTGTCATGGATGACATGAAAGCTTAAGCCTCTTGATCTGAGGAATTCGTTCGTGAGCAGCTTAGCAGATGACAGGTTGCTGAAATTATGTTCTTCATATTCTCATCGGTTGTCAAATCTGCTCGGCGATTTTCAGGAAAAGCTGAGACAGCGGGAAGTATTCGACACCCTCCGAGCCGACTTCATGGTCTGTTTCGGGAAGTGGGATTTCGACCCGATGCAGATGCGCGACCCGTTCCCTGGGAGCACCGAAAGCACGGTGCACATGTGGCAGGGCCACGAGGACAAGGTTGTCCCCGTCGAACTCCAACGGTGCATCTCCGAGGAACTACCCTGGATCAGGTACCACGAGATCCCCGGGGGAGGGCACCTGATCGTGCACTACGACGGGATGTGCGACGCTATCGTGAAGGCACTCCTGATCGGAGAAGAGCCGCTTACAGAAGAAGATTCCCAAACCCAAGACAGCAATGAATCATTTTAACTGTACATAAGTGTGGTGGAGGTGGTGGACAGTCTTTTTGTTTATTGCTGAATTAGATTGATCCTGTAAAATGTATTTATAAATACTACATCGAAATCAAATTAGTCTTCTGTTAAAGAATCTAAGATTTTACGTTCGAGTAACTCTCTTAGCATGTATATTTGTCGGGTGAGTTTTACGGTTGATTTTTATTAATCAAAATTTGAAATGCACGTATGAATATGTCAATAACATAATCATATTTGTTTTCCTTTTTCGGGTCTATCCAATGATATTTTTAGAAGCAATTAATTTTCTTGAAAATAATAATGATAAAAAGGAACAATGTATATGGCCTGAAAATTTCTAGCTGATTGAGGACCCTAATCTGAGTCCGCCACTCGTCCGCATCATCACGGAGACTCCGGTTCCTCTGCTCCCATTCTCGGGTACTCAAATCTCTCGCTCGCCCGCTCGCTCCCCGCTCTTCACCACCCGCGGCCATCGCGTAGGGGGCTCTTCTCCCGGGATTTCCGAGAAAACCGGGATTTTTCCCCGGCGCAGGCTGGGCTCCCCTCGCTCCGGGGGTTTCTGATCTTACTGTGGTTTCGGAGCAATTTCCTTGCCACAGCAAAAGCAGCTGCCATCCGCCTAGATGAAGTACACATAGCAGTAAGCGGATACAGTAACATCTTGCTCCCGGGTACAGTTTCCTCTTCTCTTCGATGCACGCACGCACGAGCTCATATGAGTACGGACGCAAGTACAGGTTAGCGGATTGAATCCGGGTCACTTATTGCAGAGCTCACCTGCTTCTGTCAGAACTCAGAAGAACCTCTTTGTTTTTTTCCTTTTTTTTCTTTTTTTTGGCTGAAGGTCACGAGAACAGCTTTTTATTATGCTATTTCTCAAAATTTTAAAAAAAATTAAAAAACACATTTGTTTTTTTTTTCCAAAAATATGTCTCCGCCGGGAAAAATAACCTCTCTTTTCCCAAAAAAGTAAAATAAAATTTGTAAATTTTCTACTGGTGCGGCGTAGATTTAGCCATAAACTGTAAACTGAAAAGGATTTAACGTTCGGCCCGCCTGGTAAACGGAAATCCTAAGTAAAATTATTGATTAACCTCTTATTTTCTATTAAATTTGTATTAATTGTATTGCTAGACGAATTTTTAAAAAATGGGTTTTCAGAAAACAAACTTTATGGGGCTATTGGGCCGGTAAAGCCCAAAAACCCAGTGGCCCGATAAATCCTGGCCCAGGTACGGTCTTATCCTGTCGGGGCCGGGCCAGGCTAAATTCCGCCGGCTCTACCACCGCGCTACTATTGATACCCGATTCTGTTTGCGGGTGCCTCCCCACCGGAGCCATAGGTTGGCAACTAAGATTTAAATCACCAAGTCAATGTTTTTTAATATATATATTATACACATGAATCAAATCATCCGACTGTAACATAAGCTTGGATATTGACAAATAGGAATAATGAATTTGAAGAGAAACCGATGGAAATAGAATTGGATTATATTGTAATATGGTAAAAGAAAATCTATAAAAAAAATTTACTTGGTTTAATATAATTAAGTTCATGTAATTTTATCATGATATTTAAAATATATTTTTTTGCCATTGTTTTGTTTTGTAATATTTAATGATGATTTTTTTGTAGTACGAAAATTTTCAAATAAATTATGATGGACGTGCTAAAATTTTATTTATTTTTTTGACACTAAATTCTAAAATTTTTAATTTTTGTTCAATTATCCTTCTTCGGTTGCTTAACTTTTGTTCGTCCTAGACGGAAGAGACCGTGACATAGGGAATACTAAGGTTAAATCTTGTTGATAAGTATATGGTTCGTGACTGCAATTTTAATATGATGTAACATTGTTGTATCATAGTTTTAATGCAGAATGAATCGTACATGTCTTATCATATCATATTAAACTCACCACATCAACGATATCATGTCAGTAAGATCTAATGTCGTTATCGTCTATTTATCAGCGTGCGATCTCTAGGATTTTGTTGGGAGTTTGAATTCATAAATTCTTGTGTCAAATAAGTAGGATGAGAATAAAAATTTTAAGTTAAGTTCAATTAAAATTAACGTTTTACTATTGACTTTTAGATGGCATCGATATTTTAGGACTTAACTGTAATTTTATCTTAAATTTGATATTTCTTCATTGGACAATAATATCCCAATCCCACTTAGCTTTCATTCTTACGCTTTGATAAGCCATCACACAGCCAATATTTGCTCCGCTCCACTCCACTTCACTCCTTCCGGTTTTGCTTAATCCTCTCCCCACTCCGTATCCCCTAATCTCCTCCGATTGCACGCCGGCATTCTCCCTGCTCGTCGTCTACAGTAGGAAGAAAGCTACCCTTTCGGTGCTACTGCCCGCTCACCTCCCCGACTCGTTTCATCCATTGACCGTCGTAAGTCTCTCCCCTTTTTTGCTCTGTAGGAGATTCCGTCTTTGTAGAACCGGCCAATTCCGGCTTCACCAGACCAGAGTCCCAGGGTGTTTGACTTGACCATCGATTCTTCCTTCTGTTTCTCTCTCTCTCTCTCCTTTAAAAGGAGAATTCACCTTTTCTTTTCTAATTTTCAGACTAAAAAAAAGAAGAAGATGTTATTGGGAAGTGATGTTAGGATTAAAGCTGTCATTTTTGCCAAAACTGAATGCCAATGTGACCCACCTGAATCCGTAATCAGATATTGTCTCATAATATCTTCCACGATATGATATACTGTCTCTCAATCTTCATTTTAAATTTAAAGTTTTTTTAAAAGATTAGATTGGAGGGGAGTAAAAGAAGGAGATGATCTCCCAGGAACAAAGATACACCATGTTAGAAAGATTAGTTTATCTGAACTGAGTCGATGGAAGAAAGATGGCGTCGAGTATGGTGGACCGGTTTCCCTTCCCACGTTCCGCATGGTTTTCGTTGTCGAGCTGTGATAGCTGTCGGCAGATGAACGAATAGTCTTCAAGCTGCATTGTACGGCAATGGTAGCCTAGCTTGAGGCAGATTTCGCGGCTTATGACGTTCTAACTTTGTTCTGACGATTTATGGGAGCAGTTGCAAGGTGAAGTGCACGATGTCGGGTGCCGGCGGGAACTGTAACAAGGAAAGCGCCACTTCGGCTCCCAACACCCCACCTCTGCCGCGGCGCCCTTGCCCAATCGTACCAGGCTATCAGAGATCTTCGGGGACGGCAGAGCCACAGAGGGTTTCAAGATTTTCTCTCCGCAGTTCATCGGAGGGGAGTCTCTCTGGAGGCGACCGGAGCAGGACTGCTCCTTCAGTAGCCTGTGAAGAGCTTGAGCACTCTGAGGAAAGCATCCAAGACTCCTCTGCAGAATGCCGGTAATCTCTCGACATCTTAGAACTTTCAGTTGCTTTGCATTCGGTTCATGTAAAGTTTTTAGATAGATGATGCATGCGTAGACTTTTGGACTCTCATTTTAGGCCTTTGATATCACCAATGCAGCAGTAGGCTAAACATGTTTAGTCAATCCATACCCAGGGACGAATTTGTAGCAGACCAGAGCTCAAAGAAGCGCAAAAGGTGTGACGTATTATCAAGTGAGAGGTCTGGAGTGAACTTGCAAAAGATGGGAAATCGACTTCATGGAAGCAGACAAGATTTACAGAATCAGAGGATGGAGCAGAAACCTAAGAATGCTGGGCTAGCTAAGCACCTCCGAGCATCAATGGCAGATGGACAGGTTTGTATCTGAATCCTTGCATATCTTAATGGTTCTTTTTTTTTTTGTCATTTTTCTCAGTTCGACTTCTATCAATGCAATGAAACAACCATCCCTTCCTATTTGTTTGTCCTAATCCTAATGTTATCATGCTACCACGATAATCAATTTACAATCTTCAAGAGGCATGACTTAAGCAGAAAAAGATCTTTTCTAGAGAATTCGTATGTTACTCCTTGAGAATATTTCCACACAGTAGTCATCAATTTCATTTTCCATTCAGAGGTTGGATTATTTTGTGAGGGAAAATAATATTTGTTATTTGACATTAACCAGGCTGATAACAAGTTGAGTACACCGTCAAAGCAGACTAACATTGAGATAAAAAAAGAAGAGAAGTCACACGTTTGCAGTGCAGTTCCAATCAAAATGGAAGAAAAAATGTACAGGTTCCCTCCTGGAGGTGATGGCCGGGAGAAGAAAATTAGGATAAAATGGCCTGTCAGTGCAGTTAGTGACACAGCTATGAATGGTGATGTTGATCCTAAACAAGCTATGGACTCAAAACTTTCTGCTGGTTCCAAGCTGGGCTCATCTGATAGTCCTGGTTTCAGGTAAAAATAGATTTAATCAAGTTTGATGTCTGATCTTTTGATTGTGTTGAGTCTATGAGATTGTGGTGTGAATGAAAGTTGAATGATAGTCCTGTTTTTCTATAATTTGAAGTGTAGAGAGCACTATTATTGAAAAGTTAATCTTTCGGTGTACATACTTCTCTGCGTTTTCTTTTTTCTCTTTATGCTACGAGTTTGAATTGTGCTTCTAGTAGTACAGGATATAGGTTCTATTGATCTGGAAGGTGTTGATGAGTTGAAGGAAGTTGCAAGATGCAATAGTTTCATTATGATCATCAGCAAGGGCCATTAAAAGGCTTTACTCTGTTATTAAAAAAAAAATAGGGGCTGTGTGTGTTTTGACTTTGTATCAGATGATTCAAAAGGAGATTTTCCATTCCTCAGGATGCTGAAGATCTTTGATACTTGGAATCCTCTTTGCAGATCAAATAGTCAGGAGGGTGAAACGAGAAGCAGTTGCCCTGGTTTGCTGATCCATGGAAAGGTCTCCAGTGCACTGATGACTGGATCCATCATGGCTCTCGATTCATCCACTAATTTGGAGTCCTCACATGGCACTTCCCGAGATTCAGAGAATCCTCCAAATGCAAATGAAATCACAGCAACAGATGTTGCTATGGAGAAAATCCATGCCATCTGGCAGCTGAAGTGGGATGGTAAAGGACCACGCAAGAGACACCGAAGATCAAACCTACTCCATCTTTTTGCAGTCCATTCAGAAATCCAAAATTCACGGCATGAGTTGGCAACATCTAAGTCAGGTTGTTGGAGTTCTATCCCCTATTGGCCATGCTTTATGCTTATATCATGGTCTCTCAGCTTCCATATTGCTTTACGATTGCTTTTAATTTTCCAGTAAGCATAAAGAGTTGCACAGTGTTTGCATCAAGCACTGCCACTTATTGTTTTGTCAGTCTTATTTGCATGCTTACTCCGCAGAAATAATTTCTCATAAGTCTACTGCATGTCATTTCACAGGCGAATCGGATGATCATGAAGCTTCGGTAGCAACTGCCGATTCTACTAGTAATGCTTTGAGTATGAAACTGGTCCTTCCAAGGATAGTTTCCTGGTTAATTATTTCTCCTTAACTATGAACATAATTATTATCTCTTGATTTTGTAGATAAAGCTTGCTCTGATCGAGTTCAGAAGAAAACAGAATCCAACTTTGCCTCTGTAGTCAATGATGATGTATCATCCTACATAAAGAAACAGGTACATTAGGAAATGGATGACATGTTTGCTATTTACTGCATACTGAATTTTTGTCTGAATTTTAATTGTCTGTTCTGGGCTTCCTGTTCCCGGAAGAGCACTGCTAATTGATGTCTCGCAACAATAGGGTTCTTGTCATGGATTTACCGAGTATTGACTGGTACCCTGAAAATTTGCTATTGCTTCCACAAGCCCATCTTCCTTATGATGTTTATCATCTCTATTTTCTCAATGATGTTTCCTTCGTTCTTTATATGGTTGACTGGAGCAGTCATGGCTGTCCCTTAAACCATCTTGCCTTGATGCAGCCTACTCTAGCCAAAGAGGAAGAGCTGATCTCTGATGATACTCAGGAGCTGAAAGGAAAGCCGAACCAGGAGGTCGCCCTATATGTCTTTCCTCACTGGTGCCTTTCTGGATGATACATATGGATCATATAATTAAATCTGGAAGGAACATCATTTTCAGTTGCTTTGACTCTGACTCATAGATGCACTAGTGAAGTTTTTATAGCATTTTGTTCCTCTTATCTTGTCACACACTTTCTGACTGCTAGGTTACGAGAAAACGAAGGAGGTTGCAAAAGCATGGTAAAACCATTTTTAGACAAGCAATGGATGGAAGGTTAAGTAAAATCATCTGGGCATATCTGTTATATTAGATTCTCAAATTGTCTCCTGCTTAAAGCAAAATTTTGTGATTTGTTCTTGTGCGCAGGGAAGTTGAAGGGATGGCAACGGGTAATGATGCTAATAAGATGGCCAATAAAAGGCGAATGGTACGTCCTTTTCTGACCCGACTGTATGCTTGTATCATTTATCCTACTAAGTTGCACCAAGTCGCATGCTCATTTATAAGAAGAAGATCACGTGTGTATAAATCGTGGTGTTCTTTTTCCTTTCGCTCGCTGCTTGTATTTTTCAATGATTGATGAATTTCCTGCTAATTTTTGTTTTTTAGGTTTTCTGTGGAACCAATGCTACAAAGACTTCATCCCATAGGGTTCAGAATCAAGTTGCATCGGATTTCAGTGAACGAACTCCTGCAAGGCGTAAAGAGGTCAGAGAAACCAGCATTAGCAGCTCCAGTGAGTCAATGGATGCGAAATCTGCTGATTGTGTCGGTGCGGGAACTCCCCATTATACTTTGAATGAAGCTTCCAAGCGTCTGTCTGAAGCCAGGGACTCAGGTACATATATACTTGGTAGAAAGCACTCAATGAGAGTGCCAGTTCTCTCAGACTCTTCCAAAAACGAAAACATGAATCCTATTCTAGTTTCATCGTATTTGACGTAGTATTTTTGCATCTGAAACTCTCGTAATTAAGAGCATCCCTGTGGATTTCTCCTCATTTTCATTAGTTTACCAAGGAGAACCCGGCATCAAAAAATATAACTGAGCAGAACAGTTACAGTTACCGCAGGCTGTCATATTTCTGGGCATTCCTGTGTCACGGAAGGGTGGCGTTTATGTTTTTCCTTGGAGGTCGGTGAAATTAATGAGGCTTGCCTTTGCCCGATACAGGAACCATCTCTGAGTCGGCCGAGGTGCTCGGTTCCCAAGACGAGAACATCACCGACCTCTCCTCCGAGCAGGATTCTTACATTCCTGGATCTTCCAAGGTAACATCAGCTCTCCACATCGAAAGCACTGCTGTCTCCGAACTCAAGACGAAGGCGAAGGCAAGGCAGAGGCAAAAGAGAAGAAGCCTTAGGAGGGGTTTACCGGGATCACGAGGAACTGCCTCTCTTCTGGTCACTGTGAGTCCTACTCGACCAACTGATCAAGCGGCTGCTGCAACCACTGTCCCACCCAGTTCAAACAAAGAGCCGGAGGGAGGAGAAGCCATTGGTCCCGTCAAGTTGGCCCTCGACGTGATAAATCATGATCAAGGCCCCAGTCTGTCACTTAAGTTTGACCTGGACGGGGTGCCGGAATGCTTCACTGCCGGTCTCGAGGAACCTCCCTGGGATGATTTCCTCGGCATGATGACACCATAAAGACCATCCACTCCTTTCAGCTGCGGATCCACCCGAAGGCGGGATTTTCATTTGCGCTAAACCGATCGTCTCGTGTCAAACGAGCGGAGTCTGATCGATCATCCGCTCATTCGCTCTTCTACGTATTGTACTGTACACACTTGCACATCCACCCCCCCCCCTCGTTATTTCTTTATTACATTCATTTACTGCCACGTAATGGCTAATAGTGGAATAAAGAATTAACAAAAAAAGTTACATGAAACTGAACCGATCGAATAGTGATTTACTTAGACAATGTTGATTTAGCCTGCCAAGCGTACCTATGCATGTTGCAATCACAGTGCCCTTACCTTTAAGTCGTCCCTTAGATGTACAGTGGCAAATTTTATATAAAGTGGAGGAGAAGTGAAGATAAGGATAGGACATGATAGTCTGGGAGGTTTAATTTAGGTGAGTAATTAATAATTATTGAATAATAAATATATTAAATGATTCATCAAATTATACATTTAGAATAATAACAATATTAAAATATTATAAGATTTATATAAATTAAATATTTTGAAAATTTAAAACATCCATTTTATTAATAATATCAAATCTCCAGTTTATTTATTTATGTATTATGGTATGAAGTTCACGTGCATTGATCGACGTGACGTCACAATCAATCCCCATGCAATCCCATTCACGTAGTCAAATCGATTACAAGCTAGATAGGTAGTCATACATATACATATTATATATATATATATTATATATATGGGAATCACGCATGCACTAATTTGGCTATCTTTCTGTGCTTCTTTTGTCTCTTTCTTATAATCTGAAAAACATGATGTAAATACACGTGTATAAATATATATATATATTTCTCACATGTTGTGTATTAATCCGCATCATCTAAACTCACTTTTCATTTTTTGAACCTTTACCCGCTCATAAATGATCTCCTCGTACGTCGCCTAGCCTTGCCGCTTACAGAGATCCCATGCCGTCGGTCGATCGCCCATGAAATGATCGCTTCCGCTGTGATGTTTCCCTCCTCGGCAATCTTAGAATTCGATAATCTTAATGCCAACAACGTCGGAGTTTCCAAGAGCTGCCACCAGTAACAGGTCAGGATTGACCTATACAACTGCCACTCCCACCCAGAAAGCCAAAATCACAAAATCATCCCACTGATCATCAGAAGAGACAGGATAACATGGCCGTCGTATGGTTTATGGCCTTCTTTGTTCATTGGTTATAAAAATCCTTTCATCGCAACCACTCCATTTACACATGCAGTAGAGAGAGCTGCCAGACTAGCCACTCCCCTCCCTTCTTCCCCAACCATTTTTGTCTCTGCATGGCATGGCAGACGTACATTCTCTCCCTTTCTTCATTGTCTTCCTTGTCCATATATATATATATATACATATATGTACACACATATATAAACGCACCTTAATCAAAGCAACATAAGCTAATCTCCCAAAATCTCTGTAATAGTCTAGCCCTTCATGCATGAGCTTCGATTGTCCGAAGCAGGTGACGGCTGTATAACCACCATCCCCAGCTAGTGAAGCCCGAAAGCATATGCATACATAGAGTTATTGATGCAATGAGCATAATTAAGCTTTGGATCCGAGAACTTTATGCTAGATCGGGGAAGTGGAGGGTTCCCTCTCAAGAGTCACCACAATCAAAGGGGGATGATGTGTGTGTGTATACATATAAGGATCGCACCTTAATTTCCACGATTTGTGTCCTCTCTCTCTGTCTTTTCGAACAAGTAGAAGCTTCCTCAAGCATCATAAATATTGATTTACGCTTACAGAGGTAACACGATCTAATGAAACCCAGAAAGGTCATTTAGAGGAGCATGAGTACAGTAATCAACAGTTAAGATGATGATTGAGGAGAGGAAAAGCCCTAAGCTCCTACAAAGTAGCCTTGAAGAAGCCCCCCAACCATAAACCCTAGCTATGACTAGCAATCGATATGTACAATGTCGTATATCGGTAAATCTCATCGATATAAGGTAGAGAAGTGATTATGCGCCGGGTGAATCATATGCAGATCAGTCGTCTGGCGGAAGCCGTCATCATTGATCATGGCCCTCGACGACGTAAGAACTTGGTCTGTTACACAATAATATAACACAAACACACGTCGAAGTACCAGATATACATACATACATATATATATGCAGTATCGGCTTATCATGCTAGCTTTTATCCTGTGGATGAAATTTCCTGCAATTACAAAAGATTCCGGGCGCCGGGGCTGCTCCGGTGGTCTGGTGGGTGAACATCAAGCGTCTGGGACCCGACTCTATTTCTTCAACGAACACGGCATGGAAGTTCTAAAGAACTCAAAAGGCTTCCCAGTGCGCACTCCGCTCACTCGGGTTATAACTCGAAATCATCCCGATTATTGCCTTCTGAAAACTTTCCTGGTATCCATATATTAGAGAAGGCAAAGGGAATTACCTGAGAGCTTAAAGCCTCTTGATCTGAGAAATTCGTCTTTGAGCTTACCAGACCACAGCTCTTCATTCTCTATACATCAGTTCTTATCCGGCTCGACGATTTCCAGGAAAAAGGACTGATCAGAGTACAGCAGGAAGTATCCGACACCCTTCGGAGCGACCTCATCATGGTCTGTTTCGGGAGAAGTGGGATTTCGACCCGATGGCCATGTGCGCAACCCGTTCCCCGACAGTACACTGAAAGCTCGGTCCCGGTCGAGCTCCGATCGTTGCATCTCCGAGGACCTGCCCTGCAGGGAGGGTCCGATACCGCGAAATCCTCGACCGTGCATTACAGCAGGATGTGCGGTGCCGTCCGCTGATCGGAGAAGAGAAGAGCCGCTTACATGAATTCGATTCGTTTATTGCCGAATTAGATTGACCCTGTGAAGCACTGAATTTTCCCCCCATATATATATATAGAATTACTTTTCTGTTTTTATTATCTTTTCAGATGAATTTTTTTTTTTTGGTGGGGGGTGGTATGACTTTTGACCCATGTAATTACGCAGTTGACCTACAGGAAATACCGGCCGGAGGTCAATGAGCATCTCACCTCCGAGAGTGCAAATTTCCCAAAATTTCCCCTCTGATTCAAAACCCTAATCTGATTCCAGGGCGGTCAGTCAGTTGTCCTCATCATCACGGGCACAGAGATTACAGTTCCTCTGCCTTCAATCTCAGGTACTAACCGATCAACCTCTCGCTCGTTTTCCTGCTCTCCCTGACCATCGTCAAGTCACATCCCAGAAACATTCTTCCGTTCTCAGTTTCTCCTGGGACCCGAGCGGTCGAGCCTTCCCGAGCTTCCCAAAAAGCAACGAGAATAGGCAAAACGCACCTTACTGGGACCGACGTTGCTCGGAGCCGAATGATTTTGCCATTGAAATCGTGCTGCTGTCACGTAAACATGGGTCAGTTGGTGAGGTAGACGACAGAGTATTAAGACACAGAGAGAGAGAGAGAGAGATGACGAGGAAGAGAGAGAAAATAAGAAAAACAAATAAACAAACTGGTTCAACTTCTGACTGGATATCTGCTCAATTTCAACTCTTACACGTGTCACTAGGAGAGAGGTTCTACACATTGACTGGGATCCGTATCACACGCCGATGTACCTAAGTATCTGCTCCCCTTCTTCCTGCTTGCTTGCTCTCTTCATCCTCACCCCCCCAACCAACAGAAGAGTCCACTCCATCCCATTGTTCCTCCGATCACATCACACCGACATTTCCACTGGACGTCAATAAAAGGGAGAAGCTATGATCTTTCTGGTGTTCGCTCACACTCACACTCGTTTCATCCATTGACAGTCACAAGTTTTTCTGCTCTTCGCTTGGGAATCTCCGTCTCGTAGATCGGCGGTCAGTTCCGGCTTCACCAGAGTTCCAGGGTATTTGACCATCGCTCCTTCCTCTTTTTTTTTTTTTTTTTTAAAAAATTTCACCTTTTCTTTTCTAATTTTTAGAGGTGATTTTACAAGTGAAGTTGCAAATATATGAAATATTAAGAATAATAAGAACGATAAAAATGAAGACTTGTAATGAAAACAATATCAAAGCTTTCATTGTTTGAAAGATTCGTTTATCTGAACTAAGTAGGTGGGGGTGGGGGTGGGGGTGTGGGATGGCGTCCAGTACCGTGCTACTGGACCGAATTTCCCTTCCCACGTTCTGCATGGTTTTCGTCGTCGAACTGTGATGGCTGTCAGCAGATGAACGAAGTCTTCAAGCTGCATTGTATGGCAACTGGTAGCCGAGGCTGAGAGCAGATCGCGGCTTCTGCATGCATGCAAGAATGGAGTTCTAACTTTTTCGGACGATTTGTGGGTGCAGTTGCAAGTTGAAGTGCACAATGTCGGATACCGGCGAGAACGATAGCGAGGAAAGCGCGACTACGGCTCCAGAGACTCCACCTCTGCCGCCGTTCCCTGGCCCAATCATACCAGGGTATCAGAGATCTTCGACGACTGCAGAGCTACAGAGAATCTCACGCCCTTTTCTTCTCCGTAGGGAGTCGGAGGGGCACCCCTCTGGAGGCGACCGAGGCAGGACTGTTCCTTCAGTAGCCAGTAGAGAGCCTGCGCACCTTAAAGAGAGCATCCAAGACTCCCCTGGAAAATCCCGGTAATTATTCTCCGACATCTCAGGACTTTCAACTGCTTTGCGCTCAGCTTATGTAAATCTTTTAGATGGATGATGCATGCGCAGACTTTTGGACTCTCATTTTAAGCATTTGATATCACCGATGCAGCAGTAGGGTAAAGATGTTTAGTCAATCCATATCCAAGGTGGACGAATTTGTTGCAGACCAGAGCTCAAAGAAGCGCATACGCTGTGACTTATTATCAAGTGAGAGGTCTGGAGTGAACTTGCAAAAGATGGGAAATCGACTTCATGGAAGCAGACAAGATTTACAGAATCAGAAGATGGAGCAGAGGCCTAAGACTACTGGGCTAGCTAAGCATCCCCGAACATCAGCTGCAGATGGCCAGGTTTGTATCCGAATCCTTGCATATCTGAATGCTTCTTGTTTTAGTTCGACTTCAAAGAATCATGCGTTCATATTTGTTTGTCCTAATCTCCATGTTGTCCTGCTTGCTTGGTAATCAATTTACAATGTCTTTGAGGCGTGTCCCAAGCAGGCAAATGTATCATTCCCTCAGGATTCATATATTACTCTTTTGAGAATATCTCCATACAGTAATCATCAATTTCAATTTTCATTTGGAGTGAGATTCTGGATTAGTCTGTGGGAGAAAAATCATATTTGTTATTTGACATGAACCAGGCCAATAACAAGTTGAGTACTCTGCCAAGGCACCCTACCGGGGTCCCTGCTGGAGGTGATAAGAAAATTAGAATTAAAGGGTCTGTCCGTTCAGTTGGTGACAGAGCTATGAATGGTGATGTTGATCCTAAACAAGCTTTGGACTCTAAAGTGTCTGCTGGTTCCAAGCTGGGCTCATTTGACAGTCCTCGTTTCAGGTAACAATAATTAAATCAAGTTTGGTATCTGATCTCTTGGTTGTGTTGAATCTATGAGATTGTGCTGTGCGGAAATGAAAGTTGACTGATAGTTCTGTCTTCCTTCAATTTAAAGTGTAGAAAGCATTATAACTGGAAAGTCATTCTTTAGGTCGACATACTTCTTCCCTGCATTTTCCTTTTTCTCTTTATGCTTTGAGTTTTAATTGTGCTTCTAGTAGAACAGGATATAGGTTCACTATGATTATCAGCGAGTGCCATTAAAAGGACTTACTCTGATAAAAACACAGGGGCTGCATGTGTTGGACTTTGTGCCAGATGATTCAAAGGAGATTTTCCATTATTCAAAGAAGATTTTCCTCTTTGCAGATCAAATAGTTGGAAGGGTGAACAGAGAGGCTGTTCTCCTGGTTTGCTGATTCATGGAAAGATCTCCAGTGCACAGAAGACTGGTTCCATCATGGCCCTTGATTCATCCACTAATTTGGATCCCTCACATGATACTTTCCAAGATTCAGAAAAGCCTCCAAATGCAGATGAAGTCAGAGCAACAGATGTTGCTATGGAGAAAATCCATGCCATCAGGCAGCTGAAGTGGGTTGGTAAAAGACCGTGCAAGAAGCACCCAAGATCAAACCTACTCCACCCTTTTGCAGTCCATTTGGATATCCAAAATTCACTGCAAGAGTTTGCCTTAACTACTAAGTCAGATTGTAAGGTTTCCATCTCTCATTGGCCATGCTTTATGCTTATATCGTGGTCTCTCGGCTTCCATTTTGCTTTATGAGTGCTTTTAATTTTTCAATAAGCATAAAGAGTTGCACAACGGTTACATCAAGCACTGCAAATTATTGTTTTGTCAGTCTTATTTGCATACGTATCTCGCAGACATTATTTCTCATTAGTCTACGGCATATCATTTCACACAGGCAAGTTGGATGATCATGAAGCTTCAGTAGCAACTGCTGATTCTACTAGTAATGCTTTGAGTATGAAACTGATCCTTCTAAGAATAGATTCTGGGTTAATTATTTCTCCTTAACTTTCAACGCAATTCTTATCTCTTGATTTTGTAGATCGAGCTTGGTCTGATCGAGTTCGGAAGAAAACAGAATCCAATTTTGCCTCTGTAGTCAATGATGATGTATGCATAAAGAAACAGGTACATTAGGAAATGGATGACATGTTTGCTATTTACTGTATACTGAATTTTTGTCTGAATTTTTATTCCTCCAGCAGAAGGAATCATTTGTTCCAGGCTTCACGTTCCCGGAAGAGCAGCACCAATTGATGCCGTGCAACAACAGGGTTATTGTAATGGCTTTACCGAGTATTCACTGGTGCCCTGAAAAATTGGTATTGTTTGCACAAGCCCATCTTGCTGATGATGTTTATCTTCTCTATTTTCTCATCGATGTTTCCTTCGTTCTATATGTGGTTGACTGGAGCAGTCATGGCTGTCCCTTAAACCATCTTGCCTTGATGCAGCCTCATGCAGCCAAAGCAGAAGAGCTAATCTCTGATGATACTCATCAGGAGCTGAAAGGAAAGCCAAACCAGAAGGTAGCCCTATATGTCTTTCCTCACTGGTACCATTCTGAATGATATATACCGTATAATTGTTCTGGAATGAACATTATTTTCGGTTGCTTTCACTCTACCTCTTAGATTCACTACTGAAGTTTTTGTAGCATTTTATTCCTCTTATCTTGTTACCACTTTTTTTACTGCTAGGTTACGAGAAAACGAAGGAGGTTGCGAAAGCTTGGTGAAACCATTCGTAGTGGACAAGAAATAGATGGAAGGTTAAGTAAAATCATCTGGGCATATCTGATGTATTAGATTCTCAAATTGTCTCCTGCTTGAAGTAAAATTTTGTGATTGCAGGAGAGTTGAAGGGATGGAAACGAGTAATGATGCTAAGATGGTCAATAAAAGGCGAATGGTACGTTCTTTTCTGACCTGACTATGCTTCCATCATTTATTCTGCTAAGTGGTACTGAGTCGCTTGCTCATATACAAGATCACACGTGTATAAATTGTGGTATTGTTTTTCCTTTCGCTTGCTGATGACTGATGAATTTTCTGCTACATTCTTTTAGGCTCTCCGTGGAACCAGTTCTACAAAAACTTCGTCCTATAGAGCTGAGAATCAAGTGGCATCGGATTTCACTGAACAGACTCCCGCAAGGCGTAAAGAGCTCAGAGGAACCGGCATTAGCGGCTCCAGGGAGCCAAGGGATGCGAAATCTGCTGATTGTGTTGGCTCGAGAACTGCCCATTATGCTATGAATGAAGCTTCCAAGCTTGTGTCTGAAGCCAAAGACTCAGGTACGTATATCTGAAATGGTAGAAAGTATTCGATGAGAGCGCCAGTTCTCTCGGATTCTTCAGAAAACGAAAACAATGTTTCCTATTGTAGTTTAGGGTATATTCGTACGGAGATAGGTGACATTTATGTCTCTTTTTTGTGGGTGGGTGGGCGGGTGTGTTCGTCGATGAAACTAATAGAGCTCGTTTTTTGCCCATTACAGGAACCATTTCCGGTTCAACCGAGGCACTTGGTTCCCGGGACAAGAACATCTCCAAGCGGGATTCTAACTTGCCCGGATCCTCGAAAGTGAAATCAGCTCTCGGCATCAACAGCACTGCTATCTCTGAGCACAAGGCGAAGACGAAGACAACCTGGCAGAGGCAAAAGGGAAGAAGCGCTAGGGGTGGATTATCGGGATCACGAGGAACTGCTTCTCTTCGGGTCACCGTAACTTCCACCCGACCAACTGAAGCAGCTGCTGCAACCAATGTTCCACACCATTCAAACAAAGAGCTGGAGAGAGGGGTAGTCATTGATCCCGTCAAGTCAGCACTCGACGGAAATCTCGACCAAGACCCCAGGCTATCACTTAAGTTTGATCTGGACGGGGTGCTGGCCTGCTACACTGCCGGTCTCGAAGAACCTCCCTGGGATGACTTCCTTGGTATGATGACACCGTAAAGACCATCATCCACTCTTTCTGCTGCTGAATCGACTCGAAAACGGGATTTTCATCTGCGCGACATCGATGGTTTCGTGTCAAGCGATCGATCGAGTAGAGTCTGATCGATCATCTGCTTATTCGTTCTCCTATGCACTGTGCATGCATGCTGTGGACGCATTATTATTATTGATAAATCCCTTTTTTGAGTTTGATCAATCAAAATCCATTTTCCATTTGAACTCTCTCGATTTAGTCAGTGTTTCAAGGACACCACATAATTGAACCTCCTAGATAAGGACCCGATACGAAATTTGCATCATAGCGTTCAACAATTGTTGATAGGTGAAGCCCAACCGTGTCCAAATCAAGATCCTGACCAAGAATGTCGATAGAGGGTGCAATATTAGATCCAAGGGATGGCCAATTTAATTCGAGACACAGAGAGAGAGAGAGAGAGAGGGAAGCCATCCCGCAATCTTATTTATATTCTAATGCCGGCGCTCAAAAGCACGCCGACGGTGATGGCGATGGCGATGGAGGTTTCCCCCATATATGCTTTTTCTTTGCTTTTTTTTTCCCCCGCCTCTTACTTAGTCTTATTTACTTATTATCAATTTAATAGTGTAATAAAGAATTAAACTAAATTAACATGAAGTGAACCAATCATACAAATTAAGATACTGAGACATGCATGTCGATTTAGCCTGCCATGTAGCCCTGTCCTCCTCTCTCTCTCTCTCTATCGCACACTTCCAACCCATAGAGCTCGTGGCTTTTCATCCGAAAACGTGTGTGCATGTCGTATGTGAATATATATATATATATATGTGTGTGTGTGTGTACACGTATACATGTATGTTGCAATGGTATAGCTATGATGATGGCCTCCGTAGAGAATGGAATTTTGCCTCGGAAAAATGGTAGTAAAGATCTCGGTATATAAGGGATCGGGCACTACTACCACATCAATTTTATTTTATTTTTTTGTTAGGCACAAATCCATTACTCTTACAAGTTCGGTGAAAATTGCACGTCCCGGTTTCACCGCAATTCAAAGTCCATGACCAAGGTCAAGTTCCGCATGCACTCACTGTAGGTCGATCAGTCACAATCGATGCCCATGCAATGCCATTCACGTAGTCAGACATGGAAATCACGCGTGCACATTGTCTCTCCACCTGGCTTATAGCTAGTTCTTGCGAAGAGGATATTATCCCCTCATTTAAATGTAGCTAGGGTTCCTTTTCCTTAATGCTGCCAATATTTTCAGTGTTTATTATAGCAACTGGAAGAATTCCCCCCCACGGTAAACAGCTGGCCGCCTGGAGGAGATCTGAGACCGTCCCCCCGATAATTTTAATGCCGACAGCATCGGATTTTCCAAAGAGCTGCAAACAGATCAGGATTGACTTCCCCCCTTCATGGGTCTCTGCCATACCCACCAAAAGAATATTCACAATAAGGACATGAGCCGATCTCCCAAGTCTCCGTAATATTTCAGCCCTTCATGCATGAGCTTCGATTATCCGAAGCGGTCGACGGATGTGTGTTGTATACTCACTGTCCCGACTGTTATATAGTGAAGCTCGATCGGAAACGGATGCACATACAAGGTTATTCGGTGCGATGAGCGTAGTTAGAATCAAGCTTCTAATTCGACATCTTGGGTTGGATCAATTGGGTTCCCTTTGGGTCATCCAAGAGTCAACGCAAGCAAAGGGTGGAGAGGATGACACGCGTTGATCAAGTATAAAGCACACCGCTTTCCATGATTTGTCCTTTCTCTCTTTCTTTTTGAACAAGTAGAAGCTTCCTCATGCATAATAAAAATCGATTCGCATTTACAAAGATAACATAATCTAAACAGACCCCAAAAGGTCATTTAGAGAGGAGCATCATCATGACAGTATCGAAGCGAAGATGATCGAGAAGATAGAAGAGGAAAAAGCCCTAAGCTCCTATAATTAAAGTTGCATGCAGGAAGCCCCCAGCCTAAACCCTAGAGCTAGCAATCGATATGTGACGTCGTATCTCGATAAATCTCATCGACATAGAGTCGTGGGGTCTCTCGTGATCAGAAGGTAGAGAAGTGGTTCTGCGCCAGGTGTACCATATGGAGATCAGTCATCTGGCACGAGTTGTCGTCGTTGAGCATGGTCCTGGGTAACAGAAGAACTTGGTTAGTCATACACTAAAACGGTTATAATTTGCATCTTAACCGGATGACGACATCACGACAGGCCAATGCCCTTCACCTACTGATTACCTATTCATTATCAAGAATAAGATTGCAATTTCTTAACATTTTAGAACCAGAATGCTGCAACTTCAGGAGTTACGAGCATCTTACTCGCGTGGACGAGTCGCCCATAGAGAACTCAATGCTCTCAGCCGTCCATAATATTCTCCGATCACCAGAAAGCACCGAGCCGCCTGTCTCACCGTCAGTATCCGGCGCAACTGATGGAGCGTCTGCTGTCTCAGATTATCTGCCTGCATAATCGGAAACATGAGTAAATCAAGCAACCCGAAACTCTGTGCGCGAAATTGTATTGTATCTAAGTGAAAGAAAATATAGCAATAATCAAATCCATCAATTTTTTTTTAAAAAAAAAGTTGACAAGGTAACCGAGTGGTGCAGTGGTGGAACACGGTACAAGCCGACGACATTTCAGAAGGTTTTGAAACTCCATGATATTGTCATATCTTTTGGAATTTGGACCGTTCCAATCATGGAAAAAAAATAAAAATTCAAATTAATAAATTATCCTACTTTTTAATTAAAAAATTATTTCCTCATCATTTTCAAATGTTTGCTTGATGGATCTAGCCAGCTAGGGTTTCTGTAATTTTTTATTTCAACAAACATCACTTTCAAGCCACCTTCTGATTGCAACATATTTAGATGCAAAATCCCCATCAAACCCTAACAATTCAACCCTAGAGACAGAATCGACTCCTTTAAATTAAAGCAAAAATATATATGTGCATATACATATAATTGTTTACCTCCAAAAGTTGTCTGAATGGACAATAGATCGTATATTAATTATTCAATTTTTAAATATATGTCGAAGAAGGCAAATATCCCCCACAAGCTAATTAATTTAGTTATCAATAATATCCATCCTATTAACCCCAAAAAAAAAAAATTGGTGTAACAATATTAATGATAATATTCATTAGTTTCGATTCTTAATTAGGGGATCTTAAATTTAATGAATTTTTTGCCCTTCAATTCCATTCTAGATTTTGGAGGTGCATGCACACATATATAATTATGGGGCAAGTTGACTATCTTTAGATTTTAGAAAATGTCACGACATTGTTTTATAGTTTTATCATTAAATTTTTATTAATGTAAAAAAGGTCAAGGTAAGAGACTTGACAGCGAGCATGCTATTTGTCGCGTATACTGTACAGTGGTGAGAAGGATTGACGAGATGTGCAGTGAGGGGAATAGGAAATATCATGGATGTTAATTAGTAGTACCTGTCGAACAAAGCCTTCGAGATTGGCAAGCTTGCCCAGGGCGATGACCATCTGCTGCATGCCGTCGATGACCAGCCCTCCGGCGACGGTATCGACCAGCGACTGCTGCAGCTGCTCCAGCCCCTGCGTGAGCGCCTCCTCCGCCTGCTGCGACGACTGCTGCAGGCTGTAGATCCCCATCATTTGCTGCTCTGTCAGTGGATCTAGCTGCGTGATTAACATCTGGCCGTGAACCAAGACAAGGGAAGAAGAAAAAAGAAAAACACGTACGAGAGAGATAATCAGATGAGCCAACAAAATTACGTACGTACACACGAGCCAGCTGCTTATTAGAAAAAAAAAAAAAGAAAGAAGCCCCTATACTCTCTGGTCAGGTCGTTTTCATCGTCACGACGGACGGTTTGCCCGGTGCGATGAACCGATATTAAGATTAAGAGGCGTATGCAAATTATAATGAACAAAGTTAGGAGAATATAGAGACAGCTGACTAGAAAAATTTGGAAGATCAGGCGAGGAGCCGGTGGAGCAGTTCGGAGAACTTGTCCAGGGGGGTTGGTGCGGGGACAATTTGGTAAACTAACCCCGGCCCCCGCAGTAATGTAGTTCAGTTAGGGCACAAGATCCTGCCCTAGAATCTGGCAAGCTGGATTCATCTTGTCAAGTATGGAAGGGTTAGTAAGGGAAAATTAGAGGTTCCCTATATCTAATTAATTCATCCAATTTATACTCAAATTATTGAATAGAACTAATAAATGAACAAAAATATTATATATATATATTTTGTAAATTTCAATTATATAGGGGCATTAATTATTTATCTTAAGGGCCCAGTAAATAGGACAATAATGTGCCCTTCAAATGGGAATATTCTATTTATATGGAACATTAGCACTTTATTTTTCCTAACCGAAACATTAGCTAGTGTAGGACCAACCTCTACCCACATACACACACATACATGCAGATACATATACATAATATATATATATATAGATCAAAACAAGGCAAGTAGAAGGGACATAAACTACATGTTATATAGTTAGGTCAAGATTGATTATGTGGTCAGACAAGCATTTTTCCTGACCTTGATAAGCTCGGATGGCCGAAAGCCGCCCATCCACAGGAAGCAACGTTCGGCGGGAGTGGTCCACATCCCGGTGATGAGGTGAAAGACGTCGGTCTTGGCGGCCGATCCCCTGAGCCTGAATATGTCGTCGTAGTGGGAGATGTAGCTGTCCACTATCACTCTCAGGTCCCCGTCCGACAGATGGGCCTGGAGACCCGTCCTGAGCTCCGACATGTGCCGGTCGTCGTCCTCTAACCATCTCGCGTATTCCACATCAAACATTGCGGCTCCTACGTGCGGGATTGGAAAAAGGGAAAAGGGATCACAGATCAGTGACCGGGGAAAAGAATGAATTCCGTGCGGAATTAACCTTCTCCTCTAATCTTCCTTTTTTTTTTTTCCTTAAAAATGATAATTCAGACCCGATGGTTGAATACCTTTACATCGAAAATTAGCCCGTTTAATAATATTCATAGTAATCAATATTAGGCTCTTGGTCTCGACGGCTTTCCCCCCATTTGACCATCGAATGGGGGCCTCCAACATTGACCTCAGGGAAAAAATTGTCCCACTTTTCACATGAATACATACACTCTTTGCCCGCCCCGAACGTGAAAAACGTTTCGAGTTTACCGGGGTCGGACTTGTAACTGCTTATTAACTCACTCGAGTCAAGAACGTCGCTAACTGTACCGAGTCCCCTCCTTCTCCATTCTCTTATTAGTAATCAAGAATAGAAATAAATTACTGCGAAAGGACCAAAATTTTCCGGGCAAAAGGAGAGTGTGATTACCGGAGCTTATGTTTCCTGCAGCACCGCCGCCGCACCCACCTAATAACACGCCCTGATGCACACGGATTGACGATTCCAATTTAGCGAAAACAAAAATTAGTTCTAAATATACAGTACGGGAAAAAGAAATTTTGTCTTGCTGCTGGAAAAAAAAGGGCAAGAACCTGAGATCGTGCCCTTTGAAGGTCATGCTCCAATTGAGTGAGCTTGATTCTGCTCGATTCTAGCTGTTGCACATATGCCTGTAGTAGAGAGAGAGAGCGAGAGAGAGAGAGGCGACACCCAATAAAGGAAATTCAAAATTCCACCCAGACAAAATCTTTGAAACGAGAAAAACAAAAGTTTCCTGCATGTTTCGATGTGAAAATTGAAAAAATTTTCCCCCCACTTGTTTCTTCCTGGTGATCAAGGGCAGTTAGTGGATTAATTTGTCCGACCTTCTTCCTTAGTCGGCTCTTTCTCGCAGCTTCTCTGTTTTGTGCCAGCCGTCTCAGTGTCTGCAGCGGAAATAACATTTTTTTTATATAATTAACAGAATATTTTATGGTGGGGAAAAATATAGAACAAAAAGGTGTAAGATGATGATGATAATAACAATAATAAAGGAACGAACATTCATAGAGGCCATGATCATGACTAATTACCTTAGCATCGAGTTGTTTCTCTGAGGTTGAGCCTCCTTTCCTCTGCAAGATTTCCCATCGAAAACGGAGGGTAAAATAATCATAGATGAAGAAAAGGATAGGAGAGGAAGAATATAAGAGGATTCAAAATCTTATATTTCAATTTGAAGATAATATTATGTTTGATCATGTGCTTCATTGTTTTACTCTGATTTATCAAAATCATTTTTGGGACTCGAAAATGAAGGAAACTGCATGCATGAAGTAGCAGTAAGTGATGATTACTATTCTGGTCCTCCCTTATGGTCTGAGAACTCGAGCTCTCTCTTTGGAACCCTAAAACCCTTTTCAAAGACAGCCAACTAGCAAACAAAAATTACCCCTTTTCTGTCTGGGAATTATGGGGATGGAGCAAGGTGGGTCATAGACAGGTTCCTGCTGTGATATTGAAAGAGCAAATGGTAAAGAGGGGGTAAAAACTACTGTGAAGATTCTCTGTTTCATGTTCTTGTCAGACGTTTATGTCTCGATTTTCGGGGCATGGCTGTGTTGGGATCCGTGCCTCTTTGCATTTGGAAGGTTCAAGACCGAGGATAGAAAGCCTGAATTTAGCGCTAATAACCAACTCGATTCTGTTGGCCAAAAAAAAAAGAAAAAGCAACTTGATTCTGGAGGATTTTCTTATTTCCTTTTCCGAGCGAAAGCGGAAAATGTTTTCGGGAGAACCTTTTCTTGGGACGGCTTTGGAGCGGAGAGATTCTGGGAGGGTGGCGGTGCGGAGGCATCAGTCGCCATCTGACTTGCGATGACCTGATAATCGGCAGAAGGCTTCCTGCTGACGGGGGAGTCGGGTGCTTCTGCTTTACTGGAAATCGTGGCGTTCACTGCCGATCCCGAGTCGGTGCTCTCCCCGCCGGACCTTGAGTTCCCCTGACCGTTGAATGGAACCAACAACCATTAAAAGCCTCCAAAAAAGTGAACTTTCTTGAGCTTATCGGTCTATTTCACAAAGGGTCAGAGCTTTCTCTCTTTCTTGGTCAAAAGGCCGAGGGGGAGAGAGAGAGGGTGAGGAGGAGAAGCAAACAGTACTCACTCTCGGCCAAGAAGGGAACATGTCCAGTGTCGCTGCAGGAGCCCTGCTGCCTGTTACTGCAAATAAAGCTGCAAAAGAATCGCACAACTCTCAGAATATCATCAACAAAATTAATTACTGTTTTTCTTTTTTCTCGTCTACTATTAATCAAATCCATCATCGCCACCATCATCGCTCATCGGCCGAGAAAAATCAAGAAACAGCTTCAACCTACTCCCTCTCTGGAGCAGTTATGGGTATCAGCATCAAAAAGAGGCCAAAAGTTTCCAAATTTGTGGCCTCACGCCATCGAAGAGCCTTGCTTTCGGAATCATTGCAGCGTCTGAAATTGGAAAACTCAGTCTTGCCTCTCTCTGTATGCGTGATCTTTTGGTAAGACCTTTTCAACTCTCTCTCTCTCTCTCTCTCTCTCTCTCTCTCTCTCTCTCTCTCTCTCTCTCTCTCGCGATTGAGACGTCACCAGAGGATAGAGATGCAGTAAGAGGAGGAGAAGAAATTTAAAGAGCATACGTGGTCCTGTGGCTTCATCATTTCTGATCTTAACGCCTTCCAGAACGATTGCTTCTTCTAGCTCCCCGAAATCAAAGGCAGGGCCCTCTTGATTGCTGCAAAAAATACAGAGCAATCCAGAACCAACGATTTCGATGAGAATCTTCTGATAGAGAGAGAGAGAGAGAAACTTGTTTCTGTTTTTGCACTACAAGTGCTTGTATGTCTTACATGAAACTGTTGGGGTTGTTGATTCCATGCAGAAGCGAGTAAGGGACATGGTGGGCTGATGGTCCCGTGTCGGAAAGACCGGTTTCTCCGATTCTGTGGCTCGCCATGCAGAAGAGCTCTCTCTCTCTCTCTCTCTTCACAAAATACTTTTCATCTCTTCTTTTATCTCTCCAACGACAATCAACTGAGTTGAAAGAAAAGAAATTACAGATCAAACCGTCAGCGGAGCTGGTCTTTTAACGGCGAAACAAGAAGAGGAGCTGAGGCTGCTCCGAAAAACATGAGACACACCTTAATAGTTTAAGCTGGGTTTCTGAATGAGGGTAAGTAAATACCGCAGCTGTTTGGACCGAAACCCAGGTGAGGGAAACAGCAGAGAGACCAAAAGATCAGAGCTCTCTCTGGTCAAAACGCATAAAAGGCAAAAAAGGAAGAAGCGGGGAGAAGAACCGAAGAGGGTCCACTCCTTTTGCCTTAGAAAAGATGAATTTAGACGTCTCCCTTTATCTTTCCTCTCCTCCTCCCCCTCCTGCTCCTCCTACTTCTACTGGTGCTGCTCCTGTTGCTGCGGATTTTCTCATGATCCTTCTTCTTCACGAACTGGACTTGATCAGTCGATGATAGAGGTCTCTATCCCTCCCTTTTTCTGCTTCTCAATGAAGAAAGCATCTGATTGAGTAGTCTGCTCTCTGTTGCATTTTTATTTCCCCCCTTCTCTCTCTCCCCATACTAATAAAAAGGGTAAATGTTATGTGAAACATTACTCTCCCATATTACAAGTAAAATAAAATTCATATCTAAAGAGAATTTTAATTTTAATTATTTTTATACTAAATCTGAATTGATTAGATTCAGCCGACGACCAGATCCATAAATGGTCGAAAGCTAAGAAGTAAAACGATGGTCATCGATCAGACTTTGGAGCACAGCCCCCCGTCTGTGGTACAGAAGGATCTTGTCCCTGCCGCGGCCCCTGTGGCTCTATCAAGAAGGGCCAGTCCGCCCACGGTCCTTGCTGTGTGGTTGATTGAAGAAATAAAGAAAAAATAATAATAATTGCAAGTATTTATTAATTTTAAAAACGACAGAAATGAATTAAATTGATTAAAAGAAAATTTCGTGGGGGAAAAAAATATATTAGAGAAGACAACACTGCACTTAGAATATCACCGACTCTCGAGCCTTGGTCGAGAAAAATTATTAACCAACTAGCTAACCATAAACTCCATGCAGCATCATAAATAAGCTAAGATATCATAATTAATTTAAATCCAAATTAATCCTTCCAACCCACTCTCCACGACCAATAATACAGTTTGACTTTTTACTCCCTGTTGTAACCGCCTGAGCGTTGTAATTGGCCCGTTTCGCCGTGGGGGTCTTCAGAGGGTGAAGTACCTGCTGAACAGACAAAAATAATTATAAAAAAAAACGATAAATAAATAAGAAATAATTATCTCCGAATTCCATATTTGAGATGAGACAAGGCTTTCCTCCATCAATAATGGACCGAAGAAGGGGAGAGATTGGGATGAGAAAATGGGGGAGCGATCGATTTCGTTCCCTCGCCCGTCTTTCCGACCATGATTAGACATGTTTTTTCGCCCCCTTGAATATTCGAAAAAAATCAAGATAAAATCCTTGAAATTGGGTATTTGCTCTGCTAAAGAAATTCGAGCATGGGATCTTGGTTAAGTCAAATGGATACTGAACCACTGGAACAACAGGCCCGTGCATGTATATTATATCGGCTTTCAAGTGGTCGGCGATTTAAGACAAGAAGAATGCGTGTCAAGGCTTCGAGCCTGTCCGTGCTGCTGTATCTCGTCATCCTAGCTAGAGTCGAAGGGCTCTCTCCGGATCAAATTAGAAATGATGTTATTCATGCCGTTCAAGCTTAGGCCATTACAATAGGATTAGCAAAGTAATCCACAGACAAAAAATATATATATGTGTGTGTATCCACTTGCAGAGTTAATTTTATGGCCTTTGAGATGGATTTGTTTGGTATCATCCCCTTCAGTTGACATGTCAACATCCATTCCCTGTCATCACCAAAAACCCTCCCACATTAAGATCCTCTCCCATTTATCCAAATATCTTTAAATCAATGGTATCTGGTACGTCGTAACCAAGAGATTTTGAATTCGTTTTATGAACTTTATGTACTCTTATTGTTCTATTCTACCAACCCACCAATCAAGGTAGAGAGGCATTATTATTGATGAGAATACAATGAATTGATTAATTTGTCTGGGGGAGAGTGGGGTGGTACCCTTTACTATTTTTTTTTTTTTGCCATTTTGAGTGGGTGAGTGTCTGTTGGAATCCCTTTATAAAATGGGACACTGTGTGCTTTTATTATTTCAATTCATGTATTTGGTCCTTGTAAAAAAAATTGCTATGATAATAATGGGGACAGACCAAACAGTGATCAGAATAAGGGCAGTCGGGCCTCTAAGACCAACTCTGCCTTACATACGTACGTGTTGCTTAGTAGCCATTGCATCTGGGAGGGGTTCGTCGGTCGGTCCGTCGCCCCGGATCGTCTGCATCCTTAGGATGTGCATAGATCTTCCTTCCTATACGACGTGTGTACGTGCATGTCAATTTCCTACCTGTATCATCCTGATCTTCCCTAGGATATGATATATTAGTGTGTAGGAGAAGGAGATATCTGGTGGACCCATGGCCTCCTTCCCATCAAGTGGTGGACCATAAATTATAACGCTTATTTTTAATATTCTTTTAATATTCAGTTGTTCTCCTTTTTCCCGCCCCCATCTACTACCCCTTAATTTGTTGGCAGTATATGCCTTCGGCCTTACACCAATAATAAAATTTAAAAAAAACGGCAATTTAAATCAAATAATTTTCTAATTATGAAACTAATGATAGGCCTAGCAAAAGGAGCATTGAGACTCACCAGAGAAGTGGGTTTTGCCCCTTTATTTTTTTTAGTATATATTACATGTTGCACTTAAGTTTATCACTGTATCTCTATATACTAATTTAGAATTCAGACATACTATCATGTCATCTTATAAGAGATAAAAATTTTTACCGTAAGATTTTCTCATTTATGTATGACTCGAATATTAAATATTATTTAAGGAAACGAGACATTAAAACGCGTCGGCCCGTCTACATTGGTGAGAGGTGGGTTATATATATGTATTAATCGTTTCCTCTAGGCATATTCCTTCCATGTCATGCAAGCAAGATCTTGCACGCATACGCATATAGCAACCGCTCACTTATAAAATGATTGGGCTGGATCAAATCTAGCTAGATAGCTAGCTTTAATTATAGGTGGTGTCGAGAGATTAGGCTTAGATTATGTCGACCTTGTGATGCTGTCATTCCAATTTAAGCATGTCTGCTTTCCCTTAATGGCGCCGGCAAGCTTGTGGAAGTAGCACGATCAATGGCACAGTAATGTCTGGAGAACAGAGGAGTTACGTAATCAATTGCACGTTCGCCGCGGTGTGCTAACTGCGGTTGGAAAATAGAAGAGGGACGGACACCCGCGTCGAGAGAAGGAAAATATGCGAGATGGACAACCGGCGAGGCCCTTCGGCGGCGGCATCGAAACTGCGATGACGACAAGATCCGTTGCGCCGAACCGTGCCCGGAACAGAGGATGATTACATATGCGCGAAACCGAGTTGGAACCTTGTGCAGGGACACGAAAAGGCCAGCTGGGGATGCACCCATCAAGGGCTAGTCACCACAGTGAGAGTGTGGGAAGGCAAGAAGGCCACTTCGACTATACTGTCGCCAAATGATCCGATGAAGTTTCACGAGGAGGGGGAATCCTTGAAAAGGTCAGAATTGGAAATATTTTTTTTTAATTATATAAGAGATTAAGATTTAGAATCGGATAAGAAAGAGAATGGGAGAAAAAAATGGTACGTAAATTTCAACTAATAAGAATTGAACTCAATATATCTTAATCTCATCTCCAAGCCTATTTAATTTCTCAAAACCGTCAGCACTTACTTGTTCAAGACATACATATACATACACACACATGTAGAGATTGTGAGATTATAAAAGTGAAAAGGGCGTCGATTGAGTCTGGCCCAATTTGTGATTAAATAATTAGTTTTGGGTCGCTTTTCTAATTATATAATTACGTAGATGCCCCCGGAGAGCAACATTTTTCTTTTGGTAACTTTTTCCCCTTAAAAGCAGTCAATAGGACGGTGATTAATTTGAAAAGGGGACACCATAGGATCATAAACGTTTCCCATCTGAATTTCAGCATAAGTTTTGGTTAATGCCGACGTACATCGATTTCCCATTATTTTGTGCTGCCCCGTGGAGGTCAGGTCGGCGTGGACTTCGTGACCCTGAATCACAGTAGGTGAGGGTCGGCTCTAGGACCCTTGACTGGTGGAACCGGCAGCCGGGGGTGCCGAGTGTGGGGACATCTTTGGATCACATGGCAAGTGCAATGGTACTCATGAAACCAATTGAGCATCGGTCAAGATCGATCGGCTCAGTTAATTCGGTGCATTTTCCCTTGACCAAGATCTTGAACTCGAGTTTCGTAATCCGACTCAATGATTTTCCGATACCAAATGTTGTACAAGGAAAAGAGAGAATTCGGTCACTGAAGGCAAGCTGGAAGCGAATCGGTTTTGACAAAAACTTGTCGACCCTGTAGACGGCGGTAACTACACTACTGAAAGCCCTAATCTACGACGCTAGTTTTTGGGCCTCCTAGTCGGGCCCATGAGGCCCATTTATCAGTATTGGGCGGAGCCCAGGAAGAAGGGCGGTCTTGCTGACGCCACCCAATCCATATTACGCTAGGGTTTATCTCAGCAGACTGCTCCAATGACTTAGAGCTCCTTCAGAGGCCTCTGCCAGCCGTCTCTTCGGAGCTGTTCTCTGTCGTTCAAGGTACTCTCTGGGTTTCGATCCTTCATGGCGTCGCGCTTCTCTGTGTGAACCTTGTCCCTTCCGATACGTTGATTCGATATAGATCAGCGTCTCTCCGTTGTCTGGACTGACAAATTTAAGCATCGAGATAATAAAATGGCAGTAGGAGATTTGAGCTCGAGAAGGTGGCGTCTATGAGCCTACAATTTCGCAAATGAAACTGAGTAGAGCAGTGTTACTCGATGTTACCTTATTTAAGTAGTGTACTTGCTTAGCTGATTTTTCGATGTTTCTTAATCTCTTATCTCAGGATTTGAAAGCACTTCCAGAGGTTCAAAATGAGGTACGTGAGCCTTCCTGCCTGTTTCGCACTCTCTGTTGCTTTTCCTTATTGCAGTTGAAGCTGCGATGATCTATAACATGTTTGTTTCAATTTCACACTTACAGCGATTAGTTCGGCCCCATTTGGTACTTGGTAGGATGAAGATTGCAGTATAGTTGTAGGAATCGATTATTTAATTCAGGCTTGGAGTGTCTTGGAGTATTAATTGACTGTTTCTTTATTTGGCATTTTTTATTTGGAGACTAAGCTTGCATGAGAGGCATGAGCATGAGTTTGCTATGTTGCTGGTTTGTGATGAACGGTGGAAGTGGAATAAAAACCTGGGACAACTAGAATGCACGATGAAGCTGATCATGTTATCAATCATCATAAATGATATAGTTTGCAGTTCGTTCAACCTGGATTGCATGAACTATAGATATCATGGTACAATACTGTTGTCACATTCATGTGTAGGATATGAAGGGTGTTGTTGATATTTGTCATGGAACTTCTATTTATTTACTTATTTTTTCAGTTGAATTTCTCGTCTGTAATCATCAGTAATTTTTTTGGAATTCAGTAAGCTTCAGAGTGATGCACTTAGAGAAGCAATCTCCGGGATCAAGAATGACTCGAATGAGAAAAAGAGGAAATTTACGGAGACCATTGAGCTTCAGATTGGATTGAAGAACTACGATCCCCAAAAGGACAAGCGTTTTAGTGGTTCTGTGAAGTTGCCACACATCCCCCGCCCTAAGATGAAGGTCTGCATGCTCGGCGATGCTCAACATGTTGAAGAGGTGAGTTGAAGAGTCTTTCTTGGGTATTGTCTTTGTTTTCTCTAGAAGTTGTGATCTCCAAGACCAAAAGCATTTCAAATGAAATGAGGTTTCCTTCCCCCAGGCAATTAAACCTTTTATTGATGTGTCCTAGTACCTCCTTATACATACAGGCGGAGAAGATTGGGCTAGATTATATGGATGTTGAGGGGCTGAAGAAGCTAAACAAGAACAAGAAGTTGGTCAAGAAGCTTGCTAAAAAGTACCACGCGTTTTTGGCATCAGAAGCTGTGATTAAGCAGATCCCCCGTCTCCTTGGCCCTGGCTTGAACAAGGCAGGCAAGTGGTTCTCTGATTGTGTATAAGTCAATGATTACAGCAACCATTTGGAGGGGGCACGTATATTTTGATGAACTTCTATCTTCTGCTATTAGCTTCTTGTAGAAGTTCCCAGATTACTGAACCATGTCATTTTCGATGTGATATGTTGCAGGGAAGTTCCCCACCCTTGTTACACACCAGGAATCCCTTGAGGGAAAAGTGAACGAGTCAAAGGCCACAGTCAAGTTCCAGCTGAAGAAGGTACTCTGCATGGGCGTAGCTGTCGGGAACGTCAGCATGGAGGAAAAGCAGATCTTCCAGAACGTTCAGCTCAGTGTGAACTTCTTGGTCTCTTTGCTGAAGAAGAACTGGCAAAACGTAAGTTCGTCTTATTGAGATTCATCTAACGACCTTAGGCCGTGGCTTTTACAACCTTGAAAATCAATGGTCTCCCACTTGTCAACACTGAGAGCCATGTCATATTCGAGTTGCTGATGGAGCTCTCTTATCTTCTTCTTGTATCCAGGTCAAGTGCCTAAACTTGAAAAGCACCATGGGGAAGCCATACCGCATTTTCTGATTTTGTTTAGTGTTATCATCCAGGGAGATACGGGGGGTTAGTGCTTGAAAAGGCTGTGCTCCTGATGTTCTCTTCTGTCTCTGCCATTTTGCTCGGAATTTTTGGGATTCGGATCAGACTACGCGGTGTAAGGATAGCTTTATGTGTTCTTTCTGGAAAGACCCAAGTTTAGCCCTAAATTATCGGTGTGGCAGATCTTTGATTAATGGGATTGCCTACTCCACTCCACTCCACTCGTGATTCATACGCGCATAGCTCTGCTGTCCTACCGTAGAACTTGGTGGGCACGGCGAGGCAGAGTCTAAGTAGCGTCCAACGTTAATCTGCAGCTGTCTTGAGCCTCAGCAGGTCGACGACTGCTTCACACGATTAATCATACATCGGTAAATTCGATTGACAGACCCAGCTTAGACGGCAGCGGACATATGTGACACGTGTCATCGAGGATGAGTGAGCCGACAGTCTGTGTGGATCCGATCGAGAAAAGCCGGTTGGCGGTGCCGGACACGTGGGCTCTCTGCTCACGTTCGCGTCAACCGCAGCAATATTTACTGTTTTATATTTATTATTATATTATAAAATAATTAATTATAAAGATAAATAAAATTAGTGCTTTTCCCAACCCTTGGAGGACCAACTGAAATGAAAAGATTCTCTTTCCAGCAATATGACCATTCTATCCTTTCAACTCCACCTATGAGTCAGTCATTCATTTATTGAAAATTACACTAACAATAAGATTAGCTGTTTATTCGTGGGGCATCCTAACATGGATCCAATATTTCGAATCCAATTATTGCCTCCTTTGATCCATTCATGGACCTATAGATAAGTCGTCACACTTTTCACTATATTACTGTAAATTTCTTCAGGAATGTATTACTACCGGCCGAACTTGAGGGGTGTTCTTGCCGTAAAATCAAAAGGGCGTCTGCTTGAGTCTATGGATTTCTCATTGTGAGTAGTGTGGAGTGTTCAATTATGCTCTTCCTTTTGTTGTATATGTTGATGTTTTTATACGCACATGGATGCGCTGTATGATTTTGTGTATATTTATATAACCATTTGACGGTAGATCCACGACGGGGTTGCTGGTCAGGTGCCTAGTGATCTGTGCCTCTCGTGGAGGGGAAGGCGGTGGTTGCCCCTTCTTGGGGATGAACTCGAGGCCAGGGAGATCCCCATCACAGCTATAGCCTAGATGAGCTCTGCAATGGCTGCCGCCTCCTCCTCCTCCTCCACCCTCTCCAAACTCCTCTTCCTCCTCCTCGTCACTGTCTTCGGTGCGTCTCTCTCTGTCTCTGCTCTCCCCACCTACTTTATCCTCCTGGAAGCTCAGCTTCAACCCTCTGCGCTGCATGGTGTCTGTTCTTGTCTGCTTGCTCTCTCTGTTTCTTTCCGGTGCAAAGTCTTCTGGGCAACAGAAGGAAGAAGAGGAATAAAAGGGGGGTGATTATAGATAGAGAGCTCACGAGTTGATTCCCATCATCTACGGTCTCTACAGCGTCCTCTGTTTCTGAATGAGCTGGATATGTATATAATGCAGGCTGAAGATAAACAAACATGTTCTTCTTCGAGAAATCCTAGGAATCATCAGCCTCTTTCTCTGTTCTGAAGTTGATCTTTCCCTCGCTGCGTTTCAGGTTCAGCTGTTCCGGCCATCAGCCTCAGCTTTGGAATCAACTACGGCCAAATAGCCAACAACCTCCCGTCCCCATCCCGTGTATCGGTCCTCCTCAGGTCCCTCAACATCACCAAGGTGAAGCTCTACGATGCCGATCCCCACGTCCTCTCTGCCTTCTCCAGTTCGGGAGTCGATTTCATCGTCAGTCTCGGGAATGAGTACCTCTTGAACATGACCGACCCCATCAAGGCTCAGGACTGGGTCGAGCAGTACGTCCAGCCTTTCATCGGAAGGGCCGGGATCAGCTGCATCGCGGTGGGGAACGAAGTTCTTAACACCAACAACACCCAATTGATGTCTTATCTCCTTCCCGCAATGCAGACGGTTTACAGCACGCTCTCTAACCTGGGAATGGAAAAACAAGTCACTGTCACTTCCGCCCACACGCTGAATGTCCTAGGGAATTCCTATCCTCCTTCTTCCGGAGCTTTCCGGCAAGACCTCGTCGGGTACATCAAGCCTCTTCTCGAGTTCCACTCGCAGATCAAATCCCCTTTCTTAGTGAACGCATACCCATACTTTGCTTACATGTACAACCCAAAAGAGGTCCCCCTGGACTACGTCCTGTTCCAGCCCAACCCCGGGATGACTGATCCAAAAACGAACTTTCATTATGACAACATGCTATTCGCACAGATCGATGCGATTTATTCAGCTATGGAGGCATTAGGGCATTCTGACATCACTGTCAGGATCTCTGAGACCGGGTGGCCATCTCAAGGGGATCCCGACGAGGCAGGGGCAAACCCCGAGAATGCGAGGTTGTATAATGGAAATCTTTTGCAGAGGATAGAGCAGAAGCAGGGTACCCCGGGAAGGCCAGATGTTCCTCTTGATGTTTTTGTCTTCGCGTTGTTCAATGAGAACCAGAAGCCGGGTCCTACCTCTGAGAGGAACTATGGTCTTTACTATCCAGATGGCAGGCCGGTTTATGATCTCGGCTTCCAAGGGTATCTTCCGGAGTTGGTTTCTGCTGCATCCACCAAAAGAGTAAGGCAGTCCTTAAAATTTAACCTTCTCAACCAAATTAGACTACCTGTAATCGCTTAGCTTAACTAACAGATGCATCAAATGCTCTGTGCAGGTCTTTTATCCGATAACCCTTCTGGTGTTGGTTATTCATGGTCTTGTACATGCTCAATGGCCAGCAACATTTATTACGAGGAGAGGGGACTGTGGAAAGGGTGTATGAAGATTCTTTAATGGCTAGATGGCTGATCAAATGGGTATACTTAATTTTATCATTTCATTCGCACAGAGATGGTTATTATAAAATCTTCATTTTCTCGGTCCAGTGGATTATCCCCATTCCAGTCGTATCTAACAAGAGACATAGTCATCGATTCTCACCTTTACATCCGATCACAAAGCATCTGCATTATGAGGCCTGGCTGGAAATGGAGAAAAAAACCCTCTTTTTTTTTCCCCTTTCCAACTGATTTCTTGGACCAAGCAAGACAACATTTGGCTGGTTTGTCACTGCAAAAAATCTGATCCCACCGTCGATTCATGTTACGGTTTTATAGCAAGCTGTTAATTCTTCTTCAAACTTCAACCCGATCAAGTAAAAACTCTCTTCCGTTACGGCTGGTTGAATGGTCTCAATCTCTTTCTGTTCCCCTTCCTATCATGCATGGAGAATCACTTGAGAGCACAATTCTTCTTATTTTAGCCACCCAAAAATTTCCAAAGTTGCTTCCATCAAGAAAAGGAAAGCCAGTGGACTTACCTTTCTGCGGCCCTTTTTGGCTAATCTAATGTTTTCTGAGAATCAGCAAGTTTTTATGTTTCAGGGTCAGCTTTTCTTTCCACTTTGTTCTCTTATCGTGAAAAGTTGTCCCGGTCTCTCTTCACCCTTTCCTGCTGTGGAAATTCCCTTTCATAGACTCAGTCGGGCAGCTCTCCGAGCATCTAAAACAGCAAGTGCCGGAACTTTGTAGTAACTTACCATCGGATGGAAAAGTCATGAGTTGACAAAGAGTAAAAGCAATAGGGAGAATGGCTTTCTCTCTGTTTCATCTTAAATCTGTAGCAAGGGATCCTCATCTTCATTTTTTTTTTTGCCTCGTATAATTGGTCGGAGAGATTGAACAGAACCAAAGAATGCTTATGAGTGATACTAGAAAAGAAGTTATCTACAACATGAATATATCATTCTGATTGTTGCGAACATATTATATGCAATGTTAATTGGTGCTCGAAAATGTTTGACATGTACCCGATGAAGATTATGCCATTTGCCCACTTGAATCCAAGTCCTGGAGAAAGTAGCGAATGCGAGTTCAGAAGCCACACTTGACAGGCACTCGCAATGAAGTATGCATCTCCTTCGCATCCGAGCTCCATGTTAATATTTCAATTGCACGAAGAAAGAAAGGTGAGACAGCATGCTTGAGGCTGTAGAGCGCATCTCTCAGTCTGAGAATTACAAGTTTCCCACTTCCATCCCGATGGAACCTCTCAAAGATGGCATGTAACCAAGAAATTCTGCTCACCGAGAAAACAGCACAAAGCAATAGCGTAAACTGCAATTTGATCTTTTAGCCTCTATCCTCCTCTCTTTAGGCAATAAAATAGTTGATTCTGGATGCTTCACCTCGCTTGAGATGGCCCAAGAACTGGAAACAAAGAATTAGGTCGTGCGCAAAGTTACTGAGATACATAAGCTTCTAGCTTTGAACCCGATAGATCGGATTGAGTTTATAGATCGATTTTGGAGACGGTCATCCGGGGGTTCTAGTCCCGAAAATGAGCGACCCAAGAGTTCATGATATTGGGTATAATCCATTTGTATGGGGGCAATTTGTTGTTAGATCTTTTGTCTGTCTTCACGGCAGCATCTGAATAGGGTAAAAAGGAGACACTTTGGCGGGAGAACAGGCCCGGCGGGCTCAGCGGGAGACACAGAGAGATGGCGACTTCTCAGATGCCGAAGGTGGTGGCAGAAGCGGAGGAGCTGCCGAAGGCAATAGTGCGGCGGGTGGTGAAGTAGTATCTGAGCCAATGCTCCGACACCGGCGATATTTTCCTCCACAAGCACGCCCTCCTCGCTTTCTCGGAGAGCGCCCGCTCCTTCATCCACTACCTCTCCGCCACGTAATCGCACCACTCTTCTTCCTCTCCCTCTTTCCTGCTAATTTGACTCTCATTTCATACTTTTTCAGGGTTTCAGTTTACCGCTCTCCGCGATTTAGAAATGGATGTCTTCCATATAGGCCTCATTGCCTGATTATCTATGAAGCGAAATTATTGTTCTGATTGCAAAGCCAACGGCATATGCAAAGATTCTAGACGGCAGACTATCAATGCTAATGATGTGTTGAGAGCTGTTGAAGAAATCGAATTCCCTGATTTGATTGGGCCACTTTAGTCCTCCCTTGAAGGTGAATATTTCTTCTTCCTCTTCCTACATCCTGTTATGCTCAAGTTGCAGCAGTAAACGATCGGGTTACAATCCGCTGTGATCCCTCCTCGGAAATAAGCTCTATTTATAGGTGGCAGCCATACGCATTAGGGGGGATTGTTGTGTTGATGGATCTTGTTTCCAGATACCATATTTCATATTTGCTATAATGCATATGTGCTAGTTTAGAAGGTGACAATATGATTTGCTCAACAGAATTTGCAGAATCTGTTTGTATGTGACTTCTGATGTGCATATCGTTCAGATGGTTCAGATATCCATTGAATTGAAGTCTTTAGAATGCCCTCTGTGTTAAATTTGGATGGGGTGATTGAATCTTCTCTATTGTGCTCCGTCATTTCCCAATTGGTTTCCTTGTAATACAAATTTAGGATGGACTACTCCATTATTTTCACTTCTTCATCGCTTCCTCTTCCTGTTGCACTGTAAATGTCAACATCCAGTTGTCTCGCCTCTTTAGGTGATGCCTCCCCCCCGTTGGCTGTTTATCTTTATATAGGATGGTTTTGTGTGCAAAAGGTCCTGATTTAGATGGGGTGGTCAATCTCATTTGGTTCGTTTCATGCCGCATTTGGTCATGGAGTCATTTATTAGATGTATTTAGAGGAGATTGTGCAGGCATTTCTGGTTGACCCTTCCGTCTCATTTTGATATTCTGCAGCAGGTCTGACCTCCTTCTACCATCAACTCAAGATCCATGGGCTGCCCGTTTTGCGGATCTCTTGGCAGCTTCTTCTTACTAACACTCTTTTTCTTGCTTCATTCCCATTATCAAATGCAACCCAAAATCGTATCTTAAACAGTTTTGAGGCATGAACATTATGTAAATTGGTCCCACCATCTTGAAAATTTCCCTCATCGTAATAATACATGGAACTTCCCTTGACAGTGTGCTTTTGTGCGCTTAGAATCGAATCATATTCTCTTTCTGACCACCTTTATTTGATGGGACACGCTCCACTTCTTCCTCTCCTCTTCCTTCCCAAAACTTGGTTTTTGAAAATCAAGATGAATCAAATGCAGAAGTTAATGTAAAATCTCCAGTACGGGGAGCAAACTATTCCTAAAGCACAAAAGGACGAGACCATTGGCTGCAGAAAGGAAGGGATTCTGATTGCCTATAGTTTCTGACTTCCTATAATTTGTTTTCCATGGACTTCCTGTAACTTGAACTCTTTGTTTTTGTGGTTTGCTAGAGTTCGGGAGAAAAAAAATGCTGGAAAGAAGACAGGAGCAAAGGCGAAGGAATTGAAAAAGAGGAAGACCGATGGAGAATCTTCACAGGCAAAGGATGGTGGTAAAAGGAAGGATGATGGAGGTAACAATGAGAAATAAGGTTACAATGGGAACACCGGTGGCGACTGAGGATGAAACCCTTTTGTACGCGTGCTTGTGCCGGACCATCAGGATTAGATTTTCTGTAGATTTCTCGTTTTGCATAAATATCTGATGCTTCATTCAGAAGTACAGGGATCAGTTAATGGCAAGTGCTAGACCACACAAGTTTTCATTTTTTGCTTGGATTTCTCAGGCAAAAAGAAGCAATTTACAAGACATTACATTCCGTTGGTGATATCAAGGTTTCAAAGGTGAAATAGAGAATTTAAGGGCAGAGTTGGTGAAACAAGAAAACTTAAAGCTGATCCAATTTTACTCGGTAAGTAATGTCAGTTATGGAAAAGGACGAAGGAAGATCCTGTTGTCATATGCAAAATGGTAACAGAAACCCACCCAACAAGGAGATGCTACAACAAGTGCATTCATGGAAATCAAATCCCTATTACTGCTCTTTTAAGTGATCGTCGCTCTCGTGTAGATCTGCTGGCTGGCATGAGTACTAAGTAGAGATAATCCTGATCAGACCCCTCACCATCAAATCCTTAAATTGCCCGATGTGCCAATGAACCATTGATCTGATAACACAGAAATAATAAGGGGTAGCCAGTAAGCAATGATCCAAATCAAGGCAATGTGCCATTCATATCGGACTTAGTATATGAAGTAACATCAGTGGATTCATACATATCAAGCACAGCTACCAGTCCATCGAACCATAAGAATCACCCGTTCAAAGCTCAATGAAGGGACATAATAAGTTAGCAACCAGAGAGACAACGGGCATACCCTCAGTCTATCCGACAAGGTGGAAGGAGTGATCAGCTTGTACTTGGGGACTTCAGAGAGCAGCTTGGAACAGGACCGTGTTGTTCACCTTCTCCTTCTGCTTCCCCTTGCCCCACTTCTGTAAATCGAACCAAATTTGCAGCTCACAATGAGCTAATCCCTCCCCACACGGGTTATATCAAGACCATACCGGAGTCTTCTGCTAGCCTCCGCCGGATTTGGCTGGTTTCGAGGACGGAGGAGGGGCCTTGTCCTTCTTCGGTGCCTGTCAGAATACGATCAGCCATTACTAACATGCCGCCGGCGACAAGTTTCAACCTTTACAACGCCAAGTCGAAACTCCGAAAGACACAGAGAGAAAGGTGATACATAGTTCAAAGAGCTCAGAATTACCATTCAAATCCGGCTGAGCAATCAACGAGGATGTCGGCGCAACGGACGGTGGAGTAGACGGTCAAGGATAGGGTTTTGATGCGCGGTAGAACTGTGAAAATGGAGGGAGAATGTAATGTGTGCTAGGGTTTACTTCGCCGGTGGATGATACATGGGCCAAGAATGGTAGTAACGGGCTTCCCTTTTAATAAATGGGCCACGAGGCCCATATATCCGTACGGTCGATTCCGAGTTTATAACTCACTTGAAAATTCACTAAGTTTATTCAAGACCAGCTGCATGCATACAGTCAGAGTCATATCCACCCTAAGCACATAATATTCGGGAAGTGATTCTTATGGCAATTCTCACAGCAATGTGCACCCAGCAGCAGACATCGGGCCCGAGCACGGGACCAGCATCATGGTACATGCTGTCTCTCCATTCACAAATACACTAGAGCGTTTTTTTGGTTATGTTATCTCGGCCACCACAGAACAAGGTAGAAAAAATACCCATAGCACCACGCATTACATGATCAAGGTTTGCTGCCATCTAATGTCAGCAGAACCTTGTAGAGATCGGGCCTACGATCTCGGAATACCCCCCAACTGTGTCTCTTCGCTTTAATCTTGTCGAGGTCAAATCCTGCCACGAGGATGGCTTCGTTTTTATCATCAGCAGTCGCCACAATTTCTCCAGTTGGTCCTGTTGAATAAATACACGATTCAAGTTCAGGGCAGCTTTTGCAAGATAACTCTTTTCTGCTTCTCATTTTAATTCGGAAGTATGAGCAGATGAAATGGTGGGAAAGGAGAATACCGGCTATGAAAGAGTTGCCATAAAATGTAATTTCACTATTCCCATGCTCTGTTAGTATTCTCTCCTTCCCAACACGATTTGAGGCCACCAGAGGCACCTGAATTATGAAATTAAGATCCCAATCTCAGCGAGCTAGAGAGAACTACATCACAAGATCGATATTACAAGAAATATACTCAAAAGAGTGAACAAGTATTTGTGACCCCCCAAAAACAAAAAAGGCAGCAAGGAGTATGTTAGAAAATAGAGAACATTAAAAGCAAACTGGCTCCAGATTAGATATACCAGATTGGCTCCAGCATGGCCCTGCATGACTCTTTTCCAGTGATCACGAGAATCAAGTCCTTCATCTTGAGGTTCGGAACCAATAGCAGTAGGGTATAACAGGATCTCCGCACCTTGTAGAACCATTGCTCTCGCTGCCTCAGGAAACCACTGATCCCAACAGATAGCTAGCAGAATGCAAAAGTAGATTCACGTTCTCATACATTAATATATTAGTCTTTATCATTAATGGATGGAATGATGGACATCCCTTACTTATCAGATATAGGCATCTTAGATAATTAAAGATTAAGACTACAGGCCCACAACTTGTAATGGATAACTCAGTGAAGTAATAAGCTTGTGCCATGAATGGAGCATAAAAAACAAATATCAAGCAAGCTCTTACCAACTCCAATTTTTGCAAACTTCGTTTGGAAAACCTGCTTACAAAAACCACTGGATTAGTCTCCACTAATTGGTGAAAAATCATAAGAAGCAGGAAGAAGCATACTGCCCCCACCTTAAAGCCTGTATCGCCTGGGTTGAAGTAGAATTTTTCCTGGTAGCCTGAAGTTATCAACATATGATGTGATCTCTTGTTCATTAAGCAAGATATACAATTATAGAATGAAGTATCTTTGTGTTACATGTACCAGGACCATCTGGGATATGGGACTTCCTGTACAGTCCAAGATCAGTTCCATCAGCATCAATGATGGCTATTGAGTTGTAATGAGCATTATTTGCCTCTTCAAAGAAACTGACAGGTATCACGACACCAAGCTCTTTCGCAAGCTTCTGCATCCTGCAGGATTTGGAAAAGCATATATGGATTGAAAAATTGCCAAAATGACATTTTTGAATTAGCATCGGGTGCCACAGAAATTTTCTCGTCACTTTCTTTTGTACTCTTCAAGTTTTACCTCATTATAGTAGGGTGGTTTTTGTATGGCTTAGAACGCTGAAAGAAGTCCTCCCTCTGTGCTTGACAGAAGTAGTATCCCTCAAACAGCTCCTAGATACAACAGCAGGAAATGTAAGCTCCCAATAATGGGATGAATGGAATGAAAAACAGAGAACAATTACATTATATATTTTAAAATTTTCATTACAACAAATCCATTCTCCTCAGGTCCATTGATAAGCTAATAGATCTAGATAAATTCACATGCAAGCATACATGTAGATGGTCTCAACTAAGCACATGAAGGGGGATTCAATTCTATGACCATAGAAACGTGCAGGGGATGTGAACCTAGGAACTTTTGGCTAAGAGAGATTGGAACCTATTAAATCATAAACTAAAATACTCATGAAGTGTCATATGTCCTATTTTTAGGGTTACATAGATGGTTATTTGTTTAAAGAAAAAAAAACAACTTTTATAGTACAAAGTAACAAATGAATTATCAATGTCCCTGGAAAGGGCATCGACAGCGTTTCACATTTGACTGGGCTGTGAACAATCATGGAACAACTAACTTGAGAAGCATTAGCACCCAACTCCATTATCTCATGCAACGACTAACTTGTAAGCATTGAAACCAGACTCCATTATCAAATTGTACATATGTGGAGAACAGGATCCAACATTGAGGATCTACAATTCAGCAGCCATGGCTATCCTAATGCAGAACAGCCATTTTAATTTATTTGCCAAATCTAAATCAAATGAACTGAACTACGTGATATAATAGGTTTTACTCTAAAGACTAAGCTGTGAACAGAAGACAACACAATCTCCTTGTCCATTCATCCGTATATACACACGAAAATGTTACACAAATAACAACAGACATGCTTGATTTCAAGTGCTTTACCAAGCTTTGCATGTTGCAGCATTTTCAAAGTATAGAGGGGACTTAGCAGCAGAAGAACCAAAGAAACTGCGACTAGTGTTCCATATATCATGTGCCATAACACCAAGAACTCAATTGCCCATATGGTTCCATATAAACAAAAGAATTAAACTTGATTGCAGTTAGAAGGTGTCCCTTTTCATTTTAACGGTTTCAGAAAATACTAAACAAACCCTTACCTGAATAAGTATGATGTTAGCACCTTTAACGTGAGCAGCTCTGACAAGCCTGCAGAAGACGAGTTCGGTTATCCGATTGAACTTAATTAAATATATCGTAAGAATAATTCCTGAAATAAAGATGTTGACCGAGGAAGCAACAATGAATATCTCGAAAACAGGGAAGGAAGGCACCCATAATAACTCAAAAGCGATTCATTTGGGAAATGGAAAGCCTAAAGCTTCGCATGTATGATCAATTCTATATAGAAGAGCTGGGAGTTTCAGAGAAGCACTCTACTGAAGGAGGGTGAATGGACCTTTCGGCGGTGACAACGTTGGAGGAGACATCATCGGTGCAGGCGAACTGCACAGCAGAGACCACCACTCTCCTTCCCTCCATGTTCGACGCGGACGGCCTGCTCTTCTTCCTGTTCAGTTCCACTGGCACCAGAGGACAGGAGAGCGGTCGGATTATAATATTCCGATCTTATATACAGTGTACTGACAGAGTCAGAGGGGGGCCGACAAAGAAAAACCGGCTTTGCTTGTGCCGAATGATATAAAGTCGAAAATGTCCCCATGCCGTCCCAGAAATTACGACCTTAACCGCCACCGCACAGCACTTTTGCTTTCGGCTCGGATTCGGCACGTTTAGCGTGGCTCCGAACTACATGTCTGCTCAGGTCTTCCTGGAGCCATGGTGTCTCTTCATTTCTCGTCGGTCTTGGCCCACGAACTGGTAAGATGTCGAATGTCATTCCAATAAAAGAATGCTACATCCTGGGAAGTATTGTGTCCAGTAATCATCGGCATGTATAAATTGTCATTAAATGTTGAGAACCGTTCTTACCAGAAATATGAAACTCAGCAAAAGAACTAAATTCCGCATTGATTTAGTGGGAACGAATTTTGGTACTAGCATCTGCAACAATCGATTAACACAGAGTCAATACGACGACAATGAGGAGATTGTACAGGAAAGATAGTACACCCAAGGCTAAAATCCTAGCAGCAGTTAATAATCATGGGCACACAATTTGAGTTAGGAATCTATCAATTCCAGATCCCTTGAGAAATGAAACCGAAAAGATGAAATCTTGGTAAGACTCCATTCACGAACAAACTTCCATCTAAGCGAAATGCAGCCACCCGTTGGCTCATCATATCATGTTAGTTTCTGGAACCCAGCTGCTGCACGGACTTTTCCTTTACCGCCAGGCTTCAAGCCTCGCCATCCTTGACTCTATTCGACTCAGATTGCTTATCACCTGACTTTTCTCCATGGTTGTGTGTAACTCATCCAAAGGTTGATTGTGCCAAGTCATCTTCTGAGGACTCTCATCAAAAGTCACTTTATTCAACTCATCCAAGAAGAGCCTGCTCCTTTCTTCACCCTCTCGAGTTCCATCAAGGCTATAGAACCTTTCAGGTTCCCTCTCAGGGATAAAATGGTCTGCCTGCATAACAGTCCTAGTTTCATCCGTATGCAGGAATAGCTGCTCCAGTGGGCCACTTTGACTAAAGGTTACCTGAGCTACACTGCTAATGTTATCATCCGAGAGAAGGGGGATGGGTTCTTCAGCAAAGGGAGGTTGCTCAGTCTCCTCATCATCCTTAGAATCATCTCGCATATGGGGCTCTGAAGGACTTTCCCGCCCATTCTCATCAAAATGTCCGAGATCATAATCAGATGTTGGGTCCATGGTAGAATCTTCTCTTCCTTTCAAGGTCCTTTCAATTAGCACTTTCAGGAAATTCATCACCTGGACTGCATACATCAGAGCAGTAAAAGGATCCGCCATCTGCAGAAAGGTTTCACAGGAATATAAGGACTCATCAAAGGAACAATAGCTATACTCAATTGAAACAGGAGATGCAATATTTTCCCTTTTCCAGGAAACCGAGATCTGTAACCTGAGCCATATTTGGAGCAAAAACCACAGCAATGTTCCTTGCGTTCATTTTGTTCATGTGTTCCATCTGGGCAACATCAGCCATCAGGTTGATTGCCCAATCAAGGAGGCAGGCCTCAGTCGGAGGTAAAAGCCTCACAACTTCCACACAGTCCTCTTCAGTTTGGCACTGCATAACTCGTTCAGGTGGAAGAGAATCAAGAATTCCTGTCGGAAGTTCTCGGAACCATGTCTGGAAGTGTGCATTTGTAGTTCAATTAGTATAGCTTTTTATGCACAAAAAGAAACAATTTCAACCTTCTGAGCGACGTTACCCCATCAAGGAGATATCTATTGTTCTTCACTGATCATATTTCTTGCTTGAAACATCAGCAATTAAAAATAGTATATGTTTGAAAGCAAGAAACAACAGTAGGTAAAGGATTATCTCGATCAAGATCAATTATTAGACCTTGATCAGTCCAGCTAGGCAGTGCACATCAACCCCCCCAGGAATGATTCCTCTATTCAATTGATCTCTGACAGACTCCTCCTGACCATTTTCAGCATTAATTCTGAAAATCCCCTCTGCCTGCAAGAGCAAATCAAGTGAAAAGCTATTCTGCGCAGCTGTCAATGTTGACTAGGAATCGATATGGATCCATGTAATCAACTAAAATACAACTCAGATAGAACCATCATATTTGACATATTCCTCTTGAAACTGTGTGTTGTTTATTTTGCTCAGGAACAAAAGTCACTGGACAGGATATATGACTTTACCTGTAATCCACCTCCTTCATACAACCGTTGCTGCATAAGCAAGAGTATTGTTGGCACGCTATTACCTCTGGAGTCGTAAGATAACTGCATTGATTCCGTGGAAACTCCAAAAACATGTGCACTGCATAAAAGACAGATGGTCAGTAAGAAATCGATACAAGAAACGAGATTAATCCTATATTGTTGCTTGACTTAAGACGGGCGAATAGCTGAAAATGTGACTGTTCGACTGTCCTGAGTAGCAATTGGCTTCATCTCCCCTCTCGCATTAACGTCAAAAATAATAAAATATGGTGGCCAGTTATGCCGCGCTAAGCTCCCTCCTCGAGTATACAGGCCACAATTTCTTTACTTTTATAATCCTCAAAGGTACACATATTGGCTACGAGACAATCTGTGGGTTTCATGATAGGATGATGTACCAAAATTGAGCAAAATCAAGTATTCAAGAATGGGTGAAACAATGAAAGCACGGCGTAGTGCGAGCAAAAAACTCGAAACCATTGGCATAATGAGTTGATTGTGACGAAGATGCCGGATCATCAGTCATACGTGAGGTCTAACTGAACAACAAAACTATGAAATCAAGATTTTGCACCCAACATCCGAGCAAAATGAGGATCACATCCGTACTTTATTACTCGTTTCAACTTTAAACGTATGCCTCCAAATGAGAGTTAATCACATTCATAAAAATTTCCACAGATGGAATCAACTCGGAAGCCTGCAATTAGAAACTCCGCAAACGATTCCTATTCCAAGTGCTCCCATCAAGGGCAAGAAAAAATGCACCAGAGAAATCAAGAAAGAAGCAACGCCAGTCGCCAGATAGAGAATGCGGCAAAATCACCTCGCACTGGGGGCTCTGCGGGGCACATCGTGCTCCATCTCGACGGGCAGGCCTAGAAATCCATTGAAGCGGTCAAAGGTGACGTGGGCCACGTGGCGGACGTCGCTGGGCCACCCGATCTCCACCTCGCAGAGCCGCCGGCGGTCGCTCTTGCATGCGACCCAAGATTTCCGGAAGATGGCGAAGAGCAGCGCCAGGAAAGAGAGCTGATCCCCTCCGCCGCCGCTGCTGCCATCGTCCTCCCGCCGGGCTTCAATAACCGAGTCGACCTCGCAGTCCGTGAGGGTACAGGAGTCCGTAGCCGGTGGCACGCAGGAAAGAGAGGAAGGCCGGGAAGGAGAGCTGCTGGAGCTCGCCGGCGAAGGGAGGGGGAGGACCTCGGCCATTGCACAGAGAGAGAGAGCTAGAGAATCTCTTATTTCAGGTTATGACGGGAAAGGGGAGAATGGATAACAGCGACTCTGTGAGGGTGGGGGAGAAGGAGATGGAGGGAAAAGCCGACGGTCTCCCCCGTCTTTCGTAATCAACAACAATTCATGGGTGTAGGTGAAGAGAAGACGACGGTGGAAAACTTCTCGGGCTGCCGTTCGGTTTTAGGACCGGGGGGGGGTTGGGGGGGTGGGATGGGAAATTGGACTTGGGAATAATATGCACTCTGAAGTGTATTTTTTTAAAAAAAAAGGGAGGTAATCGACTGACAAAATCACCGCCTGGGGTCATAATCATTGGGTTGGTTGGGGCAGCTTAGCGACAAGATGTTGGGGCTAGCGGCATGATGAATCGCTTAAACAATAACAATTAATTACTAAATAATCCAAGTCCAATATATATATATTTATAGCCATATATCATTTTTTAATATTATTGATCCCTAAATCAGCCCAGTGGGTTTCAGTTCATAAATAAATAATAGCGATAAGTGCTGTTGGTTTGGGGTTTTAGTGCACTACTTCATATTTTTATTTAAAAATAGATTCCTTTATATTTATATATTTTTTATATACGATAATATCCAATATAATATCATCATAATACCCTACAGCCTAATATGCTGTTCATTAAATCTTAATATTAACTTTAAGTAAAATTTTAAATTTTAAACCTGAATTATATTGATGTATTATTAATAAGTTTAATAGTAGGGTGACCTGTCAAAGCCATAGCGTACAAACTAATTAAGATCTGACTAGATACGGCTAACAGCGCGGTTACCACCTGCTCCTGCGTGGCCCCGCCGCCGACAAAATACAATTACTCTGTACAAAAGTAACAAACCAACAGGTGAAGAATGTCCCTCCCAGCTACATAATTGTTTCGCCGAAAACTGCTTTATTGTTTCTATAAATTGGGACTGCACGTTGATTATATTATATATATATATATATATTAGAAGTTGTCGGGCAGACCCATGTCGGAACATGGCGGCAAATACGTCTTCTTCCTCGGGCTCTTGTTCATCGATCCTTCACTTCGTTGAGTTCCTAATAAGAAGGGGAGGGAACAGTGTGCTACTCGAGGCCTTGTTTGGGCCCGTTGATACGAACGCCGACATGAGAAGTATCCCTCAGCTAAAGTGTGGCTGCCCCGGTGCTAGCCCTCCTCCAGCTCGTCCTCTCGTCCTTTGCCAGGCCGAGCTACGCACAGAGGACTGCGCGCCGGGGTCGGGGTTCTACAATAAGAAGTTCGGGTCCGTGGATGTGGAGTCGATCGTGAGGACCGGTTGTTGCGCCTTTCCCGGTTTGCCAAGGACCCGACCCTCGTTGGCTGCCCTCCTCCGCGTGCAGTTCCAACGACTGCTTTGTCCATATGCCCGGCGTCGTCCGTGTGCCGATATCATCGTTATGGTACAAGAGATGCAGTGGAAGCTGTGCTGGCGAGAGTCCAATAATCATTTCTCTACTGTAGCATGGATTACCTTCTCATCACTTGTGTGTGTGCAAGTTATATATACGTAATTAAGATGTCTGTGGGTCCGACTTCTCGATCGAGCAGGCGAAAGGAGGAAGGTATGCGGTGCATCAGCCGGAAGGGGCTGGACGCAGAAAGACATCGTCGGCGAGGAAAGTTATCTTCCATCTCCTTCACCTGACGCGCGTCTCAAACTCTTTCACTTTCCGCCCAAAAGGGACTAACTGCAACTGATATGGTCCTTCTCCTAGCTCTAGGCATAGCGAATGTTCGTTTTTTTTTTTTTTTGGGGTATGAAAACCAAAAACCGATGACCGGAAATTGACCAGATTACAGAATGTGAAGTTTTTTCTTTCTCCCTTAAAATGAATGGGGGGCACACCGTCGGGAATTAACGCCCTGTGCTCCCTCTTCCGGACCGGCTCTAACAATTTCGGATGGGTCCTGGAAACCGACCCGCACCGCGACCCTGGGACCCCAAATTGGCGACGCCCTACCGATCGAGGTGTCCCAGCCCCGAGGGTCGTCGCCGTCGATAACACGGTCCAACCTGGTACCAGAACTTCCTGCGAGCGACCTGATCGTACGACAAACTCGTTCTAGCAAGCAGACAGGTGGCCCGCCGAGGACTCCTGCAGATCGACCAGGAGCTGGCCTTGGACCCGCTCACCAAGTCCACCGCGGCAGCTCCGGCCAACGCCACAAACTTATTTTGCTATTGTGATTAATTTGTGGTCGAATTCTTTGTACTGCATCAGCTTATCATTTCGGGTGCATTGCGTTATCGATTCATTCGCATCGATGAAAAATAGGATCGAGATTTCCGGCTGGCCAAACCACCAAATCGAGTCTCGACTAGTCCCATGCACCAATCCTTCAGGGACGATGTCCTCCTCGGATCTTCTGATGATCCGCGGCTGTCGTGGCGGAGCAGGACGTGAACGCCCACACATCTTCGAGTCTTCAACATCCCGTTACATGGTATAAATATTAATTTTCTTAAATTATGAGAGTCAGTAAACGTAATTTATTATTATCTGTTACTTGACAATTCTCAATCTAACTCCCTTTTATAATATTTCGAAATTTAAAATCTCTAGAAGTTTTCTGTGACGAAGGAAAGAAAACTGATTAGTTCATCCATACGGTTCACAGACAACTGGCGGACACGCACGCGGTCCCGCCTCACGGACACCCATGTAACACGTGCGTTCTTTGACGTAAATGCCAGAGTCAACTTTTTTTTTTTTTCTCTAGGAAGGTGGGAAGGTCGACTGCAGGCGACATTAAAAAATGCACTGTACTTTTAATGCCAATCACTTGATTGGAAAGAGAGACGCGTTCACATTCGTGTCCCGATTGTGAGCACCCAAAGACAGGAGCGTTACGTGGAATGGTGGGTAAACAGTACCAATATGTCACATTAAATGGAAATGCCACCACAGAGGATACCAGATGAATTTTAAAGAAAAAAAAATCGTGTTCTCTGTACGTGGACACATTCAGATTCAGCGAGGAGTCAAATGGGGAGATTAAAAACGTACACATTTTTCATTCTAAATAAGACTTATGTGATAATATATTATATGAATAAGTTATCTCATATACAATGCGGCACGCTAGTAAATGACATTAGCTGGGGATTGTATCCCCACAAAAAGTACACAAGCCCAGACCATGCATGGGTATGTTTTGCCCATGTTGACAGCGTTCGTGGTCAGCCAGATCGTCCTCCCACTTTGACCAATTTATCAAAATGGCCCAGCAACTTCAAAGAAGCACTGGACGACAACGTTCACGATCCGAGACAGGATAGACTTCCTATTAGCAAAAGAAACAAGATTGGAGCAATCGGACGGAAACAGGACAGAGTGCCAGCTCATCTATAGAGCAGTGCAGTAACTTCAGCTTGCAAAGGGGGAAACGTGAGTGGCATTCATGAAACCGGTAAGCTCGTTGCAATCCATGAAAGCACGCCATGCACCCCCTGCTACACAGCTGCCTGTTGCTGCCTATGCTGCGTCAGGTCTGGACGATAACTGCTCCTCCGTCTTCTCCCGGCTCCCTGCGCAGAAGCTCCGAGCCCGCCAAACTTGAGGCTCTCACACTGAGGGAGGGAGAGCTGCATTCAACCCGGGGACGATGACCGAGGAGCGTGATTCAAGGGCTGATCGTCATTTACTTCGTGCTGACAATAACATGTTCTCGGCACGTCGTTTCTGTAACACGTAATCTCTGCTTCGGTACTTTGGCCCCGTTTCCCACCGCAAGAAAAAAGTGAAGAAGAAATGCGGACCCAAGACCTTGCTCGGTACAGGGGTCTCGAGCAGCGTGATAGGAGGTTAAGTCTCTCTGCGGGTTTGTCAAGCGCACGTGCTTTCCAGTTGGGAATGGAATTCATAATTCTTCTCGTGATAGAGAGAATGATGTTGTTCACACTTATAATTCTATATTCAGAGTTTAATAATAAAAAAAAAGAAAAATATAAAAGTATTTAACGTTTAGACTCGAATACCGTCTAACTCGGTTGCACAAGAAAAATAGACCATGTGGTTAGCCGTCTTCTCCACCCACGTGTTAAATGCGGATGCCCAAAACTCCATGGCGGCCTTAAGTCGTGTTCAGACTTGAAAATGAGTGTTGAAAATAGTAATATATAATAATAATAATAAACTAGTTAATGCATGCTGTTTATTTTTCAGTGTGCCCAACTCTCAGTAAAATGATTCACCAGAGGAAACTTTCAACTAAGGAGCTGTTTGGATTGATGTAATCAGCTCACTTTCCACGGAATTGAATGGATGGGCCGTAATTGCCGCTTTTCGGGGCGATGAAATTACCGGCCGGACCCCTATTCCCCTCTCAAGTACTTTTCAGGCTAGGTGCACGGAATTAAAATATCATAATAATACATTTTCATTTATTTTCCCAGCAAATTAAAATATTTAAAGAACACAAGAATTTCAAATTGCAATCCGTTTGCCCGTAGACAAGAGGGTTGTCTCGCGCCCCTGAATGGGAAATTATCTCGACGAGTAAGGAGAGGGCCCCACTGTCGGCTCGTGGGTACTTCTAGGATATGAGCCCCCACATGTAGCGTGTACCATAATTATCACACTGACATATATTAGTGAAAAAAAAAATAGGCTGCTCAATTAATTTATTATAACGTAATATATACGTGACAATTATAATAGGACTATCGTTTGCGGTTGAGGCTTAGCACCGACCTGCCATTACGAGCACGGGGAAGAAGAAAGACGACAGGAAAGTAGCGGCCCGTAACTGAAGTGACGGCTGCGCCTTCTGTACGTCCTCCCGCAGGGCCGTCGCTGCGGATCGATTTTATTGAAGTCAAATCTCCGTGGTTTAATGTGAATCGGACCGGAGTGGATGTGACTCCCGTCCAACTCTACAGCATGTTTGGCTGCCAGAGAGGATACCGGTGGGGCCACGAAAGCCTGCCAGCTGGATGGTTAATCAATGACGAGGGCAATTTAGACTTTTTTTCTCTTCCTGTGCCTGTCGAGAGCAAGCGCGTTTCGGTGCAGCAGCAGCTCTTTCCTTCCTTCCTTCCTTCCTCCGAAGTTGTCTTCGATTCTCGGTTGGCCTCTTAATTAGAGTCGCATCGTCTTCTTCCCCCTCCCGCCCCCTTTTAAAATGACTTCCATCTCGACCCGGTTGCTTGCTCGCTTGCTCGCTCTGTGACAGACACGATCGACCACCGGTTCAGATCCGATCGGGAAGCAATATCCCTCTCGCTGATGGAGTTGCAGCAGCTGCCACTGGGTTACCGGTTTTATCCTACGGAAGAAGAACTGGTCTCGTTCTACCTGCACAACCACCTCGAGGGTCGGAATGAAGAAGACATACACCGTGTTATTCCCGTCCTCGACATTTACGAAAAGGAGCCACGGGACCTCCCACGTAACACCCCCCACCCCCCGTGCTAAAAGAACCAGCTGACATATAAGCTCAAAACCCTTTTATGATATTATTATTTCTTACAAAACTGGGTCTCCCGTAGGCTGCTCCATGCATGCACACATTTTTCTCTTTAACCAGATTTGAAGCAAAATATGTGATCTTATTTGTGTGTGTGTGTGTGTGTGGGTATATATATATATATATATATCCTGTGTTTGTAGAACTAGCGGGAGACCGGTGCCGAGCAGATACCGAGCAGTGGTTCTTCTTCGTGCCGAGACAGGAAAGGGCAGCGAGCGGGGGGAGGATCAGCAGGAGCACGGCTTCGGGCTACTGGAAAGCCACGGGATCGCTGGGCTACATCTACTCCTCGGATCACCGAGCGATCGGCATGAAGAAGTCAATGATTTTCTACGAAGGGAAAGCTCCGGCTGGGAGTAAAACCAAATGGAAGATGAACGAGTATAAGGCCATAGAGAAGATGCCTCCTGGTCACCATTCTAATTATAGTTCTCAAGCTCCTCCCAAGGTCCATACAAATTTGTACTCTTAACATCTTCATTTATATAATATTGTATGTGTAGTTTATAGAGTATACTTATAGATACGCGTCCCTGCATCCGTGCACGCACGCAAGTAGACCAAGTAACTTCTTCTTCTTCTTCTTCTTCTTCTATCCTACATCAAGCATATACTTTTTTTTTCATTTTTTTTGGAGAAAGTGCAGCTAAGGCAGGAGTTCTCCTTGTGCCGAGTGTACGTGGTATCGGGGACCTTCCGAGCATTCGACCGGCGCCCAGTGGAGACGATTCCTGGAGATGGGATATGTCTTGATGAAGTCGATGCGTCAGGAGGCGAGTCCACGGACAACCCCGAGAGCTCGAGACCGGCAGATCACCCGAGCGGCTCGGAAGAACTGCCTGCGTGGGATTGGGAAAAGCTCGACTGGTTCTAAATTCCCTTCGTACGCGTACGTACTGACAACGAATGGCTCCCTCGCTGTTTTTCATAGAACCATGATAATATTCAATAAATAAACTAGTACAATCATGTTAGGTGATTGAATATCAATCAAATGTCTAACCTAAATTAGTCCGTATTTATTAGACTGTTGATTGAATATCAATGTGGGGGAAATAATTAAGGAATAACTTTGCAACCGGCAAAGATGTTATGTTTCTTTGTCTTTTTGGCTTGAGCTATGAATGCCAGGACGGGTAAGGGCTGTACGATATTGGGTAGGAATGAACGTGTTTCATGGCTGTTTCTTCTGCATTTGACTTCTTGATTCAATAAATTAATTTCCAGTCCATCAATAATCGTGGATGGAGATATCCAAAGTGATTTGGATCACTCATCCTCGTCTTATCCTAGACGATAAGGTCCCGTATATGGATTTTCATGGATGCAAGAGGATGGTAATCGTGAGATTTTTGCTCAATACATCATTCTCCTCAAGTTTAAATCAGTTCACATGTGAAAATAACATTAAAAAATTGTAAAAGATAAGTTGTATAATTAACCCTTAACCCAAAAAAAAAGGGACATGTATATTAAAGAAAACGCGTCTAACGTATCCATGGCAGCCAGGAACCATATCTGCAAATCATCAAAATTGATGGTGTATGCTGAATATATATATATATGTATGTATATAATCAAATTAGAATGATCATAGTATAATAAAATTTATATCTCATAGTTATAACTTTTGGTACATATATGTCTAATTAGATGCAACAATGATATCATTTTCAATTTATAATAAAAAATTTTTACATTCGATTATAAATTGATAAGACGGTTATACTAAAACAAGAGCGATACATTTTTTTCCCTCATTTGGGAATGATACTAATTCTCTCTCTCTCTCTCTCTTCCTAGTGGAGTTGGCTAAACCAATTGCTAATCAAGAGTTGTTAGATCTTATTAATCCAGCTTTGAGTCTAATAAGTTCTCTTGATATAAATTCTTCTTATTAATAAGATTCAAATCTGAAATCTTACTTAAAGAAAAAAGGATATCGAACAATTCCAACTGACTTGTGTTGGTATTCCGAGATATTATAAGACACGATTTTAGGCTTTTTGTTCGGGTCAATTGATCCACCGGCAATATTTGACTATCTTGCCTTGTCGTGAGAATAGTTGTCACGTTAGCTGGACCGGACCGATGAGGAGACGATTGAACATTGGATGGTCAACCTCATGTTATTTCTTCTTCTTCTTCTTCTCCTCCTCCTCCTTCATTTTTATGAGTCCTCACGCTATTTATGCATTGAAAAATGATTGATGACATCAGTCTGGCCGGTTCAACTAGGAATCAACCACTCACCCGGTCCGATTCCTGTAAAAATCATATTGCACTTTCAATGAGATCAACTCCGATTGAACTGGCCTATTTCCGGTCCGACTGATAAGAAAACATGCAAACTTAAATTAAAAAAAGAAAAATCTATTATAATGTATATATTTTATTTTATCATATATATTTATATTTTATGTTAAAATTTTATTTAATATAATAGTAATATTAATGATTTTGTTATAAATTATATTCAAATTATGATATTATGTAAATTTATTAGTAATATTATATTATTAAGATTATTTATTAAGTATACGGTTCGATCAAATTGAACTTCTCCATGCCTACACCAATCTCGGTTCAATTCGATTTTAAAAACTATGGTCTACTTATATAAAAAAAGATAATTTAATTATAAAAACAAGGACGGTATTCAGGAGGTGATAGTATTAGATCAAAGAAGTCGGTGCCCCCACGACACATACCCAAGAAATACACTCTCCATTCTTTTTTTTTTTTTTATAAATCGTCGGTATCCAGTTGGATTTTGTACAGCTGACTAATCCAAATTATTTCGGATCGACCTATTTAAGGGGTTAAGAACTCTCCGCCGTAGGTGGGACTCGAACTCAATTCGGGCATGTTCTGCCGAATTATTATTACCTTGGTGGTGAGTCCAGATGGGGATAAGAATCTGAAAGATGCATGAAATTCGGGCATGTTCTGCCCCGCGAAGCCCGAGACGCTGCTGGTGCTCAACCGCATTACTGGTCTCGCTCGAGTGCACAAGTGGGCCGAACGGGCTGAGCCCGGCCCGTTACGATTTGACCTCGAGCCTAATCGAGCCCGTTTTCCTGGGTTTGGAGCTGCCGAGTTTATAAACCCGGGCCGAGAACAGAACATCGTGCCGTGTTCGGGCTGAAACTGAGCCGTCTGCCGCTGTCGGCGCAAGATCGTCCACGCCCTCTGCGTGATCCCTTCCCAGCTGACCCGCGATGAGTTCGTCGGAAAATTTCGAGCAACCGATTCAGGTTCGCCTTGTGTTCTTTTCAGTTCGGTCTTTCTTCCTGTTGCCCCGTAGTCAGATTTGACCATTTTCTGGGAGAATTCCGCTCCAAAATCTCCACTTTTTTTTTGGATCCTCGGCGTTACTGCGCTCGGAAGGGGTCTGTTGATTGAGTGGCTTTTGCTTGTTTATGAATCGTTTACCTTTTTGAACAAGCTGTGTGGAGCAAAGTTTTAGCTAAAGTTAATTCTAGGGTTGTAGTGGGCATTAGTTCGTTCGTCTGAGAGCCGGAAAGGTTTCATTTTGATATAAGATCTACAGTGCATTAATGTCTACTGCAGAACTCGGTTGCAAATCGGTGACACTGCGGCGCAGCGTTGCTGAACTTTGTACATAATCGAAATATCCGTGAAAATGTCAGTTTTTATGGTCTCCTGTTGTCCTAAGCTCCTGCTTATTTGAAGTGGCTGCTTCAGTTCAACTTGAAATTTCCATTTATTGTTTGGTCGATCTGAATTTACTGCAACTCTCTTTTGGTTCTAAGATTTTGATTGGAGGTGAAGCAGCCCTGTCTACGACATAAGGGAGGCACCCGTTAAGCCAGGATGTTAAATTGCTTGAGTTGTTGATTTCCGGCTACTTTGCCAATTAGAAGAAAGCATGTCATTTTGATCACCGTACTTGTCGTTAGAATAACTATCAAGAGAGTAGTAGCACCTATCATTTGCAGAATGGTTTGTGCCCTCACGTCAAGTGACAAATACTCTATCGTGCAGATGATAATAGATTCTGCCGCACTTGTGGTTGAACCAGATGAGACTCCTACTCCTTTTGAGGCAAGTACAGGGGAAAAGCGGAAGAGAGAAGGGAGAATTAGGTCGGGGGTATGGCAGCATTTTACGAGGCTCGAGAAGAAGCCCGGTGAACGTGAAGAGTGTCGGTGCAACCATTGTGGTCAGCTCTACGCTTGTTTCGAGCAGATCTGGTACCGGTCACTTGAATCGCCATATATTTGATGGTAGGTGCCCAAAATATAAGCCCATGCCGCTCAACTCGCAAGCATCCATTGCTCATGAGCGAGAGGATCTTGACGATATATTCAGCGGTATGCCTCCGAAGGTCAGTCCGATGGACACTCCGAGTGACTCCCTTAATAAGGTGACTGGCTCAACTCTGCTGGACGTGGATGAGCTCAATGTCTTCTTGACTGGATCCCATCTTATTAGCTACTCATTTGACCACTCTCAGGAAGATCTTGTGCAAATGGAGTCACAGTTAGCTCCTCTGAAAAGGGAAAACACGAAGCTTCGAAAGGAAAAGGATGCACTGACAGCCCAGAAGGAAAGCCTTGAGCAGCTGTTAGTAGCTATGGCAGCTGAAACGGTACGATTCTTCCTTTTTACCCTTTGAAGCATAGCTGCATGCTGCTGATGGCAAGATGACTGTGTTTAGCTTTTGCAGATCTGCTCAGGCAGCATCTTGGCTTGAAATACATTTAGTGCTGGATTGTGTCAAACTAATTTAATTCTATGACCTCTTGTGAATTCCAAGGGGAGGAGCCCATTAGGAATAGAATTTTCTGAAAGCTAATTGAGCCGCAACACCGTGCAGGCACGTCTGACAGAGGAGAACACGAAACTGAAGGAAGATTATGCGAAGCTTCAGGAAGAGAAGGAGCGGTCAGTCACGAGGGAGGTAAATTTTTTTTTTTTGCCCTTTCCCTTCCAAGAACCTGTGACGACGTAATAGCAATCGTCTGGCTTTCGAGAAATCCCATATTTGCTGAATGCAGGAGTTCGCGAGATTGGAAGCCCAAGTTTCAAAGCTGAGAGAGGAATTTGAGAAGGACCGTCGAGGATTCCCGGCGACAGTTGCGACTGCTCTGGCACAGATCCATAAGAATAGATAGATCGAGATGTTGGCACGATTTGCAAAAGGTGCCGTAGCTTCGCAGTATGTGGAGTGGAATTGACTCTTGAGTCTCACCCATCAAAGGAGCTCTTCGGATCATTGGCGAGATAGCCACTGATTTTTTTTTTAATTATTATTATCAAGTGAACTCTGTCTGTGACGTGCAAGATAGCTGGACTTGTCCGGGGTAGAACATCCACACCCCCGGTGTCTTATGTAAATTTCTTGTTCCATTTGGCGTACTTGCTGATGATCTGAACTGAAACAGACTTGGGTTATGTAGCTTTTCGTATTGAAGATGTTGCAGGAATTATGGCTATTGATCTGTGCGGAATCATCGACACCGGCATCTCTTCTCATCTTATTATTCCAGCCAATCGAGTGGAAGTTATTGAGCAAGTCAAAAGGAACCCTCGAATGCTACCACCTGCGCAGGGTCAATTGCCGGACCAGGTTAATATGCCGCAGCAAGAAATACTCGAGAGACGATATATGGTGTAACTTGTGCACATTCTAAGGAAATCATCCCTCATCTATTCAGGAAGTGTGTTATAATAAAGCATTATTAAATAATATGAACGCTAGCAAAATTTCCCAATTAATCATCTGCTGCTTAACTCGATAAACAGAAGGAATAAAAAAAGGGGGGGAAAGGAATATCCTCATCTTTACCATGAGATGGCCCTTAAAAGTGGCACAGCCTAAGGGAGGAAGAGAGAAGAACATCAAGAGATACTACCACGAGAGCTAGCCTGAGCCGAAAGACTAATCGTGCAAACACCATTAAGACGCTGCTGGCAGTAACAGTTTGAGAGTGTAGTCATTCAGGGTTCAAAACAAGCAGATTAATGGGGGCAGAGATCAGATCCACGGAAGTGCACCATTCATCTTAGGCGCTTTTCACCTTTCGCAACGAAGGTCGCCTGAATAAACTGATGAGATCGTCAAGGCCCTGTCACATTATACAAGCACAAATTTAGCATTCCTAGCATTTCCCAAATCTCTGTCCAGGACAGACATTTTTTAGCACCATAAAATGCATATGCACATTTTAGAGCTTTGAAGAAGGAACTCACCCTAGTTACAATAACAAGGAAACTAAACAGAACTATCAGATAGGAGCCCAGTACCAGAAGCAACAACAAGTCGAATGTGACACTAGCAACCTGCCAAACACATTTGTTCTTTATTATACACGCATAACTGCGAGACATCAATTGAAAGAAAGCTTCAACAGAAAAAAGAAGACAAAATTAGTGAACTGAAGTACAGAAATGCACCTGATACACATTAAGAGTCGCTCTAGTAGAATCGTAGAAAGTGAACATTCCATCTAACACCTCATTTTGCACAATCACCTCATCAGTGTGATCTGTTAGTTCCTGTCGACAGAAGAAACGGAGATGAGTGAACATATATATATCATGCAAACAGAGAACCCCTAAAAACCCCATGATGACTGCAAGAGAGGAGATTAAAAACCTTTTTCAGAGCCATGACGAAGGGATCATGCTTTGAAAGAAATGGCGCCACTCTAGGTGTTCGTGACAAAAGGTCCAACCAAGATCTTATGTAAGAAGGATTAATAGCTAGACTACTACCATCAGCAAAGATCTCGATGTTCTTCCCCTGATAGCCATAAATATGCCTCTGCATACATACAAAGAAACATAAACATGTGTGTACAGTAGCAGAACCTTCAGATCATCTACCTTTGTGCACCCATTGCAGGTAATCCAAAAAGGGAACTGAAATCCTAGAAATTTGCTTACTCGGATGCTGCAGCAGATAAAGTTAAGAGCAAAGATCTAATGCAGCAAGTGAAGCTTCTTCATCCACTTCTCCACATATCCCATCAATGAATATTATTTCTAATTTCAGCATCCACATTCCCCTTCCTTAAGTGTGTTTAATAAATAAAAAAGTAAAATTTATTGAAGTTTGCAGTGCATCATCTTTGCTGAATAACGGTTCAATGAAAATTAAGGACCCAAGCCAAGGTAGAATCACATCAAGTCCATCAACTTTGCAGCCTTTTCGATGAATGCTACAGATACCATCAATCTAATCCCCTGCTACAGTTGCCCTTAAGCACATGCTTATTCTAAGTACTCAAAAGAGAAATGTTGATTTTTCTTCTTGCAGTGCATAGGTACCAAATCTATTTTAGCACTACAATAAGACTCATATCTAGAAGTAGTCTTTTTCCCCTCATAATCCATTTTCAGATCCACTAACAATATGGTATTTAAGAAAATAATAAATGTCCCAGTTTATGAAATTTACCGCAAGACTTTCAGCAACTAACTTGACAGTTCTGGTAACTGAATTTTCACTTACGAAGTGCCTGCGTAAAACTCGGGTTCTTAGCAATATGGCACATTTCAAATTGTACATAAAATTTGGAAAGCACTGAAAGTTTTCAGAGGGTACCTGCCATCAGACAAACCTCCAGTTCTTTCTAGTAATCCTGGTGCTGCTGACAGTTCGGAAAGGGTTGCCGCAGTCACTCTATGGCGTGAAAACTGTTCATGCTCCCAAGCTACCTACAAAAAGAGTACCAACTTCATAATAATTCTGAAGACTAATGAAAGCAAAAAAAATGCTAAAACAAGACAACATTTAACAAAGACCATCTCTACTTACTCGAGAATTTGATATGTTTATTTTCTTGTGCTTCAAACCAACCTTAACTCCAAACTCTTCTGCTACACTAGATAAACCCTACAATCCCAATTAGGATGTCCTTAGAATGCATCATAGATAATAAAGCCTGAATATTTCTGCTGAATAATCTTGACAACTCACTTCAAAGATCTGCTTGACATAGGCATTTTCTGGGGGCTTTGATACATGGATATATAATTCATTTTCCCAGGAGCCAATACTATTTAAACAAATAGCATAGTCAATGGTCTCTCGCAGACGCTGATCAAAGCTCCGAAGCCACTGCAAAGGATAAAATGTTTTTATCGTCAAGAATTACTAAACTGACAAAAACTCATTGACAAATGGAAAACTTACTAGAAATTGACCATCAAGAGAAACCAAATACCTTGTGAGTTCCATTGTAGTTATACGGTCCACCAGATGTAAGCCCAAAAAGCAAATTATATTGCCCTCTTGTCTTGGGATTTGAGTATAGAATAGAAAATAACCTAGCTATTTCTAGCAATGCCACAGCACCACTGCCATTGCTATCACTTCCAACTGATAGTGCCTACACAAAGATATTAGTACTTTGTATCAGTACTGGATGTATGAAATAATATTATGTCAATACAAGATCAAGCCACTTACAGGAGCTGCTCCAAACGTATCATAAGATGCTACAATTGCAATGGTCGGGAGTTGATTTGTGTCCCCATCAGATTTTGATCCAGGTAGCCACCCCTGTCATCAATTAGATTAGCTAAAATTCAATAAAGGAAAAAGAAACACACAGACTCCAGCATGCGCACGAGCACACATGCACACACACACTCCAGCATGTGCACGAGCACACATGCACACACACACAGAGAATTGCCTCAAATAATCAACATCCAGAGAATTCAACTGCCACTCTAGCCACAGGACTCAAATATTATACATGAAATTTAAAATTATAGACACACAAATATGTAGAAGAAATAACTTGATTTAAGATCAAAGGAAAGTGACAAGATCACTTGACTAAGCATATAAAGTCTGATTAAGCACTATTTGTTCATACGAACATCATGGAGTTTCTGAGTAAGATGTGAAACATAGAAGGAACATCAAAGATAACTAAAATAAAGTTATAAACTAGAAAAAAAAAACAAGCAGAATTGCCTCATGGGTTTAGATAAGATAATAAAAACTAAAATGTCCCAAACCAAGAAAAATAAGTAGGCAAAACCCTTCACTACAAATGCAACAGATTGTTAGAATTGCAATCAACTTAAAAGAGTTAAAAATAAAAACTGAAATTCAAGTAGATTTAAGCAAATGAAGAAGCAACTATGAAACACATGCAAGAATGTTACAATCAAATAATAAGATGGCAAGACAACTGCTATCAAATTGAGGGCCTGAAAACGAGAAGTAAAGGCAGTGGTGCGGTGGGTGGGGGTGGAATAAGCAAAAAAGGGCTAAATGCAAAATCCATAATGGGCAGCAAATATTAGTAAAGAGCATATAAAGCAAAATACAAGGAGGAAAATCTTCATGTTTTCAGTTTATTGAAAACCTCAATACTAGACACAAAATTCATACCTGGATGTTTGTGATAACAGGAGAAGCAACTTTCTTGGGCTCAGCAGCTGAGACCACAAGCTTGTATCTGTTATCAAAATTATATTTGGTAATCAACGTGACAAGAAAAATAATATGTATCGGGCAATGAGATATATATAAGCAGATCAAATGGTTTGCTATGACAAATAAGGTAAGCTGAACTGATAATATCAAAAGAGTACAACACCAAGATGCTGTCATCAAGTTACATATATATACATAAAAGACTTAAATGAACAAGAGAAGATTTGATAAAGGTAAAGCCAGCAGAAAATGATGAGCAGCAATCCTATATGTTAAAGCTTCCACTTGACTGGCTAGAGAATTTCAAAAACGTTGATAGTGTTGATCAACCAAGTCACATACCCGCCTGTTGTTGCAGTTGCTTGCTGACCAGAGGCATCATTTCTCTTGATGTCAGCCAAAATAGCATTAACATTGTCATCCTCAAAAGCAAAATAAACTGGATACTGCAATATCCAACATACAATATAGTTGATCAGAAGAAAGAACCATTTGAAGAGTTTTCAAGATAAAAAAAAACCGAGAGTTTACAAGGAAGCCAGACAATATTTCAGATTGCAGGTTGAACGATACTCAGAAAAAAGATGTTAGTGGAATCACAAAATGAAAGAGGAAAGCATGCCTACAAATCCACAAAATATAGAGTCCTCACCAAACAACCACACAAAGGTACACAAGATAGAAATGAGAAGAGATACCAGAATGAGTGACTTCACTCACAGGTATGTTGGCATGTATAAGGGACTGTTCAAGCTCCAACAACGTGTTCTTGAGCAGCTCTAACTCATGATTTTTGTCGCTATCTCTGCTTCCTTCTTTATTCCCAAAGCTAAATATCTGAGGCAGCAGAAATAACAGACCCCCCAGAGGCTGTCTTCGGGATATATATTCTGCAATTTATGAAAACAACGTCATCTTTGTAATAGATAATACAGAGTTTGGAAGATTGCACATTGTGGAGGAAAACAACAGTGTGAATAATGACACTGGAGTCGGGTAGTAAGATCAGGAGATCATCTAAACTCAGACGCAGACTGAATGAAAACAGAGCGCACATAATTCAATGTTAAATTCACGCTGCCTTCTCTATTCAACCAGAATAGCACGTGATAGTGAGTGGCAAGCTTTAGTAAGCTCGCCATATTGCTTATGGTAGCTTCATGAGGTTAATCGAGACATCCATGGATGCAAAGCTACCAAAAGGACTTCGCTTTTTGAGAAAAATAGTTTCCTCGCGAATGAAAGGGACGATTTTTGAGCGGCAGATGACTTAAAAAAAATGAATCAACGAGTTTGCATGATTCTACAATCTACGGATCACTCGTGAGTAATATAGCTCATGAGGTTCAGCGAGAATACTAGACTAACATATCAATCAGATCCTCTTCTAGCAGCTCGTAGCTTCGAATAAGCCATCAGCAAGGTCGATATGAGCTACCTTTTACGAAACTGAGGTCCAAATCGCGGATAGGAATGACGAGAACAGTGCGGGAGAGATCGGCGCCAGGAGGGAAGTGCATGGATGAGGCGTGGTGGTTGAGGCTGGCGAAGCGAGATCCCAGTGGAACGCCGGAGATGTCATACTGGATCAGACGGTACACGTCGACGGCGGAGGCTGCGTCGCCGAGCTCGACGCAGGCCACCAGCATGAAAAAACAGAGCGATGACCGAGTACATGGACTCCAGCACCTCGCGATGGCCTGCTTCCTCGATGTCATTAGAGCTGGAGCTCGATCTAGGGTTTGAATGTAAAGAGAGAGATGAGAGCAATTGGCGCTTCACTCGCCGGCACTACCACTACTTGTCCGTATGAGAGAGAGAGAGTTCCGTTTGATTGGATTTAGTTTCCTAATTCCAGAAAACGGGAAAATGTTTTCCTAGCAATTTTCAGACTTCGCTTATACCGGAAAACATTTTCTCCTCTAATACATAACTAACAGTACTCTATCCATTAATATGGACTGATCCATCTCCGTCATGAATTAACGAGTCCATTACTGCAACTCTCAAGATGTGGTATATCTTACTAACATGCCAACTCGTAATTTTATCACGAAGGCAATCATCCTCGTTTGTTTTAGTCCATTCATGATGACAAATGGTAAGATCTTCCCAATGTATAGCTAACCGAAAAATTGTACATTGCAGAATACAACAGACACTGCATCTATGTTTCATTGATGATTAGTTGTTGCAAGCATCAAGACAGTCGAAGTATCAAATCTGCCTGCTTGCTGTTCACAGAGAATCATGCCATTCATCTTGAAGCCTAGTCCCGTTCTTTCACAGTTCAGATCTTCCATGTCCCACCAGATCGTATCTTCAGGATACCATTTGCACCAGATCAAGAACAGTTCATGCATGATCAACTTCAGACATGGACTAACAGAAATGAAGGCGGTCATGAGCTCCTCCTGATATAACAGCATCAGATTAGTAGCTCGAATCTTCCTCATTTTCTGGAAAGACGAACTTCAGGTCCTCGTTATCTCTGTAAACTTGAACAAGTGCTGCAGCTTTGTAGACGAACATCCCAAGCATGGCTGGTACAAGCTGTTCAAAGTGCAAAAGTATAAGCTTTTATAAGCAGAACTTTCTTGTTTGATCTCATACAGCTAGCAATTATCAGCTGCACAGCCAAGATCCGATTGACTCAGAGCATGGAAAACTCGGTGTTCCAAGAGCAACTGATTCCTTTGAAGATACCTGAAAATCATAGAAGTCAGATCCAAAGTACTGATGGGAGAGTGCCCACAGCCCGTATATTGTAGCTGGAATCACGAGCCTCGGAGATGAAAGAGCGATTCCACTTCCCTTAATTGATCTCTCCAGTAAATCACTCAAGTCCTCGCTTCTTACTCCAATCCTAAAAGAATGACAAATTCATATGAAGAGATGCAATTATCTTATCTCCAAGAATGCTAACATGGTCATAAAAAGGTCGACCAGGAACTCTGAGTTTCGTACTTTTTAGTCTTTTTCTTCCTGAAGATCTGGGGAACTGAATCCCTGGATAAGTTGTCTACATCCTTGCACAAGAGCTGGAAGTACAAGCAGCTGCGCTGAAGAAGCTATCTGTCAGGGCAACAAACAGCCAATGCCCAAATCCAGAGAGTATTGTAACAACTAAGAAATATCTTTGGACTCAAGACACCTTACCTGAAAAGAACTCCTATCAAGTAACTGATAGCGGCCTATTCAAAAGGGAAAACCAAAGCATTTTACATCCATGAAACTGGCATGCAGACTTTTGAATAAAGGGATTCATTTGCAAAAATTTAAGTGAAAGATTGTGGTTGATTGGTGAGAATTCAACTCCATAGTTAACTGATTTTACCTGGACAGACAAAACCAACAAGCAATAACCAGCACATCCAGTTCCAATGCCAACTGATAGCAGCACCAATTCTCTCTTCAGCTGGAAGGGAAAGGGAAAAGAACAGTCACTTTCCTTTACACAGGAAAAGGGACCTTTCACACTAATAAAAGTAACATACTGCTTCATATTGAAGAAAGTTTAACTTCTTCCTCTTCTCTCTGTCATCTTGAAGTTCCTGTCACAAAATGCATTTATAAGTTTAGAATCAGATGATAATCCCTCTTTGTCTAGGAATGGTGGAACTTAAAATTGGTCCTCTAGAGTAATTTTGTTCAAATTCAGGAAGCTGCCAGACAGCAGACAAAAAAACATACCTTAGCTATGGCTTTCTTGTTCAATGGTGCAGAATCCACGCCCACTAACCATTCACGGGTTCTTGAAAGTTTCAAGAATCCACCTTCATCATAAATTTCCACATCCTACAGCAGATGATTAAGACTATTTCAGGGAATTTAACATAAAAGGAAATGCAAGAGAAGCAAAGGCTGAGGATTTTACTAGTTTTTGCTGCTGAGGACTGTCAGGAAGTTCCACAGCACCATCATCCATAAGTTTTAGAGCATCCTTCTGCCAAATGATGTCAGAAGCCTTTGATACAAAATCACCCGTTAACTTCCTCTCCTTCAGGAATTTCCGCAGAACTTCATCTTCTAGATGTTTGCTCCCTTAGTAAAATGGGGGATGAAAAGGAAGAATAATCGGCCACTTACAAAATATAATTCCTTTGTTCACAAACTAACTGTACTATTTTCACCGGCCATCAAAAAGATCGGCATATCATTTCTAAGGAAAAGAAGACACATCTGACTGCCACATTACCAACAGGTTTGAGAGCTCCATTGCAGATTGGATTTACTTTATCTAGCCGGACAAAAATATGAAGCTTATAGGAAAGCTGAGGATCCTAAAGACTGCAAAAGTGTTATTTTGAGCGGACGTCATACATCATGACAAGGTTTACAGAAATAACATTCTACCTGTGGTCGTAACATTCCACCAAACACTGATTCAGTCCATAAGAAACAGCATTTCCCAAAGAACTGGCTGTCTTCACTCTCCAGACATAATAAGCCCGTAGAACATCACAAACCAATGCTTGAACAGGAAATATAGGATTTTTTTTTTAGTAAGTCTACGGGCAAAGAAAACAATTTCCCGGATCAAGTTCAGATCAAGAAGGAAAATTTCCCGTTCTTACCAGGAGAATTGCTTGTCTTCAGAGAGGAGACAGACCGGATTATGAAGAAAACCGCTCTGCGGTGGCCAGAATTGAGAGCACCACGGGGAAGGGGGAAGTGAGCACCGCCGGTGAAGCATCTAAACCCTGAAAGGGTCTCCATTTTTTAAGCTTATCAGCAGCTCCTTTATGCTTCTAAGATGAAATATCTTTTCCAAGCAAACTGATGAAGTTCAGTGGGGAGAGGACAGAGATGAGATGAATTTATTAGTTGGAGGCTTGGAGGTGGGCAGCCGGCATTCGTGTCAGGTACAGACCGGACCGGTCCGGAAACCAACCGGGACGCGTGGCACGATTATATCAATTGAGCATATGAAAGGAGCAATGCCGAGAAACAGATGATTACTGCTCAATTGCCCCTTAACTGGAGGCGCAAGGCGGGACGCCATTGCTGCCTACGAGGAGCTTCTCTTGGTTACGACTTGTTAGCCTACCGTGCCACTCTCCTACAACTCGTAGAAAACGACCCAGCGAGTTGAAATTAGCGTAGACAGTTTGAGAGCGAGAGATTGATTGAAAAGATGAAGATTGAAGAGGTGCAGTCCACTACGAAGAAGCAGCGTATTGCCACACATACTCACATCAGAGGCCTCGGCCTCGATGTAAGCTTCCGAGCTATCGCCTCTTGGTTAAATGGCGAAAAGAATTCACCTCTGCTTAAGTTTCTGTGTCTTATGTTCCCAAATGGCTTGTTGCTTAAGCATATAGCTAGTTGCCCTCTTACTCGTGGAGGGTTTAGGGGTTTCGGTCGGTGTTCAGGGGTCCTCAGGTTTTCACTTTTAAGCATATTCGACGAGCTGACCATCCTCTTGGAGACCTAGATTCTCCTAATTTTTTATAAGTTCTGTGTCTGTGTATCTTCAGGCCAGTGGAAATGCGTTGCCTTTGTCTGCTGGTTTCGTGGGTCAAGCAGAAGCAAGAGAAGCTGCTGGTCTTGTAGTTGATATGATTAGGCAGAAAAAGATGGCAGGCCGAGCGCTTCTGTTTGCTGGTCCACCTGGAACCGGGAAGACAGCACTAGCCCTCGGAATATCCCAGGAGCTCGGTAGCAAGGTTCCGTTCTGTCCCATGGTTGGTTCCGAAGTATACTCTTCAGAAGTGAAGAAAACTGAGGTTTTGATGGAGAACTTTCGGAGAGCAATCGGTTTGCGCATAAAAGAAAACAAAGAAGTATATGAAGGAGAGGCAAGTTGGCTCTGATTAGTTTGAGCCTATGCTCTTTTTTGTGCAGTTTGATTGTTGACTTAGTTTATGATGATTTCTTGGTAAGGCAATTACAGGTCACTGAACTTTCCCCAGAAGAAACTGAGAGTGTGACCGGTGGCTATCGTAAAAGCATTAGCCATGTTATCGTTGGATTGAAAACTGTTAAAGGAACCAAACAACTGAAATTGGACCCAACAATCTATGATGCCTTGATCAAGGAAAAGGTATGCATTTCACTCTTGCTTTATTTTACTACTCTGATGAGCTGTCACTTCAATAACCTTATCTATAAACCAATTAGTTGAACCGGCATGTTCTTTATGTAACTGTTGTTTGTGGTAATGCATCTTCTGCATAGCTCTATTGAAAGAGTGGACAGCTGAAGCTGCGTTAAAGGATCTAACTTTAATATGATCATGGTCGACATCTCATGCAGGTTGCTGTTGGTGATGTCATATACATAGAAGCAAATAGTGGAGCGGTCAAAAGGGTTGGTAGAAGCGATGCTTTTGCCACAGAATTTGATCTTGAAGCCGAAGAGTATGTTCCACTTCCTAAAGGAGAGGTGCACAAGAAAAAGGAGATAGTCCAGGTAAGAAGCCATGTTTCAGGTGCTTCCCTTATTGTTCTCCTTTCATCTTACTGCTCTTGCTATTTGGGAAGCTTAACCATGTTGTGTTTCATCAGGATGTAACACTACATGACCTGGATGCTGCGAATGCCCAGCCCCAAGGAGGACAAGATATATTATCCTTGATGGGTCAGATGATGAAACCCAGAAAAACAGAGATCACAGACAAACTAAGACAGGAAATAAACAAGGTAAACTGAAACTTGTCAGAAATGTAATTATGTTTCTGCGTTAACAGTTGATTTGTTCATAAAATCTTGGGAATTGCAGGTCGTGAACCGATATATTGATGAAGGGGTGGCAGAGCTTGTACCTGGGGTTCTTTTCATTGATGAGGTTATTTCCCTCATTTGCTCTCGCTCCTTAGACATTGTTCATGCTGTATTCAACTAAAAACTTACTTTCATATAATGGTTTGTAGGTTCATATGCTGGATATGGAGTGCTTTTCATACCTGAATCGTGCTCTGGAGAGCTCACTGTCTCCTATTGTGATCTTTGCAACCAATAGGGGGATATGCAATGTCAGGTAAAGTTTGTCATTTTTATCTGGAGACTAAAAACTTTGAAATCTTATAAGAGTGAGAATTTTTCAACTGTGCAGGGGGACTGATATGCCTAGTCCTCATGGCATACCTGTTGACTTGTTAGACCGCTTGGTGATAATCCGCACACAAACCTATGGTCCTGCAGAGATGATACAGGTTGTGCTCTCGCCTGTGCTTTTTAGCACGATCATTTTAGTGCCTTTTAATACACATGTGTATTGTTCTCTGGCAGATTATTGCAATCCGTGCACAGGTGGAGGAATTGGTTGTGGATGAGGAGAGCCTGGCTTATTTAGGAGAAATTGGACAAATGACATCTTTAAGGTCTCGAATTTCAAAGATATCCTTGTCGAGTTTAAATGATGTCTACTATTCTTCTCTTTCATAACGCTTGGGTTCTTAAACTGCTTGATTTCTTATCCCTTTCTCAGGCATGCAGTGCAGCTACTATCCCCTGCCAGTGTCGTGGCTAAGATGAATGGCCGAGATAACATTTGCAAGGTAGTTTAACCTGTTCCTGAACCCTCAACACAAGAAGTTGCCTGATCGCTTGCATTTTTTTATTAAATAATGGAAGAAAGTTTCTCATGCTTGTGTTTGTGCTTCTGTTACCCATAGGTGGACATCGAGGAGGTGACCACTCTGTATCTTGATGCCAAGACATCTGGAACGCTGCTTCAGGAGCAGCAAGACAAGTACATTTCATAGGAATGATGGTGTTAACTTCATAGAAAAAATATTCACAGTTGCAAGTTTTGAAGAGATAGATGAGTTTTGCGGTTGGGTTGGCGGTCAATCTCGGATGCAAAAGCTGTATTGTGCGGGGACCGTGGAGAGGAAGATTCAAGAATTCTCTTGGGTGTACACAGGCTCGATCGGCTCCTGGTCTCCAATGTCTTAGGGCCTGAACTTCTCAACTTTGTATTGCTTGATGTTTTTGATCTGATTCGGGCTCTGTCCCTGCGTTTTGGCCCAGAAAAATAGAGATCGTACTGTTGCTGTAACTGCAATCTCTAGCATGCATTGATATGTGTGGGTGATTTTTTTAAAAAAAAATTAATGGAGAGCCATCATTCATGTTGACCGATTGGCACTAATCTTGATTTCACTCTCTCCGCGGCCTGCCTAAGTTGAAAAAGGCCAAACAAATGGATGGACCCTCCTGTGTGCGATTACTATGAAACAGAAGAAAGACCCATTGACATGCCAGACAGGTCCACCCTTTGCGCCATAGGGTGAGTTTTGCATTTAAGCTTATGGGTATCATTTATTGCAGATTGAAAAACATGATGGGAAAACAGTCTGTTGTACTAACTAAGGCTAACAGTGCATGCTAATGCGTTGAAGGATTACTGACTCATAATTGATATCATGAGGCATGTTGGCTACGTATGAGGCTTGCTTTCTACCACCAGGTAAGTTTTGGCGCTTACACAGTGAGGGAATAAGGGGGTGAAATGGAAAGAAAAAAATTTTGCCGGGAGATCCTGCGTGGCACAACGGTCTAACTTGCCGTTCACGCCGCTGAGAACAGCTCTGTCCCATACTTCTCCCAGGCACAAGCAAGGCACAGAGACACAGAGGAGAGATGCCAGGGGCGAGCGGGAGACAGAGAGAGCGCTGGTGGGGATCAGCAAGATTGTCTGAAACCAATTGTCCCAAGTTCCTATCGCGGTCCCACCATCCCTGTCCTTGATTCTGTTCTCGACTTTCTCCGCAAGCGAAAGCTTGGAACCTTTTCCATTTCCCCTGACCTTTTTGGAGTTTTTTAGGGAGAAGGCACAGGCATAACGGAAGTCCCAAAGAGAGGAGAAAGAGTGGGAGGATATGAAGGAGAAGGAGGTAGCGGGCCCGTCCCAGGAGACCCAGATATCAATAGCGGCATCCTCGAGCTTTCCAGGCTTTAGGTTCTCGCCCACCGATGTGGAGTTGATCTCCTACTACCTCAAGAAGAAGACGGAAGGCTGTGACAAGTGTGATGAGGTCATTTCCGAGGTTGAGATTTGCCGATATGAGCCCTGGGACTTGCCCGGTTAGCTTCCTCTCCTCCACTTCTCTAGAAATTTAGCCTTTTTTCCTGGGTTATCTTTGTTTCTGTTGTATTCGACCAGCTAGGAATGCTGCAGAAAGTAGAATGTCTAGAAACTTTCTGGAAAATAATCTATTTTGATGTCTGCAATCTATGTGTTTGTGTGGCCTGAGAAGGACTAGAAACAAGGGAATTCTGGTCCCTTTTCTATTCGGGTGGTTGGTTCGGAAACAAAATGGGGAGACTTTGGTTTGAGTGTTATGGTGCTGCTTTGATTTGCTTGTTTGCAGAAATAGAGGGAAAAGGGAATGAGACCATATAACGTTGCCAGGTGAATAGCATTTCCACACCCTCGGGTCCAAAACATTGTAACATGAGATTGCTCATGTGTAGCACGAGACCACATGACATCATAATGGACTTTCTGTGTCTTCGGTAAGACAGATACTGAGGATGTAAGATGGGGCAGGAAGGGTACAATACCTGTAGTTTGGGTTTCAGCTGGAAGCTGCCTGTGCTTGATGTAACAGACATTTTCCGAGATAAGTCTTGTCCACAGGCAAGCAGCAGACGGTGTGGTACTATCTCTTATTGGGAACCGTATAGTGATTGGACTGATTTTGGAAACGATTTGTGGGCCATAGCCATCTCACTGTGTATACTCGCAGCAGGTATTGCTGAAGTTGCTTCAGTCCATAGTTTTTTTTTATCAGACATGAGAAAGAAAAAGTTGCCCCTGGATTTTGTCACTTGGTCCATCGCTGTGTCAGAGTTGGATAGCTCTCGACAAATGGACACTGGTGTAGGCCCATGCCGATAATAGCATGCTCAGGGTAGTAGAACACATAAAAGCTGTTGAAATGACATTTAGTTGTTCTCATAGATGAGTTCATTTCATCGTACGTGTAACTTCTTGGGGAGGACAACTTTGGTCAAGATAAAATGAGATTCAGATGAAGTTTTTCAGCATATTTTTCCCGGTTCATAATCAGCAATCAATATCGGAGACAAGCGAAAGCCTTTTATCTTCACAGACTTTGACTTACCGAAATTCAAATAGGAGATTTTTACATGTCCACAACAAAACTTGTTGATTTCTGGGAAGGATCTTAACAATCCTAGATATGCCAGTAAATTGGTCTCTGAGTTGATGTGAAGGCATATCTTTCTTGTTTTAAGGAAAAATGTATGTGGAAAAGGGATTAATAGAGGGGTCTAAGTCTGATCTTCTTATATATATTTTTTTGGTGGTTCACAAAGATTTGAACTTCCGACTTGTCCAGATAAATACGCATACTGATTAGGAAGGGAAGCAATCTGTTTATGGAAAATCATAGAGGTTGATGTATCGCTGTAAATTTTAATGCCTCATATTCATTATATATATAAAAAAAAAGTTCATACTTTTGGTGGCACATTCAGTCTGATCATTTGATTAGGATACTTGCTGATTTTTCTTCTATCTACTTCTTGGTGCTGCCTTACTTGTCAAGTAGCCAAGGCAGTCATTCAATCACAAAATGAGTGGTTCTTCTTCTCTGCTCGTGGGAGGAAGTACCCAAATGGCTTGCAAAGCAAGAGAGCAACTGAGCTTGGATACTGGAAAGCCACTGGAAAAGAACGTAATGTAAAATCTGGAAACAACATAATCGGCACAAAGAGGACTCTCGTATTCCACCTGGGCCGTGCTCCCAAAGGTGAAAGGACTGAGTGGATCATGCACGAGTATTGCATGTATGGGAAGTCTCAGGTGATCTCTTGTTTCAACATCCATTCTTCACTCGCAAGATATTCAAGAGAACTTGACTTTGAAGTAGTAATGATTTGATAAGCTAAATGATGAAATTTTTGTCTTCTCTGTGGATTCTCAGGACACTCCGGTGATATGCCGCCTCAAAAAGAACACAGAATTCCGTCTCAATGATGCCTCAAATAGGACAGCAGTTACTAAGAGGCAAGGGACTGCAGCGGGAAACTCCAATCATGCTGCCTTGGAAGGTGATGCTGACAAAATATGCCCCTCTAACGAGGACGAGGCAACCATTGGTGACCAAGCGAGGTGGACTTCGAGCAGTTATGGTTCACATTCTGTTGAGCAGCTACACTCCACTTCTGAATCAAACCAGAATCTACTAGGCGTGCGCGAGCCTGCACCAGAGTCCTCAATCCATCGGAAGGTTCACACTTTTCTTTTCCCTTCCAAAGGCAATCCATAAGAAGGTTAGGTGGGTTGGGTCCACCTTTGACACCATGATTTTAACATCTTCATGCTGAATTTCCTGGATCATTTAATTGTAGGACTCTGATGAAGATGAAGACTTATATGCGGACATACTTAAGGAAGACATCATCAAACTGGATGAATCTGCGATGTCATCATCCTCAAATGTCCTGATGATGGAGAAGAGCAGGCTTGAGGCCAAAAGGGAGTCTCAGCAGTCCATGGAGGCATTCCTGGCCCCAGTTCCAATCCCGTGCATGGCAAACCGAAGGGTCAAATTCAGCGAGCGGAACATGGAAGAACAACTGCCTGGAAGCTCCAGCAAGGCCTCAACAGTGGGGTCACTGAGGATTGACAGTGATAGAAAGGAGTACAATGTGAAAAAGGACAAGGGCTCAAAATTGTTGTCAATGTGGTTCCCTTCATGTCTGGTTACTATGAGCTTTTCAGGGAAGATGTCTAGGCGGCACGTTGCAGCAATTATGGTGGTTCTGGTTTTGGTGATGGTGGCTGTGTTACTGATGGGAAGCTCAAGATAATCGTGATCCAGGTGAAGTATTTGGGTAATTGCCCTGGACATTCATTCCCTAGTATGATAATTTCTCTTTTCATTATGTATTGGGTGGAAATTTTATGTACAAGACTTCTATTCCTAATGAAATATTGGTCAAGCTAGCCTATGGCAATGCCAGGCTAAAAGCTTACTCCCTCTTTTCTTCAACGACATAACTGGAAGATGCTTGACAGTGTCTATGTAGAAGGAACGGAGAATTTATAAGAACTCCTACTTTTGTCTGAAGTTATCCAACAAAAAATGTTGACCTACTGTTAGAAGTCAGTCATTGCAAATAATTTCCTTGCTTTTCTGGCAACTTGCAGATCATCTTATTGTAAGAGAAGAACCGATGGGGAACAGAACCATTTCTCCTCTTACGCAGCAAGTTATCGAGCTGGAGCGGCAACAGATCCTCAAGGGTGTAACACTGGGTGGAATCTGATCTCCCAAGTCTTCTTTTCCTTGTTATCACTTACCACTGCTGACCTGAGAATTGAGTCGTGAGGCGCTGTCCATTGAATTGTCAGTTGTATGATCCCATCCCTCTGCCTAAATTAAAGACAAAACTACAACCCTCTGCGAGATTAGTTTGATATTTTCCTAGTCGCTGCACCAAGCATGAGCCATTGAAGAAAATATTTTCCTGCATTTCACCGACAATCTGCTTGCACATGCACACAAATGCATATATAAATATACACAAGCGGGGATTTGTATGTGTGCATCACTGATGGGTAGTTAGTTAGTCACGGTGCATATAATGCCCTGAAGTAAATGGAAGTCTTGACCAGTCTCTCGTCTGAGCTGGATCGGCTCTTTGAATAGGAGTGGTGTGCTTGATGCCTGCAATGCAACGCAACATAGGATAAAGAAAACAAGCTGCTTTTTGTCGAATGTCTTCCTGTGTAGCCACTGACTGAAGGTGAAACCTTAATATGCGAGGTGAGAAGATGTAGTCCTCATGAAACATTTGCTGCTGCTGCTGCTGCTGCTGCTTTCTGGGACCTGATTCAGTGTTGATTCTCAAAACACATGTAGGGAAGCAGTGAATTAATCATCGCATCGCAGAGGGGAGGTTTACATGAACAGATTTAGTACATCTTGGCAAGTACCGTCCGCGTTTTACTCTTTCTTACGTACGCTGCTGATTCACCCGGGGATTGAACTGGTTAAGAGGGAGCACAAAGGAGAGACTAGGATCTGATTCACTTGAAAAGGATAGACAAGAAGTGAATTAAATGCAGAGGGAGGTTTTTAGATGAACAGATGAGATGGTGCACCGTGCACTACGTTCACATTGGGGATGCTGTTGGTCCCATTAATGAGAGGAAAGTGGACAGACAGAAAAATCAATTGCTGGAGCAGCCAAACAAATTCATATTAACTTCTTCTCGCGACTACAGAAGTTTTGCGTTCGACCATGGGATTCAAACTTTCGATGGTTCAAATTCAAAATCGAATCGTGTCCACGAACATCGGATGAAATATTGCAAGGTGGTGTAATATGGCACGAGGAAACGTTTCAGAAAATGGGCCAAAAAAAAAATGATCGAATGGTTGAGGCCACTGAACGGCGAAACTTATGCTGCTTTATGACGTGCTTTCTCGGGTTTGAGTTGTGTGGATATAAGAAAAAAAAGGGCCTTTCGGGACTAGATAGTACTAGCCGCCTGATGATGAATGGATGGGGAAGGTGAATTTGCATACAATGTATCTATCAATGGGCCTCAAGTTCTGGACTCCCATTTTCACTGTTGACCTTTAATTCCTTTGTGCCACTCACCCTCTGCAGAACCATGGTTTCACCTGTAGTCCCCCAAGAAGAAAAGGAGGTAATAAATGAATTGTGATTGCATTAATTAATTTACCATATACTTCCCTCCGGCCAGCAAGCGTTGGGTGGGCAAGTTTTTCCACGAATAGAACAATCACCATGCATTGATTCCCACCTATCCTTTCTTCTTCCTCTTAATATCTCATTCAATTCACCCTCTCCCCTTAATGAGGTCCTCATACCCTCCTTTCCCTGCCCATAATTAATGGTGCAATAAAAGATAAAGCCCCATCTCCATCTGATCCCCCCCACTCTCTTTAACGCCACCCCTCAAACTCCCCTCGATATATATATTGCCATCAGACCACCCTAGTTTTGCCTCAGCTTGATCACCCTTTAGTCATTCCTCCCCCTCCAAACTCAAGGAATCCATCTCGAGAGTCAGTATTGCTCGAGAGATTCAGGTAGTAAAGCGAGCGGCAGAATACGAAGTCGCAACATCTGGACGAGTAAGTCTCCGTGTGGATGAGTGCACGATTTTCTTTCCTAGTTCCGAGCCAATACATCCCCGGGACCTGCGGCGGTGACATCGGATTCTACAGTAGACTATCATTTTCATCAGCTTATAGGATTAATTTCGTCCAGCAGTCTGTAAGTTTCCGGTGTACCCTTTTGGTTTTTGAAGGTGAGGACTGGTCGGTCAGTCGAGACGATGGACAATGGAGGAGGAGCAAGCGGCACCCCGAAGCTGGAGCTGACTCTCAATCTCTCGCCCCCGAGGCCGTCGGGCGGTCTAGGAACCGTGCTCGAGTCCCCAGCTACAAGAGCAAAAGCAAACAGTTTCGGGCACCCGAGCAACCTCATCATGCAGGAGCCGACCGTGAAGTCGATGGTCCTGGTCGGGTGCCCACGGTGCCTCATGTACGTGATGCTGTCGGGGGCCAACCCCAAGTGCCCCAGATGCAAGAGCACCGTCTTGCTCGCCTTCCTCAACAGTGACCCTCACGGTGCAAAGGAGCACGTGTAAACTGACCGATTACGGACGGCCGGCCGGCCCGGGACGACACATTGGGAAGAACGTAATATACATATATAGATATGTATGTGTGTAAGCTACTGCATCCTTAATGTCCGGCACTACAAATATATATATATATATTACATATTAATTTATGGAGTGCACGACCAAGATCAACCGTAACGAATAATTACATGAAAAAGAAGCAGAAAGTTTAATTAAATAAATCAATTAGTTGCGAGTAATTGTCACATATAATTACAACGGAGAGAGATGCCGACCAGATGCATGCATGCGTAGGATATACATATATATATTTTATACCCACTGGCCTCAGCATCAAATGCAGCCAACCGTTTACTGTTGATTAGTTCAACTAACTAACCTAACTAACTAACTTAGGTAAGGATCGGCCATTCCATCACCACGCATGTGAGCATCCAAAAAATCTCATATTCGTATAAGGGATATGAAAAATTTTATAATAAAAATTAAACACATAATTTTTTAATTATTAGATTAAAAATAATATTATTATATCAAACTTTCTTTTTTTTTTACACCAACCTTACAAAGGCAGAGTTACTGGTGCCGACGGTAGTCGAAAAGGTCAAAAACGTCAATGGAAGATGGGTAAGCAATCAAACTCTACATATTATAGAGCCTTAGGTTTTCTTCTTTCCAATTATTTGTATGTGCTAGAAAATTGTTCAAAAGGTTATCTCTCTCAATATATGCATATAAAAATATTTTAATATATTACACCTGTGAATTTAGGCTAATATAAATGTTTTAAATCACCACCTTGATTGATCTAAAAATCTTGATTCATGTATGAATTTTTCAGGCTTCAAACCATCCAAATCCGACCCAAATCAAATAAAAATAATTTTAAATAAGTTAATATTCTAAAAATAAATTTTTATACAATATAACTAATAGATTAATTAAAATAAGATATTAAAAAAAATTATTAAGATATTCTTTAGTGGCCTAAAATTGCTAGTCAATGCACATTTATTTTCATATCATATCATGCCCGGGCTGTATCATTTTTGAACGGGCAAAGTACAATAGCACATGAAATTAGCCATTTCCGTTTGTTTTGTGTAGGAATAACAAATCTACAGACCTAGAGTGTCATGTACTCCCCAGTGGGAGTAGTTATTGACCGTGACATGCTCTAAATCCCTCCCCCCCAAAGAGCAGATAAACCGCGTAAATTGGCCATCGATCCTAACTATGCATGGTTGCTCAGATTAACGAGTCGTGGATTGGAATTTTTTATAAAAAAAAAAACCAAAATTGACCTTCTTTTTTTTGGCACGTGAAGTCAGCGCAGCCTCAAGAGCCCAACTTTTAAACGGTGGGGACGCGTCGAAGCTGGCTGGGCCTTGGTTGTTATGGAAAATAAGTGCGCACGTGTTTAAAATTAATTAGGCACGGGTCAGGCACTCGCCCACTTCTTGGTTCCTCCTTCCGTCTTTCGGCCGGCCGCCTCGTCGTACCCCGTCAATTTATGCTATCTATTACTCGTTTTGAAAGTTTTCAATTTGACTAATTAATCACAAATTTCTATAACTCTAACGGTTTTTAAACATAGTTTTAAAAATTGGATCGGGCCAACTGTCCCGATCTGTTCAATCAGGAACCGACCACTCACCCGATCCGATTCCTAGAAAAAATCCAATTGCACCTTAAGTGAGGTCGATTCCAGTTGAACCAATAAGTGAATACAATTAAATAGGTAAAAAAATCAGTGAACTTAAATTTTTTAAAAATAAAAAATATATTATAATAATGTATTATATTTATATTTATGTTAATATAATATTAATATTAATAATTTTTATTATAAATTATATTTAAAATATGATATTATATATATTTATTAATAATATTATATTATTAATATTATTTATTGAACCCCTGGTTCAACCCATTAAATCTCCAGTCAAACCCATAAAACCATGAATCCATACCCACATCGGGTCCCAGTCCGGTCCGATTTTAAAAACTATAGTTTTAAGCTGAATCACATCAATCCACCCAGATTCTTTAACTTGGATAGGAAGACTCCGGAAGGGACTCTAATTAGATATACTCATGATTCGATTCAGTTCAGTTCGGTTCGGTCTGGGTACGGTATCTCTGATTCATAATCATTATACATAAATCGAGTTGAATTGTTTCAAACCGGTTACATGGTTCGATTAATCGGTTTAAATTGCTTTTCTTAAAAATAATTTTAAAAAAATCATTGCATTAAATATAAATTAAACCGAAATCAAATAAAAACCATATCGAAATACAAGTAAATAAAAGAAAGATAAAAATAACAAAAAGAAAAACGTAAGAATAACATAAATTTTAATTAAAAATAATCAAACATATAATATTAATATTAATTGACCCATTTAAAATGAAGTTCATAATAAATTGGTGAGAAATATACTACACAATGCACAGTGATAAGAAAGTTAATATCTAACTATTTTCTTAATTGTTTGAATATTTGTAAAAAAAATAGTCCAACCATTCAAATTAATTAACCAAATTATTCAAACTTAATTATCAATTCTATCATTTTACCTTTAAAAAATCACAATCCACAAAAACTTATTCATCCTAAAATTGACTTTTTAGCTCTTTTCGTGCATCCTAATTCTAACAGGAGATGGGACCTTTTTGGAGTTTAAAAAGTCAAGGTTTTAGGCTTTCAATAGTCAGTTTCATCCGCCCGTAAGGTAAGAACATGTTTTCTTTTCTCTTCTTTTCTTTTTTTGTCTAAAGGGCCGATTCATTACCTCGACTAATTCATTCGTGCTGATAATTTTCATTCAGTAATTATGGAAGAGGGAGAAACGATTCCAGGGAGGCTGCACATAGACTGAACTTGTCACCGACAATCGCGGGTTCCCGGTCCGATGAATACGACACCGTACTTTACCAGCCGGAAAGGCGGCCGGCCGGCTGGCGTGCAATGCACAATGCTGGTGGTAAACATGATGGATCCGGCTCCCAGTGACGTGTCGGTCTCATCCTCAAATAATAAAACAAAAACAAAAAAACAAAAAACAAAACGCACGCTGAGTCTCTCCCTCGGCTATTTAATATTTCCACTCCACATTTTTTATGAAGTAAAAATGAATAAATTGGCCTTTCCCAGTTAACATGCCATGAAAATACACATATTAAATTATATCAAATTAAGAATCACCCAGATGAATTTCCAAAAAAATATTATAAATAAAAAATAAATTCCAAATTGCTTACATAGAATAATATTATTATGGTTGCATAATAAATAGTTCAAGTATTTGTTGCCAGTAGCTGGCGGGTTGAGATTGGACCGACCATGTCTTTCCTAAGTTATTATCATATATATATATTAAGTTTAAATAGAAAAGAAGAAGATGCACTAAATTATTTTCAATTTATATTATTTTCTCACGTCGTATTTCTCGCTTTTTGCCTCTCTTTCCAGGTAACACCGCCGACCATAAATCTTTTTATAATGGAAACCAAACTCCATTTGTCTTCTCTCTCTCATTATCAATCAACAAGTCAAGAGCGGACCTTTGTGTTCCGCTGATTTCTTCTGGGATTCCAAGAAATTTGATGGTTGGGTTGCTCGAAGCGAGATGGGTTTCGATTCAGATTCGAGCTCGAAGCCGCCGGTCGTCGTCAGAGAGGTCTGGTCCCATAACCTGGAGTACGAGTTCGAGCTGATCCGGGATGTCGTCGACCGGTACCCCTTCATCTCCATGGACACGGAGTTCCCCGGCGTTATCTTCGGCCTCCCGGCCGATGGGAGGCGGCCGTCCGACCTCTACCGTGTCCTCAAGGCCAACGTCGACGCCCTCAACGTGATACAGGTCGGCCTCACGCTGTCGGACTCCGGCGGGAACCTGCCCGATCTTGGGACCTGCGGGAAGTCCCGGTTCATCTGGGAGTTCAACTTCAGGGACTTCGACGTGGCGCGTGACGCCCACGCCCCGGACTCGGTGGAGCTCCTCCGGCGGCAGGGGACCGACTTCGAGAGGAACAGGGAGGAAGGGATCGACTCGGCCCGGTTCGCGGAGCTGGTGATGTCGACCGGCCTGGTCTGCAACGACTCGGTCAGCTGGGTGACCTTCCACAGCGCGTACGACTTCGGGTACATGGTCAAGGTGCTGACCCGGCGGGGCCTGCCCGAGGGGCTGCCGGAGTTCTTGGGCCTCCTCAGGGTCTTCTTCGGAGACCGGGTATACGACGTGAAGCACATGACCCGGTTCTGCAAGAGCCTGTACGGGGGGCTGGACCGGGTTGCCATGGCGCTCGAGGTGGACCGGGCGGCGGGGAAGTGCCACCAGGCCGGCTCCGACAGCCTGCTGACGTGGCAGGTGTTCCAGAAGATGAGGGACCTGTTCTTTGTGCAGGACGGCCCGGAGAAGCACGCCGGCGTTCTGTACGGTTTAGAAGTGTACCAATCAATCAATTGAAAACTATGTAAATGAGTTAAATTTGATCAAATCTAATTAATTAATCGGGGTCTAATGGAGGTGGTCTCCGTTGCATCACCCATCGAAACCAGATCTTGATCGGATATGTTGCTGAGGTTGATCCAAGATACAGCAGAAAACTTGAATCATTTTCATAATCTACAAGACAAGCCACGGATTTTTCAAAATTGTCAGTGAGTTCAATGCAGATTCACTGGCTCGTCCGCATCGGAGCAGTGGTTGCAGACATCAAAAGAACATTATTTCGAGCATGTGGAAAGCCATTGAGTTAACCTCGACCCACTCAAGAATCCCATCCCATCCCATCCTAGTGTACCAAACCAGACCATAGGACAAAATCAGATAAGCTGGCGGGCTTGGGCTGGTGTAACTTTGCGTAGTATGCCGTGTTGCCACTTGGACCCCATGAAGACCAAGGAGCCCGGAGCTCATGAAATGTCCAAATTATCCCTGGCTCTCTCATGCTTCTCGCACGGGATGATCCGGACCGAACCATCGTGGGGTGGGTAAAATGGTCATCTTAACTGCATCTGTCTATCTCGCTGCCCGACCACTACTTACACTCTGTACTTCGAATTACAGCCACAGGGTTTTAGGATTACCCAGAGGGACTCGAGGATGGGATAGTAGCTGCAAAACCTTTGGATCTGCTAACAATGGCGTCTACAAAGCTACTGCTTGGCCTCTCATCTCCTTCCTCTCTGAACATCAATGGGCAGCGGTTCAGGGCTCCTTTATCGTTCTCTCCCCTAGTCCCTGGCTCCATTCCGAAACGCTTCAGAGTGAGGGCAATCAAAGAGAAGACCAAGGAAAACAAGGACCCTTCTTCTTCCTCTTCCTCTTCTTCAGCTGAGGAAGTTACCAAGAAGTACGGTCTTGAAGCAGGTCTGTGGCAGGTAACCCAATTATCTATACTTTCTTCACTCGCCCAACTCTTCTCATCTTTAATTGAAAGGATGTTGTGTGGGTAAAGCATAAACTATGTTCGAAGTCACATATTATTTGGAGTCGACCAGTTCAGATTGGAGTGTGTTCTGGTGGATTGAATTGTTCCTTGATTTGTCTGCTGAAGAACTAGTTTGAGCTTCTCCAGATATTTAGCAGCTCAAAGGAAGAGGGGAAAGCAGAAGATGGCGGTGAGAAGAAGAAATCAAAGGCAGATCAGGCAAAGGAGCTGCTAGCAAAATATGGAGGGGCTTACCTAGCCACCTCCATCACCCTCTCGCTCATCTCCTTCTCCCTCTGCTACGCCCTCATCAGTGCCGGCATCGATGTCCAGTCCCTGCTGCAGAAAGTAAGGCCGGTTGTTGGGAACGTAGCCCGGGATAATGAACTTGTGAGCTGTTCATATGGGGGTACTGAAGGTGTTCTCTACCATCTTGCAGGTGGGGATATCGATCGACGAGACTGGAGAAAAAGTTGGAACCTTTGCACTAGCTTACGCCGCACACAAGGCCGCATCCCCTATCAGGTTCCCACCCACGGTGGCCCTCACACCCATCGTCGCTGGCTGGATTGGAAAGAGGGTCGATAAGCAGTGACGAAGTACAAGACGAGTAATCCAACTTCCATACTGCTTGAGCCATAGGCTCTCGTATTATAATACTACCACCACTTTTCAGCATGCTATTGCTATAAATTTATTGTGGCTCATGACCATTTGTATCATCAGTGCACTTTCCAAGTGATACCAGACAGTTCTTGCACAACGAAGATCAAGGGTCAACGTAAGAACAATGATAAATTTGTCAAGAACTGGCCCAAGTGTGCTGTAAGTCTCCTTAGAGCATGTGGAGTCTGCTCAGTTCAAATCTAACGAAGAGTATGTACCTCGTTCAACAATTGCGGCAGAAGCTGAACCTAAATGAAAAGGAAAAGCCGGTACAACTCCAATAAACTCAGTCTACATGAGCTGCAAGTCAGCGAGGTTGTTTGAAGTTAATGCTTAAGGGTCCTAGAGATTTGGGTAATATACAACATATATTGTACAAATACAAACTTTATTGTAGTTTAATGAGCTAGTATGTACCAATCTGTACACTAAGCCTGAACTGTTGGCCTTTCCATCTGGAAGTTGCTTCGACAATCTCCTTGCAAACTTCCATTCAGCTCTTTGCTGATCATGCACTGGGAATGAGCTTCGTCAGAACCATCAACCCGAATGAATTTACAGCCAATGGATCTTGAATTGGACGCCACTTCACTTGCAAGAACCAAGGGCAGCGGAAGCAGAAGTGTCTATCATAGTGGTTGGTGGGGTCTCAGGTTGGGGTATACTTGCATTAACCATGGAATAGTCCCCACTTGAGCCCTTCCAATGAACCCCAGCTATTAGCCAAAGTTAAGAGATTCAAGCCATATCACGTAAGTAACTTTAATGAACAATAAGATGACTGGGGGCTGAATCAGCAATAAACAAAATCAGAAAGGGCAACAAGAAGAAAGAGGATACCGTCTGTCATCCACATGTCTGTGATGCTAACCCTGGCATCAGATAACAGCCAGTAATCTGCTTCACTCTGTGGATGAGAAGGAAGCATATAGGAGAATTAGCATTTAGAAATAATAATCAAGATTTAACTATTTAAGTCTCTAAAGAAGGTAAAGAAAATAGCTAGAAGGCAGAGGCCTACATCAACATCCGAGGGAACAATCTTCATAATTCCGCTCACAAAGTCTTGTGAGAAGTTCAAACCTGGGGACGGTCCATGATGATCATATCCTGGCATTTGAATTTCCTTTCTATTGCCATCTTCTTCGGTCAACGTTGATGATGGCTTCTCACTAAATGTTGACTTTGATAGTAGGGTTGAAGGAGGCCCAGTGCCAATCTCCTCAAATCTCTCTTCGAATTGGCTATCAGGAAATGGCAAGAAAAGAGTCTTATGCACAATAAAAATATGCAAATGCCATCCATTCATTTGCTACCGCGGGCATGAAAATGGTACCTGACAAGATAAACATCTATTGGCCCCATTGTGCTTCTAAGTACTATCCTGTATCTCCTCTGGTGATAGTCAATCTCCTAATAAAATGGGAATTGTCCACTAATGCCAATAAATACATGTGCAATCGAGCTCAAAAAGGCAGTTTTGTCAGCATTTCAAGTTGTTAGATTACCTCATCAGGATCTGGAACTTCTAATGTGGTGCCGTGTGGAGCTCTTATAGCTATTAAGGTCTCATTCTGATGAAAGAAATGCATTATGTTAAGAATGCCAACTGGCAAATCCTCGCAAAGGAAAATCAGTTTCAAGTATCTATCAAGGGGAAAGTTCAACCTGGAAGCAGGGCAATCCCTTGATATCATCCTCAGTGATAAAAAGCCACCTGAAGAAAAGCAAAAGGTTGATTACTAAACAAATGGCTTGCCAGATTAACTGTCCCAAGGAGAACTGAAAGTTAAGATTCTACCTTTGATTATCTCCATCTTCACTTAGATCCCTCAATTTTTCTTGCATTTCTCTGAGATGATTTGCCAACCTCAGCAAAGTAATCAAGAATGATAGAGGAAATAAAATACAAAGCAAAGTGATAGTAAAGCTAGCACTACCTTATCGTATGATCTAGTCTATGCTCCTCGATGGTTAGGGCATCAACTTCAGCCTAATAAGAACAAACACATTTACAGTTTTGGCAAAATCATAAAACACCAGTAGAGAAGAAAAGAGATGTCAAGAAACAGTTCACCAAATGGTGCATACCTGCAAGCTCCCAGCACTTTCATTAATGTCTCCTGGTGTAGAAGCATCAAGGCCCCTATTAGAAGAACGTACCAAATTTTAGAATTTATGCACATCTTGCAGTCAACATCAAAGTTTAGCCTAGTAGCAGCAAAACCACAATTAAAGATTCCAGTGAATTCTTCCATACTTCCACTGTATTCTGTTCTTCAATTTCTTCTCTATTAGACCAATCCCTTCGAGGACATTTGTTATGTCATAGATCCTCCTCTTTTGCACCTGAAATCACCAAATAGCTTAACAAAAGAACCTTAAATATGCAAAAGAAGTAAATGAGATCAGAATAATACTTGTAAAGTCTCAGCTGCCTTGTTTAGATCAAGAATACCATCTTCAGCATGTTTCATTAGGTTAATGAACTTCTTTGTGAGGAGGCCTATGTTAAACGCAAGAAAAATTTCATAGTCAACGATCTGCAGATACTCTATGCAAGATCCATACCTAAGCTGTTGCTTATAAAATTGAAAGAAAACAGGGAGAAACTGGAAGACTTGTCAAAATTTTCAATTACCTAGTGAGCTGTCATAACGGCAAGGGCCTGCTGGAGTAAGATTGTCAGTGGATGGAGATGGAGAACCTGCAAAAGCTGGCTATTTAGAGACAAGTGCAATTTGAATGAACTCTACATGGGAATGACACATTTTTTATATTCAAACTTGGTTCTCAATTTCAATGTCTCTGAAAATGTAATAAACAGCAGCATCATAAAAGGCGTGAGTCCAGATCGTGAATGTCATCAGACCAGAGTTCAAAACAGGAGCTTGAGGACCCAATCTGTTGCTCTTTGCAGCTCTAGAAGTCTTGCTGGTCCTGGCAACCTTCCCTGATACAGGTGTGCAGAAGGGGCTAGCGACAGCTTCAGCATATACAGAAGATTCTGCTCTGTAGTCTAGCTCATCACTATTCCTCTTTGCTTGCTGGTGAAGCCATTCAGAGGTTCCACATTTCAATAGTATATTCAACAATTTCTTTTGTCCAAAAAATCTATATTCAAACAGCTTCTGATGCAAAAAAATAATAATAATGAAAGACGCATCCAGAGCCAGTATGAATATGATGCAGAACTCTTTCAAGAAGACATGTTGGCTGGGCCCTCAATAACTGAACCTTACTTGGGAAAGCAGGAATCAAGGAGGAAAAAGTACAACTTCAACTTCATTATACCCACAGCAGAAAAATCTGTAACTTGAAGGACCCCAGCTTCATCACCATTGACACTGTGCAGTTAACTGGCACACTCTTAACTCATATAGGGAAAAAAAAAACAAACAAAAAGAGCCTCAGATTTGAATAAGCTATTCCAAAAGCGACCAATGCTTCCAAGCTCAAGCAGCCACAGGAAGATCTCACCAAGGATGGGAACTCGTCTAGGCGCTCAGTTCGAAGAAGACCCAACCAAGACCAGCATGAATCATGCTCAGACAGATTGTGAACAAAAAGCCCAAGTACATACAGAAACAAAAGGGGAGAAGAAAACCAAATTTCAAATATATAATCAAGGAAAGTAAAGAGATAAAACTGCAGAATCTCCAAGACAGCTGACTAGACCGAGCACATTCGAGCTAGGCAAAGAACCCGCCAGATCTCATCTAAATTAACCTAGGAAAATAAATATCCAGAAAACCCACAAGGTCACCCTCACATGGCATCGTATCACAAAATTCCGAAGACTCACTGGCAATCTAACGGCGGGAGCATCAGCTTCAAGGTCAGGAGCTCGGGCCAGCTCAGCTGCGAGGCGGTGGTGGTCCCCGGGCTGGGCGAAGGGGGGCCTCACGGAGGAGAAGGGGAGGTGGGCGGCATGAGGCGGGTGCATGGTGGTCTCCGACGCTGTCCGCGGCGGCGGAGGGGTAGTCCTCGCGGAACCGGTCATGGGAGAGGATCGGCGGGAGGAGGGTTTGTTTCGGGCGTTTTAGGATGGAAGGGGGAGAGGAGAGAGGGCAGGAAGGAGATATCGAAGAATTGGGGATGGGATTCGAGAGCTGAGGGGGATCCGTGGGGAAGCAACAATGGAGGAGGAAGAGGAGGAGGAGGCGGGGAAGAGATTGAAATAATAAATAAAAGGAAAAAGAAAAAAAAAAGCGGGCGTAGAGCAGAGAGGGAGAGAGAGAGAGAGAAGAAAACGAGGGAAAGGGAGAAGGAGAAGAGAGGGAATTTGGTTCGGATACAGATGTGGAGGGAAGCGCCTCTCCCTCCCTCCTCTTCATATATTTTCCTCTCCCGTTCCCAATTATTAATATTTACATTATTTTTTCTCTTTCATAAAAATTACCGCCCTTCATGAACTTTATAAAATTATTATTGGAATAACTTCTAGAATTGGAAGAAACGTAAGATAAATATCCGTCTTAAAATTAGTTATAATATGAAATTATATGATATAAAATTTGTTATTTTTGATCGTGCAGGGGTAAGAGAAAAAAGATTGAAAATTTGAAATCCGAAAAAACCGAACTAAGACCGGTCCGAAAAAGTCGGTTTTTTAGGGGTAAAAAAACCATATGACAAAGTCAGGCCCCAACCCGAGAGAACAGGTTGCCCAAGACCGACCCGAGCTTTAGAATTATATTTAATTATATAATTTACTAATTCTAATAATTCATTTAATATTAACTTTTTATGATTCATCTCCTTAATTATGGATTTAATATTACCATGGACTAATTTTCAATCATGCAATTTAGAAGGATTTACTCTTAATTATTGCATCATTATTCAAAATCAATTTTATTTCCTCACTATTTCTATATAATAATGCTCTAATTAACATTTTATATTAAAAATTGGAGCCCAACAAATATAGATTGGTAGAGGGTCATTTTTCAATATTCTAAATAATTTTGGCATTGTTTTTTCCTTTCCAAAAGTTAAAATCCGATCATTTGGTGAAAAACCACCCTATCCAAACCATTGTCACCCTCCTTGATATAAGAATTATATATTTCCCCTTTTCCTAATTATAAGTATTTATTATAATTTATTTTTTTATATATAAAAATTATCATTGGAGCAACTAAGCTAATATTTTTAATCACAAATTACATTATTTAATTATAATATGAGATCATATGACCTAACTTTATAAAATAAAGTTATTGATCACTTGAATATAAATAAGTCACTTAATAATAATAATTATTATTATTATAATTTGTTAGTGATTCCCCGTTACATCTCATATTGATTACCATGTCCACCGCACCAACACCCCGCCACCCCCCCCCCCCGGCGAAAAATGAGTTCAAGGAAAATAAAAATTCACTTGCATCTATGATTTTTTTTTTTATTTTTTTTATTTTTTGCTTTTAACGAGGACAGAAAGGACCCAGAAAAAGGTGAAGACTGAGGACGAGGTTCGAATCGGGGAATACGCGCCTTTTCTGTTGGCTAGGAAGCAAATAATCGGCGATCTTTTGGCGCGTAATCTTCCACCTCTCTCTGATTCTTCTATACCCACCAACCGGCCTTCACCCAAGCGCAACTCTGATGGGCCAGGCCTCCGGTAATGAGCCTGGAAGTACTACAAAGCCTAATTCAGTGATAACTGTGCCCATCGACTCATCGAATGGACCCTATTTTCTCTTGAGCATCGCCTTGTCCTTGGAGTTCAATAATATTAGCATTTGTGGCACTTGTTGGCCAAACTAAGCACCTCAACTCCTCCCAAGCATCGGCCTGAAGACCGAATCAGTTCTGAGATGCAAAGGAGAGAAGAGCAAACTCTTTTGACAATGCACACAAGTTTAACAAGAGTTTTGTGTACTCTGCTACTCTCTATTTTAACAGATGAGCCAAATCAGGATCATCCAAGTCTACGTCGAGCCAGCCATTCAAGCGCATATACTCGATGTAATGATCGGGAGGCCTCACAGCACGGGGATTCCTTGGAGTGAAGCCGTGGATCCTCTCGAGGTCACGTGCAAGCCAACGAACATAAGCTCTGTCCAGAGGAGGCACGATCCTCAACATGATTTCGTCCCTCTTTTCCTCTTTCACAGGCTTGTTTCCCATTCCTGCATTACCCGGGGGCATCAGTCAGCGGAGGAGTTATAGATTTAACAAGCATTTAGAAAGAAGATATAAGCAAGCAAAGCTTTATGGATTTTCTGGAATAGTCCTAAATAATGCCAACTTTATGAACCAAATTTCTCTAGCATCCGCCTAGAATACTCTCCTAAAACAGACGTGAATTAGCAGCAAAGCTCGAAAATCATTTCGTGTCCTCCTAGTCCTACTAAAGGGTCTCACTTTGTTCAGAAATTTGTTGCATCACCTGTCTCAGTAGCAGAATAAAAACCAAGAAGTTTCTTCCACAGTAATCAGAAACTTATGTTGAAGTCACTAATAACTACTGCACATGCTCAGGCCACTGCAAAAAATGCAAACCCATCAATACCTAGAGCAGAAAACAATGCTATCTCAAGCCAAAGAATGGATAGTAATGACAGCAAAAGTGAATCAAATTCAAGAAACATGAAGAGCAAACAGGTGTATGCACATGCTATAAGACATCATCATAGCAAGTAGTTCTCTGCAACTATCACAAGCATCAAAGGAAGTTAGACCATCAAGTTGCTTCATCAATGAATAGTATAGCCTGTTCTGCCTGTTCTGTGAGCATATATATACAGCATTCAGTTCAAATATATGACTCTGCTCTATTGACCATACAGAAAAGGGAAGACAGTCTGAAGCATGACAAGATAGGAACCTTTCTTAAGCTAAGTGAGATGCAGGAATGATGGATAACCTGAAGAACCTGAGAGCCCCAGATGCAATACCACCAATAAGTGCATCTCTCACTCCTATCACTACGTGTAATGTTTCTAGTATCTCCAGGAAAGCTGCTAAAGAAATCCAAATCACAAACCGAATGCATCAAGGCAAGCATATCACACAGAACTCAGCGATGACCTAATGCATAACGTATGCTTCAACAAACCATCGTCCTGAATGAAATGAATTAACTTCGAAGAATTACATTTGCTTCTAGTGGTTACTACATTAAGCTGAAGGCCCAGAGGAGTTCAGATGAATTGCTTCCATATTAGGGGTCTCAACCTTGGACCAGCAAAACTCAAGAAGGTTACGGCAAGGATTACATCTGAGCTGATCTAAAAGCACTGTGGCAGTATAGCCCTTTCCTCATTACAACTAGTTGTCCATTGAGATCCTAACAAGAGAACCACCCGCTACCTTCTCAGTGACTAAGTGGATAACAGCCACCTTAAAGCTTGTTGAAACTATCTGAACCATTTCAACAATATTCAAGACATACAATCAACAGCCAGAAAAATTCAAACCCAAGGACTTTGACGAGATGATGATTGACAACCATGACCGCTTCGAAAAAGATGAATCTTTTACCGCAAAGCAAGAAACCCCACTAAACGGGTTGGATGTCGATCAACTAAGCTTCAATCCGAATCATTAGAGGGAGAACAGTAGAATTTAAGAGAGAGAGTGGGGAAGGGGACAGACAGATTACCAACGATCTGTTTTAAACGATGACCGCAGATGAGAGCAGCTGCAGCAGCAGGACGGTATTTTGCTCGAGGAAGAAGGTCCTCAAAAGTCGGGACGGTCCGATCCATCTGATTGACTGGAAGTTGAGATCAAACAGGCGGTCCAGGATGATCCGATCCGGTCCGAAAGCACCCGGATTAATTGAGACGACGTCGTTTGTTTCGACACCCCACGTCCCCATTTATTCGCCGAAGAAAGGCCACTTACGCCGTCACCCGCCGCGGATTGTAGCGGTAGCAGCTTCCCCCGCCTCCTCTCCGCCATCAGTGAAGGATTTTTCAGGCACCGGTGTCAGATCCAGGTGCTTGCAGTTCCCTTCCCTTCCCATTCCTCATTTCATCTGCTGTGATTTGGGGGGCGGCCGATTCAGTTCTGTGAATTATTGAGCTTTCTCTTAAAACTTGATGTCTAATTGATTTCTTTGTCAAAACTTCCGACACGATTTCTCCTCGAGCAATAACGTTGATTCCTGTTTCGTGTCGCTGCAGTAGTTAGACAATGAAGAAGTACGGGCTGCAGCTCAGGGTTCCGCCGTCGCAGCAGAAGAAGCAGCCAACGAGGCCGCCTCTCCCTCCTCCAGCTGGATTCCGTGAAGATGACTATGATGATGCTGCTGCTGCTGCTGCCGAGAGAGCTGTATCTCAGCAGACCATCAAGAGCAGGGCTCTCAAAGAGGTGAGTACTAACGTAAAATTTCCTCCTTTTTGTCTTCTGTTGAGTTCCTGTTGCATGCACAATCCTCTTTTTCTTTTTCTTTTTTTTGCACTTGCATTAGATGGAGGAGCGACAGAAAAAGGCGTTGGAAGTAGATCCTACGATTTTTGATTATGATGGACTTTATGATGAGATGAAACAGAAGGTTGCTCGTTCGTCCTCGAGCCCAAGATCGCGAGGAGAGAAAGGTACAAGGGCCGTGTCCTTAATCTAATTTTCTTTTCAGGGAAGCTTAAATTGATTGAAGTGTGAAACCGGGGTGGACAATTGGTCTCTGGCTGGCTCTTGAATTTCTCGTGTATAGAGTTCATATTCTGTCAGCTGTCCGTGCTTGCATTTGTAGATCTCCCTGATAAAAAAATCTTTCCTCCTGACTTTGTTCTCCAATAGATGTTGCCTGGGAAATGAGAAATGAATTGATGGAACTTGAGATTTAGGGGGTTAGTGTGAAGATGGTTTCTCTTTTCGGCCATATGGACGGCATAAAGAATCATCTTCCTGAATCGATATATTGGGTTACTACTATTTTCTTAAGTTTTATGACTTATCTTTGGCATTCTATGTCTGTATTTTGTAATGCAGATATGCATTTTTTTTCCCCTTGTATTCTAGTTTCTTTAACATTAATCAGTGAGGTTATGTTCCTTTGCAGCCTAAATACTTCATGAACTTGATAAAGAAGGCAGAAGGACGACAAAAGGGAGCATGAGATAGTCTATGAGAGAGAGATTGCTAAAGAGAGGAGCAAAGATGACCACTTGTACGCTGACAAGGACAAGTTTGTTACCAGTGCGTACAAGAAGAAACTCGCGGAGCAAGCTAAGGGGATGCAGGAAGAGCGTCTACGCAAACTTCGAGAGGAGAAAGAGGATGTAAGATTTTACGAAACTGTGTATCCTTATCTATTGTACTGCTATCATTCACGGGGAGGATCATTTTGGATTTGAAGGTTTCTATGATGGGTCATGGTTTATATTTCTGCAGAATGATGGCATTGTATAAATTTATTCTATCAAAAGCCAAAACTCTTCTTGCTTACTGTATGTCCTCTTTGATTATACAGGTTACAAAGAAAAGTGATTTGAGCGACTTCTACTTCAACCTTGAGAAAAATGTAGCTTTTGGTTCGAGAGGATTTGAGTGAAAGAAGCCTGAGGAGCATCCCGAGTCAAGCCAGCCAGCAGAAAAGAAAGAAGTTGCCCTGATGCGCTAAAAGGCAGTAATCGTTTATCACCCAGCACAAACTCAGAAGCAGAGCCTCTGAGAACACAAGAAGGGGAAAAACCTAATATCCCCTCCACTCCTAAAGCTGAACCTGGGAGTAAGCCTGATGTCTCCCCTGCTCTTGGAAAGGAACTGACCGATGGTAAACACGTGCCTGATGTCACTCCATTGCAAGAGAAAGGTTCTGTAGCACCATCATCATCAGATCAGCCCAAACGGGATCATCACAAGGGAAGTGAAGATGCTGTTGCTGCAGCTAAGGAGTGATTTTTGGCCCGGAAGAGGGCTAAAGAAAGTCTATAGCCATACCCTTCTCTCTCCTGTGAAAACAAAACCGCAAGAATGTAAGCTCACTTTTGACCTCAGCCCAAAATGTATCGAGATAGCTGTTCTGCTCAAGGAAAGTAGAAATCTTCTCTCTGAGCTCGGGTTTGTGCCATCCTTACCAGGGTCCTGATCCAATGATGGCAGGCTAAATTTTAATCCAGCCACCAGTTGCGCTTCCATTTTTTCCTGTGAAGCCATTAGACCAACGGAAGCTGTTCGTGGGAGCTGTGCTGCTTCCCTCTGGTCTCACATGGCTTGCGCTATTATGGCAAGTGCAAAGGCAGTTAAATTGTTGGGTCACGCACTCAACGTCACCAAGGAGACTTGCACGATGCCTGTTCGTGAGCGTAAGAATCCCGACGTGTTCTCATGTAAGCAGCTTCAATCAGTTCTCCTGACGGAAGTTTTCGATACCGGCCAATGATGCTTCGGGGGTCATATCCTTGCCCCATCGATTATCATGCTTCTTTTATGTTCGATCATGACAGGGCAATATATAGTACGTCGGTATGAATTGTCAAGTTACATGGTTTCCAGTTTTTCAATTATGGCATGTGATCTCTCTGTTATCTGTGACTTGGGAGTCGGTGAGCTGAGACCTTTGGTTTAGCTCGCCAAGAAAAGTACAGATCCAAAACATGCGATGCGCTGGCTATGATAAGACAATATTTAGCATCTAGAAATCTACTTATGATTACTAATCTCAATCGGAGTGTCTTGTGGGGGAACATTTTTAACTGGATTTTTTTTTTTTATAATTACAACTATATGCTTTTCGGTAAAAGACAACATGTGTGTCAACCTATATTTATATAAGTACATATACCTAGCCGAAACTATACTTACGTCTATCTTCCCACCGGCAGAAGACAGGGAATTTCGTGACGGACATACGTAGCAGCCCAATCGAGACTTGTCGGGGGAGCATTGTCCACGGTCAACAGGTTCCATCGTTGACTCTGACTCCTCTCCACTCCAAAATTTGCAAATCTGTTTCTTTAACAAAGAAATTCTATGGATAATTTTATTAACCCAAAATTTTGCTTTAAATTTACTTAAAATTTAAATTATTTGTTAGACCTAATTAAATTTCGTGAATTTAAAAAAAAATTGGTGTACTTGCGTCTCATTTACTACCATATATCCATTTTCCAGTTCTTGTTCAGCTAATTAATTATCACTGAAATACCAGATTAAAAAAAATCCTTAAAATCCATAACAATAAGTCGATACATGCCGGAGAAAGCTAATGGACATAGCTTATGGAGGTTAAAGGTATGTCCGACGGAAAGGGCACCTTTTCTGTGCTTCCTACTATCAGACATCAACCGTACAATGCTGATCGAGCTGGACCTTCATCGACAGCCCGGATCCAACCGCGGCGGTGTCAGTGGAATGGCTGCCCGATGCCTTCAGCATCAACAGAGCCGGGCAGTTGACGTGAAGATGGTACGAGCCGGAGATCCAGGTCCCAACCTTCCACTTCACGCGGCCGTCAATCTTGATGTTGAGGAGCACCATGCCTGCGTTGAGATCCTGCGACAGGACGTCCCCGAGGTAGGGAGAGACCGGCACCGAGTGCCCGAGGAGGAAAGGCGACCAGTCGATCACCTCCTTGTGGCCCTGGTAGGACTCCGGCAGGAGAACCGGCAGGGTGACCTGCTGGCCCCTGTAGGCTGCGTAGGCGTCGAGCTGGTCGTAGTATATGCCGATTCGGGAGTTGGGGTTCCTGGACGAGACCGTGACCTGGATGTCCGCGTTCAGGAAGCTGGGGCTTGGTGATCTGGCGGGAGACGGCAGCAAAGTGGCATTGAACTCGTACACGGTGGCATCCTGGAGTCTGAAGGCGGGCTTGGAGGGGCGTAGGACGAGGAAGACGATGAAGATGATGAAGAGGATGAGGGCTACGAGGCCGAGGATGAAGGAGAAGAGGTGGCGGTGCATGGCCCGCCGCTCCTCATCGTGGTGGCCGCAGTCCTTGGCCGGCATTGTGTGGGCTATAAGAATGAAATCGGATTTGGGGAGAGAACGAGAGAGATGCCGGGAGAGAGCTAAGAGTTCATGGGATGCGTTAGCGTGAGCTTTATAGTTGGCAAAAATGAAAAAAGAAAAAAAGGAAGCAAGGAAATCGAGAAAAAAATGAATTTATGTAATAATATGATTATCGATCTAAAATGTAAATCTTACCTTTTACTAATTAATAGCACTATGTTACACTTTAATTCTTCCTTCCTTTCTTTTATTTATCAAAAGATAGATTTAGAGATTTTGTCCAAATAGCAAATTCAAAATATCACTTTGATGACGAATTTAAGTAATGAAATGAGATAATTTAATAAAATATATAAATTAAAATTGTACAACATTTCAATAGTCCTCACACGGGGTCAAAACTGATTAACTTGCAAGTTCATGCTATGTCTTACTTACACGATGGATTTGAATTCGTGACTAATGAGGGGGGGTTGTAAATTATGCATGTGATCTCTAAATGTGAATAATAGGTTATGAATCAGATGTAGCAGAACAGGAGGAATCATTAGAGAACGAAAAGGTAGATGGTGAAGATAATCTATCCCGTTACAGCTGCAAATTGTTTTCTCAGAAAAAGCAGATGCTAGCTAGTCTTTCATCGTCGGTCTACTCATGTCATCCAAGCCAGATCGACCAGGACAGCGCCATCGTGATAGAGCACTGGATGAGGTGACTACGTACGGGACTTACAGGCCCTACGAAAACCGAACTTTGCATCGGATGGATGGCGATGAAGCTTTTGGTTGGGATTTGGTGGTGAAATCGAGCGCATGGAAAGCATCAAACTTTTCCGAGCTGGTAACCCTTTTGCGTTGGCTTTGAAGCTAAGAGAACCGTGGTTGCGTTGTGTAGGGCCACAGCTTCTTAGCCTCCTGAAGTAGTCCCCCATAATCCATGTCTAATTACGTTCTTCTCTCGATCCACACGGGGAGCACATCGCCTTCTAATTCCGGCCCGACAGACTCGATCCAACACGGCGCACGTCCCCGTTCTCTTTGGCTTTGGTAGCCAAAAGAGTGAATAATTGCTAAATGATGGCCACATATACGTATATGCATGTATGGGAGGAATGGGAACTCTGTCCATGTGTAATGATGATTGGAAGGGAGAAGGGACAGCCGGTGAGGCTTCGGTTGCAAGCAGCCATGAGTGGCATTTCATGCTTAGGAGTTAAGAGAACCGCCAACGTCCCCATAGATCCGTTCGTAGTTTGCTCTGATAATAATCTCGCGGGCCCCAAGGTGCTGGGCGTTCGTTACCAACTCCGCCAACAGCGTATACTTTCATCCTCAACTCCGAAATAAACGCTTCTGTGCCGTAGAATCCGTACAGAGCAATCGTTAATTGCCTTACCTTACGAAATGTAACATGTGGTATATCCGTTACGCGTCAGTTTAGACGGCATTCCCCGAGGTTGTATCGGAAGGAGACGAATATCTGGCTTTTCCCATCTCTCAAGCATCTATCTATCTCTACTTTCTGTCTGATGGAACTCAGGGGGGTGAATCTTCTGTTAACAAATAAAGCAGCGTCTGTATCTTCTGTGAATCATCTGTGGGTTGGATTGATTCAGTTCTAATCAACTGATCCCCTGAAAACTGAGGGAAGAAGAAAAGCGAGATGCCCAAAAAGGTTGAAAGGTGAATAAAGCAAAATTTCTGAGACTCAAAAAGTTTTTTTTTTTTTTATGGTCACTTCATACCCATAAAGAGGCTGAGAATCCCACAAATTGCCATGGGGAGAAAAGGGTGGGGAAAAAAAAGTAACACCAATAGCTTGATGGAGAAGATTTGAAATTTTAGGTAAGATTATTGTAAATTAAAATAAATTTGTGATTAAAAGAGCTCTACTATAAATAAATCGACTCGATTTTGATATGAATTAGTCACGGTCGAGTAGCCTTTTATCGGTACTCGAAGGTGTGAACAGGAAAGAAGGGAAAACTACATTGGAGAAAAAGAAATACTCGACAATAATGCAGTAGTTTCTTCTTTTGCTCCTCTTTCTTGCACAGATTTTAGGCCAAGAATACTTCAACTCTGAAATGCGCCACTGTCTCATCCGGCTATTGCAAATTACATATTATCCTTCGACAATGTCATTTCCTTTGTCTGACGACGGTCAAGTTTCCCCATGATCAGATAAATTCGTGTAACCAGAGATACCCTGATCCGGTTCTTGTTTTCGTATTCATTTACTATGGATCTACCTTTAGGCCCTTTTTGTAAAGATACCTGAATCAATTACGGGCCTCTCTCCAACGTTTCATGAACTTTCCCTGACGGCCCAAGTAGTAATGATAAATCATACGTGGAGCTTCATGTTCACATAGTACGGTCATAATTTGTGCCATTGGAGCTCTGCATCCAGGGGAAGGGAGGAGATGACCAGAGTGGGGCAATCCGAGTTCCATCTTCTTCTTTTTCGATGCAGCGAAGCTTGGCTGGCTAGTCACCCTATGCGGCACTTGAAAGCGTCAACGTTGTTTCCAGACGTGTGCCCTTTTTCGGATGAAGGGGCAAAGGAGCCCGACCCCATCCCAGATGAAACCACGGAAATCAAGCAAATATAACAAAAACCATAGCCTCGTAAATGACTACGAGGTAGACCGCGGCCCATAACCGCGGTGATCATGGGCAATAGATGGGGTGCGTCGTGGGCTGGGAGGTTGTTGGGGTGCGGGGTTTTGGGTGTGGCGGGGGTGGTGGTGGGTCTGGGACCCCGACCCAAGACAAGAGCCACATGTAAATGTAACCATTTGGGCCTTCGTCACTCGAGTGAAGTAATCACGATTCTAGGTTCGGAAAACTCATCATACATGAGGCGCATAAATTGCAAAACCGGACTCTCTTCCATAGAGGAGACATCCTAGGAAATGTTCCCTCGGGCCCCAAGCAACACAAGAGTCACAGAACTTCATTTCTCTTGCCTTCTCTGCAGACCTAGCATAGATTTTGTATGATTCCCAGGTAATATGAGAGATTCCTTGTTGTCGGGTCAGAGCGCTCGTATTTGAGGAATGTTCACGCTTTTACTAGGACGACATCAATACGGATGATCCAATAAGAGCCGGGAAATTAAGAAACCAGGCTTTTGCAGCAGATAAAACTATGAATTTATCGGCATAGAACGAGAACCTAAACCTTCAATATGCATCTGGCGCTCGCACAATATCATAAGTCAACGGCAATTCCATGAAATTCTACTCCCAACCTATAACAAATAGAGGATGCGCTAGAGAAGAGGTAAAATGCCAGCAACCTACCCAAAGCTAGCCTGGCACGCCCTTTCGCCACCAACCAAATTTGCCGTCCCGTTGGTCGACGAAGACAGCCCCACCGCCAAGTCATCACACCTAACCCTGAGCAGCACACTCCTGAACCACCACCAGCGCGACTTGAACCGCACCCTCGACAGGACGCTGATTTGGAACGGCACCGTTCCCTTCGCCCTGTCCGAGTCGAGGGCGTTGACCGCTGAGGAGGTGACATAAGCGGCGTTGGCAGACAAGAATGTGCTCACAGCCGTCTGATTCCCCCTGCGCTGCTCGAACGGCGGGATACGCGCGACCGCTATGAAACTCCATCGGTAGTAGAGCATCGTGTCCATGGTGTCGTACGAGACGTCCGCCTTCACGTTCGGGTTCGCAACCATGAGCCCGACCTGCCACGTGCCCGACACGTGCTGGGAGTCCACGACGGAGAAGTTCGTCACTCTGAACGACTGGACCCCGAACTGGGGGATCCGGAGGCGGAGCACTAGCCAGAGGATGAAGATGATCGCACCAGCGACGACGAAGAAAGTGACAGTCGCCACCAAGAAGCAGCGGATGAAGGCGCAGCGACGCTGGTGGCGGTGGTGCTGGTAGCTGTTGTACTGCGGAGGTGGCGCAGCGTAAGGGTAGGCGGTGTCATAGGCAGCAGGGGGGTATCCGTTGCATGAGGCCCCGGAGGGAGGCACGGGGTAGCCGGTCACTGGGGGACGGGAATCCGCCATGGTGTGGGGGAGAGGGAAGCAATGAGCTCGTTCTTCAGAGCGCGGAGAACTTCGGAAATTACGGTGGACGGAAGACGGGACGGTACAGATTCTTGTACAAGTGCAAGTATCCCTTGCTTTTTTCCTTAGACAGTAAGCAAGCCATATACTATGGTAAGTATATCTGCCACTTAGCAATTACACCATTAATTAATTACTTATCCAATTTGAGCTAGATATGAATCAGACATCCATGGACGCGCATGTTCGATACTTGTTTGAGTAACTGAAAACAACGCGATTTCTCAATGGCCGACCAGGAGACGTCAGTCCTAAGTCTTGGCCCTTGCTCCTCAGCAAGACCCTGTTCTTCACGGGGAGGCATGGCCGGTGCTGACCCAGCTTAAATTTGTACCAGTTGAGATTTTATTGAACTTCCAGATAAACCCATTCCGTCATCTACATGGACTGAATAAAGCATCCCATGACAACACATAAACTTACCCTCCAAGTAAAAATAAATTAATACACAAAGAAATGATAAAGGGGTGGAGGAGACTCTAATCAATCAAATCCCACTCAGCATGAAGACGTCGGTCACATCCTCGTCAACCCCAAATCTAGCCAATCATCCTATCCTACATATATTCCTACCGAGCGCCACAGCATCTTTTTAATCCCATCAAATTTAATTCATTAATTTATATGTGCGTATACAGCTGTGGAGCAACACAGTAGTCTCTTCGAGGCCATATCTTGGGAGTTGACGGGCTGCTCCTACCTTCTATTCTCGTTGATAATCATGAAGTGTATATGTATGTATACATATATATATATATATGAGAAAGCATCAGCCATGCCTTCACACCAGGGCTCCAAGCGATGCAAGGACTTGCCAAGGCCGATAGGAGGATTGTTCATGAAACTCTCACGGTCGATCGAACTTGAAAGTTAACGAAAGATTTTGGGGGAAAAAAAACAAAGGATCCATCAGCCTGCGATCATGCTCTACATAGGTCTGAAGAATTAGAAAATTCATGGTACAAGATGATAAAATAGGATTAATCTTATTTTGTTTACTCAGATCACTTGATATTTTGGACGGTAGGAGCGCTTGCCTGTACTTAAAGCGGGACCTGTCATCTGCTGACATCACTCCATAGATATGCGCCTCAACTCAACTGTCAACAGAAGGAAACAAACAAAACCTTGACAGTCTCCGGCCTGTTGCCAGAAGACGGCGCCTACGTCAGTGACAGCGGGGAGGGAGTAGCGTTTGCAATAGATTGCACATTTGCAGTGACCATCACAAATGCCTTCTCTATAAATTTGGTTCATACCCAACGTACCCTTTCATTCCGAGCATCAAGCTCTCGAACTTCGGCAACTTGCTAGTCGAGAGTGACTGGAGCAGTCGCTTGAGTTGAGATGTCACCTGCTGTCGAGAAAACTAATTTCTCTGCGGTTATGGCCACTGTAGCAGCCCTCTACTTCCTGGTGTTGATGGAGGCCTGTGGATGCTGTGCTACTCGAGCATATGGGCGGTTCTTCCAAACTGATGGGGCTAGAAATAGAAAGGTAATAGAGGTAACATATTATACATACATATATATATGTATGTATATATCAGTGTTCTCTCAGGTAACCAGCTTGATGTTAATATGGGGACAACTAAGGATTCGACTTTATTGTAAATTGTCTTTATCTTGTTGAATCTACAGGTGGGTGCCAGCTTGGAGGTTTTGAAGGGGAACGCTCTGAAATATAGAGCAGAAACAACTGCTGCTACTGCTCATGTGACGATGAAGAGGTGGAGGCTGAGGGAGGTCCCGTTGGGCCCAGATCCCCTGCATCACCATGTAGGCAGTCCCCGGAAGCCTCGAATCACTTCTCCATGATCTATATATGTATGTGAGGAATCTGCCTGTGCTTTGTGGCCCCTCTTTGGCTCAGCTTGAACTATATGTAACTAATGTGGAGTAGATGAACTGTGTATGCTGAAGCGTGGAGTGCTCCGAGGTGATATTAGTAACTGCTCTTTTGGGCTTTTTTTATCGCACAAGATTATTTAGTATACCCTCAGTCCTTGCATCAATGGCAAAAGTTCCATTTCCAGAGATTAATCTTAAACGTATCAGCAAGAGAGACTTACAGCACATCAGAATTCATCGCTCTCCTACTATTAAATTGCTCAAGTGTGTCAATGCAAACAGGAAGAACATAATAACAGCACATCGTCAAAGTTTCTGGAGAGTAGAACTAACGAGGACTGTCTTGGTACGACAGAACCAACGAGGCGAAACATGATCAAGAGGCCTTAAGACTCTTAAAGTTGAACCAGAGATCTATTACTACGGTAGCAGATGTTCAAGGGATCGATGCAAGTCCAAAAGTATAAACCGCAGGAATCCTTCATAAAATCCCGTGTGTCCAACTATTGGGAAGGGTTAAATTTTCTATTTACATGGGGACAAGAGCAAGCCATCTGCACTGATGGGCCAGTGCAGGTATTTTGTCCATCGAGAAACCCCCCCCTTTCGTTTTTAATGGAAGTCTTCCAACAGTTGCTGGAGAGAGAGAAGGATGTGCCAGGACTAGACAAGAAACAGGGGAAGAAGGAGCCCAAAATGGAATCATTAAGGAGACAAACCGTGCAAGAAGATTTTCAAAAATTGAAAGAAAGTAAAGAAAAAATGTGGCAGCATCGTACTTGTTTGTTGGGTTATTTGACAGTGGTCCTGTCTGCGTTGCTCCCGTCGGCAATACCTCCATCTGAAAGTCGAACCCAGGGTAGAGCAGGAGCACTGTCAGGTGGAAACGGCGCCATCCACCCACAGACAGCCAGCAATGATTTCTCAGAAATTGGCTGCACATAACAATCATTTACTATAGCACCTCCACATCATCTAAAGATTCATCCGTGTCTTTCGGGTCGAGTGTTCAATAAAATCAACTTTGTCTAATCAGAGAATACAAGTTTGAATTCCAGAAACGAACTCAGTTCGTTGGGTAAAAATTCACCCGAGAATGGAATCGAGCACCCTTCATAGGAGAGTACGGTTGGTATTTGACCCTGGTCTTTCTTCTCTGGCATTTCCTGCCGTCAGCAATGCCTCACTGGCGCCGCCGTCTGACAGATAAATGTAGAGAGAGGCAGGGGATCTCGGATGCAAGGAATCACAGAGATCTCTCTCCAAATCTCTGCAGATGAAGAAGAATAATTAATAAAGGGCAAAAAACAAAAACAAAAAGGGTATAATCATACATCTGCTAAAATTGGCTGCTCAAACAATCATTTGGGACAGAGCATTTTCTCTTCTCATCTCATCTTTCCATGTTCTCTTCCTTCCCCTCTGTTGCTCTATAAATTCCATGCCTTCATCTCCCTTCCCTCACGCTGCTCTATGCACGCCGTTTCTTTCCGTAAGCTGAACTGTTACCGCGGATAAGTCGATGGGTTCCGCTGCTCCCTACTCTTCAAACTGGATCCTTTCAATTGCTCACTTAGCTTTCATGGGGGCCTTGTGCTTGCTGCTCCTGAGAGCCTGCGTTTCGTCAGCTTCCCTGAAAATAGTAGGCAACAGAAAGGTGTCCCTTCTTTTCTTTATGGCACTTTTCCTAAGGTTACCACTATGCCGCTGCTCCTCTGTTTAGGGACATCTGAGTCGTCACCCTTATCAGGTGTTCTGTCTCTCTTGCAGGTCCCGGTGGCTACGGAGACTACTCCGTTAGCACGATACACAGTGAAAGCTGTAGCAGGGTGGAGTAAAAAGAGCGATGGTGATGATGGAGGAGTGATGGTGGCATCAGAGTCCGAGCTGAGAAAAGTGCCTTCAGGTCCTGATCCGCTGCACCATCACGGCTCCACTCCTAAGAATCCCGATGACCAGAACAAACTACCCCATACACCTTGACCGACTCTGCCAGAATGACTTGGGTACTTTTCTTTTGGCCAACGGAATGAAAACACTGACTCGGTTATATCTGGTCTGTCCTTTCCTTTTCCTTTTCTTTCTTTTGAGGCTTTCTGTCATGTGCTAGCATGTTTTCTTTTCCTCAGCGTCCTGGTAAGATATGTTGGCACGATCTTACTATGTATGTTAGTGTAAGACCACTGGAAGATCACTGTAATGGTTCGAAGTATGGGTGTGCAATGCATTTTGTCTTCATTTCCAGCGATGCGAAAGCGTCCATGCGATCTGAATCCCCAAAAGTATTCGCAAATCTTGTAGCATGTGGTGGTTTAGGCAGAGCTACGACGTGAACGAAGTCAGAGTACTTGCTATTCTACGTGAGGTTGCTGCCGTAGGTTCTCCCTATGCATGGGCAGTGAAAAGTAAACCGCGAACATACTGTCAGGAAAGGTCTAACCCAGTCGGAAGATCCTCTGAATCTTACGGGAGTCACTGTTACGCTTGACATGGCATAAAAGCCGAACAAACCATTCCAACATCGTTCCCAGGAAAGAACCGACAGAAACGGGCGAGGAAATCATGCTAGTGCATCGACGCTGGATGTCATCTCCAGCAAATGTGGGAACAGCCTGTTGCTGTGGAGAGCAACAGCAATCTGCAGCAACATAGGAATCACCCGCATTGGCAACCAGCTGAGGTGAAGGGGTTTAGTTTAGTGGATATGCAGCTGCTAGATCACTGTTCAGGAGCCCATGATGGGATCCCAAATGGAGAGCTCGGCTCATCGTTACTGGGCTTCCACTCGCATCGAGCAATTGGGTGACGAATAAAAAAACTCACCATACGTGTATCCATCCCCTTGTGTGCACCCTAAATCTCCGAGTCAGAACAATCCTATATGCTTCATCCTTCCCATTAACAGCTAAGTCATCTTTTTTTATTCGATGATAGGTCTAAAGGCTATCCATGATTATCTTCACACCAATTAGAAACATCGGACCAGAGCACCCTTTCTCTCATACATGAACGAACCAGTCATCACCCCCAACGGATGAAGTAGGCTTTACTTGTACTGGTATCACTCTCCAATCGGACTTATAAAGGATTTGTGCTCGATTACTTTGGAGTTGGCGTGTGCTCCTCGAGTCGAGTCGAGTCGAGTCGAGTCTCATTGGTCCATGTCTGGATTTGGGCTGGACGAAACAAACAGCCCGCGTGGAATCAAACCGAACAGCTAGTGTCGGCCCGGCCCATAAATCCAGGAGCAGTTTAAATGAATGAGGTTTGCATTTGCTTAATTGGGTGAGAATGAGATGTCATCACGTGATTGATTTTATTCCCCCTTGCATTTCTCCACGTGAGCAAATATAGGAATCGCAGTCTGGTGCTCGAATGTTCCTATTCCTAAGAAAAATCTTCCTGGTTGGAGAATATTTAAATCGTTAAATGTTTAATAATTCGCATGCTTATATATATATATATAAAGATATTGATACCTAATTCATAAAAAAAAAGAATAATAAAAAAAATTTCCGCGCCACGTGCAACCCACTAAGCCGAAGGCCCTCTGGAGTCTGGAGTGAAATGAAATCAGTGGCCTCATGGTTTTAATTATTTATTTGTTATCCAAATCGAATTTCACGCTACGGCATAATTACTTTGGTGACAAAACCACATTTATTTCTTTTCTTAATAAATATATTTTTTTTCCTAATCTCATCGGCTTGTTAAAAGTAAGGTAAATAGGTCATGAGACCTAACTTCTTCTTTTAACTTTTCCTCTCTCCTTTTTATAATCCATTTACCTATAATTAATTTACATTCAAATAATCTTACTCTTTTTTTATTTTTTTAATTATATAAGAGTCATCTAAACTTAAAATATTATAACTGAAGTGAAAAAAAAATAAATAGACAAAGGAGGAGTCTCATAATAAGAATCAAATTTATAACATATTAATTATTAAATTCAGATCGGTGTTACTATACCAATCCCACCTCTTATCCTCTTCTTCTTTAAAAACCGGACACACGCACCCAGGGTCCGTACATGTGCGCCTACGCCGACTGCGGCTTGGCATAAATTATTAGAGCGTAGCACGGAGGATATACTGTATCCAATGATGCGTGTAATCTGGGATTAACCAATCAAGATCTGATGATGCCATCAAAATACACCCCAAAATCAGGAGTTGGTGAGAATGGGCCGGTCGGGGTCGGTCTTCAAAGGCACTCATATAAAGAATGAGAATGAAAAAACAATTATAATTGAGCGGACAAGATAAACAATTGTTGACTTTTTGGTTCATTGTGTAATGAATGAATGTATGCATGTGAGAGACTTTGGACTATCTCTTTAAATAATAAATAAAAATAAAAAAGAGGCATACGCAAAGGGCACAAAAGTTGCTTCCTAGTGGCCATAAATTTTTTCCACCCAAAATAATAAATAAATAATTTTTCCCTGATAAGAGAGAGGAGTCGATGGATTTACCTATAAAAGTCATGTGTAGGTTTGAACAACTGGATATATATTTATGATAAGTGCTCCGTATAAAGTGTATAAGCACTCTTCAAACCCTAGAAAAGTTGCTGCTTATTTCTCATGGCACCCGACAAAGTAACCTTTAGTGCAAAACAGCTCATACCACACTTTTTGACAATTAACCATTCTCATCTTTATATACCTTTTTATTTTAAAAAACACAAGAACAAAAACAAACAAACTTTGTTCACTACTTTCTTGCTCCTATTTCTAGGTAAAGCACCTCATGAGTAGTGGTATTCTTCGATCACATATTTGCTTCACCTACGTTGTTAAACTCGATAATTCTTTCTCTTAGATGGATTGTTTCAATATAATCGTATGTGATGATATAACTGATAATCCATCTTGAAACTTGGGTGCATGCATGGTTGCTGTGCAACTAACTAATGTTATGATTAACCTTTTTTTTTTGGGTTGAATTATAACTGTGAAAGACAATGGCACACACACATTTATATATATATATATATTATAATAGCACAAAGTGGACATAATAGGATTATGTTGAAACGCTGGTGTCCGTACATCCATCCATTCACAATCTTGATCGGGAATCAACTTTGTCTTCCAATGGTTGGCCAAAAGTGCTCAAGGGCTGCTGGTGTACAGCCGTGCTGGACGGCCGTGAGAGCGCCACCACGCCGCACCCACCCACACGCCCCTTTCATTCCCTTCCCTGGAATATCCTTCCACCTTGTTCTTCGTGTGCCTATCTGTAATTAAACTAAATACGGATTCTATAATGGCAATAAGCTGATCGTTCGTTCCCATTAAAGCAATATCACGTGTTCATGTTTGTATATAGTAAACTATGAGGAAGTTGCTGCCGTATCGAGAAATCTTCTATTTGGTAGATAGTGATCTATCGAGGAGAGCCAGCCAACAGATGAAATAGGTGCGAGGAGGAACGTGACGTTGGAACCGTAGAATCCTCAGGCAGGGTACCCCAGGTTTTCCCATGGGATGCTGAGGCTGATCTCGGATTGATTCCGGGAAATGGTGTCATTAGCCGTCAGATTAACGAGATTGGATTTTGGATCTTTGGGGGGAGGAGGAGTAATGCCGCTGAATCAGCGCTAACTTCTGGGCCAAAAGAAAAAAAAAACCACAAAATCAGATCATCGTGGTCAGATTTTAGAGAGTTCTGCATATGATCCTCTAAAGACGGGAGCTCAAGCTCTTTCTTGGATATACACTAGAGGGGACCAAGCTGCGGCCATCTGTTGCTGGTGCTCGGATTTTATCATATGACCCAAGTGAAGGAAAAAAAAAGTTATTATATCTAATCATATTTCTTAATTTGGTATTATTTCAATCCTATAAATCCTTTCCATACAGGAAAAAAAGTTTTTTTTTCAGAAAACAAAAAAAGAAAACTCTTAGCATTAAAAGCAAGAAAAATGACGACCGTTGATCTGGTGTCAAGCTTGTCGATTCATGGAGAGAATGAGAATGAGAGGCTCCCCCTCCTCTAAACTTTTGAAATACTACATATAGCCACAGACTACAACGACGTCAACAATTAGTCACAGATGCCGGAGCCGCCGGAACCCTCCCTCTTTCCGGTGCCACCTCATGCACCGTCAGGACTACATGTGGGGGAGGACCCTCGACATTGGGAACGAGGTCAACCGGGTTCAGTGCTTCGCTTTTCCCTCCGGCACCTGAAACAGCTTTCTCCAGCGAGATGGTCGGGTCGATTTCTCTGAATTTCGCCAGGGACGAGAGCTCCTGGACGCTCTCGGCAATCCTCTCCGTGCATTTCACGATATCGATCAGCAACGATGCGACAGTGAAGAGTGGGACTGCTGCGAGGAGATCAGTGTCCTTCCACATGCTCGTCTTCAGCAACGCCTTGAGGTCCTTGACCGCTTTCTGGCCGCTCCCCAAGAGGAGTTGCGTATTGTGTCCCTGTCGGGTCATCGTCCTAACAGCAAGCGCTAGCCCCTTTAGGGCCTTGGCAGCCTCAGAGCTCAGCTCTCGGCAGACTCCTTCGAAGCTCTCCCGAGCTTGTGCCGGCACCTGAAAATGCATGAGTACGTACGATGACTCCACAGTTCAAGAAGTTCTGTACAGTTTAATGCGTCACATGTGTCTGTCTTGGCATCGACCGAACGGTGTACTTACTTGGAGGTTAGCATTTAGGTTGCCCTCAAGAGCTTCAATCCGGTAAGCACATTCTCGTGTTAGAGCTCCCAGTTTGAGATACTGTTTCCACGGGTGGCGGAAGCGGAATTCCCCATGGCCAGGTTCCCACCTCGCAAAGTTTGCCTGCCAATAACCAAAACAACAGTACTGATGTTTCCGATGATCCACTGATTGAGAATGAGCTGAGTTTAGTCGCAAGGAGAGGATAACTTTACACACCAAGGACTCTTCGGTAAACTTGGAGCCGAGGATGCTCTTGTATCCTTGAAGAGACTTGCTTTTAGCAGTGTCCGCACCTGTATCTGCTGATGTTTTGAAGAACTCGTCTCCAAAACCTGACCATCAGAAGTACAGATGAATTTGCTTACGTATCGTTATCAACTGTACATTTTTTAGTTATGGATGCAACAATATGCACCTTCCAAGAAGTTCCCAAGCTTCTCCATGTTGAGGGCAATTAGATTGTGCAGATCCTGCCCAGCCCACACCGGGCACACAAAAATTGAGACGATCAAACAAGTTGCACCACCGATGAGGATGGTTGAGAGCCTCCTATGAGCCAACATCAGTATCTCATCATCCCGATAACCAGATACAGATACGAGTGAGAAGGTCAGGATGAATATCAGCATCCCATAGTCGTATCTTGCCTTGATTCTGGGAAAGAACCTCATAAACGTCGTTGTGGCGGCTATTAGACAAGTGAAAATTAGCAAACTGTGAGTAATCACAGAAATATCTTGCCTTCTCACTATGCTCCGGGGTGGCGGCGCACGGTGGGGGAAAGCAAAATTCAATTACCTTGTAGAAAGACGAAGAAGCCGAGAAGTATAGGCTCGCCAATCTTGCCCGATAGACAAGCCAGGTGATGCACTCCAACGCCTAGAGCTCCAGCTAAGAGTGTTGCTAGTCCCCTGTTCAGCCCTTTGCTAAGAGTAGCCCCTAGAAGAAAATCCATTGAAACTAAATGATTTCTAAGTGTTACCAATAAGGTCAAGTTGCAACTCTGACAATGGTCTTACCTACGGAGAACTCGAACACGACGACAACAGTCATCACGGCCCACATTGCAGTGGCCCCAAAGTTAGTGTAAAGAGGTTGGTAGTAGTAAATGAGCGAGACAAGGGTGAGGGCCAGCCCCACTTTCAAGGAATGGATAGCCCTTCTGGGATCATCCTTCCCCACTTTGATGATATCTCGACTCGCAGTAGACACTCTGGCAAGAGCGTTCCCCACCACCGACTTCACCCGCTGCCAAAGACAACCCACAGTTCCGATCTTCGAGTGCTCCATTTCAGTTTCCATGCTGGAGAAGAACGCAAGCACCGGTAGGATGGAAAGGACTCTAAGTCTCAGCTTGGCAATGAGATGGCTGGCTGAGCTTGGTCCTTAGGGGTCTTATTTATAGGAGGCTAGCAAGGCTTCACGTTTGGGCGGCCACAAGACAACAGAAGATAATTTATTCATTTATTTATTGGTAATTTGGTGGGCGATGCGAGTTGTACGAAGCAAGTACAATCAAAGTTCTGTAATGGTTCCTTTTCTTTTTCTTTTTCTTTCCTTCTTTCTAATCTTTTACCTCATCGGTTGACTGGTGCGGTGTGTTTCCACTTCACAGCAGCCCGCAAATCCACAATATTTTAAGAATCGGGAAACCGGTTTCAAGTGAGTGGATGCTTCCATCATATGACAAAGCATTCCATACTTTGCTTTGCCATATCTGTAGCCCTTGCGTTGTTGCCTGATCTGAGATGGCCTTTATTTCATGTGTGACGGGGTCTCAGGGTATTGGATAGTTTCCGGATGCAACTGACTTTGGATTAGAAACTCGCCGGAAATTGCATCAGCAAAGTTCATGAATCTCAAGTTTATCTAAGTTATCTTTATACTATGATCTAGTGTCGAATGATCAAATATTTCCTGGAGTAGGCTAACATTTGAATCAGTTAACAACAATAGGGCTGCTGACGATAATTCCCATTTTAGTCAGCAGCAGTTAGCTTCACAGCTCTGATATGTCAAGAGGAAGTCGGGAATATGCTCTCTTCCCCTTTGTTTGTGCTAGAATTTCTTCGAAACAAGACACGTTCTTCCTCCAAATTTGTGTGTTCATTGTCTGTAGCTGGAGAATATATATATATGTAAGAATTTCTTTATGAAGATATATAAGCCAGCAGTTTAATAGCAAAGCAACCTGCCCTTTCTCCTCCAAAGACGTATGTATCAGCTATTTGTGTTATTCTAAAGGGACTGAGGAGAACAAAGGAATTTGTACAGGGCATAAGGAGTTGTCTGAGGAGGAATTCATCAGCAAGCTGAGAAATCAAGATCATACTAATTAGCATAACAGCAGGCAAGCATTTCGCTGCAATTTGGCATCCGCCGTCATGGCTAAAGGTTTTCCGATCGTCCTTCCTTCCCGTTGCTGTATCGCACGACACCGAGTTAGTAATTGGAAACATTTTTTTTCCCTGTAATCTCCTCCTGAGGTTTTTCATCCACCCCATGATGCTGTCCTGCTGCGGGTGAGAATAAAAATGATGCAGGTCTAGCTTTGCAATGAGCGAACCACATGTTTTCCATATCGAAATCATTTAAGCTGATGGTCCGACATCAAGATTCGGGAGTATGGCAACAAGTTCGGTCTCAGAATTCATTCCATTTGATTGATTGGAGACAGATCAAACAATCTCTGAAAAAGGCAAATATTGAAGAACTTTACGAGGAGATGGTCCACATGAGGGATGTAAGAAGCATAAGAATATGTTCTTCATCTTCTGAAGGCTAAATTTCCAGCATTTACCCGTTTTTGCAGCGTTACTTTAAGTGACACTTCCGCGTGAACTGCAATTTTTCCTTTTAATGCCAATCGCAGATATCATCCATTCTTCATCAAACTATCTTTATCTCGTGGTTGACCCTTTTTTACTTTTTACTTTGAAATTCGGTTGGACCCATTTCCTACATCAGCCCTGCCACTAGTTGCAACTCCAGAGCAGTCATTTCCTCAGAAATTAGATGTTGCAATCTCAATTATCATATCCGTATTCACAAACATCTTCTGCCGTACAAGCACAATCAAGATTCTTATTCAGTGGCAGTACCAATCCCACTGTTCATCAATTCTCTTTTTATAGTCATGGCAAGTGGGAAAGAACTCGGCTTTCTGCTCGCTCTCAACATGTCCAAGACCTAGCAGGTTCCGCTTGATTTCATCCATAACAAGCTACTGAGGCCCACACATAGCAGGGATGGAGGCAGGCTGCATGCAAGAGGGGAGAGGATCTGTTGAGTTCACTTCGCTGGTCTTCGCATTCTGATCAAGAAGACGAATGAATGACATGAATATCTCCATCCTCGTTATATCTCTGTTCGCCTACAAAAATTGATTCAAAATCCCACAATTTCAGAACTAAGAACTTCCTGCTTATCTTCTTCTTTCTTTTTTTTTAGTTGTAGATAATGGATATTATTAATATAGCGTTTCTATTGGTAAAATGTTAGAAGAATTTACCTCCACAGAAAATCGAGCCCAAACCTTGTCATTTCGGGCTTCCATCACACCCTTCAGGATGGTTAATCCTAGTCCTCGGATCATGTCAGCTATTTCAAGAAATAAACCCTGATTTTCACAAAGCATCTGCAAGAATGACGAACCATTGCTAAAACACATGGAGAGCAAAGAGAAACATCTTGAAACTAATAGTGCACTACCTACTGATAACAAAAATAGTGCAGTACCTCCACAAGAATCTGTCGAGGAGAATTAAGATCCTCGACTATGATGGGGCAGACCATCGACTGGGACCCAACTTCAAATGCCCATGTTGCCCCTCCATCCAAGTTGTCCTTTAACAATAGTCCCCCTTCCTTACTGATGATCTAGATTAATGATAAACAAAATATAAAAGGCTTGACAGAAAAGCAAAAGGATCCGAGCAAACCAGCCCCAGAGGGAAAACAACAGCAACTCACTAGAGTGATAGCTGTTTGGTTTTTGAAAATTGACTCAGATTTCTGATATCGAAGATCAAAAATGCTTTCGAGATCTTTTGTTTTCAGCAAACAAACAAGTTTTGTGCTTAATATTAAAAATGTTCCAGAGCGCAATCTGACAAATACTAGTCAACTAACAATTTCTTTTGCTGTATATTTCAAGGTAAAATGGGAACTATGTCTATCTGCAACAATCAAATTTTAGTAAACAGCAACATTAACATTTCAAGCATATGCGAAGGTTCATGAACATGGTATGTCCAAGGGAGATATGTACCATGGATTCTCCCGACTCTTTAAGCTTGTCTGCATGCTTTGTAACACTCTCAAGGAAAAGCATATGCTTAATTGTTCTTTCCAAGAGAGCATCTATACTACACTGTCACCCATCAAAAAAAAAAAACAGCATTGTCAACTGAATTTCACGAACTCAGATGAAAAGAAATGAGAAATAATAATATTATTAAGCTGTTACCTTTGCCCCATTAGGCACAATTTCTCGCAGTTCTTTCAAGCGGTCCTGTATCATTTGTCGATCCTTTGGCCTAGGCCTTGGGTTTTCTCCTGGTTTTAGCCTCTTCCTGTTTGGTTTAGTGACCTCAGTAGACCTCTTGGAATAACCAGTTGGTACAATAGTCTCAACATTTACAGCATGATTCTGTTCAAGCCATGAGCTGACTTGGGACCCACAGAAGGATGTAGCCTGCGAGAAAGTTCCTTTGTCACCACACCTCGAATGGAAGGCAGGAGAAGCAGAATTCTTGACTTTCTCCATTGGCTTTGGAGTTCCGAAAATCTCCCCCTCAATATGCTCAGGAGACATACTGGTCCCATGAAAGGTGTGAACATAGCTAGGAACAGAGGAACTGCTCATCTTAGTCAAAGTAGTCTTACAAGAAAGATTATCATTCGAACTGTGTTTTGAAATAGAGAGGCTCCTAGACACTGCGGCATCTAAAAGATGATCACTACTCGTTCCTGAGAGGATTCCATCACATTCATACAAGCCCTCAGTGACTGCACAAAAGTCAGAGCCATCTTCCCCCATAGTCATTGAACTTGGAATTTCCTTGCCTTTTTCTCCTGAACAATGGACACCAACACCCAGTATTTTATTCTTAAGTTCAACCCCCAAGACATCAAATAAGTCATCTCCCAAGAACTGTTGTTGGAAAGATGTCTCTTTGTACTTGATGTTTCTGGCTGGACTCTGACTCCCGGCATCTTGTTTCTCAAAATGATGATCCCACTGGGAAGGGGTCTCTCCCATCAACATATGATGATCTTCGTTTTTGGGAAATTCCACCTTAGGAAGATGTGATGAGTTTGTAGAAAGGGCATGACCCATCATATTGACCAAGGGAGCCTCTTCTGATTTTGATGAGTCACGCATGTCTTCCTTTGGATGGTTGATTGCAGTCAACAGAGGAAAACTTGGTGGTGAACTTAACATTGAAGGATCATTCAGCATGGAATCAGAAAGTTGAAGCAACTCATGGATCACAGCTTCATTAGCTTTGTGTTGGGGGTAGTTGTCACAGAGAATTGTCTGTTTCCCAATTGGAATTAAACTGTCGCACCCCACATCAGGATTATGCAGAATCTCATCAGCTCTGAGAAAGCTGCTCCCTGACTGCTCTTGGAAAGGTGGACTCGTTTTCATGACTGGACTGGCCTTTGATTGGCAACTTTTCAGCTGGTTAGAATTTTGGAAGACTGAAGAAGTCAGGACATCATGGACATTTCCAAGTGGAGCAGATGGCTGACTTACTTGCCCTGAGACCATGTGGTGAGTCAGTTGACAATTCCCTTGTGGAATGTTACAAGGCATTCCAAGAGAAACAGGTGCCTTGACTTCTGCAGAACAGTTACCAGAGAAAAGAGCATTCTGAATGCATCCAAGTTGAAGGATCAAGCTCCTCACAGTGTTCACAAATCCCATATTTTCTATTATCTGAAAGGGCCAAAAACGGAAAATCCATTAGTCAGAAACCATGAAAAGCCCTCATGGAAGATCTCAAAGGAGAAAGCTCACAGATAAAGAAGAACCAAGCTGCACAACTCCAAGGGTTGATACTGGAATGACCACAACTGTCTGCCAAGAAAGTACCAGAAATGAGATACAAGGCTTCTACCATATTAGGAGCAAGGAAAGCGATGTACCTCAATACCAGCAGAAAATTGGTTATGCATCTCATTTGACACCTGAAGGGGGGATAAGAAATGGCAAAAGCCAGCCATAAGTTTTAAGCCAAAAATTAGTTGACATAAAGTAGCACTTAATTAGTCCATTCATACTGTGGCCTTGAAAACTCCTTTACAAGAAACAACAGATCACGTATCAGATCTGAGTCCTTGATACCTGTGGAGGATAGATGTCCCCATTAAAATTTTTTGACAGAAACCATTGATGATTCCCCGTGACTGCAGCTCGACCAGTTATTCTGGTTTAAGGAAAAAAAAAATTAAAAGTGTAGAACAAATTGATTCAATACTGAGTCAGTATTGTGAATTCCCGGAGAAAAAAGTAGATGAGTGTTATCACAAAGGGAGAGAATATCCAACACACCCTTCACCCATGATAACAATTTGATTCATGTCCATCATTCGGTCTATCAACAATTGAATCTTCCCAGCCTGCAGAACTTCAGGAGTCATCAAACACCATTCTCTCTCTCCTAAGGACATCTCAGGAGTCCCAAATCCAGAAAATTTTGAAGGATCAGAGCATAGTAATGGCTCGTAGTAACATTCTTCCCAGATTAACAGCCTGCAAAACTGGCACATATCACTTACATTCGCAAGAAGAAGAATGAATGGCCCATTATTATTGAAAGCATCATGAATTCATTTATTTAAGAACCAAAAAAATCCAATTTATGTGTAAGAAAGGATATCACGGTGCCTCATTGGATCCCAAAAATATATTTCTTTTATCAAGTGAAATTCAGTCAGCAATGAAAGAGGGAACTCAGACTAGCAGAAAGCAATGGGATCAACCTAACCCTCTACCTCCAAAGTGAGAACCATCTAAAGGGCAACTGTCACTTACATAAAACAAAAACAGGACCCAAATAGAATCAGAGAAGAGATATATTCTCAATCTATACTTGTATAGCTCCAAGTTCAGGAAAAGTCAGTCCAATAAGATAAGACGCTGGCTGAATCCACCATTTTAACTCAGATTCTCGCGGACAAAATGAACAAACCAAACCACAAACTTCCAAATATGGAACGAGAAATTGACAGTGACGAGTCTGGGACCATGTTTCTTTCAGAAATATAAGGTCTTCAAAAATGAACCTCATCAGCCGAAGAATCATAAATAAACTAGTGCTTTTGTTTCACCAAATGAACTCAATAGACCCACATACAGAATTATAAACTATATATTATTTAGACCAGAAATTATATTTTCCAAAATCTGCAACTCCAACGGACCAACACAAGGGGGAAAGGTTTGAATTTGATATTGTTACTAGCAAGAAATTCCCAACCCAAGAACAGAGTTCCAAAACCGAAAAGTTAAGGCAAGTTTCCGAATTTTTTCATTAAGATCAAAAGCAAGATAAACCCAAAGCGGATCAGAGAACGACATCAAATTGATCACAGAAACACTAGCCTTACGCAACTGTTAACTGCTCATTCAACGGTTTGACTCAACTATTACGAATTTGCTCCTTCATATTTGTCGGCAACCAAACAAAAGATGACAGCTTTAACACGAAAAGGACAAAAAAAAACTTGAAAAGAGGGATTCTTTACTCGGGATCGTGGCAGCCAATCTTCCAAAAGACAGCGTAAGCACATTGATTTACACCGCAGAGCGTCTTCAAAGCTTCTTTCAGCAGATATCCCATGGCTGTTTCTGAGGTTTAAAAGAAAATGGGATGTACTCCTGGGAAATATTTGACAATTAATTACAAGCAGAAAAGAGTTGGCTTCCCCCCACAAGCTCGCAGTGGCAGGAGAAGAATTGTATATAAGGAAAAAGACTTCGCCGTTGCCGGCGGCCGTGCATTCCCCTCGCAGATGACAGCTCGAAGCAACCTAACTTCCGCGGCACGACCCCCTACCCGCCTGCTGAGTCCTCAGCCCACCGCTCTTCTTCCTATCAGGATCTGGGTTCCCAGCTAGCATTCTTCTGCAGCCCATTCCGGCGTGGAGGAGATGAAGGGGAAGAGCGAAGCTTGCGGGGAGAAGGAGAGGAAAAGCAGCTCGGCCAGCCCAACAAACCCCCGCAGGAACGGGAGTGCCTAAATGATGCCGAAAGCTTCGAGCTTGTACATGGCCTTGATCTGCTCCATTTTTCAGCCTCGGGGCGACGGTGCTCTTGAGCTGAAGAGGAAAGGAGGAACGAGCGGGGGAGCTGAGTAAGTTAGTGAGTGAGGCTGAGAGACAACAACACGGGTCGTCGTTGCTAGGTGAGTGTCACCGCGGGAGGAGGGAGACGGGGGTCTAGTAAGGGAAGGCTGGCGGGCCGAGTCCACACTGTCTTCCAGCAGAGCTCTCTCACTATTTTTACCCTCTCTCTCTCTCTCTCTCTTTCTCCCCCTGTACCGAGCAGCGTGCGGAGCTTATAATTTTTCAGGTTATTCTATTTTTTTATAAATAATGAATAATCTTTAAATTTTATTTTTATAAATAAAAAAACTTTTATATTTAATCAATTTTATAGCTTTTCTACCGGGGATTCAACTCTCACCTCATTATTCAAATTCTGGATATTGGGTCACACCTTAGAATAAATTCCCCTTTTGCTAATGCGCCACAGCAACTTGCCTGACTGAGTAAGGGTGGGCTTCCAAAACAGTCCCATGTTTTTTTCCCAAATTACGGAAATTGCACCTCGCTCAAATTTCTCCTTTTTTTAATTTATCAAATATTATAGACTATATAAATTAATCCTTTTTGACAGGCCCGGGTGAGAAGCGGAGGAGTCGTGTCGCTTGTCCATGGGCGCTAGCAGTAGCGCGGGCTTCTCTCGTGCTGACATCAGAACTGTCATCGCTCTCCGGTTTCCCTCTAATTTACGCTCAAATGCCACCAGAAGCTCAAGCTCCATCGTGCGGCTTGTGTCTCAGCCTCTGAGCACCTCATACAGATACTTTTCCCGCGTCTTGGTGACATGCTGGTGATGCCTTCACCGGTATATGCATGTGCCCGACGATCAATGTCTCTTCCACGGAACTTATTGACTATTTAACCATTATTCTAATTTCATTTCAAGAAATTCATCCATAATGAATGCCTAAATTTAAAGTAAATTTTCAATAATGTGCATCTTCGATTATACCATAGATTAAGTTACATTTTTAAAATACAAATGGGGATGGGAGCTCACGCATGTATTTTTTTATAATTAAGCCATTAATTCACGAGCATGAAAGATAGATAATGGATGAAGAGTTATAGGGATAGAGGCTTACGGGACTAATCTTCGTAGCGTGAGAAATCTTAGTTTTTACTATAATTCAAACGAGAGGTCTCCGGTTACATATTTGATGATTTATATCATTGTCAACTAATTAGTAAAACCCTTAAAAGCCCACATCTCAAGTTCTGAACTTTGTAAGAAGCAGAAGCTGATTAAGATGAATAATGTATGTATAATGTTGTTAAATTAAACTAAGGTAGACCAGTTAATTTGCATCGGTTCGAAGATTTAGAGCCATGTTAGCACGGCCAACTATCTTGCTAGCCCGAAAATCTTGACATGTGTACGAATATTTCGTACTTTTTTTTGGAGGTCTAATCCAGCCCGAATCAAAAAATGATTTTTAAAAAAAATAAATGTATATAATTTAATACTTTAAAATAAGTTTATATACAATATAATTAATATATTAATCTTAATATTATATAATTTTTTTTTCATATTATACTTTTAATTCGACTAGTTTTTGACATGGACAAGTGAGGGTGGGAATAGATAAAAAGAGAATAAGGGATAGCATGTAATGAATTTTCTTTTTTTTGTAATTTATATGAAAAGTGGAGCACTAGTGGGGTTTTGATTTGCTTTAAAACTTTTTTTTTTAAGAAAAGATGAAAAATATATTATTATAATAAATTTTATTAGAATTAAATTTTAAAACTCTTAAAAATTAAATGATTACGACACATCATATCATTATAATTCACTTCAACCCTCTTATTATACACACACACGATGCATACAACCAACTGATTGCAGTGCCATTCCATCGAGTCGGTAGCGCTGTGCTGCTAATAGAAGACCATAAAACTAAGTGTTTGAATAACTTACACATTGAAACGTGTACTCTTCTCTCCCTCTTAGTGGATCTCTAATGCACCTTCCCCCTCTATGTTGGATTTAGTAACCAGGGCAATAATGATCGATCCACGATAGATTCCACAAGACTTATTTTTAAGATCCGCAACTATCTATGTATGAACTCATCTCATGATGATAATGATGATGATGATTATTATTATTATTAACAGTTCAAATAGTTATTCGAATAGTATATATAAAATAACTTGTATTGAGAAATAAAAATGATTATATACTATATAATGACGATATGAGAATTTTCAATTCTCCCCAGGTCCATGGTTACATCATTAGGCATTGAATTATGGTTGACGAACACTAAAGATGAAAGTGGGAGGGTATCCAAAGCAAGATGGAGGTGTGCAAACGGCAGATGTCAAATGCAGTACACAATCTAATGCCCTCAAAGGGGCTTTAGAGGCTGAAGCTTTTTTATGATAGTGAGAGTTGAAGATGACGGGAAAATGCCGGGAGGGGGGCGTGGGGTGGAGGGTGTCTTTTCTTTGTGGGGAGAGCAACAAGTGCTTCCCCACTCTCTCTGCTCTCTGCTCTCTGCTCTCTGCTCTCTGCTCTCTGCTCTCTGCTCTCTTCCACTCCCTATCACCAACCCCACAAATTACAAATCATTTCTTGGGAAAGACATGATTGAGAGCTGCAGGAGTTGGACTGGTTGGAGCATTATCAGGCCATGAAAATATTATTGATTATGGTGAAAATTTTTGTGATAGGTATTTTATTTTTCTTATTATAGGTTAACAAGTCTTATTACAGTCTTTGATAATTACACTAAATTATTTAGGAATATACAAAAAGAACCAAATAACCAAATCGAATCTTGAACTAAACCCAAAAATGGTTCGCAATGAACCGATTCTTATATAATGCGGTCTATTTAGGTGAAGCAATGTAATTAATTACTAAATTCAAAAGATTCGGTTAATCGGTTCAAATCACTAAAGTATTTTTTTAATATTTAAAATGTTGTAAATATATTAAAATAAAATTTTAGAAAATGGTTAGAGATATATATGTTTTCTTTAATTATTGTGTAGTATATTTTTCATTAATTCATTTTAAATTTCATCCTAAATAGGTCTAGTAGTATTAATTCTCATATTTAATTATATTTAATTAAAATTTCTATGATTTTAATATTTTTCTTTTTGTTATTTTATGTACCTCCTTGTTGTATTTCCATACTATTTTTATTTTGTTTCAGTTCGATTTATATTCGATTTGTTAATTATTTTTTAAGATAAATGGTTCGAACCAGTTTAAAACAAATTTGGCTCAATGAATGTGTAATAGTTATGGTTTGGTGATATAATGCACAAATTGAATTGAACCACCTTAACAGTTCAACAAAATTCAGTCAGCGAATTGAACTGGGAGCATCCCTAAAATTATTTGAAGAAAAACTTTAAAAAAATACAAAAATAACACATATTTTTAGTGAGTAAAAATTTTATCAAATATAAATATAAATTTATACAATCCCATATCATATAGCATATTTTATAACAAGTCAGTATAATATAACGTGAAATTCTGATTTTATATATAGAAAACTGGGAAATCAGACGGAATCAAACACACCCCCACAAGAAATTGTTAAATGTAGAGATAAGAAGATGGAAGGGCAACATGAGACAAGTGGCATGCGAATCTTGGCTTAACGGAGATTGACCCATTTTAGTGTGCCTCAGTGCTCGTTGTACGTGTAGCCCAAACGATTGGATCACACCTCATCGTGCAAAATATCATTCGAAAAATGAGGTTTGAGGATGGTATAGTATGCATCTACCTAATGTTAAACACTTTTTCTCTTGTTTTTATTATTTTTTTATTTTGAAATCATAATCCATATTGACCGACGTATAATCAATCCATCACAAATTGTTTTTGACCTGTCTCGACTCTAATGCAGTCACACATGTGTTTAGGTTCCTTATTAAGAACAAGCAATTATGATATAAAACCTGAATATTTATAGATTAAGTAAATAAGATAGTTAGATGGTCGAAAAATAATTTATTTAAAATCAATAACAGCTTGTAAAAAGTTATAAAATACTTATTTACCTATATTATATTTTTTTATATTTAAAAAATTGAATAAATTGAGATAGATTTTATTTATTAAAAGTCGGATGAAGCCACTGATGAGTAGAATTAATTTGCTTAATCAGTAATCCGTTTTGGACCTCTTGGTCAGATGGGGATCCGTCCTGATCCTCCCAGATTTCTCCACACAGATCTCTAAAGTTGATGTTACCGTGATTTTTGTAGGCAAAATAAATTGGCTGGGTAAGACACGTGTCAATTGCCCAGTTGTCCTCCTACCGGCGTCGACGTCGTGGAGCTTCCTCCCCGTCTCCGGCCAGGGCGGATTTGCCCACCTTTTCTCCTCTCTATTCTTTTTTTTTTTTTTATAAACCGTTGTTATCCAATTTGATTTTGTCCAGCTGATTAATTCATATTACTCCGAGTCGGCCTATTTAAGGGGTTAAGAACTTCTCACCGCAGGTGAAATTCGAATTTAAATCCTCTCATTGAGATGATAAGTGTCGAACCACTCTATCACGCCCACTATAAATTTTTCTCCTCTCTCTATTCATGAGTCTGTGTCTGTCCACAATACATATACATTCACCACTCAGAAGATTATAAGATTTTTCAGAAAAAAACAAGAGACATATATATATATATATATATTGATAATGAAGGAGAGGCACGTATGAGAACCAATAGACAGGTAGATTTTATTATTCAGAAAATAAAAGGTCCATTAGAAAAAGGAGTGTGAAATAAAAATTCACTCGATTACTATTGCAATATCAATGGGGGAATTGTACAACGTCGGATTCCATTAGACAGAAAGGGCGAGATATCAGACCAAACTTCCATTCATGTCGTCCAACCTAATGGCAAGATCGATCTTGTTGTCTGATTTACACAGATTCACTCCCCTTTCCCTTGAACGAGAACCGCCCGGACACTCCACCTTTTCCGAGACACTGATAATTAGTTGAGTTCGACATTATGGGAATCGAACAGTCAAGTTGATTTCCATAGTTTCGAGAAATGATGATCTCTTCGCATATGCTATGCATGGATTCTGTGACTGTGAGTCCCCTGGTCCGGCAGCAAACCGAGTTAAGCAAAACGGGCTCCTCGTTATTCCTTCATTTCACTTAATCATATCTGTTAGATTAGATCAACTAAATCGAGAGCAAGATACAAGGAGAATTGTTCTCCGGTGGCCACAATTCACTTTTATTCGCTCTGTCTAACAAACACCGGTGATTAATGCACAGGCCTGGTACCATCACGCGACAACATCGGAATGCGAATGAAATCCAATGGGCAAACCAGCCATCGGGCTCGGCTCGGTGGTGACTGTGTGGGGTACTCCTCCCCACCCCTGTCAACACCCGAAGAACTGACGTGTTACTATCCTCGTTGGATCGGGATAAGCTCTACGATGCAAGGTCACGATCGTTTCATGCGATCGTTTACCGGAGACTCAAAGTTCCCTTCACTGATTTCTCTCAGCTCCGGCCTTAACATGAGGCATGTCTAAGCGTACGGACCAAGAATGGCTGACCGACATCGTCTCCTGGGTGTAGAGCTCTTGAAACCACGGGCTCGGCCCATTCAATCGAGGCCCATTTAGCTTCGCACGCGATTTGTCTTCCTGCACCTCAGCCCGTGTGCGAGGACTCAGAGGATGTGTCGTCATTCGGAATAAAAGAAGGGTTAACAAATCCCTCTAGAGCGGTTGAATCTGATGCACCATCCATCACTTTGAAACCCAACGAGAATAGAATCGAGTCGCTTCCGGCTTGGCTTGTAGTCATAGTCAACTAGCTTGCCAACATTTAGATCCGGCTCTACCCAAACTTTTCTGGTTCACCCCAACATTCCCCACTTGTCCGACTGCTGCTGAGCAGTTTTTGGATATCAAAGGGACCTCCCCAGAAGGTAATTTTAATGTGGCCGCAAGAAAACTACAAGCGCTAACGCAGCTTTCGAGAGACGCTCTCTTGCTTGCTCCGTTCTAGCCTCCGGTTGCTGGGGATTCCCCTTAGTCTAATTCCACGCCTTATGACGAAAGGGGAGTCGGCGTGGCGTAAAGTGAAGATGGAGGGTGGCCAAGCCAACTTCTGGGGTATTCCGAAGGTGTAACCTAGGCAACGAAAAAGGGGCCCGATACTTCAACTAGAGGAGCGACCAGTTGGTTCACCAAACCCCGACCCAGCGTCGCACCTTCTCTAGGTCCAATGTGAATAGGGTCACTTAGCCATGCTTCATAATTGGAAAAACGAGCACCGGGGGAATACATCCCACTCAGCCAAAGAAAAATAATGATGATGATTAATTAATCCGACTAGCCCTATACACAGGGTGGTGCCAGTCCCGAATCGATGTCCCTATAGGTAGATAGCTAAGGAAGAAAATCGCATGAGTTTTATACTGGGAGTACATCAAGAGAAGAGCGAAAATAAAATTCGAACGGGTCTCTAATTGGACGATGGTCTCCGACCCTCGATGACCTACTGAATATAAATTTCCCTAGAAATTTTCTCCCTCTTATCTTTCCTTTTTTCCGATATGAATGTTTTCTTACTGGCGACTTTTCTCGATCAGAGACGTTGGCATGGAAGTCCAAAAGGTTGAACGCCACAGCCGACGGACAAAAGCTACGGTGGGTGCGCACGATGAACAACCGGGTCAGCGCCTGCGCCGTCTCATGTTGTTCAATTGTTTTACTTCACTTTTCTATTCTTCTTCTTCTGTTCTTTGTTTTTTGCCTTAGAAAAAAAAAGCACGTGTCGTGACTGAACGACTCACGACTGCATGAACTGGGGGAAAAAAAATCTAAATTTCATTTTTTTAAGGAAAAAAAAGAGTTCTGTGAATTCGGCAGCCTTTTTTAATTAAAAAGGTTATTATTATTATTATTATTATTATAATATAGTTAATATTTTTTACATTAGATTATGTTGACTGATTGACGCTTTCACCATTATATTAATGCAGAACATATATTGCATATCTGATTGAGAAACATAACAATAGTAAAATTGTTTCTATTATTATAAGTTTTTCATCTTGAATATTGGCACGCATGAATTCAATGGAGCCAAAACCGCTTGTCACTGACACATTACTCCCGGCCCCCACACATCCGCTGTCGGTCAAAGTAGAGAACTCGTGGTTTCGAATTTGGATTATGTAAACTAATTCCAACACTGATTTTTAGTCGGTTCGAAATTTTTGTGGTTTATAGCTTTTGCACATGAATACCACTTGGGCGCATAATTGAGAGAGTCATGTGGACTCTACCTGTCTACATGAGGAGCTTCATCGGAGTTTTGATCAGTGAGCGGAGAAGTCAACCCGGCAAGCGTATACATCATACATATCGAGCCGAAGAGCATGTCTATCGATTGTTTCTCTTCCTCCATGCGTACCGTGGTTGTCTTCGAATCAGAATCACCGTCCTATGGGGCTTGGTATGGTTCAAACACGGATTTCATCCAAATCGAATTTCCAATCGGGAAGCATGCTCGAACAGAAGAACGCCGGCCCTTCAAAACATACTAGGGTTTGCAAATTAAACATTGATTAAAACAATTTTAAATCATAATATAGCAAAATTTAAGTAATTATAAATTTTCTTCATAAGAATAAGAAAGAAAAATTGAGTATTAAGTTAGGATGTATGATCACGGCAATTGAAGGACGGGGTTGTGGATCCGAGGGGCCGCTGGCCGCTGATTCAGGGGGTGCAGGCTAGGAACCGCAATCACTGAAACAATGCTCCGTTTTCTCGATCAGTGTCGACGAAGATATATGGAAATTTGACACCGTCGATATATATAGATTCTAATATTCAATCACATGGTCCATTTTTTTAATCTACGATGAAAAATCAGATTCCTTCCAAAATTAAAGACACAATAAGGACAAAATATTCTCGTGTGTATAAAAAATATATCAATGAATTTAAAATAGAGAACTAATAGGAGAATGGTATTTAGTACAGTGGTTCTACTCTTAATCTAATAATTAAAAAATTGTAAGTTTAATTTTTATTGTGTGACTTCCCGTACCCTTCATTTCCTCTCCGCCCCTGCTATCATCTTTTACATCCATGAATATGACATGTAATGAAAAAAATAGAGAAAAAAATCATCATAATAGTTACCTAACGTCAAAATTTTCATTCAATGTGGCGGTGGAGTAATTGAACTGGAGGTCTGAAAGTAAACCGACGATGTAGAAGAAAAATCTTTGAAGTTTGGGTTGGGTTCCAGCCCCGTTTCTCACCCTAAGGACTTTGAAAAGGGCACCCCGCCAACGCCAGATAAATGCGCAGACAATGTTGAAAATCTAAAGGGACTCAAAGACACGGATTTCATTTCTATCATGAAAATTTCACGTGCTATTCATTACTTTTCTTTTCTTACTCTCCGTAAATCGAAAAATATCATAATTTATCATACATACATATATATATGTGTGTGTGTATAGGATGACATGGTGAGAATGAATAGCCCTGGCTAATTTCTTCTGTTCAAATGAGAAATTGCTTTTTTTTTTTACTTTTAATTTTAAATCCCACCGAAAGGAAATCAATAATTAATCTAGGGAGCTCCTCATCAGCGGCTTGACTTCCATCAAGCTTGCATGCATGTTTCCTGCAATCAATCTATGGTATTATTTCTCCCCAGGATGATGGGATGCGAATAATAAAATTATAATTCCACGAGAGACCTAGAGTTGCTTGATTTATTCTTATTTTTTGCACGAAATGTTTAATTTATTATTAAAAATAAGTATATTTAATTATAAAAAAGCGTACTTGATGTAAGGATATTTGCTATCATCAAATAATAAATTTAATTTTTATTATTAAAGAATACCAGACACGCTTTTTATTTTATTTTATTATTATTTCCTTCCAAATTTACAGAATTTCTTTCTTTTCATAATCAGAGAAAAGGCGAACAAGCTAATGACTAATTTAAGCGTCATCCACCGGGAGGAATTGCATTAACAATATATGTGACCAGGCAGAGATGCTGACCCGAGTCCTTGGAAAGGGAAGGTAGGCAAGCTTAGAATTCTACGAACGAATTGAAAATACTCGGCGAAAAGACTAATCATTCAAAATAGTTCCCGTTGCTTATATATATATATATTAACATCATAATAAGAAAAATTCAATTTTGATCGCATAATATGCCCTACCAAATATTCAAGTTCAGTACGATGCAAGAAATTTAATGGGTACCAACGATCACTCTCTCTCTCTTCTCTCAGTGACCATCATCTTACAATTCCTAAAGCACTCTTTACTCCATTGATGCCTTCTCATGTAAGTGTTGGGGAAATAATAATATGCAGCCTTGGCTCCTGTCGCCGTATCTCGTCCAAAAAATTGATGCCTAATCCTGCATTTTAGCTTTCCTTTTAGCCAGCCGTGCTGTCTTAACCAGGTAATGCTGATGATGAAGAAGTTCAAAAGGATAATGATTTCGAAGAAAATGGGGTTGGTACCCATCCCCCGTCATGAGAGCTCCCGCCCATAATATTTGCCAACTTCCCATTCCCTTCATCCCGGGTTTGACAATGACTAAAAACTTTGGAACATTCTTCTTGCAATGTAACGCACGACACACATGGGGACTTACCCGCCAATGTGCGTTTTTTGACGCCCACAACAACACATCGTGCATTTGGCTCTCCCCCCACCCCCACCCCCCCTACCTTCGTTAATTGGATTTGGACTCTGACCCCGGACCTGCGATACCTGCCACCAGATGTCCGCCACGTGGCTGCTTCGGGAGGTTGGTTCTTCTCCCGTGATGGGATTCCGCTGCTCGCCTCATAGGTTGACCACTCCAAAGTATGACTGGTAAAAGAAAGAAGGAACGGGATGGATGACCGCCACATTTAATGTATGATCCATTCCTTACCTATAAATCAGTCCGCCGCTATCTCTTACCACACCTTGGAACCTGAAAGCAGTAGCTTATGAAAGCAATTCTCTCCGCTTGTGTACATTAATTGATCCCAACCCTTTCATCTGCAGCAGCTCCCCCGAATTCGAGAAGACCCGTGTTTGATCTCCCAATATCGAGATGGAGGAGGATAGGGATATCGAGATCCCTCAGTATTTCGTGTGCCCGATATCTCTGCAGATCATGAAAGATCCCGTTACTGCCGTGACGGGAATCACGTACGATCGTGATAGCATCGAGAGCTGGCTAGCCAAATCCAGGGGCACCGCCACATGCCCTGTGACGAAGCAGCCCCTGCCCAAGGATTCCGCCTTGACACCGAACCACACTCTGCGCCGTCTCATCCAGGCGTGGTGTGTCACGAACGCGAAGAGCGGTGTTGACCGGATCCCGACGCCAAAGGCGCCTCTCGATGGTGCTCGAGTCCTCAGGCTGGTGAGGGACCTTCAGTCCGACCACCTGTGCCTGAGGACGCTGAAGCGGCTCGATGAACTGGGCTCGGAGAACGAGCGGAACCGGAGATGCATGGCCGAAGCCGGCGTGGCAGAGGCGATGATCCCACTGATTATAAAATTTGCCCGGGAGAGGAGAATGGACGGCTTGGCAGAATGCCTGAGGATCCTCAACTGGACCTGTTGCTCCAGCCGCCCTGAACTCAAGCTACTCGTTCAGGAAAATTACGACCTTGTCGACTCATTGTCGTGGATTCTGCAACGCAACATGGGGAGGAACAGTAATATCCCCGTTAAGAGCAGTGCAATGGTGGCCCTGAAATGGATCGCCGAAGTCGCAAGTGTGGTGCTGCTTGATGGACTTAAGCCCGAGATCTTCAAGAGCATAGTGAACGCCATGAGAGAGGTTAGGAACTCGCAACAGGGTATCAAATCCGCCTTGCAAGTGCTCATCGAGACGTGCCCGTGGGCAAGGAACAGGCTGAAGATCATAGAGGCAGGTGCAGCGTTTGAGCTGGTTGAGCTCGAGCTCGAGAAGCCCGAGAAGAGGGTCTCCGAGCTCATCTTGAACCTGCTCGCACAGCTGTGTTGCTGTGCAGAAGGGAGGGAGCAGTTTCTTGGGCACGCTGGAGGGATCGCCATGCTGGCCAAACGGACCCTTAGGGTCTCTCCAGCCGTCGATGACCGGACGGTCCACGTCCTGGCGATGATATCGCATTTCTCAGCGTCGAAGGAGGTTTTGTTAGAGATGCTGAGGGTTGGGGCGGTGTCGAAGCTGTGTATGGTGCTGCAGGCGGATTGCGCGACCACTTTGAAGAGCAAGGCGAGGACTATATTGAGGACGCACTCGAACGTCTGGAACAATTCTCCTTGTATTGCCGTTTATCTCTTAACAAGACACTCTGCTAGATAGCCTCCTAATCAAATATTAATTATTATACCGTTGCATGCACTTTAGGCATAAAATTCGTAATGCTTTCATGTTCCAAATGATCATGCAAGTGTAACAATATTACGAAAAGGATTCTGTTCCAACTGCTGAGTTAATTTGATCATGAGAGATTTCTCAGGCCTACCGACTTATAATAGTCCCCACTTTGAACTCCAGGATGCACGATGACCATATGAACGTACGTGGACTCCCTACTTCCCACTAGGTTTAGAGCTCAATGAGCGGGGTGTCCGAGCTGTCTGCAGCGTTGCAGGAGGTTGTCACGGGTGTTGACTTTTCCAGGCGACGGCATTTCTTTCTTTGACCATTCAATAATGGATAACACTGACACGCACACATTTTTTGCGTGCGTTTAGTGTATACAAATTTGTACTACTCCCACCGGCCATCAATGAGAACATAGGAGGAGACTGATGGCAGCAGTGCTTGGGTTTTTGTTTTTGTTTTTGTTTTTTTTTAATGTAAAATCTAACTTTACAGCATAAATTACAAAAATTAACAGTAAAAGTCCATCAAAGCATGTTTTACGGTAATTGAAATTTCCATTACAATCATAACACCCCCAGGAGATGGATTTTTCTAGCTCTATTTCCCATTTTTATTCCTTGAATCGAGTAAAATTATGCTCTTTAAATGTATCAATCACTCTTCACTGTCGATACAAACATGAAGCACGCGAGACTGAGGGGTTCTGACGTCTTGGTTGGTTACTGGAAGAGAGAGAGACAAAGATAAACATGAATTTTCGGAGATCGGATAACCCAAAGTATATGATTATGAATCATATATTTGAGTGAGGTGAATGGATAAAAATATATAATTATATTTTATTTTACCTCCTAATTAGTCTAGCAAGATTGAGTTACCAAGAGTTCGTTTGCCTGTGCAGTCCGGGCCCCCGAGAGGGCTCAAAACTAATATGGTCTGGGCCCAGTTGAGTCAAAGGTGCGTGTACATCGCAGTGCAATCAATCAGTCAATCAATGCAGGAGAGCGCTTTTTTTTTTTGGAACCATTTGTCATCGGAGCGGGACTGATTAACGTACGCGTTGGCCAATATTAGATGATAAAATATATAACTCTTTAAATTATATATATTATTTATAATGTTTGAATTAAAATATTATATTTTAAAAAGATGAATTATATCAATCAATCGATTCATATTAGTAGAAGTTTAACTCTCTTACGAACTCAATTTATGCTCTTAGGTCATATTCTCCTTCCAGTAAACGTAAAATTACAAGAGGATCCAATTAATATTACCTACTAACCATTCCATTTTTCATTCATTTATTAATATAGTAATATTATTTTTTATTTATATTAATAATATTATATATCTCTGTTTATTTCCCTTCCATTTTAGCTGGAAATGAGGGAAACAGAAAACCTCAGCCTCCATACAGCAAATCACCTTTTTACCCCCATTCATATCCAAAAATCAAGAACTGTCATCATGATTAATATGAAGGATAAGATGACAACAAATGAGAAGGAATGCAAGGTGAATTCCTCCAAGCCCTAGAATGCAACTTGAGAATCTCCTTCGCCCGCTCTCTCGTCTTTGAACTGCACCCGACCTGGAGCACCAGGCACAGCTTCGACACGACCCCCACTTGCAACATCTCCTGAAGAACCCTAGAGTTTGCCGAGAACCTCGAGATCGAGCTCAAGACCCTGATAGCCCTGTCGTTAGCCGCGTGTGAAACCCTCAGGATCTTCTTGGACACAATAGCCAAGCCAGCCCCGTGCTTCAGCAGCTCTTCCCGCCCCTCAGCACACCCGCAGAGTTGGTCCAGCACGATCAGTATTAGCTCACAAGCTCGTCTGCTCTCGGAGCTTTTGCTTTCGATGCTGAGTAACAGCTCGATCAGGACCATGACTGCACCGCCGTCCACGGCCTTGATCCGATTCCGGCCCCATGGGCAGAGCTCCACGAGGAGCTTCAGCGCTGCCTTGGAGGCTTGCTGGGATATCTGATCTAATAGGACTCTGACCACCTCCCGGAAGAACTCTGGCGGAACATTCAATAGCTGCATTGGATCAGCGACCTCAAAGATCGATCTGAGCGTGATAATTGCGTGTGCCCTCGACTGGTAGTTCCCGCCGATCTTCAAGACATGAACCAAAGCAGTCACGAGCTCGTCCCTTCTACCGCTTCTCACGAGGTCCTTGATGTTGGATTCAGAAATATTGAGGGTATGCAGCAAATGCAGGGCTTCATCGGTGAGAGCAGCGGATTCACTGTTGCTCGTGATCACCGAAACCACGAATTCCATAATGCCCGATTCCTCAGCTGCAAGCATTTTCCTGCTCCTCTCGCTTCCAGCGGCGATTGTCCTGAGCTGCCGGAGGCAGGCAAGACGCATGTGCGGGAGCTTCCTGCCATCAGAAAGGATCTTCGTGATCTGAGCCCGGTCTACCGGAGGCTTCGGGGTCGGGATCCGCTGGATCCCATGGGAGGCGTTCAGAGTGCACCAGCCCTGGATGAGCCGGCGGAGCGTGTGGTTCGGGGTCAGATCGGTTTCAGACAACATCAGCTTCGTGACGGGGCACGTGCGATTCTTGGATGAGTAGAGCCACCTCTCGATGCTCTCGCGGTCGTACGTGATTCCGCTCGAGGCCGTGACGGGATCCCCCATTAGTTGCAAGGAGATCGGACAAATGAAATGGGAGGGGATCTCCACCTCATCCATGGCGTATGCGGACATATGTGGTAGCTAATTGATGCAACTAGAGCAATTGGAATCTGGACAATCTGGCCTGGAGATGGTGAGACCCTATAAGATATACAGATGAGAGGCGTGGAGGAAGGAGAGGGAAACTTTGACTCACTCGAGAGGATTTGAATGGAAAGTTAAATGTTTTCGTGCTGTGGCTGCAAGCCAATCGCCTAGAGGTTGTCAATGCATTGATTATGCAGGCCGAGGGTACTCTTTACAAGGGGGTTATGGCTCTCCACATGAGGATAATAAATAAGGGATAGAAGTCAATACACGGAAATTCACAAAAGATAAGGTAAAAAAAAAGGTGCGTCAATAAATAAATCGCGGGACACTTTCCAAGGATTGGGAAGATGATATATTATAATACAATAAGAACGTCAAACACCAACATGCATGTATAAGAATTATTTTCCTTATATGAAATTTAATAAAGAAAGAATGATTATATTTCTCGTTGAATTATTTTAACTGGAATATAAAATAATTAAAATTAATTACATTCTTAAAAGGGTCCAACATCTTAAATTAATAATCCTTTAAATGCTTATATATACGAGACAAAGTCCTTAGATTATGATGACAAATTACAACTGGTGCCATATAATTATAAGAAAAGGGAGAGAAAAGAGAGAGTAACATATACGTGTGTATATATCTATCAAAGGGGGATGACTTTTTCATTTGTTTGAAAAAAAATCAAAATAAATTCAATTGAATTAAAATTAAGTATTGATGAAGGGCGTGGGAGGAGCGTCGGCGCTGCAGAAGCCGAGGAGAAATCGAAGGGGAAGGCCAACTTGCTATCGTGCCTTTGACTTTCCCTCGATCATCAGCAGCGTTTTGGAACATTATCAGAGCTTGTTACTAATTATATTTTTATTATAGCTGTGGTCAATCAATAGTTGTTTCCATCGCTATTATATGTATATGTATATATATATATATATATTAGATTTCGTTTCGATGCCATGGCATGACATTGCATTGCATGTGGTGCTGCCGACAGATCCTCAACGGGCAAAGTCGAAGTACAAGTGGGTGTCAGAATACAGATCGAGTGAATAGTATTTATTTGCGGAAGAAGAGTAACATCTTAACCAAAGTTAATTTAAGTGAACAACTGATTTTGATAAGAATATTTTAAATTATTATATTTTTGTCATTTTGTGATATCCATTTATAATAAATAAATAATACTCACCCTAATGGAGACGTGAATGGCTTGATATTGTCTATTGAATATTGTATTTACTTGACCAGCTGAGCACTGTATAATAGAATTTTAATATTTTAATTATATTTTGACTTAGCGTTATTAAAAATAATGCCCTTTTAAAATCCAAATTTAAATATAATTATCTATTAAAGAAATAGCTCTTCCAATCAAGAGTGGTTCTTATCCTAGTTTTCAAAACCGGACCGGGGCTATTGATTCGATCGATTCAACTGGGAATCGGTCATTCATCTGGTCCGACTTCCAAAATTAATCCAATTACATTGTAAATATGATCAATTTCGATTGAATCGATCGATTCCCGGTTGGACCGACGAACCCAATTGAACCAATGAAAAAACTAACAAACTTAAAATTAAAAAAATAAAAATATATTATAATATACTTATTTTATTTTACTATATTCATATTCATATTTTATATTAAACTTGTGATTAATATAATAACTATATTAAGAAATTTTTCTCATAAATCAATGTTAAGTTATGATGTTATATCAATTTATTATTAATATTATACTATTAATATTATTTATTAAATATACGGTTTGACTTATTGAACTCGTAAACCTATGTCTTGACCGGTTTTCGGTCTGATCCGATTTTTAAAACCATGGTCCTTATTCTCATTTCAACAACCGTTTGCAGAACGATAAAATTACAGAAATGGAAAGGAAAGCAAAAGAGATAATGGATACAAGGCACATGGGGGCAATTCGCCACGTAACTGCTGGGTCGGTACATGCATGCATGGGATCAGTTCTCCCATCCCATCCCATCCCACGCATTATTGCCCTAATTTTAATTCTGCGGCAAAGTTGATTCACCTTAAAGGGAAGGCAACGTTGCGGTGAATGAATCTCATTAATCGGATTTCTCATGTCTCTACCTATTACATTTTCCTCTATCTAATTCAAGAAATATGTACGTCATCACGTGTAGATCTGTGGTTTAACATCTCCCATCAATGGGGTCTCTCATTTGATTCATTGATTCATGAAAAAGAGCTCGTTCTTGAATCAAATAATAAGTTACAATGTGTGTATACAATTTATTATTGAACAACGACAGTGATAAATGATCACGCATGTAGGAGCATGAAATAGAGCAAACGAGATGAATGATACATAAATGTACAGCAGGGCCCCCTGGACATTCAAATCGAACGCCGGTAGGAAGGGATGTGTAGGATTACGCGTTGAGTTGGTGTCCATTGAGTCGCGCGTGACCGACTCGGATTCTGCCGCCGGCTTTTGCGACTCTCCTCCGCCTGAGCGGTGCCCATCGGATAGGACGCACGCAGTACCCTTTTGCCTGCTCACAAGGTAATTAGCCGCAGCGTCCAGATTACCAATCGGAGGAGCTTTCACTAAGGGAACAGCCACCGACAACAACGGCAACATGTGGGATCGCCTGTCCGTGTTGACCTTGCAAGTTGTGCCCGGATGATCCAGATGTGATTTTCCTCCCCCTCCCTCTCATACCGTTCGGTTTGCACGGTACGTTAAGTCCAGTCCTAGGAGAAGGTGAGACGATCTGGTCCCCCTGGCCGGTCAATAAAAGCTGCCCCAGATCATCAGGACCGTTTGTTTCACCTGTCGATCGCTCGGTCCAGAGTTCAATGTCTCACTCACATGTCCGTGCAAGTCACGATCGAATAAAGAATCTACATCCCCTAGCAGTGAGCAACTACAAATGAAATCCCGTGAGTCGTAATTGGATTGGTTAAAACGGTTCGTCCCCTAATTAAGCATGCGTGTACTAGCTAGCCAAACCATAAATTTCCAACACAACATCCTCGGAAGAGTACCTCGTCCATGCTTGGTTGCTAATTAATATTGACACTCGAATTACTTCTATGAAAGTGAAGACGAAAATTTCTGATGAGATAAAATCAATTAAAAAAAGAAATGAATAACTTGCCGTGTAGGAAGTCCCGTCGTCTCCCAGATGAAGCAGGAGACATCGTGGTTTGCGTCGACAGAGAGAATGTGAAGGATGGACAGAATTCTGCCACGTCATCGCGTAAGCGCCAACCCTTCACTGCCACTTGGATTTAGTTTGTTCCTCGTATGGGCTATTAATGTTCTCAAGCCCAATGGCTCCACAAATGGGCCTGAGTAAGTACAACGGTGGGCCTACCCGACCATAGGCTTTTGAGTATGGGCTGTTGACATCAAGCCTACAGCCACCATAAAATGGGCTTAAGAGAAGACAAATCGCGGCCTATCGTTAATTAAGTCACTTGCGTTAAAAAATTCATAAATAAATATTTTTCAGTGGACTTAACTCTTTTTTTTTAATAATCGCATTTTTTGATTATCCACAAGAAAGCAATTATCTGATGATTTCTGTGAATTGGAAATTAATTAAAAGGAAATGCTGGCCAGAAATTAAATTAGAAAGGAAATGACCTTCTTAGCCTTAGAGAGTGGCGATCTTTTCTTAATCCCATCAAGCAAGCTAAACGGAGGGGGAAGGCTTTCCCATTGTTTAGTTTTATCGGTTGGGAGAGCGGGAGACGAGCTCCGCGCGATGGGGGAGATAGCGCAAGACGAGGAGTTGCTGCTGAAGAGCTTCTTCGCCGAGGTCAGCGAAGTCGAGCGGGACAACGAGGTCATGAGGTCCCTCCCTCCCTCCCTCCCTCCCTCCCTCCCTCTATCTATCTCTCTGTTGATATGTCTGCCCGATTACTCGTTTCCTCTTTCGGATTCCGGTTTTTTAGGTTAACGTATGATATGATACTTTCCGAATTGAAGAGCCATTCCGTGAATTTATGTGTTTGTTCTAGGAAACTAGGCCCTGTGTTTGCTGTTAATTTTTACCGATTTGCCGACGCTGGAGCTCTGATTTCAGTTGATTGGAGTAGGTTAGAATTTCTGATGTCGGTACTTTCGTATTTTAGCTCGTGAAACGCCTCCGGTGACTTTAGGGATCCCAAGTTTTGAGCTGCGCCTGTTCGTAAATAGGATAACTAGAGTTGGAAATACTGAGGAAAGGTTAACGGAACGGGTTTGATTGTGGCCTGGTCTCTGATTGAGTTGGAGGGATTTTCATTCTTATGTTAATCATCGAATCTTTCTATTAAAGTTTTGCACCCATTCGTATTCTTTTGCTCTAGCTCACTGTAAATGTTACGTCAGTTGCATTACTGCGTACGTTCTTCAGTTGTTAGTCATTACATTGATGCAAGATTGGTTGCAATTTAATCTTTTGGTTTAGATGTCCACAAAGGATAATCAAAGTGCAGTTCAAAGTGTAAAAGTAGATCCTGGACAGAATTATTTTCCTCCAGTAATAGTTTGAGACCCTGAAAGCAGGTTTTTGCCAGTGAAGAAGTTGGATATCCCCTAACTAAGTTGCAACCTTTGATTTCTGATGGAACATTGTTCTACCAATGCACCAGTTTACTGGAAAAGGTGAGGAGCTATGGCCTCTAAACGGTCATTGCTAGGGATCACTTACTATGGTCTAATCTAGAACTTTAATTTTATTACAGTAGTTGATATGGACGTATCCATTTTCTGGCTGTTTTAGCATGCATTTTTAATTTTTGTCAAGGAATTCTTTATCTCTTTAGGAATTTCTCTCTTTATCTGCAGGTCTTAATTGCTCAATTTTTTTCAATATCAATGTATATCTTCTTTTGTATATCAGAGGTAATTGTAGTCTTTTCTCCATCATATTGATCCCTAATCTCACTTCTCTTTTTGATGGGTTTTCATCTGTTTGGCCTCTTAATGCTGCCTCCTATGGAAATGGGAACAAATCAGGATCCTCTCCTGCTTCAAGTTGAATCCATTTGAGTATCTCAACCTGCCATTTGACGCTTCTCCAGAGGATGTGAAGAAGCAGTACCGAAAGTTAGTCCTTTCCTGTGGTGAGATATGCATCTTAGTAATTATCACTTGTCACACATGGTGGTCTGTCATCAATTGGCATTGATTATGTTTGATGTTTCAGTTATCCTTGCTGGTTCACCCTGACAAATGCAAGCATCCACAGGCAAAGGAGGCATTTGGAGGTACACATGTTTATACTCTATCTTTTGTGGGTATTATATGATCAGTAGGATTAGTGTCTTTTTGGTATAGTGCAAGATGCTAAAATTATTGTCCATACCCAGTTAAAGTTTCCTTAGGTGCCTTGCCTTGTACACTTTCCCATTGTTAGTCAAGCTCACAACTAACCCCACTGCACCTCCCCTCCATGTGGTTTCTCCTTATCCTGGATGGTGAGATTCGTGTGTGTCTCTTTGTTGCATGGTGAAATTGATATTAGCTATGAACCAACTCGTTGAGAGTTTCCAGGTGTTATTGCAGATAGAAGGTCCATACACCATTTTATGTATGCCATGGACAGTATCAAACCGGAGTCTTCAGTACTTATGCTGAACTTTTTGCTGATTGGAATGGCTAACGTTTGCATAGTGTTTAAGAATCTCAATGATATGTTACATATTGCATGACCATAACATACCCAAGAAATAGACATAGAAATCTCCACTCGTTTTGGAAATTTTACAGTATACATTCTCGTAATTGATATTTGTGCTGCTGGTTATTCTTTTTCTTGAGCAGCATTGGCAAAAGCACAATGGCTGTTACTTGATCAACAGGAGCGAGATTATATTCTTACCCAAGTTAATGCAGCTAAAGGTTGGTACCTCAGTTTCCTGTTTTCACTTTTTTCATTTAATCTTTACCAATGCTTGGTTGAGGCTAAGTGGGAAGCATGAGTAAAAAAATTTATTTTGCAATACTATCAGCATTTCTTTATGTCTTCATATTTTAGCTGGCTTTTCCTGTGTCATTTGCATTTTTTTTCCTTACTGTGAATATTGCATAAATTTCTCAACCATGGAAAACAATTACTACATATAAGACTTAAATCTTTGGCATGCCATAGACAACTTGTTTGTGCTTGCTGCTAGATGTTTGCATTATATCTTGTTTATATTTGATTATTTATGGGTGCTTTATGTCAATAAACGAGCTTATTGACCATTTTGTCGAATGGCAGAGGAACTTCGAGCAAAAAGAAAGAAGCAACTGAAGAAAGATACAGCTTCTAAAATCAAGTCATTGGTGGATGAGGTACGATTTACAATAGAAGCATTCTGCAAATGTGCAATCTCCGAAGAATGCTCTCTCTCCCCCAGATTGTGAGCTTGATTTCTGGAAATCTCTTTCATGGAATTGGCATAACTGATTGACCCAGTGATCTCTCTCTCTCTCAGCTATTATATCGCACACTTCATTTCAGCTAATATATTGTAAGCTTATAACAACCAATCATTTGAATGCGTGTTTATCTGCTGCAGGGAAAGTATGACCAAAACTATGAACAGTCAGAGGAGTTTCAAAGAGAACTCAAATTAAAAGTTCGAGAAATACTAACAGAGCAGGAATGGAGGCGGAGGAAAATGCAATTGAGGGTATCCTTGTACATTGTGTATGTGTATTTTGGAATCTTTGCTTTTTGTAGATGTAAGTTGATGTGCTGGACAGATATCAGAAGAGGAAGGTAGATTAAAGAAGGATGAAGAGGAAGCAAAAGAAATGTGGAAAAGAAAACGTGAGCATGAGGAACAATGGGAAGGAACGAGAGAACAGCGGGTTTGTTTGTCTTTACACCTTACAGATTGATGTCATTTTTTATCTCCTAGACCATTCATTTTCTGCTGGAACAGTAGCATCTACTTGTTCGACACAGATGAATTTTTTTTGGGGGGCTATTCCACCATTGGTTTAGTCACTCGTGGATCACGAGCCACTGATGACTTTCTCCATAGATGTGTTTTTTATTTGTAAATTTAATCTGCTATAGACACTTCTTCCCACCTGATGAGAGATTTTAATATAATTCAGATGAATATATAAGGAGCATGGATGACATCCGTAGCTCTTAGATTTACTTATATGACCTTTATATTATAGTTTACTATTCATGCAAAGGGTATGCGTATCTTGCATCTGTGGAAGCCCTTTTTTTCCTTTCAAAAAGAATCTCTTCTCTAAAAAGGGATATTCCTGGTAAATTGCCCATTGCTGCTTCTAGAGTTATGATTTTCTTCACCAATTTAACAGTTGCATGTATTCTCAGGTTTCAAGCTGGAGAGATTTCCTGAAATCTGGAAAGAAGGTGAGATTACCTCTTCATGCGTTGTTTCAGATATATTTGTGAACATGATCAGTGTGTATGCTAAAGTAGGATCTATGTGAAGAGGGTTGTTGGGTTCATGATCAGTCGAATGGAAAGTTCTTCTACGCGACAATGATCCGTGCATTAGATATTTTTGTTTGAACCGCCGAAACTTGATAAGAACTAAGAAGAGCCTATTATAATATCTTGGGTTTATATGCTTAATGATGGACTCACGGGCAGTATGGATATGAGCAGGTTAACAAGGGAGGAACGCGCCCTCCGAAGCTCAAGACCGAGGATCCCAATAAATCTTACGTTCAGAGACCCGTGAAAAGAGGTTGATTGGGCAAAGTGCGTCCTTGTCGAGTTATTATGGGTACGCGTGTATATAAGTTATTTATCTTTTCATGCAGCAATTCCTACTAGTTAATCGGTGGAGATGATTGGATTTGCCAGCCACTGGGGAAAGAAATAGAAATAGGAGTATTTCGCGATGGTTTCTACTTTTCCCCTCCTTTTGAAAAAAGTATATATCCGTATCCCTTAGGGTTTAATAATTAATTAGGTCAAGTGACCGCTCTAAAATTCATTTCCATATGGCTTGGTGACGTCCGAGGTGAAGCTGATCGATAATCCTGCTGTCATCACCTTCATTACTAAGTGGGAAGCCGTTACTTTAATCGTGGTCCGAGGTTGGGCCCTGTAATGAATCTGAGGGTGTGTTTCGGCGGACACCCGCCCAGCCAGACAAATTCGGTAATTGTCAAACTAGTTGGCATGTTGTTGGAGCCCATCCACTACTTTTCAGAATTACGACGTCTTTGGGTCTCTGAAGTGGCTGGCAACTTAAAATAAAATGGGCTGATCATTTTCTTCAACTAACTGGGGCAGTAGTAAGCGATAAATGGCCCAGTGATAATGGGTCATGACATTGGGCCCCTCACGCATGGGCCATGAAAGTTTGGCGTGCCTTTGCTCATGAACCATCTCTAGGTCTGCGGGGATCTTCCGTGGGCCTAGTTATGGGCCTTTTCGCATCCTTATGGACCATGTCATAGGCCTATCCGTGAGAATCATAGTTGGCCTAATTATGTGATGGAATTGGGGCAGAGAATGGGCCGTTCATGGGCCTTCTCTGGGCCAATAGTGGGCTCAGATTTATGTCTACTGAAGAGCCTGATAACGGGCCCACATGCCGGCCCACTCATCAGCCTGCAGTCTTTCACATTGGGCCCGGCCGTGGCCTGATCATTGGGTCTTGTGATGGGCCTAGCAGCTTAACCTGATAGCGGACCCACAGATGGCCCAGTATTAGACCTATTCATGGGCCCACTTGATGGACTATTCATGGTCCCCGTCACGGGCCGATCCATTTCTTCAAAATACGGGTCTAGAATGTCTATATATCCTAGCCCCCAGCCCATCTTTAGGATTAGGCTTTTAGGGATTGTTGGGTAACGGGCCTCCCATATAAACCTAGAAGTACAACCAGGTGTGGCTCATTCACGGACTTTTAGCCCAGGATGCAAGAGTATTTTCATGGGCCCCTAGTAGCATCTTGAGGCCCAAGTGGAACCTAACGTCTGGTTGGTCTATTAGCCGATGGGCCATCCCCTGGGTTAAGGTAGATCCATCTCATCCTGGAATCAAAAGGACCCCACAACGGTTCATCTCTTCAAAGTTAGCCTAGTGCCTAGAGCGGAATAAAATTTGCAAATTGCATTAAAAGCTCTCTAAAGATCCTGAAAGGTAAATCTTTATCTACTTCACACCTGTACAAAACGAGAGAACTATATGGTACAAGGAACCCCGGGAAGATGCAGTGGTGCATGATCTGCGGATCAAGCACTTTTAGCTCTTCCCACAACCAAAACTAACAGCCCAAGGAAAAATTGCAAGTACTCTAAAGATGCAGACCAAAAAAATTGGACACTTACCTTAGTAACCTCCAAATGGCTCAATTTACAGGCTGGAACTCACCACGAGATATAGCGCACTAAGCCCAATGCCTCCAGTGCCCATAACCTCCTGATTCCAAAACTGATCTTCTCTCACATGAGACCAATTGAATCAGTACTCCTAGGGTCTATAGAAGATATGCCCGAGGATAATCATCTGTTTGTAATTCTCTAGGTGCTGATCTTGGTTGTTGAAGAGTATCAGAATCCCAGCTGGAAGCATGAGGTATGAGTACTTAAGGACGTTATTCTGAGGTATTCAACTACTACATCCAAGCAAGAGAACCTCAATCATTCGTTATCTGTGTACGCCCTCTAGCTGGTGTAGGAGGTCGATTAGCATTAAGCTCCTGAACTCATTCCAAAACCAGCTCAAAATCAGATTAAGTTCACAAAGAGAAAAACTAACTAGTGTGGTGGAAAAGAAGATGAATTTTCTTGTTTCATTTGGAATAGTTAAAGGAAAAAGAAAAAACAGAAAGAACCTGCATCCATGTATCTTCTATCGGTTCATGTTGTTGTCCCTGTGCAAATGGGATAGCTGGGGGTAAAGGATGGATGAGTTTCGGAACTACGACAAGATCTCTTCCTAAAACTAATATTGCCCCTGCATTATTTGCAGTTCCTGCAGAAATGGCAATAAAGGAATTAGAGATGACTACCTGAGCCTGCAGACCACAATGGGTTAGAACCAAAATTCTAAAGTATTAGCAAGATTAAATATAGGGAATGAAAAATGCACAAACTTAGGGTGGAAGTACGAAAAGTAAAATCTAAAAAACCAAACTCTAAGTAGAAATATTTTTCAGAAATTTGCCAAATTATGGGCAGCCAGCTCACTGCAGCTTATTCCTTGTAGTGTCCCATAGTAGAAAAATGACATGAGAACCCACCACAGTAATTGGTAGCAGAAAACAAAGTAATCAAATGTCCCTTGGCAAACCGCTCAAAGCCATCCATCACACATTCATGGGCACGCACAATTAGCTGGAGATCATTATTCTTGCAGAATTCCATCACACGGTCAGGCTGCAACAGAAGATTCGTTCCATTGAGTGTTGCAGATAATATTTGGTATTCTCAAGCCACATAAACCAGAAAGAGCTTAGCAGAAGTAGAACAATTACAAACCCCAAAAGTAACCAACCCTGGACCTCTAGCATTTGGTCTGAGTCCTTCCACACTATCATTTTCAGTTGGATCAGACCTGATAAGAATTACATGCAAATGTCAGTGTGCAACAAATTGGCTGCCTGATCTGGAATTTTGCATAAGTTCAATTTCATTTTTCTACTTCAGAAGCAGAGGAAATAAGAAAGAAATATATTGCTTCATAAAACTGTACGATCAGGACATTTCGTAAATACTGTCGAATAGATTTTTCCTTCACATGGATGGAAGTTTTCCAAAACCAACACTAACCATAGCAAATCCATGAGAATAATGGAGCCTGCTTCCATGGTGATTGGACGCTGAATACTCTCAATCTGTTCAATGTAATTTATTGAACGGCCAATGCCACCATGCATACATATGATTCTCTTTTCGATTATAGCTGCTAAAGGAAGCCAATTAAATATATGATTTATTCGATGCCATGTCCAAATGCCATCTCTTTCACCCTGTTCAGCAAATCACCAAGTTGACCACTGCAATGAGTCAATATAAGCTTTAAATAATTTAATCAGATAAAATAAAAGTTTTACCATGCGCTCAATGCATTCTATTCGGAAGCCAAATAGGGCATTTATATCTGCAGCTTCATGGTTGCCGCGGATTAAGTGAACATTGTGAGGATACTCAACCTGTGATAGTTACATGACCTACATGATACTTTGTATATAAAACTTTGACAAAAACAAAGAGAGAATTGTAGAAAAAATATTCGTACTTCTTAATTATTTTTAATTAAAAAAAAAGAAAGGCAGAAAGTTCCTAAAAATACCTTCAAGGCAAGCAGAAGAGAAATGGTCTCGAGACTGTGTTGGCCTCGATCAACATAATCTCCTAAGAATAGATAATCAATGTATCTGGTAATCATTCCAGTAAATCAGCATTACAAAATAACCAACTGACAACTTAGAGGCATGCAGAAATGTATTGCCATTTATTTCAAAAGTTTCCACTGAATAGAAAATAGTTATGCAGAATGTAACTCCAGAAATTCATGATATATTCTGGCTTGCAAATGTAGGGCACAACAGATTGCACAAATTGAGACCATGTGAAACAATATCACCAGGAAGCATACTTACGCAATGTCCCCAGCAGTGGAAGGAGCACCATATTCATCAAATAGGCGCATAAGATCTCCAAATTGTCCATGCAGATCACCGAATATCTTCAAAGGAGCCTTTAGTTGCAGAACAGTTGGTTCATTTGAAAATATCCTCTCAGCACTATCACAAAGATCTGCCATCTCATTGCAGTCCAAGAAAAATTGCCGGTGAATGGGAGGTTTCCACCCACGAGGCTTCAGAAGATGTGCAATAACCTGAAAATTGGAAATGCAGGAGAATTAAAACTGCAATCCAGTATAAAAGAAAGCGAAGATGTGGTTTATTTTTGACCTGATAGCCATATCAATGAAAGTCATCTAATAGCCCTCAAAAGGAATACAAGTGTATAAAAGTGCATTTTCCTGGCGGTACAATATAATGCCAAAAACTACCAGCTATGATACCATGGTTCTTTTTTTTTGCCAACATAATTAAGATGGTTGATCATGAGGATGTCCATACCGATTTGGGAACACTGGTAATGGACATCTGTCGATCTAACAACCTCCTAGCAGCAAATGCATTCTCTGGCGTCCCATAGCTCACTCGCCTGCTTTCATTTTCAAAATGATCTATGGAAAGTTGTCTCACCAGACCACCCAAAACTCCATTGGTCTCTGCAGCTATAACCACCTGTAAAGCATGATAAGAAAAACACGTAACTTGATACTTTCAGTCTTCATGATATAACAAGATAGCAAATTTGTGATTAAAGTTCAATAGGGTGATGAAGCACTGACAGCTCTGTGATGCAGCCGCACTCCAGCAGTATTGTTACTTGAAGTAGAATCTGGTGTACTCATATCCCCACTGGGAGTAGCCTCCACTCCATGGTCCCTGTCCGGTGATTCAACTCCTCCATTAACTTGCCGTGCTTTAGCAGCAGCCATAGTAGCAGTAATAGCCTCAGCTTCTTCTGCTGATGCTTTAACTAAAACATCAACATCTTTGCTCATCCTTCTGCGGTGCACATGTCCAAAGCCCTCATAATCAAAGAGATAAAGCAAGAATTTACTGGATGAATGTAAAGGAGATCATATCCATAGATATTATATATTCAGACTAACCTGGATCCTTGAGGAATTGAATTTTCAAGGGGAGCAACTGGGTTTGCAAGCAAAACTGTACCATCATCAGGTCTTTGCCTTGCTGTTTCATCAACATCTGCATAGCTGCCAGGGACCCTTCCTGATTGCATATTGGATGAAGAGGCTGCTGTTGTTTCTGCAACAGCTAGATCTTCAGCAACAAGCAAATCATCAAGCAGTGCTCCTGTTTTTTGAAAGAGAGAGTGCAGTATTATATCAGTACCATCATATGCATCAGGTTTCTTTCTGTGTCAAAACCATGAATCTATCTGTCTGTGCTGGAAAGCAAAAGAAAGGCAAGACAAAGCACTCAAAAGGAAAACATGAGAAAACAATTCGGGATTACGAGAAACTAAAAACAAAGCTGTCCAAGAATGGATAACATTTTGTTAAATTTTGACTGTAAAACGCCATGAACATGAATTGTAATATCCACTTGGAGTTTCTATATGGCATACCAAGATGGTCCAACAAATAGCATATAAATTATCTCTTTTTACTCAAAACATCGGCAATCTTTTCACTAAGTCAGTCTTCGGAACAATTAGTTGAACAAATGAAAGGAATTCATATTATGATTCTTCACCTGCTCCATATTATCATTTCACTTTACCTATCAAAAAGATTCTTCAACTAGCTCCCCACATTACAGATCCATATAAGATCAGAACAGTAATGCAAAGACAGACTTCGAAAGAGCTCTAATGGAACAGCTGACTTCTGGAATCAAGAAAGACTCTCGCAAGATTAGACGATCTACATGTCCTTGCATCTAGCTCTACTCTCATAGTGAGCACAACGAACTTATTATTCAAATTAAAATTCACACGTGACACCCATTTGACCTATAATTTATGGATGAATTAGTCATGTAAAATCACAAAATGACAGACAATTCCTCTAACCAAAGAAGATAGGAAAAGTGTTCAAAAAGCAGAAAATATTACCACCACGTAGTCCACCATATATAAATATTAAATCACCAACAGCAGCAGCAGCATGCCTGAAACGCGTCGTCAACTCGACTGCAGAATCTCCAACAGCTGCACCGGCACCAGTACTTGAAGTTCTTGGACTTGTGACAACAGACTTTGTGTCACACCAGACACCTGCAGCAGTATCTAGCACTGCAAACAAGAGATTTGTGAGCCCACTAGAAGTCTCCTCGTTAAAAGTTATATAGTTTTCTATATTTCTTGAGACAACCTTAGATTATTTATATCTCAAACAATCTTTCAGTTGAGTACATTTCCTCAAACGGAAGGACTGGGGAATTTACATAAAGAATGTGAGTTAAGAGAGTATTCATTTTCTTTTTCTGGATTGGTAATATTGAATTTCTAAAATGAAAACAAAGTGAGTTATTTACATCCTCTGGTTAGAACAGGTCTTGATAATGACGTGTATAAACTTCCTAGTACTTAATTGAATGAGAAAATGAGCACCAATTAGCTGGAAAGGAATCCAAATTGTGGAAACTGTTATTGATAGATTACCTGCAACACTTGATGAGTCTTCTACCATGCGTCCACCACCAAGAGCTCCTCCAGAAACATGAAGTCGGGCATTGACAAATACCTAGAAGTTTAATAAATTACTGATTTTAACATAGAATAAAAGGACTCTTGGAGGTGCCAAAAAAAGGGGGAAATATACTGCTGCATGTTGATATCTTGGGGACGGGGAGATGCCTGGAGCTATTGCCCATTCCCACTGACCATCTCTATGTCTTGCAAGCCCATATGCATTGGAAAGTGGCTATTAAAATCATCAGAAAATTAAGGAAAGGAATAATTAGTCAAATCCGATAAACAAACAGGGAAAATAATACCAAGCAAGCAGCTTTACGAGCCTCAGAAAAGAACCTCAGGCTCGATTGGTTAGGGGAAATTTTGCATTTAATTATGTGGCATTTAGTAACTGACAATTCCATTACTTTAAACCCATGCCTTTACACCAGTCAAGGTACTAATCTGTGACAAATCAAAGGTGCTAAAGTATTTTATCATAAAGGGAGAAGATATGCTCTTCATAAGTATTTCTAATAGTCATCATATAAATGAAAATCCCAATCACATCAATTTCAGTAAGCTAAGCTAATACCTAGAGCAAGCAACAATTAAATCCCAATATTGCACTAAGAATTTACACACCACACCATTAGCATCCCTGCCTCCACAAAGTAGGAGTAGACCATCACAGCGTGCACTTGCAGTTGCATACCTGGTCAAAATGTAAAATGGAATAAGTAACGTGAATTGATGACCCACAACCATGGACTTGTGCATCTGCCATGAGGATGTCAGTGAGGGAGGAGAAGGAGGGATTACATGCATGGCGGTGGACCTTCCCCTTCTGGCTCCAACTTATGCCATTCATAGGGCTTGGCAGCTGTGTCAAGTGCCCACACATCAGCCAATGGCCATTTACCTGAAAATTAACCACCAATATCTTGCATGTGATAGAACGACTTATTTAGCTGCACTTGCAGCAGTATTGACAGTAAAAATTCCAGCCCATGGATTCTTACCGTCATTTCCACCAATTATCATCAGATACCTTTGACCGACCAAAGCCATAGCATGCCCATACCTTGGACCTGGACCAGCGCCTTGAACAGTAACTCTACAATTTAAAATTTTGAAACAGCATTCTTATTACAATCCAACGTGATTCAAGAGTGATATGATGAGACACGTTATTATCATGTACAACTTATGCCATTGTGGTTGTTGGTGGCTAAGGTCAAGGACGTGAAGATCTTCAGCTGCCAAGCCAACAGGACAAATTCCACCCTGAGCTCAATAAAAAATCCAATTAGAACTTACGAAAATCAAACAAATCAGAGCCTCTGAAACAACAGATCAGCTGACAGAAACCCAGAGCAAAATGGATAGTTGATACACCTGAATAACGACCATAGTTCCCACAGCTGTGGCCACATGTGCTGCTCTTGGAGTTGGTGGTTCACCAAGAGGAGTGAACCTACAAAATTAGTTCTATGAGCCAAAGGACAAATCTTCCACAGGAATATCATGGTTGATAAATAAATGTCCTAGATCAGAGACTGACTTTGTCCATTTATTTGTCAAGACATCAAAAGAGTGCACATCAGCTGTGGGTTGTGCAAGTCCTGCATCTCAGAAAGTCCAAAATGATCACAAAATTTCCCATTAAAAGAGTAAACTGAAGTTATCATCCCAAAGCATCATTAAACAATTTCTGCAATTCTCAACCAGGCATGTCATAGCATATGATGCAACTCCATTCAGGACATGTAAATTACTGGTATTAGGCAACTGAACGATATCCCTGCATATGATGGAACCAAAAAAATGCAGTGACATGGTAAAGGCTTTTACATGTTCGGTCCATCTTTGCATCATAATCAGATATGCCAGTTTTTTTCATTAAATGTTTAAACAAGGCCAAGGAAGTTTCTAGCAATCCCTGGAAGTATAGACAGTATTGAATTTAAACCTCTGGCACCATAAGAAAGATAATGATCAGAACCATCCCCACTTCTTCTATCATTCCAATAATAAAAATAGATATCATAAGTGCCCATGCCACTGATATTCAAAGAATTCCATAATGCCGACTTGCAACTGTATAAAAGTAGGAAGGAAAAAAAAAGGAAAATTTTGCACGCAGCAGGATTATCTTGAAGAGGTGCAACAAGCAACTCAATACACATGGAATGGCTGAGACAACAAGATTACATGGTATCTACCAAATTTTAAAAGAAGAAAACAAAAACAGAAACAGCATTCCATTCAAAATTCAACAGATCAACGTCTCAGGTATTAGGGCAGACAGCTTACGAATTCCAGCACTTGCAGCTGATGAAGGAGGCCCAGAAGCGAAAGGGTTACCCTCAAGGGCAGTCGCACCTCCAAACAATATCAGTCTCGGCCCGATATATCCCAGCCTTCCCTCTTCCCCTACAGCACCCACAGCTGTCAGGGTGTGCCCGCACCTTGGTCCAGGGCAGTCCATCCCACTCTCCACGGTCGCATTCACGGACGAGAAAGTCGGTGCATTCCTGGGAATGACCCCAGGTTGCTCTCTCTCCATCACAGCCTCCACAATCCGTGCGCCAGCGTTAACACCGTTCTGCCCCGCCGGATCTTGATTGGCCTCCAGAACCTCCATCGCGTCGTTGCCTCTGTTGGAGCCCCGATTTCAATATCCGAACTGGAACTCCTAATTCGCATTTCCAATCAACATTCCGATTCTATGACAGAAATCCAGTTCTAGCTCCAGAGAATCACAAACCTAATTCATCAACGACAATCAAACTTCGAGGAGCTCAACACGATAATTAACCGCAGAAACTTCAAATGGAGCCGGACAGTATATCTAATCAAGCAATTACCGACAGAAGTCTCCACCAATGGAATCACCAGGACATCGGGCAGCGCAGTATCCGATCGGGACAGAGGAAACCGATCACGGAGAGAATTCCAAAGCAAAAATCAATCTCTCCGTACAGCAGTACTGATTATGTGATTATGCCTGCTTTTTCATGTAAATAACTTCCTCTCTCTAATTTTTGCTTTGTTGATTTTTAATTCTCTCTCTCTCTCTCTCTCTCCTCTCTCTGCGTCCAGACGAATGTTTCCGCGGTGTCCGCGTCTCGACTCTCCTTTTGTCTCGTCTCTCTCACCTGGAGGACGCAGATTAGGTCACCGGGATGAGCCGGTGGACAGTCGTACAGAGGGGCCGGCGGAAGGAGCCGAGAGGAGGTCCATCACCGGATTAGTCGGGATGTGAGTTAACTATCAACGGTGCTCACCCCACCCCACTCGCCAGCCCTTATTTTTGTTTTTGTTCCGAGGCTATTCTTCCTGTCGCCCTCGAAAGCAGGAAATTTTCAAAGTAAACGCGCCAAGGAGGATGTGGCCCTCACGCGCCAAGGAGGTAGTTACTGAGGAGCTACCCAGCGCGGACGAGGAGAAAGTGTTCAGTGAATAGAAGACTGGTGCAGGCAGAGAACGAGACAATTAAATATTGGACAGTGTTAGGTTTTCACTATCAATGGATAATACATAACACTTAACCGCACGTTCTTAATTGTGAATTTTTTTGTTCATTGGCAGGATTTCAACCTGGAATCTCATCTAAGGGGGGGAAACCGATCCACCTTACCAAACCCATGTTGCTAGAATCCATCCAATGATATAAAGAGCACAAAGAATATGTTCTCACCAAAGAACTTCCGTCGATTTGCCAGTGGAGTGCTCCCTATGAATAATAACTACTACTCCTGCACTTACCATCCGGAGGTTGGGGCAATAAACAAATTACTGTTCATCCTCCTCATCAATGACTTCTTGAAACTCCATTGCCACATAAGAGATTCTCCATCATACAATGATCACCGTATCACTGAGAAAGAAAGCAAAATTTCTCCAGCTTTTACCATCACACTATTTCACCATGTTTCACCGTTCTCTGTCAAATAAGAGGTTGATACTACCACACCAAAGGTCTAATATCCACGAGATTCAACAGGGGCCTTATACCATGTGACAACGGGACCAGTATTGGCTGGCTTTTGGAACACCCTCACTACTGGCATTTCATCTCCATCATCATTACAACCCTCCACGGAATCCTTCTTTCCCTCAGGCTTCTTGTGTTACTTATGAGATGCATTTTGCTTCTTTGAGGCACATTTCTAGGAGGATGATGAACCATTGGCCATATCAAAAGCATTTAAATCACCCAGCACATCGTCAAGAACAGGAGCTGTCTCACCTCCAACCTCCTTTAAAGGACCCTCTGTTGGGAATCGGGACGCGGCGGAAGCGTGCATTTTAATTTCATTTAAATTATATTCCCGAGCCCAGTATCCCTTTGATGTAATTTGAAATTCAAATATGAAGAAACAAGTAGAGAATATACATACCTATAAAGACTTCGAATCGGTCCTTGTATTTGAATCCTCAATTCAGCGATGTCCCACAACGCCTTCACGAATGACTTCAAGAGTCGATCCTCTGACTAGACGCACACGTGTACGCCCTCCACGGTATCCACACCAAGTTTTTCTCGTAAGCGTTGAGAATTGTTCCCAACAATCGGTCGCCTTTTTGTTTCGGAATAAAAGGCTTGTATATAGCACTTAGTAGAACTTATCTTCTTCAATCACTCTTGGATATAGTATTTTGGGTAGCACTCTTTTCTTCTCTCAAACTAACACACTTGATGCCCTTCGTTTTTTTTCTATATATATAGAACACGAAAGGGGACTTTTGTCCCCTTTGGTGGGTGAAACGTTTTTACCTTTTTTACCAAAGAGAGGTGTCCCTCCTTTACCGAAGAGAGGCGTCCCTCCTTCACCGAAGAGACGCGTCCCTCCTTCACCGAAGAGACGCGCCCTTCTTTTATCGAAGAGATGTGCCCCACATCGAATCAGCTCAAGATGTGCTTTTTCACTATTGGCATACATTATGCCATTTTCAATATTATGCCGTTGAGAATGGACCAACCGTTGGTCTACATGACATGTACTACTCATGTACATGTATTTATTTAATCGAATCTCATTCGATAATTTAGTATGCATATATAATCGAGAGTATAATTAAATTTCTATAAATTTAATTTTACAGTTAATTCTGAAACAACCTTATCTAATAAGGCGCGTAACCGATATGGGCAATTCCGTGCTAGCGGAATTAACTGCCCAACACAAAATTTAATCAATTAAATTTTGGTTACGAGAAATGACTTGTATTGTGTGTGACCCATTGGGCTCTACACTAAGCCGGTAGTGAATTAATTTATCTTATTAAACCTTTTAACAAGATCATCGATTAGCTCTTAATCAATTAAGTTCACAAGTCAAGATTAACATCTAGCAACATATCATGACCACCCGGATAGTGAAGATTTTAATCAAAGAATCGAACACCCTTTGGTGATTAGTTTTCGTGTAATTTAATCATTCAGTTATACAATGTCCCGGATAAATTAAGGTATGGATAAAATGTCAAACCCTAATTTTTATCCATATGCATCTCAATTCTCTAGTAATTAACTCAACAATAAAATATCGGAAACTGCTTTCTGATATTTCATCCTACTCTGGCCAGAGATTTTCTGAGTCAATACTTAATAGAATACATAGGACATTTTCTCCTCTTATGAGAAGTAACCGATTCTTTATTGATTACACACCATCTCCATAAGAGTCTTGTTGGGTCCAGAATATCCTACTCACGGTTCAGAGAACTATGTAAAGGAATAAACCAAAATATAACTTAACTATTACAAGATACTATGGTAATCTCAAGTCTAAGGATCATTTACACCTATTATCACCTAAGGAATAACCTATTGACATTTATTTAAATATCCATTAGGTTAATCCTTAAGCGGATCAGTTCAGTAAACTCATTTCATAATGAGTACCTACACTCTTACATTAGTGACTCTTCACAAGTAACTGTGAGATCAGTTACCCTCTACCTTAGAGTATGTAACAAGTGTACTAGTCTTACCAGATCACTAATCCTCTGTTCAGTGATTCTATAATTAGGAACATTTTAAACTAAAACTTGTAGATTGTAAGTCTCACTGGCATGATCTCATCATGACCTTAAAATCATTATTATAGTTTATGGGTTTCATCATAGAATATAACAGCATATGATGAATAATAATGTCTTAATTTTATTTCATGAATAAACATACATCAATTGTGATTGGGTTTAGAGCATTAATCCCAACACCCTCCACATCAGAAGAACATGATTTGGGGAATTCATGAGGTATAGGCTCCACAGAACCATCTTGTTCAGATCCAGCTTCCTCGGGGCTCATCCCAGGTGGCATTTCATAATGAGATAGCTTCCCATCAATATAATCCTTCAGTATTAGTTGTGCAGCTCTGGATTCATCAGGCAGTTCACTAGATCCAACATACCCACAAGAGCACTGAAGGCTCTCAAGACCTCCGATGCTAGAGTAGGCCGAACATGAGGCACATAAGGCTTTTGGTCTGAGCAGGCTTATACTATAAACCACTTCAATTACTTGCCTTTGGGAACTCGATTTGCCACCACTTGTACAGCCTTCTGGTGCTCAGTCATCATATAAATGGGCAACACCCCCACAAGCAATCATCTGATGCTTCAAGCTCGAATGTATTCAAATAGAGCAAACAATGAATGTTATGAATTGGAACTCGAAATTTATGTGCATATGCAATTAAATAACAAAAAAATATATATATATATATATATACATAAACAAACAGCATGAGATCAAAATCAAATCAGTTTTCATGAAGACAATTCAGTTGCACCTTCCCTGGACCCTTACAGTGATGGGAACAGAGAGCACAAAGAATTACCTCAAGATCAGGACAGAAGCAGAACAGTGGATTTCTAGAATCCACAAACATTACAAGTTGAAAAAAATACATGGCACAACGTCAAAAACTTGGTTACTTTATGAGGATAGCCAACACTAAAAGGAAGATCCCTCTCTCTCTCTCTCTCTCTCTCTCTCTCTCTCTCTCTCACACACACACACACACACACGGCGAGATGAGGATTTCTATGACATTATTTATTTTATAAATACTACCAAATCTCATTTGCAAATTCATCCTACATACATAGTAATGACATTTCTTTTATTTACAACAACTGAATTGTGACATCAGAAAGACAAGAAAAGCTTACCAGATCACCACGCTCCACCACGCACAAAGTCGCCTCCAAATATCCAGGTTCTCCTCAAATGGAGTAAGAACACGTTTTTCATCCTCCTCAAGCCTGCAGCAGACAAAGATTGAAACAGTTAACCATAAAAAGGACAATCAGTGTCATATCCTTGAAATGAATGTGACAAAGATGGGAAGATTAGTACGAGCATGAGTACATAAAACAAAACTCGGATGCACTTCTCATTAAGTATGACAAAACAAGAAGCATAAATTGGACTTTCTGGACCTTCTACTTCAGCAATCACATCCTCAGATAGGCATTAAATGGAAACACATTTAATTTTACAAGGATGATAGATACTACTGTTTATCGATACAAGTTGATGATCCCAACTTCTCACTAAATTGAATGTAAGCTCCACGTAAAGTTGCAGTCATAAAATTCATTTGGAATTTGCAGCACAACCTTTAAAACCAATAATTATTCTTTTCCCTGGAATCAATACGACCCAACTATAGATACAATGTAAGAGGTGATAATTTGACATTTGATCTCCAAAATTCCAGATCGTTCTAACACCAAATTTCTGTCTCAGCCCAGCCCAGCCCAGCCCAGAGGTCCTTTACTTATACATCAACTATTGAAGGTAAAGATAACTGGCCTAGCCAAGCTTCAATGCCATATCAAGAAAACTTGTCGCTCATTGGCATCAAGCTCTCCCACGGACATTATGGTACTCAATGGTAGCCTATTAATTTAAAAAAGAACACGTATAATCATTTCTTAGTTGTCTATTATTAATTGAAGCGTGTGCTGGGGCTGTAGATGCAATGTTTCGTGGAACTTATAGACTGCCACCATGCAATGCCTCCTCTCTCTCTTGCAGCTCCTTCCTTTCTTCAGGCGGTCATATTGTTGGTGCTAAAGCATGTGTCCCTATCCCAGCCCAAACATATTACTAATTAACACTAGAAAAAGAACCACAAGCAGATAGACACATCTGGGATTGAAGTATTATGCTCTAATTGATCCAAGTAGAATTTGCAGTAAAATAAGGACTAATGGAGATCCATCAAATATCTTCTCCGGTCTCCGTGAGCTTTCAGTAAACATTAATACCAGGAACTTAACTGATGCATTGAACATTGATTAGACTCGAATACTTGACCGAGAATCTCATGAAATTAAAGCGCAATGTTGATAATTGGAGCACCTATGGTTCTTTTTTTTTCAAAGCAGAACATGTTCAAAGAGCATCCTTTGCACGAATTTACAGGATAAGAAGAAATCAAAAGGACAACAAGTTGAGACAAAAGTAAGAAAGAATCAGATTGAGGGTCGCAGTGACGTCGCACAAGTTAACTGGGAGGTTAGGGGGGTCTACGGAGACGGAGAGGAAGAGGAAGATTGGACTCCTGGGACTGCTGAATAACGGCATCGATGTCGCTGACGTCAGTGACCGACCGGAGGACTTTCTCGTGGATGCTGTTCTTCGCGTGCGTGTTTGCGTTGGGTCCGCTATTCTCCGCGAGGTAGACATTTCGTGGGCTTCTCAGGATAAGCTAAGGGGCTCGTCCAGATCCATCTTGGCCCATTAAAGGTTTAGGCCCAGATCCTATGGGCTAACATTTGCTAATGCGGTCTATAATTGGGCCGGGCCCACCCCCAGGCACCATCCTCCTGGCATTCTGTTTGAATTGCAGAGGACGCAAAAAAGGACCGTCAATGAAGGGGAGCAGAGCAGAGCAGAGCAGGAAGAGATGTCAGTAATAGAGCAGTGGAGATTAAGCTGAGTTTGCCCACGTAAAATTGATGGGTTCGCCATGGGAGCTTAGAAAAGCAACCCCGCGAGCGTGGACTTCTTCTTTCTTTGCAAGCATACCGTATTTCGTTTTTTCTTGTTTCCGATTCCTCCTGAGTTTGATCCTCCACTCCTTTTTCTTTCTATCTGCTCGATGCAGGAAACCGCGTGTCTGCTAGATTGTTGGGTAGTTCCTTTCATGAAAATTTGGTTGTGCTGTCTTGCCTCCCCCAACAGACTTGCCGTTACTAGTCTTCCGTCTTACGTTTTCCTCCTCCCTTGGACTCTGCCCTTTCAGACGCCTATTCATGATGGCGCCAACGGAAGAATGACGACAAGTGAATGAAGTTGTCTTCGTTCACAATCCGCTAGTCGGATTATGAAATCCAATCTACGCTACATGTTTTTTTTTTTTATTGTTCTTACAGAGAATCATAAATTTCGAGATCCATCGAGTGAAATTTCATCAGTCTCGAGTGTTTATCTTCAACTGAGCGCTAGACTTGTAGGCACGATTGATTGGATACCAAAATTGCAAACGAAGCGTTCACCAGATCAAAAAAAGATACTAACAACCCGTCAATTGTCGCATTCGCCGACTCCAAAGCCCAAAGTCGTCGAAGTTAAAGCAAAAGGAGAAGGGAAAAAGTTCAATTGGAGACAGTACATGCTTAGTTTTCAACGATACAGGAGAACTGCAGAAGACATCAGTCTCTCTCTCTCTCTCTCTCCCACTCACAATCCGTACAAATCATTGAACAGGATTTGTCTGCAACTTGCAGCTTTTTTTATATATGGGCCCAGGGACGCGACAACTTCACTAAAGCCTGACGTTTGCTTTTGTTTGTGTTTTTTTTTTGACAAGCAAATTGTTGTTTAAGAATCTTGTTTATTCCTTCTCGTAGCCAAAATTGAGCATACCCCGTCCCCTTATTGACAGATTGTCTGACTAGTGTACAACCAAACACTTTCGGACTTATTTTTATCACAGTGCTGCCTTCTCCCTCTCTCTCCAAGATTGAATTAAACTAGCAGGATTTTCACATGCAATGCTGTGCTAGAGATGCATGTATCCCTGAAACTGCTCTGGTTTTCAATTCACCAGTCCTTGCAAGTAAGGGATATCAAGAAAGGCTCGTGTCAATCCCTCCCTTCCCATCAAAACAAATAATTTCAAATAAATTGACCTTGACAAGGTAAAAAAAAGGAAAGACCCCAGGTTATAAAAGGGAGAAGCAATGAAGAGCAAAATGCTAAGCAGAAGAGACCTTTTCACTTTTCTGAAGAATAATAATAAGCCCACAAAAAGACTACAGGAGAAGGATTCAACCTTTTCCTTCCCCATTCATTCACATGCACTAATATGTACAAGAATCCATGACATAAGATAAGCCCTCACACTTGACTTGGTAGCCTCTCATCTAAGATTAAACCATTGACCCCAACAAAGAGTAAAGAGAAAAATTGTGTACCTTGGAAGGCACCACCTTCCACTTTTGTACTTCTCATTTTGTATTTGTGTTATTCTCTCTCTCTCTCTCCAAGTTGAAGCTCCTCCAGGGTATGATGCATCTCACGAGCAACTCACGCCTCTTAGGAACCTGCTTTCCCCGGGTGGTCTCTAACTCCGATAGCAGCCTAGGCATCTGTATTCCCTAAAAAGAGATCCACCATTTGATGCTTTGACTCACCTGTTCAGAGCCATCGAATCGAACATTCATTCTCTAGCTAATTAAGGATGATTCACACACAAAATCGATGCAAAAAGATACAGATACTGCAGTAATTTTGGGGAGAAAATTAACATATTCAAGGAGGAGACGAATATAGATGTCAGGCATATGGAATCTTCTCCTCTTAGTTGTACAAAAGGACAAAACGCCAAAAATTGCAACATCCGTCAGAAAATGTGGTACCAATCCATCGTCAAAGGTAAATGCCCCATTTAGATCTAGTTTACTTAATATGAACCGTCCAGGTGGGGGTTCAGTATCTCAGGGGCTAGACAGTTTCTGAAATCTAATCCAAATTCCAAGCCCATCTGAAACATATAATTTATATGCGCAGTATTGACTCAGTTTCGGCCAACCTGAACTAATCTTTTGCCAGAAAATCTAGTTTGAGCTGATAAAATGTCAACCCACCAGATTTCTCCCATAAAAGATGTTTTCATTTCTTTAGTGATTCAATCAAATAGCTCAACCTCTGAGAGTCCATTTCCCATGTCACGCCTGTTAGGAAAACGACAGTATACTGTTCAGAAGTGAGATCTTTCCTAACCTCGATCGCCGAACCACAAGCTAAAAAAATTCTACAAAGAGAGTATAATTTGACGATTGACCACTGAAAAGCCAAGTAAAGAAAGGTAAAGACGAACCACTGGCTAATGAGAATATGTACCATGATCAAATGGACTTCAGCTGAGAATATATTCTACGCATGGATTGTCAATAAACAAGCAAATCTGCCAGAGGCGTCCAATGAAATTAGACAATTGACCATGACTTCTTCAATCTTTCCTCCAAAAAATCAGAAAATTTTAAGCTATCACCTTCACTGCTCAGAAAAATCACTTCTATTTATCCGGCTGAAAGAAATTCAAAGGTCTCCGGAAATATACTGCTTAGCAGGCCAGCTGACGGAACCTGATCAAGAGATTCTCAATTTCCCACCTTTGCTTGGTAAAAGTTTCACTTTAAGTTCGAAGATTTCATCCATTAAGATATTATGGCTAAAATTTACCTGACTAAAATGATTAAACCGAACAAATCCCAGCATTATCTCCGACCACCGACAGCCCATCGGCACAGTAATTCAATGTGCGACTGACGATCGGCATGCCAGTCGGAGATTTTGCAGACCCATCAAACATAATGCGATCAAATTAAGCTCTTTTTCCTTTTTCCGGGCGTGTCAGGAATTGAGTCACTCACCCAGAATAATGAAAAAACTCACTCCTGGAAAATAGCGTTATCAGCGATTTGCATGAGCCGCTCCAAGCAATCCGGCGAGAACTTTCTCGCAAACAGGTATGACTCGGAGTGGTTCGAGGCCCTAAGCCACTGGATAAGCTCAGATGACACCTCACTAGGCCTATAGGTATGTGGGTGACCGTTGGCGGTGCCGGTCCAGTTAACAGCCGTCAGGGTGTAACCTGTGAGCCCAAGAGGATCCTCCATGGACAGCAGCGTGGGGAAGTAGTGCTCCTCTGGGTAGCACGAGTCCTCCCTGTAGCAAGGCAGCTTGAATTTCTTCCAAAGGGACCGATCCCGGATCACCATGAGGGCGTGGCGACGAGTAAGGGCGAAGAACTGTGATCCTACCCGGAACTTCTCGAAAGGGACCTCAGGAAGCATAGCATACCTCCCGCGGGCGATGTACCGCTTCCAAAGTCTAGGGGACCTGTGAAACACCTCAATGTAGCTGCGGTAGTGGAGGCGGACACCATACTGGGTCGACTCGGCAGCGGCAGTGGAGGAGTCAAACGTGGTGGAGGTGAAAAGGGAGCGGTAGACGTAGTCGAAGGAGTGAAGGGGGACACAATATTGGGAGAGAACGGCGAAGTAGAAATTAGCAGGGTCATCAAGGAGGGCGGCAGCGAGGAGCCTGCGGGTGGCAGAAATGAGCGTGGGAGAAGCGCGGGAGGTGCGCTTAGAGGATATAAAACGGCCGTGGAAGATGCTACCTGCAGGGTGTTGGGAGATGTTGGCTGAGGGGTCGGCGTGGACGTAGATGTTGAAGAGGGAGCGGGGCCGATCACCGAAGAAGCGCTTCCAGAGGGGTGAAAAATGGAGGTCGGAGTTGGTGAGGAAGAGGAAAGCTATCTTCAAGGAGGGGTGGGGGGAGGAGGAAGAGAGGCGGGAAAGGGAGGAGGCAGCGGCAGAGGCAGAGGCGCGGTGGAGGAGGGAGAGGTCGTCGAGCTCGTCGGCGGGCGAGATGGTGTCGGGGAGAGGGAAGAGAGGGGGGAGGATGCGGGGGACGAGGTAGAGGAGAGGGAGGGAGAGGAGGAGAGTAAAGGAGATAAGGAATGGCGAAGCTCTGTACATTTGATCCTCACCTCCCCTTCCGATCTTCGAGTCCTTCCCGGAGAGCGAAGAGTTAAGGTTTCGCATTTGATCCGATTTGGGGATTAGGGTTTCATTTCATGCTTGTGTTAGGTCGATGGAGGTTGGAGGAGCCGCACATTTGGAATTGGATTGCAGAATGAGAGAGAAGATGGTGAAGATGGAGGGAGGGACCGGAGAGCAGAACACAGATGACTCTGTCGGGGAGGTGGTGGCTATTTGCCCTGGCCGAGGCTACGTTTGACGGCGTCACGGGGAGCTACCCGAAAGGGAAATTTTCACTTTGCACCCTAAACTATTGCGCATCTGTCCACTTTTGCACCACGAGGTTTGCTTAGCACAGAGTGTACCATCCCTTCCCTCTGTCCCCATGCGTGGAAACTAAAAACGCATGTTTCCGGATCAATCCCAAAATTTAAGGATATGGGCTTATAAAAGGCCAAATCGAAAATATATGTATACGAGAACTAATTTATTTGCGATATGGTCCGACACTTTGGACAACGAGGAGAAGGACGGGGACTAGAAAGTAAGTATTGCTAATTGGGGGAGTGGAAATGGAAATAGGCTGATGACGGGGAAGGGTAGACAGAGGCCAGCTGGATCTTGATCCGGAGGAGGAGGAGGACGCAAAATTACAAATCCTGCGGTTCCGTCGTTTTCAGTGCGGTGCCACTGCTGTGCGTCCCTTCTCTTCTGCAGCTGCAGCTACAGCAGCTGGGTCGGTAAGAGTACGATAAGTGAATAGATGGGAGAGAGAGAATCCTATGCTGCACAGATTACGGTAGTTCGTATTTTGCGAGTTCTACTAACAAACTTGTGAACTGAAAATTTCTAAACTCGATCGAAGTTTGGAACATCCGATACAGAAGTCTACCGGAGCCCAACATAAAATGGCAGCTAGAGAACGCTACCAACCAAAACGTCTGTCATAATTTGATAGACGATACAATAGGAGGCAATTATCACGAAACATCCTCGGCCAGGATCGGCACTTGAAATGGCTAACTTGAGGTGTCCCAACATTATGAAGCTTCTAATCTTGTCGGCAACTGATATCGTTAATGACACTTCATCGCTCATTAATTTCCCAACAAGCAACCGATGCGTATCTATGTATCGGATATAATCCCAGAAAATCAGTTCTAACGGCGGGAATTACAATGAGAATAAGACGACAACCCCTCGCCATCCTCCTTTTTTCCTTCTTTTCCTCTTTTCCCTTCATACCTCATATACGCAAGGCTTAATGAATCAACTAACACAAGTTTAACTGTAATTAATTTAATTAAAAAAATTAAAATTCATCCAGTGTTCTTTTCTGGGATTGGGATCATAGTAGCAGTAATCAAGTATACTATCTGCTCAAACTCCATTTATGGTTCGCCTTCACAATCACGCTACTGAGCCGTCTAGCAACTTAATCAAACAGTTGATAATCAACTATACATACCATCAATAAAAATGAATCCATCAACCCACAGTACTATAGAATCCATCAACTATACATACCATCAATAAAAATGAATCCATCAACTCACAGTACTATAGAATCCGTCAAGCGACTAGACCATAAACTCTCTCTTGCGTCTCTTTCTATTTCCATTCTTGTCTAACTTAAATCAATGAACATCTGTAACAAACATAGGACATACCGATACAAGATTTAACATCGTCTCGTGGTGCAGTAGAAAACCTCAAGTAAATGAAACCAGATAACTACTATCTTACATAGATAAAACCAAATACGATGTACCAAACAATGACGAAACCGTCACAGCTCTTATTGCCTCCACTTCACAAATCAAACCTTTATGTACAGCTCCAATTTCAAAGGAATTATTAGACAAACTGTGGAACAGATTTTGAAGGGTGAGGATCGCCTCTTGCAGTAACTTTTGGTTTGTCTTTAGGCATCCTTTGAGAGCTCGATATCCCTCTCATAGCTGTTCGACCCTGAGTTTGTGTTGTTTGTGAACCACCACCACCCCCTAATTCAAAGGCCAATCAAGTAGATGATGACCAGAACTGCCCGAACAATTCCCATTACAGAACTCTATGCAATGTCACTAAGTAGGATGAGACGGATTTAAAATGTAACCGGAGAGCAGGGGTAAAGAGTCACCTGTATTGGGAAGAGACAGCCGTTTCTTTGCCTGTTTATCCGATTGTATGGATCTCTCTCTAGGGTTGCTTTGTGATCTCGCACTAATACCAGGTCTAGAATTGACTTCTTCAGCAGCATTATCAGCATATGGCTTGTTGGTGGCTAATTGGTTCACCTCCAAAGCTGTGCCTGGCATCCCAGGAGACAAATTGCAACCCTCAGACTGAGAAGGACCCGTTTTCAAGGCTGAAACATGTACTGAACCCACTTTCTTTCCAGAAGCTTTTACATTAAGTCTGGTGCCATTATAGTTGCTATCAGCAGATCCATTTCCCCTAATCATTACACCCTCTCTGAGATTAATATCAACAAAGCGGTTTTCCCATGGACGAACGGCCATCCACCGCTCCAGCCAATTCCAGCCCCAGCTGTTTTTATCAGGTTCAAACCCTGCAGGGTCAGCCTGCTGCCTTGAACCTGCTTGCCACTGCACAAATAGAAAAATGAAGCCCAACTCGGTTAATTTGCCAAGGAAAAATTTCCATGCAACTGTAATTGTTTCAATGAGTTTCACCTGATGCGCCAAAGCATATGCCATTGCTCTCTCACGCCTAGCTGCGGCCTCTTGCCTTCTTAGTAATTTGGACTGAATTTCTTCAACAGATCCTATGCTGCCACACCAACCCTCCTGTTCACAGCCAAGTGTTGTAACACTGATGGACATGGACATAACAGGGCTCCCACAGAGCAGTCACAGATTTCTCAAAGCAGTTGGCTATGTCAAGCAATAGGAAGAAAACACTATGCTTCTTCTAAGGTTTACCAGTGTCTCTACAAATTACCACCTCCCCAAGTTGTTTCAATCATCTCTGCATCTTAAAATACTGAGCTTGCAAAGAAAATGAGAGCATACTATTCTCAAAGGTAGTAAAACCTACATTTTACGAGCTCACTTGCACAATATCAACTCTTGGTTCCAGAGTGCCACAGCATGAGTAAAGTATTCCAGCCATAGAGGTTCAGTTGTGTCTATCTTCAACCTCTTATTCTTCTTTCCTTTGAAGAAATGTTTATTATTATCATTTGCCACAGGTAAGCTTATTGTCAATTGAATGCTCCAGAAAAGCTAATTGAACGTTCACTTCTATCCCACTAAAGTTGCAGAACATCAACAGCCACACCTTATTAAGAGCTTCATGAAGAAGTGCAAGATCAGCAAATTATCATCATGATACAGAGATATAGTGCCAAGTAATAGGATATCACTTACTTCAATCTCTCGAATGTGAGTCTCATTTGTAAGTTGTTGATGAATTTTCTGTTGAGCTCTTTCACTTTCCAATGACAAGCGTACGCGCCTTGCTCGGACACGAGCTTGAACTCTTACTAGTGCTTGCATACATCGTAGAGTTATTGCAGCTTGCTTTCTGACAACATGGCCCCTAACAAGAGCTTGAAGCCTTACGAGCCCTTTCAAAGCCCTCAGGGCTCTTCTAGCCTAATGCAAGTAAAATAATGGAATTCAATCTTCTCAAAGAATTCATCTAAAAGAGATTATAGATTTGAATGGTTATGGATTGAGCTAAAGGATATGCGAATGAAGAAGACAAAATGGCTTTTTTATCACTGCAAGTTTTATGAGTTAGTTCTAACCATCAATCAACAGCTTATTTAGTGGGCATGAGGGTAAGCTATCCAGTTCAAGATGGAGACAACCCACTTTAACATATGAGATCACCTTAAGGCTACCAAATGGTTAGACTCCTCAGAATGAGATTGATGGCATCCCCATTTACTCTGATGTTCACAATTCCAATCATTGTTTTTGTGCCAATTTTCCACCTAATATACTTAGAAATAGTACATCTATTAGATCTCAGACTTTTCTTCTAAACAGTATATGCCAATAGTTTCCCTCATTACACAGACAGGTGACTGTATGTACTATAGTTCATACCAAAAATCCACGGAATGCTGTCTGGATACGAGTAGCTGCCCATTCTTTTCTCTCAGTTCGTTGGCTATGAATTGCTTCCTGTAATTGGAATGAACCATGAGTGCCAGTAATGCTTGTGGATTTTGGTTCTTCAACACAAGCAGCAGAATTGCAAGCAAGCTCAGATCCAAAATTATCTCCAATCTCAAATGAGTGCTTCCTCAGATGACAAAACTTGCTTGCCTCAGGTCTCTACAAAAAGTTATGAGATATAGGTTGTAGACTTTGAGTAATGTCTCATGTATATTTCATCTCTGATAAACCAGAAATGAGGACAAAGGGATACCAACATTTTCATCTTTAGTGGAAGCGGGTGACTTTTCTGACTTTTTGAAACCAACCAAGGCTTTAATCCATTTGCCAGAGACACCCATGGTGACATTCACTTGAGCTCAACTCAACAAGAGCCTGGAAGAAGAAAATACATTCACATCTTAGTATGCAAATGGTTAGAAGATAACTTTCATGGGAAAATGGTGGTAGGGAAAAAGTATTTAAATTGCAGGGATGCCCACACATTCCACATAAAGAAACTTCAGCAGATCAAGAAAATTGACTCAGGAATTGTCAAATGGTCGAATACAAGTAATGGATATTCTTTAACTGGGAAAGTATCAAGCTGGCTCAGTAATTACCAATTAAAGCTGACATTTAGCTAAATAAGCACAGGATTCCATCACAAACCTATAGTTAAAAATAATAAAAGGCTGAAAGGGGGCTTGGTCCTGTGGCCTCAACCTCAACCTTGGATCAAGAGTTCTTTGATTGCACTATCATCTGTGGAACTTATTGTGCCCCTTTGACCCCTCTTTCTTATAATCCCTTCTAGATCCACAGGCCCCCTTTGTAACCGAAACAACGATATGATGATGATGATGATGATAAAAGACTAAACAAGTACATAACAGTTACTGACTGTTACTTGATAGCTTCTGAAAGAGAAAGTTTTTACTTCTTTGACAAAGTTTTCAAGAAATAAAACTTTCATCAAAGCAGCAATTTTATTGTGTCTGGATTTTGCACACCCATGAAGCCGAAGAAAACTATTGGAGAAATGAAACACTGATGCATGTACCAATACTTCATACGATGAGCATATAATGCATCAAAAAGCAAGAAAAAGAAGACTGGTAGCAGCCAAAGCCTCGATATTAATAACTATGCACAGAAGAGGGTCAAACTAATATCTAGTTATTAGCAGCCATGAATCGATGCAGAAGTACGATGAGGTTCATAGCTGACAGCTTAATTATACGAAAATTTCAAGCTCAGTTACCTTATAAATTGCTCAACAGAATGGCATTACACATACCGTCAACTTAACATCAAATGCAGACGTCGGACAGCAATTGAGAAATGAAAATGATGCTGATCAAACAGGAACCTAGTGTGACACAGTCATGTCAGAGATGCACTCAGCAGTACAGCAGAAGCCCAAGCCAATGCAGCTGGAAGAGAGTGTAGCTAGGAAAAATTCTTCATCTCTAGCTGCTAAACTCCTCGAAAAGCACACTGAGCAAAAAAATCCACAAATCAATGCGAACTGCAGCTAGACTCATAAGCATCAGAAAGAGCAGAGTGCGACCACAATTCAGTAGGGACATAATGCGAGAGAAAAGATCAAGGGCTGAAACGAGCTCAATTTCACCTGCAACTACGGGAAAGCTGCAACAGCGAAACGATGCACGCCAGCGGAGTGAACGATGAGAGCGCAAAAGCAGATTTGTGAGTACCTCGGATGCCGATTGATCGATCTATCTATCTAAAAGTCGACGAGTCGCAAGCATCGTTCTCTATCACCATCGTTCGCCTCTTCGACGAGAGAGCACCGACGTCAAAACATCCGATCTCCACCACTCCACCGTGGCGATGGAACGAGATAGCACGCAGAGAGAGAGAGAGAGAGAGAGAGAGAGAGAGAGAGAGAGGAAGCTAACGTGCGCAAGAACAGGGGGAAGGAGCTACTGCGAAAAACGACATCGTGTCCTGAAACGAACGGTTAATCGTCAGGTCATGTCGCTGCATACGCCGAGAGAGTCGATCACAGGATCGTGTTGCCCAGCTGTTCGATTGATCTTTCCTTTTCCCATTGTTTTTATATTGATCTTAATAATTATGATAATATCGACACGAAAATAAACTCAAACTGTAGCATCATATTCTTATTGATAATTATTTATAATTAATTATTGGCATTTTTATGATAATATGGTTATTCATAATGCGTTGGTTTAGTACCACCCCATAATTTGTCAGACAGGCCAGCCCATCACAGGGCGCAGGTTAGCCGGTGGCGGACCAGGTGAGAAGGGGCATTGCCCAGAAAAAAAATAAATATCGGACAAGACAAATGAATACTGGACACGTTAACAAATGGTCCCCTGCCGTGATGAAGTGGACCGGTCCAAGCTAGACAGTCAAATGGGCCAAGCATTAGGAAACATTGAATGGTACAATGGGCCGGGCCAGGAAGAAACTTCAAGAAGTCCCATTGAGGCCCCCAACCCAGCCCTATAACTTCTTGATCTCTCCTCTTAAGCCCTAAGCAGGACCACAGATCCTTTCTTCCCAACGGTCCAACTCAGCCCAAGAATTTGGGACCAAGGAAGCAAGAAAGAACGAAATATGCAGGTCGGCGATCAGGTTAAATCTCTAACTCTTAGCGATTCCATCGATGTTTCCTATTCAGCTTTCGATGTCTGCCCACATTCGGTTCCTCAGCATTTCTTATTCAGTCGTTTCATATTTATTAATTGCCGCGGCAGAAAGATGCGTAACTTTACCCACGCAGCTCGGTCAACCCAAGCGACAAGCTAAGGGAGTAGCACAGATATCCTTGATGGGGTAATAAAAACAAAAAAAGAAAAGAAAAGAAAGCCTATGAGGAAATGCAATAATGGAAAGGGGAAGACAATCATTCATGTGCTCCAGTAAGCAGCCACTCACCAACCTTTCTTATTACCAGTTAGCCATACTTTCCAAGGTGGGGGAAGACATACGCTTCGTGTGGTGATACATAATGTTGTTCAACACATCTCTCGTCTGAGAGCTAACCGTGTCCCAGGAGCCGGGGCTGTTGAGAAACTAAATATGATTCAAGACAAGCAGTGATTTGAATTATTCTTTGATTATAAAAGGAATGTACAATAAATCCAGAGGGAGATGAAGAAAGACATAGGCACCTTAATGGGAGATTGAACTCATAACGTTTTCTGGGTTTATATTGATCATGATATTGTTAAACCAAACCCGTAAAAAATTGACAGAATAGTTCCCATGTGAAATTAGGTACAAGCTCGGAACCAAGACTAGTAGTCCCTAGGAAATCGGGACTTGAACTAACATTTCTCCGTGTTCTATTCTGGGCTATATAGAAATCAGGGAGTTGAGCATATTAAGTTTAATCAGGATTCAGCAGTCTAAATCGAGATAGTCGATAGGTCACGTCCATATCGGGGAGAAACGAGAAGCTGAAGAGTGCATATACATACCCTTATAAATATACATACATGTGTGTGTGTGTGGATATGTTTATCAGATGTGGTCCTCAGACACTGCAGGTCACAAGCCTAATGTAGGTCTGTCTGGAAAGCTCCGAAAGGTATGTGTCATCGGGCTTGATAACCTACCTTGCAATTAATTCTTATATATGTGTACATACATACATATAGATGTACAATGTTAAAGAAGGCTCAGCTGTGATCTGATTAAAAGGGAAAAAAAAAAAGTGACGTTACTGCGCTGCAGATCTCATTTTTTAGATTCGCCACAACCACGAGTGTTTAATTAACCTGGCTTTTAGATCGTATCCCTCGCAAGTCTGTTGGTTTAGCAGCTCCAGATAAATCCACCTCTCAACCGGGGAGCTTCTATGGCTGGTGGATGAACACCAGCTGCCAGGGATAGTGTATCGGAAGACAACAGGGATGACAAAGCCAGCAATCCTGAGACTTGTATCCTGGTTGGACTTTCCAAATCTGGCAGTTAGAGCATTTGCTTCGGGAGAAAGAAACAGCTAGCTGGCAGCTCAACATCGTCCGAACATCATCCCTACTCCCCACGATCATCGGGAGGACATTACAGCATTGTACTTCTCGGTTAATGCACAATTTGTTGTGTTGGGTTGCATGGGCTGGAATCACAGAAATAGGGTTATGATAATTGAAGTGTTGCTCATGATTGATTGCCAATGTCAACTAAACAGTTGCTATATAAAGATGGTGAATTGCGTCTCCTACCGGTTGAGCTAGTGAACCGATCATTCATAATCGTGTGACACTTAACTATGTCTTTATAGGAGATAGTACCAATTTGAAGGGGTTTCAATCAAGTTGCTAATTATATCCATTATTTTCCCAGACATCAAGCGCAATTAATGGACTAAGAGAAATTATGTGAGAGCGATTGATTTATGAATCATAATTAATTTAAGCGAGAAAATTTATCACAAATGTACAGTTAGCTGCTGAGCCCGTGAGCCGATCGACCCTGGCTGGCATAAGTAATAAAATTAGTGGGAATGACTTGTAATTAGGAGGTACATTTTGGGAAAATATCTAAGAAAAATGCACCCACCACAATTTATTATTATTATTATTATTATTTGGTGTTTTACCCTTTGTCTTCTTTGCTCTTTTATCTGATGCCCAAAAAAACTACCGAAAGAAGTCACCGGTTAGACACATACGAGAAATACAGTTGGATGTTCGACTGGTCACACCAATCAATGATTCTTCTGGCGACATTTTATCGTGATAAAATCATTTAACATTTTTCATGTCTTATGTACAAACTATTAATTTCTATGTGAAATTTTTTGTACTTGCATATATGTTCAATGGTGTCAAGTGAAAGCTTCCTCACCCATCTTCTAAAAGGACAACAGAGCATCAGAAAGACAAGTTGGGAGATGAAAGCATCTCCTCTTTCTCCCCCCTCATTCTCTTTCTCTATCTATTTTTCTTCAAAAATATATATATATATATATTTTCATTAGAATAGATACCCACAAATCTACATATGATCGAAATAGGTGAATGAAAGAATACGGAAGCTTGCAATGACGGGAATATTTTATACCAAAACTCCGACATGGAACAATTGCATTTAGCCCTCTAGCTTTCTCCTTTTGCCCTAGTTTCTCTATCCCCTAGAACATTCCGAGGGCAATTTATAAAGGGTTCGCCCCCCTCGTCCGCTGCAGAAAACCAAGTTGGGTCGTTAGACTAGAGTTAGGGCAAACACCCAAACACACACACACATATACATATGCATATATATATGTGTGTGTGTGTGTATTAACACATTATAGAAGGTGACTCTTCCCCACTCATTCGCTCAATCATCTCATTTCATTCCTCTACCTCTCTCAATGTCTCTTGTTATTTTTCACCTTACACACAAAAAAAATGGAGAGAAAGAAAAGAATAAAATAAAAACAAGTAACCCCACTTCTCCATCTCTGGTTTTCTCCCGACCAGACTAGTCCCATCTCTCTCTTACCCTCTTGTGATTTTTGGACACTTCTCTCTCTCTCTCTCTCTCTCTCTCTCTCTCTCTCTCTCTCTCTCTCGAAATTACTAAAAAAATGAAATATTTCCTCCATCCCTGTCTTTAAAACTATTTTTTCATTTGTAAATTCTTGATCTACAAGATCTTGAGCTTCCTTGTTCCAAGCCAGCCTCTTTATATACGTTCAAGAGTTCCCCTGGCCTTGTGTGCAAGCTCCGGTTATCTGTCTACTACAAAAGCTCGGGGTTAAAGAATGTCACTGGACATGGCTTCAGAGCGAGTCTGTTATGTCCACTGCAACTTCTGCAACACCATCCTAGCGGTACTCGCCTAACCAGTTCTCTCACTGTGTTTTTTTCCCCTGCCGGGTCTCTCTTGAATTCGTCCATCTCGCTCTTGATCGAGCTTAAATTTGCAAAGCCCCCTTCAGGCTTTGGGTAAAGATTCCCCGTATCCTCAAGCAATTCTTGAACAGTTTATAGTAATGATGCGTCATATGCTAAGAAGCCCTCCTCCGTTTTCCATGTTTTACCATATGGTTTCTGCTGGAGTTGACGCGGATCCCATGAAGCCTCAATTTAGACTGAGTTCCCTGAATTAAACTTCATGTTCTTGTAAAGAAAAGCATAGGTTTTGCAGGTAGGAGCCTTTTTTTTTTTTTTGGGCGGCCAACTAGCTCCGAACTGTTGTTGTTAGAAGACTAAAGTTCGAGAGAAAACTCTACAAATCTCTCTCTTTGATTTTGGGTTATTACCTTTGTCATGTTTTTCGTACGTATAATTAACTAAGTGGAATCATAGAGTTCATTTTTAGCTAGGGCTATGTATAACACCATTCATATGCATCTGTTGAGACTCAATTGTCAGTTCTAGGGTTTTTCCTCTTCCAATCTTCTTCTCCTTGTTTCTCCTTCTTTTTATCTAGAAGATAATTGGTAATAAGCCAAAAAGAATCCCTCATGTATACAGCTTGCAGAGAAAACTTTTTTCACAGCTAAGCCTAATATATGATTCTGCTCCTTCTTCACTATTACACAATAATTAAACTCTATATATCCATTTTTCTGTGGCTCACCTACGTTCAGTTTCCATGAATAAGCAATTTAATTTCTTCCTTTTTTTAAAAAAGAATGTGATTATGCTCCCATCTCTCTCCCTTCCGTAGATCAGATCAGAGGTGGGTGCGTCTGTTCATGCATACTAGGCAACTATATGGGGTTTGAAGATGATCATAGCTTTCCTCTGTCCTTGTTTTTGTTTTTATTTTGCTTTCGGATCACAAGGGCAATCAAGAACACTCATCTCTTTTCGATTTTGTGACAGATTTCTCTTTTGCTCTCTTTTGAAAGTCATATAGATGTACCCAACGAAGGCAGTTGCTTTTCCTTTCTCTTTATTCATAAACATTGCGAATCCTTTTTAAGTGCAAGCATGGCATGTATACGTTCAGAGATCCCTCATTTCATCACTTTTTTTCCTCTCTGAACAAGAATCAAAATGGTAATCTTAAATCACTGCACAAAAGCTGTACACCAGCTATCACATTGGTTCATTTTAATGACGTGTAATATATTTACTGCATGGTTTTTGAAGAAAAAAAAATATACACACACACATAAGGGAGATGGGGGGGACTGCGGTGATAATGGAATGGGGACTTTATGGCTTCAGCTTGACAGTCATGTCGCTTTCAAATTTCTCTCCAGTGCTTCGGTGCTGTCAGAGATGGAGATAAAAGTGAAGCGCACCCAGAGAGCAGAAGAAAATGTAATTCGTCGTGTTTAGCTATGATTGATCCATGGAAATTTTTATTCATTCTCTCTCTTTCTGTCCATAAAAATATTTCAGTTGCAGTAAGGGTCTTATACAAAGAGATCGAGAGGAAGGCTGACTTCGTCTTGTTCAGTAAGACTTCACAATTCAGTCATAGACGAATGTTTTGGGTTTCATATATAGAATGTGGTCTTCTCGAGATAGAGACACATACGAATCTTCAAAATCTCCTATCCTCCCCAACATTTCCTTCCAATTCATCCGTGTTTGACATCAGATTTCTACAAAAAGGATGAAAATATATCTCATATATGAAATTACGACTTTTTTTTCCCTTGTGATGTGTACACATTTACATGATCTTCATTTTCTTTCCAAATGGCTGTCATCGGAGCACAACCTTAGTCTCTTATAGTTAATTTTCTTTCTCATTTAGGAAGAGGTTGTGTTTCCATTTAGGAGGCTGTTTTCTTAACCTTCCTCCTCAAAGCGTCTCTGCATTATATTGTTGATTTGATCCGCGTGCATAGAGTAAATCTGCCACGACAGATAATCAGATGAATTTATCACCACGAAAATTAATTTTTCCTGGAACATCTTCATTTGACTTCCTGACCTGCAAATAACTCTAGACATCAGTTCTAGAAATTCCACGGACAATTTTACTGTGCTTCTGCAGAAGATGCACAGCTAGAGCAAAGACTACTTAGCACTTCATATATAGGTGGAAATTTGAAAGATGTGTCTGATTTTGTCCCCCTTTTCTATAAATATTCTCCAGAACGTACATGCAAAATGAAAAACAGAATGAATGAGTTAGGTGTGTGTGTGTGTGCAGGTAAGCGTTCCGTGCAGTAGCATGTGCACCATAGTGACGGTGAGGTGCGGGTACTGTGCAAATCTCCTCACTGTTAACATGGACGTTGCCTCTCCTCAGCCCCTTTCTCTCCAGGAGCTCAACCAAGTATGTGTATAACTACGAAAGCTTTACATGTAAACTTATTCATCATTTCATCATTGTTGTATTCAATTTCATTTTTTCCATATACAATCAGTTGTTTGAAACAATTCTCATGAGAGGCGGCGCTCCTTGAAGAAAATTGGGATTCACCATCCACGCCGTTTGTTCATCATAATTATGAAACACCATTTGCCTGATTAACCTCTTGTCGTATCATGTGACCTCCTACTGGCCACTCTTCACTGTCTTGACTTAATGTACGCATACAGAAGATTGAAAACCGTGTATTGTTGAAGTTAAAAATATTATTTTTCTCGATATTAGTAAAGGGAAGAGCTAATTACAGTGATTTATCTAATATATGTGATGTGAGAAGCCACAGAAACAACAGTACCTGATCGGACCGGAGGAGCTGTTGAGGGGAAGTGGATCGTCTTCTTCCAAATGCAACAACAGCAACAACAACAACATTGCTGATAAGTTCACTTCTTCATTCGAATCTGCTCCTCATCATCATCATCAGCAGCAGCAGCAAGACCTGATCCCGCCTAGAATCCCTCCTATCCGCCGTAAGGATTTCTCTGTCGCTTCTCCTCTCGGCATTGTGTGAGTGTTGGCGTTTTTACTTTGCTTTGCCGGTGCTCTAAGAGCATACGATATGTGGAACGTGGTAGGAAATACCAGGTGAATGAGTTCTTAGGTATTAGATAATAATAATAACAAGACATTGTCCAGAGGATTCACGTTTTACAAGGACAGAGCAAGAAACCCAAGAGAAGTACGGAAATTTATGATATACAGACATGTTTTACATACATATTATAATTGAGGCTGTTGGTTTCATATATCTGATCCACTGGTGACTCGTCCAAAGATGGCGACTGGACTATGTGTTTTGGGGATGAGCTTATTCGTAACAATAGAGTCCTGCTGAATCACACACACAACATATATCTGCATGCATGTCTGGATGCACGTACTTACGTCCAGTCATTTTACAATTTTGTTTTCATCGAAAGACCTCTTCTCCCCGTCTTTTTTTCCCTCAGAAAGACTAGATCCCTTTTCCCTGTTACCGTATAAGTTCAATTTTATGAGATTAATCTGTAGCCGGGTAATGTTATATATATATATATATATAGGATTCTGTACATATAGATTTGCATATTTTCTGGGGGGCAGTCAGAAAGGGGACCTCGAGAGCGAGAGAAGGATCTAAAATCGGATCACGAACTGCAGGAGACTGTATATGACTAGAGTTAGGGAGCATGAACCCAGAGAAATGATCAGAATTCTGGATGAGGCATATATATATTGGGGTTATATATAAATTGCACAGCTATATGTGTGAATTTCATTAGATACATCTGAGGATATTAGGTGGCAAATTCTCATTATAACTTAGCCGCTACAGAAGAAGATGCCAACATTGTTAAGGAATTTAATCGAGAAATCCTCGAAGTCGCTGGGGTTATTATTTGTGTTTGCAGTATCTTTTCAATTTTAATTCTTTTTGGGGGGATTTATAAAAAAAAAGGGGGGGGACCATGTTTTGTACTGTGTAATTATAAATAACAATGTCATTTATGCAACATGCAGCTCCTGAGAAGAGGCAACGAGTCCCTTCAGCATACAACAGGTTCATAAAGTACGTGCAATTTCGGACCTAACTAATGATCTATTATTACAATGATCCCATTAATGGAAAACCCTGCTAATCATTGCCGTGTGAGAGCAACTATTTCCAGTAGATGTCTTTAATTAAGATGGAAATCAAAAATTAACGCGATCTTTCTTCCTTTTCGTGATCCACAGGGAGGAAATCCAACGAATCAAAGCCAGTAATCCCGACATCAGCCACAGAGAAGCGTTCAGCATGGCTGCAAAAAATGTAAGCCGGTCTCATTTCGATGAGTACGGTTGATACTACTATATATAATGATATTCGAGTAAATTAATTAATTAAGGCTCCTTTGTTTTCTTTTTCTTTTTTTGGGCTGGAAAATGAAACTGGGGGGAAACAGTGGGCACATTTTCCACACATTCACTTTGGGCTAAAGCTGGAGGGAAACATGAACAAGAGGAGCAAGGTAGACCATCACAGCTCCATCAACGGAGGAGACCATCTCCTTCACTCAACTCATCACCACAAGTTCCCTGGCTTCTATTAGAAGATGGAGAAGAAGAAGAAGAAGGAGAACAAGAAGAAAATATGTGTCCGATCTCTTAGATAAACGATCTATTTATTATATATGCGACTACTACGAGAAATCGAGAGGTTTGATTCAACAAGTATGCACATTGATCTTCTCCAATTAGAAAACTGTTGATGAGAAGGTACATATATATATATATGTGTGTGTGTGTGTGTGCGTATTTCTCCCCTTTCAAGCCTGAGAGTGATAATTAATCCTTTTTTTATATTTATTTTGTGTGCTGTAAAACCTTGATCCCCGCTAATAATGTTAATTAGATTCCCACGTGTGATTTCTTAACTGTGTGCCTGTTGGATTGGACCTCCTCCTAATTGTCTTCTCCATTATATGTATATATTTCGTGGGGGTGTGCATATATATATATCTATATATACACATCTATATGTATTATACGTGTGTGTGTGTGTGTATAAATTATAATAAAAATGTAAATAGATATGGACACATTTTGCAATTTAAAAGAAATTATACTAATAATAATATAATTTCTCAAGATAATGAATTCATCTTCTTAGGTGTCCTAGCAAGTGAAGGGCCAATGCTAATTACTTGCATGCATGTATGTGGAAGCATCAAGCACGGCATCCAACCCCCGGCAAAGGCCATTGCCGTTTGCCACCGCGCCACCATCAGCCCTAGGCTGGCTCGACCTTGAACGAAATTAACTGTTTGCATTTATTAACTGGCTCTAAAAGGATGTCGGATCGGATTCTGGCAGTATGGTTCGCTTCACTAGGAATCGTATACTTAAACATCGAGGGAAAAAAGAAGAAGAATGTAATTCAATAGGAGTAAATTAAAAATCGCCGACATATTCATTTTCAGGATTATGTGGGGGTTCTCCGAGATGTGACGGGAAATCGATAAGTTGATATTGTTTATCAACCGGGAAGATTACCCCGAGACAAGCATGTCCTAATCATCTAAACCTAATTAACAAACCGCACCACAATGGAGGGCATTAGTTGAGGATGTTCCTGTAGTTTGATTCGTCTGTGAAGCGACCAAATGATTGTGTTTGAGATTCTAAGCTCTGCAGGGATAATAAGTAAACATAGCCAAGACGCACTTTCCCACTGTAAAAGGAGGGGGCCACGATGATAGGGGAAAAAAAGGGTTTATATCATCTAGTGTATTATTTTAGAAATTTTAATTTAATTTTCATTTATTAAAATTTTTACATTATTCTTATTATCTTACATACTTGTGCTAAACTTAGAAGGGTAAATTGAAAATTTTGCAATTGGTCTCGTGGACTTTCCCAAACCCTAAGTGACGTGAACTGTCACTGTTTTCACAGCAGGGCGTAAACATTTTAACGTAAATGGACGACAAACATAACGAGAGAGAGAGAGAGAGAGAGAGAGAGAGAGAGAGAGAGAGAGAGAGAGAGAGAGAGAGAGAGAGTGGGGGGTTGATGTTAACAGTTCAATTCTTTTTTCTTTTTATTTTTGGGGATTCAAATGTCACTTCAGAAGGGGTCAGAGACCCCTCATTAAATAAGAACACATCGATGACACCGAATTTTATGGCTCAGAGCAAAATTCATATATATTTCATGCAACTGCAGCTGGCTACCGACAAGATCACTTAACAGAACGATTAAATATTTTAGGGTTCTTTTTTATTTATTTTATTCTTTTTTAGATTTTAAAAAATGCACATGTCTATTTTTATGGTAATCCGCACTTCATATAAGCTCCAAAATAACCACTTATATTTTCTCTTTTTTTCCTTAATATTTAGAAATATATTACGTTTTTTAATTAATTACAAAGTATATCATACCCCTTATGTAAAACTTTCACAATTATAGGTTTTTATATTCATAAAATTTGATCATGAGAGTTTATTTATAACACAAGATGTATCAACCCACTTTTAACAATTCACATATCGCTCATTAACCCTTTTTTTAAACTAAGAATAAGGACTTAGTCTTTGAATTTTTGGTTGGTTGTGGATAGAATTAGAGGCTGCGACATGATATGGATCTTTTGATTCTTTTCTGGTGCCCAAGAACACCTGACATTCACTCCCTCCGGTCACCGGGAAATATTCTTCTTCCTGTGGCTGCATATATGCCCTAGATTTCACGGAATGGATTCTCGGGAATCCATCAGCACACAACTTGTCATGCATATGTATTCAGGAAAATATGCCAATAATTCACACCAATCACACTCTAAAAATGAGAGGATGGCACATACACGAAGTACAGTTTTGATTAAACCAAAGTACGGATAATTACATGAGTTTCCCCATCATATGAAGTTGCTGAGATCTTCCTTACAGCCACATTGTTCGAGATTATGAGTTGTACCACACGAGAACTCGTCGCTTTTCTGATTTAGAAAAAAAAAAACCGTCCGGTATATGGCATCTAAATTAGAAGATAGAAATCGGTCATGGCAGATTTTATCTTTGAAGGCATGTATGAGCCATGGAGTCCTTGGAAAAGGAGGGTTTGGGAGACTAGAGAGAGAAAGGGAGATAAACGATATAGAAAGTGGGGGATTCAGACCCTGCAAACACTAACCCCCTTGAGAGTTCCCATCTTTTTAGAGAGAGAGAGAGAGAGAGATGTTTTTTGTGGTGTCGAGAGTTAACAGTAGAGAATCTGTAATGTCAAATCAAGGGAGTTGGTGTTTTGGATTTATATATGTGAGAGCCCCCCTTCTCTATCCTCTCTCCCCCCACCTTGTCCACAGTACATTCATACATAATAATACATACAGAAGATCATGGGGTTGGGCTACGTCTGCTGCCTAAATGAAAACCCTTACTGGCTGTGTTGGCTGACTGGCTGTGTGGCGATTCGATACCTATTTTTATCGGATAAAATCTTGTATAATTTGAGATATATGAATAGGAGAATTATAATTAGGGAAATATTTTTACTTAATGAACCGAATTAATTTATATCCGAATCAATTAGTATACATGTTTATCAGATTTATGGACATGAAAGAGAAGATAATTTCTCATTTTAGTAGATCCATGCTATGACTTGTGAGAGCTTTCTAAATATATAACAATTTTATTGGATTCCCTACATGTTTCGCTTCCCTTTTTAAAGGTGTCTGTCTGGGATACACTGTCTTGTCACCAGAACAGTGTGGGGAGACGCACTGATTTAACATTTTCTCGTTTGATTAGAGAGATGGGAAAAGGGGCAGCGGGAGGGAAAAGAAAAGATACTTTGAGGATTTCATCTCATCAGCTCAATTTGTGCAATTTGGTACACCGTGAGTTCAAATTCCCTTAGTGCTCACTTTGAGTTAGACATTTGAAAACGCTTTATAGGACTATATTAGGTGATTTTAACATTGAGCATCAGTCACTCAATTTATCTGATATAATAACCATTGAACATGAAAAATCTAAATAACAACATTGCCACAGCTTTTATCTTGAAATAAGCCCCACAACTCATGTTCACTTGATGACCCACAATTATTGTTCAGCTTGCACCTCTCTCTCTCTCTCTCTCTCTCTCTCTCTCTCTCCATGCCATGTTCCATTGTTCCTCGCTTATTTATTATGTCCTCCAGCTGTTCGGCCTTCCTTCGTCTGTAATAATCATCCATCACATACGTGATGAGTCAAAACATGTTTGTCTGGCTGTCGGTACTTATCTCGGTTCTATCTCATAGAACCGATTCATAGGATTTCAAATCAAAAGACAGAGAAATACATCCAGTGCATATGATGCCATTATTGGGGGGGGAAGAATGCATGGGGCTTCGTTACGTATATACACATACACATCCCACAGAGTCATTTGATGTCATGCGTAACCCTCGGGTTTTTGTCTAGAATTCGATGGATCATTCCCGGTACAATGCATACAGGTCAGGATTTCAGTTATGAGGATCGTTGAGGAGGAGGATATTGCAAGCTTTACAGATGTATATTCTTACCCTATGAATGAACCATTCCGTATAATCCAAGGAATCTGCGGGTCTCATTTTAAGACTTGTCTTTCGAGTCATATCACAGTGCGAAAGATCCTTTTGATAAGCGGCAAAAGAGATACCCAACAACGATATAATCATATCGGTGAGTAAAATGATAATAATCCATACGGAGAAGGATCGTTAGTGGCTCCGATATGGTCCAGAGTACAAAGATGATCTAATCACGACGGGTCGAGTTGGCCCCGTGGGCTGGAACAGAGCCCGTTGAGGAGGTCCAGTGGGGCACGGGTTAGATGCCACGTGGCAGGCACACAGCCTTTCAATTACACTGCAAGGAATTTCGAAACCCAATCACTTACCCCCACGTCGTACTTAAAAGGGGAAAATGGGATTGGTATATTGATGTAGGTCTCCATTTACAAGTATTTTATATAAATCAAATATATATATGGATAAGTTTTGAGGACCGAAGACGCCACCCACCCTGGATGTCTATTAGGCCACGCGCGGGTCCATGTCATCTTCTAATCTAGGATAGGTTTTGGCATGTCGGTCTGGACAGTAAATTCTTCGGCTCGGGGATCGATTGACTGCCTTAAACTTACCACTGATTGCCACGGAGACCTATGCTTTGCTTCCGCATGTAAACAGTGACAGTTATTGTGACGGCTCACCTTGTCCAGCACGACAGCAATCGAGAGCACTCTCTTACCGAGTTTCGCCGTCCTAATTCCCTTACCGAGCGAAAGCGGATCAGAAGCAATGGATCGAGAGGAGTAGAGCTCAATGGGGGCTCGGGGTGTGAATAAGGAACATGGGTGGTCCTTTTTTCGGCCTGTGGGAGCTGTACTATCCATGGGCACATGTGGTACGACAAAACCCCATGATCGAGAAGGACCCGTCACTTCACCAAGAGAGGCAGGAGAATTTGAGAGAGAGAGAGAGAGAGATTATAATTTGCCATTTGAATACACACATTTACTAAATGGAGGAGGTCACGTCACATCTTACACAAAAATGGAGATCTTCAATTTAATTTTATGTGGTCCTCGCAGCCCCCACTCCCCCTCAAAATTTAAGTACGAAACGAGCACGTTTTAGCTCCATTTCTTCTAATAATAATCAAAATTATGAAAAGAAAATTACCGGATTCGGAGCGGTAAGTATCCGTTCCAAGTAGAGCATGGTACTTTGGAGTCGTGACGTATGCTCTAAGATGCGACGTTAGATCAGCTATTACAGATATCGGCAGACTGGATATTGGGGGCACGGGCATTAAAGAGTCCATGACCGACCATCGTTCTCGTGAGTAATTGATTGCTGAAACAGTAATGCTTATGTCCGACAAGGAGAGAATCACACTGGAATTTTTAGGGTATATCTGCTTTTAAAATGTTATAAGATAATATTAAGACTATAATCAAAATTATAATTATAGAAAAATCTTGTGAATTATAAATCAAAATACATTACTGTTACATTAAGTGGTTATGTTGAATATGCAGAGAGCTTCAACACTTCTTACTCTTAATTAAGAATTTTATTAATGAAAACGATTTAGATTGGAAGAGTTCTACTTTTTTGACATACCTGACTTAATAACTTATAAACCAGTTGATTTTATTTTAAAAAATATTAGTAAACAATTATTGTCGAGTCGAACGAGAAATCACCCAAACCTACCATCTACGCTCCTAGCGAGTGAGTGAACTACTAAGTGGTTCGACTGGGACAGCAAGACTTCCACACATAGTTTTAAAAATCGGACCGGGCTAGCCGGTTCGATCGGTTCAACTGGAAACTAACCACTCACCCATTCCGGTCCCTTCAAAAAATCCAATTGCACATTAAAAGAGAAAAACTCCTATTGAACCGATCGATTTCCGGTCCGACCAATGAACCCAATTGAACCCGTCAGAAAACCGGCCAACTTAAAATTTAAAAAAAAAACAAAAACCTATTGTAATGTACCTATTTTATTTTACTAAACTTATATTTATATTTTATTCTAAACTTTTATTTAATATAATAATTATATTAATAATTTTTATTATAAATCATATTTAAATTATGATATTATGTAAATTTATTATTAATATTATTTATTAAATATACGATTCAACCTATTTAACCCATAATCCGACCTATGAACCCATACCTACACCGGTTCCCGACCCGATCCGGTTTTAAAAACTATGCTTCCACATGGTCCAACAGAAAAGACCAGAAATCGACCACTTCATCCGCGTGTCTCCCCCAACGATAAAAGTTCCGATTTTTTCCCCCGGTTTTTTCAAGAAATACCATTAACCCAATCCCTCTCATATCTCTTCCTCGAAAGAGAGAGCAGCCCAAAGGTACAGAGACTCCCGGGCCAGGGTCTTCAAGCGTATGAAATAATAATCAATAACAGGAATTTGGTTGGCAACCAGGTACAAATGTAGTAAGTCCCAACATATCAGAACAAAAATTTTGAGGCGATTGTACAAAACCAGAAATCTGTTTCTAGTCCACAAAAAAGAGAGAGGATTACTAGCAAAAAAAAAAAGAGTAATGGCTAAATATCAGTGAATTATGAATGAATGAATGACTGAATGAAAGGCCAAGTTCACAAAGAAGAAACTCACTTGCCTCATCTAGACGTTCTCATCACTCTAGTTCTCTTACCAACAACAATACAAGGATATCCCAGTGAGTAAAAAAACTATGATAATAAAACGCTACAAACTTGGACACAAAACCGTCAAAACTTGAGAGCTGAATAATTTGAAAGAATTGTGACATCTGCTCTGGTCACCTGATAAGCTTGGTATGTAATCCATCCTGATCCGTGCGGGAGGCCATAAAACTCAAACCAACAAAAGGATGCCAGTTTTTGGGGAAAAAGAATATATCTATAGAAAAGGCAAGCATCTGCTACAAACCTTGGGAGACAATCTGGTACCATGTCGATCCAAAAAGATCCTAAGAAGTAGTTGCTCTGAGTATTTTTCTTTGACCACTCTTCTGTAGAAAAGGACATGAGCTGCCGAAGTCTTGATTTTCTCAAGGCTGATGGGATGAACGTGGCTACCATAAAAGTCGTACCACCTCTCACCCCCATGTTGCACCACAATCATTAAAACAAGCAGAAAACTTGTCAGATCATATACGAAGACTAGGAATTCTGGCTATCAGTTACTAAATTTCCAGGTTCTGGTAAAATATTGCTTTTCTTACTGCTTTTGCCATTTCTAAAAATGGTCAGCTCAAAATGAATAAATAAAGATGTTAACTTAACTGCACAAACGTATGAAGGCCTTATACAAATGAATACAGTATAATGACCACCCCTCCATGCTCCCATAGTGATTACTAATAGCATAAATCATGTACCGGCTTGATCCATGGACATTTCCACTAGCAACATAGGCTGATAGATCGAGATCATCGATTAGGAAGTCCACATGTCTCTAGCTTATTCTTCAAGAAACGGCTGCAAGAGAATCTCTGGCAACCTCCAAAGATCTAACTTTTCAATGGCTTGCCGGTGTTCTTTGCATCTGGGACAATACCTACAGTCGCAATACAGGTTAACAAAGTTAAAATGGAATCAGAAGATGTTCCAATCTCATGCACCACAGTCTAGGAAATCATGACCAGACAACAGATAATGAGCCAGCAATTAGTGAAACAGATAAAAAGTAAGACCAAGCATCAAACAACTCAACAGCATATAAATTAGTAGCTGTGCCACACAATTCCATGGAAATGAAAAGGTAGAAGTTTGAAGGGAAAATTTCCTCTCTCCCCACTTTCACCTCAGGACCAATTTGATCTCTTTTTTTTTTGTCCAGCTTAGTCCTTGTACTTCTTGATTTTGGGTTTGTGGTGGTTGGCACTTTGTCATATCAATGATATAATATTATCTTTTTGCCTGCATGGCACCAGCAGAAATCATTCCATTTTATTCATATTTCACCCAAAAAAAAAAAAAAACTCCACTCTGTTCTAGGGAAAATCAGATAGATTAGAGGATGGGAATCGAGTATAGGAGACTAGCTTAAAAAAGATCTCCAGCCTTTTCACACAACAATGCAGTTGCAGCAAGAAATAGAAGATTTAGAGTAAGTGTAAACACCAACCACATGACTTCAAGCCCAAGTGTCTCGTCAGTTAGGAAAGCTTTGAGGCATTTCTATAGGGAAACAGTCTCCTGAGAACTTTTTGCAAATAAGCCAGGATTAAAAATTTCAGGTAATGGGCCAAAGAAAGAAGGATCATGCTCTTTTATCAGTTCTTCAGGCCAATAAAGCAAAACATTCAACTGCCCAGATGTTCCCGCATGCAAAACTGGCTCATCCACTATAATCCTCAACTCTCGGGCTACACCCTTCTCATCAGTCGTGTAACACTGGAATTCAATGTTGGAATCCAAGTCATCCCTTTTCTTATCAGACTCAACTTCTCCATCTGAAAGATGAGACATGGCACCCTCATTTTGGGTGGAGGGGGAATCCTAGGAAGTACTATTCAAATCAGCCCTATTGCTTGAAGCATCTTGACTAGGTTCTCGAAATTGATTGAGCAATCCTAGAAAAATATTGCAAATATCAGAACCATTTACAGAATAACTGAGTCTTGAAAAAGGTGGAATTCCTAGTCCTTGGTGTGGCGGGGCCAAACTTCCACAGATGTAGTGCCTGTTATAACAGTGAACCAAAAGTAAGAAGATAGAAAAGAGATCAACCTTGATGTTTAGCAATTCAGCCAAAAAAACAAAAACTTTCACCTTTATTCTAGATTTTTTTAAAAAAACTAGTGAATGGACAGAATAATTAACAATACAGTGAGCATATAATTGTAAATCTTTTATGTTTGCAAATCCAATTAGAAAACATTTTCAATCAGTGAAGATGATATCTACTTTTCAGAAAAGTGGCAAAAATGGATAATGTCAAGTTGCAAAGAATTATTCTTTCTTTTATTGCCAAAGTATATTAGCATGAAATAAAGCCATAGAGAATGCCAGTCATGTTGTCCTTTAAACCTAACTTTTTCCAGCGTTATATACCAACACACACCATATATATCCGCGAAATCAAAACATTATCACAATTGTTAACTTATGTGCCAATATACTACACTCACTCCTCCATCATCTGGTGCGTGAACACAATTAAAGGGACTTTTACACTTTCTTTAGCTAAACGATAAGCAACAAGCCGATATTCATCACGGATTAACTTCAATAAATCAGAAGGATCCTCTAGGAATCGTATAATGCATTTATTGTATACCTGAAAAAATTAAATATAAGCACATCCATATAGAGCATAACAAATAACATTATCTCTCAAGTTTTAACTTTAAAACATAATTCAGTTAATTTTCTGAGAAAAAATTCAAGTGAAAAAAAAAAGGGAAATGGTTGGAAGTTCAAAAGGGAGAAATATAGATACCTCAGCAACCAGAAGGGTCTCATCAAAGTCCAAAGAACATGCCATGCCAAGTGCTTCAATAAACTCCCCAAAATTTCCATTCTTTGGCACAGTGATGGTGTAAGGAGTGGAGTTAGCACTTCCGCTAAGACTAACAACTGTAATAGTCATCATCCATGTTGTTGTGGAAGAGAATGGCAGTGATAGACTCATAAATGGATCAAACATGACCGAGACCTTTTTGCATAAAGGGCAAACCAGTGTTGATTTAAATTGACCCTGTGATATATCAGAGAAACAGGAGCATGCTGAAATTGTTAATTTCTAACATGCCTTACAAGTGGGATGCAAAAGGAAAAAGGTAAAATGAAAAAAATCTCATACATAAAAAATTAGGGTCCAAGTTATCTTGGTATTGGTAACTTTTCTCCTAACAAATAACCTGCAGCAGACCTCCCAATACGCTTGATATACCACATATCATAATAAGTTTCCAGAAGTTAAATCAACTTGCATTAGATATATGGTTGATCCTGAACTCCACTAAAATCAAAGTGTTATTAGATAGAAGTTGGATTTAGTATATAGCATAACATGTATAAATTATTGGTAAAATCTTAAGAGCACGTGCAATGCTAGACTAAAAGACATGCTCATCAATTGCTAAACCTGTAACAGGAGATAAATAAATTCAGTAAATGTCGCTTTCAGCTAAAGAATGCAACCAAAGGTATAACAGTGACAAATATTAACAAGTGCTCAGGAGAATGAAAGATATTGCACCTACTTGGCATGCATCAACAATGATAGAGTCATTTCAAGCCAAATGATAACACCAGTATTCATCAGCTACTGATGGTAAACTTCAAATGTTATCAACCTCAAGAAGTTCTGTAAATATGATGACAGAGCAAAATTGAATTCCTGCAGCAGAAAAAATCACTACTGACCTGAGAATCACGCTGATTATATCCACTGAACTGGGGAGCAAATTGACCAAGCTTTGTTTTGAATGTTTTTGGTGCAACTGGAGTTGCCCCAGGCTCCCATAATTTCCTTAACAAATCTCAAAATGCTAAAGCAATCTCACCCTATCAAAGTACATGCTCTTTTATAAATAATTCAGTGAAACACAGAAAGAGCTGAGAGCTGACAGGAGATCATTCAAATCAAAAATAGATTCAGAGCATGATAAATCAAGAACTTACATCCATGCCAAGAGGATTTCCAAGATTTATTTCCCTTGCATAGCCTCCAAGTAAGTAGTAAACGAGTTTAGGTGTGTGCCTCAAACACTGGAAAGCACATTCATAAAACAAGTATTTCCAAGGTTTTGCAATCCTGTCAATCTCAAATAATTGATTTCCACGGAGCTCTTGAAAAAAAGAACAGAGTTGGAGCTTCCATTGCAAGTGCTCCCATTCATCAAAAGTGAACTTCCATTGCAATGTTGTAATCCTTTGTCTTCTTTTATCCCTTCTTTGCACTTTATAGAATCTGACAAAACAAAAATTTGCAATCCCAGCAGAACCTACAAAAACAAAAAGGAATAATCTCAAATTATGCTTCATTACTGTCTATTCAGAAAAAAGAAAGTTCAAAGGGCTGTAATCAGAGTTTGTAATTGGGACCTACAATGAGAAAAAGGGATGGCCAGAAATAATAAAGTAAAATGACGTGAAAATAACTAGAAACTGCCCATCACCTCATCTGCCTGCTGTGGACACTCTTCCATGAATCTACTAGTATTGCTCAAGAAAAATAGAGTTGTTTGGATGGAGAAGTCCCAGATGCGCATCTGTCAAAATAATAGTAGTCAAAGTCCATCTACTGCTCAAAAAAAGTGATGTAACCTACTAGAGTCGCATATTTACCAGTTCAGTATCCACACTGAATATCTTAGACGCTCTTTTGAAAAGCTCTGCAGCATTATCCTACAGAACCAACTGCACACCATTATGCAAAGAGCAAGAGAAAATGGGTGTGCAAGCTTTTCCTGGAGGCACAGAAAGCATAGTTGAAATGCATATCAAGGCTGTCTAGTTAGCTTGGTGAAAGCTGTGGAGTAAATTGAGCAAGATAGCTCTAGAATATGAAAGAAAAGGTCGGGCCATACAGTACAGTACAAGTAATATAGGTGTTTCATGTCCTGGTTCTCTGAGAAATACCCAGGTGGTTCCAATAAAAATTCACTACCAAACCAAAATTCACCTCGAAACCAGCCTGCATTCCTAAAGTTACATTAAGTACTTCAACTACACAGACAGAGATTCCAATCATAACTAAAGATTGTGGATATTTATATATATATATATAAACCTCTAGACAAAGCAGACACTACATTATTCAAGTGGATCTTTCATTCAACTGAATCTACATCAGCTATATTTAATGATCAATAACTTTGAACACAGGTCACACTGAAAGAACCAAAGACTAGGGTGCACAAAAGTCCAAAAAAGCGAGGGACTCAATAAAAAAAACCCTCAACTTAATTTCTTGCATACTCTTATAGCCAAGTTGTTTGCTTCTCGCATTACAGTCAACCTTAATTGTATGGGATAAACATCTGAAATATCATCCGCAGCAGCAGACAAGGTTCTACTTTCCTCTTGAGAGACTTCAGGGTCACTATAACTGATCAGGATCTGTGAATGCATAGCCATTAAAGTAACATGAAAATTACCATCCAAGCCAGCAGCATAATAGAAGTTCCATAGGGTGTTGTAACAGCAGTCACCACTTCAGTGCCTGCAACCACATTTCACCAGAGACCAACGCAAAGTCCCTCCCAGAGACATCTGCTTCACCAAACTTGCAATCCTGCACCAAATCCCCTTCTCTCCTTAGATTGAATGCAAGATCTGAATTGAAGATGTTATTGATAAACTTCATGGGACCACCATAAGATAGAGCTGGGAGGCCGCATAAATAATCCCCTTCTTTCCATTTGACTGTTTCCATACTGTGTCGTGAGCTTCCTTCCACCACCTGCAACCAGATTCACATTAAAGTCAAGATTGCAGAGTGAAATCTCTGTGCTTGCTACTGATACGAGTTAGTACAATCCCATCGTATATATTAATCTAGTTTTACACCATGAAACCTCTAGAAGCCAAAAATATTAATTATTCTTAGTGCATAGCTGATAATATATCCTAAGAAAGAGTCCAATCCAAAGAATTCCATGCATGATATTAGCTAACTAAACCTTTCCAGGCCAAATCCTAGATCTCTGTCAGCAATGTGTATAAACCCTAGATCAGGCGAGTCCCGAAATTTTCAACGACATGGAGAGTTGACATCTCAGGCATCCGAGGTAAACTGCGGAAATTCACTTTCCACAAGAAGTTTAAAGCTTAAAACGAGCATTGGCCCGGGGGAGACGCGGAGGAGGAGTGGCGAGGAGCTGGCGAAACTTGGTAATGCTCGATCCAGAGGAGGACTGGCGTGACAGAAGGGAAGATGAGAGAGGGAGTGATGGAGTAGAGGACCTGTAGGGGACGAAGTAGACATGCTGGCCGCCGTCCGGTCCGGTTCGGCGGGCAGGGTGGGATCTGAGAGGTCGTCGGAAGGGCTGTCCATTTTTTGAATCTGAGTTGAAGCTCATAGACGAATTGGAGAAATGCAGTCTGCAGATCATCACAATGTAAAGCTCTTTTGAGAGAGAGAGAGAGAGACCTATGACGGCGAGAGCCGGAGGGAAAAACGTACTTCTCACGATTTTCTGAACATGGATTTGCGGGAAAATGTTTTCCCCTACCGTTTTGTTTTCCATTTTCCCTCTCTATACTATTATAGACCGCAGTTGTTTCCCTTTTCCAATCTAAGACAATTCTTCCAGCAAATGTTCATGGATATAGTTAAATCATGGAAAATTTTAATTTAGTTATTTTTCTAGTTATATGTTTAAATATGTGACTATTGTTTATTAAAAAATACAGAAAATTTCAGTAAAAATTAGATACTATATGTGAAATTATTGTAATTTAAATTTTTTATATATTCTGTTTCAGAATCTTGTCAGTCATATCATAAAATATTAAATGATAAGTTTACAATCAAACACTAACACATGGTGCAAACATTATACTATGAAATCAAAATACACTATATCAAAATAAGCATTGCCTTTAATAAATTGAAAATGTTTTTTTAATTGGTTTTTTCCCTGTCGGAATATGTCTTTACTTAATCAAATATTGCATTCCGGACGTTAAAAGGAGCATCACTGAGTTATTCACTTTCTTCTCCATCGGTACTAATTTAAATGCATGTTGGAGAAATTCAATAAATTATTATACATAAAGCAAGCTCGGGATGGAAATGCATCTCAAGGGAGAGTTACAAAGTTGTAAATTTGGCCTTTCATCGTATTCATCAAATTATCTAACTTCAAATATCGACAGTCATGATCTGCCCGCCCCCACAAGAAAAAGGAAGGCAAGCTTAATTGAACGCAGCTCATGGAGAGCGCTTCTGGGCTGACCCGGACCCAGTGGGCAGATCAACAGCAGCCCAGTGGCCCAAGGGGTCCCAGTCGGTCAATTTGCATAACACAGAAAGGAGAGGAGCAAAAAAGCTATGCATATCCTGCTTGAAAGGTCACCGAAATGACCCATCAAATCTTAATGTCTTGCAGAAATTGCGAGCCTCGCTATAGACAGTTCTCGACAGCAAGAAATATCTAACTTAGTGGAGCAAGAAGATACTGCCAATAAATCTACAAGGAACACTAATGATTTTTCTTTAGATCTTTAAAGGAACTTGCCCACAGGCCGCAAGATTCTGCATCTCGTCTTGCAGGTAATAACGGACCTGACATGTATATTATACTGCAGAATGATTTCTATATGAGACCAGATCCTGAAACTACCAAGAAAAGAGAGTACAATCCGCATCCATAACTGACAGAAGTCTCATAATACATTAATCAAGTTGCGGAAGTTTGATTCCTCTATACCGGGTCAGGCAATGATCAGCTAAGATTATTTAGCCAGAATGTACCTGTTAAGCTGAGAGGGATCTCTAGTAGAAGCGTGAGGATGGGTCATAGGCACGGCTTCCAGGGAATGGGCCTCGAGGCTCAAACTGTTCTCTTCCTCCACCCCCGGGAAATCGGGGACAATCCCCATAGGAATCGTATCGATCCACATTGTTGTAGGAACGATGTGCTTCTCCAACAGATGCAGGCCCTGCAATACTGCCATAGCCTTGAGGGTCCCGAGGGGCTATGGCCCTATTTTGGTATTGATAATCCATCAAGGTTTGTTGATACTGATGTTGCCTCGCAGTTGATTCTCTTCGAAGGAACTCATCTCTGCGACTAGCATGCCGAGATCGAAGTGTCTCAAGCTGCTTCTGATACTGAGCATCAATGGAATTCAATTTCTGCCATAGAAAGAAGAAGATGCAGGAAAAAACTCTCAATCAAGTCATGAAGTATGAGAACCAATACAAACAAATAGGACTAATCTTAAAGTGACATAGGAAGCTCCTACTGTCACCAGGCAGGCTATGAAAGAAGATGAGGGCAGTTTTTCTGTACTACCTCTCTATGTCTCGCATTTTCAGCATCTTCTGCATCATGGAGCTCTTTTGACAGCTTCATTATGTCATCAAGGAACTTCTGCTCAAGACCTTCAAATGTCTGTGATAATGGCATGTTTTCATAGCCAACATTGCTTTCCTTGTCATGCAGCTGAGATCTCATATTGCTGTCAGCTTGTTTCTCCATGGTCAGTCTTGGATCTGGCCTCAGGCTGTGGTAGTAAGACCTAGACACATCACCACCCTGACCTACACACCAACCATGAAAATATCTCATTAAGAAAAATGACATAAGAGGCGCAGATTTCAATAGAGTTGAAGCATATTAAGTAATTAAGGCGAGAGCCTTTATCAGCTATAAAGAATCCAGACATATTGAAATTGTTTCCCATGGATGACAAAATATCCGGACACCACCAGTTCAAGAAGAAGAAATAAAAGCTTAATCACATCTGATTGGACATCTAGGGACGCAACAAGATCATAGTAAAGTAGAATTCCTGGGAAATAATAAGAAGGAACTGTTGGCTCAACTAGATCATCTGAATTATGTTTCAACAGAGTAAGGACCTAAAGCTTTTAATATGATAGATCAGCAATCTTTTGTTAATCATTGTACATTTGTTTCCAGTACAGTACAGTTGGCACGCTCTTGTAGTTGGTAAGTAGGCCTCAGTATCTATGTCCTTTAGCATACTCCATTTCATGCACCTAATTTAAAGCATAATGCAAAAACAGATATTAACTAGTAGCTTATCCACAACGGTCAATGAAAAGACTTTCTAACAGAACTGCATTGAATCATCGACTAACCAAATAAAAAAGCAAATGTAAAACCAAAATATTTAAATAATAAGTGAAGCAAACACAGAGGCCTACAAGAGAGAGAATTTGCAAGAGATTAGGCAGGTAATACATACAACTGAGAAGTCTGTACCACATAAAAATATCAAGTAGAGCATGCCAAGAACGAATATGATCTTCTTCACCTATGACAAAAAATAATTTAGTTTTTTCTCCCCATTTGTGCACTGACCTTCGTAGAACATCTGAGATGTCATGGAATTTGGTGGTGCATGCCCATCTCTATCCCATCCCTTTTGCCCATCTCCTTTAGAAGTTACGTATGGATCGTCCCTCTCCGGGGTAAAGGCCTCTAGCTGCCCTTGAAACTGAGAAGATGCGTGCTGTTGCTCCATCTGCTGAGCCTGCTGCATCTGAGCAGCAACATATGCATCAGCCCCTGAGTTGAGGTATTGGTCCTGCCGTCTCATTAGCAACCACTCCACAATGCCCAGAACTGATCAACGCAGGGTCGCATGTCAGACGAGAAAGTTAACCTTGCCCCAGCTAGGGAAAAAAAAACTGCCATTCAAGAGATCAGATTTCAATATAAACAATAAAAACAAGGATAAAAGGCATGTCTTTTGAACATTTGAGAGAGGAAGAAGGGGAATCTAAAACTTCCATCCAATGTGATCCCTTATACTGCAATTATAGACTTCGGGAAACCATAAAACTAATATAATGTGGCTGCAAATAGGAGAACTATGATGGACATCGAATAAAATTCATACAATTAGAATTAAACCTGCTACCTCATGCACCTTTTGTTCTTAAGCAGACACTAAACTAGTAAGGCCGGTATTTCTGAGAGACATTTAAGGCCCAAATATAATAACCAGGAGCCAACCACCAAACCTCAGCGCAAAATGCCGACATCCAAGGACATAGCATTAATAAAGCATGCTTGAAGATCCTAAGAAACTTCTAAGTCACTTAACAGTCATTACGACCATTCAGCTCTTAAGACTAGCATTAAAAGGCAACTATTAATGCCATATAGTTCCCTTCATCATTTCGAGGCTTCCAAGGGTAATCATGAAAAACGGGTGTGAACCCAAAAAAAGGAAAAGGGATCCAGGCTGCAATGGTCCGTGACCATTTTGCAATCAAAATCACAGCCAAGAATGCTAGCAAAGTAGATGGTTCATATAAATCTTAAGATAACTAGACTGCTTATGAGATCCATCACCAACACGCTAGCTCAGACACTGACATACAGAAAACTAACAGGTGCTTGGATGCATAATCAAGCTCAAATATGATCTCAAAAGACGGTAAATTTGCAGAGAGGAAAGTAAACAGCCGCTTCTTAACGCAACATCAATCCCAAGCAGCACTAAAACCCTACTGATTACTGAAAATGATATTCTTCCGTTAAATCGATAGCGCCTTTTACCTAATACACGACACCAGAGGCAGCTTTGGCGATATGCTTATCTTCCATTACTTCTGCTTCCACCAAGAGTGAGCTGAAGTGATGCAGAGATCTCTCAGCCGACCAGTCCGAGATGAGACTGGTGACATGGTGGAGTGGGGTGATAGAGTCCAGGCAATTGCTTAACGGGTCGGACTTTCGCATTCGGGTCAGAGGGACAATTGCCTCATAATTTAGGAAAATTACAAGAGAACCCTTTTATTTTAGCCAATTGGAGAATTGGCCCCATTTCGCTTTTTCTTTTACGGATTCACCCCGACCTAAAATGATTTGGTTCATTAAATTTCTTAATATGCATATCGATGGATTTCTGGGACACTCACCTCACTCAGCTGGACTCATCGAAAAAGAGTAAACTATTATATTAAATTTACCAATTTCATCTATTTTTTTTAATTTAATCACTTTATTTTTATATCAATTCAAAACTAAACTTGTTAATTCGAGTTAAATCGACATGACATAATTTACCATTTTAACCTGTTCAGAAATACCGACACAACCCAAATCAACATAAAATATTTCAAAGTAAATTTTTATATGATAAAATTAATCGATTAGTATAAATATTATATTGTTTGAAGAAATCATTAAAAATTATTAAAATATAATTATGTTTCCAAATTTCTCATTATTATCTTTTTGCTGTAAATATTATTTTCATAACTATTTTTGTGCTATGCATGGTGGAATTTCTTTGATGGCCTAAAAGACTTTGGCCCAAGCATGGCTTTTCGAGCTGTACTAGAGACAGTATTTTGAAGTTAAATCAGTTTTTTATAGGTCTATTTGCAACAAAATTACTAAAGGTAAATTAATTTGCCTTCTCTTCAATTTTTTTTGAATAAATAGTCTAATAAGTTAATAGCTACTGTCATTTTATATCTAAACGGCAAAATGGGGAGCTTATTCACTCGTCCCATGTTAAATTTTAAAATAATGCCCATCATTAAGTAATTTTCAAGAGTTACAGATGGTTGGACTGATGAGAAATCGGGCCTGACTTAGCCTTTTTACGTCAACGGATACAACAATTCACCTATCTCAATTCCTCGAAACACTTATGGTCTTTTACATCAAAAGGCCGTGTCTCTTCTCTTATCGAATACTAGCTATTTTGAGAAATTTATAAAATGAATCGAGTTGATCTTATCCTTTATAGATTTAATTATTACGGGGAAAGAGAAAAAAAACACGACCACCTTTCAGGGGTGCTGTAACATGTTTTACAGACGCATCACAACTGCTGACGATTTATCACGTCGACTTCAAACTCTGATTCACAGAACAGATTTCTCTTCAAGTTTTAGGCCATTTCCAGAGACATTCGTGGCCCAAATGCGACAACCAATGATCATCCGGCCAGCAAAGCAGGCGGAGATCCTCTGGTCCAGGCCCACTTTAAGCCCGCAACAGCGGCCCAATCATAACAGACGGCCCAGCTACGTGTCCCTCATCGAGGGGCTCCTCCAGAACCCGGCACCGTGAAACCGGTCCCACATCTCCCTCTCAAAATCGCCGGCCGCATCGTCGTCACGTTCGACGTCACCCTTCTTCAGCAAATCGGCCACCGAGTCCTCCGTCGCGGAGTCCACTTCGGACCCGTCCGGATTCTTCGTCCCCACGGCCCCGCCGCCGGCAACCCCGACGGGCCTCGTGCAGAGCTGCCCGGCCCTCTTCTTCGCCAATGAACGCTGCCGCTTCCGCATCGATGCCTTCCTACAGAGCCCCGCCGGGACCTTGTAAACGGCGAGGACGAGGATGTTCATGCCGGTGCAAGGGCAGCAGCAGCAGAGGGCGGTGCATTCCGCCGCAGTCCGCCCGGCCACCTCCGAAAATCGGCTCCTTCCCCCTCTCGCCGGGGCCCCCGCTGCAGCCGGCGCGGCCACGGAGTGATTGTTAGAGAGGAAGGACTGCCTGCGGTCAACGGCTGGCGACCGGGCGAGGACCTGCCGGGCCATTTCTCTGAGTTGGCTTGAACTCTATAATGTGAGACGTCGCCGAAAAAGGACCGGAAATTGTCAAATATAGAGCGAACACGGCAAAGGGATTGACGGAGGGACGATCAAGATTTTCCCCGTGACGAGTCTTTCTAGGTTGACATACTGGGTTTCGGTATTTCCCCGGGACACTGACAGGTGATCTGTTTTTCTGGGGAGTCGGGGCCTTCCATCGCAGAAAGACAGGCGGAGAGAGAACGAATGGAGATTGAGTTGGGGAGCGCAGAGAGAGGGTTCTAAAACTGGAATGGATTAACTACGGAGAGGAGATGGTTAACAGAGGGGAGAGCGAAGGAAGCGGAGGTGAGGAAGACAGGGGAGGGGCGGGCATGGAGGAGATGGGAGAGGAACTTTCAAAGAAAGCGAGAGAACAGCTGTGAGATTTGAATATTATTACAACGTGAAGGGAAGGAAATTAATGGACCTCACTCTCACATCAGGGGGACTCTACGATAGAGAGACTCTCTCTTCTTCTTCTTCTTCTTTTTTCTTTTTTCTTTTTTTTTTAGGAGAGATATGAACTGGCATGGGAAGGTTTTAATTTGTTTTAATTATTATATTATTTTTTGTGATTATAATTTATAGAGAAGATAGAAGGTGATGAGAAAAAAGAAAAACGGAGGATGGTAATAAAATGTTACAACAGTTCATCAAGCATCCTCGTCAGAGAGGGCTGACCATCCAATCAATCCTTCACTGCACGGGCCAACATGTCAGGACAACTCCAGTCAGTAACCGACTGCTGACATTCCATCCACCCCATTCTATCCACTTCCCCTTCTGTTGCGGTGCCCAGGAATCGGGAATTGGAACTTCCGTGGACTTGTAATCGGGAGACTTGCATAGAGTTTAAAAGAGGCCTGAGGATGGACTTTGTCTGTTGAACTGGACTACCGGATATGGCTAGCGCCGTGAAGGATCGCCGCCAAGATTAGCATGCATGTGGCAAGAACCATGCCGGGCCGTCCCAGCAGCCAGTTCTTCGTTTTCTTCGCCGTGTCCACCCCTCTCTGAATCCTGTCTGCCCAGCGCATCTAAAACAAGGGGAAAAAAACCCGGGCAAATGCTAATTACTTCGCCGCAACCCCTGGTGGAAAAGAGGGAAATCTAGAGTGAAGTTGGGAGCTTGCACAAATTATAGATATGGGTAATACCATCTCATGTAGGTCCTCTGGTGATAAGGAAGACATTGCTTGCTGAGCCTTCTCGGAGTCTTCTCCAGAAAGCTTAAGCCCAAACTGCTCACCCATATTAGCCATCATTTCTGGACTGATATTCTTGACCATGGACGCAAACATCTGCAGTTTGTAAATAAATTTAGTCCAGCAGTAAAATATTAACGCAATTCAAAGGACATACTACTGTTCTCTGTTGATGCATGCAGGAATAATTGGCCATAAGACAATACCTGTCGCATAGTGGGATCTTTCATTTGGTCCCTCATCTGGTCATGTAAATCGGCAGGGGAGGATGGGAATTTGAGCTGGGAAGGAAAGCTATTTCTCAGACTCGAAGGTTGATGGGTAGAAGAGATCGTTTCACCCGAAACGTGATCCTCGCTATCAGAAAGATTTAAAATGGAGCTAGAACTCGGTCTATCAGCATTTGAAGTTGTTGCTGGGATGGAAGGGTCTTTCCCTCTTAAAGAAGATTCCATTTCGAGGATTCTCTGAAGCTCCTTGGATGGCATCTTAGCCATCATTTCACTGGCTGTTTTTAGTATGTCTGGTGACACATCTGGGGCGGAACCTGGCGTAAAGCCATTAGAACTACCACTAGAGGATCCTTTAGTAGCAAATGGATTATCCCTCCAGATTGGAGAGGCCAACTGACGAATCTTCTGATGTTCATCGAGTGACATCGAGCTCTCCAGTTTCGAAGCAGCCTTCAGCATTTCAGGGGAGTCATGTCCAGCATTTCCAGCACCCGTTTCAGCCAGAGTTTTGGGATTAGCCTCAGAAATAAAATCCTGGAATAATCTGTGAAGCATATGCAAGCAGGAAAAGCAAGAGGTTGATGACGAGGGCAAGAACAACACCATCTCATCATCATGTCACAGTAAAGGGCAGTTGCATCTGGACAAGCATTCCATTCTGTGACTTCACCTACCTCAACAGGATACCTTACATCCAGTGAAATAAGTGACCCTGGTTCATGGTAAAATATAAAAATATTACCTCGAAAATAAATGTAATGTACCTGATTGCATCGGGGTTATCTTTCGAGGCTCGCAAGCATTCTGAATTTGACAGTGACCCCATGCTGCCACTATTGCTTTGACTCTTGTCATCATTCTTAGTTTCCCTAATTTGCTCCTCGGAATGCTCCTCCGCTGATGGATTTTGGTCACCTGTCGAAGACAGAGCCTCATCTTCTTCAATTATCTCCTCAATCACCAATCTTGCTGACACAAAACAAATTTAAAACGTGCAATGTGTAAATAACTTTAAAATAAAGCATGGATGCAAATATGACCGTAAGAAGTCAAGCACTGGGCTATAGTGAAGAGATCAGAGAATGAAAGAGAGAGAGCCAAAATGCCATCCCACCTCCTGATGGACGACTAGCCCTGACCAATCGTTCCTTAGCATCCCTGCAGTAAGAATAGCAATTATGGCATGCCAAACAGTGGCGAGCAATTTTATCGAGAGAACATCTTCATAAAAATCAAAATGAAATATTAGTAGATAGTTGACTTTCAAAGATCAACATCAGACATGAACTCTATTGACAAAATAATTTGGCTATATGCTACAGACTCAATACCTTAATGCTTTTGCAATAGTTTTGTCATCCGGAGAGACTTCATGAGCCTCGCCCAGGTCACGGACTGCATCCTGGTGTATAGTATAGAGTGATAATTAGATAAGAAAAACAATAAGCTGGAGATGGTACAAGTCTCAATTCCTCCGGATCCCAGCCATCACTCGGAAAGCTTATGACATTAGAGCTGACTCACTTCTAGTTGACCTAACTCCTTGAAAGCCTGACCTCTACGATAAAGAGCTTTAACATTCTTTGCATCATATGCCAAAACCTGCAAACACTTCGCAGACATAAATCAGCAAAACAAAAGTTGCACATATGAGAAGGGAAATAATTAGAAAGAATTATCTATCCAGAAGCAGCAGGTGCAAGAAATCTATAACTAATATGCGGGATTTGCCAGCAATCTGCTGAAAGTTCCCATTTCAATTATATCAGAGTGACTGCAAGCAACATCCATCATAAGCTAAGATTATCAGCTCCGCATGCATTCATCAGATGAACTATATCTCATTCTGTTATAAACCCCAAGATGAAAAGGGTCCATACCTCATTGCCTTCTGTTATGCAGTCATTATACTGCCTCATTTTCAGGTAGCATAACATCAAGTTAAGAGAGCATGCCAGGAGAAGTTTCTTCCCTTTGGAGGATGAGATGCCTTTCAAGTTCTTCTTTGCCTGATCGGTAACAGTTCCAATGATGAGGGGGGTCAATCAAAATTCTCTTACTTCCTATAGGGAATTTAGCTGCCTAGAAAAAATATATATACTAGAAGGGAAAATCATCACTTACAAGTAAATAATTCTGGGAGGCACCAAAGAAATTTCCCTGGCTATGAAGTTTGTTACCCTGTCAAGTCCAAAACAGATCCATAACTGTGTAATTATTTTGAAAATACAGCCAGATAACATGACCTGACAAAAAAAGCAAAGAATTCATGAAGGCACATCCATCAACACTGCAGTGGTCTCTGAAGTCATGTAAGAATGACTGTCAATTTCCATATCAAGCCAGAGCTACAGAACTCATGTCTATTTCCATGAATTAAAATACACGATTCTCGTACGTTGAGGACCATATGGACATGGAGAATTTTTCTTTCTGGTCATCTGCAATCAATCAAATGTTAAATGTAACATTTTTCTATAGGCTACCTCTTCCTTAAGCATTTCCGCTGCACTCAATTGGTAGCTCATTTGGGCATCTGCCTGAGAATGAATTGCCAGTATCTCTTCAGGACTTGCATTAGCCATCTTCTCACAGATCTCAGCCATCTCCTCAGGGCGCATGTGCTTTAGCTGCTCGGCAGCAAGCCACAGGTCCTCAGGCATCACGTTCTTCATGCTTTCAGAGGCCAACCTCATCAGTTCAGGATTAGACATCATCTGATATGCCCAAGAGACCAATATCAACATTCAACTTTGGAACATTAAACTCCATAAAATCGATGCCAGCAACTGAAAAAAGTTTCCGTGGATTGTTTAGAACAGTAAAACCCGGGCATACAGGAAATTAATTTGCAAAACAAAATATTAAACAATAACAACATTATCAAAGGCAAATTTCACTCTACCCCAATCCAGAAGAAAAGCCCAAGAGCTTTGCGAATTTCAAAATAACAATATAAAGACTAAAGACCCGGTCAAATTTATTCCTTTGTTCTTCTTTTTCTCAGTAGGAAACAAACACCATTGAAATGGAGCAACTGAAGACATAATTCAAGCAACAGCGGAGAAGAAAGCAATTAACTCATTTGATATAGAGGAGAGACAGAAGAACTGGCACGCTTACAACAATATTTTCGACAAAGACGACCTTAGCTCTTACTCCTTCACTGAGATGAGGAGACAAATTGAAGTAATAGTCAATTAAAACTAGCCCCACGCAGACTTCACAAAGCTTGAAACCCGAAGAAAGAGGATGAATGAACCAGCACCTGCTGTTGGATCTTCACCAACTCGGCGGGAGACACATGGCTCATCTGTTCCTGGGCGAGTCTAAGCAACTCGGGATCCATCGGCCTTCCGTTGAACATCGTTGTTCACTGACGATTCCAGGGTCCCTGACAACGCTTCCGGTAGAACGATAACACGAGGAGGGATCCCAGTGTGGAGGAGTTGTATATGAATCGGCGTGTGGATATATAGTGTCCGTAAGTGATCAATGGAGGAACCGGAAGCTTCTGAGATTGCAAGGGAAGTCAGGAAACGGTGGATTGAGGAGTTAATGGTGATAGATTCCAAAATCGAAGTCCCACCCCGGGGCTCCGTCACCCCACCTAACAAGACTCGGACAACGTAAGGATAGGGCAGCATCGAATATGCTTTGCTTTTTCTACCGCCGGACATTCATGTCCCTCGGATGTATGCGGATAATATGCATGGGGTGACATGCAACATCACGTAGGGTATAACATATTTCATATAGATTGATCTTAAATTCTGGCTAGGATGTTGAGTATAATTCTCCCCCACTCTAATCAATTCAAGATGCGTCTACGATTCGAAAGTGTGAGCGTAGTCAAGCCTATCACAATACATCCGCCTAATTTCACGGATTGATTTGGATCTTCAGTCTGTTAGTATATTGATATAAACAAATAAGGTAAGTTTACAAGAAAAGAGGATATAAATATATATACATATATATATACACATGCTCAGGAAATTGCAATTCAGAAGATTTCTTATACCGCAAAATAAACTTAGATGATAATCTACGAATGAATAATTATACCCATTTTTATATTATATATATTTTTATAAGTAATATACCTAAATCACTTATTTTACAATATTATCTATTAGAAGTGAGAATTTTGGTCTCACTTCTGAAATTCCTTAAATAACCCTTATCAATAGCTACATAACACGACAACTAAAGGAGAATATTGTCTTTTTCACTGATAACTACCGTTTTGCCGCACCCTCTTCTTCGTAATCACCCCACTACTCCACCAACTTCCCCCCCCTATTTGCCACCCACATTAAGAATGCAGAGGCTTGCCGGTTCTCTCCCTTCGTATACACCATTGTTGCGGGAATTGGCCCCCAGCTGTGCTCTGATCATCATCTACGCTCATGCTCGACTTACAGTGGATGAGTGCCATCCATGCACGTATCTCACATTTCAATTTCTCCTCATTTTCTGCAGAGATTTGCTGCTCTACAAAGTGGAGCGTTTGCGGGGCCTCATTCAGTAATCTTTAATGATATATGTTTCCATTTTGCTCTACGTTCGCCCTTTAAGTTAATGACTCTTGGATGGGTCAAATTTCTACCGTCACTTTTTTTTTTTTATAAATCAATTTCTGCTGCTGCTGCTGCTCCTCCCCTCCTATCCCTCCTTCCGCCGTGTTTCCTCCTCCCCTTCTCCTGCTTCTCCGAGCTCTTCAGTTCTCCCATCACCCGACTCGCGCGCCCTCTCAGAGACTCCTTCTCCAGCCGCTCCCGAGACCCGAAAACCGCCGCCATTTGTCATCGCCTCGCGCCCGTTCAGCCACCGAGCGGGCTCCTCGTCTGCCCCGTTCTCCAGTCCAGCGGCTTTCAACAGGGCGCACCCTGCTCGCCCCCGTCAGCGCTCTTGCAGCCATTGCCCTCTCTCTGTTCCTCGGTCTCATGGTGCATTCCCGATGGTCGCACATTAGCGATTATACTCCGCCAAATATGAGTCATTTTCTTCCCACTTCGAGGCCTCTGATTAGTCCGCTTTTTACTCGTATGGAAAATTCGGGGGGCATGGATGTCCTGAGCGTGGTAATTCGAGCAGGCCCAAAATTATTAATGGGCCGTGCCCACGTGGCCCGATAAAGGCAATGACACGATAATCCTAGACTCGAACACAATCCAAAATGCTTATTATTGGTGATCCGGTCTGGTCCGATAAGTATGAAATCACCATAATTAATATCTTATTTATCAATTAAATTTACATTAATTGTACTATTAAAACAAAAAATGGATTTCCAAAAAAAAATATTTATCTGGATAACAAGCTGAACCGACCCGAAAGCAGGACGCGGACATGCCCAAAAAATTGTCGATGGGCCGATACCCATTGGCCCAATCGAGTCGGGCTATCCGGATGAGCCTAAAATTAGCACTGGTTGTGCTGGCAATGGTAGGTACCTTTTTCATGTCCTTGGGGAAGTTCACGGACTCACAAGATTTTAAGCATTTCTTTGATATCGGAGTCCTACGTTGAAACCGAATTGGTGCCGAATTTCAATGGCCTGATAGACCTATCAATTTGTACTGTACTAGTAGGGCCATAATATCTAATGCTCGAAAAAATTTTTAGACATAATTTGAATCACATAATTAGTCGTTTTAAAAAATAAATTTATATTTTAAAATATTTTTATAATATAATTGATGAATTAATTTAACTTTTATATTATTTTAAAAAATATTTAAACACTTATTAAAATATAATTACTTATATATAAATAATATTTTAAAAATATATATATAATTTTCTTTTTATTATAAAAATTATTATCATATACATAATTTTTTTAGATCTCATTGACATAACATAATATCTTATGTGACTTAAAAACTTCATCTAAGCACAATTTTTCATACTATGCCAGGTTAGTACTAAATTTTGACAGCTTTGGGCATGATATAATTTAATATACAATTAATATTTTAAAATGTGTTTTATAGCTAAAAAAATTCGTGATAATTTGAGACAAAAAATACGAAGAAATTACAATTTTTTTTCGAGTAATCTACGATATTTGTTTTCCTCCTAAAAAGCGACGGCCGGGGACAACTCTTAGCAACTGACAACAGATATTCCACGTCATATTGTTCACTGTTCTGTGGGTCCCGCCATATACTCCACGTCCGAATCGGAGAAGGGTGGTGGCAAAGTAAAGGTGCAGAAACCCTAATTGGACGGCGGCCCGCTTCGTTCTTCTCCAACCTCCCAGCGAATCGGCGATCGATAAAACCCTGATCTCCTCTGCAACCAGAAGTTCAGCGAATATTTTGACTTCTTGGCTGCGGCAATAATGGGTAGGAGGAAGAAGCAGGAAGCGAAGCACGATTTCGAGGAGGCGGACGGAGGAGAGATGCTGCCGCAGCTGGAGCCTGAGGCGGTAGCTGCCAGCAGCAGTGATGACGAGGAAGCGAACGAAGACCTGAGTCTCAAAATCGTCGAGAAGGCTCTCCTGAAACGCGCGGCGATGCTCGCACCCGTTCCTTTCGGTGGCGTCCTATCAGATGACGACGACGCTGATTTTAGCGATGGTGTTGGGGCCGGGGCCGGGCACGAAGCCGTCGACTTGGGGGAAGCTGAAGCGTTTAAAGAGGAGAAGGAGGAGGAGGAGAGATACATGTTTGTTGTGAATAAAGTTGAATGTCAAGAGCAACTTGTAAGTTCTCTACCTCTCAATTCCAAGGGAATTATTGGCTTATATACTTGATTTGATTATTTAAAGGAATGGGTAGTTCTGAAAAATAGAAAATTTGAATCAACATGCTTTCTCATTCAACCTTCCCTCTAAGGTGGTTTACAATGTATTTCAGTCTCGACTGAGGGGGTTTGAATGGTGCAACTTTGTATTGGCATCCTCTTTGGGAAGGAGTAGTATCAGCTAGATGACGTTTTAGCAATGTGCACTGGGGGAATCTCTTGACTTGATAATGGGGTCATTTATGGCGTCTAAAATTCTGCTAGGGTCGCAAATTTTGAACTGTTTGTGTGTCCTCGTTTCTGTCTATTGCAAAACCAGACAGTTTCCCTCGAAGATGAAGAAAAAGAAGATGCTACTGGAGCAGTGGATGTTGTGAATTCTGTGGATCCGGAGCCTGTTGATGCAGCTGACAATACCGTGTTACGGAAGCTTCTTGTGAGTTCATATAGTTGCTATTGCAATGCAATTTTCGGAAATATAATCTCCCTTTTTGGAGGCTTAGCACGTATCTGTCTTATATCTATTCTATCAGCGAGGCCCAAGGTACTTTGATCCTCCAGATAGTGGTTGGGGAACGTGCTACAATTGTGGTGAAGAAGGTCATGCAGCGGCAAATTGTTCACAGAAGCGGAAGAGGCCATGCTTTGTCTGTGGCAGTTTGGAACATAATGTCAAAGACTGCTCAAAGGTTTATATTGATTGGCCTATGTTCATTTTATAGTTCTAACTTTTTGAATGCGTTGCTAGAATTTGGAAAGTCAGAATCATTGTGTTTGAAACATTTTGTTGGAAAAACTTCCAGTAAATCAAGTGAATAATTTTCCTTTTTAAAGTCCACATTGTAGTATGCTGCTTAGATGTGGTGGAGCTCCTTTAACATTATTTCTCTTTACCTTATTTTCTCTTATATAACTAATCTGACAACTTTCTCTGCTTCCACATCTTTCTTAAGGCTAATTGCTTTATCTGCAAAAGTGTTAACCATCGAGCAAAGGATTGTCCAGAGAAGAAGAAACGTGGCTTGCAAAATGATAAAATATGCTTGAAATGTGCAAAGTCTGGACATGATATGTTCCATTGTGGGAATGATTATTCACCTGAAGATCTTAAGGTTCTTTCTCTTCTCCTGATATAAGTAAATCCTTCTTTTTCTTCTGCAGAAATAGTGTACTTTTAAGACTGGATTTTGTTGTAGTTCTACTGATATTTTCCCTCATCTCTTTTAGGAGACACAATGTTACATCTGCAAGAGCTTTGGTCATCTTTGCTGTCTTGATTCTGTTGATATGGATAGAAGTGAGATCTCATGCTACAAATGTGGCCTGCTGGGTCATACTGGTTCTGTAAGTTTTTGCTGTTTGCATCCCTCTTCCTCTTTGCTGATACTTGACCTTGAGCAGAGCATGCCACTTTAATTACCTGCAAAATACTTTTAACCCCCTTGCTGCACATCCAAATAATGGAAAACAGGAAATTTGGCATTTCATTTTCTAGCTAACAATCTAAATTCAGTTTTAAAGTGCAACTTTTAAAATTTTAATCCATAATATTGCCTGTTTTGCCTCTTGAATGATGTATGCATTTGGGCAAATTTATCAGTGATTAATTTAATGAAAGGCTTTCTTAACTCCCATCATTTTTGCTTCTAAACTCATCCCTTTGTTCTTAGATTAGCAGTGGTGATCAGATTGTTGGAATATCTTTTGCATTATTTTTTTTATCTTCATTCATATATTTGGATTTTGTTGAGTAGGCATGTGGAAAGGCACGTGCTGCAAACCAAGGTGAAGCCACGCCAAGTTCATGCTACAAATGTGGCGAAGAAGGGCATTTTGCACGAGAGTGCAGAGTTTCTAAAAAGGTACTTGGTCATACAATTGTGAAATCTCTATGAACACACCTTTCTCCAGGAGGTTTCTGTTGGAACTAGCATTGTATTGACTTCTGAAAGACCAAATGTAACTGGGGCTGTTGGAATTGGTTCAATTTATCTTTCTTTTATACTTGTGTACAGTGTATTCACTCTTTCTTTTGTTGTTTCTTCTAAATACATTGGGCAGTTGAGAACCAGCTCACTCAATGGAACTCAACTTGAGGCAACACCAAGTCTATGCTACAAATGTGGGCGAGAAGGGCACTTTGCAAGAGAATGCACAGTTTCTACCAAGGTACTGATTTTATGTTTTTCCAGTTCAAAATTTTCTTATTCTTATAGCTTTTAAAAATAAAGATGATTCTTGTTTAATTGGTACTGGTGGATCTCTTAATGGAACTTGGGTTGGTCTATACTTGAATGGTGCAAGTATCTCTATCTTATTTTCTGTTTCAAACCATCAAGCAGCGGAGCACTAGTTTACTGGGACGAAGTCAAGGTGATGCGATGCCTGGTTCATGCTATAAATGTGGGCAAGAAGGCCATTTTGCTCGAGAGTGCTATTTTACAGACAATGTAATGGAACCTGAGTGCTCTGTTCTTGCTTTCAATTTATTTTTTGGATTTATTTGTTGAAACTAATTTATTTTGTTAATGATATTGAAAGAAGAAAGATTCTTATTGGATCACTGTTCTTTGGGAGTTATTCACAGTAAAATGTGGAAATTTCTGCTCTTTCATATGAGAATAATTCTGACTTTTGCTTTATTCTCTGCATGAACAGTGGAGTTTTAGTCAGGAGAAAGCAGCACCAAGCTTGTGCCGCAAATGTGGGCAAGAAGGACATATTGCAAGAGAGTGCAAGTTCTTGAACAAGGTAGTGATCATTGACTATGTTTATCAGGCAGTAATAGCATAATATATTCTGTTGTTTGGATTGACTTTCATTTTAACTGGTGATGTTTATGAATTTAGGTGTCTGTGCAGCTGCACAAGAGAAATCAGGAACCATCAACACCAATTTTGAGGTTTTGTGATGAAGATATGGACTACTCAGGCTTAAACTATCCTGACAATACTAAGAAAACGAATAAGAGGAAGAAGAATCAAGGCACTGAAGGAAGAACAACAGCGCCTCGAAAAGTGAAACAAAGAGGTAGGTGGGTAAGCGAGAACCCAAGGGCATCCAAAGTAAATAGGCCCATGAAGAACAGTGGCAGGGTGTCTCCCAGGACACCATCTAATGGTAGTGGGCGATTTTTTTTCTCTCAATCTCCAAGGAAGCCGCGCAGGTTTCACAATGGAGACACTTCCCAACCCAGATTTCCGACTTCAAGGTTCGGTGATCTGAGGGATCACTTGAATAGTCGAAATTATGATTGGTGATAGTGGTAAGGAGGATCCGTTCTACAGGGCAGACAGTGTAGCCATATTGAAAGGGGAGAACCCTGCAAGAGCTCTTGGGTTACCTATAATTCTCTGGTGTGAAAGCTGCACCTGTGCAGCTGATTAGTAAATTACTTGGGACCTTATCGTTTAGTTGGTCCAATCCAAGTTTAGATTGTTCATTCTTATACACTGGTGAATCTATCCCTCACTCTGAGATGATGTAGTTTACAATTTTGTGCGGAGATATTCATGCTGACTGGCTTTGCTTGGATCACTGCATTTCCTCTTCTGCAGTTGATCTCACATTTCAGAAAGCAGCAGCGGTAGCCGCTCGGTCTCCTCCTCTTTGTTGTACCCTTAAAAGATGCATAGTTCTGGCCCGTTCTTGTCACCCTTATCTCTAGAGCTTACTCCTTTATTTATTTCATTGTTTTGTCTCAACTTATGGAAATCTCGACGCCATATGTTTTACTGGAGGTTACAGATTATGGAACTTGTAATTTGTGGTCCGATGTTCTAGTTACTGTGGGTATATTGGGTAAATATCCTAGAAGATGAATTGAAAGGATTCCTTGGGTATTTGCGATTGAAGTTTACCAACATTCCAATTATGTTTTACTCCAATGGCAGTGGCAGGTAAGCTATTTGGCTTCATTGTCAGCAGGAGGAGAAATCGAAGTCGACCTGCAAAAGCCAAAGCAATTATCGACCTGCCAGTAATAATTCATGGGTTATATAATAAGCATAGGCAGGCGCAGAGGACCCTTCACCCTTGACTTGGCGTCGGTATGATAATCTTTTTGAGGGACAATAATCCAGTAGGAGGAGCTCTTCCGTGCAGACGAGATCGGCCGTCACTGTCACTCACTCTCTTGCCCCTCTGAATCTTCTATAAAAGCTGGAACAATGTCCCAGTAATACACAGGCCTTGGCTTGCTCAATACAATTATCCCCAAGGTTTTGTGTACCCGGAGAAACGACTGCACATTTAATGCGATCTAAAATCTGGAAATATCGTATGCGGTGTATTTGGCATACAGACGTGATAGCTAAAATTACAATTTATATGAGAAAAAAATTTGGTAAAGTGGTATCGCTTTTATCCTAACAACTAAGGGATTATAGGTTCAATTTTTATAGTAAAACTTTCTGTATTTCTTTATTTCCCATACTTCTCATCTTATTTTAAGCTTATGAGCTTTCTACACAATCGAAATAAATTTACGATTTGTAAGTATATTTGATGAACTGAACAATCAATGCAGAAACACTACCGATAACTTAGTATAGTCTAAGAAATTGATTCCTCCATGACACAATTCAAACAGTACACAATTAGTAGATATTGAACTCATTAACGCGTATATAAATGAGTTTCAATGTAGTGGTGTTAAATAAAATATTTACTTGTGAGAGTACATCTCTTAGAATATAAAATCATTTTTTTCTCTTTAAAAAATGCTTTTCTTTTCATGTACCGTTGAGGGAAACAAAAGAAGAGAATCCACCCTGAGTGTGGTAGAGCAGTTCGGCACTTATCATCCCAATGGAAGGATTCGAGTTCGAGTCCCACCTGTGGCGGGGAGTTTTTCACCCCTTAAATGGGCCGATTTAGGGAGATCTGAATTAGTCAGCTGGAAAAAATCCAACTGGATGTCGGCGATTTATAAAAAAAAAAAAAAGAAACAAAAGAAGAGAAGCCAAACGAGCCCTTACTTGCGGAATTGGGTTGGGAGAGTCCATTTCGGACTGGAAAACCCCGCGACCGCTTTCCTCTCCTCCTGCGCTTGATCTCGGTGCCCACTTCCGTACTCTCATATTCTCAGATCCTTCGTTTGGTACTCTGAAATGAATCTCTCAGTCCTCGTCCGGGAACAAATGAACGCAAATATCTGCAGGCGGTTCGATTTCCACTTAAGCATATCATCGAAATGCCTTGTGCAGCATTGCTGTAACAGCCTTTGCTCTTTCTGCTGGGGCCCGGAAGCCTACCCACATGTTTATATGGAGGTATAACTCGGGAAATTATAATCTCACATACGAATCGGAAATTGAATAAGATGAAGGATAGACCGACAACAGGGATTTTTAACGTGAAAAACTTTCAGTGTGTGGAGGGGAAAAACCACGGCCAATGGGCAAAGAATTTCACTACGTAGTCAACTAGATACATAGACCTCGGTCTCTCTGTGGGCCGGTCGTAAGTGGGATGACACAGAAAATTTCTCTCACGTATCTCTCTCTCTCTCTTGTGGACGCCCGGTATACTAATTCTCCGTGATTAATATACCTTATGACAACCCCGAGAATACCCCAATTACTATTTCCTATACCCGTACTCTCTCTCTCTCTCTCTCTCTCTCTCTCTCTCTCTCTCTGGAGTACCCAAACCTCAGTCCCTCAAAATTTCCCTCACACTCACTCTCTTCTCTGAGTGAAGACTGAAGAGTTTCTTCACCGAATTTCTTGCTTCTGTCGGTGAAATGGTGTAGTGTTCGGTGCGTTTTGAGAATGGAGCAATCAATCCTACCAAAAAAAAAAAAGAAAAGAAAAGAAAGAAAAGAATGGAGCAATCAAGCTCCTGTAATGGGCAATTCCACTGCCAAAGGAGCAACAAGAAGCTGCCAAGTGAGCAACCATTCAACGCAAGACAATGTAAACAATAGCCAACTTGCATGCATTGGATTAAAATAATCCAATCAAGTTGCCTTCAGCCGCAATCTTTCATTGCAAGTGGGTTGGATATATATAAATATATATTATATATTTTTTAATTTCTCTGGCACATTCTTGAGGGGAAGAACAACTAAAATTTGAAAGGCTATGGAGAAAAAAATAAAAAATAAATAAAATGACGACAAATTATCGGATATTAAAATGAAATGTAAAATAATTTAATAAAAAATAAAATAAATAATAGAAAATCTTGATGACTGTTTAAAATAAAAATAAAAAAGAAATAAACATAATAATATCTTGAAAAAGTAAGCGTCTCTTGACTGGTTATTCTAACCATAATTTTTAAAATTTAACTAGATAGACTAGTTCTTGGTTGAATCTGGAACGACCATTCATTCACTTAGTGCAGTTTTCAAAATTAATCAAATTACATTGCAAATACGGTCAGATCTAGTTGAATCTGTCGATTTTCGATTTGACCAACAAACTTAACTGAACGAGTAAAAAATATATCGATTTAAATTTTAAAAAATAAAATATATATTTATATTTTATGGTAAATTTGCTGTTAATATTATGATTATATTAAATTTTTTTATTATAAATAAGTGTCAAATTATTATATTATATTAATTTATTAATAATATTATACTATCAATATTATTTATTAAATATATAAATCAATCTATTAAACTATCAATTTAATTTATAAATCTATAAACTCATTCCTCAACTAATTCTTCATCCAATTCAATTTTAAAACATGATTCTAAACCTGTTACCCCTTCCACCACGGACGTCATCGAGCCCTACATGTTTTCTGCTGTAGGGGTTTAATTACTCCAGCCGGCCGCAAGCTTTGCTGAAACCACGTTCGATCACTTCCATACGAGGAAACGTACGGGACATTGATGTCGCTGGTAGATGCAACCTGAGCCATTGGATGAAAGACTTTCATCGTGGGAGTAGATCCCTTGATCTTGGGCCCCTTTCCTTTGTACCTAATAGTCAATGCCCGGAATTTTAATAATTTTTTTAAGTATGAATTTTCAACTCAGAAACCCCAAATGGGAAACCTAACGCCCTAAGCTAACTCTTAATTCTTTTATACTAAAAAAAGATCTTAATATTTTCTTTAAAAAGGCGCTTTTAAATATGATCTTTTTACAATCTTGTCATTTTTACTCTAAATCTTTATTTTCTTTTATTTCGTCTCCAATTTTTGCCTGGTCGGTTCTACCCCTTTTTTTTTGTAGTAAGGCTGATATAGCATTTTAAAAATCACAAAATATTTTAAGAAATTCCTAAACGATTACAGAGAAGGAAAACACAACATTTTTTAAAAAGGGCATGTCGGGAACATGGGCAACACATCGTCAATCTTTCCGTCACTCGACTGAGGGTAATGGCTTGGAGTAGTGGTGATCATAGTTTTAAAAACCGGACCGGGCCGGCCGGTTCGACCGGTTCAACCGGGAACCGGCCACTCACCCGGTCCGGTTCCTTCAAAAAATCCAATTGCACATTAAAAGAGAAAAAATCCGATTGAACCGGCCGGTTTCCAGTCCGACCGGTGAACCCAATTGAACCCATGAGAAAACCGGCCGACTTAAAATTAAAAAAAAACACAAAAACCTATTGTAATGTACCTATTTTATTTTACTAAACTTATATTTACATTTTATATTAGACTTTTGTTTAATATAATAGTTATATTAATGATTTTTGTTATAAATTATATTCAAATTATGATATTATGTAAATTTATTAGTAATATTATATTATTAATATTATTTATTAAACATGCGGTTCAACCCATTGAACACCCGGTCCGACCCATGAACCCATGAACCCATGCCTACACCGGTTCCCGGCCCGGTCCGCTTTTAAAAACTATGGTGGTGATCCAAGAACGCCGTGTTGCTGTAGTTAAGCTCGGACTGGTGTGGTTGCAGTATTAATAGAGAGGAAGGAAGATGGGCAGGTGGAGGATGGAGGCAGAAATTTGTTGGGGGTGGGGCGGGTGACGGAGATGGGCGGAGGGGAGGATGAAGAGAGAGTGACTAGGGGAATCGGTGATTGTAGGTTCGTTTTATTCCTCAATCAACCCTTTGCCTTTAATTCCAGGAAATTATCCCTAGGTAGAGCAACGTCCGACACAGGAATGGAAGGTGGTCGGCGTTCGGTCACTTCCGTCGGGTGAGATGGCCAGCGCCGGCGGGAGAGAGACCCACCAAGAACGTTTCCGTGTTTTCAGTATTTGTATTTTTTTTCTTTTCTTTATTTATTCTTTAAGAGTTTTTGCTTTTTTTTTTTTTAAATTCCGGCTCAGCCGTGTTCACGGAAAATCTAATTTTCCTAACGGTATGACTAAAATTACAAAATAAAAAAATAAACATTTTCAACAAAAATAATGCCGTTTAACCTATTTTCATGTTAATTAATAATATTTTCTTGTTCGGTATTGTTGCCTAATGATCAATCATCATCACTTCCTGCATAACTAATTATCTTTTAATTTAAAATAATTAATATTTAATAATTTCGAAGAAACAAGGAAGGTAAATTTCATTCCGTCCATCTCCGCGTACACAGCTTCTCTTTCCTCCGTCGTCCTCCGTATTGTCGTCTTCCTCTGAGAAATTCAGGTAATTCACAATATCAATTATCAATCTCTGGTTCCTCGCCCGCCACTCGCTCTCTTCTTCATGTGGATATGCATGTTCCGATCTTGGAATTGAATTACGGCTGCATTGAATCATTCAATCGTCCGGCGGTATGCAAATATTTGGATGTTCTGTAGATGTTGAATCGTGCTTGCGCGAAAATTGATTGATATCCACGTTCGTTTTCGATCTCATAATCTTGACCGTGTTTAATTTTCATGCCGATCAATTCGATCGGAATCTTATCCTGCTTCATCTGACCCCTCGAATTTGAATAATCCCATAGTTCTTTCGAACGATCCGACGGTTTTATGCTGCCAACTATTGATGATAAGGAATTGTTCTTCCATTTTTCAGAGCCAATTTTTTCCCGTTCGTTTCTCTATACTCCTTTTACTACTACAGTTCGATCATTTGTCCCTGTTACTGCTCGACGAACTTAGCCTGAACATGAAATAGGTTGACTGTATTCCATTTCTAATTCTATCACTTTGCTTTTTGGCATCCCTTTGTGGGGGTGATTCTATCGGATCGTCCATCATTATCTACAGTTGCTTCTTACAATTAATGGTCGAGTTACCCTTCATGGCTGTTGAGGAATTCTCTCAAATCTTTTCTTTGACATATATACATGTTCAGGTTCGGAAGAGGCATTCGTGTGGACTGAGGATATCCATTGTAAGCTCAAAGACCTTTGTTGGAGATCCTGTATTTGTTCCTGGTTACTGGACTGGGACAGGACGGATCTTTCAAAAATTTTGTGTCTAATCTTGTGGCAACTGACCATACTGGGGATGCTGAAAGATGTACCTAAAAGTTATGAGCTCCGCCCCTGAGCTTCATGAGGTCAAGACACTACAAGAGGCTCCTTTCAGGCTCCCCACCCTTCACAGGATTACACACAAAACTCACTCCTGCCTGACTCTCTGTGTTCAATCTACCTATGAACCAATAAGTTGTCTCACCATATCTGCTGCCTTAGTGCACGACCACTGTGAAGACGGTTGATCCGACATTGATCTGAAATAACTCCTCCGAGCAGTAGGCTGACAGGAGGTACTGTTGTATTTGTGTGTACTAGGTCTTGTAGCTTGGTATGGAAAATAAGCCCAGAGTGCTGACTCAGAGGTATGAGTTAGGCAGATTACTTGGTCAGGGCACCTTTGCTAAAGTATACTATGGGAGGAGCCTTGCAGCAAACCATGCTGTTGCCATTAAGGTGATAGACAAAGAAAAGGTCTTGAAAGTTGGTCTTGTGGATCAGATCAAGCGAGAGATATCTGTGATGCGAATTGCTAGACACCCCAACATTGTGCAGCTATATGAGGTGATGGCCACCAAAAGCAAGATTTACTTCATTATGGAATATGCAAAAGGAGGAGAACTATTTGACAAGGTGGCCAAGGGCAGGCTCAAGGAGGATGTTGCTCGGAAATATTTCATAGAGCTGATCAATGCAGTTGATTTCTGCCACAGTAGGGGTGTCTATCATCGAGATATCAAGCCAGAGAATTTATTGCTTGATGAGAATGAGAATCTGAAGGTGTCTGACTTTGGATTAAGCGCTCTTGCTGAATCCAAGCGTCAAGATGGGCTGCTCCATACAATTTGTGGTACCCCTGCTTATGTGGCTCCTGAAGTGATCGACAGAAAAGGCTACGATGGTGCCAAAGCAGACACTTGGTCCTGTGGTGTTGTACTGTTTGTCTTATTGGCAGGCTATCTGCCATTCCATGATTCAAATTTGATGGTAATGTACCGGAAGATTGGCAGGGCAGAGTTTAAATGCCCCAGTTGGATCGCTATAGAAGTGCGATTCCTTCTATCTAAGATATTAGACCCAAACCCCATCACCAGGATTTCCATTGCAAAGATCAAGGAGAGCTCTTGGTTTAGAAAAGGATTAGCCTTGAATAAGCAGGTCAAGGCAGAAGCGGAGAGCAAGATCATGGGTCCTTCTGATACAAGCACTTCGGCAGGCCCCTCCCAGGATAGCAGTGTGGCAGGTGATGGGAATCTGGAGCAGCAGGTCAAACCTCCCAGATTGAATGCTTTTGACATCATCTCCATTTCCGCTGGATTTGATCTGTCAGGTCTATTTGAGGAGGACTTTCGGAAGAGGGAGACAAGATTTGCTTGCAGGCAACCTGCTAATGTTATCATATCTAAGCTAGTGGAGATGGCCAAGCATCTGAGATTGAAGGTGAGTAAGAAGGAGAGAGGGCTTCTGAGATTGGAGGGGCTTAATGAAAGCAGGGATGGAGTCTTAGGTATCGATGCAGAGATCTTTGAGCTCAGTCCATCCTTCCATTTGGTGGAGCTGAAGAAGTCCAATGGAGACACACTTGAATATCAGAGGATGCTGAGAGATGGTATAAGACCAGCTTTGGACGAAATAATTTGGGTATGGCAGGGAGAACAACAACATCAACAGTGACAGCTGCTTTTTGAGCATCTGGAGTCAGAGAGGCAGCAGCAACCGTAATGAACAGGATCACAAGCTTCTGTCTTTCAGAATCGTTAATTTCAACTGACTGAACACTTTTCCTCTGTAGAATGGCGGAATTGGCTCATATTCGCTGACTTGTTTGGCCTCTGTGGGCGCTAACTTTATCTTGTACATGTGAAATGCCCTCTGGCAATGTCTTTTCCCTGGTGTATAAATGGTTTGCCTTAATTTTCTGACTCGCTCGTTTTCTACAGTTATTAGTCCTCTGTTCGATTTGAGAAAATGTTGGACCGGATTCTCCAAGTGACAAATTGTGTTGACCTAACAGGTCCCCACGATGACCAATTGCGATTTGATTTCTAGATTTAGTGCCAAGTAGAAATACTGCACAAATGTTTGACCCCAGACTTCTGTTATCCATTGAAGGGGCAAAATTTAAGGTGGAATAAAAGAGTCAATTCTAAGGTTATAAGTCAGATTTCAAGGATTAAAATCTCATGGCTTCATAAGATTAATGATAAAAATAATAAAATTTTGTATATAAAATTTCTAAATTTACCGAGCTTAAGGACGCTTTAAATCCGTCCCTGACGGCTGAAGAATGGAGTTACGTAACTACTTACATATTAAGAGAAGAGCAGGCCCGACACTACGGTTTTCAATCAAGAACAGTAAAAGCTGGACTTCAGCTCTGGGATCTTCCAGAGGCAGAGTCGAGCCTTCCGAAGAGCAGCTTCAACTCTGTTTCCTCATCTTCTCCTCTTCATCTTCATTATTATCATTTTATTGTCTTCTAATCCGTCCTCTTATCACAACTTTCTCGTCCTGTTCATTCGACCCAATCTTCTCCCTCTTCCTGCAAGTCGACGCTGATCAACCCGATAAAATAGCCCAATTGCATTAGCTCCAGATTACCGTTGCTGAGGGTGATTTGGGGGAGGGTATCGTTTATGAAAGACTGACCTTGAGTGGTGGCAGCGGAAGAAGGTAACAAGGAAACAGAGTCCTTAGCATTGTGGCAGAGAAGACCACGGTCGTCCGACTCAAGGAAGGAGATGAAAGGCTTGAGCTCCAGCTTTAGCAAGTCGAAACGTTTCGAGGGGTTGGGTCTCGAGCTGCTGCGGCTCTTCTCTTGCCTGCTCTATCATCTCCTACACTGGTCACGGTGACGGCACTTTCATCTCGTTCCCTCTGTTTTCATGAGGAGACAAGACAAGAACAGAGGATGTGCTCGGTTGGAGGAGAGGGAGAAGGTAGAGGAGTATAGAGATGTGCCTTCACGGCCCCCTTACACAAATTTTATATGAGACTTCTAATAAATTTTAATTAGTTATTTTGAAGACAACAAATCTCATAATTAAAATTTTAATTGTGAGTTTTTTTATTATTAACGTTTGAATATGAGATTTACATAAAAAATAAAATAAAATATCTTTTTCCATTCTCTTTCCTGCCGCTCAGTGGGGGCAGGGGAGCACTTTTCCATAATTACAGTTTTCCCCGTCTGCCACCAATTCTCTCCTTCCGAACGTTAAGAAGCTACATGGAAGCCCTTCCAATGGGGGAAAGAAAAGGTCTTCCGAATAAAACAAAAAAGTCCGACTAATGATTTAAAATTTATTCTTATGCACTTTAATGAGTCCGATGTCACGTGCTTAAATTGCCACATTTGCAATATACTGACCATTTTTTTGTCCTATTGATACTCACGTTAAGCGACCCAAATGTTGACAGTGTGAGGGTGAGAGGGGGAAATGAACTAATTAATATATGGGAAATTCAACGAGACGAGGAATACTTATATCAGCCGTCTTTATATTCCTTCTAATCTATATAATTTATTACCCAGTAATTAATTAAGATACTAATCAATTCAATATCTCAATCGCGGAAACTTCCTCTATCACTCGTTCATAAAATATTATGTTGAGATACAAATGTAGGAGAGCTGTCTGAGACATGGATTTGGCTCAGCTTTCTTGAAACTTAGTATAGTTGATTATGGAGGCATAGTACGGGCAGTTTAATCCGGTTCTATGCTACTTTAAATGGATATAAAATCGTTTAATTTTTCTTGCAGTTTAGCCGTGATACTTAATGTGCCAATTTAGTTATAAGTCACAGTTCGTGAAATCATGAACTAGCTTGAAACTGGGCCTAAACAGTTCATGACCGCCACCATTTTTCTTTTTATTCTTTAATTTTTTTGAAATATTTAAAATAAATAAAGTTTTAAAATTTATGTATATTTATATTTTTTTTATTTATAATCACGAACCATAAAAGTTACATTATTTCATTTAAATAAATAAAATATTATATTTTTGAACGGATATTAAAATTTAATCGATGATTTTTGATAGTTCAAACTAATTTTTTAATAATTTCAAGCTAGTTTTCTAGACGATTTCTCTCCGATTCAATGAGAAAATAAGTCAAGTTAACTTTGGTTCAACAAATTTATTTTTTGAACTCAACTTATAACTATACTTTAGCATAATAAGGCTGGTTATGTTATGATTTTGAGTGATCTAAGTTAGTTCCAAATTTTGACATGCCTATTCATGGCCAAACTGATTGGTTAACATCTCTAGTCGATTATCATTTCTTAAACTACAATTGCTTGATACAGGCAACATTAGTCCATAATTTACCTACATAGTTACATCAACCTCCGCAATACTCTATTATCACTGATAAATATTAATCATCACAAATTTATTTTTCCCATAAAATTCAAGATTGAAATTTTAGTCGAGGAAAAATAATGGCCTTCTGCTTTAGCCAAACTGGGTCAAGCGTTTTTCCCCACTTCAAAGCGGAGAGTGCCATCAATCATGAGGCACCGAGAGGGAATAGATATTTGTTATCCACTTGCTCAACGGGAGGCATTAAATGATCGCCACATGCTCGCTCCAGGGACCCCAAACGGACACTCGGCGTCGATAACCTCTCCTCTATATATATCTTCTCCTTCACAACCTCTTCTCTCTCTCGAGCGAGATTTCTCGCACTCTCCAGTAGATTCGAGCTCTCTGCCCCTCCCAGCAATGGAGATCGCACCAGCTCACTCTCTAGCTTCCCGCTGCAGTATCATCGCCAGCAGCTGCTGCAGCAGCTGCCGTACATCTTCCATTGCTACTCCAGTCGTCCAGCTCAAACTCATCTCCTCCATCGCTACTCGGAGTTCGCTCCATTTAAAGCGCTCATTTAGTCCGCTACCAGGAGCCATAGTCGGCAGGATAAGGCAGCGGAGTGTCCTCAGAACTGCTTGCGCCTCTTCTTCTGAAGCTGCAGGAGGCACTTCTTCCGGCGTTGCAGAGAGATGGCTTCTTCAACCTATCGGTCAGTTTTTGAAATTACCGCTCATCTGCCTCTTGCTTGTTCTAGACAGTATTCTGACAGAAATTACTGTCCATTGTTACTGTTTATCTGGTGGATTGGTTTGTTGTCTCCTATCTTATCCTCAGTGATATGCTTATCCGTTGCTCCAACATTCGCTCTCCGTTTATTCGGTCAAAAGGAAAAATCATTCTCTGCTTCCTATAGAATTGCCCGGACATTTGTGACTAATGTCGTGAATCGCTTCCTAACCTCCGTCCGTTCGTTTCTTCTGCATATTTATTTTTCATCAATCTCTTAGGCCTGCTCAAGGAAATCGGAAGTTGAAACTGCAGATGCTGGAGCATTATCTTCTGCTATCCATTGCAAATATCCTGTGGAGGCCAATGATTAATGCCTGTCGACTATGTTACAGATTAACTATCATGATTTGCAGTAGCATCAGGGTAGAAAAATATTGCACATAGCCACGCTATTGTAGTCATGTATCATTTGACATACTTCTGGTGCTTTAAGACCTTTCCGTTTCATGACAAATGATTTCTCTCGACCTGTTTTTGCTTTATCAATCAAGCAGCATCTCGTACTACTGAATTTTGGCTCAATCTGCATGCGCTCTTTGTACTCCTTAAACATGTTACCCCGATTGAGATCAATTCTGCTCTCAAGTTTAGGACGGAACTATCCTATTCTCCGTGGTAGTCATGTTACATGGACTTGTACGAGATCTACTTCTGATTTCTCAGGCAGTAGCTCAGGCATTGACTTTCTGCACGTGTTATAGGTGATGGAGATACAAGGCACATAGGTTTTAAGGTGGAAATGCCAGGTGCTTTTGAAATCGCTTCCGTGAGTACTATTTTACATGCATTCTCTTATCAGATCTTCCCATTAATATTGCTTATAGATCATTTACTCAATGCGGCCAATATTTGCCAAGTCCTTTTCTAGGGTGAGGTTACAGTTGGCCGCCTCCCGGAGAAAGCAGATATGGTGATTCCAGTTGCGACAGGTACTTACTCTGCACTGCTGAATCTCTGCTTTTTTCTCTTCCGAATTCTTGTCCTGTTTATGGTTCTAGCTACTATCAAAGCCAAAAATAAAAAATAAAAAAGAAGAAGAAGAAGTTCAACCTACTACTTACATTATTACTGACGTCCAAGGATGTGATTTGGCATCACCACTTCACATAAGTGACATAATAATTTTGTCATTGACATCATTGAACAATATGGAACGGACTTCTGCATTGGGGTAGAGAAAGAAAATGTGTTCAATGTTTCTGATGACTCTGTCAAAAAATCCAAATCTAATTGCAAGTATAAATAACTGAGAATGATATGACCGCCCTTAATAGACAACCAGATAGGTGAGTTAGACACAGATGTTAGATTTTGTTTGACAAGCCTATATCAGCTCCAAGAATGGTATCGCGATTTCAATCTGCAATCGCGTTTCCTATACAAAGGGCGGTGAACTATATATTTAACGAGAAATTAAAAAGAAAAAAAAAGGACTTTTCTCGAAGGTTGAAACAACCGTAGATAAAAGTGTACTTAGTACAGTGTAATTGCTGAATAAGCATATGTATAAGTTCTTGACTTGCGGTATGTAATACATTGATGGAAGGTGACAGGATTTGAAAATTGTAATCTTATTATTATTATTATTTTATGAGTGTAATCTTGTTATTTGATCGATACAGATTTTAACCTTATTTTATAGGGGAACAGGAAAAAAATTAACCGTGTTAAACTATTTGGTAAAGGAAATTAGGAAATGGGAAATTTTAAAATTAAGTGATCATGTTATTAACTAACCTACGTGTGTATTAGTAAAAATTATTTAATTTAATCCGGATTATTTTTATTTTATCTTCGTTCCTCTTGAAGCTTTTAAAATTTGATATTCAAGTAGGAGCAAATATTTCTTCGTTTCATATGCTTTCATCTCAAACCACATGGAGCGTAGATGTCTGGACATGATCGGTTGGTGATTGGATGCAAGATTGCGCCTGCTGATACCAGTGAAATAGATGAATAGATCACTTCTTTCATCCATGTGCTGACTTGTTGATTAATTGCCTCCTACTACACCAGGACTAGCTCAGGGAGTTGATTGTCAATGTTTGTTATTTGTGGTTCGTTGGAACTGCTTTATCAATCGAATTCATGTATTAATATGTCGTAACATATGTGGTGTTTTCCACCTCGGGCAGTCTCTGGCCTCCATGCTCGTATCCAGAAGAAAGGAGATGATCTTTTGGTCACGGATTTGGACAGCACAAATGGGACATTTATCAACGAAAAGCGGTTGAAACCCGGAGTTGCAGCTGCTGCATCGCCAGGAAGCCGCATCACATTCGGTACCCGCTCGTCTCTTATATTATTTAGTGTCATCTTTAAATGCTATTCAACGAGTTTTCTACATATATGATATATCTATATCTCCCTCTATATTTCTTTTTACAAGTTGTTTAAGTCGGGGGCTAGGAAAGCAAAAAATTATGCATGATTTCCTATATAATTCTCTCTTAAACCACATTTTTATCTTCCAATTTTGAGCCATTCGGCATGAGAGCATTTTCAGCCATTTCTTCCTCTCCTCTCACTTTAACCTTTGTAGCCGTCTACTCAACGACTAAATAATCTTTCATCTTTGACAAAATTTGGCCACCTTTTTTTTTCTCTTTTTGGTTAAAAAACTAGCATATCTACTTTGTTCAATTTCTTGTATAATTTAAAGGAACCGAGTCCAGGAGGTGCATGAGAGCTAGATATACGATCAGTGGACATAAACTTTATTAAAAAAATCTTAAAAATTATATGACAGTGCAGTGCTATTTATAAAAACAATTGGCTCCCTCTTAATTATACTGTTCAAATAAGAGATATAGGATAGAGTAATTTCTCCAATAACCTCCTCTCCCTCTTTATCCTTCTCTTCCTCTCCCCTTCATAACCCAACAATTCAAACAACCAGCCAGAGAAGAGTAAATAATTGATCTCAACTTGAAAGTTTCAAAAACACTCTAGACAAGCATAAATTTGATCAATATAGTCAAGAAATGAAGATTAAATCATATATCTTTTTATTAATAAGATTAAATTATAATACCACTTTTAAAATTATAACACTATCCCTTAAAAAATAAAATCTAACCTCGCTTTCCTATATTCTAATTTTCTCATTTCTGAAATCATATATATATATATATATTCATTTATTTAATTATGAATATATATATAATGAAAATTCATGATCCAATTGAAAAAATAAAACTCATTTTAGAACATATAAAATTATTTATCTAAAAACTAGAATTTCTTCATGATCAATTATGTAATTACTAATTAGTGTTTCCGTAAAATAATGACCGTGACGTGTGCATACATTTTATAAATACTGCTATTTGTTTTAGCTTATCAAACATGCATTCTTCGTGCATCGAGAAACTAAAGATGCTTTTACATGATAAAACGGGAAGCGAAACAATAGTTAAAATTCTATCGTTAGTTATTGTGGAAATACATGACTTGTGAGGACTTATTATAAAATTTCGGAACGGCTATATAGTGATGAAAAACTCAAGATTGATTAATATAATAGTTATAGTGACATTATTTTTTGCTGAAGTCATAGTTATACTGGCTTATTTTGTAGTGAACTGTTATAAATAGATATCAGTTTAATTTCCAATGGCTTAATGTTGAAAACGGCATAGTTAGATCTTTTCACATTCTGAATAACATAATTGAATCCAATATTAAATTCAGCTGACAGTGCTTGTAAACACGGGTTAATAATGTACAGATGCCTTTCAAGTGCGTGCTTACTCAGTCCTGAGATGTGGATTCTAATCATTGACAGGTGATACACATCTAGCTATCTTTCTAGTTTCAAAGATAGAAGTTCCGGAAACAGCCAACGATCCACCAGAAAGCTCAGCAGACAATGGCTCGGATCAAAATGCCGAAGCCGAGAGTTGAAGGTTTCAGACATATTGCGATGGATCACTAGCAGAGGATCATGTAATATCTTGGCTGATCATTGTTGTTGAGTTGTACGCCTTTTCCTCCCAGTTATTATGTCTAGAAGACAGAAACTACATCAGCCTACCCGACCATGCAAGATTGCAATTTTCCCGCCTAAAAAGATTAGTTCCACGCAATAGTTACGGATGGTGAATAAACATTATCCACACCCAGAACATGTAGGGCATTCCCTTTGTTTCTAAGGCTATATATTCATATGGAAACCTTAGTGATATCATCCATACATATGTAAATATACTAACTAGAAGAGAAAGTACCTCTACCCGAAAGTATTGTGTGTGCGTGACTGAAACTTGATTCCCAAATAAAATCATGCGGAATGAAGAGGGTAACTGTACCTGAAACATCCTCTCTTGCCGTGAAAAATGCAGCCTATGGTTCCTTCTCTTAGTATGGAGAATACTGCCTTCCAGGGATGGCAGAAAATGCCCGACCAGTGGGACCCGCCCTGCCCCGCTCCGCAATGGGCCTGATTTTGCCCGCCCTGCGTTAGGACAGATTGGGTTATGGCACGAACCATTTGTGGGACAGGTTGGGCATGGGCCACTTGGTTGCCCCACCCCGCGCCATTCATTATTATATGATTTTGTTTTTGTTTTTGTTTTTTTTTTATCTTATTATACATTATATTTTATTTTCCCTCCAATCTATCTCCTAAAGTTTCTAAGTTTATACTGTTAGCATTAAACTTATTTTGGATTAAAAAGATTTGCATTTATATTGAAGAATATGATGTACTTATTTTGATGTTATTATGATGAAAATTTATCTTATTTTTTAAATTTAAAGAAATTTGGGCCTAAACTGGGCGGGCGGGTCAGACCCGCCCGTTGCAGGGCAAGCCGCCGGCATCTTAAATCTGACCCGTCGTGGGTCAGTGTGGGGCCGGGGCCGGGCCCAGGCCTTCAAAACCCAGCCCTAACCCGGTCCGTTGACATTCCTACTGCCTTCACATCCCATGTCCACAGCCACAGAAAGCAGCTCCTCCACGACCTTTGCCACCCATTGCACTAGCAGCATCTCATGCTTTTGCACTCTCAGACTGCACCGAAATACAACAATGTTAAGACCAAATAAAATATCAAAAGTTTCAAAGACGTTTAAGAACTTTAACTTCCGGCAGGTGAGAAAGCAATGCCTGGGGTTCCTTGCCATCTCATCTACACTCAAGATAAGGCAAGCTGCATTTATTGCATTCATCTGCTAGTGAATAGTCACATAAACAAAGATGATTTGAGTTGGAATCGTGTAATTGCCATTATCACTGATGATTTATAGGAAATTCCAGTAACAACACTACTGACGGTTCCCAAACAAAGTTGGCAAATGAATCTGCAATACCACTAGCACTTACGTCCACTCCATGCGGTGCACCTTCCTCTGTTAGAGACAATTCAAAATTACATCAAATGTCAGAAAACAAAGGCAGGATTGTTAAATGCAGAATATGGTAGTGATGCTTTGAGCACCGTAATAGAAGTGCATGCTCCTGTCTCAATCTGTTCAACACATCAGCTGCGCCAAAGCCAACTTTGTCACACAATTGCCTAGGAATAACCTCCAATTCAAGAAAAAGTGGTATGTCATAAAACGATTTGAAAGTTAAATTTTTACATCACTCAGAAAACATCGGATATCTAAAATTGCTAGTTCTACTGCTATCTTCTCATCACAAATTGTTTACACTTTCTGCAGATTGGGTTGCTGATAGAACTACTCATTATACAGGATAAGGATGATTATTTACTGACATATGGAAATAAAATAATATATGGATTGAGATCTCGTGATTTATATCAACCTTGAGTGCTTTTATATTAGACAGGTTAAGAATGATCATTTATTGACAGATGGAAATAAAATAACATATGGATTGAGGTCTCGTGATTTATACCAACCTTGAGTGCTTTTATATTAAACAGGATAAGAATGATTATTTATTGCAGATAGAAATAAAATGATATATGCATTAGGATCTCGTGATTTATACCAACCTACATAATAGTTAACAAGAAGCTGAGACTTTCCTGCTATTTTGCGTGGATGCTGCTTGAGGTATCAACTTAACTCCATCAGCCTTGCAGAAAGTAAATGTCAAATCACTGCGACCAGCACAGTCCTTAAAAGAAATCATATTTGATTATAGTAGCATAGCATACATTTACGGTAGCTCCACCAGCAACAGTGGAGTTCTTCAGAGATATTCCAGCAATCATGACAAATCATGTAGGCTCCACTCAGCTTCATTGATGAACTGGAAGGACAAAAAAGGGCAAAAATATTGGTTGATCAAACAAATAAATAAATATATATATATATATATATATACAGACTTTGAGTAGGAAAAAGCAAGTGCAGGAAATAAACCTAATCACCTCCACCTCGAGGAACAATTGTGGCAGTTGTGTCAGATGGGCATCCACCAAGCATGTTAAACCTTTAATTTCCTGCTTGCTTTTCCTCAAAAGCTTCACAAATGCCAAGAACCTTAATGCAGGGCAGAGTGACAAGCAACGCCGATTATTAAAATTGCAAGAATTTTATATTACGCATGATATATACAACATAAAAGTGAAAAGATCAAACAATCTATTAAATAAACAATGGTCGTTAGTAGTATTGACAAAATAAAAGGCAAGTTCACGAAGATACCTCATCGATGACGCTGCTGACAGATGTCTGTACAGTCCCGCCAGTAGCAGCTACCCCTTAAAGATCTAGATACATGACCAGCACAGAAATATCCCCATCAGCAAAGTCCTATTGCACAAAAATTTTAAGTTGTCTAATCCTACTGATCAAAAAAGGGTTGTCTAATCCTAGAGACATTCTTGGTGTAATATGTAACAGAAATATCTATATAGTTACTAAAGATAGTATCGTTTAGTAACCAGATAGTTTGGTCCATTAAGAGTGTGGTAGCCAGCATAGATTAGTAACACTAAGCTGGCTAACAATCATAGATAAGTGAAACGGGTGCCCTATCACAGATGAGTGAAATGTATGCCCACCTGTGAAGCAAGGTCCCCAATAGCTAAACACGGGAGAACAACTTAGGCTCCACTTTGAACTCTTTTGTGCAGTTTGTCATAAATAATATTCCGTCAGCATCCACAATTAATTTATTGAGATGGATCTGAGAGTCAAAATTGTAGAGAAATAATGAGGTGACTCACAACACTAAAATTTATTTAGGATAACAGCCGACCTGTCCCACCTTATTTAGCATTTTCAAGTACCAAAGGACATGCTGTTTGATAATGCCATATCAGATTCTGAGGGTGGACACATCTTCCATTAAAGGTTTAGCTTCCTTAAGAAACTCGCCACCAAGGAGAACGACCATGATAGTTCCATAACCAACCTTGACAGAAAACCAATTCAACAGTCAAGTAACTATAAAATAAATCAAGAAACACCTGAGAATGACAAGAGTAACTTCCCAAAGAGGGTTTTCATATTAAATATGAAACATGCTACAACTTAGAAAATAGTGTAAAAGGAACATTAAATTGAAAGGAAGCTAGTGCACAAGTAGGATCTTTGAGAAAATAAGTCTCCCAAATTGGATGAATTAATAGATTATGCAAGTCTTACTTCCATGGATTTTGCAGAAGACAAATATAAGATAAGAACATTAGAACAACCTCGGCAGTTTCATACTTCTATCACCAACTTTGCTTGATAAACATTTCAACAATCAAGAGTAACTACAAACTGAAGCAAGCCAGACCTGAGAATGATAAGAGTAACTTCCCACAGAGGGAGTATACATAGTGAATTTGATTCAGGCTACAACTAAGATGACAGAGTAAAATGAACATTAAATTGGAAGGAAGTTAGTAACAAGCAGGATCTTTGAGAAAATAAGTCATAATTCCCCAATTTTGGATGAAGAAATAGATTGTGCAAGTTTCATTTCCACAGATTTTGCAGAAGACGTGTATAACATTAGAACATTAGAACATTAGAACAAGTGGTAGTTGCATCACCGAACTTGAAAATAACCAATTCAACCGTCAAGAGTAACTACAAAATAAAGCAAGCAACGCCAGAGAATTAGAAGAGTAACTTTCCACAGAGAGAGTTCACATAGTAAATTTGAAACAGGCTACAACTAAGAAGATAAAGTAAAATGAACATTCAATTTAAAAGAAGCTAGTATGCAATTAGAATAATCTTCGAGAAAATAGATCATAATTCCCCAATTTGGATGAAGAAAGAAATTGTTCAAGTTTTCTTTCCAAGGATTTTACAGATCATGACTGTAACAAAAGAACATCGGAAAAAGTGCATCGACAGATGAATATAGCGCTAAAAGATTCATTAATGAATTTACTGACTGAAGGATCCTCACATGCTAGCACGGTACAACTAAAAGTAGGGAACGAGGACGAACATTTACCATAAAATAATACAAGAAATGTATAAAATCCTCAGAAAATGAAAACCCTTTTAGGCATCTGCTAACTTCCATGCACATAATACTAGCAAACGCGGTTAAAACGGCGTCTACAAGTGCTGAGACGTAACTCATCAGCAAATATCCTTCGTCAAGGATGGACAGACTGTGAAGTAACTTAAGTTGTGACATCTAGACGTATTAACCAGCAGATCGTCAAAACTAAACTAGATGATCGGCAACCACACCTAAGGAACATTTCCTCCAATTTATTCTTCTGTAGCGAAAACAATTTGAGGATAAAAAGTACCTCAGAGTCTTGAGAATTGACAGCATCGACGAGGATCAGCGGCAGGATGTACGACGTCCAGGAGTTTCATGATTGTAGTTCCGTCGTTGGAAATGGTGAAGATATCCTTGTCATCGTGGATGAGATTGTCCATGCCGCGGGAGCCTAGCGTAGAACGGACCGCTCTGGCCACCACCGTTCAGGCGTCGATGTCGCTTACCAGCTGCGACTTGTCCGATTCCATCATTCAGCAGTATGATCTGAGGTTGCTGTTTCCACATTTCGAGGAACACTAAGCTTAGATGATCGGTAATACGTAATCACGTGAAATGAACCAGAAGAGCGAGATTGAAGATTGACGCTAACCAGTATGGTTGCCATTGTCACAGACGTGGTGTCACAGACGTGGAGCTGCACATGAAGAGAGAGAGAGAGAGAGAGAGAGAGAGGGAAGAGGAGACGACATTGGACGTTCCCGCTCTGGCTGCTTTTATAGGGGGCGCGATCTGTCCCGGCAAAATTCCTCTTTGGTCCTCAATCCTGCTTAACCTTTATCTTTTGTCCTAAAGGTACTTTTACTTTCAAAACAGTCCTCAGTGTTACGTAATTTGTTCAAGGTCATTCTGTTTAATTTCTTGTTGACACTCCTGCAAATACCATCTCCAATGCGTCTTTTAGTTGTTCCCTTGCAGATTCGATTCATTTGAGAAAAAAGCTCCAGCGTACATATTAGTTCAAATGTTCTTTTGGACGTGTAAGAAAAACTATAATTAGCACAAAATTTTCATTTTGCCTTTTTGTCTCGACATTATTTTCTTGGCGAGAGATGAAGATAATACTTCTGCTGTGGCTATTTTATAGGGTTGATTTTTACATTTAAGATCTCGACACATAACGTACGAAGGTCAATGGGCGAAGAGTAAGAGTGCCACGCTTTTCAAGAACACAACCGACAGTGCAACAGCATTCATTCCATCAGTTCATAGACCATATGTCGCGGTGAAAACAAAGCGTGTCCGAGCTCGCAGAAGTCTCACTCCCTCCGAACGGTCTTCTTGGTCGGCTCATAATTGCTTCATCTCCAGCCAAGGAACGTCTTCTTGACAATCAGAGTAACTATAACGGATCCGCCTAGTGATATCCATTCAAGCTTGTCTGACATCCCCTGCAGGATAAGAAGCAGATTCGTGGGAATAAGGCTCGGTCTTAGTTTCAATGAGATGATATATGTGCTTGTATTCAAATTCCTTCTCTTGTGGAAGACGGTCTCACCTAATGAAAACAAGGAATTCTTCCAAATTCTAGCAGCGATAAAACCTTGGAAAAGGAAACTGTTGCTTTTACTGACACGGTCACCGCGAGACCAGGTGATGGACGGGGGAAGGTCGGCATATGTTGGCCAAGGACAGACCAGACCAGGCCGATTCAGCCAGCAAGCGGTTCACCGCCTGAGTCGGATTGTAGAGGTCCCACCAGAGATGAGTCGATCTGTCCTTGCAGGCCATCTCCATAGAGAGGCATCCGATGCTGGCCCCGTTCGTGCCCAGGCCACAGCAGGTGTTCCTCACATTCTCGAATCCTGTCCAGCAAAGGTCACAATCACGGATAGACTCCCACGATCAAGAAATTAAAGAGTAGCTGAAGAGCAAAGAATTTGTGTAGATATTACTGATACCGTGTGGCTTCGGGTTATTCACTATCTCCATGATCCCCTCATAGACATCGCAGAAGACTATGCTGACCCCGGGCAAATCTGAGTTGAGACTCACGATCCTCTCCTCCAGCATTGTGTTGTACTGTGAAACCAGCTCATTGATCTCTTCGATGCAAACTGTCTGATTGTTTTCACCGATGCCAATCGTGCCCCACGTCTCATTCCACTCCCACACTGTTCTCGGGGCGCATCCTAGAGGCAGGATTCCGATGCTGATGATCTTTCGGGCTCCTGCAACATGAAGGGTCCTGATAGCTGCAGTCATTTGGTTGACTAGCATCTGTGCGAACTCCGGGCCTGTGAACTTGCGCATTATGCCAGAGGAGTTGTGGAGGAAGAGCTCGACATAGTCATCCTTCCCGAAGGACAGGTAGATGAGGGATGACTCGATGTAGGAAAGAGCGGCAGGTGGAGCTAGGTGGAGTTGTAGGAGTTGGAAGGTCTCAAGGACTTGGCGGATCTGTTGGTTAAGGGACTGAAACTCATGGCCAGCCGAGCTCATGATAGTGGCCTCTGCTGACCCGAAGTTGAGGCCCCGTAGCAGGCCATCGATGGACCCGTTCTGGCCATAGAATGGCGGTGTGAATGGAAACCCCATCTTTTCAGCTGAAAGGAAAGACCACAGTTACATGGATCAATCATTTGAGCACGTCTTGTTTCTATTTATTTGTGACTTGGTCTTTCATTTTCCTATAATTACCGGTTCACCACTAACCAGCGTGCGAAAAATGTGAAAATCGAATTTTCCACAATCACAGAGAAACCCAAGTAAAGGCAGGCAGTAGTCAAAATGTAACTTAATCCTTGGATTCATCATCTGGGAGCTTACGATTTACAATCACAGAAAGAAAGATGCGATGACTTGAACTCGCAGTACAGTGTAGCAATCAGTCAAGTTTGACTCAGTAACTAACAAACTGAGTCAATAATCGAGAAAGATGAACTGACTCGAGCAGTTCATCCTCTCCCACTTCCAATCCAGTTGAGAAAATAACGCCCCCATAAACCTCCGCCATTCCTTCGTCCTCGACCTCTACCATAATCAACCAAGAAAGTGGAAACCCAAACTCAGTGGGACTGATCTTGTTAGTAAGTTCACGAATGTAACAAGTTTTTCAGTCAAAGATCAAGCAACAGGCTTGCAAAAGTATAATGATCGAACCAAAACACAGAGAGAGGGAGAGAGCAGAAGGAAACTGTACCAAGAAAATGCGGAACGAGGCTCCGATCGGTTCCCTCGCAGGGAATTAGTGACAGATTGTGATGGAGAAAACGGTAAAACAGGGTATTGTCACCACAGTCCACAGAGGAATCTCCCAGCACGTAAAACGCGGAGATGCTCGGTCCCTTCCTCTCCGAACTACTCGCTAACAGATCCCCGTGTCCCCCATTCAGAGCATCAATCACCATTGACAGAGAAGCTAGGATGATCGCCAACTTCAAACCCCCTGCTGCTTTGCCGCAATCTCGAACATCCATCTCGTTCCCTGGTTTCTTCTCCACCCGATTCACAGTTTTTCTGGTTATGGTTCGGGTTCAATTGCACTTTCTTGTTCTTGGATACAAAGCTCAGTTCCTCCGGTGAAGGATAAGTCCAGAAACTGTAGACTCACTTGCCAGCGGAAGAATAACGGCGGGTTGGGAAGTTGCCGAGCGCGGGAAATGGGTAGTCATCAGTAAAGCGCTCCCATTTTCAATAACTCTTTCATTTTGACAGTTTCATCTTTCCCCTTCCTTACACTTTCCACAATAAACTGCTATTTCTTTCAGTGAGAAGCGGGGGCACACACGGTGCGATGCCTCTTCATTATAAACAAGGTCTAATCAGCCAACCTTATCCTTAATCTATCAACCTAACTCAATTTTGAATTAGTAATGGACCATTAAATACGGAATATCATGATGCACACATATATATATACATATATATATAAGCATTACGCATATGCCTTTTCAGATATAAATTGACTTCCTGGTCCTTTCAATCCTCAAAGATTGAGGGATGGTTTAATGCTCCTTGGGAGAGTGCAGGGTCAAACATTTTGAGGACTGAATCAAATTGTACCATGTACCCAAGTTGCCAAATGCATCTTCGGGCAACAATTCGATGTTGTGTTCACATTCAAGTGGTACTGCATCACCTGATTCGACACATCTGCCTGGGGACCTCAGGTCCTTCATACTCTATAGGGCTAACAATTGTTCACATCTTATACGTCCAGATAACAAAAATGAGGCCATATCATTTTAAAATTTAGGTCCCAAATGAGCCAACCTTTAAAGTTCTTGAGCCCGTTGGTTTAGGCAACGGTCGATCTATCCAGATGTCAATGCGCATAGATTAGTTTTCCAGAAATTCATTCCTTATTTCCCTCATCATTTTCCCCGTTGAAAAGATGTTACCTCTGTTCTAGAGTGAACCAGTTTCTCTCAATTGAATAAATCTTGAATGTCGAGAATATCGGCAAGGACACCTGCTGCTGTAGTATCATTACCAGCTCCGGCACCTTGAATGACAAGTGGCTGTTGACTGTAGCACCGGCTGTATATCTCTAGCTGCAATTACATCCGACAGAAGCATCATCATGTCAGGCAACTGTGAATCGAATTTCTTATTTTGCAGAGTGTAGCACATACGCAGTGAACTAAGGATGAGATCTCAAGAGTCAAAACAGAAAGGCTCCGTTTGTTTTTTTTCCTTTTTTCTGAATACATTGAAACAGAAAGGCTCTTTTAGAAATACAAAGACGATATAGTTTTTGCAACTTCCAGAAAGTTCAGAAATGGAAAGAAAAAGATGTTGCTTTCTAAAATATGCTTAGCCTCAGCATACCACATTGTCGCTTCCCCTCAACCTTCCCAAAGCAGAACTCCTAGGAAGCTCTTGAATACCGACTTTGCACCTGCAGAGGAAGTAAAGTTATCTATGGTATTGGAAAAGGTAATAATGTGAAAATCATTGAAGTACCTAGCGCCCTCAAGGACACAGACATAACGGAGAACGTTGCCATGTAAAGAAGCCTTCTGGACTCTCTCTTGGATATTGTTGTCAAGCAAGGAAAGCCCAGTGGACATAAATTCATGAACTGACATCACAGCAGGACCCATTTCTTCCGGGTACAAGCTCTCAACCTGTAGAGCCGTATCCATCATGAATATAACAAAGAACATTGTAGACAATGGTTGACCAGAACAGGTGGTAAAAAAATGGCCAACTGAGAAATCACACTCATGCACGCTGAGTTACAAGAGAAGAACAGGAGAAGAGGCCTCAAGCTGACCTTTATGCTATCCATCATGATTCTACTTCCAAGAAGTCTAGCCAGGATTAAAGCCTGTTTCACAATTCAGAACATCATGATTGTTGAATTTTATCCTTCCTCAAGTTCAGAAAGGCATTAGTTTGTAGTTGAGAAGAAAGCTTCAAATGATTATAGACATCTATTCTAAACTACAGCTAAAAATTGAACAAAGGCAAGAATGACAACATATGCAGGTTTTAACAGACTTGAAACCTTTCTTGCAACATCCATCCCGCTTAGATCATCACGGGGATCTGCAACAAGAACAAGAATATCAAAATAATTATAAAAGACACAGAAGTTCAAGAAACAATATTCAAGTAAAAAAATCCAAACCCAACCAATTTTCAGAAATATATCCATATATATTATCTTTAATAGGTTAAGATGAAAGATAATGAAGGCTAAATTTGGATGGACAAATGAAAAAACCTGGCTCAGTATAACCCAAGCTTTTAGCTGCTTTTACCACTTCACTGAGTGGCTTTCCATCTTCAAGCTCACTCATTACATATCCCAGTGTACCTAGAACATATTGACAAGTGTACCAAAATTTGCAATAAGTATGTAATATCCTGATCTCAGTACAAAAAATTATCTAAATAATTTCATACCACTCAAACTTCCAACTATACGTCTGATAGAATCTCCAGATGACAGTATACGATTTAATGATGCTATGACAGGAAGACCAGCACCCACCTATCAAGAAGATCACCATCAAATAAGTTACTCACTCTCATAATAATTTAAAACACAATCTTTACCCATTTAAGAGTTTCGCTATTAAGCACCATGGAAGAGGAATCTGAAACAACTGAAGTATGAGATTACATCTTAAAAGCTAGTTTCACAGATAGCAAGATCTACTATGTTTCATCATCATGAAAAGTTTACATTTATTGTAGGCAAGGATTTCCTCAAGAAAATTAGTGGGCATGTTGGAAAGGACCTTAACATGTTAATTGTTGTTCTAAATTACCAAAGTCAATGAGTGCTTTACATATGGAATCTCCCGTTACGTGAAAAGACAGTGGTACTTACTGTTGACTCATGTCGAATGCATCGGGGTTGGGAGACCAATTTATCATAGTGCTCCTTCAAAGAAACAGAAGAATGTCATTCCAGTATCCCGACATTGGGAATAACAAAAAGATGCATATTAGACAGAATATGATGGGAAAACATTCATGGTCAGCACAAGAAACTGACCCTTTTGTCAGACACATTAGCATGGTTTGGTTCTTTCCCAAATTAGAAGGACTATTGTATTACCATTGTGGAAGTAAGGGGTTTTTTATTTGCCAGGACAATGCAACACCCCAGATTAATTGCACGGGTCAGCACATTGATAGTGTCCATACTAGCAGAACAATCAACAATGGCCAAACCTGCACCAGGAGATTCCGTATCAGCAACCATCTATCTTAGGAGCTCAGGATTCATTATGATCAATCCTAGTCTGACAAGTAAAAGCAAGTCATTACAAAAGGAAACCTGTCGCTTTGCCAAGAAGCGATGCAATTTCTATAACTCTCTCTGATAATTCTGAGTGTCCATGTAGTTGGCATTCACCTAAAAATCAAACAAGAAGTAACCTGATACCATAATGAATCCATTATCAAGTGTCAACACAAACGTCCCTTGATGAGAAAAAACTGACTACCAAAGCAACGGAGCGTCGACAAAGAAGAACCAGCTGATTTGATCCTGCAAGCTTCGAGAAGGAATTTATCATCCAACTCCGACGCCAACACGTCCGATGCAGCAACAAGCGAATTGCTGTCGCATACTCCGACGACTCGCAATTTCACTCCCTACCATTAAAAATTCGTCAATATTTCATCGATTTCAGCTCAAACGCACAGAAAGGACAATAGCTTGAGACCGGGAGTCGGTCCCAGTACTCGCGTACACCCAAACGGATGGAGAGAGTGAGCGGGAATTAAGAGAGCGAAAACCTGTTTAGCATGAAGTGATCGGCAGGAGACAATGTGCTGGAGGAGCTGTCGCCCGACGCCACCGCATCCGAGTAGAAGCAGCGGTATCTTCTTCATCTCTCTCTCTCTGCGTGTAGGAGCTGCTCCTGCTCCTCTCACTGAAAAGCTTCTGTCTTCGCTTGACGGAGGCTATGGGCCATGGCTATCCTCTGCGCCGACCCCACTATAATTTGTGCTCCGAAGTACAAAGTAACAGCGGTAATGGACTTGATTAATCGCAGCCGTTGATTGTATCAATGCTATTGTCGACGATTTCGTGGTAATTTAACGGTCGTTTGACAGTGACTGTTGTTGCCGTCTATAGTCCCGTTGATGCCCCGCCACTTTCGGCTGCCTGTCATGACTATCATGAAGGTTTTCTCTTTCCTATCACTTTGTGGACCCCACGTACCTCGGTGACTTCAGCATCATCCGTGGAATGGGTGCGGTTAGCTCTGCATGCAAAACAGCCGTCCGATTCAGATCTGACGGCGTAGAACGCGCCTCTCCACTCATGCCATCTTCTGCGATCTACTCGAGTCGACCCCCATTCTCACCCTCTGTGTCTCTCTCCTCCCTCCTCCGTCGGAGCTCTGCAAAATTTGCAAAGAAGACGCTCAAACCCTAGTAGGAACTGGCAGTTTCCAGGTACTACTATTCGAATTGAACATCCTTTCTCGATCATTCACTCTGAACAAAGGAATCTTGAATCGTGAAATTAATCGTTCCCCTTGGGAAAACATTAAAGATGCATGCCCAAACTGAGGGCGTTCTCTGTATTTCATAAAGTTGATGCCAAGATAACGTTGAAATAGGTTTCACTTTTGCTGTTTTTATGTCCAGCTTGAGAAAGCAATAGTTTTTTATTGGATTATTTCAAGGGATTGAGTCCTGCAGCGACTCTGTTAGAGGATGCTTAGTGTTGTTGTTTTTTGAACCTGAATAATAGGAGCCAAATGGCTACCAAGGTTGATTAGCAACTGGTTTCCCGTGTATGATGGATGTGACAACAGATGAATTATTTGGGGACTTTGCTTCGGGAGGGTAATAAAGTGGTGTCTCATGGAAGTTACGTAGTTTTGAGATAAATTGTGCTTTTGCTGCATCAAAGTTGTATCCTGCTAGTTTTGTGCAAAATTCTTTTTTACCTTTGAACTTTCTTCACCTTTAATGCTGCAATTCCGGTTGTACCCTGCATGTAACCTTAAATAATCATGGGCATTGTGGAAAACACATCCGAACTGCATGAAATTTTCAAACGTTTCAACAATTGCCCGCAAAAGGACAACATAATCTGGAAGCTTCAATCTTCTATCTATGGGAAGCAGATATTCACAATCGCATGCTCTATTCTTGCTCTGCGCTGGCCGGACTGCAGCATATGAGCTCTTTACAGCATCTACAATTTTCGTTGTTTAGATGCTTCATGATGCATCATCTGAATATGAATTTATGTGGAAAAATGTGTTGTTAAGGAAAACCATCAGCTGACTGGAGGCACAGGATAAATGTTACTGAATTCGTTACCAAAGGATTCCTCATATAAAATTCATTAACTCTTATATCGCTGTCGCTTTTTCTGTAATGTAGCTATTATTGTTCAGGATATTTCTTTTAAATTATCTTTGCTCTGTGCTTTTATGTTAATCCAATAGCATGGATTTTTCTTTTACGTTTTTGTCTTTTTCCATTTTTCCTTTAGAAATTGTATGGCAGAGTAATGTACACACATGAGGAGTGCTTGCTTACTGATGCAGAAGCATGCAGTGTAAAGCTATATAGTGGTTACACTTAGAATTGTATATGGTGCGCTGTTGTAGTTATGGATGATGGAGTGATAGAAGTACATAACAGAGTTGGGCATCCTGAAATGAGAGGTGATGAAGATAGTGAAGCCAATGAGGGAGAAGTTAGTAATGCTGAAAGTATGACCCTTCATCATACCAGGGATAGGATGTCTGAACCATATGTGGGCATGGAATTTGATTCAGAAGATGCTGCTAAAATTTTCTATGAAGAGTACGCTAGACATAATGGATTTAGTTTTAAAATTGTTCCATATAGATCTAATGCTGATGGGACAATTGTTGCTCTTGATTTCATTTGTGGCAAAGAGGGCCCAAAAAGAAGACTTTCACGTAGTTGTGATGCTGTGATGAGGATAGAATTAAAAGATCAAAGCAAATGGGTTGTGACCAAATTCACAAAGGAACATAGCCATTCAATGGTCAGTCCAAACAAAGTCCATTATCTTAGGCCCCGCAGGCATTTTGCTGGGGTTGTGAAGAATGCAACCGACTCTTCCCAGGATGTAGGAGTCGTTCCAAGTGGTGTTCTGTATGTCTCCATGGAGGGAAACCATGCAAATGTGGTAGCAAGTTGTGGAGTAAAGAATGCCACTGTTGAATCAAATCATCTACTAAATAACGCTGGGCCTGTAAACTATTCCGTTCAACCAATGGGTCAAAAGAGGACATTGGGGAGGGATGCTCAAAATTTGCTTGAATACTTAAAGAAAATGCAGGCAGAGAATCCTGGTTTCTTCTATGCAATTCGACTTGATGAAGAGAATCATATGGTAAATGTTTTCTGGGCAGATGGAAGATCAAGAGCAGCATATTGTCACTTTGGCGATGTTGTTACTTTGGACACTATGTACAGAGTGTACCAGTATAGAGTGCCCTGTGTGTCATTCACAGGTGTGAATCATCATGGACAGACAATCTTGTTTGGCTGCGCCTTACTATTGGATGACTCTGAGTCATCTTTTGTATGGTTATTTAGGACATTCCTTACAGCAATGAATGATCAGCATCCCATCTCCATTGTCACTGATCAAGATAAAGCCATTCAGATGGCAGTTTCTCAGGTTTTTCCAGAAGCTCGGCACTGTATTAGCAAGTGGCATGTCTTGAGAGAAGGGCAGGAGAGGTTAGCTCATGTATGCCATGTGCACCCTAATTTTCAGTTGGAATTGTACAATTGTATTAACTTGACTGAAACCATTGAGGAGTTCGAGTCATCTTGGAATGCTGTAATTGACAAGTATGACCTGAGAAGAAACGAATGGCTTCGTTCATTATATGATGCTCGCGTTCATTGGGCACCAGTGTATTTTCGAAATTCCTTTTTTGCGGCAGTATCTCCTAAACAAGGAGTTGATGGCTCCTTCTTTGATGGCTATGTAAACCACCAAACAACACTGCCGATGTTCTTTAGGCAGTATGAAATGGCACTGGAGAATTGTTTTGAGAAGGAAAGTGAGGCTGATTTAGATACAATATGCACTACACCAATGTTAAAAACACCATCTCCGATGGAGAAACAGGCTGCAAATCTCTACACGAGGGAAATCTTTGCCAGATTTCAAGAGGAATTGGTTGAAACCTTTGTATACACTGCAAATAGAATTGAAGGGGATGATGCTATCAGCACATTCAGAGTTGCAAAATTTGAGGATAATCAGAAGGCTTACCTTGTTAGAATGAACTATTCAGAACTGATAGCAAATTGTAGTTGCCAGATGTTTGAGTATTCGGGGATTCTTTGTAGGCATGTCTTGACAGTCTTCACAGTGACTAATGTTCTCACACTACCTTCTTGTTACATATTGAAAAGATGGACCAGAAATGCGAAAAATGGGCCTGGTTTGGATGATCAGGCTGTGGAATTACAGGCACAAGAGTCCCTGACTATGCGATATAATACTTTATGTCAAGAAGCCATGAGATTCGCTGATGAAGGAGCAACATCTCTCGAGACCTTTAACGCTGCATTTTCTGCCCTTAGGGAGGGTCGGAAGAAGATTTCCGTAGTCAAGAAAAGTGTTGCAAAAGTTGCTCCCCCTACTTCTCATGCTGGTGGAATTGGTTATACTGATCGCAATAGCTCTGGTGCAGCTTCAGATATGACTCCATTGCTATGGCCGAGGCTAGATGAAATGGCTCGTCAGTTAAACCTTAACAATATGAGAGTTCCTTCTCAGTCTTTTGACGAGCTGAATTTTACACACATGGCTTCTGTTTCTCTTCATCGGGATGAATGTTCTCCTGATAACATGGTATTCTACCCCATACATATTCACAATTTATCCTTTTTTAAGGGTCCGATCAACTTCATTTTTGGTATCTTATCTTGACTATATGTGCTAGGTTGTTCTTCCTTGCCTCAAATCAATGACGTGGGTGATGGAGAACAAGGAAACAGCTGAAGGAAACAGAGTAGCCGTCATCATCCTGAAGGTACTCATAAAGGAATCTCAACATGGACCACGTGTGTATATGTCCATTCATAAATTGATATGTTGAAGATCAATGCCTACAGTGTGGGGGCTTAGTCTGTTGATCTCACAAAGTTGATGTTTATTGGGAACTTTATGGTGGCTGTCATACTTTTTTTATCCTTTTTCCTTCTTGGTTGCAACTGCAGTTGCAAGATTATAGCAAGAGCTCATCAGCAGATACAGAGGTCAAGTTTCAGCTCTCAAAGGTTACATTGGAGCCGATGTTAAGGTCCATGGCCTACATCAGCGAGCAGCTGTCAACACCAGCTAATAGGATAGCTGTCATTAACTTGAAGGTATTCTGTTAAATTTCTGAATTATGTCCTTGTCAAAATTGTATGGCTTGACTTTGTTGGCAGAATTGTTCAGTTGTTCTCATATTTCAAAATTGAAAATGAAGCTCTTCTAAATGGGCACTCTCAATCTCTTGAATCTTCAGCTTCAAGATGCCGAAACATCCTCGGGTGAGTCTGAGGTCAAGTTTCAGGTTTCCAAGGATACGTTGGGAGCTATGCTGAGATCTATGGCCTACATACGTGAACAGCTTTCAAATGTGGTAACTACTTCCTATTATGATTACATTTTTATCTTTTCGTTGAGCAATAAAGAGACTATCTTGCTAAGTATGATCTACCTCAGCTAAGAGTTGCAATTTCGATTGAAATGATTGTAATTTTCTATGAATTACATTCTTCCAAGGAGTCAAACTAAAGGCGCTAAAAATCCTGTGTCCATGATAAAGTTGGCATGATAGCCAGCTGCCTTCTTCATTCAGAGTGTCTTAACTGCTAATAGCAGCAAAAACTAATTGGCTTCACAAAAAGTTGGTGGAGAGAAAATGGAACGTTGAAAATTAGGTGCCAAACACTACTTTGCATTCTCACCATATTCTTTTTCCAGGCTGAACCCCAGTTAGAGTCCGCTAAGAAGCGACGGAAATGAGATTTGTCTGATGACTGTTCAAGTTCCTTGGAGGCACATTCTTGATCATCCAATCAACAGACTCCCTCATTTCTTTATCCCAAGAGTTGTCCTCTCCGAGCTACATCATTGTACATGTGTATGTTCTCATGATTTTTCCTCCCCCAGGTGGAAGATGAGTGCTATGTTTGTAGGTTAGTGCTGCTTGTGATGAATGAAGATTGAGATGACGCAAAAGTCTATTCATATATCTTAGAATTGTAAGTTGGTAGGAGTAGAAGTCAGCTATTGTGACTAGGGTCTCCATTCGATTGTTTTTTTTTCCTCCTTCCGCATTTATGATGCCTGCTCCTAGTTGTTATTGCATCTGTCATTCCCCACAAATAGGTTGTCTTCGGTGTGCTAGTGTCCGTCAGGATTGCGCCTCTTTAATGAGAGAGTTCGTCATGTACAGGATTTGAGATAGCTGTTTTGTTTTTCCTCTCATTTTGACATATTTATCTATTGGGATTCCAAATTCTAGTGCATTCTCTGTTATATTCGATTTCGTGGAATGGTTCATTTTCATACGTGTAATTGAGAAAGGAAACGCTTTGTAGATATGCTGTTGGTATCCATGATATGATTTAAATTTAGGAGGGAAATCGATCTAACCAAATTGGTACCGATGTTTCCACAGGAAGGTAGGAACCGACTTAGGAAAGTAGAAACTTCCCAGTCTGCTTGAGTTGAGAACCATTCGAATCATGGTACAGATTTCTCTACTTACCCAGCCACCAAAAAAGGATCGAGGAGTTAAATTTCCATTCGAAGTACAACAGTAGGCTAGTTAGATGATCGGTAAGGGACCAGCAAACGATCTAACCACTGACCTCATATGATCCTGAACTTGAACACCAGTCGAAACCCGAAAGTGGAGTATTTGGGCCATTCCATATTATCACTGAATGGAGGTTGGAGACTGATCCAATGAAGGTTGCTGCTATGGTCCAGTGGCCATTGCCCTGCACAATTAAACAGCTACAAGAATTTCTGGGTCTCAGGGGTACTGTCGGGGGTTCATTCGAAATTGTGGGATCATTAGCAGACCCCTTAGCACCAGCCTCCGGAAGGATTCATTTCAATGGACTCCAGCAGCCACTCGAGCCTTTGAGGAACTGGAGGGGGCGTTATCGACAGCGTCTGTCCTTGCTCTCCCCGACTTTTCATGGCCCTTTGAGATTGAGACAGACGCGTCAAACGTGGGCATCAGGGCAATACTCCTTCAGCAAGGTCACCCCGTTGTTTACATGAGCAAGGGGCTCTCTCTGGCTCAGTGAAACACTTCGGCTTACGAACGAGAGCTGTATGCAACCCTCTTCGCAAAGAAGTGGGAACATTATCTGAGGATGCAGCCACTCGTCAATCGCACAGATCACAAGAGCCTCAAGCATCCGTTGGAGCAAAAACTGAAGACTCCCCTGCAGCATAAGTGGCTCACCAAACTCACTGGCTTCGACTATACTATTAAGTATAAGAAGGGTAAGGAAAACATAGCTGTAGATGCTCTGCAAGAGTGACCAAACAGCAGTAGCAAGTATACTTGGGTCGATGGCCATCTTCAGTGCAAGGGCAAGCTCATTGTTGGCAACGATCCCTCGCGTCAGTGGAGGATTACATAGCTCTACCATAGCTCTCCTACGTGGGGCCAGGGGAATACATGTCACCAACAGGAGGATCGCTGCCTTACTCTTTAGGAAAGGCCCACACAAGCACGTGCGAAGTTTATCTGCAATTGCACGACTTGCCTCCAGTACAGGTCTGAAAATGTGGCTTCCCCAAGCCTCTTGCAGCCTCTACAAATTCCAGAGTATGCCTTCAAAGAGGTCAGAATGGACTTCATCAAAGGGCTTCCATGTTCAGGGGCAAGTCTGTTATATTTGTGGTGGTTGACAGATTGACCAAGTATGCTCATTTCTTGGCCCTCAGTCATCCCCACGCAGCTGCTCATGTGGCTCGACTCTACCTCGACCACTTCTTCAAATTGCATGGCATGCCAACTATCATCATAAGTGATCGTGATCCTGTTTTTCTGAGCTCAGGATCTATTTTGCCTACAATGGGTCGAGCTTCACTTCTCTTCTTCATATCGTCCCCAGTCAGATGGACAGACTGAGGTTGTAAATAGCTGCATAGAGTGTTACCTACGTTACATAAGCAGTCAGCATCCATCTCAATGGCTCCAATGGCTTTCGATGGGAGAATGGTGGTACATACACCAGCTTCCACTCTTCGACTCAGACCACTCTTATGAAGCACTTTATGGGGTCAAACAGCCTCTAAAAGTGCCCTACTTTCCACGAGATTCCTCTATCGAGGCTGTGGATCGTTTGCTTACTGATCGGGAGTCAGCTCTTCAAGCCCTAAAACACCATTTGAAGCGAGCACAGAGCTGGATCAAATCCCAGGCTGACAAGCATTGCTCAGATAGAGTCTTCTCAGTGGGTGACTGGGTATATCTCAAAGTTCAGCCTTATCGTCTGCACTCGGTGGCTCACCCTTCGTCTCATAAGCTCTCTCAGAAGTACTTTGGTCCCTTCCTTGTGATTGAAAGGATTGGACCAGTCGCCCGCAAGCTCGTCCTTCCACCTTGAGCGAAGATACACCCTGTTTTCCAAGTATTCCTCCTCAAGATGTCCCCGGGACCACCCACAGAAGAGGTCCTCCTGCCAACCACTGAAGGACCGCGCACTTTCGTTGCTCCAGAAGCCATACTTGATCGATGGATGGTGCGACAGGGTCGACGGGCAGCCACGCAGGTGTTAGTCCAATGGACTGGTCTACCACCCTATGAGGCCCCACCGGCCACGTGGGAATCTCTACTGTGACGGAAAATAAAGACGTAGCAGACTCCATTGAGAGTCCCTTTCCTGTATGACTAAAAATAAGTACGAAGATCTCATGTTTTGATATTTTTGGCCAGCCAATATTAATATTTAATGGACAGTAATATATTACCGAAGATTTTCAGGATTTGAATTGTTCCAAGATAAAGTTTGGGGGCCAAACTGTCAGATTCTTAACAAATCAGGGAGGCGACACCGTCATGGGAAAAAAAAAAGCTTTATTGGGCCTGCATTTAAGGCCCAATTATGGCACTCCGAAACCATATGGGCCAGGGCCCATCCGAACAATCCCAACCTGATCCCTCACGCTGCTTTCAGCTCGGGTTGGTGGACAGCTGTGCACACTCTCAATTATAAATATTGTCTATTCATAAAATTCTCGGATTATCAAACCGCTTCAACCGCTCATGTGTGGGCGACAATGAGTTAGATCATTTGTCCCACTTCAATCACAGCCAAGTTAAGTTGACGGGCTTTTTTTTTGTTTTTTGCAGTGAAAAAATTGCAAGTTGTAACTGTATTCTGTTGCTTTGGCAAAAAAATCCATTCAGACAACACGTGTCACTGCCACAAAATCAGGGACGGATTTAGGGGGGCACGTGGGCATGGTTTCATGAGACCATACGATCTTGCCAGTCCAAATCAAGTCGGTCTTACACGGAGAAGATTTGGCTCGGCATGGTCCATTCGACCGAGGCAGGAAAAAGAAGACGAATGAGTCACGCATTCACCGGGATCAGTCTGTCAGACGAAATTAATTATAAAAATATATCCAATATATAATAATTACTAATATATAATAATTACTTAAAATTAAGCACAATATACCAAATCTCATAAAACTAGCTATATTTAAAATTAACACTAAACTTAATTATTCACCAACAACTAAATAAATAAAAATAATTATTGTGATAGGATATCTAAAACCTTTTCGCATAGGATCTAAGCTTCCACAATCAATAAGGATATGAGTATTGTGACTGACTTCACCAGGATATATGCAATTATGGGAAAAAATGGTCTTACAATCTCATAAATAATTTATCACTAGTCATATACACGCTCTATCTACCTGAATTAACTGGTGAGGGCTCGGGTTCCAAAAGTTAATAACTTATATAAGGCAAGTTTCGGATATCATAAATACAAGGTATCGGAACCCGATAGTTTAAAATTTTCCAAGTCCTCGGTTTTTCTCGAGCTCCTCCCAGAAACCAAAGCTAGCCATTCGCCTTGGAGATGAAGCAGTATCTGGTAAAGTAGATATGAAGCATACAGGGATGCCCGAAAAACCACAGCACGCATTAAATGCCAGGAGAAGCAAGGGGGGAAGATGCATGTGAGCTCACGAGAACCCAATATGCATAGGCAGAGATGACAGCCCCAAACAAGCCTAACAGAAAAATCGGTCTCGTGTGTCAAGAAAATTCTAGGGCTTTGATCCCCCAACGGCTCGAAAGAGACCAAAAAAATAATATATATATATATATATATGCCCGACGCAGTCTTTGCTGAGCCGTCCATAACCGGAACCGTGTGAGAGAGCATGAGCTTCCTTGTTTTTCTTTGAAACGGCTCGGTTAGAATTTTCCTAACTGAACTGTAATTAGAAATGTAATATGGGCGGTTGGACTAGTTTCAGACCAGTTTAAAACCTGTATAGAACTGTTTGACTCGGTTATAGTTCGTCTTGTTAAACATAATGAGTCAGACCGATTACTGGTCATAGTTTAAGAAATCATGAATTGGTCCGAAACCAAGCATAATCGGACTGGTTTGGACCGTGACCTTCTTCCTTTTTTAATTTGTAAATTTTATTTAAAATGAATAATCTTTTAGATTAAAATTTTAAAATAAAACCACAAAATAATTGACCATTGATTGCACGGTTTTGGCCGTCTAGGGCAATTCTATTTGGATTTGCTATAGTTCTGGGTTTGTCTCTAAATGGTTTCGAGTCGAGCCAATGAGAAAACATGTTGAGTCAGGTTCAGTTTAACGGAGCTATTTTTTGAACTCGACTCATAACAGTCATTCAATCCAATAAGAGTAGTTATATGCCAGTTTAGGAGCAATGTGGGCCAAACTGTCCATTTAACATCTCTGACTATAATGAATCCCAAGGAGGTATCAAATTTTAAATACAGAGAGAATTAAATCTTTTAATAATTAATTCAGTTCGAATTTTAATTTATCAAATTAATTTAATTTAATTTAATTTATAATTTCAGGAGTAAACATTCAAAAGGAAAAAACGAAAGTGCGTGAGAGTCACTATTTTAAGAGGGGGTTTCCTTTGGATAAAAAATTATTAATCATCAAAAACTAAAAAAAAAATATTGAGTAAATGTAATCATTACATAACAATTAAAAATAAAGATATATTATATATTATATTTATAACTACCGCATAAAATACTTTATTCTCTCTTGGCTGTCGTAATGCATGAATCTAAATTATTGTTGGTCTTTTCACACGTAACACCAACTTCCAAAAACTGAAAAAACAATTTACTTTCGGAAAAGCCAAACATGATAACAGGGACTTCTCCATTTTCCCAGAGTTCGGTTCAGAGAATCTTGCCGGTGACATGTTCCTCGTTCGTACATGTGAAACTGATCCGGACACATGCTTTTTTCACATTTCACATCGCCCGTCGTGTCCGAGCCCGTCTTAGCCTTCTATTACTTCAGCTCGTGCCGGCTCGAATCCATGCTCCGGCAGCCTAATCCATGTCCCACGCCGGAACAATTTCACGTTGCACGATCCTGTTGGCATCCCCTAAAGAAGCCGGTTAGACCGATTTTCCAGGCACAATAAATTCGCTGAAATGGAGGTAAAGCCTAAGGGGATAAGAGATTATATTACGTTTCGGTGCATTATGGCAAGGGGGGACAAGCCCATGATGTCCTTGCTTTACGTATGTTCACATCGGCGATGGGTTTTCCGTTTTCCGTTTTCTCCTTAATTTAATGAAAAACGGAACCTCGTTATTGGCAGATTCCAACATCAAGCGTCTAATAATTGGGACTAGCTCTTGATTTGTTCACATAATCACCCCGGATGTGAATTAGTGAGAATACCTCTCACCATTTATTATTAATATGGATCCGAATTATCTAAATTTATATGATATAGATGCTTAGACGGACTAAGATTAGTCAATAAAAAAAATGTACTTCATGGTTTCACCATGGAAAACATGGACGTCCGAATACGGAGATTCACTGAAGAAAGTGCACCGTTAAATAATAGGCAAAGCCGTGAAATATGAATTCGTGTCTCGAGCCCCCTCGAAGACCCAACCGGCACGTTCGAGGTCAAGCCGTTCCTCATTCTATACTTCTTCTTTTTGTTCCGTAGCTTTCGATGGTCGGTTCCTCAATCTTGCCACTGCCTCACGGTGGCGTTTTAAAGCAGGGTTATGGTCATAAACGAATCAAGGAACTACAATCGTGGGCGTGATTTCAAGAAACCCTTGCTTGTAATTTAATTAATTGATCGATCGCAGACAAGTGCACCTGAGTTAATGATCATTGGCCCAACACTTTGTCTTAATTAAATCGGGGCTTCAAATCCCTGCCTTGCGATCCGCATTTGCTCGATCTTGTGTATCTTTAGATGCAGTGCATCTTCTCTCCCCTTTTTGTTGCTATGTCTCCCCGTAGTGGAGGTCGCCCTCCATACATATTACATAAGGAACTTATATTAAGAACCAGTAAATGAGTCCGCCCTCTTGTGATTTTCCTTAAAATTTTTAAATCCCAAATAGTTCGTTATATAATACATACTGAATATTCAATCACTCAATATCATAATCTATTTTCGTACCAATATTGACACCCCTCAAGCACAGCGTAAACTGTTTCGCTCCCAAATTCGAATAATGCATTATATAATCCGGTATTCTCAAAGGAGCCCATGAGTACACATCTCACCGGCCTTTTAAATCATTGTTGCGGATGCAATTCCAACTTTAATGTGCATGATGTGGCTGCGAGGCATGTTCATTCTCGAGCGAGCAGGCAGTCGATCCCGTGATTGCCTACCGCCGCCACAGGCACCGGCGCGCTCTACTTTCTCGAAACTGCTCGGGTTCGCTGTTTATGGACGAGAACAGGTGGAAACCTAAATGGTCACAGAAGGTGAAAATGGACTGTGCAGACTACCAAGAGCGCTCGCACATGGGTCAAGCTGAATTGTCCGAATTACCCTCAGGCGAGTTCCTATTTCACAATAACCATTAACTGAACTTGCTGCAAATTGTAATTTCCCATCGGAGAGGAAATCAGGAAAAAGTGAGAGGAAGTCGCACGTAAAGGCGGAGTAGCGGTGAAAGTGGGACTCCCTTGATCGGCCTAACAATGGTGGGCCCCCGCCGATCCAACGACAGGCTCGACATCTGGACATGACACCTGTACCAGAAAAAGATGAGGCATCCAATAGCAGAGGAGCCATCTTTGAACAATACTCTCCCCACTAAAGGGATAGGCATGTGGGGGTGGGAGGGCATTGCTGGTCAATTTGCCCATCCACCAATCACAACTTGACGATGTCGGCCCCCCACGCCCAACAAAAGCACGTGTATATCATAAATAAAACCACGAACCGACCGACCAAATGCCATGGATCTAATGCCAACGCTATCAATTTCCATGAGTGAAATTACTTTAACTCGGTTCACTTTTTCTTTCCATCAAAGGGCCGGATCCAAAAAAAAAAAAAACAAACCCCCTTCAAGGGGCTCAAAAGAATTCAAGTGAGACGAGCTAAATTAACCTAATAAAAGTCAAATGAACTACACAATAACTTATATAAAATCTCAAGTATTTTTTTTCCGAATCCAGGGAGGGCTATAGCCCCGAGGACACCTTAAATCCCATCCCTACTATCCATGATATGATAGATTCCGGTTAATGAAGGAAAACGAAAAAGGGAGGGTCAATGAGAATGACTTCTCCTCCATTTCAACAATTACAGCTCACCACCATCACCACCAAACCTTTCACCTCAGCATCGCCACCATCACCTGAGCAGGAATGAGGAGATCAACAACAAAAGAAACCACCTAACTTATTTATATCACAGTCCAAACATTATATAATCACCAATAACACATTACAGATATAAAGAGTTCTTCTCTCTTATATATGATATATATATATATGTATATATATAAAAGGAGGAAGCAGCAGAGCAGAGCATTTTGATGTAGGGGCCCCTCTTCCTCCACCCTTACTTCTTTGCCGTCAAAACACCTGCCCTGATCCTATCATATAAGCCTCCTTCTAAGATCTACATCCTACATGTGAAGACAGATGCAGAAAAATAGGCTATTTTTTCCCTTAAAAGATAATATGAGCCCCCACAAAAACAAGACACACAACCTGCTGATCTGGTAAGATCAAGCTCGGCCTTCTGTCACTGGAACCAGATCGAGGCACCCTGCTTAGGGATTGTTTCGATGGGGCCGCCTGGCAATTCTTCTTTGTAGTCGTAGGAGGACAGATTGAATGGGGAACCAAACATGAAAGGGTAGTTCTCGTTGCTGCAGCTGCTGCTGCTGTGGTTGGGCTCGAACGAAGAATTCAAGGCCTTGAACCGGTTGAACTGACCTTCCTCTCGACAGAACATCTGATGGCCGTTAGGAATATTTGGCTGTTGAAAGAAGTTCCCCTCCATTGCTGGACCTTGACCTCGGATGTTAATCTCATTCTGTTGCTGAATCCTTGGGTTGGAATGATTCTGATCAACAAGCACCGTACCATTACTAGTGTTCACGCTTTTGTTGCCCTGAATATAGGAGTCATAGATGGACATGAGCTCGCTGATTGCCCTCTCCCCATCTTCTGGCACCCCGATGCCTGACAGGTTGAAGCCTGTGGTTGACACTGGACCAAGCCCTGGCGCTGTCACCACTGGCTTGGAAGGTGGCGGTGGCTGCTGCTGCTGCTTCTGCTGGACAAATGGCTGCGAAAATATTACAGGCTTGACCTCAAAACTTGAGCCACCTCCAAACTCGGATGACTTACTCCTGTATGGGCAATTCATCTGGTGATTGTCCCTCAAAGCACGGTCATGGAACCCTAGTCGGAGCTCGCTGTAGGGACATTGAACAAACTCGCATGTGTAGATCTTCTGGTCCATTGTTGCATTCAAATCACTTGAGGGCTTCCTCTTACGAATGAAATCCAAGCTTGCAATCCCAAAATTGGCCGAGTTTATGTTCTCAGCCTTGTGCTCATGCGTGTTAAACCCAGATCTCTCTTCTGCCCCTTCCACATCGTACTCACTACAGTCATTGATCACCAAAGAACCACTCCCTCCAGAAGAGGACAAGGGGAGGCATGACTCGGGGTAAAGTTCTCGGGCCAAGGTCTCCTCCTGATTTATGATCGCAAGCCAAGTAGCACTCTCCTTTGCAGTCATCTTATCCTGCAGGCACTTGGACTGCCTCACAAGCTTCCTTATCTTCGCAATGTCGGGAGATATGTGCTTAATGACTGCGGTGAGAACCCCAACCTTCCAAGCCTTCTTCAAGTCATGGGGCTTCTTGTAGGGTGGAGGCCCCTGGTCCTTGGGCAGGCCCAGGTGAGGCCACCACTCCTCGCTCGCGGTGGGCCACCAAGGGGGTGGAAACCCTTTCTCCAGTGGGTACCTCCTCTGAGGTGGGTCGCAGTGCTGCATAAGAGCTGACAACAGAGAGCCCAGAGTGGTGTCTTGGAGCTCTTGCAGGGTGTGTGGGGTAGGCCCGATTGGATTACAGCCCTCATTCTTCCCGGGAATGCAGTTATCAGCTTGGTACTTTGCTATTGCAGCAGGGCCATTGCGGTCAAACCGGACCTTATCCTTCCACCACTCCCGGAGGTTGTCTGAGGCCCCTGTGACTGGCTTACCCTTCTCTGGGATGATACCATAAACGAAACCTTGAGCCTTACAAACCTCCATCATCTTAAGCATGTATTTCAAGATTCCATCCTGCGCCCTAGACATCTTCTTCCTCCTTGCCTGCTCCTGGGACTGCCTCTGTTTCGCCGTTTCAGCTCCTTCCTTGCCCTTACTCTGTTCCTTGAGCCGCTTGAGGCGCATCTTGTCCCTCCACATCCTCCTTTCGAGCTCATCCACATCAATCTCCTCTTCATCAGAGTAATCATCCTCCACTACGGGCTCCAGCACAGTGCCATGTTGTGGAGCAGCTGCCACTGAAATATGCCCTTCCATGGTAGGACCCGAAAAGAAGTCTAAGTCTCCACAAATTCCCATATCTTCAAACATCATCATCACCAATCCGAAGAGGATGAAATCCCAAAAGTTTCAAGATCTTCACTCAGGCTGGAACCAATACGAATTAAATTGTGTCTTTTAAAGGACCCTTCTCCTTCTGGGATTTTGGATTCTCTATATACCTGCAAAAACATAGATACCTGGGCTGTGAGTTCTGGAAGGAAGACAATAAGCATCCTATTATATTCATCAGATGATCATAATCCAAATCCAACTTAAAACGGAGATGAAATCATTGTTTCTAAGGGTTATGACCAGATCAGATATCTACTATGGGGATCACAAGTCTGAATTACATATGGGTTAACACAAGCAGTTAGTCCAACGTTCAAAAAAGCTCAGATTTTTCAAGAAAATTGCAGAGACCGTGTTTCGTCCCCCAGACTGTTCTTCCAATAGAAATGCAACCCTTACGATTTGCCCAGAGCCTGAAACATAGGCAAAAAGAAATGAATTGAAAATCACCAACAAAGCAAACAATCAGATCACGTGCATCCAGTAAGTACTGAATGAAAGTCAAATCAAAGCTTACTAGAGGCATCTGTATGAATTTCTACCCAGGAAAACAAAACCCATCTTTTCCCAACAATTTCATTCACAGAACAATAAAACGAGAGGTCGTACTCATCATGAGCTGCTTGGATCTGATACATCCCCGATCAAAACTAAACCCAACAAACAGTATTCCCAAACAAGCCACCAGATTAGGCAAATATCTGAAATTGACCACGAATCAGACTGAAACCCAGAAACCCAAATCGATCCCGCACACAGAAACTCCATAAAATTGAAAAGGGAAGCACAGACCTCAAGAAAAAATAAAAAGGATAACTTTCAGACATGAAACAGACGGAACGAGATAACCGTTACCAGAAATCAACTCACCTCAGAAGGAAAATAAAAAGAAAAATAAATCAAAGCACATCACCTTGCAGCTCTCAAGTCAATCCCCTACTTTTTCTGTCAGACAGACAGGGGTGATGGAGGGAGTGAGGTAGAGAGAGCAGAGAAGGAGAGAGGAAGAAGGCTAGAGGGCTGGCGACGAGGAGAGAGGAAGAGGAGAAGAGAGTTATCATTCTATTTCCACTCATCCGCATCATGGGTTATATATCAGTGATTTGTGTGTGTATTCATTATGTATTTATTACTTCAAGTCTCCAATGTTTTCATGAGTGGTGGCTCTTCGTAAGAGACTTTGAGGGTGGTAACAGTGTGGAAATGGTAGGAGCCGACGCGTTGGCGTAATTACTATTATACCCCCCGTCCCCCCCTGAACCAGTGCCAGGGTCACAGCGGGAAAAGTCCAGGATAGAATAGACATTATTTCATCGGACTGGGAACCGGATCAGACAGGATCGGTTCGAGGCTAGCCCGGTCCCGGGACCAGGGAAGGACAATGAAAGCATGGTGGACGTAAATATTCAGTTTTATACCACTCGAGTTGATTAAATAACATGCATTTTGTAGGCTAACGCAATTATATTGATTTTTACACTGCAAGCTTCTTTTCTATTAACGCATATAATGTTTTAGTTCGAAAGAGGAGCTTTATGACAGGACCCGACCGTGTCGCAGTGGGGACCGTGACCGTGCCCTTATCCTCCCTCGCAAATAATTGCTAACCGCCTTGTTCCAATCTGCTAACTATTATCTTCAACTCATTATTAAGATAAGAGGAAAATAGTTTAATGTAATAATATTGTTACGGTCTAATAATTAAAAAAATTATAAATTTAACTCTTATTATAAGATTTTAGTACTCATTTTCTTCTCTTATTTATACTATCACATTTTAAATGTACGAATTAACTTGTATAATAAAAAAAAAACTTATTATTGGGATTTTTTTCAACTGTTCTTCGCTACAGTATAGCCAAGAAGAAAACTAAAAAAATTGCTGTTGACAAAAATCGACTTAATTTTTTTTTGAATTCAAGAACAGTGCTGCTCAATTTAACGTATTTCTTGAAGACAATATTTTATATAATGATTATTTTTTTCCTTTTCATTTGATAATTACCATTTGTGTTTTTAGAGTTCATCAAATTTTGTGGTGTTGTAGTTAACATTTTTATGGTTTTTTTAAATAATTAAGAAATTAAAAGTAATGTTAGTTAATTTTTTTTTATCATTATGCATATGATTAATATAGAAAGAATAACTATAAATGAAGAATGTATTTTATCCAACAGTTATAAATAAACATGGATTGTCCAAAAGGCCCCTTTTGAGCCCTCCCATGTAACTAAAACTCATTTGCATATCTTATAAAGTGGTAATTTCCATGTAAGAATTCTAGCGAACCATGAATTCGAATTAATGTCAGTTAAGTAGTTCTAGTTAGCACATATCTGTGTCAGAAATCTCTTTGAGCACTCCACGTATCATAGGATCCGTCCTCGAGTTCAAAAAGGTAAGAGGGAGCCTAATTGCAAGATCCACTTGTCAACAAGGGTAGATCAATTTGCCATCGGCAATCGATGGTGTGTTGGAGTGGAAGAGCCCCTCTCGACAGACGAAAAAAGTCTTTATTTATTTCCTCTTCCGTTTCTTCTCTACACGTGTAGGAGCAACAACTTACCGTGTCCCTATGTCTATCTTACCGACCGAGTACGAGAAAACAGTAACGGGATGGGTTATTTTCGAAATACTATGTGAAGCAGATACACAGATACGACCCGTAGAACATATCTGAGGATGGCTGCCAATGTTGTTGTGAGGGGAGTAGGGTGGTGGGGATCCAAAGGCAACCTAGTCCTAGTGGTGCGTGGGGCCATGACCGATCGCGAGTGCGAGCCTCTTGGACCGGGGGGGGGGCTTTATCCAAGTGGTCGTCAAGTGGGCAGGGAAAGTAGGCCGCCACGGGTGTGGATTTTGATTCCCTTCACGTGTCGCATCTATATGCAAAACATTTTTACATATTCTGCATTTATAAATTTCAACTTGGTGAAGATCATGGCTATGTTTTTCTTTTCCTTTTAATAATTATTTTTGGATCGTACATTTTTTGATATCCTCTTCTGTATTTCACATGACTGAATTTCACACGCACACGTACACACTATCTAAACTACGCATCAAAGTCAAGGTAATCATTAAAAAGGAGAGAGAGAGTAAAGTTTTTATCTTATGGGTTTTAAATCCTCATTAATTACTCCATTGAATTACAACTATCGTTACGGTGAAATGAATGTGGACGGACTGACCAACGGAATGATGCGAAGAAATTAATAAATATCGTTAAATAAATTAAATTGAATGAAGGTTCTGGGAGAGGGCATCAATTGATGCTTCATGCTCGTGAATCTTCGTGCAGGAAACAGAAAGAAGAAGAAGAAGAAGAAGAAGAAGATATTTTTAGCAAGAAATCTAGCGTTCCTTCTCTCTTTTTCTCAGGGTGTATTTATGGGTAGGAATTTTATACTCCCCCAGGCCCATCGTTGAGCCCATGCGATTACTCTCAAGTCTCTCACAAGCATGTCGGGCTATGAGAGCTTGTCGTTTCCGAAGCATTGGGCCTCAAATATGAGAAATATTTCGATATTATCCTTAATTTTAAAGTTAATAAATATTGAATTTACTCAATGGGCCTTCTAATTTCCATGTCTCCATTATTTTCCTATCTCCCCCCCGTCCAGTCCAAGTTCCACGGATCTCTGACCCAAAAGGGCACTGCATTCCGATGGAACATTCATCCTGGAACATCAGAAAACCGTGCGATCATTCCTCATTCCACAGATAATTTGCAATCCAAACCAAAAACACAATCACTCCACACATGCGCAACATATCGATGCAGACACGTCGAACCATTTCACGAGTGTGTGCTCCGATCCGGCATTCTTTATGTTAATCTCTTGTCTGCCGTGCTTGAAGAGTAGTTCTGACCGGTGCCATTGAGGAACATCTTAGCAGTCAGCCCACAGGTCAGGGCCTCGACGGGGACGTTCTCGATGAGGTCCACTCCCTCCGCGAACACAAGTCCCATCCCCATGTGGAGGTGCGGCTCGATGTGGCAGTGGAAGGACCAGACTCCCGGGTTGTCTGCCACGAACCTCAGCGCTGTCCACCCGTACGGGTACAGCACCGCCGTGTTCTTGAACGGCGGATTCTCCAGATTGAACTTGCCGACGTCCTCCGCTGTGAACTTGCCGTCTCCATAGCCTAGCACCCAGAAGTCGTGCCCGTGGAGGTGCCACGGGTGTATCTCGCTCACGTTCCTCACCAGCGTGTTTGCGTTCTGCAGAACCACATCGATCGTGGTGTTGAAGTTGAGCGTATACACCATGTCGCTGACAGTCGAGCTCGGGTTCGGCGGAGGCCTGTTGATGTCGTACTCTGGTGGGTAGTCGTCCGGTGGGATTCTCTGGTCGAAGGCCTTCTTCAGACCGTACCTGTAGTGGAAATGGAATCGTGATCAATGTGACACTGTGCAGTGCCCTTTAACAATGGCTGACGGTGAATATCGACCGACTCACCTGATGGCGCCGAGATAAGGCGTTGGAGGTAAGGTCAATGAGACGTTATTCATAGCCCATTTCACGAACCCATCGACCTTATTCTGCGTGTTCAGGAGAATGATCCGACGGTCACACTTCCTTGGAGGCTTCGGCGTCCCCGCGAGGGAGAGCACCTTCTTTGAGAACGCCAAGCTGCGAGCATAATCGTCCCACCGGGGAGTGATCGGTGGCGGTGATGGGGGAAGCTTGGAGGCTGTTGTTGGACGGTAGTTGAGGACAGCAAGTGCCGGAGGGGTTTTGGGACGGCGGCCTCGTACGCCGACGGAGACCCAGTAGTTCCTGGTCGGGTCTTGGTCGGTGGTTACAAGGACCGAGTAGCTCTCGCCGGAGTATATGTCGAGGTCATCTGTGGCAAATGGTTGCACGTAGTTGCCGTCCGCTTCAACAACAAGCATTTTGTGGCCCTGCGAAGTCGATGAAGTAAGAACATCGATTATCTGTTGTAATATTTCAAAGATCTCAAGATTTTGACTGATACTCGTGAAAAATCGAAAACCTCAAAATCAATGCCGGAATTAACAACATCCCACAAAACACGAACTCGGTCGACTTCATGAGGAAAAGGTACTAATCAAGACAACTGGGGCCTAGTCCAACTTAATGACTTCCTAAAGTGGATTCTGAGTGTCACAGGTTCACAGCCTTCTTTCTTTTTCTCGCCTTCAATCCCCCATTGAACGCAAGGTATCCTGACGAGCTGTCCTATTTACATAAGTACGTAGTTGTTGGCCGATCTGTTTACCGACGATCCAGACGCTTCGTTCTCAACGGTGAGACTTATTCAAGCTGACAAATGGTCGTAAGCAGTTTCGATCATGAAACTTGCAATGCTCAAAACTTCTGCGAAAAGCATGGTAAGCCAGCATGTTACCTCAATAGCCAGATTGAGGGCCGAGAGAGCCGTGCTGCTGGCAAGCCGCAACCGGTAAGTCTTGTTCGGGAGCACGTGCAGAATCTCGGGCGCGCACTGCTCATCCCCTCTGAAATAACACTGGGCGGCGACCTCCGAGGAGTTGCCAAAACGAGCTGCCAACGAGCAGTTATACTGTCCTCTCCCGTTGATCAGAATGGACTGCAAAATCACCACCATCAGTAATGATTTAGAAGAATGATTAACCGCACAGCGTATTGAAAACATGAGGCATCTGCTCGCATCACCGACGTCATTTGCCGTATTTATCTTAATACCAGCAAAGAATCTCATGGAGGAAACTCTTAACAGTGACTTAATCTAAACCAGAACTACTATCCCGCCATTAAGAAATTAAATCAGGTTTATTATATATATATAGAAGACAGTTATTGACACGACCGAGAGAGATCCCAACTGAGCGGGACCTGTTGCCCGACTCGGTCCCTGTTGGACCCACAAATCCATTTATCCATGCCAGGAGCCTTACCAGACCCAGTCGACGGTTGAACCTAGCCCAACAGTTGTCGACCACAGGCAACTCAGCGATGCCGAAAACCAGCAGGTCGACCTGATGGGCTCGAAGTAGAATTGAATTACAAAGAAAGTGAAGAACGTACCTGGGGTTCATTGATCCAACGGAAGGGGATGGAGGTGAGAGCGATCTCTTGACGGTGAGCGCTCTGATGCCACCAATCGCTGAGCAGCAGATTGAACTCCCCGTCATACTGGAACGGCTCAGCGTCTCTTTCCGCCACGTCAACGATCAGCGACCCATACTGCCCCGCCGATCTCTGCATCCCGTAGTGCCCGTGGTAGAAGTACGTTCCCGCCTGCATACATCGGCTGGATTCTGATGATGAGAGCTTGCTAATAGTGATTATCAGAACCGATCCCTTTTCAACGAGATTTCCCATGTTCGTAACGGGATAAATCGTACTGTTAGTATGAGCCGAGAAAGGAGAGCCTCTCACCCTTTCAACTTTGAACCTGTAAAGGAAGGTCTCTCCGGGGTTTATGGCGCACTGAGAGATCGAAGCCGTCCCGTCTGCCCAAGGCGTCCCAAACTGAAAATTCAGAACGTATGTTCACCGCATCACTACGTGCCCAAAGGCTCGATGAAATGAAATGAGTCATGGTAAGTGCAACATCTGACAACGTTTTAGGTTGACCTGGCGGATCCCGTGCCAGTGAATCACGACACCTTCAGTGTAGAGCTTGTTGGTGAGCTCGATGTGGATGGTGTCTCCGGCTCTAGCCCAGATGGTGGGGCCTGGGAACTGGCCGTTGATCCCCATCACAACATTCTCGACGCAATCGGGTGACCAGAACATGTACTCGACGTCCCATTTGAAGTGCCGTGTCTTGGCACCGAAAGAAGGGTGCACAAGCGTTAATATCAAAATGATATAGCATGACGATGACAGCAAGGTCGAACAGTGGGCTATGTATCCTCTTGAACTGAGGCGGTGAACCATTGTAAGAAATGTAAAGATTAAGATGAACAAGCAAGAGGAAGAAGAAGAAGATATATAGGCAGGGAGCGGATTGCACTGAAGAAGTGCAGAGCCAAACAGTTTTTGACAGTCCTGGCTAGTTATCTACATGGAGATGGCTAATAACAGCATTCCAAAAGGATTCTGAAAGCTGAATTCAACTGAGTTATCCCCTCGCTCGCACGAGCACTGTCATGTGGTGGCATCGTGTCACAACATTAATTCTGGTGTGAATTATGTTGCCTGGCTTTAGCCAGATGCTTGGCTTTTCTTTTTAATCAATGAAAAGATGGCAAGGGAAAATTGTCAGTGAGAAAAAGAATATTGTGCACGGGCGAACACAGATACTGCCTTGTCTAGGAAGAAAATATGGACCCCGAGACCAAGAAAATATCTGCACTATATATGAACGGACCCATGTTTTATTATTATTATTTTTGCACTTTAATTCTGCGAAGAATTGATAGCTGAAGTTTAATGCTAGGGGATAAGTATCCAAATAATATCAAAGCCCGCAGCCCATGAACCTTTGTCGGGCTCAAAAGTAGCAATTCTCCATACGGCCTAATATGTGGCTCAAATCCAGGCAGCAGAATCTCCCATGCGTTGTAATTTTCTCTTCTTTATTCATAAACTCAAGCCCAGAGGGAGAGGCATTGAATCATACTAGATTTAGTGGAGTTTCAGACCATAGACAGGGGCTTATAACCATTGATTTGTTGATCCAAGTTTGATTGAGATAGGTAATTCATGGACTTCAATCTTTCATCAGAGCAGAAACCTAGTGGACCAGATAAAACATCGAAACCTCCACTGCAAGTTTACTTCTCCATCAACATAAATTCCTCTCACTTGAAAACATCCGATAAGGTAACATGATAGTGTTACAGACACGAATTGCTAGACCATTTTTTGCATCACAGCTGAGGATTTACACTTTTCTGATACTTATACATAGGGGAACACATCGACCGTGCTCCCAATGTGCTATGAGCTAATACATCACTGATATTTTGCAATACACTAACACCAGTGGAATATCTTGCAGCATTGATATCTTACGGGTAATCTCAAGAGCAGTTTGTGTCGTAACTTGCTAGACCCAGCAACTCAGGACCCTCCAACCGTGGGTTGTTCTCGAAACTACAGCAAGAAGAAGAACAATGTTACTCTCTTTGATCCAAAATGAGGAAAATGGTAGAAAAACATTCAAATACTGCAATTTAGGAATGCAAAACAGTCTCAGTTAGATTAATGGCAAATAAACTGAGCCATAGCAATTGCATTGAAGAGGGAGCAAAATAATGAACTTTCTAGGAGAAGAGAGTGATTTGAACACATCAATTTTGAAACTCATGAATTCTTAAGTTCAACAAGACTTATTTCATCGCAGGCAAAACAAATGCACAACAGAATTCTTGAATCAGGCCCTTCAGAGTGGCCAATGGTGCCCTAGGGAATACTAGGGGATTTTATCGTGTGGCCCCTGCCATGAAACATAAGTGCTATCTGAGGGCAATAGTTCGGTAAGGGAAAAGAAAAAGGAGAGGGGAAGAGGGCAACCGATGGCATCCGGATTCTGTCATTGGTAATGAATGAATTTTCAGGAGTATGCAACAGCAAAAGAAAACTAACAAACATTTCAGGACAGATAGGTAGTCTCTGCACCATCATATGCCAGTGAACCAAAACTGTACGAGACTACAGAATCAGACTGAAAGGTCCACATAGTAAATTACTTGTTTAGTGGAATGTGCTCAAATGGTCCAGCAATAGGGATGGTTCCACAGAGATTGTTGTTGGAGACATCCCTGGAAATAAAAAGGTACTTCCAAATGTCAAGGCACTGAGATAAGATGATACTGAAAGATTAAAAGATCCTCGGAGAATATATCAGAAGCCCAGTACTTACACAACTTTGAGACTTCGAACACTGACAAGCTCCCTTGGGATTGGTCCGGTCAACTTATTGTTGTTCAACCGTCTAGCATGACATGTGAAAATAGATAGTAAATAAAAACCCGAATGGATCTGTCTTATCCATTTGTCGCGTCAGAAACAGGATGACACTCATAAAGACAGTTATGCATAACACTGGCATAGCAAACTCACAGAAACACAAGAGACTTCAATTTCCCAAGCGAAGAAGGGATGATCCCAGAAATATTGTTGTTATACAAATCCAAGCTAATGAGACTCTTCAAATTACCAAGCTCAGCTGGAATAGTCCCTTCAATATTATTCTTGTAAAGCTCACTGCATCAATAATAAGCAGGTCTAAAAGTCAGATTAATTCAGAGCAAAGTCAAGCCCCACGATATTCAACCGCTGCTATTGGTGATATTATTAAAAAAAAAAAGAAAGCGCAGTAACCCACTAAGCGAGCAGGATGCAGGTGAACTTACAGATACTGCAGACGCTCGAGCTTTCCAAGTTCAGGCACTAAATGTCCCGATAGATTCGAGTTGCCTAAATCCCTGCATGAATTCCATTGTCGGTGAAAATGGAGTAAGCAACCAGTTCCCTCAGAAAACGTACGTACATACAGGTGCAAAACATATCATAGGCCTGAAAATCAAGGCTAAAGCCACACGTAAGTCACAAGATCGCAATAAAAGTCCGATGAAATTGACAAGATGTCAATCTGCAGGCAGCTCCAAAACTCAGAACTTTTCACAGATAGACATGCCAAAAAACAATCAAACGTAAGATCATGCTTCAAAGTCGATCCTTTATCGGCTAACCAGCCGAGGTTTTAGCGACTCTTATTGAAGAAATGAAATTCACGCAAGTCAAAACCCAATCGTCAACAGGTCAGAGAGAAGGCGGAGGTACACTCGAGTGACGCGGTTGTCCTGGTTGCACGTGACGTGGAACCAAGTGCAGGGATTAACGAGAGTTGGATCCCAGCTCTGGAGCACGTTGTCGCGGTCCAACAGGCTCCGCCGCAGGGTGTAGAGAGCGTCGCCCTCAGAGTTAGCCGAGGCCGAAGGAGCCAACGCGAGCGCCATTAACGATGCAAAGAGGGTCCATGAGCACGCCTTTGTTGCCATATCCACTTCGAGGCAGCTAAGCGCTGTGAACTGAGAGTTCGCTTGCGGGTTCCTCGACTCAAATGCTAGGGTTTGAGGGTTGGTGTGCAGGAAGAGGGAGGAGCTATTATTATTGCGTGGGAAAGAGAGAAACAGAGACGCACAGTGCGGGGGGGAGTCGAAGAAGAGGAAAGTGTGTAGGAAGAGAAGAAGATCGGCTTTGGGAATATCAGAGTGAATCACGCTGCCTTTTGCTTTCTCTCTCCTCTCTCTCTCTCTAACAAATTTATTATCTTCCTTTATTTTCTATTTATTTTATTTCCCTTTATTCAATTTTACTCAAAAATTACTTTAAATCTCAAGTGCCACATTTCTCATCCAAAAATGGAATCGGCATGGATCATACTTTACTATCAATTCCATTCTTTATATTTGGTTGTGCAAAAATGAAAAAAATGGTATACAAATTTTGATTCTTCCCCATTTTTTTATTTCATTTTATCCGTTAAACAGATAAATGATCGTTCGTATGATACTTTGTCGATTTTATTTTTATATTTATTTCTCAAAATTAAAAATTAAAAATTCATAAAAAATCAATTCTATAAATGTAAAGATATTGCATAAATTTAAAAAAATATATTTATGAAGCTTTTACAAATTTCCAAAAAAACATATTTTTAAAAATCTTGAAAATTCGACATTTGTTGAGAAAAAAATGCCAGAATACCTAAACAATTACAATTTTTAACAATAAAATGATATGAAAATTAATTTATGATTACAATAATTTAAATTAAGAAAATATAGTTTTATAAATATTTTCAAATATTGTAAAAGTTTTAGTGGATTATAAATGAAGGTGTTACTGGTCAAATATTTTTATATCAAAATTAATTCTATATATGACACAAATAGTACTAAATAGAAGAATAATAATAACCGTACCATTTTCATTCAATTCTTAAGGCATTTCAATTTTATTTATGCGTAACAAATAAGACTAAAGTCTTCAAAATAATAATTGAGATATGTGGTCATGCTGTTAATGGGAGTTGTTGGCCAGTTCCACTAAGTAGAAGTGCTCCACAATGACTACCCTCAGGAAAATTCTATCTTAGTAATAAATTTAATATTTCATAATTGTGATCGGGATCCCACCAGTTTAAGAGAGAGAGAGAGAGAGAGGTCTGACTAAGCAAGAGCGTGTTTCGGTCAACAGTCAAAGCCGCCTTAAGAGGACTTTGAACGGGTCCGCCACTCCTCCTCCTCAGTACCTCTCTGCATACAGTAAATCAGTTGAAGACCCGGGCAAGTCTTCCTTTTCCACAGACGATGATTGCGATCTGAATTTACCAAAATTGACCGCTGTGATGGCTCAATCGATCGAACGAAAAGCACCAACCACGAAGAAAAGGCGAAAAGACCAGGAGATTGGGATCGATCCTCCTACAATCGAGCATACAGTAAATCAATTAAAGACTCGGGGGAGTCTTCTTTTTCCACAGACGATGATTGCGATCTGAATTACCAAAATTGACCGCTGTGGTGGCTCAATCGAACCAAAAGCACCAACCACGAAAGAAAAAAGTGAAAAGACCAGCAGATTGGGATCGATCCTCCTACAATCGAGATCTGAACCCTTCCTGAAAACGTACAATCCCTGAATTATCACCGGGCAAACTCATACAGACACAGTCGGGACAGGTTGGCTTGCATGGGAAGGAAAATGGTGATCGCTGGGTCAAATCTTCACGCCGAGAGGGAAGCAGAGGCACCCGAACTCCCTGCTCTGCTCTCTGGCTGATGTGCTTGGATGGGCTGGCCCAGCGAGAACTCCTTGAGGACGATTGAGCTTTAATGGGCTCTGAGTAAACTGGATCAGTAATAATTTCAATTCATACTGGCCTAATAGTACAGCACCGTGGACACTTTCAACGAGGGAGCCCAATGAAGGAGGTCAGCTTGTCTCCCTCGACGGCCCACAATCACCGGGACCAACAACCCCACAGTTCACACAGCGCCACGTTACTACCTCTATGTTACTTGTATAAACCGGTCAAAATGGTCCAATATCCCTTCATTTTTTAAGCAAATTATCAAGTTCTTATTATTATAACTTTGTGAGTAGAAATGTGTACATATGAGTCTACTGTGTATTGACTTTAATCTTGAATGGAGCTACTTCACCGATTAGTGGTTCCTTGTTTGAATTGAGATTAAAGGAGGAGGAAGAGAAGGAGATGAAGGTTAAATTTTATTCTTATTTGGATAATGTTCACTAAGCTTTTAACCGGACAATATGATTAAGATTAGAAAATCAAGCAAAAAAAAATTTCACGTTCTTTCCCATTCCCCATTTACCTTATTTCACGTCAAACTAAAGGCAAGGGAAAAGGACACTTTGGCCATCGAAGATTCACTAAAAGTTCTAGGTACGTCGCCTGGGATGAAACGAAAGCTAATATGAAATTCCCAATCTACCCTCACCGGGCTCTCTCGCTCTTGGTCCTCCTCGGGAGTCCTGCCGAGGAGAGGTTGGTGCTTTTCAACCAACAAGTGCATGCTTGTCAACCTACGGTTAGGCAGAGGTCGATCGAGTGAAGTGACAGTGATGGCCCTGACGTGGAGGCCCTTTTCAGAACGTCAACGGGGAGGACGTACATTGCTTACGGTGAGGTCTCCCGTGGGATATTGTAGCCTGACAGGTTGCCGACGTGTCTCCCTCTCTGACTCTCTGTATCAGAAATTTAGCTCTCACTCTCATTCAGGGGAGTCGTGGGAAGCTGTGTTTTGTTTCAGAGAGCGAGGAACTCACCTTCTTCTTCCTCTCCAGGCGCTCTCTAGGGTTTTAACCCATACTCGTCCGCAGTGAGGTACTGAAAATGGCTTACCTTTTTGGCTTGAGGCTGAGGTTTGGGCTCCGTGAGCTCAATTTACGTTTTGGCTCCTAGTAAAAGACTTGCCTCTGGGGGGATTTTACCAGGGTTTTGATTCTCGAGCTCTACAATGCCGCTCGGCTTTCAGGGGAAAATGGAGGATTCTGGGGTCATATCGTTTTTATATGCCCAACCTTTGCATGTGATTTCATTCTTTTGCTGTTCCTCTTCATGAGACTACTCAGTTACTGTGCTAGCTATCTCCTGTATTTTGACCGTAAGTGTTTCTAGAAACAGCCTTCTCGAGCTCATATGTGGAATCTGGTTCTGTGTAACATCATACTGCTCGGTAATGGGAATGAAATCTTTAGACATGATGTCGTTCCTGGGCAGGAAATTCAGTGAAAAAGCTTTTCAGTTACAGAAGACCTAAGAATGCTGTAGTCATCAGACTTTCTCTCCCTTTTTCCCTCAAAAATGAAGGAAAAGAAACTGTTGAATATTTTACTATTTTGAACAAGGTCCCTATGCGTAGCATATGTCCATGCAGAGACCGTTTGGTCTACTCTGACTTGCGGCTTCTCCCCTCATAAAGCTGCATTATGTTTTTGGCCTTTCCTGGAATTGTTGTTTTGAGATACTTAAATTCGTCTTATGATTGCATATTTCTAGTTCTTAAGGTCAATGGCCTTTAGTTTTCAAGGTTCTGTGTCCTTTCTGCAGCTTTTCAGTAATCTGTAGGCAATATCTTGTCTCAATGTATGGCTTCCATGTTTAACGCCTTCTGGTGCCCATAAGCAAGTCTCATAAATTCCACTCATGAAGCAGCTCCCGGTAAAAACAATGGACCTGTCTTGTATATGTTAGGAAGGAATTAGTTGAAACCATGCTGCCTTTCAAAACTACACCCATCTCCTGTTTTCATGCTGTATAGGTTCTTGTATGAGTCAACTACCTTAAGAAAGTAAAATCCTGAGGGCGGTAGCATTGGTGATTCTGTAAACAGACATGAATTTCATACTTATTTCTTGGCTTTTTGTTGTTATATATCTCTGTGAAGAGTTACTGCTAAAAGCCTTGCTAGTTGTAGTTTAAGCTTCTATGAAATGCTTCCGTTTCTGGTGCATCTCCGTATTTTAAGTCCTTTGGAACAATTTTCAGAAAACGATTTTCCACTGTTTTCTGTCCTTATGATGGTGCTTCTTCACTCTGATGATTTTCATTTAAGTAGCTGGTTTCATGTGATATGTGATTTGAAAATGTGGTGCAAGACAGTCGGGTTTTATTATTATGCTTCTTCCAGTTGAGTTGATGCTGCAGAGTTTTATGTAATCATCTCAATACTCATTTTTTTAATGTGATATGTGAGAAACTTGAATAAAATTGATGAAGTACTGGATATCATTCCAACCTTTTGTGCGGTGCATGTTTCATGCCCACCTATGTAAGTTAGTTAAGTTTCTTTTATTTTTTTTCCAGAAGGAAATGGTTAACCAGCATTTTTCGATATGATTCAATAAAATTTCCTCCTAATGTTTCTCATTTAAGGAAGGCAAGGCACTGAATGGTATCTAAGCTCATTCCTCAAGTGGCATGTAATAACCTCTGGCTAATTTTGGACCCAATGTTATGGCAGTGTTAATCTTCTTATCTTAATCCTTATGCCTATTTTGACCTAATTCTTTTTCCTCCTCATGCAAAGTATCTTCTATGGAATCGTCTAATGGGAATGACACGCCTAGTGATCTGCCACCTCCTCCACCCGTTATCCCACCTGACATCAAGCCAGTTAAAGTGGAGCATCTTCCTGAACCAATTAAGAAAAAGATTGACCGGGTGCCAATAGCCCGTCGAGGTCTTGGCTCCAAAGGACAAAAGATTCCGTTGTTCACCAATCATTTCAAAGTTAATATCACCAATATTGATGGCCACTTCTACCATTACTGTGTATGCAAAACATCTAGTCTCCCTCAGTGTAAACCTTTCTCCTGCAATATACTGAATTGGCCCTTTCTATTATTTTCATGTGTTTTTTTTTTTTGAAGGTATCTGTCTATTATGAAGATGGTCGACCTGTTGATGGAAAAGGTATTGGACGGAAGGTGATTGACAGGGTGCAGGAGACATACAGTACTGAATTAGCTGGAAAGGACTTCGCTTACGATGGGGAAAAGAGCTTGTTTACCATTGGTCCCCTTCCACAGAACAAACTTGAGTTCACTGTGGTGCTTGAAGAAGCGATTTCTAGCAGGTGACTTCTTCTTCTTCTTCTTCTTCTTTTTTTCATACACACTTTTCCAAAATAAAAAATCTTCAGATGTTCTATGTCCTTCGCTGCAACTCCACAAAAGTGACAATAACAGTGATATTCTATCAACTGCTATTGCTGTTACTACCATAATTCCTTTGTATTTTTTTTTTTGGGTGTAGAAACAATGGAAATGTTAGTCCTGATGAGCCTGACAGCCCTATTCATGGTGATCGAAAGAGGTTTCGGCGCCCTTTTAGAGCAAAAACCCCGAAGGTAGAGATAAGCTATGCTGCAAAGATTCCAATGCAAGCCATTGTGAATGCATTGCGAGGCCAGGAATCAGAACACTTCCAGGAAGCTGTTAGAGTGCTAGATATCATATTAAGGCAACATGCAGCTAAGCAGTAAGTGAAACCTGTTTCATCCCCTTCAACATGTCTTTGTTCTTGGACATGAATCTCCTCTACTTGTTTTCTTGGTTTTCCCACTGAGCAGATTAAAATTTTTTGTGCCTTCATGGTTGCAGGGGATGCCTTCTTATTCGTCAGTCCTTCTTCCACAATGACCCGAAAAACTTTGCTGATGTAGGAGGTGGTGTTCTGGGTTGTCGAGGATTCCACTCAAGCTTCAGAACTTCCCAGGGTGGTCTGTCTCTCAATATAGGTTAGTTTCAATTGGTAGGCTTATGTTCATTTCTCTCAGCTTGACAGTTTTCTCATATGAAAGCCTTTTGGCTTCAGATGTATCAACTACCATGATAGTTCAGCCTGGGCCTGTGGTGGATTTCTTGATCAACAACCAGAATGTAAAAGATCCTTATTCGGTTGACTGGGCCAAGGTAAGTGAGATGGTCAGATTTCTCTTTGCACTCTCCTGAACATCTCCATAAGTCTCATTTCCTTTCAATAAACAGGCAAAACGAATGCTAAAAAACCTGAGGATCAAAGTCAGCCCCTCAAATACGGAGTACAAGATTACTGGACTGAGTGAGAAGCCATGCAAGGATCAATTGTACAACTTCCTCATTTCTTTATATTTCTTTTATTTGGCCATATTTTCTCCAAAGATATTATCTTCTAGTGATGAATAGATCACTGACTTAAGTCCTGAGTGACTTAGTCTTGACAGCCATCTTATATGATATATCATCATTATTTTGTAGATTCACATTGAAGCAGAGAAGTGGGGATGGTGAAAGTCACACTATTGAAGTGACTGTCTATGACTATTTTGTAAATCATCGAAATATGGATATGCGATACTCTGGAGATTTCCCATGCATCAATGTAGGGAAACCCAAGCGACCAACTTATATTCCTCTTGAGGTACATGGACTGGTTATAGCTCTGTTAGGTTATATATATTTCTCTAGGCCTAACCACTAGTGTTGCATTTTCTTTGTCTAGCTCTGCTCATTGGTATCCTTGCAACGTTACACCAAGTCCTTGACCAATTTTCAAAGAGCTTCATTGGTTGAGAAATCAAGGCAGAAGCCTCAAGAAAGAATGCGGGTCTTATCTGATGTACAGTTCTTCTCTTCTCTCCATGGACTTCAGAAGTTATTGCTTATGCATTAGCAACTTCCTCTTTTGTTTTGAGGAATTATGTGGTTTTCTGGTAGGCTCTTAAGTGCAGCAATTATGATAGTGAACCTATGTTACGGTCATGTGGCATCACAATTGCTAGCAGCTTTACCCAAATTGAAGGTCGTGTATTGCCTGCTCCCAAGGTGATTAGACGTAGACATCATCTTTGTGGTTTATTAACATTTGGTTATATTATTATTTTTACTTTTTTTTGCATTGACTTAATTGATGCACTGTTGCTGTTTCCATACAGCTGAAAGTGGGTAATGGTGAGGATTTCTTTCCACGCAATGGTCGGTGGAGCTTCCAAAACAAGGTTAGCTGACCTTTCTTCTCCTCACTATAATTTAATCTTGACATGATCTGACTTTATGGAAATATTTTTTTAGAAATTTGCAGAGCCAGCTAAAATACAGAGATGGGCTGTTGTCAACTTCTCGGCTCGATGTGATGTTCGTGGCCTTGTCAGAGACTTAATTAGGTTAGCTGAGATGAAAGGACTTGTAAGTTCTGCTACCTCTGACATCTATATATGCTTTCCGAGTGTTATGTGTTTCCTCTTCTGGACACCATGTGACATATCCTTAATACCATCCCTGAGAACCTACAATGAAAAATTTTTCTTACTTTCTAGCTTGTTGAGCAACCATTTGACACATTTGAAGAGAACCCCCAATTTAGACGAGCCCCACCAGCTGTTAGAGTAGATAAGATGTTTGAGGAGATACAGGCTAAGCTCCCTGGCGCACCACAATTCCTTCTTTGCTTATTTCCAGACAGGAAGAATTGTGAACTCTATGGTTTTGTGCCCCCATCTCTTCTCTTGACAATTTATGTTATGATTAGATGTGTCTAAACATATCTGCATTCAATGCTAGGTCCATGGAAGAAAAAGAATCTCGCTGACTTTGGAATTGTTACTCAATGTCTTTGTCCTATGAGAGTCAACGACATGTATCTCACAAATGTCCTTCTGAAGATTAATGCTAAGGTACGTAACTTCCTGTCATCTGCTTGGCTAGCTCTTCTTGGTGTTTGTTCTGCTGATCTTGGACAACGTTCTCATTGGCCGAGTTATGGTAAAATAGCAATTTGCATTATGTAATAAGCATCAACACGTTGTTATAGTAATTCAATCTCCTACAGCTTGGTGGCTTAAATTCTTTCCTGTCACTGGAGCATTCCCCTTCTATTCCCATCGTGTCCAAGGTTCCCACTCTGATCCTGGGGATGGATGTCTCCCATGGCTCTCCTGGGCAAACTGATATCCCATCCATTGCTGCAGTAAGATATTGCTTTACATTTTTATTTCAGTTACTTTACTTTTATATGACTTGGAAGGCATAAGTTATTGGTTTGCTAATTGTATAATTTCCAGGTAGTCAGCTCCCGTCAGTGGCCATTGATTTCTCGCTACAGGGCAACAGTAAGAACCCAATCACCTAAGGTGGAAATGATAGATTCTCTTTTCAAGAAAGTATCTGACACAGAGGATGAAGGCATAATTAGGTGGGATTTCACTGTATGTATTGATTCTACATTTGTGTATATTTATGAAGAAATGCCTGTATGAAAAGGCAGCAAATGTCAGATTTTTTATTTGTTATTTGTATTCTAGTATTCTCTACAGTTTGCTGATAAGAAGGCTGCCATTTATTTGGGTGTCTCTCAACTTTTAGTCTGTATGTGCACTAGTTATGATTCCTTGACACGTATCCAGCATATATGGTTAATTTTCCTCACGTTCGCATTTTTTCATTTGCAAATTGCACACTTCAGGGAACTTTTACTGGACTTCTATGTTACTTCTGGAAAAAGAAAGCCAGACCAGATAATTATTTTCAGGTATGATTTTCCCCATTTGTGCTGTCTCTCTTTTCAGTTAGTACTTTTGTAAGGCATATATGTGTAGTATTGTGTGGAAGGAGAGGAATATGAGGGTGTTTGAGGGGGTAGAAACACAGAACTTTAAATTTTTGGAGAGATGGATATGGGATATACAATTTTGGTATAGTCAAATATAAAGTGGTTTCTCATTGTAAAGTATTCGTGAGTGATTGATGAGTAGGCTCATGCTTTTGTATAACTTCAACCCCTTTGTATTTGATTTTATGCATCTTCTTGATGTGAGATTAATGGAATTTCTGTATTGAATACTAAAAAAAAAGTGTCATTGTTTGTGTAGTCTTGTGTAATTGCTTCCCTGTAATTTGATAGTCATTGAGCAAGAGGAGATCAATGCACTTGTCCAGTCCTTCTGGAACCAGTTGGCTCCAATTTGATTTTCATTGGTGGGACTTCTGGTGCCCCCGTATACTTTTCCTCACATCTCCTGTGAGGCCCTTATGCCTCCTTTGCAATCCATTTTTCATTTTTTTCTCATCAGTTCTTGTGATTTCCCAAGTCTTATCAAATTGCAAAGATCAATTACCGGACAATCTGATGTGTGCCCTTTCTCCATTTAACATGTCTTATCTCGCTTTGTCTTGCCTGGTCCAGGGATGGGGTCAGTGAGTCCCAGTTCAACCAAGTTCTGAACAAAGAACTGGACCAGATTATTGAGGTTGGTTGCCAACTGCCTTCGTACAATCTCTTTTAAAGGGAAATCATTTCTTTCCTTTTTTTTTAATAAAAGATCGAGGAACTTGGAACATTTTGACTTCTCCAGGCATGCAAGTTTCTTGATGAGAAATGGTCCCCCAAATTCGTTGTGATTGTTGCACAGAAGAATCACCATACAAGGTTCTTCCAACCTGGATCAGATAACAATGTCCCCCCTGGTAAGAGTTTTCAATTGGAACTGTCATTTTGACTTGGATTTTATGCATTGGAAAAGAAGAAAAAGTTTCTTCATGGTGCCAGGTTGAGAAGATGATTTTTGTTTGCAGGGACTGTCATTGACAGCAAGATTTGTCACCCCCGCAACAATGACTTCTACCTCTGTGCCCATGCTGGAATGATTGTAAGCATCAGCAATCACTTTTTTCTTCATTAAATTTCTTTCTTGCTGCTTTAATTATTGTTGAGTTCATGCTCTCTAGCTTTCATTAATTCAATCCTGTTCCTTTGGTTGTTTGGTAGGGAACTACCAGACCAACACATTATCATATACTGTACGATGAGATAGGCTACTCTGCAGATGAATTGCAAGAACTGGTGCACTCCCTCTCCTACGTGTAAGTAGAAGTAGAAAACCCAAACACACCATATATCTTTGCCAATTGTCCTTTTTTACTTTATAAAAATGATCAGACACTATTAAGTTTCTTTGTTCCTTTGCAGGTACCAGAGAAGTTCTAGTGCAATTTCAGTAGGTGTGTCATTGTTTCCTACAGCTTGTCTTTTCCTACCCTTAACATTAACATAAGCCGTAACCTGATGCTCTTTTGCCTCTCGTTCCCATTGTTCTATCTTTATTGTGTAGTTGCTCCAATTTCCTACGCCCACCTGGCAGCAACCCAGTTGGGGACCTTCATGAAGTTTGAGGACATGTCGGAGACATCATCGAGCCATGGAGGGACAACTCATTCGGGTGGGCCACCGGTGCCTCAGCTGCCAAAGCTCCAGGACAATGTATCCAACTCTATGTTCTTTGTCTGAGGCTGCTCTGCTCGACGCCATTTCTCCCCCTCTGCGCCTTGTGCCGTCTCCTTATGAACCACTGGTACGTTGCTGCTGCTGCTTACTCGGTGGTTGTTTTTGCCACAACTGTCTCAGTGGTTTTCTATTTAAGGTAAGTTGCAGGTGCTTGGGAAACTCTTCCTCTGGCAGACAAAAAAAAACTTGTCGTGGAAAGACGAGAGACTGATAACTAGCCAGAGTGTCTGTATATATGTGATGTTGACTCGTGTTGATGTTTCGATCTAATGGCAGATGGATCTTTCATGTCGAGCCGTCACCGAGCCTTTGGTCCTTTGGACGCCCTCCTCTGAACGTCAAGCCCAAATGGCCATTTTATGGCATACTTAAACCTGATAAGCTGACGCTTGCTCTTAAGAAATACGGAGACTCATTGCCTGTAAGTAGGTCGAACAGAACTTCTCCTGCAGTCTCGAACGGGCTGTCTGTCGGCTTGAGCCTCGGATTCAATTCGTCCAGTACGTGAGCGGAGGCTACCAGAGTTGGGCCCTTATTGGGCCAAGATGTCTCACTGGGCCCTTGATCTCCACATTGTCAAAGCTCAAGCGAACCTTTAAACTATTAAGAATAGAACCCTTTATACCACCAGTTCTTAATCATGGATCAAGGAAGATGACGAAGCCTGAACCAGGCCGAAACCCGGTCACAATCAAATCCGATTCCGCGTCATCCCTTGTCTTAGTCGTGGTCCTACTCTTAGACAAGTCGTCTCCAAGATCGTAACTTCTGCATTGGCCCGTACCCCGTGGGAGCCCGTACGTTTTTCCAGGTAGGATCCTTCCGCGTGGCAAGAGCACGTGCTGGAAAATGGAGCTGTCCGAATCGGAAAAGATGGCATCCCCAATCGAATTAAAGAGAGCCTGGGTGGTGAATAAATAAATGCGGGGATTCATGATCTCCAGCTATTAAGACTTTAAATCGAAAAAGAAAGCCCGGCGTGGGGGAGGAGATAGGATTAGAGAGAGAGAGGAGAGAGAGGATAAGGACAAGCGGAGAGGATAAGGCCACCACGTTTCGTCGCTGCACGTCCAGGTCCATGTCCATGTCCATGTCCCCGCTTTAATCCGTACCATGAAAAATATTATTTATCAACTATCATCTTAATAATGAAATACTTTCAATATTATTATTCTTAAATCTCTTACTATACACGTCATCCAGTTTTAGACTGCATCAAGAGCCACCACACCCACATCCAACGGCCTACCAAATAGTATGGATCGAGTTGAGATGCAAGAGTTAGTTCGGTCTTAGAATACAAGGGAAGGTACACCATTACCTTGCTGAATTAAATATTTTGATTGAATATGCGTCTACCCCTCCCCCTTATAAGCACGTGAAATTCTACCGTATGAACGAGGTGGTGACATGGACATCCTCATATCGATCACATTTTGAGCCTCGTGCCCTTTATCTGCCCCCGAGCTATGCTCCACTCTGCCTTGCTTTTCTTTCCCTCTGTTGGGCAAAAAGTGGGCCTACTATTTATCCTCGGTGGAGACGGCCCGCTAGACTTCCAACACCGTCACGCGATGGTCGTGTAATTTTTTCCGGATGGTCCCCAGGAACAGGCCCGGGGAGGCCCGTCGAAGAGCTGGCCATTTTAACGGGGCCCACGCCTCTCCTATCAGTCACGTGGCTACTTGCCACGTATGACTATCCAATCCGTTTCCCTTCCCTGCATATATCCGCGTGCAGTATTTTGCGATCCCACGCGCCCTAGAAAATAAAAATAACAGAAAAGATAACGGAAAAACTATGTGCGCCCAGCTTGAGCTGGGACCCACTCACTCGCAGGCTAACAGTGAACGGCCGAAGAGCCACATGGTCCCGGACCATGAGTAGATGATTTTGTCGTAGAATTCATTTAGAAAATAACACTTGTATAGAGAGTTTGAAATATTAAAATCCCTTAGAAAAGCCTATAAAACCATAGGAATATCATCCATGTACGGTCAAAGAGGCAGCGGTCAGTATTTTTGTTCGCACGATTCCAGGAGGAGCAGTAACCCTGGTGCATGCAAGTGGCCTGGATTGCGCGTGGCGGAGATACACAGAAAGGGCGCGTGAATTCATGCTTAGGACTTTTTTCGTCAGAGTTTATCCATTTCAATGGATCAGACTACCCTCTCTCATCTCCTCTATATCTGCGTCTCCACGACGGTGCAGCGGCGATGATGGCGACGTCGAGGGCAATGGCGAGACGTCATTAGTCTACTCTGGGGTGCCCATTGAAACTCTCTTGCTCGGCGGACGAGCTCCTCCGTCCGCCTTCTCTCTGTTCTCAAAGCTCTTCGTACGTCGCCAATAATATAGACATCCTCGATATATAATATCTTCCTCCTCCTGTACTGTGTATACATATATAATAGTTACACAGGGAGTTCCGGACGCGGAATTCTCATATGGTCATATGTATATATACCCATATATACATAAATCTTCGATCTGCGTGCTGGTGGTTGAGAGTCGGAGCAGTAGTTTATAGATCTGCGGAGAGAGAGAGAGAGAGAGAGAGAGAGAGAGTTGAGCAATGGGGAATGCCAACGGCAGAGAAGACGGAGCGAACGGCCCCGACGACCTATCCGGCAGGCCCAATGGCGATCCGGCTGCCCGTGAATCTTACGCTCCAAACTCCAACACGCCCGGCCGTGTGATCTCCTCGGATTTGATGGCCAATACTCCTCCCGCCAGTCCTGGTAGCTCAAGATCCCCTCTCTTGTTCGCACCTCAGGTCACCTCTCTCTCCCACACCCCACGACACCCCCACTTCCTCTTTCCATCTCCCTCCCTCCCTCTCTCTCTCTCTCTCTCTCTCTCTCTCTCTCTCCCTATGGGTGGACTTGTATGCGTGAGTGAGTGCGTGTTTTCTCTGTTGTGGAGTTGGCGTTGCTTCAATTGAGCTGCTCTTGGATGGGGTCTTATGTTGAATGGCAGTTGAATATGTGCTCTATCACGTGATATGAAAATCTGAAATTGAGTCCTAGTGTTCACATGTACCTGCTTGATTGAGCTTTCTAGATACTGTTTTCGGCTGCTGCCGAGTTATGTCTGAGTAAAATCTATAACAAGCCATCATGATGAGACTGATCAAGAGGCGGTGGTTATCCACTGGTGGAATCGGTGTCGGAGGGTCAATATCTAGCAATTTTAGAGTTGAAAGACAATGAAGGTAAAACGTTTCCTAGAAGCGGCTCCTTTGGAAGAAAGCCTAGTTATCACTTTTTCTGGGGAGAGAAGAAGTGATGGGTTTATTGAAGAGTGTAAAGCCATCCCTTCTCTATTTAAATGGAAGCTAGTTTCATCTATTCATCAGGTTTCTGATGTTGCATTCGATCAGAATGTGAAACAATTTCCGACAACTACTTTTTCTTGAGTTTGATCGCACAGTTTGTTGAATTGGAAGCTTGCCCTTGACAAACCGATAAGCCAATGGAGGTCATCGGAGTGGGACATTGCCAAATATTCATTTAGAAATCTTCTGCTTACCATATGTTTTTGTCCCTACTATTTTTCATGCACAAGTCTACAATAATATTTAGGTTGTTCTTGATAGGAAATTGGATTCGACAATGTTGGTCAAGTGGTTTTAGTATCTCATTAATGTCACTCAGGCTAAAGTGGTCGACGATTACTTGGGATCTTTCGATTAGCATGTTTTCATGGATGCCCTTGCCTGCTCACTTTAGGCGTGCACAGTTTTATATCTGGATAGTACAGTGCTAAACTATGTGAAACTGTAATATCCTTTTGCCTCCATAGAGCAAGTGGGTATTTTCTGAGAAGGTACTGAAGATGAGATCAGAAGTAAGGTGATCGCGTTTCAGCTTTAGCTTTGTCCTATTGCCCAACTATAGATTGATTTGGTTCCCATAAATTTCAAGGTTCCTGTAGCTCCCTTGCTAAGGCCCAATGGTCCTGCCTTTCTAAATCAAAATCAGCAGAATGAGTCTCCTGGAGCTACTCATTCTTCTGAGGAAGGAGTACCCATGATACTTACCTGGAGTTATGGTGGCAATGAAGTGGCTGTTGAAGGATCGTGGGACAATTGGATATCGAGGTAAGTTGTGGAGTAGTGGTTGGTTCTGGCTATTAAAGATTTGCCATCTTTTCAGTTGACAAGAGCTAATAAGTTTTGATCACTTCTGCTCCCAGGAAGATACTGCAAAGATCAGGCAAAGACCATTCTATACTATTGGTCTTACCGTCAGGCATATACCACTACAAATTCATCGTAGATGGTGAATGCAGATACGTCCCAGATCTGCCCCACATAGCAGATGAGATGGGCCGGACCTGTAATATTCTCGATGTTCATGTAAGAATTCTGCACATTCCATGACACGTGAAAAATGCACATGTGAATTAGTGTCTTAGGCAGACAGTTGTTACTACACTTCAGACCTAGACTCCTAGATAAAGCTGTACTCATTGACTCATTCTTTACGCATATCTTAGAAGCATCACTGAAGCATGGATGATTTCTGGACACAATTGGACTATTACTTGAAATGGTTATGATCGTGTAGAGACTGAGTGTGAAATTTAGAGTTGAGTTCAAAAAATATAACTGCATCCTGAAATCAGCCATTAGTCTCACAGCTTTGTCTCAAGTTTTTTGACAAAGGGAGCTGATCACTTGATGCCATTTTGTTTGGTAGTTTCATTATCTTACATGGAAATCTTCTATCAATAATATTTGCCCTCAGCTGATTTTGTTTTGTCTCTCATTCGCAGGACTATGTGCCGGAAAGCCTAGAAAGTATAGCAGAGTTTGAGGCTCCGCCTTCACCGGACTCCAGCTATGGCCAAGCACTTCCCTCCGAGGAAGACTTTGCGAAGGAACCAGCATTGGTTCCTCCCCAGCTTCATGTGACCGTCCTTGGTGCCAAGAACTCGGAAGAAGCCGCTTCCTCAAGGCCTCAACATGTGGTGCTGAATCACCTCTTCATAGAGAAAGCAAGGGTACCTCAATCTGTAGTAGCCTTGGGCTTGACCCACAGGTTTCAGTCGAAGTATGTTACAGTTGTTCTTTACAAGCCTTTGAATAGGTAAAACCACCATGGCCCGCTTAACGCTGTGAAGAGACGTACTGTCTTCTATGTTAAAGATGCTCTGTTAATGGCATCATCGTGTGCATCTCTCATCCGATATGTCGTGATGAAATTGTTGTGGCTTCTTGCTCATAGCTTCATATAATAGTCCTGCTTCCAACAGGTGCTTCTCGCTCATAGCTTCATACACATGATTAACTAGGCCCTGATATCGCATGTTGACTGGTGGATCCTGGGGATGGAATACTCTGGTTGACTGATGGAATTGAAAGGCTGATGGGATTATTGCCATATGTCATCATTCAGTCGGACGTAGCAGAGAGCCATATCTGCTCTCCCATTTTTGCCGAGTAATAATACATCGTTTGAGACAATGAGTTTTTACTATAGGCGTAGATGCCGCCGCTAGAGCAACATCAGCTCTCATTTTCACTGCCCGTGCTCCTGCTCCCATTTTCTGTCACAAAGAAACTCTCGTCAGCGTAAAGAAAAAGCGGCGACACTAAGTTTCACCATGTGCTCTTGTCCCGGGCCTAGCTGAATCGAAGCTAGGCCGTCGCTGGAGTTCTATCAACAGTCATTGGGTGTTCTATGGCCAGATCCTGAGCAATAACAACGCACGCCCGAAACAATCAGTGGCTGATTCGGAGCTCATCTTCTAGTAACGGGGGCTTAGTCTCAGGAGGCCCAACTTGATCCAAGTCCTAATAATAGAAGGCTAAGCCGGGGCAGAAACAGATCAGTGATCTCCACTGCTAAAGAGATCAGGAATTGGGTCGAGAAGACGCCGTGTCTGATTTGAGTTGCAAGAGAGGCACAAAGACGAACAACGTTGCAGATGCTTTGACCCAGCAAATGTTTGGTCAGAGGTTATCCATGACAACCTCCGTCATTGTGAACAGTGACAGAGTGGGGAATAGGCTTCTCGCTTTTATGTAGTTTGCAGGGATCATCTTGATGTCTAAAAAGATGACGCAGGCAAAGACAGTGAACATTCATTCAGATAACCGAACAATTTGAACACTCACTAATCATCCTTCAAGAAAGAAACACAGTGAGATTTCCGCACAATAGTCCCCATCAATATCCAGCCTTCCTTAGAGAATAAATCAACCTAACTGCTAAGATGTCCCCATTCCCAAGCACCCACTCAAGGAGAATGCCACCAAAGCAAGGTCCACACAGATTATATGGCACTGATAGGAGCCTATCTCTGAGCAGCAATGCCTAAGTGAATAGACAAGCGTGTATAACACATATATTCATCAAATTATAACAAAATGTCTATAATCAGATAAGCCTATAGTCCTCACTCCTCACCCAGACGGTCATAATCGCTGGAGTTAAGCAAAAACACAGTTCCATAGCACTCAATATTTAGAGCATAGAAACAAGTATGAACAATCCAACCCCCCCATTATTTACCATCTTACATGCATGCAAGAAGGTAATGCAAATGCAATGGTGATTGGGAACAACATAGAGTGACACAGTGGAAATCATATCAACAAACTAAAAGTGTCCACTCCAAATTCTCGTAAGTTCATCAAACCAAAGAAGGTGGCAATGGCCAAATGAACAAGTGGACCAATAATCATCCAACTAACGCTACACAGCCCGGCTTCACCCCCCAACCCCAAACCTCTGAAAAAGAAAAAGAAAAAGAAAAAGAAAAGGCAAACAGTTTGACACCAAGAACCAGTGCCACAGATCAAGCCAAATGATAAAACAGAAGCACGCACTAAAATATCGGAACAGCAAGGTGACAAGGTACTAAATATGACGTGAATATCTCTTCAAACTTATCTGCCTTGGTCCCTTTTTGACATTTTTCTTCATATAATTAAGGCAACTGGTTGGGTTGGTGGACCCTTACTTGGCCATCATGACCCTAACAAACTCCTCATAGTTGATCTGCCCATCGCCATCCACATCAGCCTCACGGATCATCTCGTCAACCTCCTCATCAGTCAGTTTCTCACCAAGATTTGTCATGACGTGGCGGAGCTCAGCAGCAGAAATGAAGCCATTCTGGTCCTTATCAAAGACCCTGAAGGCTTCCTTGAGCTCCTCCTCAGAATCTGTGTCTTTCATCTTCCGAGCCATCAAATTGAGGAACTCGGGGAAGTCAATGGTGCCATTTCCATCGGCATCCACCTCATTGATCATGTCCTGGAGCTCTGCCTCAGTTGGGTTCTGTCCCAGGGACCTCATAACAGTCCCAAGCTCCTTGGTGGTTATACAACCTGCAACAAGCCAAGCGAAGATATTAGCATCCCATTCAAGAGACAATAAGCAAATTGAGCAAGAAAAAACAATCTGCTTCTAAACATACTATTCCCTCCTTCCATGGTTTCCCACTCCCAGACGACAGAAATATCGCAAATAAGCAGCGAAAACAAGGGCATCACTCATCTCATTAACTGTATAAGACCACATCAGTAGTAGTGCCAATTCCCACAATAATTTATCCCGAACTACACAACAAGATTCAAATAGTGAAATCAAATCACGCATGAGAAAGACACGAGAAGGCCCGCTTCTCAAATGACCTTCAGTCCTACACCATCCGTAAGTGAACGTCGATAATCCCAAAAAATCACAGCAGACAACGGATCGCATCAGAGTTAGCAGTCATCATCGAACATCGCACTCATAAGCACCAAAATATCGGCCTGCGTTGAACATACGCAGACTACACAGGAACGAGGCAAGAGCGCAAAAAAAGCACACAACACACCAATCACGCGCAGCAAAAACAGAACCACAGCAGGCCTTCCGGAAGCAATCGCACGGCGAATAGAAGTTTTAGATCTGGAGAAACGCGACCTCAAAATTGAAAGAGAGGGAGAGCTAGAAGAGAGATCTGACCATCGCCATCCTTGTCGAAGAGGCTGAAAGCCTCCTTGAACTCGGAAATTTGATCGTCCGTCAGCTGATCGGCCATGGCGTCGGCTAGATTTCCTTCTCGGATGACGGAATGAGTCGACAGGGGGGGTGGTGGGGAGAGGGTTCTTAATAAGTGAAGATAGTAAGCAGAGCTTAAAAAAAAAAAGTCATGTAAGCAAGAGAGAGCGGGGAATATACCCTCAGTCAGCGTGATAAAAAGATTCGAATTCAAGTCTCATTTGCAGTGAAAAACTCTTAACTCTTTAAACAAATTGATTCGAAACGATCTGAATTAATTAATTGAACAAATTTTAACTTGATACCAACTATTTATAAAAATAGAGTGGGGAATATAGAAAAGTCGGTGAACGTGGGCCCTTTCTATGTGCCCACCAAAAGCACCTATACTTTGCTCCTCAGTTGAAACTTATTACCGTTGTACCCCCCTCCCTCTCCCCCGCCTCGGCGTATATATTCATCCTTTTGCGTCCCATACGGCTATTCCGAAACATTGAAATATTAATGTTGAACTGGGCCTTCCAGGATTTATCTTCCACAGGCCTGGCCCGGTTTTAAGGCCCAGCCCATTTTCAGCTGCTGATGACCCTGAGTCCCGACCCGGAGCCCTTACCTCTTCATCGTCTTCTGCCTCTCTGTCTCTTCCCCCTCTCTCTAACCTCTGTGACGGCAACTTCTTTAGCTCCGGCAGCCGCCGTGTTTTTGCCTGGAAGAGTGGACAAGGTTGGCAGGTTTTTTTCCCCACCTTTATGAGGATTTAGTGCTTTGTGATTGATTCATTTCCGGCCTGATTTGCGTGGGGATTAATCCTGCAATTCTTCGGTCTGGTTGCTCCGAGCAGGAGAGTTCGAGACGAGGAAGCCACCAATTCTGCTGAAGGCAAGGTTCTTCCTCGGATTTGTACTGGATAAGTTCTACCTTCGGCACTTGATAGATCTCCGGGGATGTCTTCAGCTCAGGATCCCTTTTACATCGTGAAAGAGGAGGTTCAAGGATCTGTAAGTCTGTTTCTCGGAGATCATACATCGGTGTTGTGTTAGCTCCATCATCTAGTTCTTAGTTGTTTGAGTGGTGCATCTGCTGTACCTGTTCGAAATGTGTCTGCTCTTGAGGAGGGTTCCTTTTATGTACTATTGACCGATCCCATTCACTTGACAAAATTCTCGGATCTGCTTCATTAGATCGATAAGTTGCAATCGAGTTTTCACCGATGGGAGCGCATTCCTTCTGATAGTGTAGAGCGAGGGCAGGTGACGAAGGAGCTGCTCTCCAATTGTGAGAGCATTGAGTGGCAGGTACATCCATGTTCCTATTCTCTTTTGCGGCTGGAAATTGTGATTGAAATCGAGTTTGTTCATCGATCTTTCGGATACTTGTTTTTTCCCCCCTTATTCTATGAGGAAGAACTTTGAGTTCTTTGTTTCTCAAGCACTCTTTGAGCATCTTTTGCAATTTGAAGGTGGATGAATTGGATAAGACGATTATAGTGGCAGCTAGAGATCCGGCTTTATATGGCATCAATGAGCTTGAACTTGAAAAGCGGAGGAGGTGGACCAGCACTGCCCGAACTCAGGTGAGAATCATCCAGTCTTGTTACTTGCGTAGTGAGGGCCTTTGAGATTACTTTGATTTCTTAATCTGTTGTTTGTTTTGAGAATTGCACCTTATGGTTAATTTTATATGGGTTAACTCTTCAAATACATACTACTTTCTAAGTCTGACTATTTTTAGGTAGGGGCCGTGAAAAAGGCAGTAGTAAGTGGAAAGGAACTGAGCATCTCAGGCACTACCAATGCCAATGGGATGCGGCGAGAGCTACTGAGGCTTCCAGATTCTCACCAGACAGACAGATCCAATCACTACCAAGCCAATGATGATTTCATAGCATCAGAGTCGGACAGACAATTGCTTCTTATGAAGTAGGGTCTTTCTCTTCTTGATATTTGCTTGTAGTTCTTATACACTGTACTGTTGAACCTAACCAAATAATATATGCTGGAAACCTAAATCGTTCTTCTGATTTGCAGTACATTTTATGGGTTATGTTTAACTCTTCCTGGCTCTTTGCGGTTTTCTTTTCCTTTACGTCAAATTGTTTACCATAAATTAATTGAGATGTTCCACTCGTAGGCAGCAGGATGATGAGTTGGATTTACTTAGTGCAAGTGTGGAGAGAATTGGAGGCATTGGACTCACTATACATGATGAGCTCAGTGCACAGGTTAGGATTTTATACACTATTTTCCCTGGAAGAATATATGCTTCTGCCACATCTTTATGATGGCTAGTGGCAACAACTCACCAAGGAGAGATGGGCATTCTCTTGCATATATCTGTGCGAATCTCTTCAGTATTGTCACCTCCAAAACTATGTAAAAATTAGCTAACGAAAAACTAGGGGATGTTCTTGTCGTATTCCATGGTATCAGTTTGTTCTGTTAAGTTATTGTGTCTTCTGCTTACAGGATAAAATCATTGGTGATCTTGGCTCGGAAATGGACAGTACATCCAACCGCCTTGACTTTGTTCAGGTATAGTTAAATGCCATGAACTACTGGCAGGACAAATGTTATTTTATTCTCGCCATCTGTTGAAAATGAATGGAAATAAAGCAGCGTGAAGTTGTGATGTGAATTAGGCAATATCATCCCTGTTACCAAACACAGCTTGATGGTTTTGAGAGTGACATCGGGCTTCTCATTTTGCAGAAGAAAGTGGCAATGGTCATGAAGAAGGCCAGTGCCAAGGGCCAGATCATGATGATATTGTTCTTGCTTGTTCTGTTCATCATCTTGTTCGTCCTGGTCTTCTTCACATAATCTCGATTCATCATGTTCAAGGATTACCTTTGAGTGATAGAGGAGCCTTCGACTACAATTGCTGTATTGATCCCTGTATAAAGAAAATTACGGGGCTCGGTCCCGAGAGGATGTTGCTCTGCTGCGAATTTGCCGTGAAACAGACAATTTGTAGAAATCCCAGTTTTGTAACCAATCTCAGTTTCCTGTCACGTGTAATAAGATCACCATTAATTTCCATATGTTCCAAAGTTTCAGGATTCACAAAGTGAGTGTCTGTGTCTTCAATCAACACGATTTGACCTCTCAACAAGATCTTGGTTTGTGTATGGTCGACGAGGAAGTTGGAGAACACGAAATTTCCGCTCTTTTCTGAAAAGTTTGGACTTTGGAGGCCGCCTCTGCTTGCTTAATGCATAAGCATCCAAGAATCATAAATCACAAAAAGGGCAATTAAAAAATATATGGATATATATATATATATATATATAGTCCGAGAGAGCTGTCTTCCTTCCATGACCATGACAATGAGAACTTACCATTTCCTCACTGTCCGTCAGACTTTTCTATCTCAATCACTCCCTCGTCTGCGAGTCAAAGTGTCGGTTTTTCTGAGAATAGGAAATTCTTGCTGAACAGAACGTGAAATTGGAGGGAAAGAAGTGGCGAAAGAAATTTGTCTTTTTATGCGTCTGTATGCAGAGAGAGATTCACGTGGCTCACCGCTGATATGTAGTGGATGGTCCTGAGAGGAACCCGGAGGGAAAAAAGTTGGAAAATTTGTAGTGTTCTATTGTGAAGCAGTTGCAGCAGGGAAAGAAGGGGGAGAGAGAGAGAGAGAGAGAGAGAGTATGTCGAAGCTCTGTGTGTTGTTTTTTGTGTTTATGGCGAGCTTTGGATTGGGAGAAGCTTCAGGGGCTGGTCAGTACAGCAGGCATGACTTCCCCTCTGGGTTTGTGTTTGGAGCAGGAACCTCTGCTTATCAGGTCTCTGACTCATTCTTTCTATCTGATCGATTTTGATTTTAAAAAATCTTTTTTTTTTGGGTGGGATGAGTGATTAAGGATTGCATTAAAGATTGAAATGATGGATACGGTTGGGTGTGAAGGTTGAAGGTGCAGCAAAAGAAGATGGGAGGACTCCAAGCATATTTGACGCTTATGCCCATTCAGGTCGGTCTCCATTTCTCTCACCTTGCAGGATTTTGTATTTTATGTGTGCATAGCTGAATTTTTGTTGTTCCAGTTTATACATTCTTGATCAATTGACTTGATTTCCGATTTCTTGTCTGGTCTTCCGTTTTTGGTCTTTGACAAGTTCCATTTTGCGCTGGAAACGTCAAGAAGTGATTGCTCAGCTATGAAAAGTTAATATGGCCAGCTCTCCAGTGAATTTTCCTGCGTACTTATCGTTGCATTTTACCTTCTTGGATATACACTTCGCTGGAAGATGAAATATACTGAATGTCAGATGTATATCTTGATGCTAAAACCTTCAGCGTAGTTTCTGAAAGAATAGATAATCATAATCAGTTTCTGATCATATTGAATTTTCAAGGGAGATTAGGAATCAAGAGCAACACTTCCAGAGGCCAGTAAGCATATTGTTTCATCCGGTTTTGTTGACTTTGCTGGTTCATCTTTCAGGGCTTACTCATGGAGCTAATGGAGATGTTGCATGCGATCAGTATCACAAATACAAGGTGCAAGAATCACCCTACAACAATTGAGAAGGAAAAGAAAAATATGTGCAACTGAGGAGTTTGGCTATGGAAAAGATTTGTCATCCCTATGCACTGAACTAAGAAGCAATTCCTCTGGCTGGTATCTATAAGGCTAATGACTGTGGTAATTATTGCAGGAAGATGTCCAACTCATGGTGGAGATGGGACTGGATGCCTACAGGTTTTCAATCTCCTGGTCACGATTGATTCCAAGTAATCAATTCTTTTGACTGTAAAATCTTAGCTACTGAACAAAAAGAAAATGAAATATCAGAGATTTAGGCTGTCACATCTTGGTTTTATCAGATGGAAGGGGAGCCATCAACCCAAAGGGCTTACAGTTCTACAACAACCTCATCAACGAGCTAATCAGCCACGGTCTTATGGAATCATGAGCATTTTTTTCCTTTATGTTGATAAAAGCCTAATGATTGATGAAAGTAATGGAGAACACTTTGGATTAATATTATTTGTCCTAGCAGGGATTGAGCCTCATGTAACATTGCACCACTCAGATTTCCCACAGGCATTGGAGGACGAATATGGAGGATGGACAAGTCGAAAGATGGTGTAGGACCTCTTGATTTATCTACCCTGTTTCTTCTCATCTTGGTCTCATCATACATTCAAGTTGACAAGGGGATTGTCATTGGCAATATAAATTTTTGACAAATGCAGGCTGGACTTTGCAGCATATGCTGATGTCTGCTTCATGGAGTTTGGGGACAGGGTTCGGCACTGGACAACTTTCAATGAGGCAAATATATTCACAATGGTGGGTTATGATTACGGCCTTTTGCCACCTCAGCGGTGTTCCTTGCCATCTGGGCTCATTAACTGTCAAAGAGGGAACTCCTCAACTGAACCATACTTGGCAGCTCATAATATCCTGCTAGCTCATGCTTCAGCTGCAAGATTATACCAGAACAAATACCGGGTACATTATCATATTTAAGAGTTCTTAGACAATGGGGAAAAATAGAAAAGAAAAACTAAAAAAGAACATTATCTAACAGATGAACTGATCCATCTTTTGTTACAGAACAAGCAAAAAGGATACATAGGATTCAACCTTATAGCTTTTTATTTGACTCCCTTGACCAACACAACTGAAGACATCATTGCAACTCAAAGGGCAAATGATTTTTATCATGGATGGTAATGGCACATAATTTTCATGTTCAATATCTAAACATTCTGCCAATATACTGTTCCAAGCTGCAATAGGTTCTCAGCTCTATATATATATATATATATATATATTCTTCAGGAAGTGTCTGTATTTAGAGCTATGATCCTGGCAAAATTAACTTTACCTTGCTTGCAGGTTTGCAGATCCTCTCATGTATGGGGACTATCCAGAGACAATGAAGAAGAATGTGGGATCGAGACTCCCGTCCTTCAACAGTATGGAGTCAAGACTAGTCAAAGGCTCGGCTGATTTTTTGGCAATAAACTTCTACGTTGCAGCGAAAGTGAAGGACAGTCCCAGGAGCCTGTGGATCCATCCGAGGGACTATGCAGCAGACGTTGCTGTAGAATTGGATTGTATGCCCCAACAAGTTGTTCCTTTCTTGTTCTTACAAACTTATATCTTACACATTTTTTGCATTCATGGCAGTTTCGCTGAAGAATGTGACAGAATCTGGGGTGAGGCATCTGCGCAGATGAAGATGAACTATTCGCTATCTGATCTTCTACAGTAAATTAAATTTAAAAGATCGATTTTCTTTTCCTTTTTCTCACCCTTATTTCTTCAGTATCCTGTTATTCCATGGGCTTTACAAGGCATGTTGGAATATTTCAAGCAGAAGTATGGAAACCCGCCCATGTACATCCACGAAAATGGTCTGTCCTCTCACCCACAATGTCAGAATTTTCAGATTGAAAATGTGCCCAAAAAAAAAAAGAAGGTTTGTCTGATTCAAAAACTGTCATTCCATGTCTTTCTCAGGTCAACGGATGCGAAGAAACTTGACCTTAGAGGATTTGCCAAGGGTGAGATGCCTGCAAGAATACATCGGCGCTGTTCTTAGCAACCTTAGGTATATAACATGAAGCACATGTCCAATGACTAATCACTTCAAAGTACAGAAAAATAGTAGAATTAATATACAATCTGACAATTATGCTAGATCTCTCTTGTTGGCTTGATATCTTTCATTTTCCTGTCATAGGAATGGCTCGGACGTGAGAGGCTACTTTGTGTGGTCCTTCCTTGATGTTTTTGAGCTTCAGGATGGATACAACACGAGTTTTGGTCTGTACTATGTGGATCTTGATGACCCGGATCGGAAGAGATACCCAAAGCTCTCTGCTCGATGGTACTCCCGCTTCCTGAAAGGGGGAAGCGTGGGCCCGGACCCAGCTAGTGTCATCGAGCTTATTCAGGAAGAGCCATCATCTGTTTCTCCCAATCATGGGCTGATCGAGTGAAGTTCTTCTGCTCTGGTCGATGATTAAAGGTCCTCATGTAGTAGCTTAATTCGTAGCCCATGGTAATTGATATTACAAGTTTCATAGAATAAACATGAAGAAACTATTGTAACTCAGGCGGCCATCTACCATCCTTCATGGATGGTTGGTAGGGGACGACCCCGTGAATTCCCGGCTTTGATCGTTATGAGGTGATCCCAACCCGGGAATCTTGCCAGTGGGGCTTGTGAACCGAAAGGACCACCTCCCAGATTATGAGTTATTTCATGAACAAGAAGACATCTACTAGATTTATTCGTATTCCAGGAATCTTGCAGACTGTCGAATGTCTTAATAGATGAGAAAACATGATTGGTGAGTGTTGTCCTCTAGGATTTCACTCGAGGGCAGGGAGAGTTCACAAACATCCCATCTTTCTGGTATCGCAAGATCGAAAGGCTTTTGATTTCAATTGAACTGTCAAGACCTGAGATTCGGATGGACAGTGCAAAAATAATGAGAAGATGGGATGTACACTCGATACACAGATTCGTCATTCCCCGTCTCCATCACACTGCCATGCATGTCGTGAACATAATGCTAATTTACGTGTAGAATTTGATGCCTTCTGTTTGAAGCAACTGCTACTCTCCTGAGCAGAGCAATATTCCTAGACAGGCAACTCCAGTTGCGATACGAAATGGTCCATTCATGGTTGATAACTCAGTATAAACAAGTCGCTTCCACCCCGAAAAATCCAACCCAGCAGCTCTAGAATCTGCCAATGAACACATTCTAATCATACACCAATCAAGCAGTGCATTCTTTCCATTTAAAATTCTCAAAAGATTGATCGACCATCCAAGAGGCAACCAAGAATAGGCCAGGAAGCCAAGAGTGCCTTCTCTTACTTACACACATAACTCGAAGTTACATCATGCAGCTACCTGAAAATCTACGACGACAACGATTTAACTCGAAGTGATATCATATAACTACCTGGAAATCTATGACAACGATTCTCCACTCCACACTCGCAAATACTCTTCCACATCTACTGAAGAGACTGAAAAAGGAAAGAGGAGGCATTCTACTAAGTAATGGCTGCTGGTTTCGGTTCCCACCCATCATCCCCCATACTGCCGGAGGGGGGAAGGGATTCACAAATCAGAAAGTGAGCACTCCTGAGATTACGGGCAATACCCATACTCAGCATCCTCTACTAAGACTGTACTTCCTCGTGATATAAAAGTTATTTAGTATAATTTAACCTTCAGCCCATCAGCACCGACAGTCCAGTAGTCATCAGCCTTCACTAACCTTTGTTCAACCTTGACATGAAGCACCAGACCCTTGACACGTCTCACTTTAGCTTATCAAACATAAAAGGAAACTTAGAAGAACTCCACAGCCAACAAGATACCTGAGAAGGATCGAGGGTTAGCATCCTTTCCAATGACTCCAGAGCATGGACATTAGAGCAAAACAGTGTTTCAGCCCCCAAATCTCCTGAGAATAATCGCACAAACATCAAATTAGTCACTCACAGGCCCCTGGCTTACGTGGGCTATAGTGGGCCACGCCCAACAATAGTCGGGGGCCGCAATCGCACTTTTTAACTGGGAAAAGAAAATTTGATTAATCCCCTAAACGTGTTGTTTTTATTATTATTATTATTATTATTATGCTTTCTTTTTTTTGTTTTTATTGGTCTTGGATGTAATTCAAATTTACACAAACTCAGATTTGGAATTGTGACATGTGTGTCGCGGTCGGGATGATGACTTTTTTTTCCTTAACTGAACTCTTCAACCCCCGTCTCACAAACTTGCTGCTGAACATGGATGGCCACAGAGAGCAGAGGTGAGAGCACAACAGAACCCGAATCCCAGTTCAGTTTATAGTCCTGATCCGAGCAAGCTGATTCGCCGGACTTTTACGAGCCTCAACTGGAGCCCCGAGTTTATGCTTAACCCAAGAATGCTGCAGGATTCTGGGGTTAACAATGAGGAGCAGTGTCACGAGCCCAAAGAGAAGTGAAGAAGAAACTAGTATATATATATATATATATTTGGATAAGTTAAATGCCTTCAATTAATCACCAAAAGGAACAAGGTGTACAGAGTCAAAAGTATCCTTCGGGAATATATACGGCTCCTGGAGATTACCAGCCTCACCAACCTTACAGAAATTATGGGGCGAGGGAAGTATGTACCCGAGATGTCCATACACCATCCCAACTATCAAAAAAGGCATTATTACTACCGAAATCGGCTGAGATATTCGCAGCCACCCAGGGAGGCCTGGCTTGTTTTCTGATGGCTCGAATGATTTGTAATGAATCTGAGAAGAAAACAGATATCTTCCAACAAAAGAGATGGACGTGTTGGTTGCCAAAAGGAGAGCGAGCACGAGCTTCTGCTTGAGAAGGTGAGCCCGAATTCTCCTCCTTGATAGAGGATTTGATGCAGGATCCTCTTGTGGGCGCCGCCCTTGATAGCCATGAGTCAAAAGAGTCCTTTACATCTTGCATCCGAATAGACATGAATTATCTCTGCATCGGTTGGGATCCTTATCCGGGCCAGCTTTACAGGGTGGGCAGAATTGTCCACCGAGGACCGCCATGGGAGGCCGCAGATGGTTCTTCTCCAAAGGTGGAGTTTAAATCGTTGATGGACCTTAAGGTCCCAAAGTTCATTCCGAAAACTTCCCTTTCCTTTCTTGAATCTATTATCTTGACATGAGACACAGTAGCCTTTGACTGGATGAGTCCAACAGTTTGTACATGTCCAAACAAGATTGTCTGAGCTTTTTTTTTTTTTGGCCCCTCTGAAACATAAATCTTAAGTATATTCGAAACGGTAGTTTGATTATAAAAAAAAAAGATGATTAATCAGAGGAAGATTCAGATTCCATGTTTTAGTGTTTGGAAGAAACAGATCTTTAACCAGTAAAGACAGAAACTCCAAGATTAGGGGTCCATGGCTCTGACCAAATTCTGGTTAAGCTTCCATCACCTATAACTCTCACAACACCCTTTAAGAAAAGTAGATTCACATACCTGAAATTCTATCCAAACCTGCGAAGCTGAGGATGAGGACCTAGGAGCAGGTAGGCGGGGAAACTCACCGCATTTTCAGTGAGGAAAGCATGGCCTTATTAAACTCAGAAATTCTTCTGAATCCCAATCCGCTATGACATTTTGGTTAGCAAATCCTATCCCAGCCAGTGGGAGTGAAATATCTCCCTTACTTGTCCGATTTACCCCCACTAAAAATTCCTAGTAACTCTATCCATCAATCACTTTACAGGTTTTGATAGGTAGCTGAAAAGTAGATATGTGGTACACTATACAGGCAGTGAATTTAAAACAGATTTGACAAGCACTCACTCAACCACCAGCCCATGAAGGGCAATTTAGTTTCCATGCAGCTAACCCTTGATTTCAATCTGTTTATTAGGAAATCAAAAGATTCTGACTTTTTTTTATTTTTTTAAAGTAAAAAGAGGGTTGCCTAAATATTTAGAATTCTTATTTATCTTTTTCATATAAAAAATGCATTTCAAATAATTTTTTATTGAACCCCTAACTTGTTTAGTAAATATCAAACCTGATTTATCCAAATTAATTTGTTGTCCACACTCTTACTACAGAAAGCATCTGTTACGGCCATGAGATATGAGTCGGAGTAATGCATACCGCAGGTTATACCTCGTGACTACGGAAGTGCATACGTGTTAATGCGGGGCACGTGAAGAGAAAGTTTGTGGTTATGAGGCTAAGCTAGACAAGAGACTTGCTCGAGCAATCAAGCGGAGCGGTGCGAAGCAAGGACTTGGTGGGCCAAAGGCAAGTGTTGTGGCCTTGGGGTCAATGCTGGTCGACCAATGCAAGGCGAATGATCGCTAAAGACAGCCCAAGAACGCTAAGGCATAAGCAAAGAGTGATTGACAGGCGCTTGATCACTTCATGCCGAGGTCGATCGAAGGAGCCATGTGTTGCTGGTCGGCGACAGTGCACGGTGGACGAGTGGAGATGCAGACACATAAGTGGAGTCTTGATCATGTGGGACTCGATGATTGAGTGCGTGGAGCGTGACTACTCACAGAAGGTGCGCGGGATGCTGTGGAGCACAGGATCGGTGCTCATAGGATAAGGATGGCTAACACCAACATGGAAATGATCGATTGTTTCCTTATGCAGAGCGGCTGGTGATCAATCAAGAACCAAGTGGGGCGTAGCTGTCCAGGTGCGGCCAAGAAGCTGTCTAGGTGCGACCGAGACACTGTCTAGGTGGGACGAACATGATCAAGATAGAAGATCATGTGATAATAGACAATAGGAAAAGATTCTCCTAAGATATGGCAAATCAATATGTTATGGAAACAATCTTGGAGATTGCAGATCAAGAGCCAAGATTGGATGTATTGATATTTGATAGAGAGAATCAATGATTCTAGTATATCAGCTACCATATCTAGCATGTCAAGCATCTCTATATAAAGGGGGTTTAGTCTCATTCGAAAGAAGAGCGATCCATAATTCTCAAAAGAGAGACCACAAAAGTCTCAAGGCATCTCAGAAAGAAGAGCCAATGAGAGTAGCTAGAGAGAGTTGGGAAACATAAGGGAGAGCATGGGAGGCAGAGCATAGAGTTGCTATTACAAGCTGTAGCTCAGTGGTAAGTGGGGAGTGAGTCCCGTTTACCCTTATAACGTCGAAGTATGTCGGGTTAGGGTGTGTCAAGTGAGGAGTGTAAGCGACGCCAAGGTCGTGAGGCATATACTCGACAAGCTAAGTGAGTTTGCTCTTGTAAAGAGTTTTTCATACTTGTACAATTGTGAACACAAGTGGAGTTTTCCCTTTGTATATTACTTGTGTTCGTTTCCTTGTGATGTGATCGTGTGCCGGGTGACATCAAAACCCCGTTGCGAGTGAGGGCTTGTCGGCAGGCGGAGCTGTCAACTCCAGCAGGACGCGAAAAAATTCGATCCCCGCATTGGTCCCATGACAACATCTATCATAGTATGACAGGTTTGTGCATCTAAGGTGGATGCTTTGCATAAGATCAATAAAATCCATTAGTAGATAACAAGTAAATGAGATCACACTATTCTTAGATAATTTGTTTCCCGTAATTAAATTCAAAGATTCAGCCTCATATATCATACAAGAAAGGACTTCCATGGATAATACAAACAAGTAAGGTGAAACTGAATCACTCTAAGTCCCCTTGAGGCATGGAAATAATTGAAAGGAGATCCATGAAGTAAGATTGAAAACTTTGCAGGGTAGAAATGTGTTGCATGACCCAGTTAACCAAAGTGGCATGGAGACCACAATTAATTAAAACGGTCATGATAAAGGACCATTCCATATGATCAAAAGTTTTAGAAAAGTCAATTTTCATACCAGGCCATCCAATCTGCAATATCGATGTATTCATGGTATGCATAACTTCTCTTGCAAGAACACCATTCTCATTTGATCCAATGTCCTCCAACAAAAGCCGTTTGATTGGGACAAATAAGATTTGGTAGAAAAGATTTTATTCCATTTGCCAAAATCTTTGAAATTAGTTTATAACAAAGTAGGTACCAATCTCCTGTCCACCATATATCCAGCTCTGATGTAGAATTTGTAGAGTTTTGATTTCTTCAAATTATAGTTGATAAATGAAAAACAAAATTGTATTTCTACCACCATTCTTTAACCAAGATGAGAGGGGAAGTCCACCTCCTGTTAAAGGGCACCACAAATGATAACATCTGACATTTGAAAGATTTATGGAAAGTTTTCAATCCTAAATAAATAGGAGATGAACTAACTAAACTTATCATAGATTCCCGCCTATGAGCTGAGTGATAATCTGAATAGTGGGGAAAAAAAGGAGGTGAGGACTTGTAATATACAAGAGCTGGAGATTTGACCCTGAATGCAGCTGACGACACTATGAGGAGTAAGCATATTATTACTCGCCAAAATTGTGAAGACATGTAGAATAACTATGTGTTGTGCAGATTCAGGACAATGCTCAGAGGAGTAACCTAGTACGACTCGTCAGAGTGAACCCCCTCATGCACATCTCCTCATACAATTGTTTAGCCTCCGCTCTTCTCCCCTGTTTGAGAAGACCGTGGATTATGATGTCGTAAGTCCACCGATTCGGCTCCAATCCTTTCTTACACATCCAGTCGAAGAAATTGATGGCAGAACTGACATCATCACCTTGGCTCACTATTCTCAACAGCATGTTGTAGGTGAAAATATCGGGAGGGAAGCACTGGCTGATTACTTGTTCAACGTCCTCCACATGCTCAGCTACCATTCTGATTCGGCCAGAAGATGCACCTAGAAGCCTGCCGAATGTATGCATATCAGATGATCCATTCATCTCTGCACTTGAACGGGTCCAAGCCTCGTAGAGCTTCTGAGTATGCAGAGAATGCCACAATAGCGTATTGCCAATAAAGGATGTAATGCAGCGCCTAGCTTTCATAAAGTCATCAACAATCTTTACAGCATCGTCAAAGCACTTGACTGAACATAACAGGAGAACTAGATACTCATAACATTCAATGCTGGGAATGAACCCTTTTGTCCTCATCTCTTTGAAGAATTCCAGTGCATAATCTGACCTACCAGCTTCGCAGAGGCCAAGAACCACGGTGCTGTAGAGTCTTCTTTTTATCACCCTTCTCTGCTTGATATCGCCATAAAAGTTCAGCGCATCTGAGATCCTTCCACTCTTAAGATAACTTTTCAAGATAAGGATGTCAGAGGTTACATTGGGACAGATACCACTTCTCTTCATTATCTCATAGATTTCTCTAGCCAGTTCAGGCTTCTTGGCATTCCCAACTCCATTGATGAAGAAGTTGAAGAACCAAATTTTTGGCCCAGAATACAACAACTGCCTCTCAAGCAATGACAGGACCCTTGCCATGGGATTATCCATATTTATTAAGCATTGTATGACTGACTTGTACAGAGACCGTTGCACCAAGTGACCATTCTTTTGCATATCAATGAGAAGATTTGCAGCCATATCCCCCCTATTAACCCGGTTGAGGGCACGTATCAGATGGACAAAAGAGCCACTCCGCCGACCGAATCTAGCAATCTTGCTGACTTCCCTGTGAAGCTCATATCCTTCTTCAACCCTCCTGGTCTTGCACAAGGCCAACACAAATTTGTCATATGTGGAAGTGCTTGGCACAAAGTTCCGCTCCAATGCAGCAATAACAAGTTCCATCATCTCGTTAAGCTTATTCTCCCTGTACAGAGCATCAGTGAGGATGCTAAAGGACTTTTTACCTGGGAAATAACCACTGGCAATGGAACTCTTCCAAATTTGGTACACTTCATCTGTACTCTTAGTACCGCAGAGTGCATTGATCAGAAAGTTATAGAACATGCAGCTTGGGGAGAAAATGAAATCACTGCAGGAATTATACAAGTCAAGGGCTACATCTACCATTCCTATCTTGCAGAAGAAGCATAAGGTAACATTTATTGTTTGCCAATCAGGTGGGATCTTGTTCTCCTTCATCTCCACAAGTAAATCAAACACATCCCAGAACCGATTCTTTCTCAAGAACTTGTATATCAACATGTTGAAGCGGAACACATCAGGGATGTAGCCTTCCGACTGTTTTTTGCTTTGAAAGAAATTGAAAGCTCTGTCCAACTTACCGGCTCGAATGAGTTCTCTTAACCAAATACTATAGATTTCCTCCATCCGTGCTACTCCTAACTGTTTAAATCTCTCTATCAAGGAATGAGCTAGTTCAAACTTACTATGCTCACATAGTGCAGCAATGAGAGTGCCCAACAAGTGGGCATCAAGCTCCATCCCTTCCTTCAGCAGACCTTCCAGATACTCCACAGCATGATCCACCTGGTTTCTTTTGCAGAGAGATTTGACCATGATCGAATGAATAAATGCATTGTCAAGCCCACGAGTCAAAACCTGCTTCTCGAGCACTTTGACTGCATCAAAACAGTGATCTTCTACCAAGGCATTCAACAGCACCTTGTACACATACGAGTCCAAGTCCAAACCGTTGAATCGCATTCTGCCAAACAGGTGGAGGGCAACATCCCACTTCCCAGCCAATGCATAGCCCATCACCAGAGTATCACGAAATCTCAACTTGTAAGCATTCCTATATCATTTTCAATGTTCAAAAACTGCCAATTTGAAGACAGAGACTCGAAAAGAGTTTGAAAATTTTCTCAACTAGCGAACGTACCTCTCAATATCCTCCAGAAAGTCCATCATCTGCGAGTTCCGCTTAGCCATGGAGAGGATCTTGAACATGGCGTGGAAGGTCGCTCGGGTGTGGTAGAACTGGGGCTGTCGACCCGCCCAATCGAAGAATTTGAGACAGAGGAGGACGCCAGAGGGTCGTCTTCTTCCGTCGTGGAGGACGTCAAGAACAAAGGACTCCGACAGGCGGAGGTTCAGAAGCGAGAGCGCATGATCTGAAGCCGAGTGGTCAGGGCCACTGTCGGCACTCAGGATCTCGAAGATTCGTGAGAAGAGAGCGCTGTTGCCCCACTGGAACCACTCCCTGAAGGTCGCCACCAGCTGCTTATTTAGGAAACCCGCTGTGTCGAGCGTCCCGCAGAGTGCACTGGTAGAAGGGGCGGCAGGCTCGAGAGAGGAGAACCGTGGGGCAGCGGAGGATAGGGAGGTGCTGATGCCAAAACCGAGTCCAAGAGAGCGGTGGAGGTTGCACCTGATCCTGGTGGCATGTCTGATTGAGAGCATCCTCGGTGGCGATGGCGAACCCGAACGAGGAGGGGGATGCTCAATGCGGAGCATCGGCTAGCTCCATCTTTCACTATGGCGCATTATAGGCCGTTGAGATAAGGATATGGCCAACGGGCGAGGGGGAGGATGCAGGGACTAGTTGTTTCCGGCGACGGGTGGGAACCATAGGAGTTCCCCGAGCTCGGAGAAGGCGGCACGCCAGTCAGGCAGGCGGCGCCGAGGCCTAGCTGCGATTTACTATGCGACGGCGTTTTCTCGACTCTGCTCAACTTCCTGGAGTTCTATCGCCAGATGGACCTCGTGGGCCAGCTCTTACGTCTCTTATCAGCCAAGGGCTTCAAGCCCCGTAGCCCAACAAATCCATTCAATCAATCGTCTCTTGTATGTGGTTCAAGATATGTAAGTCAAATAGAACAAATTATCATAGTTCAGTTAATTCTTCTTTGATGGAATCACGATTCAAGTAATTGGCCACCTCAAAAAAATGAAATAAATACAGTCCGTTCAACAAAACCTTAGGATTTTATGTTTGAAATGTATCGATTTATACCGTTAAAAATCATATATGATTTGTGAAATTACATCTCTTTTTTTTTTTTTAAGGAAAATGGCCGAAACAGCATCCAATTTTGGGTGAGTTTCATTTTCTACCATGAACTTCACTATTTAGATAAAATAAACACGAACTTCAATTTCAGTTTACCATTTATCATATTGACGACTCGTCGTCAATTTCACTAATGGAAGTTTAATGATCCGTTAATTTCATACGAAATCTCATAAACATCCCTCCCTGAATAAGATGAAGAGGTGAAATAATCTCTTGAGCTCATTTCATCGCCACGAAGAATAGTCTCCTTCGTCCAAGGCGAGGTTTACTCAATACTCACAGCACCTAGTTTTGTGGAGGAAGACTTGTTTCCCTCGGAGCCATTTCTGTCACAACTCGCGCCGTGATTAGCTCGAGCAGTACAACACCAAAGGAGTAAACGTCTGGTTTGTTTGAGACCATCCCATTTACAGCGTATTCTGGAGCTTGGTAGTCAGAAGAGCATCGAATCCTATACTTTGCAAACTTGTTAGTATCACGCTTCACTCTCATGATTCCAAACTCTCCAATCTGCCAGTGTGATCATTCAGGATCCAAAAGTGAGAGTCCGTAAAATAGCAGCCCAGATAATCAAGAAGCACATTTCTGTTGGGCCTTGCCGGTGGTTCAAAGTCATGGGTTAGAAGAATGTTGTTCGGCCTGATATCTCTGTGAATTATGGCGGTTCTCATGCAGGTGCAGAAGCCCTCTCGATGCACCTAGCCCTATATCTATTCTCCGTGTCCAAGTCAAAGGTCTTGAACTATACTCTGCATTACTTGGTGACTTCAGTTGCATGATATTCATTTCTTGGTTATGAAATCAACATGAACAACAACTTATAAATCTGGAAGCTAAACTGGTAGAACATGATGAATTAGGATGCGGACTAGAAGAATCATTGGCGTGTCAACACGTAAAATGACGGGGTTGTGTGAATTGCAAGGACTTATTTTTCTTTACCTGAAATGTGCTAATCTGATGGTCCATTACGAGCATATTCATATACGAGTGTCCTGTTATTTCCTTCTCCCTATCAACCCAGTAGCTTGATTGCATTCCTGTCCCAAGCCCTAATGAGTAAGTACACTGACATCGGACTTGAATTCCTCCTCCTCTCCAAGAACGCGTTTTTGCTCTTCTTAATCACAATTCTCACCCCATTCTTCAACTGGCCTTTGAAAGCAGATCCAAATTCTTCAGTCGACAGACAACTTTCTGTTGAAAATCCACCCGTTGAATCATGAAGTTCTTCGAATGTGAAATCCTTTATGTATCCATGATTGGGCCACTTACTGTTGCAGCACTCACAACTTGAATCTCCAGCGCCAATCTCAACCTGCGATGTTTGCGCAAGATCCTCGTTGCTGGCACTCTAAGTGACACTAGGATCTTTTTGCCTTGATTCATCTCCTCCCGCAGAACCCGCTAACAGTAGTCAATCACGAACATTAATTTTCCTTAACTTTAGAATGTTTTGAAAGTAGAAGATGCAAGGGGTCATAATGAAACAAACTATGTATTTCTATGCTGAATGACTCTGGTCCTGCTGGAGATGGCTCCTGTCCTGCTGGGTTTGGTTGCACTTGCACTGTTTCCTCTTCATTTGCGTTGTAACTTTGGATGGGAACCTGGGAAAGCGTTGGGAGTTCTCGAGGACTTGGGCCCTCTCAAGTCTTCGATTTTATTGCCATTCTTCATCCAAGATATTCGGCAGGATAACTTCCGAAGGAAGTACTACTTCTCATCCTTTTTCATCTGTCCGTACCATAGATAAGCTAGAATTATCTTTACAGTATCTTCATTTGTCGTTACATATCACATTTGGATGAGAGAGCATAGGGAGCTGCTCCACCAGTTGATCTAGTGGAGTTAATAGCCGAAAAAAAGCATGAAATTTAGATAGTTTGACTATCTTGGCACGAACCTTTTTCTTTTTTTATCCAAAAAGGCACAAACTTTAGATAATTTGGACTATTAAACCTATTTGGAAATATCATACGCTTTGTTCCTCTCACTTTGCAGTACTTTGCAGTTCAAGACTGTTGGGCAATTTCATGGAATTGCCGATAGTTTATAGAACGAGATGAAAGAGGGAGGATACAATGCAGCATTCATTTTCTCTTTGATAATCAACTTCTAGCATTTTCTGTCGTGTGCATAGTCAAAACTGCAAAGTTATCTAACTTTAGCAAGATGTACAGTCGGTGCAACTGTTATTAAAGTCAGCTACGCTGTCGTGCAAGAACCTCACCTCCGAGATTGATGGCTTCTCTCATGGCATAACGTCTTAATGTTTGCAGAGCCAAGTGATGAGGCTCCTGTCCTGACCTTAACTTGACCTTAATTTAATCCTATCGTCTTGTCTTTTGATTGGCAAATTAGTTTACTCCAATGCCAAGAAGGACACCTAGTGGGGTACCCAACCTCTCCCAGAGGTAAGAAACAGATAAAATCAAGCCCTCTGTTGGGGTCTGGATCTTCACCAACCTGTCTAGTATCTATCACCCACGTTGCCTTCAAATTCGAAGCCATCTCCTTGGGTGAAGGTCCTGCAGCCACCTCTGTCTTGAAATCAATCTGAAATTATCAGTCTGCTAGAAAATTTCAGTTCCCTGTCTCTTGATAATGTATATAGATGTGCATCTTACATATCCATGAGGATGATTTGATGAACAGATTTCACAAGGATTATTTACTCAGCCCTGCCTCTGGCATTTGTCATGATTTATCTTCCAGCTAACTCTGTGCTACTGAATTTTTCCTTGCTTGGCAAGTTATATGCTATTCACTGCTCGATTTCTTGTGGCTAGACACTAATGAAACACGGTGACAAAATCCTATGCTTGCAGGTTTCTTCGCTGATTTACCTCGCGCGACTCACAAGGAGTGCCAATCTCTGTAGGTTCCGTGATGCTCCGATACTCTCGCACCTTCCTCGCCACTGCTTCCTTGACAAACCTATTGTTGGCTCCAAAAATTGAACTCGATCCCACTTTTGCTCTTGAATCCCACTAAATCACAGGCACACAAAAAGCCACCCACATTCATCTCCTACCATTGCATTCCTTGTGTCTGGTGGAATTAGAACATTGACACTTGGTGATTATCTTCAGCTCTGGAAATTCGTGAAAAGGGTGACATACTTGGTGTGACAGCCTGGTCAAGGACCCCTAGGAGAGTGAGCTCATCCCCAGGATACAGCGACAGCCCATCAAGTGCCTCCTTCACTGCGCTCGGGCTTAGATCTCGGGACGCATCCTGTATCACCACGACCACGACCGCTACCTCCACCCTCTGTTTCTCCATGGTGCCCAGATGTTTGAGGTTCACAGTGGTAAAATGCGACGCGGGTAGAAAGCCTCAGTTCTCATTCGAGGACGTGTTTCGAAATCAGATGGTGCATACATGCTCTTGGTTGTTCTGTCGCTCTTTTATGTGAATCTTTTTATCATGTTTTTTAAAAAAGGATGATTGGGTTTTGAGAGAAGCACTGGGAATATGCTTCGTTGTTTCCGAGATATAAGTAAATTTCTGGCGTTGCCTTTGTCCTCTCTCTTCGAGGGAAGATGATACCGATGACATCAAGGTCCGAGGTAGTACCAAATCTCGATCTTTCCAGTTTCACAGTGGGGATTGCATCACAAGACCGACAATCCCGAGTAGTAGTTTAACAGGGATGTGACCAGGAGGCAAGACCCGACCGGGTTAGCTCACCGTGCCAGTCCAGTAAGACAAATACTAGTTAAGTTGGTCGCATTCTCTGGTAAGCGTCGGCAGCTAAAATGGACAGGATCCAACATTCTTAACGAGAATAACAGGTTGAACAAATTAGATAGGGTTGGTCGGGAATATTGGAATTATAAGTTAAAAATTGTCGATTACAGGGTAACCTCAGCGCTCAACACGCATAGTGCCCATAGACTTATTGTAACCCAAACGGACTAGAAGAAAAAAGAACATCCAATTTGATTTTAGCCTAGGGTTTATACTATAATAAAATGGAACCTATAAATACCGATTTCCCAGTCATAGTCGGCTTCGTCTGGACCGTGTCGCCGTCTTCAGTCTTGAGGGTTTCGGGCATACTCACTCCGCCCCACTCCTCTCGGTTTCTCTGCGTATCTGAGCAACCGAACGACTGTCGAGATGACCGTCACCTTCTCAGATCTCTACGCCGATTCGGGCCTCGAGGCCCTCGAGAAGTACCTTGCTGGCAAGACTTACATCTCCGGGTAACTGATCCGCCGTCGAAAATCGTCCTGCTTCCGCCTTTTTTTGTTTTGGTCGATTTGCGGAGTTTATTGAGCTCTAGCATGAATTTTCTCTGGCAGGGATCAGCTCACCAAGGATGATATTAAGGTGTTCGCAGCCGTTGTGGCGAATCCTGGGAGCTCGTTCCCTAATGTTAGCAAGTGGTACGAGTGTGTGTCTTCACGTTTAGATGCGAGGTTTGTAGTTCTCATCTATCGCTTTACTAATTGATTTCGGAAGTATGATGTCGATTTGTTCTGGTCTTGGACGTTGATTTCGCATTTACTGTGAACCGGAGTCTGGAAATTGCCGCAGTAGATGCGGATGTATAGATTGTTGTAGTCCATTTCACGCGATCCAGTGCCTGCTAGAATTTACAGGCAATTAGCAGTTTGCCTGCTGTTCCTGTTGTTCTTTCTAGTAGACACCATAAAATTGGGATCTTTGAAGTTTTAAACTGTTCCTCTGCCCTGAGGACCGTTATTTGAAGCTCCAATTCATATGTGCAATACTGTCCCCTAAATCAGTTTATAATTGATTAAATTGCATAGGTGGTTTACTTTTGCAAGCTGCGCTGATAAGCGAAAGACCTATTATGCAGTTGGATGATTTACAAAATAGATTATTCCTTCCCTGAGGAGAGCACTCCATCAGGGATAAAAACTCTGAAATTTTCACTCTTCATCATCTTTCAGCTTCCCTGGGAAAGCTGTTGGAGTTAACTTTGGAGGCAAAGCTGTTACAGCTGAAGAGCCCAAGAAGGTATACATGAACGCTATAACATGTCACATCTGTAACTCGGCAACATGTTTTTACATCTGTTTGTGTGCAGGTTGAGTTTGTTGGCTTGGTGGTAAACTTCAAACTAATCTCTCATTCGGCACCTTTACATTGACTTTGCTTCAATTCTCAGCATGATTGTAGTATGTTTTGAGTGTTGATGAACTCTATTAATATCCCCACCTTTTGTGAACTATTTTTAGGGGTTGGCTTTACTGGAGGGAAGCCTTAACGGGCTCCAACTATTTTTAGATTCTCTATTAGGATGGCTTTCTTGGTGTGTTTCATGCCGCTGAAGGCTTCTGGTTCTTTCATCTTTTTAATTGATTCCTTATTGCAACATTTCAATAAATTGGCTTTTCTCTAGGTGAAATGTAGCCGTAGCAGCTGATGAGTCTCTTGTATCTACACTGATATGGATTTCATATGCTATTTCATGTTTGATTTTGCAGGAGGCTGCTGCTGCAGATGATGATGACCTGGATCTCTTTGGTGAAGAGACGGAGGAAGAAAAGAAGGCTGCTGAAGAGAGGGAGGCCACTAAGAAGTCATCTTCTAAGAAGAAAGAGAGTAAGTGTTTCTCTCGCTTCTTTGCTCAACTATTATTAATCATTATGACCTGAATTGCAAGTGAGTTTTGCTGTAATTCATTTCTGAGAGTTTGGTAGTTTAGTGGTGCCTGGGTATTGGAGGATAACATATTAAGTACTTCTGTCATTCAGAGGAGTGTCATTCATACGAATAAGCTGTCCTTTGGCTTCTATGTTGACATCACAAAATGACCACAAGTCCTAGTGATAGTTGCCCATCATATGTATTTGAAAGTTCTTGTCATTTTGATTGTTACTTGGCTCTGGGCATAGTTTGTGATTGATAAAGTTGATGATCTAAAAAATTGCATTAGCTGATGCCCTTATCTACCCGGTATCCTTCCCTGTCCCTTCTCTCCATAATGTCCTCCTGTTTCCCTAGGATACTTCCCTGCCCTTTTTCCCATATACTTGCTCAATGGCTTGTTTACTTCAACTAAGATTTCACTTCCATATTTTTAGGAGTGCTAATGACTAGCTGGTTGTAACAGGTGGGAAGTCATCAGTCCTCATGGACGTTAAGCCGTGGGATGATGAGACTGACATGAAGAAGCTAGAGGAGGCCGTGCGGAGTGTTCAGATGGAAGGTCTCTTGTGGGGAGCTTGTAAGCTAATATTTGCCAACCCATCACCTCGCTTTTCTTCCTATTCTCTCCACCATCCTCCACAGGTATATCCTGACGATGTTCTCTTCCTTTTTGTGACAGCTAAATTGGCTCCAGTGGGCTATGGGATCAAGAAGTTGCAGATCATGCTCACCATCGTGGACGATCTCGTCTCAGTTGACAGCCTCATCGAGGAACACCTCCTTGTGGAGCCTGCAAATGAGTATATCCAGAGCTGCGACATCATCGCCTTCAACAAAATCTAAGAGGGTCTTATCGCCTCTCACCATGCTGCTAAAGAATAGCCATCTCTGGTGCGATATCTTTGTTTAACTTTCACCAGTTGTCTCCCCATGTTTGTCCTTTTTTCCTTGTCTGCCTTTGTCTTCTGACCAGTTTCTCACGGAAGATCTTAAGACGGAATACTGGAACTTGAGTTATAATATGCTGCAATTATTTAAATGCCAACCATGAGAAGCAGGCTGCTTCTTTGCTGGGCGTCTTCTTTCATTCTTAACATATATAGGCATTATGTGCTATTAGGCCTGGGCGCGAATCACAATTTCACTTTTATCTTTTCCCTAGATCCGCTATACTTGCTCAACTTGCATTCCCACGTCCTTCCAATTCCCTTTTCCATGTTATAGCATGTAATCATCCCAGTCTTCTGGACCGACGATATCAATTGAGGATTGACCCAAAGAGCGCGCATCCTCGCACCTGGCAGGTTGTGTAGTCGGGTGCTGAGGTTTTCAAAATGGTAGTCATTCTTGGATCTTTATGATAAAGATTTGACGTCGGGCATGAAGCAGGGAATAGGGTTATCCCAGCAGGCCCTGATTAAAAATGTAGTAACCTTGTTGATCCACTAAAGATTGGAAATTTCATATTAAAATTCTTCTTCACTTACACTCGAGCCAACAGGTCACATCTATGTGAGAGGATTTCTCTCTTCACCTAGAGGACCTTGTTTAATCAATTCTTGTGCATTTTTAGCAGGCAGCCAGTGTGAGTCGAGCATGAATGAGCAGGGCAGGACTTCAGGAGTCTACGGCCAGAACAGAATTGACTCGCAGTTAATGAAACAGCGAAGCTGCAGTAGTAGTGCACCGATCGTTCTGCCATGCTTCCACGCTCTTTTTTTTTGCTAATCCTGGTTGAGATTTCTTTTCATTGCTGCAAGAGCTCTCCCCCTCTAATGTGAATGATTCCGATTTCAAATGCCCGGATTCTGTTGAAAACATGATTATTCGAAAAAGCACGTCATGGATGCCGCCGGGGTGAAGACCATGAGCTCGGGGACTTAGGAGCGTTCGATATGGCATTCATTGGCTCGGGAACCGCATCATTTGAACGCTGAAAAGCAATCAAGATTTAAAACTCTGATTCTTCTTTCTAATTTATCTAACAGTATATTATATAATTTAAAATTTATTATTATTATTCGGATATAATTTTAAAAAATTTTTAAACTAAAATCTAATTTACTAGTCATTGCCAACTTACAAGCTATCCTCCCTTAGTTAATACAACCACGACTCGGTTGGGAATTGGAGCTAATTTGAAGCGCAGGATTTGTCAATTCACCGCCAGGGTATTTTGCAAAATCGGCAAAATGTCAGCCCAGGGCACGTCAGCGACCGCGCTCGGGCTTGGCGAGCGAGAGTCACGCGCACCGGCACCGCCGTGCCGTCCACTAACTCCCTCCCTCCCTCCCTCCCTGAGCCGACTGCAAATGATGCGATCATTACGAGGCTATAAATTTTCGCTCTCTCTCTCTCTCTCTCTCCCCCTCTCCTTCGCTCTCCCTCTCTCTCTAAAGCTCTCCTTCCGTCGCCTTGACGCAGAACGGTGGCGGACCTCGAAGTCACGTTTCACCTTCCTGCTCTCGTTCTCGCTTTCTAAGTTCGGACAGCCGGTGACTGAGTTAGCCACTGAGTGTTGTTCCGAGTGAGCAAGCCTGTTCGCAGGAGAAGCTCTCATCGCCGGACGACGACGGTTTTTCGAGTCTCTTAGCTCCGTCCTTTTCCGCTTTCTGTCACGGAAAATCCTCTGAGATTTCCGCTGTAGCTCAGGTGCGTGTGAAGGATTTAGCAGTCATCGCTAATCATCCGGTTATGTCTTTAAACTTTTAGATTAGTTTCTGTTCATTACTTTCCGAGAGTATACGTTAGGAGCTGCCGTTTGTTCTTTGGATATGTTCGGCTCCGTGACGACAGCTTGAATCCGGCTTGCTGTGATATTCCAGCTCCTGATTTTCAGGTACAAAAAGAGATGTACGAAGGCTAATGAATCAGGTTCTAGGGATCTCCGTTGCTTGTTCATGGTTTTGTTATTTTGCGTGGTGCTTGGAGAGACGATAAATCACATACAACTATACGAGCTATGATTACCTCAGAATATTCAATAGCATTAGAGTTTCCTTGTGAGGGGCAAGCTATAGATGCGTAATCTAGTGATAGAACAGTAATATTAGCTCAGTAATCACACAATAAATGGCCGATCAAAGAGGTTAAACTGTTGGATGAAGGATTATGCTTTACTTGGTCAATTAGTATGATTGAACTCATCTTTTGCATTGTTGGTCTATTGCTGCAGTATATTTAATAGTATTGTTTCTAGGGATTTCTCTTGTTTGCATTTCTCACTCCCATCGAGGAGTTTTAAATATGCACCGAAGAACAGAGGAGATCCTGTATGCTTGCTACAGTGCTGCTGTAGGATTCCCATGCTGTGAAATTGCCCTGTTTCTTTGAAGCAAGCCTGCAATTGTTGAGGTTGGACTAATTACACCTGCATTTGCATGAACCCTGCTGTGTTGAAATGTGATTGTGTCCACCTGCATAGAGCATGAGTTGAATTGGAGCTGTCTCACAGTTAGGGAAATTTCAAGTGTTCATTAGACTTTGCTACCAGATGGTGACCAGCTTTGATCATTTTATCTGTCCTCATTCTGCAGGATTTCTATGGCCTCACCTTGATGGAATCAACAGATGATGGAAGCAAACTTGCCAAGAAGTTCTCCCTGGTAGTGCGGGAGTTCCCACCAGGTTGTGGGAGTCGGGCTTCAGAATGTGGAACGGGAAATATTCTCAAGAGAAAGGTTGCCAGTAAGTCTGACGTGGGGAAAATGTTGCCAGAAAAGAGGCCCAACCATTTAGCAACAGGGAAAACTACAGCAGTAGTTCATCATCCCAGCCACATTGCTTCAAGCAGTCAAGAAGTTTCTTCTGCTCGAGAAAAAGTGACAGAGTCTATACAGTTGTTTCGTGCTTTATGCAAGGAGCTTTCTCGAGAAAAATTGGCAGCAGCCAGTCGGAAGGAAAAAATCAGGAGGATCGATCTTAAGGCATGGACAATCCTCAAGAATGAGGGGGCAGACGCCCATGGAGGCAAACAATTCATAGGTGTGGTCCCAGGTGTGGAGATCGGGGACAGATTCTATTACAGGATTGAGCTAGCCGTGGTAGGTCTCCATCACCCTCCTCAGGCTGGAATAGATTATATGAAACAAAACGGCGACATCCTTGCCACAAGTGTAGTTGCCTCGAGCAATACAGACAACATGAGCAATGCTGATGAGTTGGTCTACGCGGGGGAGGGAGGGATCTCGAGTCACAGCAACTGCAAAGAAGACCAGAAACTAGTCCGTGGGAACCTGGCAATGAGGAACAGCATCAGAGTGCAGAACCCTGTCAGGGTGATCCGGAAGGTAACGGCTTCAGTCTCTGACAGAGAGGTCACCACTTGCACTCCTGAGGTCTTTGTGTACGATGGGCTGTACGTGGTTGAGAGCTGCCTGGAAGGACGTGGGGACCATGGTCGACTGATCTTCAAATTCAAACTCAAGAGAATCCCAGGTCAGCCCCCGATTGCTCGTTACAAGGGATGAAACTTGAAAGACTAACATGTGGAGGTGATAGGCAGTTCAGTAATCTATCTCTTTTCCTCAGCATGCTCAGTCTCTGACTTTGGTTTTGTGAACAAGCTCGTGTCGCTAGTAGGCTTCTGACACTGGCCATAGATGGCTCAGTCGTGGAAGTTAAGCTAGAAACTATGATTACAGCGAAGTTCATATAGAAACAAAGTCGCTCCTTAAGTGGGTAAATTACACGGTTGGTATAAAACGTTTTGATAATATAATACTTTGGTACAAAACTTTTAAAATGTAACTCTATGATACATTTTCTTTCAAATATATTACACTTTAGTACATTCCGTTAACTTTTTACTAACGTTAATTTTTGATGACGTGTACGATTTACGTGGCACTCAGTAATGACGTATCATTATATTTTAAATATATGGAATGCCATGTGGCATGTGGTGGGGTCCACTTTTTTTTATTCATTTCTCTCTCCACACCTCTCTCTCCCTCTCAGCTCTCTCTCTCCCTCTCTCTCTCTCACTCGGCTCTCTCTCCCGCTCTCTCTCTCTCTCTCTCTCGCTCGACTCTCTCTCCCGCTCTCTCTCTCTCGCTCGACTCTCTCTCCCTCTCTCACTCGGCTCTCTCTCCCTCCCTCTCTCACTCGGCTCTCTCTCCCTCTCTCTCTCTCTCTCTCTCTCACTCAAATCTCTCTCCCTCTCTCTCTCACAGTAATTCAATCCGATCAACTGTGAAAATACTGAGGAGAGGGTAAAAAATTGCGCCGGAGACATCATAATCAAATGTCGGGGGAAGAGAGGTGTGTGTGTGAGAGAGAGAGAGAGAGTGTGTGTGTGGGTAGTTGAGGACGGAGAGAAGCATGAAGAGTTGTCTCTTGAAGCAGCGCATGAAGAAGAGAAGGAGGAGGAAGATATCTTTGGTGCGGATCTTCATTCACATTCTGTAAACCTCTCTCGTCTCTCTCTAGCAATTGGGTCACATAGCATGATTGTTCCTTTCCTTTCATTTCATTTCACGGGATCCCATTTGCTTCACCTCTTTCATCTTTGTCTAGCAGTCTCTATTCTACTTCATTGCAACACTCCCTCTTCTACTCCATTGTTGCTCTCTCTCTCTCTCTCTGGGTGCAAATGTGCAAAGCGTTTGCTGATTTACTTGGCCCCATCAATTAGTCCGCTCAGTTCAGTCTGTTGTAGGTTCCCAAATGTCTAGTGGTACCGGGATGTGGAACAAGAATGTGGCCATTGATTCCCCGGTTGTTCAATTAGGATACTCACTTAGTTGTGAGCCCAACAAGCCGGATTATCGAGAGCTCGATCTTGACTCCCTGGTCTCACCGCTCCTGATTTGCAATGCTGCTAGCAATGGCGACGGTGGTGTCCCCACGTCGAGCAGTAGCGAGAGAGAGAGAGAAAAAGGGAGAGAGAGATGGAGCCGAGAGAGAGAGAGTCGAGCGAGCGAGAGAGGGAGAGAGAGTTGAGAGAGAGAGAGAGGGAGAGAGAGCTAAGAGAGGGAGGGAGAGGGAGAGACAGTCGAGCGAGAGAGAGAGAGCCAAGTGAGAGAGAGGGAGAGAGAGAGCCAAGAGAGAGAGAGAGAGGTGGAGAGAGAAAGGAATAAAAAAAATAGTGGACCCCACCATATGCCACGTGACAATCCACATATTTAAAATATGATGACACGTCATCACTGAGTGCCACGTAAACCGTACACGTTATCAAAAATTAATGGCGTTAGTAAAATATTAACGGAATGTACTAAAGTGTAACATATTTGAAAGAAAATGTATCATAGAGTTACATTTTAAAAGTTTTATACCAACCGTGTAATTTACCCCTTAAGTTAAAAAAAGGTGTACGATGTTTTAGTTCCCAGTTTCCGATACCCCCAACACTGTGAATTGAGAAATTTTTATTTGGAGAAATTAATTTCTTAGCGGAAAGATTCCACTCAGAACCTGCGTTATTTATGTTCATTCGAATTCAATGTACGTTGCGCGCGCAAGCGTATTGGGTTGGTGTTGGACGATTGAACATAAGATGATATTGGGCTTTTCGAGCCCATCAATCAGGCCCACTGGGTCCTTACCATAGGCCCAGAGTGAGGGCCATGTAAGGAGGGAGATTCCTTAAAATTTCAGGTGACAGTGACACGACAAAAAGCAGAACAGAGATACTCTGACAACTCCTGCAGACACTATCGATTCCCGGTCCCTTCGTCAATCCCTCATGTTCTTGTTTCCGCACCCCCCCGCCCCGGGGCTCTAAAACGAATAGGGAACTGCTCCTAAAAACAAGCTCTTCTGGCGTCCCTACTGCGGGCTTGAGCTTTCTCTTCCAATGTCTACCACGGGGCTTTTCATTCTTTTTTTTTTTTTTCCTTTTGTGACTGATGCTGCCGCTGTCTAACAGGAGCCCTCTCATTATTAGGGGGGAATAAAAAACCTAGAAAAAGTAAGATGAGAAAGTTAAAGAGGGATAAGGCTGCTCCGCTAGGTCTTGTGGCTCCTTCAGAACCGAGATCCATTCTATCGATTTCCAGGGTTGTAATTTCGCCGATGGACCGTCCGAAACATCTCAGAGATGTGGAGGGTAGCATTGGATACCCATAAAGGGTTATGAAGCAAGCAAGCACATGAAGAAAGGCAAAGAGTTGCATTAAGACAAAGGGGGGACACGACACCAAATTCAAGCACACTCCCTTTCTTTCCCTTTTCTTTTTTCTCGCAGTTGTTTTTCTTTCACTTTCTTATTATTCTTCATTTCATCTCTCAACTCGCTCTACAGCGGTGGAGGAGAAGAAACAAACCGTCTAGGCAAACTAAACAGATCCTTCCCCTCAAAAGGAGATGTCCACTCCCGAGAACCCATAGAGGACGTCTCGGCGCCAGCATCCTGCAACCCCGAGAAGGGAATGGAAACCCCATCTGCATCCAAAGCAGGTCTCATCACGGGCTTCGATTCTGCTCCATAAGCACCGAAATACCCGCCGCTTGGGTTGCTCCTCATGAAATCTGCTAATCCTAGCCACAAACTCCCGGGCCTCGATGGGGGCAGACCTTGATCCAATGTCCAGTCTATGCTGGCGTAATCTAATTGCATCATCGAGTCCCCATCGGTCCAGTCAACTGGAGCAGCAGCCCCAGAGGAAGCGCTCGAGCCCAGCCCAGAGAAAAGCCCGAGGGAGGATACAGCTGCAAGGGTAGGAGTGACGCCTGTTCTGCTCCACGAAGCAATTCCATGGCTCGCTCCAGGGAATTCTCTAAACCCATTTCCCAAACTATACTGCTGTTGCTGCTGCTGGTACTGGAGTGGGTCATATACCTGACTGGAACCTCCTAGACTACTTTCTGCGAGGTTTCTATTGCCAGTAGCAGAAAATTGAGGCAACACCACATTTGGCTTCTTCGGGTCAAGGCCATTTGTGGGATACCAACCGCTACCAGATCCAGGAGGAGACCCAATATGGGTGGAGGAAACCTCCTTTGAATTGCCTAATTGGGGTCTCTGCATCATAATAACAGGCTGCTGCACCGACCTGGCTTGGAAGTTCCTCACATCAACCCCTGAGGCCACACGACGTGTTTCGACTTTAGATTGAGAAAGCGATGCCTGCACAGGTGAAGATGCTAAAGAGTATGATACAGAAGGGCTAGAACCTGGCACAGGCCACCTCTTTTCAGATGGCAATGTAGCCTCTTGTGAATTAGCCCATTCCAACTTCGGTATAATTCTCTTAACTGGCTGAGCGGTCTTTGGACCGGGCTCTGAAGGTCCACCAACAGCTGATGTTGCTCCCAGCTTTGTATAATTAAATTCTCTTTCGTCCCTCCTTTGCTGGGCTGATGGAGTAGTAATAGGTCTAGGCTGCATTCTTGCCAAGCTCTGGCTTGCAGAAAGATCGCGATTGCCAAAAGTTGGCAGATCTCCATTTTCTTGAAGCTTTAAAGGACCATTAGCCACATCCTTTCTCTGCTTCTGTAAAATTTCTGCTGCCTTCTCGAGGTCTCCCTCAGTAGAGACAACAGCTCTCTCCACCTCCTGTCTGGAGCACTTGTACCTTATTTCCATATCTGCAATCTGAGCAAGTTCTTCCGATATGTCAATCTTCAGGTTGGCCCCACTTAGTTTCTGATCCACTTGCTTGTCAGCGTCCTCACCTCCTTCAAACAGCCATGAAACTGACTCCTCCACTTTCCCTTCGTTCAACATAAGAGCCATTGTTGCCCGTTCATGAGGGAACCCCATTGCCACTAGCTGTTGAGCGAGTGATTCAAGCTTCCTTGACATGAGATAGCCACTACATCGCTCATGCAATTCCTGAGCTCGTCTTTCCTTCTGGCGCTGGTGCTTTTTCTCATTCTTCTGGCGAATCTTCTCTCTCTTATCATTGTCAGCGCCTGGTGGAATGGTCTCGTGGCGGGCAGGAAGATTTGATGATTTCTCTTTGTGATCTTCTGACTCACCAGACCAGCTACCGTTATTTGACATGGAATCGTATTCAGCACCAGTGGAAGCCCCACCATGCTCATCTGTCTCATCTGCATTCCGGAAGCGGCCATTGGATTGAAGAGGCAGAGCGGATGAGTTCTGAAGAGTTTCAATTGTGTGAAATGTCCCCAAGAGTGGATTGTATGCACTGGAATTTGATGGTCCTGAAGGCTTGGATACAGACCTCGGGGGTTCCTTAGCAGATTTTTTGTCCTTCGACTTAGATTTGGATGCCGGAGGCATTTCTTTATGATTTCCTGTAGACACAAATTAAGTGATGAAAACAGCCTTTCAGATACAACAGCACAGACGTGCAGCGATATTCAAGTCTAGTAACACCAAATTTGAGTCCAGTACCGCTAAAATCTACCCACCCTGATCAAAACTTTTTCCTTATACCAGTTTCACGTATTTTTAGTAAAGTAAGCAAAAGGAAAGCATTTTGCACAAGAGCTGCATACCCCTTTGTTTCACAAGAGGACAGCATAGGCTAGAAGTTTGCGGTAATTATTACCGCAAAAGTGTATTTTCTATGACATGGTACTGAAGTAGGCGATAGAATAAGAAAATAAATGTGCAAATCCGGCTGCAAATTATGTTATGTGCATCCATGAAAATCACAAAATGGAACTTACTGTCACCCAATTACAATTTTCAATAATCAATAGGCGGAGCAGCAAATTATCTCAATATCATAGATATTAATCTTCACAATCCTACTCAGCACTTCAATGGACAAATGCCCGCAAGTGACAGGCCGACACTAAACTAAAGAAACCTTCGAAGCTTTTCACCTACTACCGGCTACATACTTTGTCGCCGGACCAATGGCTTTTTCTTGTCAAAGGCCGGTGGTAATATGAAAATAAAATAATAAAGAGGGAAAATAACCCTGAAATTGAAAGGGCCGGCAGAAGATGATTTTGCTGACCTCAACAGCGAATTGAAGACTTCCATCCCAAATCCGCAGAAAGTTTGAAAATTTTCACATTTTCCATTAACATATCAAAAAACTACAGAGTTCGTGCATCAAAATCCGTGCACGATGAACAAACGATACAATTTTATTCCAATTCTTACGAAAATCAGAAGAACCGAATCGGTCGTCTGTCAATTCACATCTAAGCGATTGCGTCAGGCCTCCAAATGGAAAAACAAGAACAAATACTGACGCTGGGGATAAGAAATGAGTTCCAACATCGATTTATCGATCCACTCACAAAGGAAACTCCTCCAACAGCGCTAAAGGAAACAACCTCCGAAACTTTACTGGCTGAAAGCTCCAATAATGATCGAGCTACCGAATCAATTCCCTTGGCCGATCGACATTGCCGCATCGACCAGGAAATACGAGAGACTGGGAGACAAACGGGGCAAGAAAGAGAAAGAGAGAGAGAGAGAGAGAGAGTGTGTGTGTGAGCGCCTGACCTGCGGGAATGAGAGAATGTATGTATGTGTAGCCGGACGGTGGAGGGGTTGCCGGCGATTGAGAGTCGGCGAATTGGTGGCGGGATCAGTGAGCGGAGGAGGGAGGACGCGATAGCGATTTCAAGGCTCAAACTGAATTTTGTTATTAGGGTTTTTGACAGAGAAAGAATAGGGAAGAGAGAGAAAGTGATGATTTGTCTTCGCTTTCATGATTGAGACCAGGGAGAGAGAGAGAGAGAGAGTGGGAGGACGGGATTAACGGAAGGCTTAACGGCGACGGCTCCATTGTGTTTTTCCTTTCACAATTTTCTTTTCTCGTTCACATTCCGTCACTTCCGTTATTCGTTTGCCTTTTTAAAAGATATTTTTAATTGGTCTCCAATTTTCTCCTCTTTTTTGTGTATATATTTTACCGGGAGAAGGAAATGCCAAATTTCACCCCTTCAAAAATTTCAATAACGGAACTATTTAGTAATTAAAAGGCTCGTATCAATGACTCGACTGTGTGAGTCGACTGCTGGAGTCCCATGCGGCTTCTTAACCCTCTCAACCCCGTACAGAGGGTTAGTTTAGTTCAAAATTGGGCCGTTAAAATTCGTAATTGACTCGGATCGACCCTAAATCGGCATGTAATCACCTTTATTGGGTTAATAAACAACTACGGGCCGAATCCAAAATATAAATCTGTTAAACAGAAACTTATCAGACATGTTTTCTCGTTGAATTGATCGGATCCATTGCAAAACTAGCATAAACTGGCGTAACCCTATAAATCAACTAGCAGATTTTGTTGTATCAATTTAAAATTTATGAAAAAAATAAAAATATTCATTTAAAAAAAAGATGAACAGTTTATAAATCAAACCAATTTAAATCATGAACCGGTATACTTATGAACGGTTATAAACCGATTCATATATATTTGAACCGTAATCTATAACTGGACTAGTTATTAAGTAAACAAGTTATTACGATCTTGTTTTAAACCGGCCTGGACTGGACTGCTCCATGGCATCGACAGTGGCCAGTGTTGGTTTGTGTTCTTCAATGAATCGTGCCATCCGGGACGTCGGAAGAGGTAACCGGCGCGCGATAACGTCGGCTTCGTAAAATGTTCTCTGAGAAACTCCATAGGAATGAATATAAATCGGAGGGCAGTTTCGTCAAGACAACGAAACGGCAAGAGGCCAAAAGAGAGAGAGAGAGAAGCATGTCGTTTGTTGTCGTCGTTCGTCGTCTTCTTCGTTTTCCCTCGGTTTCCATTGTGAGGCTGATTCTTTGAAACTCTTTATTAATCTTGTCTGCCCACAGCAGAGGCTGTCTAGACTCTTAGTGCGAAGAAAATCTGCCACTCTACCAGCTTCCTCGTCCTTCTAGGGTTTCTGACTCGAATCGTGCTAAGCCGGTTGACAACATGAGGAAGAAGCTCGATACTCGCTTCCCTGCTGTAAGTGTCCTGCTCCTTGTTTCACTCCCCACCTCCTTACTTGATAATTGTTTCGTTCTTTTCGCTCTCGACCTAAGTTTCGGTTTTTCCATCGTTTTGATTCAGTACCTCTCGATTTCCTGAGGCTAGATTTTTTTTTTTGGCTTGTTAGGTTGTTCTTCCGGAGGTTAGGGTTGGGGCTCTGCTGAGGTTCGGATTCTGTGTTATGTTCTTGATGGGTGGGCCTTCTTTTTTTTTGGAATAAATATTTGATTTTTGGAGAGGACAACAGCCATAATCTTCAAGGCTGAAGGGTGTCATTACGGATGTAGCCAGTTTATTAATTTGCATGGCGGTTCTATTAGGGCCTTAAATTTGAAAACAATAACATGTGGAGGCACAGGCATCAAATTTCAGATGACACTTTCCCGCCTATGAGGAGGAGATGACGGCAGTCTCATTTTCCTTGATGCTGTGCTGTTCTGTGCTTGCTGTTGAGTGTTAACTGTCTGTGTAGGCCCTCTGCGTGAGGCGTGCTGCATGATTTGGTTCACAAATGTAATATCGTGTGGTGTGGTTGATGCGTGGTTATCAATTGCTCCATATACTCTTTTTCATTGGGCCTTATTCTCGGCATGTTGGTTCACAAGAAAACTTCTCAGCTGTGGCCATTTAACGTTGTCTCAATGTAGACTCGTTAGCATAAATTTTGGAGCCATATAGGCTATGAAAGTCTTATTTCAAGGGTGAGTCATGTTGTCCTGGTTTTGCCTGAACTTGGGGCTGCATATATCCTTTTCATGTGATCAAGACTCGCACTTGCAAATACCTTTATTCATTTTTTATTTCTTTCACTGGTCCAGCTTTCTTCTCAAGGAACCGTTCTTTCCATGTAGCATACTTGTTTAGTTTATCACTCTTGGAGGTTGAGGTGCGCCTTGTATGGGAAGTTACAATGAAGAAAATTGGGAACAAGAAGGTGCTGATTAAGGAGCTGCATTAAAAGGGAAGAAAGGTGTCACTTTAGACTGAAAGGTCTCTAAAATCAGTCAACGCACTTATCCATTTGAGCTGGAAACAGTAGTTGGCTTCAGATTACTTAAGTACAAGAAAATGTATGCCATTAAAAGTCCCGGTCAATCGTTTGTCACTGAGTAAAGGTTAAAAAAAAAATCTATCGGAAGATGTTTTGTTCAATAAAGCAAGCTAATTAAATAGCAAAATTTTAGATGTGTTCATCGAAATTGAAAAATTTGTTGGTTTTTTCCTCCATTAATGTTTTGGGAAACTTCTTTTATAGGTGATTAATGACTTGCCATTTTAATGCAAAACTGGGGGAAGTGTTCACGCTATATTCGTGCTTATGGCCTATGAGGAGCTCTGGTCGGTGGCGCATCATGCAATTCATTGTCATTTTTCATTTTCTTCATGCTATTTTTCCTTTATTGTTGTCTCTATGGAGCTGGATTGCTTAGCAGTATTTTTTGGCTTTGTTTTGTGGCATTTAATATGCTGCCACGTGTTTGTTCTGCATTTGTACTTTTGCTAACTGCTTTGTTTCTCCATGCATATCTGGTTCTAGTTTTCTATATCAATGTCCTCGTATCTTCTTCAAATCCCAACTTGTAATATATGATTTTATTGTTCAGCAACTGATCATGATTAAATCAATTCTACAGGCTCGAATCAAGAAGATAATGCAAGCTGATGAGGATGTTGGCAAGATCGCAATGGCTGTGCCTCTACTCGTCTGTAAGTATTTTATTCTGCTTTCTCAAGAGTGATCTGCTATTTCATTAATTAATGAGTTATCAATCTTATGATAGTTCCTCCTGTAACTATAGCATCTGCTTCGTGGGTTTGTTGATACCATCCCCATAATGACCTGCAGCTAAGGCCTTGGAACTGTTTCTGCAAGATCTCTGTGATCGTACTTATGAGATAACTCTGAAGAGGGGTGCAAAGACACTAAATTCATCGCATTTGTATGTATTTCATTTTCTTCATGTTCCATATATACACATCCTTCCATTTATCTGTCAAATGTTTCATGAATGTAAAGCATTTTTCTCTTTATTTATAATCTCGCCTTTTGCTAGTTAATTAGAGTGTGCTACTTTATTCCTAATATTTCTACCTTTTGCCTTAATCCTCTCATTTTTTTTAATAGGAAGCAATGCGTGCAATCCTACAATGTGTTTGATTTTTTGAGGGAAACAGTGAGCAAGGTTCCAGAATTGGGAGGCTCAGAGATTGCTGGTGAGGATCATTCAGTTTCTGCCATCAAAAGAAGGTTCGTGCATGGGAAAATTTTGTTGAGTTGCTAGATTCATTTTTGAGGAATTTAAGGCATTATTAACAGACAATTTATTTTATGGATTAGGAGAGTAGTTGGTGATGAAGAAAATGACAATGATGCAGCACTAAAGAAGAGCCGCATGGTAAACTATTACTTATTTTTATACTCTTGATATGTATTAAAGTTGCCATATCAGTTTTTAATTCCTGTATTGCATGCTGATGAGAAATTTTCCCCATTGGCTTGGAGCAAATATAGTATTCTATTTATTTTGTCTTTCATTTCTGAGCCTGTTCAATGTAGAAAGCTGATGCAGATTATTGTTGACACCCAAAAAAAAAAAAAAAAACCATTCTGCAGTTTTGTGGTTGACAAGAATAATACTTTGTATTGGCAATAAACTTACTGCTAAAGCAATTTAATTGGTAGCTAGTTGCACTGTTTATCCTATTCAGTGATAAAATGAGTTGGAATTCATTAAGCTATGTTTGTTAGGATTAGTGGGTTGGGGAATTGTAAATCTTAAACCAAAGAACTGTAGATAATGAGTTAGAAATCCAGCCTTCGGTGGATATTACAAATTTTGGGAAATTCCTTGTTCTTCGTGATTGTCTATCATTAAAACTTTCATTTTTTTTTCTTTTGGTCTCTAAATACAGATTGACACTGGAAATTTGACTACTAGTGGAAGAGGACGAGGCCGAGGCAGAGGTAGGGGTCGTGGACGAGGCATTCAATCCACAGAGAGGGATTTATCTGTGCAATATGAGAAATTGGAGGATGACCTGGATGGTTCTAAGCCTGACCTAAGGAGTTGGGATGCAGAGAGAAAGGACAATGTGATATCCGACAATAAAACGAAGGAAAATGCCCAGGTTTCTGTTCGAGACTTTGATCTTAATGTGGATTTGGATGAGAATGGGGACTTGAAGGATGCAGTAGCTGCAGCTCCAGCTAGCTTGGGAGCTGAGTCCCATAATGAAATGAAACATGAGGAATTTCATGGTTGGTCTCTATTGGAGATGAAAAAGATGGCAATGAATCCCATGCAACTGGCGAGCTTAAATGGGATGATGGAAGATGATGATGATTATGATGAGGAAGGTTAGATTAGATATGGTGGTTGTAGCGATTACTTAGTCTGTGACAGTTCTGATGTTAGATTTCACTAGCAAAGTTTCATACAGGTGAATATGATAGAGGGGTAAGAAAGTTCAGCTAGGCCAGAACTGACAAAGTAGGTAATGGTTAAGTTAACCTTCTTGATCTCTTAGGCTGCTCTAGGAAGTTGTTGCATCTGTATTAACTAGACTTAAGATGTATAGAAGGCTTACTTTTACAATGAATGGTTGTTTCTGTGATTTCTGGGGCTATGCTATGCTTCTAAAGTTATCGCAATCCTTTTTTGTGCTTAATCCTGCCTCCAATCTCGTTGAGATGTAGTGTAAACTTTTATACCTTTATTGTCGATTTGCATCAATTCATCACGTGGAAATTTTCTTGACATGTGGCCCAGTGATTGGTGCTTGAAGTATTTGCTTCTCCATTGTGGAAGAATTCATGGGATGGATGATTTATTGTTCTTGTTGATGAATATTCTAATTTATGCCGGTTTCTAAATTGTAATGTTTGCAACAGTCCCTCCATTGGAGTTAGTGATCATCCTGACAATGTACTTTTCCAGTCCTTTAGAATCAGTTCTTGCAGGAGATGATTACCGTAGAAATGCTGCTGATTTTCTTCTGGTCGATCCGGTGGATGTGAAACTCATTGGAGAAACAGTCATCTAGCATATTTTCTGAACATGCCTAGAGGTATTCTTTTTTAACTTAATTCTTGATTGAGTTCTCACTAATGTAAGGTTAGTTAAATTGTATGTCAGGAGATATTCACGCCTGAGCCTCATTTCTATCAGGAGGACCATCCCAGGGTTATCCGAGGGAAATTGGACGGGGGTGCAACAGGAGAGTCTTGCTGGGGAGCAATGCGAGTTGCTGGGCAATCATATACCACACCAACTTGACGAACACAGCCCAGGCACCTAACTAATCCAAAAAAACTTGGGATTTGAAGAGCAAACACCCGAAGACAATGAAGTTGGAGCCATTTTTACCTTGAACTTGAAAAGATTAGGCTAGACTCAAGTCTACTCAGACGCAGACACTCCCCTCCTCCGAGCCCTGGTAATGCCATGGTAGGATTTGTTAGCAGGAAGGTCCTGAAACTGAGAGAGGTGGATTTGGCCAGTTATGATTTGCCTCCTTTCAATACGCTAAGAGGGGGGGAAAAATGGGGAGAGAGAAAACAGTACCTCCGCTTATCCTTAACGATATTAACGACCATTGATACATGCGTGGATGAGAGGTGGGGGCAAGACAGCATTCTGAGATTAACCCGTACACATAGAAAGCTGCTTCTCTCTTTCAGCCATTGGACGCCACAACAGCCTGCCTTTTTGTTCATCACCGACGGCAAGTTATTGAGGATGTCCCTCTCCACATTCTTTGCTTCAACCGGAGTCTTTGCATCTGCAGATGAGGTAATTTAATGAACATGAAACTGCCCATTTAATCTAATCTCCTAATAGAGGATGTTTCTTCTTCCCTCTTTTCTGAACTCTTTCCTTCTTACGATAGCCCTTGGTGCACTGCCAGGTGAAGTGGCGAATGTGAAGCCGGGTGCCAGAGGAGGGAGGGGAGACTCCGGCTTGGGTGTTGAAGGCAGGGAGCTGTTGTCAGGAGAGAAGGCTTTGTATTGCATTGGAATTTGATGGGCTCTATGGCTTTGAGACCATTGTGCCCCCAATAGCAACAATTCGAAGCTGCTTCTTGTAGTTTCATGGCTCTTAGCTTCCCCTTGGGAGCCTTTTTTTTTTTTTTCCCTTCCCCGAGTTTAGTATTCATTGAGAGGGATACAAATTGGCATTCCCATACCTCATTTTCAATCCGATACTAAGGTTTATTCTTGAAGATGGGTTTCCAAAGACTGAACTCTGATATCAGTCGAGATTAGTCGTCATACTTGAAGGGTATGGTTCGTCTAGTGTTGAAATTGCAGAAGACTGCATTTCACACGGGGATCACCATGCTCTCATGCTCGAATTATTCTTCTAATAATGAAAAAAGGGCCTTCATACTTCTGGTCTAGCAGGTAAGTGGATGTACATATCTTGCTCGATCTCCCCTAATGTAACAATAATCCAACCAAAGTGAAGGAGAAACATTTGAGGGGAATTGGGCTGATGGGCCACGGCCCTCTGGCCCATATTGCGATTCCTGTGCCAGCCCGGCCCATATGAGGAATGTCGTGCCCGTACAGGTTAACGGCTAGAAATTTCCAAAAGTGCGCTATTCACGAATGTAATGAGGAGCATCCATCGGATCTGTGAGATCGGACGGCCAAGATCCCCCCAGCGAATACGACCGTTGGCGAGACGTCGACTCGCCTTTTAAAGCACCATTGCCTCCTCAGCCCCACAAACAGAAGAATTCCACTCGCGCAGATTGAGAGAGGGAGAGAGCCTTCCACTGTCAATCTTCAACGGTCAAGAAGAGAGCCTTTGCAGTGAAATTCGAACGAGGAACGCTCTATAACAGAGGGTGAGGAGGAAGGTGGCGGGCTCAGGAGAGGGATCGGGAGGGACGCGGAGTAGCCGTCTCCAGGGGTTCCTGTCGTCTCTGTTCGCGAGCATCGGAGGAGTCATAGGGACATTTTACGAAGTCGACCAACTTGCAACTCCGGGCATGGATATGAGGGCAGCTGCTGTCCATCAACACGCCAGAGGTGATTTCAAGAATTCTTGATCCATTTCGATTCTCGGTTTCCTGATTGCTTTTTTCTTTTGATTCGTGGGTTTGTAATTCGCGAATCCAGTGCTCTGAATCAGCAGTGCCTGTGGCCGATAGGTGTCCCCCGACTCAAATTTCATGTCTTTCTGCCTGTGGCCGATTAATCTGGTCTTGGTTCGCAATTTGTCTTCCTTCTAAGTTTCATGTGGATCCTGTCAAGATACAAGTTGAAATTCGCGTTGTACTCATTTCTTGAAGAAGATTTTCTTCTAGGCTTCCCATTCGTTCATAACTGCGTTAACTTGATATTTAAGATTTTCGTCAATGCATATCGTAAGTGCTTGTTATGACACTGGTTAGGAGCTGAGAAGCCAAAGAATGCCGTGGGGAAGGCAAGAAATAGAAGAGTTCTTCAAGACATAGGTAACCTGGTGAAGGAGCAAGCTGCTCGACCGAAGCCTGCGAATCAAATTTCTCATCCCGTTGGAAGGTTTAATCCACTAAAACGATGAATCGTTTGCCTTGATCTCATTCTCCTTCTGTTTGTCATGCATACTTTGTTGACCCTGCAGGAGCATCAGAGCGCAACAACTGGCTAAGGCGCAAGCAGCAGCAGCAGATAGCAAGGTAGCAAAAACTATTATCTCAGTATCTCACCCATTTTTTTATTGGATTCTGTCCTGACTTTACAGCTATAATATTCTGCATAGAGGCCCTTACTCACTCTATCTTGCAGAAATCAACAGCAGAAATCATAGATGGTAAACTTGCACCTAAAGAAACTACAGCACAAGTAGGGCATGGTCCAGAGGAAGTTGCGGCGGTACCTGAGCCCGAGGATATTATTTTGATAAGCTCTAGTGAACATGAGAAAGGTTCAATCACTGCTAAGAGAGCATTCAAAGAAAGGTCTTCAAGGAAGAAGGCTTTCACTTCAGTTCTTACTGCTAGAAGCAAGGTGAACTCTAGAATGAGCTGATCTCTTTTCTTTGACTGTTTCAAAGTCTATGTACTCACTTATATATACCACCTCAGGCTGCTTGTGGGCTATCTGGTAAGTCCAAAGATCCAGTGATAAACATCGATGAGGCTGATACAGATAACGAGTTGGCAGTGGTTGAATATATTGAGGATCTCTACAAGTTCTACAAGGATGCAGAAGTAATTGCTTCACCAAATTTTTTTCACCTTGACAGTCTGCTTCCCATCATGATCAGAACTTGTTGACTCACTCTTTTTCTATATTTCTTTTCCAGGACGAGGGACAGGTGCATGACTACATGGACACTCAACCTGAGATAAATGCCAAGATGAGAATGATTCTTCTTGACTGGCTGATCGAAGTCCACCGCAAGTTTGAACTGATGCCTGAGACTCTGTATCTCACCATTAATATCGTTGACCGATTCCTCTCAGTGAAAGCTGTGCGCAAGAAGGAACTTCAGTTGGTTGGGATAAGTGCGATGTTCTTAGCATCCAAGTATGAGGAGATTTGGGCTCCCCAGGTCCTCCTCTCACATTTTGTCCTCAATTGTCTTAACAATTTAATTAAATATTCACACACACAGTCTGATTCTAGCCATGAAAACCTCAATTGCAGGTTAACGACTTTGTGTTCATATCAGATAATGCCTATACGAGTGATCAAGTGCTGATGATGGAGAAGTCAATCCTGGAGAAGCTTGAATGGTACCTGACAGTTCCTACACCCTATGTCTTTCTTGTGAGGTACATCAAGGCCTCTCTTCCATCAGATGCCGAGGTGAATATCTCAAAACATGTTCTCCAGATAATTATGATTTTCTACTAATATCTGACTTTAGCCAATCACTAAATTATCCTTTGTGGCTCATTCAGATGGAGAATATGGTATCGTTTCTTGCTGAATTGGGTCTAATGCACTACCCAACTGTTGTTCGCTACTGCCCCTCAATGATCGCAGCTTCTGCGGTCTATGCTGCTCGTTGCATGCTCAAGAAAAGTCCCCTCTGGACTGAAACCTTGAAGCACCACACAGGCTACATCGCCAACCAGCTCATGTAAAGATTCCATTATCAGTTGATTTGTTCAATAGGGCGTGAAGTTGACTCATCTTTTGCTATCTTCTTATAGGGACTGTGTGAAGCTGCTCGTTAGCTTCCATGCTGCAGCTGCAGAAAGTAAGCTGAAGGCAGTGCACCGTAAATTCTCAAGTCCAGATCGTGGGGCTGTGGCACTTCTTCCTCCAGCAAATAAAGAGGCCTTTGACTAAAAATTTCATTTGAAGAGGGTTATCTAGTTGCTGTAGAGTGTGCCCGATGATGTGGTGAATTGGTATCTTCAGTTTGAGCTGCTTAGAGAAGTGACGGATCATGTTTCGTTGGTTATCATAGTGGACTGCATTCTGATTCTCTGGAATGACTGATTCAATCTATTTGAGAGGAGGTACTCTAGTGTGTGCCCAATGATGTAGTGAATTGGGATCTTCAGTTAGGGTAGTTTAGAGAAATGACAGATCATGTTTCTTTGGTGATCTTAGTGGATTGCATTCTGATTCTCAGGAATGTCTGATTCAATCTATTAATGGAGTGGCTGTTGTGTATATATATGTGTGTGTGTGTGTGTGTGTTTCCCCAGCTCCAAACTACATGGATAGGTACTGCAGTGTGTGCCCAATGATGTAGTTAATTGGGATCTTCAGTTAGAGTAGTTTAAGAAATGACAGATTATGTTTTCTTTGGTGATCTTATTAGTGGATTGCATTCTGATTCTCTGGAATGTCTGATTTATTAATGGAGTGGCTGTTGTGTATATATATTCAGCTCCAAAACTACACACGGATAGAGCTTTTCAAAAAGTTTGAATATGATGCCAAAAATGATTTCATAACAGTAGTAGGATGCACTGGTTCGTTCTAAAATAAAAAGGAGAGAGAGAGGGTTTGGTACAGTGATACTGTTTTCAATCTAACAACCAAGAGATTTTGAGTTCAATTTTTATCGTGAGACTTCCTGTGTCCCCTTTAATTCTACTTCTACTATCTCATTCTAGACCATGAGCCTCCCATCTTTGCTCAGTTCCAAACTACACAGATAGAGTTTGAATAAGATGCCAAAAATGATTCCATAATAGTGTACGGATGCACAGGTTCTAAAACAAAATGGAGAGAAAGAAGGTTTGGTGTAGGTGGTATTACTCTCAAACCAATAATCAAAAGGTTGTGAGTTCAATTTTTATCGTGGGACTTTCCACATCTCTTTATACCCTTCATGCTTCTACTATCCTATTCTAGACCATAAGTCTCCTATATAATCTTAAAAAAAAAACAGAAAGGAATGTGGACAAGGAAGGGAAACCCAGCAACCCATTTATTTCTTCTCTGCCAGGACAGTTGACATGTGAAAAACAAAGAGAACATACAATGTAATTTCTCCCACCACACTCCACTTATTTCTTCTCCTCCAACAATTTAGCTCCACAACATCCCTTACTATGAAGTCTCTCCTCCACGAATCTTTTTCCACAACTATCGCTTCCATTGCCATTCCTGAGGTCTGATCTCCTTTGCAAGAACTCTGAGTTCTCCTTCCACACCTCCCCATTGGTATAAACCTCCTTCTTCCATATTGGAACAGACGCCTTTATCTCATCAATCAGAAACCTACAAGCCTCAAGAGAATCAGCTCGGTGAACAGAAGATACTGCAACAAAGACACACGTCTCTCCCACTGGAACTGGACCAAGGCGATGAGCAACAGCCATGGAGATTAGGCTCCAGGAAGATCTTGCTGAATCACAAATTGTCTTGATTTGCCTTATGGCCATTGGCACATAGGCTTCGTACCTCAACTCCAGGACGGTCTTGCCCTCAAATGTGTCCCTAGTCGTACCTGAGAATGTCGCAACCGCACCTGATCGTGGAGAGCCAACAAACTTCATGTACTTGGCCATATCTATAGGGTTCTGCTCTTCTAAGATTTCAACTAGCATCCTGTCCTCATTAGCCATATGATTCTCGTCTATATCAACCTATGGTCTGTATCAGTTACAAAAGACGCAATAACATAATCAAGAGGTTTAGAATATAACGAATTTTTTTGCTAAGTGAGAATAATAATGAAATGTAAATCATATGTACAACATAAAACTAATCAGTTGGGTATATCACCATCAATATCATTTTTGGCCTCTGAACTTTCAAGGAGACAAATTTTGGCTTGAAATTTTTTTACAGGAAGGCACCAAATCATCGATTTGCTAGGCCCATCAAATCATATTTCACATGCTTACAGCCCATGATCTATAGCCACCACAAATCACAAGTCAATCAACTTAAGAAAACCCAATGGGGATCATATTAAATTATGTATTATACCAAGTCTGACATTTGACTTATTTAGGAGAGTAGAAGTTTTAATGATAATGAAGAGTGTCTTCTCAGGAAAAAGGCGGGGTGGGGGGGTTTGGGGGCAAGACAGAAGAGCATATCTATAACTCTGACCATCTCCAAGCATCAAGGATTCAACTGCACCAAGGAGAAAAGGAGCTCGTGCAGCAATAGAGGATCTGATGCAAGAGACAGTGCATACAAGACCAATCCCATGGGCTTCATCTACAACAAGAAACTACAGCCCCATATTGCACATCGACAGGAACAGCACAAAATTACAAACTTGAGCTCCCAAATATCAAGAAGTTTCTTCATAGCGAACCTAAAATTCATATCTCATCGAATCAATTAAAGGTATCTCAATACGACCTGAAGAGGATTAGTTTTCTGCTCAAGTTCCATACTTTTTGGCAAACGAACTATTGTAACTGGCAATTCCACCAACCCAGTTCAATACCACAGGTGTAAGGCCAATTCAGTCAATGGAAACCACTGATTACAGAAACCTAGTGCCTGAAGAGATTCTCGACCATGACAGAAAAGAATAAGTAATCCATGCGATGAATCCAAAAGGTTTCCTAGAAGAAAGAATCGTAACGGAACAGGAACTCCGAATTAGAGCAGAAGTAAAAGAGGCACGAAATCTCTGTATCTGTGAAGACACGTTCTGATGACACTCACCTGGAACTAGCTAATTCCTACCAGAGCGAAGTCTCGGTCGTCGTCCTCATCTTCTTATTCTACTTCTTCTCGGTGCCAAGGGCCAGAGAGCAGTAACGTTTTCTTATTGTTCTCCTTTGTCTGATGAGTCAGTCCCTCTATTTCCCGATTTTCCAATGTCATCCATTTACTTATCAATTTAATTCATTTGACTCAGTCAAAAACATCCTTCCAGTCTGCCTATTTCCGTCAGATTTATGTGTTTCCAGAAGTAGTTTAAAGGTTCATTGTGTCGCGTCACGGCCATCACGAATCACCAAACACTCTTGCTCGATTCATACTCTTTGCTTTCATGGCTCGCATTCAACCTTACAACGTTGAAACCAATTTTAGTTCTTGAACTTCTTGGATGCAGAATACACCAATCCTTGTGATGATTCACATGAAAATCGTTTCTTGGTTAGATGAGCATAAGTAACGTCGATGCAAAGGGGAGCAGACCTCTGCAATTCCAGTACATCCAACTGGTACATATGGCACTGTACAGAGGAGACCAAACTCATTCTAACTCATCAAATTCTCAATCAGTCAATACATGCAGGAATCCTCGCAGTGTTGCAATATCCAAGTGAAAGCCCCAGAAGAGGATAATAAGAAGAATGTCACAATCCGACCCAAAAAGACAGATTAAAAGGATGCCTTGCCTTGGGGGCTAGAAAAAAACTGACAACCCATAAAAGGAAAAGTGGGGAACAGCCAAATGACCAAGGACACAAAACTGATCCTACAAACTCATGATACACGGAGGGATTAAACATGGACTCGCAATCATAATTTACATTTCTGGCTAAGGTGAATGCAACTTGGTGTGGCTCTACTGGGCCATCGAAGAAGTTCTATCTTCTGGTCCCGCAAGAACAATCTAGCAGTTCAAAGGAATAAATGTTAAAAGTCTGAAAACGAGACTACAGAAGTTGGGTGAGGAACATCACATCATTGATACTTGAAATATCATGGTAAACACGTACATTACAGTTGTAGGCAAATCTCCTTGCGAGCATTATCACTGCATTCCTTTCTCTCTCGGATTCGAACGCTAGTACAAAGGAAACTCCGGTCTTAACTTGCCAAAATAATGCCTGAGATGCAGCATTGCCACCTCCTCTGACCCCACATAGCTGAATAGCATAGAAACATGAGGAAAACCAAGAACGTGAAACAAAAGAGGAGGTAAATTATGCATCTTATCATTTATTGCCAACGAGGATGGAAAATCCAGAGCTTATTTTGGTCCAAGGTTTGGTTTGTGCTTCACACTTTCAGAACAAAGCAGCCCTCTGATGCCCTCACCTGCATCGAATTGGAATAGTATTCTTTAACAATAGTTGTCTTTCCCTTGCAAAGCTTCATCCTCATGTTGCCCACATGAAGAGAATGAATAGCTTCTGAAGGATGCTCTGCACCAGTCATCTGAGTAACCACCACCTAAAGAGCACAGAAAGATCTAAAGAGATTCTCATTTGTCAAGGGAAAACGCCAAATGTAGCAGTTGTTTCAACCCAATCCTGAAAATTTAGTAAATATACATTGAACTGTGTATCATGCTTCCTCACTAGTGCTTCCACATAATTTCCCAAGCCAGGAGCTGCTCGCCAAAAACCAAATAATGCTTACGAATAAATTAACATCAAATAACAAAAGACAGTATACCAAAGTAGGGACTTAACACAAAAGAAGCTAACATAAATTAACTAATAACTGAACCTGGTTCAATTTAACGAAAACCTAAATTAACATCATAATTGAACCTGGTTCAATTGGCCCAGTGGTTGATAAGGTAATTTTCTGTCCATCTAAAAGAATGTCAGCTTGAAGGACTCGCCCCACATCAAAAGGTTCTGGAGCATAAACTAATTTGGTTGCTCCTGGCAAAGTTGAAAAATATTATATATTACAAGCAAGCAAGAGATGGTTAATAGGACCTGCACTCATTTTGCTATAACATACAGCAGACACAAAATCAACTAGACATATGACATGTTCGAGATGAAGGATACCAGAAATAAGATCTGTCTTGCCACCTTCTGGTGACACACGGTACCACTGGACTGTGCACATTGAGATTTCTGGGGCATTATCAGAACGGGGAGTAATCCGCAGGGTGGATCCTAATGCTTCGGGGCCATCTAATTCATAGAGAAGAGGATTCTTCATCCCTCTTTTAGTCATAGCCAACTGGAATTGGAAGTAATAGAAAATGAGAAAAGGCAGAAGCTCCTAGACCATGGATCACTGTTTTTTTTTTTTAATTACTCACACTCATCCAAATCCCATGAAACTGGGCAGAATTTTCGAAAATAAAAATACCTCTTTCTGAAGCTGAATAGCACGTTTAGACTTCTCTACAAGTTGGACCCTCAATGCTCGAAGCTCATGTTCCATGTCCATAACCTAGGATAATGTTAATTTCAATTTAATGTTAGCGACCTTGTGGAACAGAAAATTGCTAATATAGCTTTGCCAATACATATCAGGTTAGGCACACCCAAGGTGTGCTTCCATTTTGTCTAGGACAGAGGCATGAAAACTAAACACTTTCACTAATCAAAATTTGTTCACAAAAGAAATGACATTACTTGACAATGTCACAACAAGATACAAAATATTACAATGTTCAACCAACATAACTTATTAAGTGATGCAGAATAACACAGCCATAGAAATAAAAGATTGCCTCGAGGGACTGATGGAGCTTCATTCAAAGTCAACTCTGAATGCCTTAAAACTAAAGAGCTCGAATGGAGAACCACAATCGATCAGGTTAAAATTTTCTTATCAAAACAAAAATATCTACAATTTGGAAATGTATACTTATCTTGCTGATCACCTAAATGGCAGCTTAAAGGAGTAACGCAAACAAAGAGATATATATACCTTACTAGGTTGGTGCAGCATTTTGATCCTTCTAGCCTCTTGCACCTCTTTCATCAATTCTTCCAAGTCCTAAACAAGCCAAAAAACTAGTCTCTAAATATAAGCGATAAGTGGAATCACCATAATCAACTTACATTAAAATTATTTTTTTTCCAAACAAAGCATTTAATTAGCAGCAAAAGGATTGCTGGAGATTCCAAGATCTTTTAGTTCAGTTTTGGAAACAGTAAATGGCAGCTGAGGGTTTAGAGAAAGTGATCTGGCTCATACCTGTTTCCCAGAGTCACGAGACATGCGTTCTTGCTCTTGGAGAGCATCTTCTACTCTTTGAACTGCAGCTCTTGCACTCTCGATTTCAGCACGAGCAAAAGCCCTTTCCTCATCAACAAGCTTCTTAGCATCTTCGGAGGCCTATGATATGAAAATTTCACAAGGCTTCTCAACAACTAGCCTCATATAAGTTGCAGCCACCACTGCTCATCGAGTCTCATAGAGAATATCAGTGGAACACAGTCCAGAGTAGCTTGGATGTTGACATATCAAATTTCATTAGCTTCAGCAAGAAATATATATATATATATATATAGACCTGATTAAGAAAATTGGCAAGTTTCTTCACTTCTGCCTTTTCCTGTATTAGCTCTCCTTCCCTTTGTGTCAACTGAACGGCTAAAGCTTCAACCTGGAGAAGTGAGACATGATTTTTGTCTCTTTCTGGGTACTGTGATAATTCTAACTATGTGAATCAACTTTAAAGCAAATCAGGAAACAGCTAATACCTAGGAATTCATGAAATTTTTAAAGAGAAACTAGAATACAACAGAGATAACAAACTGACCATTGCAATAGCGCCTTCCACATCATCCTTATTCCGACCAGTGACACGTCCTCTCAGGATCTCTAATGCATCTCTGAGCTTTTTCAGAAGAACATGTTTCTCCAATGAAGCAGCTTCTCTGAGCCTAGCCTAAATTTCCTCAAACAGATGTTTTGGATCAGTCAGTGCCAATTAACAGATTCCCAATCAGTGCCACTGCTAAGTCAACTAACTTTCAGAAAAATAGATTGTGCTAGTAACATCTCTATGGAAATAAATGATGGCAAGGCTGTGAAGAAAGTTGCTAGAACAGGTTCAAGAATCAACTCATACTTCAAAGCCACTTCAGAGAAACTTTACCTCTTCGGACAATTTAGCTGCAGCAGCCAAGCCCTTCTCGAATTTATTGGCAAGATCACGAACTGAGAGACGCTTATGCTGTTCCAGAAGCAGGGCAGTTTCGCGTGCAACAACTTCCTTCATGGAAAGCACCTTTGGGTCTTCTTTTGAATCCAAAATCTGGTTGTTTGCTCCAAGCTTGTAATTCGGGAAGCGACTCGAAGCAAATATCACGTCACTAGAAACTGTGGAAACTGCCTCTTTTTGCGTTGTGTTGGCAAAATCACAGCTTACCAGAGTCATAATTTTGGTAGATCCTTCTGTTTTAACAACAAAAGCCATGAGCTTCAAACATTTTTTACTATATAAGGAGCTTCATTAACAGAAGAGCTGCCGGTTCACAGTTTTTTTTTCCCCTTTGCGTGGTCTGAATAGTAGCTCAGTGAATCAATACAGCAACCTGGAAGCTTACGTGAGATCATCTTATTACAAGCAATTGCCCAAGAAAAAGAGCGAAGTCGAATTCAAACGAGCAGGCAACACAGTAGGCGGAGCAACAAACAATTCCCATAGCTACTAACGCTTAGGCATGACTTAATGTCAGCTATTTCTAGCCAACCGCCAAATAATAGCTCTGATACGCTGATTCTTAGACAAAGAGGCCTCTGTGTGTTATGAGGATGGGTCAACTACGAAGTCATCGAAAACGATAAAGAAAAAAAAAATGGAGCCCAGCTCCGCAGCTAAACACAGAAGCAATGCACCCAGAACAGGATTCCGAAGCTGTAACGAGAAGCAGAGCTAGCAGTGGAGGCAAAAATGGGGTGTAAGCTTTGGAGCTACTTACAGGTGATAAAGAAGAGGAAAATCGTGGAATAATTAACAATGGGGAGTGTTGCTGGTCACGGGTTCTTCGGATCAGCGGAAAGCAAGCTCGAATTTGATTACTTAACACACAAAATTGAATGCAGGGTAGGTCAATTAATCGAGAGAGAGAAGAAGAAGAAGAAGAAGTAAAAGATTATGATTAAAGAGACAAGAGAGAGAGAAGGTCGGAACGAGTAAAGGCTTGTGCTTTGCTTTTTGAAAAGCTCGGGGAAAGTTGATATACTGGAAGTGAGAGGCCGCCCTCCGTGTTTAATATTTCTCGCTTGGATTTTTCCTTTCCCTTTTTCTAATTTTATTTTATTTACTTCAAACAATTATAATTAATTATTCCATAGAGTGGCAATTAAATTTGAAAAAAAAATGCCTCCCACTTAACTAGAGGAGTTTCAAATATAATTCAAAATTTTAAATTAATAAAATATTAATATTTATTTTATAATTATTTCACTTAGTTTTTTGATATGAGATTCCTTCATTGTCATCCAGTAATTTTTAAGTCACGAAGCTCTAAGTTGCTGCTCATGCCCAGTGGGTCACGTGACCATTGGCCGCTTAACTTCTCTGTTGACCCACCAATATAAAATTTATTGGAAAAATGAATCGATTCAAGGAGATCACGTACGATTTGGAAAATTGTACGCTGGGAAAAATCCGTCGCAAAATTAAGGAAAAGCTGCCTTCAAGTTTTAATTTGTCTGTCCCACCTGTGCTTGGTTGTGTATGCGACCTCCATGGATGTGGACATGTTCAAGGATTAAGTGAGAAAAATCGACGGGGTTGATTGATTAGTTAGTTGGGTGTCCGGTGGCAACACTTGCACTTCCCATCAACTGGTAAACTAAAACACTTTGCCAAAATTTTATTAAAAAAAATCGTTTTAAAATATTAATTAAAAAATTATCGGTTGATGTCGTCACGACTCACGAGAGAGTATTTCCTGACCATGGTGGCATGCATTACAGTTGTTTTTTTTTTCCCTCTAATTTGGTTTGGGAGATTGCCTTTTTAAAAAAAAAAAAGAGAGAAAAGTCGAATGATAATTTTTGAAAATTTTATTATAAAAATATAATTTATAATTTATTTATTATTAATTCGATAAGAGCACTATTACACGGCATCTTTCCTCAAAAGTCAAATGATAATTGTGTTTTAAGTTGCTGATTATGATTGGCCAATTCCCAGCACGGGTGACGACGATTTTCGTAAACAGGGTCCCACCCGACGTCCTCGTGTAATGGGGAATGGGTTGGGATTTGGGGCAAACACTGTTTTAACAAATTCAAATTCGATCGTTCGATCGCCTGAAGAGATATATTAACCGTCAGATCCAACCATCCCCTGTCTTGCGGCCGTAGAGGATCACACCACTTCTCTTCCCTGACCTGACCCCTCTTCCAGTCCCAGTCCCACTGTGCTGGCGCTCTTCCGCCATGGCCGAGCTGCGAGAGCTCCATCGGAACACTAGTTTCTTGTCATCAATGGTTTGATCCCCGGATAGGCACGTTTTCCCTCTCCTCCTCCTCCTCCGTTATTGCCTTGTTATATAATTTCCATCTTAACTCATTACTCACTGCTTCCTCACCCCAAAAACTCCAACCCAACCTCCGTGCATCCCTCGCTATCTGACCCACATTTTCACAATCAACATCAAAGTGCTCGCCTTTAACCTCCTCCGGGCCCCTTCCCAATTTCCATTGCTTCCGCTCCCTCACCGCGGCCGCCGCCGACTGCCTCTCCGACACCGTACGCCGAAATTGTCCTAGTACACCTCCACGTTTACATCGACCACTTCAACATCAACAAATCCAGCTCGGTCCGTCAGCTCTATGATTCCCGCTAATTTTGAAAATTTTCGACTTTTCAACTTGGTAAAATATGAGGGAAGAACGTAAAGAGGGAATTTGGGCAGAAGCTAGTGCACTCTAGGAGGACTAGCTATGCCCTGTCTCCAATCTCAGCGAGTTGAGGCATGGTGGCAGGAATCAGATGATGAGTTGGCGTTCACACCACCCTTCTTATTGTGGAGCAAATGCAACTTCACCCTTAAATAGCCCATGACAGAGTGCGAGTTCCTGGTCAGGGGGAAACCAGATGTTTCTTGCGCCAACACCCTCTGAATCTTTTGAAGAAGATCTCACGGACATGACAGAGGACGGTGGCAACGTGTTTGTTCTGCATGTGAGAAGCATTGCTCAGACGAGACGGGGCTAACATTAAGTGACATGAGTCTTGTGCCGAGCAGCTTCAATCGGGCAATCCACGTCTGCTCCCACAGGCTGCTGAAATTTCAGAATTAGCACACTGAAGGGTGAGGATTGCTCCTCAGAACAAACATTTTGTTTTAGCCAAAGCCTGGGAATGTTTTTGACTGAGGAAGTCAAAGGCTGGATGGGATCAAACTCGTGGTTTTCGGGCCATATCTCCAGAGCAATTTCTGTTGGTTGGATGGCCATACTTGCCAAATTGTCAACCAAGTATAGTAAAAACAAGTGTGCACTACAGCCTACAGAATACAGCCTCTGAATTTTGTTATGTAGATGAACACTCCAGGTTGATAAAAAAAAAAAGGTGAGTAGTCCAGTCCAGGAGTCGTATATTCTTCACCCACACTTCCCATAAACAATTTGTGCAGAAATACAAGACAAACTGCAGATACATGGAAGCATACGGAGTTGGAAGGAAGAATTGCATTCTGCAACGCAGAACGGGAAGGGAAGGAAAACTGGGGAAGAAAAGGTTGCGAGTGAGCTTGCTTAGACATGTCATATCTGTGTGATTTCGCTGGAAAATAATAGCAGAATATCTTGATCGTGTACATGTGTACCTGCTCTGGGTACTGTCTCATCGCCAGCTCCCGGATAGATCGGGAGAACGCTAATTACAGTGACGAGCATAGTTTTTAAAACCGGACCGGGCCGGGAACCGGTGTAGGCATGGGTTCATGGGTTCATGGGTCGGACCGGGGGTTCAATGGGTTGAACCGCATGTTTAATAAATAATATTAATAATATAATATTACTAATAAATTTACATAATATCATAATTTAAATATAATTTATAACAAAAATCATTAATATAACCATTATATTAAATAAAAGTTTAATATAAAATGTAAATATAAGTTTAGTAAAATAAAATAGGTACATTACAATAGGTTTTTGTTTTTTTTTTAATTTTAAGTCGGCCGGCTTTCTCATGGGTTCAATTGGGTTCACCGGTCGGACCGGGAACCGGCCGGTTCAATCGGATTTTTTTCTCTGTTTATGTGCAATTGGATTTTTTGAAGGAACCGGACCGGGTGAGTGGCCGGTTCCCGGTTGAACCGGTCGAACCGGCCGGCCCGGTCCGGTTTTTAAAACTATGGTGACGAGCACTGGCAACCATACAACTGATAAAATGCCCGGTAACTGGGAACGCCCTAACTGCAGCATTCCGCGAATGAAATGGCATCTCTCAAGCATTTCATCGAAAATGTTCGCTGCACTACACAAGTATCCTCAAAATTTTTTGTCTTGATTCAATGTTTATAAATAATTAAATTTTATATGTCATGGATAATATGGGAAATGCCCCTCTGTTTAGCTAATTTTTCAAAATTATATCATTAATTAATCGGTTGTTAAAAAATTAATTTTATATGTGGATAATTCGGGGAATTGAAAGTGGAGCCAACTGTGGTGCCTCTGTCAACTAGAGTTTCCGCTCCAACGAGTCAATTTTTTTGAAAATCCTGTCTAGTCCACTTGGAGCAATCCACGCCGTTCAAAATTTCACGATCCAACGGCTGTTCGGAAGAAATTGAGAGAGAGCACGGTGGCCGTCGGATGTCACCCCGCCTAGGCCCTGTCCTTCTCCCTTATATCTCTCTGCGCTCACTCTCGTCTCGCTCACACTCGCATTTTGGTTTCCTCGAATCGATCTGCTCGGCCTCCACTGTCTATCGCCGTCAGCTTCTCACTCTCGCCTCTCTCTGTCGAGATCTCGGCTCTCCCCGGTGAGTTTCGCTCTATCGAGCCATTTCTGTTCTAATGCCGTCTATTCTGGGAGAAAATGATGTAGGGTGCAGGAAGAACAATATCTGAGCGCGCGACTTCTCTATTCGTTGGTTTTACCTGTGAAGTGGAAGCGGCAGACGAGGATTTCTCATGTTTGATGTGTGAATGCTGTTTGCTATCTGCATGTTTGACTTGAAATCAACCATATTTCTTGCAGTTCCTCGTGGTGGCGAGGACCCGGGTCTTCGATATTTGGACTATTTGACCCTTATTTTGCGCTTATATATCTGTGAATTCCCAGATCTGATGTTTGAACTGCACACATAGTTACTTCAATGGGTTTGCTCTGAGATCTTTGATCGAAAAACTAACTCGTACACTGCAGAAGTGGAGTACAGAAAACAAAACATGAGATTTGATTGTTTTCTTTTGATCGTTGTCTTGCTGGTTTTTGTTATTCTTCTCTTATATTAAGAAGAACTACAATCTGTTCTCATGCTCAGTGATGTGCTTTGATTTACTATGTATGGCTTTGCAGAAACAGCAAGATGAGAGAGATCCTTCACATACAAGGCGGACAGTGTGGTAACCAGATTGGGTCCAAGTTTTGGGAGGTTGTCTGTGATGAACATGGCATCGATCCCACTGGACACTACACTGGGACTTCTGATTTACAGCTGGAGCGTGTAAATGTCTACTACAATGAAGCCACTTGTGGACGCTTTGTCCCTCGTGCTATCCTCATGGATCTTGAGCCAGGAACCATGGACAGTGTAAGGACTGGTCCCTATGGCCAGATCTTCAGGCCTGATAACTTTGTCTTTGGTCAGTCTGGTGCTGGTAACAACTGGGCGAAGGGCCACTACACCGAGGGTGCTGAGCTCATTGATGCAGTCCTTGATGTTGTTCGCAAGGAAGCTGAAAACTGTGACTGCCTTCAAGGTATATTTCTAGCTACCTTTCTTTATGTGCTTTTAGGGCACATATCGGAGGGTAACATGTCTTCAACTGCATTTGCAGGTTTTCAAGTCTGCCACTCTCTTGGTGGTGGGACTGGCTCTGGAATGGGTACCTTGCTGATTTCTAAGATCAGAGAGGAGTACCCTGATCGAATGATGCTCACCTTCTCAGTGTTCCCATCCCCGAAGGTCTCAGACACTGTGGTGGAGCCTTACAATGCTACACTTTCTGTTCATCAGTTGGTGGAGAATGCTGATGAGTGTATGGTGCTAGACAATGAAGCTTTGTATGACATCTGCTTCAGAACTCTGAAACTAACCACTCCTAGCTGTAAGTTTACCTCTCCCCAAAAAAAAAAATATTTTTTTGATTGGTTGTCATGAATTGCCTTATTCTGGGATTTGCATTTGACTTAAACATTTTTCCCCATATTCAGTCTAGTTTTACTTCAAAAAGTCATCCTAGCTTCCTAATCAGTTTTCATTTACTCAGGCATGTATGCTTGCTGTCAAAGTTGTTGTATGGAGCAGGCTATAATCTCTGTTTTGCACATGAACCATTGCCCTATTTGTGTCCAATAAGCTTTGTCCCCTTCTTTCCTGCAGTTGGTGATCTGAACCACCTGATCTCTGCAACCATGAGTGGTGTAACATGCTGCCTGAGGTTCCCGGGTCAATTGAACTCTGACCTGCGAAAGCTTGCAGTCAATCTCATTCCCTTCCCTCGACTCCACTTCTTCATGGTCGGCTTCGCCCCTCTCACTTCCCGTGGCTCTCAGCAGTACCGTGCCCTAACTGTCCCTGAGCTCACCCAGCAAATGTGGGATGCCAAGAACATGATGTGCGCTGCTGATCCACGCCATGGCCGCTACCTCACTGCCTCAGCCATGTTCAGGGGCAAGATGAGCACCAAGGAAGTGGATGAGCAGATGATCAATGTGCAGAACAAAAACTCCTCCTACTTCGTGGAGTGGATTCCAAACAATGTGAAGTCTAGCGTCTGTGACATCCCTCCTCGTGGGCTGTCCATGGCCTCGACCTTCATCGGAAACTCAACCTCCATACAGGAGATGTTCAGGAGGGTAAGTGAACAATTCACAGCCATGTTCAGGAGGAAAGCTTTCCTCCACTGGTACACTGGGGAAGGCATGGACGAGATGGAGTTCACCGAGGCTGAGAGCAATATGAACGACCTCGTCTCCGAGTACCAGCAGTACCAGGATGCCACTGCTGAAGAGGATTATGAGTACGAGGATGAGGAGGAACTTGAGCATGACGAGTAAGGCGAATGGGATAGTAGAGATTACTAAACTTCAAGTGCTGGGACAACATTGCTAGCCAGAAGAAGCAAAGCCTCTATTATGTCGGTAGTAATTCGGTCATCTATGCAGTTGGGATGTCTGGGAGTTACTTCCTACGTAGTATTATTGCATTTCTATTTCTATGGATTTAGTTGAAGCTCCTGCGGTGGTTCTCTATTTCGATCTGGTTTCTTGATGATGTTGAATGCTCTGGTAGAGACTCCTTGAAAGGTCTATTTGTCCTATATTCTTTATGAGATCGGGTATTTGGTTCGTTCAAATAGCACCACCGACTCCACTGTTCTAAGTAGACATGAATTCGTGTCGACTGACAGGTATCTTTTTCCAGTAGATGGGAAACAAGACAGAGGAATTTGTTCCCACGGAGATCTAGCTGATGGTGATCTATCTATCTAACAATAAAATAACCATGAGAGAGCAAAAAACGGAGATCATGATACAAACCAACACCCCCACCACCGCCATTCCTGAGCACGTTATGTTGCTCATCGGGCCCCAGCTGGCTTTTTGCTTCCCTTGTAGGACATGCTTGTTGGCCCTACACAGCAGGGACAATGGCAGCTATAGAGCCTCCATGTTTGCCTTTGGTAAGAGCACCTCGAATTGTTGCTTTAATAGATCGCAGGGAACTCCAGCTAAAGGTGCATCTATGTCCTGTGCGGGGTCGGCGTCGCTGGATAACATCAGGATGCCTGGCGAGCAAGGCGGGCTTGGCCCCATATTTTTATGGCGCATGAGTTCTTTGACCTGACAAGATCGGCGAACACACTCACGATTCACGAACTTCATGGGAACACCTTGTCTGTTCTCCCTTCTCGAAGGCTTCTTGTCCGGCACTTGCCTGAACCGGCTCTATAGACTGCACCTGCCTCGTACTCGGAGCCATGGAAGTCGTGGTAACTACTATCATCCAGTTCGATCCGAATGATGGGAAGGCCCATGTGAGTTACTACGACTGGTACTTGCTCAGCACCACTCTTGGGGTCTATCATCAGAGTCAACCGGGGTGGTGTGTGCGCCATCATGAATCAGTCCTGGTACTGGGGCTTCTTCATAGGCTTTCCGGGCAGGTCCATCGGCTTCATCATGCTTGCTCTCGAGAAGCGCTTTTACCGATTTCCGCCTCTTGGGAACAGTCCCTTCGCGAAGCTTGCTCAGGTCTTACTAGACCTTCAGGAAGTTCCTAAAGCTAATTGCTGAAACTATCTGCAGGGAAAAAAAAGGCTGAATAATTTGTCTGGCTCCATGGCAATCTGAATCTCTCCTACTGGTTCTTCGCCATTGTCAGCTGCATCAATTTGGCAAACCATCTCTTCTGGGCTTCCTGGTGCAACTACAAACAAGAAGCAGATGTGCACGAGGCCGAGGCAAACCCCGGAAAGCCGGTAACTACTCTGAAATAGAAGTCTACCAGTTCATCAGTTTCCACATTGTCATGTCAATGCAGGAATGCTGCCGGGTCAAGAGAGAATAAGCTCTGTACCTACCAATGGTTTTCCAAGTGAAACTCCCTGATAATCGTTTGAGTTTCCAAGTCGAAATTATCGTAGTAGGAGTTAGTCATCAATATGAGAGCCCCTGTCCGACCCGGAAGTGTTCTATTCTCGTTTCTGGAATCTTGCAGTTTCCATTCTCCGACTCTTCTTCCCCAAGACGACCCACCTGAGTTCCTGTTCTTGGCTTCTTGCCGAAGAAACAATAATAAGCCGTCAGCCATGAACGGTACTGATTGAACCGGTTCACATGTGGTCCGTTTTCTCGAGACCGGGTCTATGGTTCAATGCTGATCAAACCATGTTCGCATTACATTATTTTTTTAATCGGATTGAGACAACTGTATAATAGTATGATAATGATCAACTGCTATGCAATAGCAGTAGAAGGGAAAAAATTCATAGTTTTAAAGAATCGAAATGAGCTAATTGAGATTTTTTATATATTTTCTTTTTTAAATAAGATTTTATATTTAATGAAAAAAAATTATAATTTAGAAAATTTACCCAAAATCCCTCTGGCTTAAACTTGGATTCTTCCCGGTTCATTCGCACAATGTAGAAAAGCATCTTACCCAGCCGAACTGGCCGGTGGCAAAGGGTCCTGACCATATGACGGATCGCGGTCCGACTGACAGTCGACCGGCTGGTCCGGACCGGCCCAGTCTCTTCCCTTCGGGGACTCCGTTAAAATGGACTGAAACGGAATTGTCGACTCAGACAGCAGAATCGACTGCGAAACTCGATTTCCGGCACCGAACGGAAGAGACCAAGGCAAGCGCACACATGGCGGAGTCATCATCCTCTATGGCTTCTTCATCTGCATCAGCGAAGTCTGACGCGGAGACGGAGGAGCTGCTCGATCGAATGCTCACTCGGCTCGCACTGTGCGATGACTCCAAGCTCGAAGCTCTGCTTTCGAAGCTTCTCCCTCTCTGCATCTCATCTCTCTCATCTCCCTCCCAAGCCGTACGCAGCAAGGTATCTTGTTCGGTCTATGGATTTCGCTAACGACTTAGAGAACTTGATCAGCTGCTGTTTTACTGAAAGCTAGAATCTTGAATTGTGTTCCGGATGTTATCGAGCTCTGTTCGTGGCTGAATTGAATGCTTACGGGTCGGTTTAAACTATAAGTCCAGCTACTCTTTTTTTATATCTCTCGAGATCTGTAAGTGGGCAATGGAAAACTTACTTTCTTTTCCACTGTCAGATGCGAAATTGGCTTAATGAACTGAGATACTTTATGATTGTTTAATTCTAAGGAAACCATGTTAAGTTAGGAGCCTCTGCCGAGAAAAGGGGCCTTTTGCAGTGGTATTCTGTCTCTTTGTTCCCCCTCAACTATCACCTGGACACATGATCCACCGTTGTAACTGGGGAAAATGGAGCTGCTGCTGCTGTGCATGCTTCCATTTTCTAAAAATTTTCTTTCCTTTTGAACATGAAGATATTGTTGCTTAGATATCTGGATGCAGACCTTTCAATTGATTTCGAGCTTAAGACTGTAAATTCCAAGTTAAAATCCACATGGGATGGTGCTGCAACTTTCCTGTCTTTTTTCCTTTTCCCAATGGCGACCTTATCTTGTTGAAGCATACGATTTTATGACAGCATTATTTATTGTCTGCTTACAGGTTCTTGAGATTCTGAGCCATGTTAATAAGAGAGTGAAACATCAACCAGAAATCGGTCTCCCTTTATCAGAACTGTGGAGGATATACACAGAAAACAATGTTGCTCTAATTGTCCGAAATTTTTGCATATTGTATATTGAGATGGCGTTTGAACGCATAGATATGAAGGTCAGTTGTCATCCCATTGTATCTAAACCTAAGGGGAATATCTGGAGAGTTAGTTGTTTCTTTTTTAATGCCCCATCAGCTGATTGCTGTCTCTCTGATGTGGTTGACCCCCAACAAGCATGCTCTTAATGCAGGAGAAGGAAATGATGGCACCTACACTGGTTGTTAATGTTTCAAATCTTTCTCATCAACATCAGGGAATAATACTGAGAATCGTTTCTAAGGTTTGTGTCTGTTGTTGGCCATGCATAACCTGTTTCTTTACTGTAAATGGATGTTTTACATGCTATTTTAGTACGCTTGGTTCAATAATATCTGGGCAAGCATGATTATATTTTGGTTTGCAGCAGCTGGAGTTTTTCTTCTTCCTTCATTCATTCAAATTTTCCTTGTAGTTGTTCTCAATTTGGTGACTATATTGCATAAATATTTGAACTCTTCAGCTTTATACTTGCTTTTGCTAAGTTCCATCTTCCATAAGACTTGAGTCCTTTCTGTTTTATCCTTCATTCACTTTCAAACAGATCCAATATATTGACTCAAACCTTTATGTCCTGATAGCATGTAGTTTTCAGACAATAAATATCCAATTTAGATTTGATCTTTTGTTATGTGATTTATTTATCAGCATCCTGAGACTTTATCTTTGATGGTTTAAGGTGATTGGTGAATGCCACTCAAGTCAAGTTGATCCAGTAGTTGCTGCAAAATATAGAGCATTAAGCAATTCTCAGGATAGGGAGCTCTTCATTGAATATTGCCTCCATGTTATTTTATATCAGCAACCTTCTCAAGGGTCTGTAGCTTCACTAACAAATGATGTTCTCATGAACAAATAAGCATTTCACTTCTTCAAATCTTCTTATTACAAATTATGTGTTTGCTTGTAGTGGAGGAAGCTCGCCAGGGCTTTCAATTGCTCAAGCCAATGGAGTTGCGGGGAAGGATCCATTGAAAGGTCATACTCTGGCTGTGAGAAAGGTAAATTAAAGCGACTCGAGGTTATAGAGTTGGTAATTAATCCCAAGTCATGGTATAAACTTGAGGAGGATTTTTTTTTTTTATAGTAAAACTTGGGAAGGAAACCTAAGAGAAACATGTGCAATCAGATATATATCCAAAGCCAGCTACTTCACTATATCAATATAATAAAATTATCTTCAATTAGTTCTAACTATAGTTGTTTTAAAAATTTATGCAGTTAGGTATATTGAATGTTATTGAAGCTATGGAGCTCAGTCCTGAAGTTGTTTATTCTATCTATTTGGCTGCTTCTGCTGATAGGTATATTTGCATTACACTTGAAAGACACAGAATTGTACTCCTACCATCTCTAGATGCTGTTCTATTCATAAATATGCAGATTTTGATTTTATCACCTTGTTATTGGTTTTTCAAGTCAGGAGGCTGTTGTAAAGAGAGGAGATGAGCTTCTAAAAAAGAAGACTTCTGGTGTAAATTTTGACGATCCACTGCTAATCAATAAATTCTTTGTACTATTCAATGGTAGGACTGGGATTTGTTTATTCTTACTTGTTGAGCCCCCATTTGTGCAAAGCCTTTTTTCCCCCCTTATGCTTCTGTGATATAAGCTTTTCTCAATTACACTCCTGACTTTAGATTTTTTTTCTCCATTTTGAACAGGTACCCCTGTATCTGAAAATGTTGCACCAGAGTGTAGAATAAGTCCTGCTAATTTGACCTTAAGAGTTAAATTAATGTCTGTCTTCTGTCGATCAATCACTGCCGCAAACAGTTTTCCTTCATCTCTGCAATGCATTTTTGGCTGCATGTATGGTATGTCCCTTGAAAGTTGCAGTTCAAAGAAAAGCAAGCAACCTCAGTGTTGCATTCAGTGCTATAGAACTCTTTCGCAGTGTGTAAAAGTTTGTCTATATTTTTGAATTATGGAAACTTGAAGTTGTTGAGAAATTTAGAGTATCTGAAAGGTATACCAAATCTTAGACATGCATATTATTATTTTCTTTAGACATTGGGAGCATGAGCTAAGTCTATATTGTTGCATCTGAATTTGGACTTTACAGGAAATGCAACCACCACAAGGTTAAAGCAATTTGGAATGGAGTTCACTGTCTGGGTGTTTAAACATGTAATGAATTATGACTTTATTTTATTTGGTTGCTACATCAGTCATTTCCTAATTAATAATGTGGAAGAAAAATCATTTTTTTCTGCGCATTCTGGCCTGAAGGCAAAACTTGACCGGTTGAAGCTGATGGGCCCAGTCATACTGAATTCAATTCTGAAGTCACTTGATGGTTATTCAGGCAATGAATCAGGTCAGAGCATGTAAATGAGTTGCTTCATCATTGTAAGTGTGTGAGTAGGAATTTTATCCCCTAATCTTGTTTATTTATTTAGATATAAATTCTAGAGACACAAAATCATTTGCTTTTCAAGCTATCGGGCTGCTTGCACAACGGATGCCTCAGCTCTTCAGGTGGATGGCTTACTTTGTACCATTTTAATGTACCTCTTTCTCTGTCCGTCTTTATAAATATATATCCCTTCATGTAGATGAAAGGGCTAATTTGTTATTCTCTCAGGGAGAAGATTGATATGGTTGTTCGACTTTTTGATTCCATGAAGATGGAGTCTCAGTCAATTCGATTTACCATACAAGAAGCAACCACTTCTCTTTCTGCTGCATATAAGGTTGAACAGACTAATAACAATGTTCTTTCTGTTCTGAGAAACTTTAACAGCAAAGCTTTTGCTTTTGAGATTGCTACAGTTATATTATTGTTTCATCCTCTTGTTACTTTTATATATATAGGGGGCACCTGCGTCTGTGCTGAATGATTTGGAATCTCTTCTTTTAAAAAATTCACAAGAGGTGTGTATTTATTTCATGTGACATTTGGATACTAATTGAGAGCTCATATGCATTAGAACTAAGGTCCTTCTTACCAGGAACAAAATGAAGTGCGTTTTTGTGCTGTTAGATGGGCAACATCTTTATTTAATTTACAACACTGCCCAAGTCGCTATATTTGTATGCTTGGGGCAGCAGATACAAAGCTGGATATCAGGTACTACTGTACATTAAGTTCTTTGTGTGAACTAATGATGGAACTTTGCAGCTTTTTCCTAATGCCTGCTGAATCATATTGTCGCTTTTGAAAATTCCATTTGATGATTGTGCATTGGGGGCATCAATTGATGTTTTTATGTATATTCAATGCATTTTGCAATTGTTGTGTATGAAATCATAATCATGATTTGTTCCTTTCTTTTTACTGTATTTCAAGAGAGATGGCACTTGATGGCCTGTTTCCTTTGAGAGATGAAGGGCAAACCATAAATTCTGATCTCCACCTAGATTATCCAAAACTTGGTGCCATGTTGGATTATATCCTCAGTCAGCAGCCAAAGCTGTTGGAATCTACTGAAATGCGAGGACAAAAGCTTGAATTCCCTTCAGAAACATATATTGCCATGATTAAGTTCCTCTTAAAATGTTTTGAGACTGAGATGGATCGAAATGGCTCTAGAAAAGCGTCATCAGAGTTTAAGTCATCGGTTCAAACCATGTGTTTGCTACTAGAGCATGCCATGGCAATCACTGGCTCCGCTGAGTTACACGCCACCTCTTCCAAGGCTCTACTTTCAGTTGGATCTCATATGCCAGATGTAGGTTATCAAAGAGTTCCCATTTGTTTCTTGCTCTTTCTTTTGCATTTTCTTTTTTGACTAAGTATTTTCCATAGGTGATAGCTTCTCACTATTCAACAAAAGTATCATGGCTAAAGCAATTGTTGAGTCACACTGACCTTGACACACGTGAATCTGTGGCACGCTTACTTGGAATATCTTCTTCTGCTCTCCCTGCCCCTGCTTCAACTGCTCTGGTCAGTGAGCTCGTTTCCTCTATTAGTGGTTCAACAAAGCCAAGGTCTGTGGTTTACTTTAATAGAAACTAATTAATCTACATTAATTTGATTAAGATTATTCTTGACCATACATGTGATTGGCTCAACTTTTTACTGATTTGGCATGTTCTCCAGGTTTGAGCTGTATTATGGTGCTCTCTGTGCAATAGGATATGTTGTACCAGATTGTGTCTACAGAATGCCCACTGTATGTTTGAGATAATCTTTCTTATTTTCTATTATCCAATTATTAATAGTGGTTTATTATCATCTTTTTTGTCAAAAAAGAATCACATACTAGCGCATCTAAGAATTTTACTGTCAATGATATTCAAGTAGTCCATATAGATTCAACCCTGATATTTTTCTCTAGATGATGATGGTAACAACTAATATGGCCATTCTATTTGGTGGAATAAGTAGCTTATACTCAAACAAACAGTATGTAACATTTAGATGTGGCAGTGAAAGATAAAAGAAGGCATGTTCCAGTATCTTGTGTGGATACATGTTACTCTTTTTTACTTTTTCCTTGGGGATCTCTGGGCCAAGTGATTTCCTCTAGATGCAATTACTACTAGAAAAGTTTGCTGATAAATGGTATGGAAAGTTATAGTTAGGAGGCTGCATTTTTTCAAGATGTACCAGATAAATATGGTACTTTCTGTTAAGTCACCGGTCAAAACACTTTTACATGAAAGCACAAAGTTTTTGAAGAAAGAGGTAAAAAACAGAGAGGAAATTCAGACTGCAAATCCATTTATTACTGGAACAATCCCTTTTGCAATTTGGCCTACTTTTATTTATGGCCATGCAGTGCATGTCATACCATCAATGTTGTGGGTTTTCTGAGTTATTGCTATGAAGTGAGTGATAAAGATAAGATAAAAGATTGCGGGTTCAACATACCCATTGAGCATGTAGCCGTTGGTGAGGTCATCCACGCATGTGGATACAAGTGATTTACTTGGATCTTTGGGGCTTGTGGGGTGTCCATCATCCACTTAGAATAAACTCCATGTTATAAAAGAAAATGCTTAAAAAAGAGGTTCTTCAGACTTTCTGATACTGTACTACAAAAATAAAATAATCCAAATCTTAGTTTTAGATGCCAAGTTGTTATACTTTGTGACTCTTACTGATGAAATAACGGTGTCATCTCCATTTCTTTGACTTTTCTTTGTTAAGATCATGAATTATAGCTAGATATTGCTGCATTCTCTTTCCACTGGTCTTTACAATTTGCTTATATAATTACTGGCACACATATTATTTATTATAGGACAATGATTGAATGTTCTCCTTCAGGTCCCAGAGACATTGTTCCAGGGTGTACTTAAATGCCTTGTAGATGTCGTTAGTTCTGAGGGTGCGGCATTATCATCTACTGCAATGCAAGCGCTAGGTCATATAGGGTTACGTGTTCCATTACCTCCACTTATTTCTGACTCTGGTCCGGGTAAAATATCTGCTGAAGCTTATCTTGCATCTATATTATAATGAGAAATCAACAACAAACTTTGATCTGCCAATTTACCCTTTTCCTAATGTTGCAGCTGACATTTTCATGGTTATACAAGAAAAATTAAAAAAGCTACTCTCGGGTGACGATATTAAAGCAATTCAAAAGGCTGTTATCTCGCTTGGACATATCTGTATGATGGAAACATCAACTTCACGTCTCAACATTGCCACTGACTTGATTTTTAGCCTCTGCCGATCAAGGGTCAGTTCATAAAAATAACATTTATTTGGTTTTTCTTTCTGCAATTTGATGGTGTATGAAATTGGAAGAATTTTCAATGCCAGAAATTTCTTGGTTGTACAGGTTGAGGATGTTCTGTTTGCTGCTGGTGAGGCTCTATCATTTATGTGGGGAGCTGTTCCTGTGACTGCTGACGTAATTTTGAAAACTAATTACACTTCTCTTTCCATGTCATCAAAATTTCTTATGGAAAATGTGAACTCTTCCCTTATGGATGGTAGCTCTAAAGGATATATTGAAGTTAGTGGTGATTCTCGTGCCATGATAAGAGAGGCAATTACCAGAAAGCTTTTTGATGATCTGTTGTATAGTAACAGGAAGGAAGAGCGATGTGCTGGAACTGTGTGGCTCTTATCATTGACAATATACTGTGGCCATCATTCAACCATCCAGCAAATGCTTCCAGAGATTCAGGTCTGGTCATTTTTAGACAAATTAGGCCCTGCAATATCCACATTTTCATGTATTAAGATGGCTTAATGTCTCATAAGGTCCAAGTCAGCCCAGATTGTGAACAACTGGAGTAAGGCGAGGAAGAGTATCACAAGTTTGATAGTTGTTGTTAATTAAATAACTTATTTATTAATTAATGTCCTTGGACCTAAACTAAGCATTTTCAAAATTTTTTGTGAATGCAGGATAGCTTCTCCCACCTACTTGGTGAACAAGATGAACTTACACAGGAGCTCGCATCCCAAGGCATGAGCATTGTTTATGAACTTGGCGATGCCTCTATGAAGAATAACTTAGTAAATGCACTTGTCAGTACATTGACTGGTTCTGGAAAGCGAAAAAGAGTCGTCAAGGTAATTTGTGTCCTGAAGAGATCTAATCAACAGAAGTGACAGATTGATGCCAAAACAGAAACTGAAATAAGAGCATCAGAGTGACTGAAGAGATTCTCTTGTAATTGATTAATCTAAATCCCTACCACTTCTCGAGTGGTAATATGAGAGAAGGCATTGTAGTCAACGTAGACTATGAGTAAAGCAATTTAGGCACAAGCTTCACAAAATTTTTCTTGTTTCACCGAGTATAACTTAAGATCATCACATTTTTGTCCAGCTTGCTTGGGACTCCGAAGTTTTCCAGGAAGGGACCATAGGACAAAGTCTAAATGGAGGAAAACTTAATACTTATAAGGAGCTATGCAACCTAGCAAATGAGATGGGGCAGCCTGATTTAATTTACAAGTTTATGGATCTTGCTAATCATCAAGCTGCTTTAAATTCGAAGAGAGGTGCTGCTTATGGTTTCTCTAAGATAGCAAAGCAAGCTGGGGATGCTCTTCAGCCACATTTACACTTATTGATTCCAAGGCTTATTCGATATCAGTATGATCCTGAGAAGAATGTGCAGGTAAAGACTCACAGTTATCCATGCTATGTGCAAATATATTGTTCACTGGTTTTTTCCATACCTTTTGGCCCAATACTTCAAAACATATTTTACACAATATTACAGGATGCAATGGTGCGCATATGGAAATCCCTTATCACAGACTCAAAGAAAACTATTGATGGTCATCTAGACCTTATTGTGGATGATTTATTGACACAATGTGGATCAAGGCTTTGGCGTTCACGAGAGGCTTCCTGTCTTGCCCTTGCAGATATTATTCAAGGACGGAAGTTTGATCAGGTAATGAATTGTTATTATTTTCAATATCTCTTTTTCCTAATGAATCAGAAGTGTTGATATGTGGTATTGGCATGAAGTATTGTACAGCTTTGCCATTGCTAAAAATAAAATGTAATTAAGCCTCACTCTCCGTTCCTTCCTGTTGTTAACCATATCAATATGTTTGACAAAAAAATATTTAAGTTCTCAATAAGTTTATTAGTTCTTTGACAATGATTTGATGTTTACCACAATTTTGAGCATTTTTGTTGAATTACATTTTGAACTTAATCTTTATGGAGAGAAACCCTTTTTCCTTGCATTGCAAAATGACCTTTATGGTTCGTTGAAAGGCATTATTCTTCTTGGACGAAAATCTCCTATTTTAACAGGAGAACATACCCAATCCAAAATAGTTTGAAATAGCTGGTGCTCCCCCTGATGTTAAGGGACATATTTTATGTTTCGCACTTAGTTCCAGCATACATTTTGACTGACTGTACAAAACACTAGAATATTGGTGGAATGATAGGAATCTTCTCAGTTCTGGTTCTTCCTTGAGGCATAAGTATCATGGACTTCTATAGATGAAAATCTAATAGCTGGAGGGAGCAAAATCAGAAGTTCAGAGTTGATAGATAATGTGGTGACTATATGCATTTATGATCCAATACGAACTAATAGTTTACCTATATTAATCCAGATTGGGAAGTATTTGAGACACATATGGACCGCAGCATTTCGTGCCATGGATGATATCAAGGAGACTGTTCGGAATGCTGGTGACAAGTTATGCAGAGCTATAACTTCAGTAACAATACATTTTTGCAATGTATCCCTCTCTGAAGTGTCAGAATCACAGCAAGCCATGGATATTGTGTTGCCTTATTTACTCAAAGAAGGCATTTTAAGTAAAGTTGATAGTATTCGTAAAGCATCAATTGGAGTTGTTATGAAGCTAGCTAAGGTTTGATATCTTTTATCTGACTAATGTTGTTTTGCCTGCTCAAATTTCTGGAATTTTATTGAATTGTTATCTTTCTCTTGCATTGAGATCTGTTCCTTATTAAGCTGCTTTGAGTTCCATTTGTTCCTCTTGAGATAGTAAAATCTTGTTTCAACCCAATCATAGTTTTACAAAATCCTTGCTGCTATCTGCATTGAAACTATTTTTTGTCACATCTTTATTTAGTGACAAATCTGATTTAGTAGTCCTCTGTCTCCCCTTTTATCAGAAAAGGTTGTTTTCTTCATCTATCATATATACTACGGAGGTATCTGTCATATGCATCTTATTTACAGGGAGCAGGAATTGCACTCCGTCCCCATCTGGCAGATTTGGTCTGTTGCATGCTTGAAAGTTTGTCAAGCCTGGAGAACCAAGGGCTAAATTATGTTGAGGTATGGAAACTTGCACCTAATCTACCTAATCTACTATTTTACAAATTGTTGGTTTGTTAATTGCCTTTGGACCTTTTCCTTATTTCCTTCTTGCTTACACACTTTCTCTTATAGTTGCATGCAGCAAACATTGGACTGCAAACAGAAAAACTCGAAAATTTGCGGATCTCAATTTCTAAAAGTTCTCCTATGTGGGAAACTCTTGACCTATGCATAAATGTTGTTGACACGCAATCCTTAGAACTGCTTGTTCCTCGTCTTGCCCAGATGGTGCGGTCTGGGGTTGGCCTTAACACAAGGTTTTTCTTCAAGCCATCTTTACAGTCAATTTATGCATGGTCTGCTGCTTTTGGTCATTTCTTTTATTCATTTGTTGGCATCCAATATTTGCTTATTCTTGTAGGTTGGTCAAAGTCATTAGAGACTTCTTGAAGGAACAACTTGTGAAGGATAAAAATGTTATATGAGTGTTTCTTAGGATTTAATGGTGTGACTATCCCTTTTTTCTGTCCAACATATATATAATATAATATTTTAATTTTTCTTGGAAGAGAATAAATCGATTCTGGCTTAAGTTTGGCGTTCTCTTTCTCCAATATAAAGTTTTCAACAAACATGGCAGGGTCGGGGTGGCCAACTTTATCAGCTTACTGGTTCAAAAGGTTGGGTCTGATATCAAACCATTCACGAACATGTTGTTGAGACTTCTGTTTCCTGCTGTGGAGGAGGAGAGAAGCGCTGCAACTAAACGTGCCTTTGCAAGTGCTTGTGCATTAGTGTTGAAGCATGCAAATGCCTCTCAGGCACAGAAGTTAGTTGAAGATACTATTGCCCTACATACAGGTGACAGAAATGGACAAATGTCTTGTGCAGTTTTATTGAAAAGCTTCACATCTGCAGCCCTGGATGTTATAAGTGGTTATTATGCGGATATTATACCTGTCATCTTTATCTCAAGGTATCAGGACTAGTTTTTCTATTGATATTTAATATCTTGTGCTTGTCTTCATATATAATATAATGTTATCTGCTTCTGGATTTGTTTTTTGCAGATTTGAGGATGAGAAGAGCATATCGAACATATTTGAGGAATTGTGGGAAGAAAATACTAGTGGGGAGCAACTCACCCTTCAGTTGTACATGAAGGAAATAGTTTTTCTTATTTGTGACATCATATCATCATCATCATGGGCAAGCAAGAAAAAGGTAGGCTATAGCATTCTCGTGATTGAAAATCTTTGTTTTTGATAGCTAGAAATCTGGAGATGTTCCTGAATGAGCAATTTGCACTACTCATGTATCTATTGTTTAGATCACATTTTGTGAGTTTGCCATATGGATTACATTGGCACTTGTCTTTTATCTTTTGACTCGCAGTCAGCTCAGGCCACTTGCAAGCTTAGTGAGGTCTTGGGTGAATCCCTATCTCCTTATCATCAAGTTTTGGTCCAGTCTCTTATGAGGGAGCTTCCAGGTCGTTTATGGGAGGTTAGAAATCTGTTGTGAACTCTCTCAATAGGGATTTATTGAACTGAAATAGAAATAGGATACATGAAGGATGTTGAACAAACCAACTACACAAATGAAATACAAAATGGGATTTTCTGTCTTTAGAAGTGCCAGTTGACATATTTTTTGCCTTACTAGCAATTCAATAAAGTTGGCCCCAGCCTTCTAGTGGGACCCATTATTTTCTTAAAATCTTTCATGTGAGTGCTGCTTGACAAAAGGGGGCAAAGAGTGCTCATTGCAACAACCGTGGCCTTAAGTTAATAATGACTTGGCTGACCACCGAAGAACCTTCCAGGGGGGACTTTTACCGTTTTTTCAACTATACCAGCACCTTTCTTATTTCAAGTTCTTGCAGGGAAAAGAGGCTCTTCTATATGCACTAGGTGCTCTTTCGAAGTCTTGCCACAAAGCAATTTCTGCTGAAGACCCTGGTACTCCTGCAGCTATTTTGAATCTATTATCATCTGCCTGCACAAAGAAGGTCAAGAAATACCGAGAAGCTGCACTTTTGAGCCTTAATCAGGTAAACTTTATTTTGAAAAATGTGCATCAATCAGAGAATTTCTCTCCCACTCAGAATCTATTGGAACTGACCTTAATGTTTGAGCTTGTACGACTATATATACCTTCTGGCTTTAGTGACCATTCAACATTTTCATTTGGGTGTGGTTTCTTTGTTAATTGCAGGTCATAAAATCATTCAAGATTCCAGAATTTTTTAATGCTGCCTTTCCATTACTTTTTGATATGTGCAACTCCACCAGTTCAAAAAAGTCTGGACAAACTACACTGGGAAATCATGCTAATCAAGCAGGTTCTTTCATAAACCTTGTCTTTATCCAGCTTCTGTGATTGAGTATTGCTTTGCAGTTTTCAGCTTTTCTTGAACTTCAATAAATCAATTGCTTATGTCTTCTGCTAAATTTACTGCATGCTTTTTATCCTGTATCCTTGGCTCTTTAATTGTACTTTGATGTTGACTGGAAATCTCCTTACATATATACGTATTGGTTGTGTCTTAAAGCTAGTCTCAAATATTCTCTCAAGATATCTTAACTCGCTGAGAATCAGGTCTCTCTCATACATTGTTTCGACTAACTTAAGTGGAAGCTATTTTTCTAATTGTTTTCACTACCTTTGACTTCCTTGAGAAATGCGTTTTTGTAATTACTTAAACAGTTCCACGGGTCATTTCCTGGTTAATTTCTTGCAGAATCTGATAGATCAGAGGAGGCTTCTGTCCCACTGGACAAAGTTTTGGATTGCATCACTTCTTGTATCCATGTAGCTTGTACAATTGACATTATCAAGGAAAATGAAAACTTGAAGCATATCTTTGTCATTGCCCTTTCCCCTGAGTTACCATGGACGGGTATCTACATCTTTACTGAACTCAGCTTCCCCAGTGAATTGAGATTTCTTGGTGTGCTCATTTATTGCTCCTTTATGGCAGTCAAAACTTCAGCCTTTCTGTCAATCAAGGAACTCTGCTCAAGGCTGCGTGACACTTTGCATGATTCTGAGGATACTCCTCAACATGCAAGTGTAGCATCTTTAGTTAATGAGGTACCTTTTTTGTATATGATTTTCTGCATCCTCTTGATGCGATATTAATGAAGTTTCTTTATTGACTGGCTACTAAAAAAAAAAAAAGTTAATGAGGTACCTAATTTTGTTTTCGATTTCATCTTCCTTTAATCCAAACAGAATGACTCAATCTACAGTTTTCTGGCCAAGGAAAATAGTCTTTCCAATTTTGCTAGATAGATTTTCATCCTAAAAGCGTAAACTGCTAATACTTGAACGAATCATGTACATAAAAACATAATTAGAGCTGCAGTTAAAGGTAGGTTCCAGAAATGGACTGAAAGATGTTGGTGACTTGAAACTGAAACATGCACTTACATACTTAATTCTTGCTCATAAACTCGTTTAGCCTTTGTTCTCTCCAGTTTACCTGTAAAATATAGAGAAATGGTCTGATGCTTTTTCAATTCATCTCCAGTTGTTTCACTTGGTGTCCCCGAAAGTGATTGAATGCATAAGCACGATCAAGATAGCTCAGGTACATAGTATGTATATGCGTAATGTTCTCTCAAATGAGACAGAAAGATGGTATCTCTCAATTTACGTCCTCTTCTGCTTTGGCCTCGAATGCAGGTTCATGTCAGTGCCTCGGAATGCCTTTTAGATCTCAGCACACTATTCCGGCAGCTTCCCACCATGTATTGGACAAACGCTGCTTTCAAGAGTGAGCTGCTCCATCTATGTGAGGTGGAGAAGAACGAGGAGGCCAAGTCCTTGCTCAGAAAATGCATCACCATGCTGGAAAAACCAGTAGAAGCAAGTCACGAAGCCCCATGACCCAGATCAGAAAGGCAGCAGGCCTCGGGTCTAGGCCTCTGATGAGAAGTTGACTTGACTTTTGGTACCCAATATTCTTCTGGTAAGCGATCCCTCTCTATGCTACGGCGTAGTCCTCTTGATACTTTCTAGAGCCCACGGGTTGCCTCCTGTGGTATGTTACAGCGTTTAACTATGTATGTGTTGAGAACATGTTACTATCGACTCTGATTCTGTTGGTAACTCTTGAGATTCCTCACCTTATATGACTCGCCGGGAAGAGTCGAGATTTTCGTTTGTTCAACTGATACTCATAAGAAACTATCGGATGGAGAAGATCGAAATGAAGGTGTCAATACCTCCTTGTCAATGTGGTTGAAAATTGCTGGCTCGTTGTGAGTGGAGTAAATGTGGTAACCAATATGGTTCGCTCTTAAGACGAATGGAGGGCTGCGGAGTCCCCGAGCTGGCCTGTTGACTTGGAGACTAGGCAGTATATGATATAACTCGGTACCAGGGTTTGTTGTTCCCATCATGCTCAGACGCCTTTAGCTGACGGATCCTTCTGCGAGGGTAGGAAAAAATCGTGTTTGTTCTCCGGGGAAAGGGAAGAAAATCGGAGTCGTCGTTATGGGCAAACAAGTGAGGCCCGCTGAATGCTCAGGCCCAAGCCTAAAATAGGCCTAATGATCAAGCCCAGCTCAAGTCTAGAAAGGCCCACTAAACCAGTGGTTCAAGCCCAAGGCCCATAAAAGTAGCCGGGTGAACATGATCAAGTTAAAAGCGAGGCCCACTGATTGATCAGGCCCAAGCCGAAGACAAGCCCAAAAGCGGCCCAGCATCATCAAATCCAGCTGAGTCCAAATGGGGCAAGGCCTATCACCGGTTAGGCCCAATCCAATTAGAAATCCCAAGAAGCCCAACAACATTAAGCCCATATTAAGCCCAATAACACTGCTGAGCTTGACAATCAAGGCCTACTGACCTGTTAGGCCCAAGCTCAATAGTAACTCCAAAAAGGCCAACAATATTAAGTCCAGTTGAAGCCCAAAGACACAGCTGAGCTACGAATGATTAGGCCCAAGACCATAACAGACCCAACCCCATCAGGTCCAGCTGAGGTCCGAAACGCAGCTGGGCTTTTCAACAGAACCCGAAGGAGAAGAGCGGGCCGATTGTAGGCGGAGGCGAGGCGGAGTCGGAGCTGAGTCGAGCATGGAGGAGCAAGAATTCAGGCGCCTCCTTCACCTGTTTCCCGCGGTCCGATCTCGCGATGGTGTCGTAAGCTCTGTATCTCTCCCCCTCTCTCAGCTGTTGTGCATTCGATTCTCTATTTGTTCCTTTGATTCTTCACCTCAAGCCAAATAAGGTTTCAATTGGGAGGGCTCTTTGGTTCCCATAGTTGCAGTTTAAGTATAGGCGTCTCCGCCGTCATTGAACCTGTGACAATCCTCTTTGTCATTGATCTGGCACCTCTACCAGAGAGCATAGTTAGAGGGACCCGCAATTTGAGAATTGCTTGCTTGTTTGTGTCCCTGTGATGATGTCTTGTTTAATCCGGTGGATTTTTGTTGGTGAAATGAGCTGTTGTTGTACACCCTAGAATTATATGCGAGGAATCGGATTATATCTATGTAGAGTTTAGCTGACTCTAGTTTGCCAGTTCTGGCGAGTCTTTTGCTCTATTTTTCTTTTGGCCGGGGGGGAGGGGGGATGGGTGGGGGGGCGCGGGGCGTGTCCTCTCGAAGTTTGTTCTTGCCTTTTCATTTGTCTTATGGCTGTGGAATTATTCCATCGAAATACTCGATCAACGTCGCCGCCTTCACATGTGTAAGTGTACACTCATAAAGAACTGACATTGACTGTCAGAGTATTTGGTTTGACAAATTGTCTTTGCTGAAACTTGTTTACAACTGTTGAATTATTACGTATTGTGCCTGCATACATTGGAGATACTCAGAATCAGGAAATAATCTGAATCTTACATGCATCACGTCTGTGTCAACAGCCGTATTCTCGGAGAAGCTCAAGTTGGCTACTCCGGAGGAGGTACTCCTCTACGTTTCATAGTATTATAACTTGCATCGCCTATTCTAGGTAGTAGGCTATAATCAGTTCTCAGCTTGTACTTACTGCATTTTGAATCCTTCCCATCAGAAAACACGAGACTTTAGATCTCTTTGCTAGTATGGGTTGCTGAAATAATTTCTTGAATGCTCTCCTTCCCATGACTTGTAACTGCAGAAGTAGCAGCCTATAATTTAAACCAAGCATTTTTTAGACGACTGAAAACCCTGAATTAAAAATGCAAATATGATAGTTTACCTATAACTTAAAAAAGGTGATAGTTATCTCTAGAAAAGGTTTTCTGTGATGCCGATCACTGAACTTGTTTCTGATGTGTGGGACTCTTCCCCGTAAATTATTGAGAGTTTCACGAAATATCAAGGAGCCTAAATCTAACCCCAATTTAACAAAATTGGAGGAGTAAAACTAATTTCTTGTTTCTGGTTCTTTTATGTCAGGTTGGAAAGTCAGAAGCTGATCGATTCTGCAGCACCTTCAGACAACTTCACCAGAAACTGGTAATAAAATAAAAGCACACACTTCTCTTTCCTCAGACTTGCATCTCTGTTATATCACTATTTGCAGCTCAAACCAATTTGTGCATAATCCTGCAGGTCTTTGAAAAACTGACCCTGCATGCTGCCCATAACTTCATAAACTCTAGAAATTCTAAGGAATAGTTTCTCGTGGAGCGCCGCACTTCTTCACAGGGTTGTAGGATTGCTTTTGCTATCTACTGAAATGGTCTGTCAGACATGAGCCCAACCCTGGCCCGAAAAAGAAGAAGAAGAAGAAGAAGAAGAAGAAGAAGAAGACGAAGCATGAGCCAAACTCATTAATGATTTACTACTCCCACACTGTTTGATATATTTCCACCGTTTACTCAACAATATGCAGACCAGACCATGCTTGTGAACGGGCTGCACTTGTCTATATCTTGAAGCCCATGTTAGCAGCCAAGTCCTGGCTTCAGTTATGGCCATTCAATACGTCTGAGACGTGTATGGGCAACAGATTTTTCGCGTCTAAATGATGGTTGCCCCGTGACTGGAATTCATGCTACTTGCCATATAGTCTTTATCTTCTGAGAGCAAAGTAGGGAAATTCGTGAAGGAACCCTCCACGGGACTCACGAGGTTACATATGTATATTTTACAGATGAGGTTGCGATTTCCCCACCTGGTTTCCCATTTCTTGATAGGAGTGGAAAGAAACAGGAAGAGGTTTTCCAGCCTTTGGCATAACCGGAGACTCATTTTCCTCAGCCTGACAACCTCAGCATGTGGATCCTAAGTAATTGCAATTTGTATATATATTTCTCCGACTTGCATGGCATCGTTTGCTTTGCTACCTTCGCATGTCCTCTAACTACTGAGGGGGAGAACTGAACAACAACGGTGGGCTTCTTGCCGCAGCCGTCAATGGTTGGAATCCGACGGTGACTGAGTCATCGCAGTGGACCAAATTACGAATCAAATGACCTCTCTACGGTCTCCTAAAACCTGAAAATGTAGCCATCAACATACAGACACATCGTCCACATATTCTATTCGATCCTTCAGCATAACCTTGACCCACAAATCTCACTCCTCACTTCTCGGTCAAATCCCAGCATAAAGCTTCGACCTTTGACAGCATTCTTGTCGTCGGAAAGGTCGGGCTACCGGAGACCACCCATATTTATAGCCATTTCTCATTCAGAAGCTCAGGAGAGACAAAACTCGAAGGAAGAAGCTTCATCCTCTTACCTCCAACCCTGCTTTAGAGCTTCGATCTTAGCCCCTTCTATGGCGTCCGATGAAGGTGTCTCATTCGAGTCCTACTTCTTCAGCGCGCCCAACAGCCCACAGAGGCTGTCCGTGGACCCTAACGTCGGTCGAAGGCAACGTCATGCCGCTGAAACCGCCACCAGGTTTCCCGACACTCGGTCGAAGGCAGCCGCAGCCCCGGCGGCGCTCCCTCACCCAGGTCCCCGAGGAACCCTTTCACCCGGAGGAACCTGTGGAACGACGACGACTTCGACCCCTTCGTGGCTGCCCTCGAAAGCGTCAGGGAGGAAGCGGGAGGAGGGGATGAAACCCACCGGTGGGCTCGGTCTCTGTCGCCATTTCGTGTCGGCGGAGACCCAACGGTCCAGTCCGAACCGGGAAGCCCCGAACTTCACATGGACCTGTCCGGTTCATCGTACCCAAATTGGCAGCCCAACAAGGATATATCCGGCCCAATTTACCCAAATGCAAGGCCCATGGGCCTAGGGGCTGAGCAACATGAGGTTTCTGATGAGGAGCAAGTCCACGAGCAGTGATGAAGAAGCCGCAGGCGGCAATGGATCCAAGAAGAAGAAGGATTTGCTCAGAAGACCGAGCCTTCCACGGCGGGAATAACAGTAAGAACCCTCCACCACCTCCTCCTCCTCCCGGGCCATGACGAAGGTGATAGCCCCACAGTGCAGGCCTAGGCTGTTCCTCTGCTTGGGCCACGGTACACGGAGTCTTTCTTCGGTGTGTGGAATGGAGGGCGAATCTCTTCGGGCTGAGTCGAACCTCCTCCATCCCCTAAAACACGGTTCTTCCGCTAATGGGTCTGTGTACGATACGATGGAATGGGAAGTGAAACTAAAGAAAGCATCTCCTTACACATGGCGTTACCGAGAACATCGACACAGCAGATACGGTTCCCTGTGTCCCTTCTTGGCATGCTGATTGACTGATGAATGCATTGAGAGCACTACTACCGATCATTATCTAAAAGAAAAATGCTCTTCTTGTCATATGTATATATTCATTCACATACACTTACTATTGGGGAGAGGAATACTTAAATAATCAGTATACACTAAAATAATCGTTGCTGACAGTTATGATGTGCAAGCTTAGCTTACGCTGAAGAGTGAAGAGGCTTCAGCCTTCACCTGCCCAAGTCTAATGCTTCGTTGACCCAGAGGAAAGAATTACAGCGTGTGAGCCGCTCATCAAAGAGCAATCAACTAGTGCTGCTTCTCCGTGCTTGCTTTTCATACTTATTCCTTGTCGCTGAATTACGGCTCAGCAATCTCTGCATCAATGGCAAGCTTCTTCCGAGCCCAACTCACATGGATCCTCCCATGGGCAGCTCCGGTACCCCCGGGGATGTTCGGGTGTTTCCCCGCCAAGAACTCGGGAATCGGACGTGGAGGCTACGGACTCGATTGATGGGTTCACTCCAAGACTTCAGCGGGCCAAAGCCGCTTCCATGTGGAAATCTCGGCCTCGCCGTCGAGCTTTCTTATTCCTCCGTAGAACCCATCAGCCTCGTCGCCTTCCTCCCGGTGGTTTCTCCTGTCGACGGTTGTCTGTCTCCATCTAGAACCCGGGGCGTATTGATTGAACTGGAGTGCCACCGTGTCTGCTCATTGTCATTTTTCAATCAGTAACTCTAATTGCTCAGACATGATGATTTAGAGCAAGAGGAAGTCATCGATTTCATGAATTAGAAGTGCTCAACCACAAATCTCTCTCTCTCTCTCTCTCTTTTATGTCACAAAATTCTGCATATAGGTCCAGGTGCAGAGAGCATCTTCTGCATTGTCAGCTGTCACTAAGACCATGCAAACAATAACAATTTAATAGATCTCATGCGCCTGAAAGTTCTTTGTCGGCTAGTTTCGACACCGCCTAATGCGTCCACAGCAGGCATTGCCACCGCAGAGAGGGACCATTTCACATTTTTTTGAAGTGCTGTGGGGGTTAGTATGGTCTGACACATATAATGAAATCCATTCAATGTAATGATGCTGCAACGAGAAGATGGTCATTGGTTCATCAGAAATTAAAGTAATAGAGAAAAATCTAAAAGTCGTGATAGCTGCAGCCCACATTGGAGGATTCTAACTAGGGCTAGGAAAAGAAGCCAATAGGAGAGCACTTGAGTTCTTTCAATGTGGTTGGCAATAAATATTCCACTGAGACACAGGCTATCACATTGTTGGAGAAAAACACGACATGCTGACAGTGACCTGTCTCGGGGGACCAATCATGCAGACAAAACTAGTGGTCCTCGCTCCCCATGGAAAAATTTGGCACTCAAGGGACAGCAGCCAAAGAAGGGGGCTGTCTATTCTTGTGAAAGTACATGATACCGTATTCCAAAAAACTAAGGATGGCCAACTTGCGTATGGGCTCTATTCCTTACTGGTAAAGGAGAGACCATAAAATGGGGAAGCTCAGGATGATTTACTGGAGCAACCATACATCACAAAAGAACAAAATTTTGTGCAAGACCAGAAGATAAGAGGAGAAGGGCGATTTGACTTACCACTGTCATGACATCGACAGTAAATCTCACTCCCATCACAAGATTCCAAGTGGCCGACAACACCGTACCACCAGCCTGAAATGGAAGTTACATCTGATCAAGCTCTGGACCATCAAAATTTTTTGTTTTTTTTTTTTATTTTAATTTTTTTAACTTAATCTTCTCTTGATCAGTTGATTATAGAAAATCCTTTCTTCAGGGCTTTCCTGTAGTCAAAAGAACAACTAAATGGGAGAAATTATGCAAGCACAGACAATTGTCCCACTGCTTCCCCTTTTTTTTTCTTTTGTAAATTTAGTATTTATTAATAGATAATCAACTGATTCCAGCACTGCAGAGGCCCACAGGGGTTGTCCAACTAAAATAGAACACTGATTAATAATAAGAGAATGAACACAGCTATCGCATCCCCACGTTTTTGGTCAATAGAAACTTGATTGTGTGGGACAGGTCATCAGCGATAGCTAACTGAAGCTGGACAAATTCAGTTAACTGCTTTTTCTCCAAAAGTAACAAAGACAGGACATGTGAAGCATCTTTTGGGATATTGAACGGTTTTCGCACAGTTGATGAATAAATCTTTGATGCTTCAGTTTAGACTTCTCTCTCCCTCTAGGAAATTCAGTATAGACTGAGGAAGAGTGAAGAGAAATGGACAAAGGAAACAGCTGGCAATGAACCAAAAACAACCTACTTCATAAATCCCCACGACTGCAATAAATAAGAAAGCTGGAACAATGTAATGAGATTTCCATTGGAACTGCAAGAGAATGAAAAATTACCATAAGGGAATTCTTTGTTTCTTCTCCACTGTATCTCAATGTGATCACCAGGCCTCAAGTCACTCAAGCAACTAGACATATGGAGATCGTCAGGAGGTGCATCAACTGGCGGTGCTCTTAGTCTATCCCATGTCACGCCACTTTCTATTGCAGCTGCTCTCCTTCCATGCGGTGGATACCTATATGAGAGCAAAAGAGCAAGGAACTCAGCAACCATCGCTTATATTTATCTGAAACTATTAGCATGCAGAACAATTTTCTGAGAAGCCCAGGCCAGTCCTCTGATTGATAGAAAACAAAAGAACCGCCAATCCTACGAGAATTTATGGTAAAAGGTAACTGAATCTCAGGGGTTCATGCGTTGTTATAGAAAAATATAGAATTTCTTAAGGAAGCCATATAACAAGATTACCTTGCCTGAAAAGTGTCAGTCCGAGCATCATAGCTAAGCTCTGCATCATAGCATGACAACATAAATCCGACGTGCCCATTCTGCAGAGAAGATGGGGCAAGTAGGGCTATATCAGACAAAGCGTAAGAGAAATCCAACTTCAGAAGAAAAATGTTCTCAACCCTCTAGTTATAGTAAAATTTTAGCAAGCAAACTCCAAGTTCTCGATGCATTCTGTAACAGAACCAAAAGAAGTTCTTATTGCATGCAGATGATGGAACCAAACATACCTCACGGTTATAGACCTGGGCAGGTAACCAGAACTTGCCAGTCTCAAGGGCGAGGTACCAAGACATTATTGTATCAGTGGGCTGGGAAATCCTCTTCTTTTCACTGTTATCAAGTTTAGACTTGATCAATGAGAAAGGAAGCACGTTCAGAAGCTTCATTAGCCCCTTTTGCTTCCCTTGCTTGGGACCTCCACAATCCCTTCTCGCTGCAACAAACCGCTTCCACTCTCTGTAAGCTGCTGGGCCAATAACTCTTCCCCATTTCTGGTTCAAGTGCCTTTCCCAGAGGTAATCACTAATACACCTCTTCCTCAGAGAACTACACACACTGGCCATGCTAAAAAGCCCTCCTGGTGGAAGCCTCTCAAGGATGCATTCCAAGGCCAATTCAGGCAAGTCCAACACTGACATCTCTTCGTCTGTCTCCGTCACATTTTCTACTTTGGAATCGAGGCATGCCTTCTTTAGGGACATCTTAGATGGTATTTGACACATGTGGCTCCTACAGACGCCAAAACTTACCAATTTTGAGGAGGAAAGGATGGACAAATCTTTCAAAAACAAGAAGGAAGAGAGTGTTAACTCACTTGCCCATGAGGGGAGGGACTTGAGATGAAGGGACGTTAAAAAGAGGATGAAGGAAAAGCAAGTGAAGAAGAAGCAAAGCAACATCAGAAAAGGTGAGTTCTCTTGTGGCTCAAGCTCAAGTCTGGCATAAATGATAAGGCGAAGGATGAATTTGAGGGAACCAATAGTGGAATAAGTTATGGAGGAAGATGGGTTATCTGTTTTCTCTTGCTAAGCTGTGATGACTGCTTCCTTAAAAAGAATGTGTTCTTAGTCAAGCCTGACGAAACGCACCAAACCCACTCGGTGGGCCTCCTCGATAAAGAGGTCTAATCAGAAAAGAGGTAAATTTGGGGCATTTCAAGGGGAAGAACTCTCTGAGAAGCTACCGTAGCCAATTCACAGGCAAGAGAAGCTAACAGGAAGATCTTGTTCTTCCCTGTAGCAGTTTTAGTCGGCTTCCAATAAATTAGCCGATCGTACACAAATCGTCGCCAGCTGTCATCCAAAATTTTATAAAGGCCACCTGGAGATTCTTGAATTAGTGGAAAAATGCTGTCTTCTTTGGATGAATAAAGATAAGGTGGCTGCTAAGATGTGGGGCACCCGGGCTTCCAAGTATGCGCACCTTAAACGTGAAAATTTCGAGAAAGAGATGCCCAAGTCCAGATACAGAGACCCATATCTAACAAAATCTCTGAAAATGGGGATCTTTCTCCGCACAATAGCACAGATACAGGACTAACACCCATGAGGCATATCTGAGTAGATGGTATTGAAAAGAACTTGTCCAAAGACCGACCTCTCTCTAGGCGCCGGCTGTTTTCTCGGTCTGTCTGTGAGGCAAAACAGCAAGCGGGTAGTGGGTGGGGCCAAGCGATAACAAGCTCAGCTGCTACCGCTTATGCACGGTGGGGAAATGGGCGGCTGCGGTTAGAGGAACAATTCCCCGGAGTGTTGTCGTTAACGGAAGTTGAAACCGTTCGGGCAGCTAACGGCACACAGTTACCTGCGAGAGCCAAGAATTCTAACGGAATGTACCGACGGGTGTACTACGTTGCATCGATATTTCTCACCCCTTGATACGTACACAATCTTGAATCGGCCAGGAGAACATTTAATTATATTTTTCCGATATTAATTTAAAAAATTAAAATTTCCGGATATTCATCAAACAAGTAATTCGTCTAAATGGGTTTATTCACGATATATTGCTCAGTAGAAGAGGATTATATATATATTGCAAATTAAGTTTTTACTGTTCAGTTTTGATGGCGTGCATTTGTATGTATCCTTTGACTTTGACTAGTCGAGAATAGGCATGACAAAATTCCACCCGGCACGATAACAACGTGTTAGGTCAGGGCTTATCGAGCTGTGCCGTGCCGTGCTAGGTAATTTTATTAGGCGTACTGGGCCTCATGATCTTTGGGCCGAGCTAACATGATAGTCCGATTAAAAATTTTTTTTTTTAAAAATCTAATAGATTATAAGACACTATTGAAGAATAAAATGATTCATATTTGTGAGCTCACTTATAGTTGCAGACAAGTCACGATCAAGGAAGATTATCGTACTATCAGGTCAAGTCAGGATTGTCCATGTCTTATTGTAGCGTGCTGATACGGCTCAATAAGATCAGGCCGCCACGATTTGCCACCTCTAGTCAAGAATAGGAATAAACAATAGAACCGATTCCTTAAAACGAGTCGACCGCATCATCCTTACGAGATTGACAAGTTTCAAGCCAAATTATTAACCCTACATTAATCAATTAAAGCAAATAAAATCAAATTTAATATCTTATATTATAAAATTTCCTGGAGTAGTTATCACAATATAATTAGACTAAATATAAGCTATATTTTGAAAAAAAAATTCAATTCTCGACATTTGACCTATCATTTATGTCTCATTAAAAATTTAAGATGCCTTCTAAGCATGTGCAAGCATATGTTTGTGGTCTTACCAAGAGGTTATGTAATAAAAAAATCAAACTCATAATTTGATAGGTTATATATAAGCACTATACCCACTTAGATTTACTTTTTTTAACTCGGATTAATAAATTTTAAATGTGAGAAAATCAAAATAAGGCGTTTTGATATTCTCTCTTTAAAAAATTAATACTTTGGCAAATATTGCTATCAAAGTTACACTCCTTTTAATTGGAGTTTTACTCATAAGAATCGTACAACCATCGATTTGTAGATGGTGAATTATCATGGAACTAAATTGTGCCCCCACTGCACGCTTTCCTTCGATGGACAGGCCCGACATAAGAGAATTATAAAAAAAAAACAATAAATAGATACGTGCGTAAAAAAAAGTATAAATAATTTTAAAAATTAAAAAATAAACAAAAATCGTTGGCTTGATTTCACACACAGCTGCTTTAAGGGCCACATTTCGGGAACAGTCTCCCAAGTCATACGCAGCGTGGGATGGCGGTTTTCATTTATGACCCAAATGTAAGTAGTCGGGTGAGGCTAGCTGCATTTTTTTTTTTATATTGGTGGTGTTTATTTGTAAAGCAACAAATAAAATGCATGTATATGATTAATTAAGGAAATATTTGTGTAAAAATAATTAAGAAGAAAAGGTGAATATTCTTTTATGTATATAAACAAGATCTTCTAGATCTCGGCACTTCTCTTTTGATGGGCACTCGACTGGTGGGGGAATAATTTAAAGTGCTCGTTGTTAATACATGGCACGAGAGTGCACCTCCCAATTGTATTTTTAATTATGGGAGGGATTCACGAATTTGGAAGAATAAGAGAAGCGCGAAAGTAAAGAGAATTCCATTAATGAGTACTGAATACGATCTCAAGATCGACTCATATAATTAATCACACGCCACACACACACACATAAAAAAAAGTGCGGCCTCCCCTTAGAATTGTCTCCATCGTCGATCTAAATCGATATTGATCCATGGAGTGATATTTGTTTGGATTTTTGTGAGCATTGTAAACCTCATGATGCATCACTTTCCAACTATATAAAACGTAAAGGGATGCAAATGGTGCAACCTTTGTCCATAAATTCTCCCTTTCTTTCTTCCTACACAATCTGCTCTTTACGGATTTTTATTATTTGTGAACAGTGCATATTCAAGTTGAATAGTCTCATTAGAAAGTAAAAAATATATATTTTTTAATTATGAATTTATTCCATTCATAAAATTCGGATTCGATATTTTCTTTATAAATTAGATAAGAGAGTCCAAAGTAAGTCTACCATTTCTATTGTGACTAAGACTCATGGGTTCCCTTTTATCTCAAAAGAATCACTGACTAAGCCAATGGATCGTGGTGTGTTTGCCAAAAGCACAGCATCAGGCTTTATTTAAAGAATTCTTCACCGTATCTTCATCTTCATCCTCTTGGCCACTCTTCTTTGTAAATGGACACGGCATACACGTTGCCATTGCCTTTTTTTTTTATATTTTTACGTGCACTACGCATCTCTTTTACGTCAATTGACATCTTCAATCGGCTTGATTCAATGGCCAAGTGAAAACTTATATTGCTGAAACGCCAGCAATCTGAAAAGGTACAGAAAGGTAGTCCCGCTCCTAATGGCCCGGGAATTTATGGTATATCGATTACACGAAGTTTTGGTTAAAAGCCCGAGTGTAGATTCGATGAGTATGATGAACTTAGAGTAGTAAATGTGTGGAGTTACAGTGACACGTTCGAATGGTCGCACTATTTCATCGACCAAGGCGGCCCATTCCGACGCCCTGGGATTGATTAGGCCGCAGATCCAAACCCCATGTCACTGTTTGTTTGGGCCGGTCGAAAGCTTTCCAGCTTCGCCTACGGCTCGATCGAGGAGGGGTGACTTAGTCGATCGGGGCACAGGCGGAGCTGCCCAGTTCTAACCCGAAGCATATGTGATGAGCATATACAGACCAAGAAAGTCAATATATTGGAGAGATGATTTCGAGTAGGCTTTTCACATCGGATCAACTGATTAAACCCAGCAGAAGGCTCACAGCCCATCCTACAATATTTAATCATATGGAGTCAAAGTCCACTCGGGCATGAAAGAAAAAAAATACCCAGCCCCAAATCAGTTATTGAAGCCCGATGTTAGAGCATGCGTGGCGAATGTTGGCCATGTTGCGAGTTTACATGTATCTGTAAGGTTTCTAATGACACACTTTTAAATTGGAATTTTAAAAAAAGATTTATTTTCAATACAATCAAACGATCCCAGTGCTCATACACGACAACCTCGGAGACAGTGACGATCTTAATCTGACGGTGCACATCACATGGTTTTAAGAATTTCCCCGGACCGTCGTCGTGGCCTGACCGATTGACATCCCCGTACAGTCGGTGAGCTATGTAATGGACTTAGAAGGGCAACAAGGTTTGATAACATATACTCGATGAGTTTCCCATACGTACTTTGATACGACCAATCGACCGATCCCAATCACTCAAACTTTAGATTATTCGATATCCAATTAACCAAATTTAAAATTAATTAATTTAAACTTGACTCCATTTAAATTAATGCGGTAGGATGGATATAGGGGGGAAATACAAACTTATGTATACTATCTTGGATAATTATATGTATGAATATCATATTTACATTATTATTCAAGTAAGCAGCTGATTAGTCCCATTTTCGCACTTTCCAAAATATCTCTACCAGTCATGAATTTAATAATGGAAAAAAATATTCGATTACAAAATTATTTTTTAAAATCACAATTTATTATATGTTTTATCCACCATTTTGTTATATTCAAATTAACTATTTCAATTTTAAAAAACCAACCAAATTCAAATTTCCCAAATTTACCCACATACCTTTCTAAGAAATTATTTTTTCAATTATTTAAGTACGATCAATTCGGAGATTCTAACTAATTCCATCAAGATAATATATACCGTGTGTAGCACGGACCAACATCCGGTGTAGTTATGGCCTGTACAATTTAGATTGGCATAAAGGTTGCCACAACCATAGTTTTAAAAACTAGACCGGATTGTCGGCCGCTCACCGGTCCGGTTCTTAGAAAAAATTCAATTACATTTTAAATAAGGTTAATTCAGATTGAATCGGTTGGTTCTTGATCAGACCGATAAACCTAATTAAACCGATAAAAAATTTATTAGATTTAAATTAAAAAAATAAAAATTTATTTTATTTTACTAAATCTATATTTATATTTTATGTTAAATTTTGTTTAATATAATAATTATATTAATAATTTTTATTATAAATGATATTCAAATTATGATATTATGTATATTTATTATTAATATTATTTATTAAATATAAACCCATGAACGCATGCTCACACCGATTCTAGATTCGGTACAGTTTTAAAAAACTATGACTTCAACTTAAGATTTGAGCAAACATTATAGGTGATAAATGTATTGTTTGGCTATAAAAGTCCGCTATAATTTAGTAATTACACAAGATAAAATAATTCGTTCTAGATTGTAATCATTCATCGAGCGAGTAGAGTTTTTAAATTATAATAAACTTTACAACCATTTTTCTTTACTTAGAGATTTTTAAAACGGATGCGATATTATTTATCATATACAATATTATTCTGGACAAAGAACGTTCGAGCGCCAACTTTAGAACTTTTAATTTATTATTGGTAAAATCTCTGTGCCTAAAAAACGCGCACACTTGACAGTTGGATGTTGCATAACATTTTTCTCGTGGGCTTGAAAGACACCGGGAGAGGAAGCGATGGACACGTGGAGGAACCACGGCGGTCGGTCGCTGGTGCAGTCTTTGGCCCATCACATGCGCCGCACTGCAATATCTCTCCGACAAGGAAAATTAATTAAATTAAATCTGGGAAAGATATTATTTAAAAAATTTTAATGCGAAAAAAAAGGGATATGGCAGTTACGTGGGGTCTACTCTTCTTCCCTTCCTCCAATGCAAGATTTTTTTAGAAGATAAAATCCAATTAAATTTCAATTTTTAATTTCTATCTTTCCTTTTTTTAATTTTTTTTTAAAAATAATCTTCCCATATAAACATGCTGAAAAAACTGCTCGTACGATCAGTCTCTCCTCCACCGAAAATCCTCTCCTGCGACAATCACACGCAGCATGTAAGCGCCTGCAGAGATTCAATTCACCATACGGTGGTTCTGTTTTTCCCGTCCGGATTTCGGCCCCCCTTTTTTTCCCCTCCCGGAGATTGACTCATCTTTTGCTTTTCTTTTGCTGCGTATGCGGTTTCCTTCTCAGGTGGGATAGCTGGGAGGGAGATCTGATGCACCTGAAAATCGAAGATCATGACCTCCCTTGAAGATAAAGGCACGCTCTTTCCCTAGTTTGGTTTGTGGGTCTTGCAGGGGCTGGCGGGCAACTCGGGCCGCCTTGTTGAATTAATGTGCTTCTGTACCTGTGAGGAGTGGTCAATTTCTGAAATTTCTGGAGTTGAATTACGCGAATTTTGAGTTGAACTGCTTTGTTTTTTGGATCCTAGTACAGCTCCGTGTGTGAACTTCTGGGTACGAGGTTGTTCAAACTCTGTTATTCCATGCTGTATAAGATACCGCAAGTCCTGGCTATGGGACTTTATAAGGTCGTTAGTGATCAGAGTTGCGACATGCACTGATAATGGGTTCTTGGGATTTTATCTAGGTTCTTAGTCCCCGTGTTGTGTGGGAAATGGATGAGAACAAGCAAGGGGCTTTCCACGGTTACTTCTTCCTAGGTGTGTTATAGTATATATTTTTACCCTTCCTGATGGCTTTGCAAAAGGAGAAAACCCTCCATGGGAAGATATTGGCTGATTACTGTAAGTACTCGAGTGGCATAGTACTGGTGCACTGCCTATATTTGGTTGAACTAGGTTTGATCACCCATACAATTCATAGCTCACGCTTTGAAGTATTAGCGGCATTCTTCTAGTGGTTATTGCAGATGGTGTATTTGGTTTTCATTCTTAAATCTGTCGGCAACATCATTGGGTCCTTAGCCCCTGTTGTGTCCTAGCATGATTATACCACTGTAGGTTGAATGAGTTTTGTTATGGTTATAGTTCATGGCTAAGACTTGACTCAGTCAGCAGCCTTCCTGCCCATGAGTTTTGTTCTAAATCCTGGTATAGCATTCCTCGCCCATGAGCTTCCTACAGTTTTAGGTTCATGTTTCTGAGAAATTGGGCTGTATCGTGGATCCATGAGAGGGGAGAGGGATGCAGAAGAAGATGGGTAATGTGGTGAATTTTACATATCATTCATCAAAAGAGGTACATAGTTGACAGGATTTCCATGTACAACTTCCTCTGACTACGGCACATAGTTTCATTGCATGTAGACTTAATGTTGCAAAACTCATTGAATTATCCTCTTCTGCATGGTAGTCTGGAAAATGTCCTCTCTGAGCTGCAAAAGTTCCAAATGTGGGAGCTGAGAGGACGTATGACTATTAAAGTGCACCTAGCATTATCTTTTTTCACTCAAGAGCCATTGTCTTCGTGTGAAACTTGCTACCGAGTCATCTCTAATTTCAGCTCATTGTCTGTCTATGTTTCTGTAGTGCCATGGATCTTAATGAAATTCTTCTTCGTTACTAAAAATTAGAGTAATGCACTTTACAGTCTTTACTTGGCCTTCAGCAAAAGCGCATTGAACTTTGCGTGGAATAGATGTTAGTGATTATGGTATCAGATTGTTTTTCTATTTCTTTCATTAACATAACTGTAGTTGATCTTTTCTGTGATGGGATGCACTTTGGCTGCATTTCGAGCCCTGTCTGGCTCATGTTGATGGTAGATCTTGGGATATTTTTTCTCTACGTAATCATTTATGTCTTTGCTTCAGGATCAAGGCAGAAGTACTGCAAGGCCTCAGTGGGATGCCTCCAGCCCAATCTGCTCCCCCAGAACCTGCACTACAAAGGGGGAAACTATCTACAAGACTTTTTGGAGGTTAAAGATGATATGAGTACCTTCTTAGGAGGAGGGCCACCGGTACCAAATAGAAAAATTGGTCAAATCTCCTCTTTGCCTCCTTTTGATGGGTATTATAGACCGGTTCATCACCAAGAAGTTGAAGTACGGGCTTCTTTCTATCCTGAGATTCAGAAGGCACAACAGCATAACTTTTATGTGGGTGGAGCTAACTTCTATCCTTTAAATTATGAATATGGTTTTCCCATTGAGAACCAGTTCCAGTATGTGCCCTTCAGCATGGCCTCATCTACCCAGAGTTGCAAGCAAGACAGCAGTCACTGGCAGGAGTTTCAATATTTTGTTGTGATAGATTTTGAGGCCACCTGCGACAGAGATAGGAACCCTCATCCGCAGGAAATTATTGAGTTTCCTTCTGTGCTAGTGAACAGCTCAACTGGTCAGCTTGAGGATTGCTTTCAGATATATGTGCAACCCACTTACAATCGGCATCTCAGTGATTTCTGCAAGGAGCTCACAGGGATTCAGCAAAACCAGGTAAATCTTTAAAATTAGCGTTATTAAGTCCTTCTCATCCTGCCCTTTGTTGATGCTATGCTCTGGAATTTCAATTTTATGAACGATTACAATGTTATTTTTAAATATAGCCTTCTATTAGTTAGATGAATAGATAATTAAGAATCACTTGTCTTTTCTCATGGTGGTACCTGTAATAGTGTGATGTTATTTTAACCTGGTGGTGAAAATTTACTGAATTTGGTTGGTTGCTGAATCATTATAGATTAACTCTTAGGAACTGATTCTTTCTAATTTTTTTCATTAAGAAAAAGAACTGGTTCTTTCTTTTTGAGAACTTTCTTTAATTAGTATTCGATCTGGTTTCTGATGAAGCTTGTTGACTTCAGGTGGATAAAGGTGTTCTTCTAAGTGATGCCTTGCTTATGCATGATAAGTGGCTTGAAGAGAAAGGCATCAAACTGACCAACTTTGCTGTTGTGACATGGTCAAATTGGGACTGTCGGGTGATGCTGGAGTCAGAGTGTCGATTTAAGAAGATTAGGAAGCCACCATATTTTAACAGGTATACAAGCTGAAATTTAGTGAAAAGATCTCAACATGAATTTCTTATGGGTCTCTAGTTAATGGCCTTATGATGTCTCATCTCAAGCATTTGACCTTGTAAGGGGCATTGAATATCAGTTACGTGACATTCCTGTTCTCCAAAATGCTAGGCCCTGCAGAAATGATTTGATTTCTAGATTTTTTTGGCATTATTAAAGGAGATGGACTTGAAATAACATGTTTCATCTGGCATGCATATTTGATTCCTGGGACCTTGAGACCAAGAGGAAAATTTTTTTCAAAATGCGAATTAAAGCCTGGATACCCCTGCTACCAATGTAGGACTGGCTTCACTTGGTGTCCCACATATCAGATTGGAAGGCTTGGGATTGCCTTAATGTTGATTAGGTCTGTTCACAGTTGTTGTGATATGACAATTTTGTTCATGTGGCTATCGCAATTTCTTTTTCTTTTATTGGTAGATGGATCAATCTTAAGGTTCCTTTCCATGAGATGTTTGGTGGGGTGAGGTGCAACCTAAAGGAGGCCATCCAACATGCAGGCCTAGCATGGGAGGGCCGAGCCCATTGTGGACTCGACGATGCCATGAATACAGCTCGCCTCCTGGCCCATCTCATGCACCATGGGTTCAAGTTCACCATCACTAACTCACTTGACTCTGCTTCTCCTGAGTTCCTGCCTACAGCACCACCTCTCCAGCAATCGAGAAAGATGGTCTACCAGCACCCTCTGATCCCCTCTCTCCATTTCCAGCCATTACAAAAAGACTCATCCAAGGAACAAGAGATGTACTGTTACTGTGGTGTCAAGAGCAGCAAGAGGATGGTCCGAAAGCCAGGGCCAAAGCATGGAAGCTTCTTCTTTGGTTGTGGGAACTGGACCACTGCTCGTGGGGCTGCTTGCCACTACTTCCAGTGGGCCTCCCCCTGAAGAAGGGCCCTGAAAGATTCCCTCCATCTCAGGGCTAAAGCTACTAGGAAAAAAGAGGTGGGAAGAAAAGATCTCTGTGGAAAGAAAACTCATGTATGGACTTGACTGGGCCATATAGAAATGGTGGGAGGGGTTGTCGTCAGTTTTAAATCGAAATGTTGAGAAGTCCTAGAGGGGCTCTGTTTAGAGGTAAGACTTTTTTCCAGTTTATTAGGGGAGAGGTGAGGAAAGGGAAGGTGGTGTGATTGAGTGACGGTGCTCTGCTTCGTGCAGGAGAAAGGGTGTTCTTAGAAGAACTGTGCCAGGATGCAAATCGTTTTAATTTTATATATAAATAGCCGATGAGAACGGTAATTGGGAGACTTGACTTCTTGTTGAATTGGTGCATATAACGCCATTTGTGATATTGAGTATTGCTGCCTTTCCTGCAATATCTCCCTGCATCCCTCTTTCGATATATGCAAGTTGGGTTTATGAAGTTGTCCCTTCCTTCCTCTGATGTGAATACGTAACCATTTCAAACATCAATAATTTAAAAGGACAATGCCGCTTGTAGTTTTTGATGAACTGTAAGTTTTCTTGTTGACATTATGTTTTGATTCAATATACTAATCTGGAATAAAATTGGAACGACTCTGTACCATGTTATTATACAGCATAGACAAGGAACGAGTCAACCTACAGTTGTTTCAGAGAAACATAACAAATATCTGTGAATGGATAGAGTATATTGAATTTGTCTTGAAGTTCAGATCTTGAAGTAGACCAAAACTCCACGCTTGAAGAAGGTCCGCCAATATTGAGCACACGACTGCAATGCAGCAGAGCTTAGATCCATCCATGGAGTTCCTGTCCCTTAGCCTCCATTCATGTAGATCCTGATAGTCTCTGCTTCAGCTGCAGATCTGGAGCCGAAAATGAGGTCCCTTCCTTTGATGCTGCTGGCATGTGCTGAGAAGCTAAGCTGACAGAGAACGAATAATATGACAGTATCCAAGTCTCCTGTTATTATGTTCTTCAAATGATTAAATGTGCGGAATGATTTTCTTAAAGCCTGCTCCCGTTAGCTCGATAATTTTATCTCTCTCTGCTGTCCTTTGCTCCAGGAGAACATTAGAAGGGACAAGCATATTGATAATAGCTATTGTTGTACAAGTTTCTGGCCGTTGAATTTTGATGATATTGATCATGGGTGCGAAAGTAGTGATTCGTTGATGTTCATTGGCGAGAAATTGCCGATGTTTATGTTGCAAATGGCGACATTGCAGCTGTGAACCCCAATACCGAGGTACCAACAAATCCATCTCTTCAGCTGTAACTCGCAACTATGGCAGTAATCTCAACTAGCCGTACTACAACTGCTAAGTTCTTTCCTTATCCCCTTCAAATTATTACCCATAGCTTGGAATTTGACATGTTTCTACCAATTTTTTTTTCCATTGTTATTTTAATTAACATCGATTGAAATGTCTAACAGCAGCAGTAACATCATTAACTAAATTCAGATCTAAACTTTGGATTTTGCATTTCTTGTTTCTCATGAAGTTTCCTTTTCCTGTTTTCTCTGTAGTGATCCATGCCTTTAATTTTCAGTCTTTGACCAGAAACGTACCCATTTTTTCGTCACACCTCTCAGGGGCACCGTTAGTTTCTTTTAAATTCGTTTTTGTAATTAATTACTGGCAATGATGCTACATTTCCGATGCTACTGGCAAATTTGTCATGCCAGGTTCAGCTCATAACCGTTCTGCCCATTACCTGGTTTATATTCTGTGTTGCATGATTGCTGAAGTGTTCAGTTCTATAATTCTTATTACCTCACCATATCCTGTTGAGCTGATTCTTTTTCTCATTCCGGGCTTCAAAAAGATGCAAAAGATTATTATTATTAGAACCTAATGTTTGAGTCGATTTGATAGTCATGACCTTCAGGTCCACTATTCCCAAGCAATGCATCTCAAAGCTAATGTTATAGTAAGTAATAACCTCAGTAGTATAGTTGAATATCTCCCACGTCATGTTCATAGGAGTCAACACGCTCCCCCCACACCCCACACACACACATTTTAATGGAGTTTATGGGGACCTGCTGTGACAACTGGCCAGGGTGCAGCTTGAGCCGGTGGGACTAATATGTGAATCAACTTTGTTATTCGTATGTCAGTGGAGTCCATTTCTATCAATGTATTCTCAACCAACATGTGAAGATGAACTGTATAAAGTCCAACACCCTGTAGGTTTCAGAGAAACCCCATATTTTGCAGTGATCTGATGTTTGTATTCTTCTTTTTCTCTGAGTGGACACTTGCAATTGCGGTATCAAATAAATATTAAACAAGAAACATTCAGAAATAATAGAAAAACTAGAAATGGTGTCGAATGTTGGAAGTTAAAGTGATCCTGTATATCTTGGAATGGTTGAAGTGACTGTTGCTGAAGGAAGAATGGGTTGGATAGATGACAAACACAAGGTTACTCCTGGAGAAGGAAAGTGTGAAAGAATGCCACCCATCAGTAGTCTTGTTGGAGTATGAGCAAGGCTGTGCGATTAATGTACTGATTACAGTGATGGAGGAGTCTCTTCTTCTTTCAAACCTTACCATGTGAACAAGTGTGCTTGAGTTCTTGTTGTATTTTCCCTGTGGCTACTGTATCCAGACTTAAATGAATGGTCGATGATGAAATGGAATGCGTGTCCCTACTGAGCATTCCCGAGCCATAACTTTGACCCAAAATTTCTTTAATTATGCTGAATTTTATGAATTAATAGAGCAGATAAGCATGCATTTAGCGGTATCAAAGATTTCACAGATAATTCTCAAGTTTGCAGTAGATGAATAAGTCTCATTTTTGACACTATACATGCCAAAGACATCAAGCATTCAGTAGGCTGGAGCCGATCAGAATAACTGGGAAGCTTTGAAGAACAGTCTAACTTCAAGGCCAAATGCAGCAGTTAATGTAGGTCAGAATCTTCTTCTTCCTCTGCAGTCACAGCAAGTATATACGGTAGACCATCAAAAGTATGAGAATCTTTTGCATACTTATCAATATATACCATGGTCATAGGGAACAGGAAGAGGTGGGAAACCTTTGCTTGATTATGTTTTGTTTTATAAGAGAATGTATGTCTCTATGCATGATACTGACATGAAATAATGATTAATGAGAGGGTAGTACCACGGTGGGGTCTTCCTTTTGATGGTGATCGGCAGAAGCAGCAATAAGCTCCTTCTCACACCCAAGGCTGGCCCGGTTAAGATTGCTCTTGTGCTGCTTCCTGTTAGCACGGGCTTGTGCGAACACCACTGAATAATCAGTAGATCCAGGGGCCTCCTGGTCCCATCCCCCGAACTGAGGGACAGACATCCAATGATGATTCTGCAAAAGAGCAACGTGGGAATCAGTATATATTATCTCTTGATCATAGGAATCCATTGTCGCATATGCATGGCTTGAAAGTCATAGGACATTATTCTATTTACGATCATGTAGTAAGTGAAGATTTATTTGATCTACCACTCAACTCAATCCTGCATCCATCAATATCCCTTTGGTTAGATTGCATATTGACTATTGCAGAAGTCGGGAGTGGTCCGTTTGAGGTCTAGGAAGAAATTAAATACGTTTTCTTGCTTCATTTTTATGACAGTTTTGTAGTAAATATTATGGACAAAACTGATGCAAGTGAGGTTTCTCGAGCTGCTGAGAATAGCGAATGAATCAGAACAAATAGAGGTTACTCCCTGCACAGCAACAGAAGAAAAGGACCATTCTGGTGTCCTTAGCCTCTGAGAGGACTGACTACAAAGAATAAAGCTATGGAAATCAGAGAGATTAAGCAAGAGACCAATTATAACTGCTGATAAAATATAGCATGATCTTGTTATTCGTGGAAGCAAATGGACAATAAATGAATGCAGACATGCTTTACGGGAAACAATACCAAGAAAAACCAATGTGTGATCGTGAATGATATATAGAAGGGGTTTAGATCATACCTCAGCTTGAGCTCCCATGGCAGGCGAGGCAAAATCTGGAGCATGCTGAACTTTCTTGTTGTCTCCAACATGGACATGCTTATTTTTGGTCCTGGAAGCTGCTGTCTGTCCCCTCATCTTCATCCTTAGCCAATAATAATGGAATTACTCACAACCTTTTATTCTTTTTTTCCTTCTCTCAAGCTATCCCCAACTGACTAAACTGCCTTTCTGTTGAGAGTTCATGGACGGCAGTGGGACAGAGAGGAAGGTAGGAGAGATTAAGATGAACTGAAAGTGGAATATCACAGGGAAAGGAAGATAGATGATCAAACATGCGGGACAATTTTCCCCTTAGACGTTATGGAGAAGATTTCGTTTTATTAAACTTTGATCAAAGGATAATGTCCTACTTGTTCTCCAACTCCCTGATCATGTGAATGCTTAACCTTCTTTTCAAATTCCAAATTTACTATTAGATGGGCAGAAATCACATCACGTCCCATGTCTATAGGCAAGTAAGAATGTTTGTCATAACCATTTCTCATTAAAGTGACTGCACATATGAATTATCATCGAAGTGTATGAGCCCAAATGCAGCAATATATGGAGGTAGCTCAGTTGTTTTTCAAGGTGCAGATAGTGCAGAAGTATGAGATCTTTGTATTAACACATTCTTTGAAAATTTTTCCTTTTTTCCTTTTGGCACTCCTGTTCTCTATCTTGTCGTGATCTATTTGCATACAAGAACATAACACCAGGTTGGATATGGACCGGGACAAGATGAGAGCCTTCGATTGATTAGTGGGTCGTTTTATATATGAGGTCATACGTCTCCATGCAGCACACCAACATGAAAAATGTGACATAAGAGGGCCGTACCACGAAGGGGTCTTCTTTTCGATGGTGATAGGCAGCGGTAGCAATAATCTCCCTCTGACCCGCAAGGCTAGCATGGTTGAAGCCACTCTTGTGGTGCTTCCTGTTAGCACGGGCCTGGGAGAACACCACTGAATAATTAGTAGATCCAGGGGACTTGTGATCCCATCCCCCGAACTGAGGAACAGTCATCCGATGAGGGTTCTGCAAAATCCCACCTGGGAATCAGTATATAGTATTTCTCGATCACAGAGGCCATTACAGATATGTATGCCATGAGTGCCATTGGACATCATTCTATTTATGATCAGGTGACAAGTGAAGATTCATTTGATCTGCCACTCGACTCAACCCTGCCTCAGTTAATATCTATTCCCTCAGTTCAATTGCACATTAACCACTGCAGAAGCCAAGAGTGGTCCGTTCATGTTTCTGCATTATGGTGACAGTTTAATTGTAAACTGTGCATAAAACAGATGCGTGTGAAAGGCTTTTAGAGCTGCGAAGAATAGATAAAAAAAATCTGGGCAAATTGAAGTTAGTCCCAGCACAGAAACAGTAAAAAGGACAGGGCCGGCGTCTTTAGCCTCTACGAAGACTGTCTGCAAAGAACAAAGCTATGGAGATTGGACAGATCAAGCAGAGACAAATGATAACTGCAGATGAAGATATAGCATGACCTTGTTACTCATTAAAGAACAGAAAAAAGATAAACACGGGCACCGCACCCTCTACGTATAAAAACAAAACCGATGAAAAATAGCATGTGATCATACAGCAGGGGCTTAAGTCATACCTCCGTCCGTGCACCCATGCCAGCTGAGGCATAAACGGGAGAACGCTGAATTTCTATATAGTATCCAACATAGGAATGCCTATTTTTGGGCCAGGAAATTACTGTCTGTTCCCTGATCTCCATTCTTAGCCATGAATGATTGAACTATTCACAACCATTATTTTTCATTTTTTGCCTTTTCCCAAGTTATCGCCAACTGAATTGACTGTTTTTCTGTTGGAAGTTCTTGGACAGCAATGGCAGAGAGAGGAAGAAGGGAAACAAGATTAAGACAAACTGAAGATAGAGTATCACAGGGAATGGAAGATCAGCGACAAGTGGTGCAAGTATATCCTCCAAACCCGAATGGACGAGACCTCTGTTTACTAAACTTGGATTGATGGAGAATGTCTTACTTTTTCTCCAACTCTCCAGTTGTGCGAATACTTACCATCTGTTCCAAGTCCAAATTCACAACCAGCACCTGGCTATGATATCCTGTTTGATGTGTGACTATGGTCCAAACCCCATTCCATGTCTTGAAAAATATAAGAACGTTGGTCGTAAGCACTCCTCACTTAACTGCTTGCACATCGGACTTATCGGTGAAGGCTGTGAGAGCCCAATTGTATCATTGACTATGGAGGTAGCTCGATCGCTATTCAAGGTGTACAGAAGCACAGCAGGGAGGCTGTAGCCTATCATGACAAATTTATGTATATCGCATTTGCACTCCTTTTGAAAATTAATTATCTGGCCCAAAGAATGAGTGATGTCGAGTGCGCCCTGATCACCCAATACGCTTAGGATTCCTGACTCAACTGACCATCCCGAGCCACGTCCAGGAGGAGATGAACTGATTGATGAGCAGGAACAGACATCTCCAAGGACCCGACATATCAAAGGGGTTCGAGTAGTTTCATACAATTTAAAGGTATATATGAAAGGCCATGTTATATGGCAGCTGAGAAATGAAATGGACGAAGAGAGAAACATAGCAGAAACAACTACATTGTGGACTGTTTTACAATGTCTAGGAAACGAGAAACAGAGAGTTACAAAGGAAAATTTGTACAGTGCAGACTCTACTTTTCACCAACCAAACCTCCCAACTCTAATTTCCTTCTTCTTCTTGAGCCATCCCTTCACTCAACGAACAATGCAGACTTTGTCTCGTATTCCATGGTTAAGGCACATGTCAGTGCATAATCTTCGGTCAGTCACACCAATCATCTTCACGTTCATTGTCTTCCTCAGTCTCTCCACCCCTGAGTGAGCCGAAGAAAAATAGTGTGCATCATCTGTCATCTGCTCAGAGTGAGAGTTCGATTTATCATATGACAAAGTCGCGCCTCTTCTTCGTCTGAACTTCGGGGTTTCCTTTTCTCATCATTGCCACGAACTCATCATAGTTGATTCGTCCATCCTGAAAAGCGAGACATTTGATCCATAATGATTTCTTGCAGCAGAAGTAAATGCTGGAAGAGAGAAAATATCAAGTTGGAAGTGTAAACTTACATTGTCGGAGTCAACCTCGGAAAGAATCTCCTTGATGTCCCTCCCTTCAAGCATGCCAAATTCTTGTAGAGCTTGTTCTAGCTCTTCATTCGTAATATACCTGAGCATGCCAAGATAATTTAGCAGGTTCCCTCACAACGAGTATGGAACATCTAATAGAGGCAATTTATCATGAAAATAATGTGGCATCTACTTACCCGCTGTTGTCTTTGTCGAAGAACTGGAAAGCAGTGTAAAGATGCTCCTCCCTGTCCATCCGATTCATGTGCATTGTTGCAGTGATGAATTCGTCATAATCTATCGTCCCATTGCCATCAGCATCAGCCTGCAGGAATTGATGCACATGAGAAAGATTGCCAGTAATTTTAGCAGTATAAATACGTGATATCAGCTACTAGAATCCTAAAGAAACTTACAGCCTCCATCAACTGTTTTACTTCATACTCGGAGAGTTTCGTTCCTTGCTTGGAGAGGCCCTGCTTGAGCTCTTCGAGTGTTATGGTCCCGCTGTTGTCTGTGTCCATTCCTCTGAACATCTCCTTCAGTCCCATGATCTCCTCTTCAGACAAGCATCCTGCGATAACCTTGGGAAATTTGCATGGGAAAATCAGAAACTTCACAGATTACAGAACATATATAGCTCCTTAAGAATATGCTGAGGAAATCGCATACCCGAAGAGCGGCTTTCTTGAATTTGTTCATGGCTCGGAACTGTTTGAGCCTATTCAGCACCGCATTGTCGAGAGGAGTATCAGGAGCTTCACCATCTTCCTTGATCCATGGATGGTCTGGAAAGAAAAGAAGATTAGTCATTGGGAAATTTTTGGCAGTTTGATTGATTTAAAGCACTAATCAAATGAAAGCGAATGCTCACTCAGGACTTGGAAGGCTGTCAGCCTCTGCTTAGGATCGGAATTCAACATCTTCCTGACGAGATCTTTGGCTCCGGGAGAAATAGAAGGCCATGGGTCACTCGTGAAATCAACATGTCCCCGCAAAATCGCATTGAAGATCCCATTTTCAGATTCTGCCCAGATCAAATTTCAACAGGATCAGCATGTACCACGGTTGAAAAAGAGAATTCAGGAAGCATTCTGAAGGTTAGTGTGCATAGATACCAGCCCAGAAGGGAGGAACTCCGCAAAGAAGGATATATAGCATGACCCCAACACTCCAAATATCAGCCTCCGGCCCATATCGCCTTTTCAGTACTTCAGGCGCAATATAATACGCACTTCCAACTATATCCTTGAATACATCTCCTGGAGAATAATTCAACCGCTGTTCTAATCAATGGTGAATTCTATACAGAGATGAGGAAACAAGAGGCAATGAAGCAGAATGAGAAACCTTGCTTGAAGAACATGGACAGGCCAAAGTCGGTGGCCTTGAGGGGTGAGTCCTCTTCCTTGTTGAGGAGGAGGAAATTCTCAGGCTTGAGATCCCGATGCATGACTCCCATGGAGTGGCAAGTATGGACGATCTGCACAATCGTGCGGAGCAGTGAGGCCGCTGCCCGCTCAGTGTAGTGGCCCTTCGCGATGATGCGATCAAAGAGCTCCCCTCCGGCACAGAGCTCCATGACAAGGTGGACCGAGTGCTTGTCCTCATAGGCGCCCTTGAGCTCGACGATGTTGGGCTGGCCCGCAAGGTGGTGCATGATCTGGACCTCCCTCCGAACGTCCTCGATATCCTCCTTGTTCACAAGCTTCCTCTTCGCAATGGTCTTGCAGGCAAACTGCTCCCCCGTGGCCTTGTGTGTGCACAGGTGAGTCACTCCAAACTGGCCGCGCCCCAGCTCCTTCCCCGTCGTGTAAATGGACTTCACGTCCTCCATTGGCCGGCCTAGGACTGGCCCGATGGGTGGGGGCTTCGCAGGCTTCGTGGAGGCCCCTGAAGCCGCAGGGCTGGCTGCCACCTTTGTTGGGGCGGTGGGGTTCTCGTGGGTGGCACTAATAGCTTGATGGTTGTCGCCAGCGCCAGGCATGGAGACCAACTTGCTATCATTCTGTTCGTCGGTGGTGGCATTGCCCCGGGAGCAACAGTTTCCCATGTCTTGGAAGAGATTAGACAGTCGGGTTCCAAGTTATTGCAGAAGAGGAGGAAAGGACTTGAAGGGTTGCCCTGGAAGTAGGGTAAAACATCTAAATTCAAGAAAGGAGAATGTGGAAGCCTGAAAGAAAGAGGACAGTCAAATAATGGCAGAGAAAAAGGAAAGGACATACAGCTTGGAATGATGAGGGTAACAGTGGGAAATTTGCTCTGTTTCTTTTGTTTGTTTGTTTTGTTTTTTTTTTCTTCCTTCTGGGAGAGAAAAGTGTTGGAACCAATGTTTGAGAGGTTGGGTAGAGGAGGCTGCTGCTCTGTTTTTAGGACAAGGTGGTTTCAGAGGATTTCGCGGGAAAATAGGAAACATTAACCGTTTCTTTCTGTCTGATATTGACAAGTCTGTTTTCTAAGTTTGTTCACTGTTATTACCAACTGCCATTGTTTCGTCTGCTGTTTGGATATCATGTAACATCGAGAAGGTGGATCAGTGGGTCGGGGATGGCAATAGGTTGGTAATCGTTACTATCCACTCCACTGTGAGTCAGTTTGTTTCAAGATCTTGCTCAAAGAGGGTGATCAATAATTCCGCCTTATATCAACAGACATTTATCCGACAGAAAGATGTTCATGCCCATGATCCAACCTTGAGTACTGATATGTTCTCATCCTGTCAGGTTTGAATTCAAAAGATGAGGTAGAGATCCACGATACGCATTGACAAAATACGCACAAACACCCATTGTGTCACGAAATATCCACAGATGATCATATTTTGTTCAGATTTTCACTGTGGGCAAAGAGACTAGTTAGTCAGGGCGCATAAGAAATGGTAGCATGCCTGACAGCACGGAGGCAATGCAGCAATGTGAAATTAAATCTTGTCATTCCTGAATCATTACTTCAACTCAAACCATATTCATCAGCTAATTTTACAGTAGTGCGAAGATAAGACTTGAAACAAAACTTGGTTGATACAGGAAAAGGGCCTTCTCAGTAAATCGGAACTGAAGGGTCAGCCTTGACAGCATATGCATGGATTCCCCCGGAGAGGTTGTATACTCTCTTAAAACCCTGACCAATGTAATGTCCAAGATTAAAATAACATTCAGTGAGAGGAGTGACAGAGAAGGTGCTTGAATTGGCACTCTGCGAAATACCCAGACATTTACAGGATGGATCTCCTTACCTGTGTCTGCAACCACTTGGCAACTTGTAATGACCGCATTCCATGGTGGCACTGCATGTTTGGACAAATTAGCATTGCCATAAAAGGGAAATGATCATTCACCATTCATGTGTATAAGGCCATGGAGATTCCCATCAAATGATCATTTATGCATAGCTATGAAGAAATCAGACACCACTTGAAAGATAAGATTTATACTGGATGCTAAAGTATGAACGTACCATGACATAGGTATCTTTCTCAGTATCCAGCTTAGAGGTTATTTCAGGTCCCCAACTCCCAAATTGGCGGAGGGGAAGAACCTGAAATCCCGGCAAAGAAGCCATGGACCTGGAAGTATTACAGACACAAGCTCATTACAAAGACGAAAAAGAATTTGGGACTTTAGAGAGTCCATAATAAAAACAAAAGAGCAATATGAGATTTCAGAAATTTCCATATGCAGTTGTAAATTGCGTCCATTGCACTTGAAAACTTGTGTACTCAGGCTTAAAACTCCACAAACATAGAGGCTTGCATTTGACTCTAACCTGAAATTAATTGTTTAACAAAGATTGATTCTCCAGTACCTTCTTTGCTGCACCAAGATCATCTTCCACTAGATTTCTCACTATATTTTGCTTGTGAAAAATATGATTTTAATTCCTAGAAATCCCATTTCTCACCAAAACTGCACTAACATTCTTTCTACAGTGATCACAGTGACTTACGCCGGTCATCTAGTCAATAGTAAGCTTAACAGTAAATTCTTACACTTCTCCTGTTTCTCTGACATCTATCAGCTGAGACTCTTCCATGAATTTTGGGTCCTGCAGTTTGACATGCAGCTCTTGAGGTTGAATATCTCGAAGGACAGATTCTTCCCTGTCAGCACCAATTGGGGGAAAAAACAATTAAGGCAAAGAAACTTGACCAATTCAGCTAGTCTATCAATCAACCAAAGGTGGAGGACCAAAGCAAACCTCTCAGACAAAACTTGCAACAAATGCCACCCGAATTTTGTTTTACACCTAACTACTTTGTTTATGGGGGCACTGAATGCGGCCTCCTCAAATTCTGGAACCTGCAAACATTCTTAGAGACTAAGTTTCAAACAACAAATGAATTACTGCTGAACTTGTTATCCAAACAAAATGTAACTGCCCAACTGCTGAAGCCCCTTCCTTTGGTAACACAAAAGACGGGCATTACTACAATTCTGAAACTGTGATAAGGGGACGCTATGGTTGGCAATGCTAAAAGAAGAGTGTTTCAACAGGAAATTTTGATTTTCATACCATCTGCCCCTTCCTGACCCACCCAAGCATTCCACCTTCTTCCTTGGATGGACAAATCGAATACTCTACAGCAAGGTCACTCAAGTCCTCCCCTTTACATACAAGAAAGCAACATCAACAGCAGAATATTAGAATCAAAAGCTCTTCCCCAAAACTCTTCTCCACCTTCTATCTAGTAAGCATAAGGAGAGATATCCATAATGATTACTATGCAATCATAAAACCGAACAAACCTGCAGAAACCCTCTGCTGAAGCTCCAGCAGGCGCTTCTGGTCATCTTCCTTCACAAGCAAGTGCTGCACCAATATTTCTCTCCCGCCACCACCGCTGCTTCCTGAACTTGCCTTGGCACTGAATGAAGCTGATAGACCTTGAAAAAAAAAAGCATCCCTTTTTTCAAGAGCATGAGTCTAGAGTTGATATGTCAAAACCGCTGAAACTAATTCATGTTCTGACAGGCAGTCGAACACGCTTTACTGAAGTAGCAAAGAACACAAGAATCGGCAATTTCAACTATTGTTTCCCCTTGCCAAATGAATTGACAAGATGCAAACCCAAAATACCGCGCAAAGGCGGGTTCTTAATTAAGCGACTGACCTGGTCCTCTGGGACGGGCATTACCCGAGATAGTTGGCCCCGTCAACTTCTGGATAATAGAAGAAGCAAGGTAAAGAGAATTGGGCATATGGGTCTTCGACAAAAGACCCCGCAGAGGAGAAGTGGAGAATTTATGGCATTGAGGAGGTAAGGAGAAGCCTAGAGCCGGGACGAAGGAGAGACGAAGGGCACAGAGGGCCGGGGACGCTATTGGTGGGAGGTGGGAAGCTCTTGACATTGCTCAAGCTCCTTCCTTTCTGCACTCTAGAGAGAGCGAGAGCGAGCGCTCGATCTTAAGCTCAGACGGCGTGCCCAATGCACGGTTGAAGAACAAGAGCGGCGGGACAAATTCGAGAGGCACACCAGAGCCGTAAAATCCTGCGCATGGCAACAGTAATAGATGTTGCCCATACCGATTACCAGCTGCGATCGGTTGGTGTGTTAAAACCTTTTTTTTTTTTTTTACCTTATCTGGGACCGACTAAAACAGTCGATAAACAGGGGACTTGACATATCCCAGTAGCTCTTTCATTCATTTATTATTCCTATTTCTTATGGATTCATGCGCATCTTCTATAACCGAAAAATTAGAAACAGTCAATGGATTTTCTTCCAGTTAGCACTAGTAGTATTCAAAAGACTTCAGTGTTACAGCTCTCATTCAGGTAATATTTGCTTACACCCAACAAAAACCAAAGGGACTGCAACACTCAGAAGTAGCGGATGACAATGTTGATAGCCTCCCCTTCCATCAGAACAGGATGCCAAAACCTTCCTCTTCCCTAAACTTCCTATCTATTCCGAGGAAAAGGTTACCGAGCTACATCCCTTTTTGCTGGACTCATCAGACAGACATTTCTCCACGATACTTTCTTCCTTCACTCCTGAAAAAATTGTTAATAAGCAACCCTCTCCGAACCTATACCATGAGATAGAACAGTTGAGCCATGTAAGAAATTTACAATTTCAGCTGAGGGAGGTCAATTCTTCACACACGGCTTATTTGGTTGGGTAAGATCAACTTAGCTTGATAGTGCCACAGAGATGGAGCCGACAGAAACATGACAACGTAGCCCAAGATGAGGCAAGAACTTTACGATTTTGATGATGGAGTCCATGCATAGATCAGTAAGCCCAAGATGAGGATTACAGCTCCTGCTACAAATCCTGGTGGGAGGGAGGATGCAACCCCAAGGTAGGGCAAGGGCAGTGTGAATATGTATACTGACATTGGAACTGCAAGAAACAAAATTGCCCAGATGGAGACATCAATATTATTACCAATCTGTCTAAGAAATTATCAAGCTTATACTGAAAATATCACTTGGAGAACACTAGGTTAGCTCAAGTCAATATGAATATATGTAAGTTTCGAGAGTATTTCATGGTTGTAGTTTCAATCCTCTCGCTTGCATATCTTGCCTGCTCCAGTCTAGCTGAAGCTTGCTTAGGTCATGTAGACATATGGTCGAACAGAAACTCAACTGAGGAGTGTGGTCATGGGCCCGAGAGGATAGACTCACTCATCACATCAAATCAAAGAAAAGTATGTAACAGGGACACAATACCTGAAAAAGTGGAGGCTAGACAAGATACAACTGCAGAAGAGATCTTGAGAAGATGCAGCAAAGATATGTTGAAGGCCATGTTCACTATTACAAAAAGCAAAGGCAGCAGTGGAGCACCATCACATCCTGCACGTAGAAATTTCATCTTTAGGTGTTTGAACCACAGAACACAAAGAAATTACTGGTAGCACGTGCAAAAAGAAAATAAAAAAGAAGATGAATAAGAATCTAACCACCGGAAACAGCACCGATGTTCAGGAAACAGGCTGTGCCATCTCTAAGATAGCTCGGAAGTTGGCTGAAGGGAACTCCCCATAATTTTGATAAGAACGGGAGGAGAAGCCATATAAAGAGAGCCTGCGCTAGGCCAAAAAGAAAATGTCAGATGAACTATCACGAAAAATCAGATTACATATAGCAGATAAAGACATGAGGATAAAAGATATGAAACGCAGTGCAGGGTACTCACTTGGAAAGCAGATCCATAAGAATTAACAACAAATAAATCCACAGAGCCTCCCTGCAAGAATTATTAACAGGATTATTCAGAGGGAAAATGACTCGTGACAAATGGCCTGACTTTCAAGAAAGGATATTAGACAGTTTCAAGAAAGGATATTCAATAGTGTCCCTCTCTGACTCATTAAACATGTATGCAGCAAGCAAGGAGAGTAGTCTGCAACAAAAGTATACCTTTAATTGCTTTTCAGCATCCAAGAAAATGATTTCCTACAAAAAGATAGAAGGAATATCTGTCAAATGGAAAGAGGTGAGAAGTTAGAACATTTTGAAATCAGTTATTCAGAATGCTACCAACCTTCAGTACTGTATCTGCTGCTTGTAACAAAAAGGAACTTATCATAAGAATACTCCAAAATATCCCGGCTTCCTTCAATGAGTGACCCGCATTAGATCCACTGCAGAATAAGAGACAGCCAATTAATGAAACAGAGACATTCTCGGGTAAGGACATGTTAACAGTTCTGAGATAACATAGTTTGTTTGGAAAAGTATCTCAACCAGAGATTGCACAAACATGGTCCAGCAAGTTACCATAAATGAAATAAAGTAAAACAAGTGACCCCCAAAGATCTTCAGCAAATGTTGAGTAATAGGCATACCTTGCAACTGTTATGATCACACCAACAGCCACAAGAAAGCATCCGATCAGCTGATTAGCCCTGTATCTCCTCCCTAGAAAAATAATGGATAGAAGAATCTGCCAGACAAGAAAGGTCTGCAAGAGACAAAGGGCACCTTAAATACCTAGTCTTATGGATGATCTCCTTCAAAAACAAGCATCATTTTCTGTGTTCCATTTCATATGATTTATTGTCCAAACTTGATGTTCCAAGTCGGCATGGATGGACTGTGTGTTTACCTGAGACAAGACTGGAATTGATGCCCCAGAAAGAATTGCTGGTCCCCAAAGAAATAAAACCAAAAAATGAAAAATCAGACAAAATCAAAGATTGAATTACATCCACAAATAATGAAAGGATCAGAAAGTGACAGTAAGGGACCTCCAGCAGCCATTCCTGTAGCAGCAGCTAGGGCCTCCAGTAACCCAACTGCAATGAATGGAGCTTTTGGCATAGCAAGCATCTCATCTGTAATGATGCCAGCATGGTAACGGAGGTACAGGATAGAGAAGTACACAACTATGTACCTGAAATAGACCTTATTAAAGTCATTAAATTAGACAAGATAACCTAAATGTTAATCTTGACTCTGTTTCACTATTCCTGATGACTCATTAGCGGATACAAAACTAACTCCCAGGATGAGAAGTAGGTCCCAGCAGGACTTTAACTTGATAGGGTATGTGAAAGCAATCGAGCGGTGCTTCTTCTTCATATAGAGATGGTGCAATGACTCCGTCATCTATTTACTTCGCTTTGTTAGCGATGAATTGAGAAAAGCTCAAGGCCATTTAAGTGAGTTATCAGCATAAGGAAAAAAATTGATCCAGCAATGATGATTTCGAATACATATGGGTGTCTCTGGGACCAAGGTCGGAGGACCATTTCATTAGTTGATGTCTACCACACTTGTAAAAGAACAAGATTCACCTTTTGACTAAAAAATGGAGGAAAACCGCTTTAAACGCTCAAGCTTAAGAAATTCTCTTTTTCAACTTCACCAAAGAGCTGAGCTTTTGCATCCTAGTTTTTGTTATCTACGCACAAGCGGCACCTACGTATACGTATATATTATGTCCGTAGCTGGTGGGAACTGCTTTCACCACCATTGATTCAGAGTCATCATTGGTGACAAGAATCTGCCCTGTGGAGCCCAACCCATGACATTTTCCAAGTTGAAGGCCCCTCTATAATTGTTCTCTGAAAGAATCACCACTACTACCACCCCTTTCTGAGATTAGGGACCCACCTACCAATGCTCACTTTCGCGGCGTCTATCGAATAAACATTGAACGAAATCATATAATTCATCCCCTCTTTTACACTTTTTTCTTTAAAACGGGGTAAAAATTTTCCTTTTGCGCAATTTTATCGCCAATTCACAGAAAAAGGGAACAATTAGTCTTTTTTTTCCCCCAATACGAAAGGGTAAATAAAAGAAGCCCATTTGCCATTTGGTCCGTTGTACCTATTCGCTATATTCCATTCTATCTGGGCAAGTTAGCTTAGTTATCTTACTCGCAAACAGACAAATTATTGTTCATTGAAAGAACAAAGTTGTGGTTTTGATGAGGAAGGTTCCCACTTAAATTCAAGAAGACAATGTCCCCACGTAACAACGACATCCCCCCTGCCGCGCAACACAATAAAACAGTGCAACAAATAAAATGATTTTTATTAACTTTCAACGATTTTACTTATAAAAAAAAAAAAGAACTTTCAACGATTTCCATCGTAATAATAAACAATCATATCATAGAAGAAGGGAGAGTCAAAATACAAGTGCTAGGGATGATCACTGCCGAGCAAGAACCAGCCAAATTGGGATTTCAGGGGGCGGCTCCATCAGATTGGAAATTATATATTTTTTATAACGAGGTTTCTTTCCAGATTGGCCCACGATCCGGGGCTAACACTTGCGGTTATAATATATATATATTACATTAACAAAATTTAAGTATTCATTAGAAAGCAGTTAGAAAATTCGTCCATTTCATACGATTCCCAAATTCATACCTCGGAAATTTTCAATTTTTTTTTCTCATCAAGCTCAGAAACTTTCAATTGGTCTCATAAAAATTCAATGGATTGATCTGTCAATCAACATCTCCAGTGAAGCACTAGAACCCTATCGGTTAAATTTCACGGAAATGTGTTAATGCGGTGTGTAAGCTTCTCAGAAGCTCAGTTTTCAAAGGGAAAAAAAAAGAAGGTTTAGTTGGAAATAAACTGAGCATTGGTTGCTAATTCCGCTCTCGAATTGCCAATGCCACTCCCAGGAGTGCGGTGGAGGGATTAAGAGAGAGAAAGGTGAGAATCAGGGATTGGCCGGTGATGATTGAATTGAATCCTTGTGTGATTCCCTGGACGAGAATGAAAATGGAGATGAGGGAAGAGAGAGTACCCGACGGTGGCGAGCTGAGCGAGGAAGAAGGGGTACTGCTTCAGCGGGACCAGGGCGAGCTTGTACAGCACTCGGTTTCCTACTCCCAGCACCACCGTCACCGCCGCGGCAATCGCCACCTCGACCGTCCGCTTATCCACTCTCCACCTCCAAATCCGCCCGACCTCCACCACCCGATCCAAACTGCCCCCGCTCGCCTCGCTGTCACCCACCGCGTACGAGCAGGGCCCCGCCTTCTGTCGCGTCTCCTTCCCGCCGTCCGGAAGCTCCCGCGCTGCCACCCTCAACGTCCACGTAACCGAGGTCCTCGGCGTCCGGAGGGCGATGTCCGGACGCCGAATCCGGTGAATGTGATCGGGCCACACGATCCCCGCCGCCCTCTGTTTCAGCAGCGGTTGATCTCGAAAACTCGCCACCCCCCGGCCGGACGGGAGCCGGCTGTAACACGACGACAAGCTCATGGTATATGATTATTGGTCAGTCAATCAAATGGAATTGTAGCTGTCGTCGTGAGAGACTGAGAGGCGCAGAGGTGTAAGGTACAGTGGACAGGTATAGAGAGGGTGGGAGAGGCGTATCAGAGTGTCCGGTCTCTGGGGGGGGGGGGAGGGTTTAATAAGAAGGGTGTGGAGATCAAGCGCGGCCGAGTCCACTGTAAGGACACACGTGTTACATTCGTGATGGGTGCGCCGGTGTGACGTAAGCCTGCAATTCCTCTCCATCTTTGTTTACTTGTACAATGTTTAGAAGTTCGCGTTAAAAAATAATTGGTATGCTATTTACATTTATGTAGGTGTAATTACCATATTTAATAGGATAATAATAAAAATATTATTAAAATATTTACATAATAATTATAATATCATAATAAAATATAATAAATAAATTTTACACTTTATTTAATAAATTAAACTAACAATACGAGAGTTAAATTAATCAATACGCTGGATATTTAAGCATTGGTATTTTTGTTGGCCTCGTATCACCATCTTCTCTAATACTAAATCAATTATTTCTATCTATCAATTCTTCCACTCCTCTTCCACGAGATTACAGGCCTATAATCTCTTATTTGAATTTTGTTATTAGCTCTCTCGATTCATTCTCTTGTCAATGGTCAGCTTGGCAAAGCAATCGGCATGCACTTGCACTTTCTGAACTGGGGAGACAGCAAAGCACTGATACTGTGTATCTTGGAGAAGGACCAGATGGACCTTCCCATTAGTTAATGAATCTTTTACATTTGATTATCCCCCAAAAGAAAAAACACATTGGATTATTCAGGGGTCTATGAGGCCCGATTGGAGGGTCAAAATCAAGCAGTTTCTTCCATGAAAGGGATGCACGTGTGGATTGATTGGCTATTGAAGCTATTCGTCACAGCAGTAGGCGTTCACATGGTTGATGCTTGTCCAGACAAGCTGACACCTTTGGCATTTGTGGACACAGTTGGATTTTTTCTTCTCTAGGTTTTTGGGCTTTTGCTCTGTTTTACTGCCGAAAACATTATCAAAACTAAAATTATATTGAAAGTACTTTCTTTATATGTGAATTATGAAAATTTTAAAATGTCATACTTAGTCATTTGTACTTGGTTCCATTACAATGTTAAGTCATGTTCGTTAATATCCACGATGGATGCACTAACATGGCAATTATTCGATGACATAATAATTTCACCGCAAATGTGACATGACGAAATACGGTAGCATAGCATATTATGTGGCAAAATTTACTAAAGTGACACGACGATGCGTCACCGAATTGTTGATGTGATACCGAGTTGCCACTATGTCGCATCGTGTAGGCTCAAATAAACGCAGTTAATCGAAAGAACTTAACAATATAATAAAACCAAACATTTAGTATTAGATATGGCGTTTTGAGATTTTTATGACTCACTTGTAAAAGTGTGACAAACTTTTTTGACTTCTAACGTAACTTTTCCGAAACAGAATATGGTTAATTGAAGTGATTTAATGATGTCTTGTTAAGTCACGCGGATTTACCATAGTTCAACCCATACCCATCTAATCCCAAGTCGGATTATCGTGTCGTGTCGAAAAATTTCCGTGGCTAGTTCGGGGAAATTCTTCCGTGATTCCATCCATAACGTGAACATGAGAAAATTAGTAATTGAATCACATTAAGTTTATAATTGTTACTTTGCATTGCAATCTTTACTAAAATCATCGAAAATTTCCCCGTGCATATTGTGGGCTAGTGTTGTTAAAAGTGCAGTCTGAGCCAGTTCAAAACGAGCCTAGAACCGTTAGACCCAGTTACGGTTTCAACCCATTTGCTTAACAAGTCAACCCGGTTACGAGTTATGATTCATACGAATATGAAACCGGCCCGAAACCATTTATAAACAGGCCAGTTAACATTCCAGGCCAGTTTGGCCATGAACTATCCATCTTTTTAATTTTTTTTTTAAAATTATTTTAAATTTTAAATTTATCTGACAAAATCTGATCATTGATTTATAGGATTTTTGGTGGTCCGAGCCAGTCCAGGCCATTTTTCAAAGGTTCCGTACTAGTTCAGCGAGGTAATGGTCTGTACCGATTACGGTTCAATGAGTCCATATTTATGAACTAGCCCAGAACCACCCCCAACCCAATAATAATGGTTACGGCTGAGTTAAGAGCGGTCCGGGCTGATTTTGGTTTTGGATAGTCCAGTTCTGGTCCGATTACGGGTCAGCCGGGCCCGTTTATCATCTCTATTGTGGGCGGACCAAGAGGGGCCGAGGAGTTTCAGGAAAAGGACATGAGAGGATGCGGTAACTCGAGCGGACGCGTGCCTGTCGGGTCGATGGAACTTGGACCAAGGGATGCGCGGGGACGGGAAGAACGGCAATCCCAACGGGCCGAAACAAAGAGGGAAGCCTTGAATCTTCGCTGCATCGGGCAGCTGCATGCCCACCGGATTGGATTCCAACGAATATCCATTCCTTCCCTTCGCTTTCCTTTCCCGTCCCTGGCGACCCAAAATCATCGACGCGTGCAAGATAAATGAATGGTCTTTTTGGGTCCGGCGTCTGACTTATTGCTCCGAGGAATGGAGGGGGGGCGCAAGGGGGGTACGGGTCTCCCATCCCCTCGCCGGAACGTCATCGGTCGCATCGGTTAGGTTTCACTGAAGATCCCGGGCTTCTCCGTAAATTCAATCCAGAAAACCGCAAGGAATTGAAGGTGTGATGGGGCGTGCACGAGTCGAAATCTAATCAAGAAAATCAGAAAAAAAAGAGAGTGTACATTGTACATGCCTTGTAGGGCCTGACAGTGATAGCCTTTTTAATTTATTTCCATTTTTTCGCCCACCTGCTTGCCATTCTTTCTTCCTGCCTTTTGCAGCTCATGGTGGTGGCTCTTTCCATGGAAGAAGAGGAGCAAGGAGTGGTCCTCTTCAGGTATCTTCCCGCCGTCGCCGAACGCCGCCTCCAGCTTGATCTTCTTTTTTTTTTTTTTTTCCGGTACCCAAAACTCGGTGTAGGATCCGGGTCGCCCATAAGCTCGTAATCGGGTGGTATATCGGTCCTGTCCACCCACCCGCATCGTCCCGGCCCCTCAAATGTTGCAAAAGGATTTCCCCACTTTCACATCGCATCTCGTGACTTTATTATCATAATTATTACACCCCAAGAATCGGACAGAAGCATACACCAGTAGCGTAGATCATTTTCTAGATATCCTTTAACAATTATAAATTAATAGAAAATTTAATATTTACAATTTTAGTAATGGGAATTAAATTTGATATTTTTTTATTAAAAACTTTATCAAATCTGATTTCTTATTTTCCAAATTTCTTTTTCCCATAGAGAAAGGAGAACAACATTAGAGCTAAAACATCCTCCGTTGGGATTCGCTCGCAGACACGCCAAAGGCTGATGTCTTCGCCGGTCCGCACCTCGTCCACCATGTCCTCCGATGTCTTCTTCCTCCTCCTCCTCCTCCTCCTACTCAATGGCTCTGCGATCAGTGGTGGCCGGATCAAGACGGTTGTCGTCCTGGTCATGGAGAACCGGTCCTTCGACCACATGCTCGGGTGGATGAAGAAGCTCAACCCGGATATCAACGGAGTCGATGGGTCCGAGTCCAACCCCCTGAGCACCACCGACCCTGGGTCGGCCCGGCTGTTCTTCAAGGACGGCTCCCAGTACGTGGACCCCGACCCGGGCCACTCGTTCCAGGCCATCCGGGAGCAGATCTTCGGGTCCGACAACACATCCGCCGACCCACCCCCGATGAATGGCTTCGCCCAGCAGGCCCTGTCGATGTCCAACTCTACCGACATGGCTCGGGACGTCATGAACGGGTTCGACCCCGGCAGGGTCGCCGTTTACAGAGAGCTTGTGTCTGAATTCGCCGTCTTCGACCGGTAATCCTACTGCCTTAATCCCATAATGTCCGATATTCGGATAAGTTGGAGACATTCATATGAACGCGGACGCAAAAATCGCTCAATGTTTTGTGCTTATCAGGCTCGCTTATTTGCTCTGTGATGTCATATTCTTTGCTTGCTTTCCCCAACAATCACGACAAACTCTCATTACAGTGCAAACAATAATGATAATCTTTCATGAAGGGGGTATAAATGAAATGAATGGATTGAATGGGGATCATAGCTAGCAGTACGTAAAATGTAGGGATCAAATTGAAAAATCGAACTTTTAGTGGAGAGAATTACTGTAAACAGTGTGAGTTGTCCCGCGACACGTGTCCCTCATCCGACAGGTGGTTCGCGTCGGTGCCGTCCTCCACCCAGCCGAACCGGCTCTTCGTCCACTCGGCCACGTCCGGCGGCGCGACGAGCAACATCCCGGCGCTCCTCGCGATGGGTTACCCGCAGAGGACCATATTCGAGAACGTCCAAGACGGGGGGCTCTCCTTCCGGATATACTTTCAGAACATTCCGGCGACCTTGTTCTACCGTAACCTCCGGAAGCTCAAGTACCTGACTAAATTCCGCCCCTACAGCCTCTTCTTCAAGGCCGACGCTGCCGCCGGGAGGCTCCCCAGCTACACCGTCATCGAGCAGCGGTACCTGGACACCAAGCTGGAGCCCGCCAACGACGATCACCCGTCTCACGACGTTTATCAAGGGCAGGTGTTTAACTATCCATTTTCTCATTATCGTAATATATACTTAGTTGGGATGATTTGAATGGAAGAAATTCAAAAAGATTTTATCTTTAACAATGCCGGTATGCTGATTTTTCCCCCCTTTTTATTGTGAAATTTAATGTTATTTGGCAGATGTTCGTAAAGGAGGTTTACGAGACATTGAGGGCTAGCCCCCAGTGGAACGAGACGCTTCTAGTGATCACGTACGATGAGCATGGTGGGTTCTTCGATCACGTGGCCACCCCGGTTCGTGGTGTCCCGAGCCCTGATGGGATCGTGGGGCCAGCGCCGTTTTTCTTCAAGTTCGACCGGCTGGGTGTCCGGGTCCCGACCATAATGGTCTCCCCGTGGATAAAGAAGGGCACAGGTATGCACTGTCCTGGATCCTTCTAGTAGATCTCGGATTGGACCTTGTGAGTTGAAAAATGGCATGCCTCGCTGGAACCTTAGATTAGAATCGGACTTCCATTTCATAATGGTACCTACTCTTTTGTCTGAGTTAAGAACTTGAGAAGCAGAGAGGATCCCCTTTCCGTAAGTCAGTGTCAATCTCAAGATGTGAATTGAGAAGCCGCATCCTTAGGCCCCCTTTGGTACACAAGAGCTTATATCGTAAGCCAATAGTTGTCCTCTTGTCATTTTCTTTGGGAGTGGTTCCGGCAAAATCAATTTATCCGTTTATCCTATTCCTTGAGTTGGGCTTACAAGGAAGCGGTCAAGCTTATATTTTGTGACTTGGTTGACAATGTCATGAGAAGATTTATGGACAACAAACGAGAAACTTGACAGTGACCGATGATGCCGGTGTTTGAAATGTGAAGAATAAACCGGCGTGACATTTTTGGTCCGTGGGGCTTTTGATTCACGAGTGTCTCTTGCAGTTGTTCATGGGCCGAATGGGTCGCCATCTCCAACCTCGGAGTATGAGCATTCCTCGATTCCAGCAACAGTCAAGAAGCTCTTCAACCTCAGCTCAGCTTTCCTCACAAAGCGTGATGAGTGGGCGGGGACCTTCGAAGGGATTGTGCAGGAGCTAACTGAACCTCGAACTGATTGCCCAGGTTTGTTGTCCTTCTTGACTCGACACTGCCCATTAACACCTGCTTGCACTTGAAAGTGGGCCGGGACTTTGTAGGCCATGGGTATATGGACAATCTGACTTGGTCTAGGCTCTCAGAGGAGTCCTTTACTAGAGGAATAGTCAGTCCTAAAGCCGCCCGCAGGCAAGTGAGCGTCATCCAATTTTCTCTGTTACATTTCGCAGAGAAACTCCCGACACCGGTCAAAGTCAGGGAAGGAGAGGCCGAGGAAGGAGCAAAGCTGAGTGAATTCCAGGAGGAGCTGCTGCAGCTTGCTGCAGTTCTAAAAGGGGACCATACCCTCACGAGCTATCCAGAAAAGCTCGGAAAGGACATGACTGTCAAGGAAGCCAAGAAATACATGGAGGATGCAGTGAAGAGCTTCTTCGATGCGGGGGCTTATGCCAGGAAAATGGGAGTCAACGGGGATCAAATCGTCAAGATGAGGCCATCCCTCACCAGCAGACCATCCAAACCTTGAAAATAAAGATATCAAAGTCGAGAAAGAGATTCCAATGGTCATAGTTGAAACGTAAATCTTGACCGGGTAAATGCTTGGACAAAAAGTATTGACATAGAAAAGGGTATAAGAAAGAAGTGTTACAGCATGCATTAAGTTCTTTCGTTATTCCATCATCCAATAAAGTCGCACAAATTTAATTGTCTGATCCATTTTTTCGGCTCAGATGTAATCTATTCTCACTGCCTATTCTGCAGCTCCTGACAGTCGTAAATTGTTTTTGGGTCTTAGAGATACACCCTGCAGAATTGTAGAACTCAGTAAGGGAGTTCGTAAGCCGACTTCTGCTCAATGTAGCATTCTGCAGTGACATAGTTAAAATGATATTAGCAGACATGGTTTGATAAGCTATCATTTCAAGGCTTGCAAAAAACAGATGAGAGGAGGTTCGATGAGCTGCTATTGGTTGGAAATATTCTCGTAAATAGGACATTGTGTAATCTGATAAGAGTACAATGCGGCTGATCTGTCTAGGATAAGGTTTAGGGATCAAATCGTGCAACATCAGATGGTCGTTTTCGATGCTCTTCGGACGAGAATTAACCAACAGAGGACCCGATACAGCACGAAGAACCCCAACATGATCCCAACATTCACCCACCTAGCGTCCCTGTTGAGGCCTCTGCTCCTTAACACGTCCTGCCCAGTCAGCACGCATCGGGGCGCATCCCCCATATCCCACGAGAAGCACTGCCCCCTCGCACTCCAGTACTCGTTCATAAGCAATGAGTCGAGCGGGTACCGGTACAGGGAGACATAGTACATGAAGAGCCAGTACTTGGGGATGCTCTCCTTCGGGATGAAGTACCCAGAGAAGAGGAAGAACGCCCCTAGAACCGTGCAGATCAGGGAGTTGCCAGATATAAAATCCGGAGACACCGCGCTCAGGAAGAGCACCAGGGAACTTGCCATTAGGATGATAACCCAGACGACAAACGAGAAGAATGAGAAGGCCACGAATGAAGGGTTCAGCCCCACGAGCCAGTAGACAGGCATGGAGAATAGCAAGGCCACTGCGAACAGGAAGGGGATGAAGACGATTGTGTTGGCGATCATGTAAGAAGAGATCCGGTAGGCCCCCCTTGAGGACTCCTTCATTAGGACCCTCCTCTCTTGGAGGTAAATTGGGAGTGCCTCGACCGTTGAGGAGAGTAGAAAGCTGAGACTGAAGGCGAACAGGCCCAGTCTTTCTGCAACCCCTCCTTCGTTCTTCCGCACTTTCATGTAAACACTCCCAAGCCCGACCCCTCCTACGATAGCCTGCATAGTCCGGGCCAGTAAAAGCTGTTTTGTCCGGTAGATCACCTTCCAGAACCTCGAGCAGAGGAATCCAATCTCCAATGCATCGATGAAGTAGGGACGCTCTCGCACACTGCCAGCGATGTCTGTCTCAGGCCATGTCGGGTAAGAGAATGCTTCCTTGTGTCCCAAGGGAGAGGAACTTCTATTGCTTTGATACGACTCTTTGAGCTTTGGTAATATCTCCATGGCGAATTCAAGAGCATTGAGCTGTGGGGGAACTTCCAAACCGAGCTTGCTTATGGTCTCCTCGAGGAACTGGAGGGTCCCATCGTGGACAACTGAGCCATGGGACAGTACCAGGTAGTTGGAGATGTACCTGAGGGGAATAAAAAAAACCTACATTTTCAGTTTACCTACAGTTATTAACTGTCAAGATTCATCAATGTTCCAAGTAATGGAGTAAAGTTTTGACGACAGAGTTTAACTACCATCGGTTTAATGTTTCGATTGAAAATCGGCAGCATAGACTTTGATTAGAAAGAGAACAGCAGAGATCCGATCATGTACCTGAGGATCCTATAACTTGGCTGGTGGATGGAGATTATGACAGTCCGGTGCTTGTTCTTCGCCATAGAAGAGAGGAGCTCGATCACCTGGAGGGCTGATTTGCTGTCCAGGCCGGAAGTAGGCTCGTCGAGGAGAAGTATCGGGGGGTCATGAATGATGTCCACTCCGATGGAGACCCTCTTCCTTTCTCCGCCGGAGATCCCTCTGTTCTCTTCGTCCCCGACAAAAGTGTCAGCCACGTGCATCAGCCCGAGCTCCTGCATTAGGCTCTCGACCCTCTCTTCCTTGTCGCTCTGACTCATCTCCCGGAGCCGAAACTTCGCCCCGTACATCAGCGTCTCCTTCACGGTCAGAAGAGGAAGTAGGTTGTCTTCCTGCGCCACAAACCCGCATATCTTCCTCAGCTGCGACGGACTGGTCATCTGCCTGTAGTCATTGGAGATGCACTTCGGGTCAAACCCGTGGTCCTTCACCCGGCCTGCTATCACGCGGATGAGGGTGGACTTCCCAGTTCCGCTCGGGCCCACTATAGCGAGGATTTCCGAGCTCCTCGCCACAAAAGAGACTGACTTTAGTATGCGAAGAGGTTCGGGCTTCCGCACCAAGCAGCAGAACGAGGATCCTAGAGGCCTCTCGGGTTGAACGCTATAAGATAGGTTTCTTACTATCACCTCGTGAGCCGGCCTTGTTACGTCGGATGTTGGAGGAGGAGGTGGAGGTGGAGGTGGAGGTGGAGGAGGAGGAGGAGGCGAGTGGTAGAACGAAGACGAGGGGCTCGTCGACTCCTCGGGCGAGTCGGAAGTGGAGAAGAGGATCACAGAGTCCTCCTCGAGGGCGCCATGCGGGTGGAAGCACGCGGCCATGTTTCGAGATCCGGCTCGGGCGTGCATTGTGGGAGACGGAGGCGTGGAGGGAGAGGACATGAAGAGGGGAAGATGTGCCCAAGCAAATATACCTGAGGAGGGGGTTGGAACGACCAGAGATGAATTGTTGGACAACGTCGTCCGATGTTCTGTTGAAGTGTGGTGTGGGAGACATGCGTTTGGCGACAGTTGGTGGGAAAATCAAAAGCCTCCCTTCTGCTAATAGTCCAATTCTTGTTGGCCCTGGCTAATTTACTATTATAGTATTAAGGATTTCATATTATAGTCTCAAATTTTAATTTGAATTAAAATTAATCACGAGTACCAACTTTACGTCTCCTGAAGAAAGTCGAGAAACATCATTTTACGTGTCCCGAAGCACCTGCTAGATTACTAATATAATCGTTAATTCTCCCCTGTGGAAGTGATCCCAATCGACAATCCATCGTGAAGGGTAGAGGAATCCGGCAAGAGTCGTGGAGCTGCGAAATTGGGAAGACATCCAAGGGCAGGCGGAATTTCCCGACGAGGATGGACCTACCCCCGCTACGGAAATCGCGACCGGTCCGAAATATGCTCGCCGGGGAAAAACTTGGCATGGAGTATAATTAGACGAGAGTAGATGGCAGAGCTGCCATTGGGAGGAAGTTTTAGGCCACCAGCTCGGGCAGTTGGGTCGGCTGCCTGTTGACCAATTTACGGGGTGATGATATCGGGCTGGCTCATCTCGGCCCATTAAGTAAAGATATTACCCCACGCAAGGCCCAACACGGGCCCGGTGAAGGAAAGAAAATTTATGGTTGGCTCGGCGCTTGTCTGACCGACCCGTCCCGATAGCTCGTGGCCTCAATTAAAATCAACCGTCGAGAATTGCTGGGGGTTCGGAACCGTCCGGATAAGGTGTTCGCCAACTGAGGTAGGGATACTTGTCGCGGATGAGATAATTCGTCGACAGGGAGAAGGAGACTGTCCGGTCCCGATGACATGCATACGTAGCCAAGGGCCGAGGCGGTCCCATCCCGTGACGTGTCGACTGTCGCCACGTGTATGGCGGTCGTCGCCCCGAGCTGGGTCAAAAATATCTGTCCTCTGCTGCACGACCGCACACGTCCACTCAGTGCACGAGGGCTGTTCTCATGTAATTTAACATTTTTTTCTTACTGCATAAGGGTTTAAATGTAAGATTCGAGTTGAATTTGCTGGATTTATTAAATTGAGAAATTAGAAGGTAATAAAGTAAAACAGTAAAAAAAATTGATAGCAGACACGTGTTTTTCCATTTGTTTTTTTTTTTTTCCTTCTGGTTAGGAAATTGTCTTGTCCGGTCGAATTCGATAAATTGGAGGCAGGGATCAGTGAGGCCGCTGGGGTGTGTTAGATCGATCCGACATGTGCGCAACGCACATGGCTCTCCTCTACCCTCCATAGCTTCGTCCAGACCGGGTGAGGCCTCGTTATTCGGGTCGTGCCGTGGGACCCCGACTAACCATTTCGTACAAGGTACTGTGTGTACCCGCAGAGTGAGTAATATCACTCAATAAAATCTCGGTTTTAAAGATTCTTAATCGAGGTCCCGTTTGGGGTAACATTCCAACCAATCCAAAAGGTTTTTTTAATAAATAATTGAATTATTAACTTATTTTTCAAATCATTATTTAGATAATTAAAATTTTTAATAAATTATATTTAAATTAATTTATTAAAAAATAATACTCTTACGAAATAGCTTGCGGTGAAAAAATCAAAATCGAGTGTCGAGTTTGGTTATTTTCATTTTTCAGGGTCAGGGTCAGGGTCAGGACGCCTTTTATATATATATATGAACATTGGACAGAGCCGAGGTCAGTCAGTAGCCCAAGTTTTTCATTTACGCCATCCTCCTCAAAGCCTAGCAGCTCCTGTATCCTGAAAAGCAGACTGAAGGATCGTTAGATGTCGCGACACAGACGGCAAGCCTCGCGGGTTCTGCCGCCGGAGATGCTCCTCGGAGATGAGTTGCAGAGACCGATAACTTCCAAGTCGAGCCACGCCGGCGTGTCCACTGCTCCCTCTCTCGGACTCGGACACGGACCGGCTGGTTCGGGCATGTCTACCACCGCAGAGCACAATGCCCGAGAGGGTGTCTCCGCCGACGTCCACTCTCCGGCGTCTCTCAAAAAGCCGCCGGCCCCGAAAAGCACCTGAACTGCAGGCGGCGTTCCCTCGTTGCTTAGTTGTTCACTGATGTTGTCGCGTTCCTTTCATCTTTTCTTTTGTCTCTGTTTCTTCCCCAACTGTTGGGTGTCGGGCTGTGTGGTCTCTTGTCAGAGGTCATCTTCTTCCTCGTAGACTTCTATAAAAATAAAGCAGCCCCGTCTGTCGCCATTGACCTTGCTTTTCCGAGTTTCACTCATTCCATCGACTTGTCCGGCACCGGCTAATAAGAGACGCTCAGCATCGGCTCAATCAATGGTCAGTTGCTTGCCACTCAATTAACAGACGATTGGTTTCCATAGCAATTCGCTATCGAAACGGCAACTAACAATGTTGTTTCAACTGGAAGGAAGTCGAATCCGATCGAATCCGGGGTCCTGGGGCTGGCTCGATTAAGGGTACTTTGATAAGACGAGCTCAACTTTGTCTTGATCAAGTAAAAAGGGATCACTAATGCACTTTCAACGAGTATCAGAGAAGTCAGCTTCTCATTTGCCTCTGCTCCATTATGGGTTTGGATTCATACTCTTGCTCTCGTCCCTAACAACCGACCCAACGTATTCGACATGGCCCTAACCAAAGTCATGATCATGTCGAGCCCCAAAAACATTTATGCGCATATACTAGAGGATTCGCATGTCCCGAACTTGCAGCACCTCATTCGATAGGACTTGAATCCTGAATCCACGGGCCCGACAGAGAAGCTCGGTTCAGTTTCAATTGAAGTGTGTCGGCTGAACCTTCCCGGGCCATGCATCGACAGCCCACCTTATGGGGCCCACAAACAAAAAGGCCGAAATGCAGCAGCTGGGCAGCCAACTTGCATTGCCACGTCGCCGGTCAGGACTCAGTTTCAACGCGGTTTCTTCCGACCGCGCGACCCGGTCAGTCAGGAGCCGCCTCCTTTTACCTCCATTCTCCTCCATAATCCCGAATGGTTGAATTGAAAGTCGGTGGCAGCCTTCCTTCCGCGTCCGGAAGTGCAACTATTGCATGTACAACACCGAGTCCGACCCCATATATACCCCCCAACAATGGTCCTTCACTCCGCTTTCCTCATTGGAAAACCATTTTAACTCGTTTCTTTGCTCCCCAGATTTCGAAAAACGTCCGATCTTCGAGGTGAAGAGCTCGGCAGTGGAAGAGATCGGGTAAGATGATGGAGGAGCTCCAGATAGCCGAGGCCATGGCCGCCCGCCTCCACCGGCTGAGCAACTGGGACAAGTACTCCTCCGAGTCTGCAACCGGGGAGCCGTGCTGCACGGAGGAGGAGCTCTCCCGCCACCTCCAGGCCAAGAAGGCCGAGCTGGCCATCCACAGGGCGAAGTCCACTGGCAGAGACCTGGGGGCCGTCTGGGCGGAGGTCGAGCTCGGGATCATGAGGCACCTCGCCCGGCTCCTCGCGAGGACCATCGACCCGGTGATCGCCTCCCTGGGGGACTCAACCGTCCCGGAGGAAGGGATGGTGTGCGGCGTTTGCCAGGAGGAGATGCGACGCGGGGAGAGGAGCCGGGAAATGGGCTGCCGCCACAGGTTCCACCCGCTGTGCATTGAGATGTGGGTCAGGTCCCGCAACTCGTGCCCGCTGTGCAGGCATAGGATGGAGATCAGGAGGGTTGACTTTCAACTCTGAAGTTGACCGAAACATGTCGCGTGCGAAGAATCTTCTGTTACAAAAAAAACATTGCCTTTTCACGTAGGGGTGTTTCACCTCTGACGGACGCGGTCGGAATATGTAACGTGAGGAATTGTTTTGCCGGAATCGAGTTGTATGATGTTTCCCTTCGTGGAGATGAACCACACTGCACATGAATCGTGAAGTGTTGTGAAACCGAAATGAGAGGTCTCCCGGAGGAAACTGTTCTTGGGCCTATGGGGGGCCAACACGAGGCCTTGTAGGATCTTATATGGGCCCAATTGGGCTGAACAGCTATGGGCCCATAACTACACACGGTTGGGCCTAATGATGACGCATGATTGGGCCTGTTACCGTCGGGCCCAGGTTGGATGGTGTTGTGCCCGGCCTTATACCACGCGGACACCGGCGACCATGGCGGATTCAGGCTCGAGGATACAGCATGGCTCCGCTCAGCAAGAGGATAACTCGATGCCGGGGTGACATGATTAAGCATGACGCACTCCAGAATCGCTCGGTGATTGAGTATCGTGCGGATGGGCCTCAAGTGTCAGTTCATGGGACCTCGACGGTGATAGCCTAGCGAGGTCGGCTGGGGATAAAATTGACAGAAATGGGGCGAGTGTGAATCAGGACAGGGCATCGTGGGGGACACGCCCAACTGTGGTCTACCTTTTCACATGTGGGGGAGTTGAGTGGTGTCTTCGGGCATACATTTTTCATGGATGCAAACATCAAATCTCAACACTATACTGAGATTATCTAGAGAGAGGGAGTGGGAGAGGGAGAGGGAGAAAGGGGAGGGAGGGGGTCCCCTGAATTTCTGACTTTTTATGGCCTTTGCTGCCTTTGTTTCCCTTTGCCTTTCTCTAAAGTGACCCATTGGAGGCTGTTGCCCCTAATCAATTCACTTGGAGGGAGCTGGGAAAAAAGAGATTGAGATGGCCTTGCTTGGATCACTTACCCTTATCATGTTTACTCCCTTTTTTTTTTGTTTTTAAACTCTTCACCTATAAAGATAAATCACCGCTTAATTCATATATGAGTATCAAGCACTAATACTCCGTTTTATTTTCCATCTGCATCATTTGGCGATCTTAGTTAGTTCGGTAAATTTAAGAGCTAAAATTATCCAAATGTAAGTAATATATATATATATATATATTCACAAAATTTAAATCAGAACCCTACTTAATTAACCCATCTTATTGACCGGAGAGAATTTTCAGTGAGAAAATATCAATTAATGTAAATTTTATTTATTTTTTTAATTTCTAATTTTTTTTAATCTAATGAGAGAAAATTTAGATACCTTTTGGGACTGAGCTGACCGAAACAGTGTGGCTTTTTAATCCGGACACATCCGTCGCCTCCGCAGTAATAGGCAGTAAGTGCAAATTCACTTCCCCTCTTTCCTACTCTCTTTTTTCTCCCCCTCCGTGTCGCTGCTAAGCGCTGATCATACATAGTTCCCCGCATCTCCCTCGTCCTCGCCAGTTTCTGTCCCGGGGAATCCTCCTCGAGCTCAGACGCGCCGCCGGATTCGGAATGTGCAGCTCCTGATTCCACCTCCTCGCATCCTCTGCACAGGCATCGTGTACCCAAGCAGCTGCCCCTCCCAGCGCTCCGCGATTCTCGCTCCGCTTTGTCTTCAATTGGACATTGGCCGAGAGAGTGGGGGATGAGTCGCTCAGGCTCGCGTTGCTGCTGGAGTGATGCTAGTTGGGGTTTTAGCTGACGTGGGCCAGCGAGAATGGCGGATTTGGGGGTCGCTTCTGCTTAGACGTTGGGGGGGTTCCTGACACGTGAGATTCCCGATTGGTGCCCGGGACTGATAGAATGGCTTCGGATCTTAGCAGGAATGGTGCCGTTGAGAGAGATATTGAGCAGGTGACTATTCCCAATCTCTATTAGAGGTATTAGACGATGGCGCTGCTGAATGTTGCATATTAGTAATTTTGTAGTCTGTGTCGCAGTCAGTTTGCACTGTGTTCTCCAGCCCCTTAGCCTTGGAGCTTGGTTGTAGCATCCGTGTTTCACTGCCGATTTCACCCTCGGGTGCTAGACGTTTAGCTGCTTTAGTTCGTATGACCTCTGCAACTAGAAATGGCAAATAGGAGCTTAGTCGTGGAAGGGCTAGTGCTCAGTGGTGGGAGCAGATTAGGGATTTCTATCAAGCCTCTTGGGCTGGCTTTACCTCATGGAGATTTCTTTTCCGACATTTTGACTGCTTTGGACCTGCAGCAATGAATCGCTGCTGCATCAGGTAAATGGGCAGTGCTGTTATGGACCACGGTTGAGGTGACGTAGATAGAGTCAGTATGCATCTACTGCTAAAATTTTAGGGGTAGGTATACGATGAATTTGGGTGGGGGTTATAAAATTTTATTATTTGGCTTCGCTAGTCCAATTATTATTCTCCTTGGGCATCTAAAAGCCCTCTACTCGTCTGTTCCATGGAATGTCATGGTCGTCCAATTATTTTATGCATTATTGGTCCATAGTAAGGTGAAAACGAACTGCATTGCTGCATCCTGTCATGGATATAGCATCGCACATCATGTGCAAATCCATTTTCTTCTTTGAATGCTTAACCTATCTAGGTCATCTTTCTTCTGATAATCTTCCGTTTGCTGCATCTGCTTACCTAGGTTACTAATCTTTTCGACAGGCCATTACTGCTTTGAAGAAAGGGGCTTACTTACTTAAGTATGGAAGAAGGGGGAAGCCCAAGTTTTGTCCTTTCCGGCTTTCCAATGTAAGTCATAGACTTGAGTCATGCGGAGTGGTGACTGAAAAACAATTTCCAGTGTTCTTTCTTTCATATAATGCATGTTCAGTAACTATTATCTTATAGTCAAGTGAACACTATATGTATATTTTTCATGCTACATTTTACATCTGCTTGGGTGGCCTTAGGGACTCAGTCTCGTGGTCCTTAGCATTTTAAAATTTTAAATGTTAGCAATCTTAATAACTCTAATAAGTTTTATGTTCAAGCCAAAGAAGAATTGCCAACCCTTTTGTGGTAACTGAAATTTGTAAATTAATGTAATTCCTCATTTATTTGTATCTATATATTCTTAAGATGATGCAGATTAGAACTGTCCTGCTAAATGCAAGATAATCGACTGTATTTTTATTAATATTTTTTCTTCTGATTTTCAGGATGAATCTGTTCTAATATGGTTCTCGGGAAAGGAGGAGAAACACTTAAAGCTGAACCATGTCTCAAGGATAATATCTGGGCAGCGCACAGTAAGTTTCTCCGCTGAGAATATGTTGCTTGGGTGCGATTTTCTTTAACTGCAGGGATTCTGATAAAGTTGAATGTTCTTCTTCTTCTTCTTTTTTTTTAAAAAAAATCTCCTGATACAATGATATTTTCAATGCTTCAATCATTGTTGTCCACTCAGCTTCTTTCTTTACATGTGATTGAATGAGATTCTAGAAGTACCAATGTCAAGCAAATGAGAACTCAATTTGTATACCTTGTTTGTCAACAAATAACAAACAATGGAAATCCAGCAGTTTTATCTCTAAATGGAGTCAAATGATAAGCCTTTACAAGTACTATTATATCTGTTCAATCTATTATGATTGAAAATTTGAGGTTCAGCAGTTGAAACATACTGGTCTCTATTATATGAGTTTGCTAGCTTGCTATGCGTCCTTGCAGTTTTTCTTTATAGGCAATAAGACTGCCAGAATTAATTATTTGAATTTCAAGACTGAAGCCACTGTGAAGTATCATGAGGTTGACCATTTATATTTTATTATATATTGCCTTGTCTAGAACGGCTAGGTGAGGATTAAATCAGCATTTATCTTCTGATCATTTTAAGATATATTTCACTCATATCATAATATCTAGACTTGTGTGATTTTGAAAGATCTTTCTTTATAGATGTTCATTCTATGTTATAATAGTGTGGAGTTCATGTGCTTTAAGAACGTAATTTCTCAAAATCTGACATATAGTTTTTTATTTTTGCATTCATGGCACGTGGCCTTTATTGTTTAATGCAGCCTATCTTTCAAAGGTATCCCCGGCCTGAGAAGGAGTATCAGTCATTTTCACTTATATACAGCGACAGGTCGCTGGATCTGGTGAGGCTCATTGTCTCGCAGTATTGGATTCCTATTCTGAAGCTATCTGTTTTTTCTTTAAGTACCGGATCATGGTCTATTCTATAATTATTGTTTCGACTCTGCTGTAGCTGAGTACTGCATAAGATCTATTCATTTAGATGCCTGAACTAATGCTACGATTTGGTTTTGTAACTAGATATGCAAGGATAAAGAGGAAGCTGAGGCATGGTTTAGCGGCTTAAAAGCTTTAATTTCACGGTGCCATCATCAGAAATGGAGAGCAGAATCAAGAAGTGATGGCATTCCATCAGAAGCAAATAGTCCTAGGACATATACACGAGGAAGCTCTCCTTTGAATTCTCCATTTGGTATTAATGACAGCTTTCAGAAGGTATTCCTATTGTTTCATGTCAGTTCTTCTTTGCTCATCCTTAGTCAAGTCCTTCAATGAAGAGATTATCATGGAATTCTGCAGGATAGTGGCAGTGACCTCCGCCTGCGAAGTCCATTTGGAAGTCCTCCAAAAAATGGTCCAGATAAGACATTTTCTGATGTAGTATTGTATGCTGCTCATCCAAAGGGTTTCTTTCCTTCAGATTCTGCTAGTGGTTCTGTTCATTCTTTGTCATCAGGAGGCTCAGAAAGCATGCATAGTCAAGCAAAGGCAATGGCAATAGATCCCTTAAGAGTTAGTTTATCCAGTGCAGTAAGCTCATCTAGTCATGGCTCAGGTCATGATGATGGTGATGCCCTGGGGGATGTTTTCATATGGGGTGAAGCCACAGGAGATGGTGTTTTGGGGGGTGGTCCTCACAGAATAGCAAGTTGTATTGGGGTGAAAATGGATTGTTCGTTTCCTAAGGCCTTAGACTCTGCAGTTGTACTGGATGTTCAGAATATTGCTTGTGGTGGACGGCATGCTTCTTTAGTTACAAAGCAAGGGGAGATCTTCTCCTGGGGGGAGGAATGTGGAGGTAGGCTAGGTCATGGCGTGGATTCTGATGTTTTGCATCCAAAACTAATAGATGCTCTCAGTAATAACAATATTGAGCTTGTAGCATGTGGTGAGTATCACACTTGTGCTGTAACTCTTTCTGGTGATCTATACACTTGGGGTGATGGTGCCCACAATTACGGCCTTCTTGGCCATGGAAATGAAGTGAGCCACTGGGTGCCTAAGAGAGTGAATGGCCCTCTGGAAGGCATACATGTCTCATCAATATCTTGTGGGCCATGGCACACAGCGGTTGTAACATCTGCAGGGCAGTTGTTTACATTCGGCGATGGCACATTTGGTGTTTTGGGGCATGGGGATCGAAAAAGTGTGTCCATTCCAAGAGAAGTGGAGTCCCTTAAAGGGCTCCGCACCGTACGGGCATCTTGTGGTGTTTGGCACACTGCTGCTGTGGTGGAAGTCATGGTTGGTAACTCCAATTCCAGCAACTGTTCATCAGGGAAGCTCTTTACCTGGGGGGATGGAGATAAAGGCCGACTAGGGCACAGTGACAAAGAAGCAAAACTCGTTCCCACCTGTGTTGCTGCTCTTGTGGAGCCAAACTTTTGTCAAGTTGCATGCGGAAATAGCCTTACAGTCGCACTGACAACATCTGGTCATGTCTATACAATGGGTAGTCCTGTATATGGTCAGCTTGGCAATCCTCATGCAGATGGTAAGCTCCCTACTCGGGTTGAGGGAAAGCTATCAAAAAGTTTTGTGGAGGAGATAGCCTGTGGTGCTTATCATGTTGTTGTGTTGACTTCACGAACCGAAGTTTACACTTGGGGTAAGGGAGCGAATGGTCGTTTGGGGCATGGTGATACAGATGATCGGAACTCCCCTGCTCTGGTTGAGGCACTCAAAGACAAGCAAGTTAAGAGCATTGCATGTGGTACCAATTTTACAGCAGTTATTTGTCTCCACAAGTGGATCTCAGGGATGGATCAGTCTATGTGCTCAGGCTGTCGCCTGCCATTCAATTTCAAGAGGAAACGCCATAACTGCTATAATTGTGGACTTGTTTTCTGTCATTCATGCAGCAGTAAGAAGTCTATGAAGGCTTCTATGGCACCAAATCCTAACAAGCCCCACCGCGTATGTGACAGCTGTTTTAATAAGCTAAGGAAAACAATGGAAGCTGAAATACCATCTAATTCTTCCATGGGTAGAAAAGGGGGAACAAGTCAGGCTACTAATGAGTTAATTGATAAGGATGAGAAGCTTGATTCTAGATCCCGAGCTCAACTTGCTAGATTCTCTTCCATGGAATCCATTAAACAAGTAGATCGCTCTTCCAAGCGAAACAAAAAACTAGAGTTTAACAGTAGCCGTGTATCACCTGTTCCAAATGGAGGTTCCCAGTGGGGAGCTGTTAGCACTTCAAAGTCCAATGTGGTCTTTGGATCATCCAAGAAGTTTTTCTCTGCTTCGGTGCCTGGTTCAAGGATAGTTTCTCGAGCATCATCACCAATATCAAGGCGGACCAGCCCTCCCCGTGCCACTACACCTACTCCAACCCTTGGTGGGCTCACATCCCCAAAGTTCATTATGGATGATGCTAAAAGGACAAATGATAGTCTCAGCCAAGAGGTTATCAAATTAAGAGCACAGGTACAAAGATGACTTGCATTGCTTATGTGAGTCCAAATGATGAGGATGGAAGCGTATTGTAGTTCCAGGGGCTGGAATCGTAGGATTTTTATGGCCATTGTTATTGCTCTTGATTGTGCTTAACAATCTTTTAACTATTAGGTGGAAAATCTTACCCGTAAAGCTCAACTCCAAGAAGTGGAGCTGGAAAGGACGACGAAACAACTGAAGGAGGCAATAGCAATTGCTGAAGAAGAGACTACAAAATGCAAAGCTGCTAAGGAAGTCATCAAATCACTCACTGCTCAAGTAACTTTAAAATCCTCGTTTGATTAAAGAACTCCCCCTGTTCTTTATCTCCTCGTTCAATGAGTTGATATTTCATACTAATAGAATATTTCATCTGGTCTGAATGAATAGCTGAAGGATATGGCAGAAAGGCTACCTGTGGGGGCTGCTCGGAATATCAAATCTCCTACTCCTTCCTTGGCTTCTACTCCAGCTTCCAGTGATATCTTCAATGCTTCTTCCATAAACCACCGATTGAATGGTCAAATTATGAGTCAAGACCCAGAGCCTGGCATATCTAGCAACACTAATATGCTTTCTAGTGGATTGAGCACTGCAAATAATCACAGTTCTGCTCATCCCAGGCAAAGCAATTCAGAGGCATCAAGTAGAAATGGGGCCAAAATTAAAGAAGGCGATTCTCGCAATGAGAATGAATGGGTTGAACAAGATGAACCTGGTGTTTATATCACCTTTACATCCTTACCTGGAGGTGCCAAAGATCTCAAACGAGTTCGATTCAGGTATTTATACTTATATATGTACATAGATTTATGGAAGTCTCATTTGACTTTAGTTTCTCTTTTATTCTTTTTTTCCCTCTTTTCTAAAAAAAGTAAAATTAGTTTTTCCCGGCAGTACTAAGTCAATCTTGCTCTGATTGAGAAATGTCTGCTATGGTGACAATCTACTTTAACCTCTTTATGCCGCTTCATCATAATTTTCCAATTGGTCATGTCCATGAGCGCAGAATGTGTTATGAAAAGGGCCACTTTGACGCATCAACTGGATTTCGCTTCCTCAACGATTTGCAGCTTAATGTTTGAAATGGCTTGTGTAACTGAATGGTGAGCAGATAGCTTTGAACGACCCGCTACTAATTCAAGGTTCATATTTGGGTGCAGTCGGAAGCGATTTACAGAGAAGGAAGCGGAACAGTGGTGGGCAGAGAACCGGGCGAGGGTGTACGAACAGTACAATGTGCGCACAATCGACAAGTCAAGCATTGGCGGGGGAAGTGAAGATTAGATCTCTCCCGCGCACGGACGACGATCACTGTTTCTTTCTTTCCTTTCTTTTTTAAAGGTTTCGGCTTGGTCCGTGGGATGTGGCGCATATCAATGATGACCGAAATCCGGGGCATTGACGTGTGAAGTGAAAGGTGGCTTGGTACTGTAGCGAGTATTTTGGAGAAGCTAATGGAGAGGGTTTTGTCGGGGGCATTGTTAGAATTCATTTGTAACCTTTTTTGTCTTTTAGGATTGGAAGGTTTGTGGAGGCGGGGGTTGAGAAATGTAAATTGGCTTCATACCCTTTTGAGAAGCTGTTGCCTTTTTGTAAATTCAAAAGCAGGAAAATTTCATTTGCTGTGCTGTCCATCGATCGATGAAGGTACACTGACCACTGTCGTGGTGTCTGGTCTGCATCTGACATGGTGGTACTCTTGTTCCAACAAATAATTTTCAGCAGCAGCAAATGGCCGAGTTGGGATGAGAGTGAAACTCTCATGAATCCACACTACTAATGACACAATTGATTCAGTTAAACTCCTTCTTGAATTATGAATTTTGTTGATTGAAGCAGGCGAGACAGAAGAAGCCCGACCTGGTGTTGACGTGTATTGGAACGTTGCCTGCTAACGCAGGAAGCTCCTCTGTCTCTCACTCTCTCGATTTCAGTGCTCGAAAATTCTGTACATTGTTCCATGAGGGTCCTAGCTTGGAATGGTGACAAAGAAGCTCTCAGATCTCCTTAGGACATGCATTGCTAACGGGTCAGTGGTGCTGGGCAGACTCGCCCATCAGAAGATCCTGTCTTTGGGCCTGCAGGACGACCTCGATCTGTCCAAGGGTCTCATCAACTTCTACTTCTCCTGCCACTTATACGACTCCGCTGAGATCGTCTTTCGGACCTCCGCAGCGCGCGACCCGGTTGATGTATCCCTATGGAATTGTCTGATGGCTGCTTACACCAAGAGCTCCATGTTCACGGAGGCCTTGGTGCTCTTCGAGGAACTGCTGGACAGCCCTCGCCTGAAGCCAGATGTTTACACTTACCCGAATGTGCTAAAGGCCTGCGGGGAGCTGGGCCGGGTTGGTTGTGGAGAAGCATTACATGCCCACCTGGTGAAGAATGGTTCCTTGTCGGATGTTGTGGTTGGTAGCTCTGCCGTGAGCATGTATGCAAGGTGCGCCAGATCGCCAGATGCGGTTCGACTGTTTGATGAAATGCCCGAGAAAGACGTGGCCTGCTGGAACACCGTGATATCTTGTTATTACCAGGGTGGCCAAGCTGAGAAAGCACTGGAGCTTTTCCAAAGGACGAAGGATTTGGGGTTCAAGCCCAGTTTGGTGACCCTCACGACTGCAATTGCTTCATGTTCTAGGCTTCTGGACTTAGAGAGAGGTAAGGAGATTCATAGGGAGTTGATCAGATGCAGGTTTCCTTTAGATGGTTTTGTTGGCTCCGCTCTTGTGGACATGTATGGAAAATGCGCTGACCTAGAGAAGGCCAAGGAGATCTTTGAGCAGATACCTAAGAAAACCGTGGTCTCCTGGAATGCTATGATCTCAGGATTCAGTCTCACTGGTGACAGCTCTTCATGCATTAGCCTGTGGAAGAGAATGCACGAGGAGGGAACTAAACCCTCTCTGACTACTCTGAGCAGCACATTATCTGCTGCTTCGAGGTCAGCACAGCTTCAACATGGAAAGTTTATTCATGGGTATATCATAAGAAATGCTGTCATCGTTGATATCTTCATCGGCTGTTCATTGATCGATTTCTATTTTAAATGTGGAAGGGTTTATTTGGCAGAAAATGTTTTTAGGAAGTTGGGGAAGACGGACACTAATTCTTGGAATGCAATGATATCTGGGTATGCTTCTGTGGGCAGCTACTTTGAGGCTCTCAGTGTATTTGATGAAATGAAGACAACTGGTATTAGACCTGATCCAATTACATTCACCAGTATTCTATCCGTTTGTTCTCAAATGGCAAGCTTGGAGAAGGGCAAGGAGATCCATGAAAGTATCAATGAGAACAAACTTGAAATGAATGAAATTGTCATGGGGGCCCTTCTTGAAATGTATGCCAAGTGCGGAGCAGTCAATGAAGCATATGAGGTCTTTGAACGACTGCCCAGGAAAGATCTGATGTCATGGACTTCTATGATCACTGGTTATGGCTCTCATGGTCAGGCCCGGGAAGCCTTGAGTCTCTTCGCTAAAATGAGACAGGAGAATATAAAACCTGACAAGGTCACTTTTCTTGCGGTCTTATCGACCTGTAGCCATGGTGGCTTAGTTGATGAGGGATGCTACTATTTCAAGCTAATGATGACTGAGTATGGTATCAAACCTGAAACCGAGCACTACTCTTGTCTGATTGATTTGCTTGGACGAGCTGGGAGGCTCAGAGAGGCTTACAAAATTTTCCAGCAGACCCCAGAAATGAAGAAAAACCTTGGGTTGTTAAGCAGCCTCTTTTCTGCATGTTATTACCACAGGGATGTGGAATTGGGAGAAGAGATCGCAAGAATGGTTGCTGAAACTGAGCTAGATGATGCATCCACAAATATTATGTTATCAAACATGTACGCTTCTGTCAAGAGGTGGGACAAAGTCAGGCGGGTGAGATCGAAGTTAAAGGACTTGGGATTGAAGAAGAATCCCGGTTGCAGCTGGATTGAGATTGACCGGATGATTCAACCTTTTTTTGTAGAAGATAAGTCCCATCCAATGGCTGAGACATTGTATGATTGTCTCACAGTCCTTAGCAATCACATGGAAAAGGATGATCATGAAATGCTTCTTCATGAGATTGCATGTGAAGGATAAATTATTGATAGCATTCCATCTCATACCTGTTTCTTATTCTGTTCAGGATGAATTTCATCTAGTTTATACGAATTCTTTGTAAACAAATCTAGGAAATCGAAGGGAATACTTGTTGTATAGTCTATACTTGCATTGTTCTAAACTGATTGGAATAACTAACAAAAGGAGTTTGCTTTTTGACAATTTCCATGTTTGCCGTTATCTTGAAATAGAGTGGAAGAGTTGCTTCACTTGCTGCAGACCCGACAGCACATCGCCAATCTTCAGATTCTCATGGTTGTCTTCAACTCTCAAGCTGCCACCTATATACCATTTCGCAATATCCCCAAATTTTGCCAGAGCAACGACCTTGCAATCATCGCTCGGAAGTCCCAACCTCAAGATCGAGAAATTCCCAATCACTCACGATTTCATTAATCTCTTTGAGGCTACCTAGGTTTCTGTAGTCATTCCTGTTCGTGACGGGCTCCCCAGCTAAGAGCTCCAGCAGCAATATCCCAAAACTCCACACATCTTCTGGCAGTCTCCAATGGTACTTCCTTATCCATTCTGGTGTTGGATATACAGTATCTAGCTGAACTGAAACCTGCCAGTTTCGCATTGCAGGACTCATCGGGCAAAATATTATCTGACACCATGTTTCCATGAAACACAGGGGGGCTTCATGTGCATGTGCAACATATGAATTGCTGAGGTATCTGCAGTGCGATGTCTGGCCTCTGCTATGGCTCAGACTTCCCCTGCCCATTAACTCTAACACCAAAGATCGTGTCGGGAAATCTTCTCCTGATGACCCGAGCAAGGTGACAATACTGGGGTGGGTCGAGGATTTGAGCAGAATCTCTTCTTCTAGTCCCATTAGGCATCCTGCATCCTTTTAAATATTTAACTGCTGCCAAGCTTCCACCTGCAAGAACTGCTCTATGAACGATTGCTGAAGGCCCCTCACCAATTCAATTCTCTTCTCTCAAAAACTCGTTTACCATGAGTATGTAGCCCTCGTTTGGATCTGCCCAAGCTAGGGCCTTTTCTCTCCTCCTCCCCCTTTGAAGCAGAGCAAGCACAAGAATACCGACCGAGAAGCTAACTGCTATTACCATTGATACGGCAGCCAAACAAGGAGTGTTGCTCTTTTGCTCGGTTTCTCCGGGGAAAACAAGTAATAATTCGCCGACCATTCGTCCCCTTCATCTGTCTGGGTACTAAACGTGATCGTAACCTTTCCTGTCAAGTTAATCTGGGGTGGACTCAAACCGTCATAAGAGCCTGTGAAATTTGCGATCTCCTGATCCCTGTTGCCGAAAATAGGAACGAAATCAAAATCTTTCAAGATGTTGATTCTAGTGAAGGTTAGTGTTACGCAAGCTCCTGGTCTACCCTGGAGAACCCATCGGCAGTTAAGCCCCTGCACGTTTCTCCAGACAAGGTATGATGAATATCAGGAAACCTTCGAAGAACAGCTATTAGTGTCATGTTACCTGAGAGATTCAGCGCACGGTTCCTCATATTCTGGTCTCAGGTGCAAGGCACCACATGTCTACGACCATTTAAGCTGACGATATTAAAGCGGAAACTTCCACTGCTATCCAAGTGAAGAGGAGGACTGGTGCTTCTCCTTTCGAACTGAGATGTACACAAGCTGCTAACTGTGGGCCCATTCCCGTCACTGCTAGTCCAGCCTCTTCTGTCTCGGTTAGTAACCTCCTCGGTGAGCTTCCCCAGCAAGTTATCCAACACGCTGTCCACCTGCTGCCACTGGGGCCCTTGCCCAGGCCACAGAAACAACCTGAGACTTTGAGACCTCAGTTGGGAGGCTCCCGCTGCATAAATAGATCAAGTCTCTCTGCTCGATTCCATCAAGGAAGGTCACAGTACTGGAGAAGAGGATATGGTAAATGCTGTTCTTCTCATCGGCACGAAAAAACTCATTGCAGGTCAAGTTCTTCCCGGACCCGTCTCAATGGAAGTTCTGCTGAAAGCTGTTTTCCCAATCCCGCTCACTTGATATAATAGATTCATGTTGACGTGAGGGCCTGCGTAGGAGCACTCGGGGCCCAAACTCACTCTATCAGTCGCCGGAGAGTTAGAGCTGTCCCTCTATACTGTCTGATGACTTCCCACCAGTTCCACAGGGTGGGCACACCATACAGCTGAGACTGGAGTCATGCCTCGTTGAAGTTGATGAATCGATGGCATTTCTTGCAGTTTCCCTACCAGATTCTTGCCATTCGGCCCTGAACCGCAGCCCAATTTCTTTTAAGAAGGCCAAGGCCCAGTCCTGGACCACCCAGCATCCATATTCATGAATAGAACCCCACCCACCCAAAAAAAAAAAAAGGTATTGCATGGACTAAGATCTGGACCGAGCAAACTGGAGGGTTGATAAATACTCAGCCGCTCTTTTTTTCTTTTTTACCAAAATACCCTCTGATGAGAAGTTCTTGTATAAAATCATAACACCACGTCATCTGTAAATTTACTTAATCACCTTAGCCAATTTATACCTTTGATTACATCCACGTCATCATCCCCGAAGCCATCACTGCCAAATCGCGCGTAATAGCCTCTCCCTCCCTCCCTCTCTCTCTCCCCCCCCCCCCATTTTAAGGACCGGGATGATCCTGGCCGTCCAGTCATCCTCCACATCATCCTTCATCAGTGCACGTGCAGGAAGCTCATTGGTCTTCCCGTCATCCCTGCCGTGAGATAAAAAACAGCGAGTTAAAAAATCTAGAGAGAGCGAGACAGAGATTAGAAATTCAAGTGCGATTATCAGAGGGGGGGCGGGGGGGAGAGAGAGAGAGAGAGTCCATAGACACGTTTTCTACCCCTAACGCCGATATAAATCCATTTATAAGTGTAGCCCCAAATCTTATTCTTTTCGCCCTTCCGTCCCTCTCTCTCTCTCTCTCTCTCTCTCTCTCTCTACACCTCCGTCGGCGATTAATCCAAAATCACCGTATGGCCTCCGCTGGTGGCTGAATCGGACGATAACCTCACCGACCGGCGCATCCACGCCTCCACCTCCGCTGCCACCACTTTCCGTTTAAAATCCAACTCATCCGATTCACCCCCACCCGAAACACTACCGATTTCCCGACCAAAACTTCCCCAGCTGCCGGCGTTCCGTTCCCGGCCAGGGAAATTCCTGAAGGTGCGCTCGATTATTAATCTGCGCGCACACTCATTCGATTGCCCTAACTAGCTTAAAGCCTTGGCGTTCTTATTCTTTTCCTTCTCTCATATTTACTCCTCGGAGGTGAGCCTCTGTTTCTGTTCCATCATCCTTCTCTATTCGCCTTGATTTGCCGACTTGACCAGAAATTTAGCTCGAATTCCGTCCGTTCGTATCGAATTTTTGTGTATCGGCCAACCTAGGGTTTCCTTTTTCAAGTTTTCAGAGCTTTTGACGTTCGATTTAGGAGGTTTTCCGTGGTCCACTTGCTGATCCACTGAGCTTACTCCTTGATGTGTTCCGATGACTTAGTCTGCGACTGTCTTGAGTTACCTATTGTCCTGGATCAAATGTACCAACAGTTTTCGTTAACTGGCTTCCAATTGTAATGCTCCAATAACGTTGCCATTCAGACGAGAACCTGTTGAGCGTCATCCTCCCTTTTTAAGCTCGTCAGAAGCGTGCTTCCATTGCCATCTTTGCTTTCAGCTCCCTTTGTAAGGTCTAAATTGCCTATGGCAGTTGCCTGTACTGTTGTCTCTGCTGCTCGGCTCCCTGTGACGTCTCTGCTTTTAACTTGTTTTGAGTGTTCGTGTCGTGTTTTTCTTTGACAAGGATGCTTCATGTATACGTGGCATACACGGTAGAATGGTCCTCATCGATTTTTGTTCTTCCCCTTTTCATTGTTCAGTTCTTTTGTTGCTCTTCAGATGTAATGCCCTGTACTTATTTGGTTAAGATGATGATGTCAAAATGTAGATTTTTTTATATTCTTACCTAGCTGCTTCATTTTTACTTTCTCAGGCGTCCAAACTTTTTGGAGAGAGCAGAAGGACTGGAGGATTGGTACAGTCAGTGGTAGATCAGCTGGGAATTTACTGTAGTCCCATGTGAAAGGATGGCCTTTTTTAAGAATTACTCTGCTGCCACTGCATCACAGAGAATGCTGGAGGAGAACAGCCGTGGCCAAAATAAAAATAGACTTAATAGCTCTACCAGGAAGGGGGATGCTGATGGATCTTTTAATATGAGAGAATTCGATATGAATGTAGATGCACAATACCAAAGCGATGATGAGCCATATGACACCAGAATGGTTCAAAATGAAGCACAAACTGATAACGGTATTAGAGTAAATAACTTGCAGCCTCCTGGAAGGAGAACAGCTAGTGCTGGACAATGGGGTTCTTCATTTTGGAAGGATTGCAAACCTATGTGCCCTCCAGGAGCTTCAGATTCTGGACAAGATTCCAAGAGTGGTTCAGACGGGAAATATGCTGAAAGATCTGATGACAATTTGACCGATGCTAGGGACTCGGATGATGATGAGGGACAGAAAGAAGTAGTCAGGGGCCAAAGAGGACACCCTGATGTTCCTACAGAGGAGATGTTGTCTGATGAGTATTACGAGCAGGATGGGGATGATCAGAGTGACAGAGTACCTTATAGAGGATTTAAACAGCCCATTGGTATTAATTCTAGACCATCAATAAAGGTAAAACCCACTGCTGCTAGCAGAAAGGTCTCCCGGAATACATCGACCTTGGATGTTGATGAAGAGGATGACTTTGGTGATGATGATGACAAGAATGATGATGCTGATTATGATGAGGAAGATGAGGATGATGGTACTGTGTGTAAATGGTTATGAGTGATCATATTATATTGTTGCATTCGTCTCTGCATTTTCCCTGTGTATCTTTTTCAAGTTTGTTCATTTCTACAATGTTTTCGACTCTTATATTTTGTTTGTCTGTTGATCTATGCAGAAGATGATCCCAATGATGCAGATTTTGACCCTGACTCTGGTGTGACTAGTGGCCGCACAGCAAAGCAGGTTATACCGTTTTTATTGTTAGAGTAGAAACTTTCTCATTCTCCTCTGTCCCTTCTGCTTGGTCCTTTTCAGTGTTGGTGATGTTGTTCATAAGTTGGTTAGCTAAAGTATGTTGACGGATTAGAGAGACAAGCACTTCTGTCCTGCTATCTGCTTGGTAAATGTGAAACTGTCTGTTCAGTTGGACTTAAAAATGTTTTCATTTCATTGGAGTGAAGTACACCTGGAGGACCAAGCCACAAAATTTTATCTACTGAAGGATGCCTCTGCATAATTGCTTCAAGTTTCAGTTGTGGTGTTGGAGTACCGTAGATCTAAGTGAAACAGGGGGTTTTGAAGTAATTTCCTTATGTGGTTAATCTGGCAAGTTAAGGCCTTTTGTGATTCATGCCCATCTTGCCAGTTTCTTATCTAAAATGGGTTGCATTACCTCAGAAAACAACTCCTGCAGATGTGGAAGTGAAATAGGTGAAGGCTGTGCACAGAAATGTCTTGATAATTTCAACTAGCAGTTACGTGGTTTGAGGGTTTGGTGAGGGGAAGTCGCCTAATTTCTTTCATCTTGTTTAAATGAGGCATGGGTTCTTGATATCTTAAGCAAGCAGATTGCCAAACTTAGTATTCTGCAAGTTTTTGTGTTCTAGATTTGGTTTTATTGATAACCTTTTGAGCCTTAATATCACAATCACCTGTTATTTGTATGTACAATGTGGTTTTCTTTCTTCATGTGGGCAGAGTCAGAATCTTTTCTTTTTCCTATTTTTAGCAGTCTAACAAGTATCCTTATAATGCTCTGCTTCTGTGAATTCACCATGCAAAAAATATAATTCAGGATGAAGACTGGGTTGCTGAAGCTTCTGATGAAGATGATGTTAGTGATGATGAGTTGGATGTCTCTGATGAAGAAGATTCATTTTATTCAAAGAAACCAAAGGGTAAGCAAGGACCTAAAGGGGGGCATACTGCAAAATCTAGCAAAAAACATAGACCATTGCCTGTATATAGACGGCAAAATAGAGGAAAAGCACTTTCTGATGAAGAGGAGTCATCAGTTAAGGAGTCTGACAATGAGAGCTTTGAGGATCTTGGAGGCACGACTAGGAGGGTTGCACAGGTCCGAAAAAGTAATGGTCGGCTAAACGTGTCTGCAAATATCTCCAGAGAAAGCAGTGAGGTTCGCACTTCTAGTAGATCAGTACGGAAGGTATCGTATGTTGAAAGTGATGAGAGTGATGATGCTGATGAGGCCAAGAAGAAGAAGTTGCAGAAGGTAGATCTCAATTAGCTTTAGAACAATGTGGTCAATTTTATTTGAACATCTAGCCTATTTGGAAATTTGGAACTAGTTTTCTACCCAACGTCCAAAAAAATTGGGTCTTTATAAGAGACCTTTCAAATCAATGACGATGCCCACTGTTTTATTTTTTTTTAATTTCATGGGGATTTGATGTCATTTCGGCCTTTTTATTGTGTATTTTGAACTAATTCGGACACATGTACTGATGTGTGGACATATGTACACTGTTGATGTGGTAGGACTGAAAATAATTTGGATACTATTATTTTTCTGATTGCCATTTTCATATGCTAAGATTTCTAAGGTTGAGTTGTCCAGTCATGCTGTTGTGATTACTGTTTATCTTGCTATTTTTAGGATGAAGTTGAAGAGGAAGAGGGTGATTCAATTGAAAAGGTACTTTGGCATCAGCCGAAGGGTATGGCTGAGGAGTGTCTTAGGAACAACAGACCGGTGGAACCTGCTTTGCTGAGCCACTTGTTTGATTGTGAACCGGATTGGAATGACATGGAGTTCTTGATAAAGTGGAAAGGCCTGTCACATTTGCACTGTCAATGGAAATCTCTTGCTGATCTACAAAATGTATGCTTCTAACTAATGCTAATAATTAGTTCTTATTTTTAAAGTCAAATCTGGTACTGTGTGGTAGTTAATTTCTTTTTTTCAATGTGTTACTAAATTGGACTCCATTCTATACTGCAGCTTAGTGGTTTTAAAAAGGTGTTAAATTACACAAAGAAAGTGATGGATGATGTGAAGTATAGGATGTCTGTTTCACGTGAAGAGGTAAATTATCTCCATTCAGCCATAGAAATTATTGCACCAATGACTTATTTATAAATAAATGGAAATGACCAGAACATGACTTTGCATCAGCATGCTTGTGCATATGTTTCTCTTAATTACTCCTGGAATTGCACAGAAGTCAATATGAATACAAGTCTGAATGTGGCTTTTATCCCTTTTTGGAAGTGATGTAAGTATGAGAATATGATGACCTTTTAGTGTTAGATGATGCTGATGCAGATCCTGTTGCTGTTGCTCAACTGTGAATTCATTTGATTTTTAATTCTGGTCACACATCTTGCTTGATTTCTGAGCAATTCATGCTTGAGCTAGAAGTGGCTGTTGCTCTATGTTTGGAGAGAATCTGGGGTCACTGCTTTGGGTGAGTAGGAGGCTTGGAGATACTGTTGGAAAAGTTTACATGAAGCCTTTTCCCTCATAGTCTCATGTTTGTCCTATATATTATTATGTACATTTAGCTCTTTCCATACCATAGCTCATGATACCTTGCTTTTCCTTGATATCGTGGTTGAAAATTTATGAAGTTTCCAACTTATAGAATAAGTTTATTAAAGGTGTTTGATTTTAATCAGTTGCTTTTTAATTATTATATTTTGTTTATCTTCAATAGTAGATACTTACCTGTAATTTCTTGGAGTTACTCACAACCTTTTCCTTGTCTTCTTTGGTGTAATCTATATCTAGATTGAGGCCAATGACGTGAGCAAGGAAATGGACTTGGATCTCATTAAGCAGTATACTCAGGTTTGTGTAACTTCAATTTTTCTTAAGTTGTCAGCCATATTTTGTGTATCTTTGGTTCACTTGCATGATGATTTTTTTATTTGTTGTTTTTTATTACTATGTCATAGGTTGAAAGAATAATAGCTGATCGACTTAATAAAGATGGATCTGGAGATGTTGTACCTGAGTACCTTGTGAAGTGGCAGGGGCTGTCTTATGCTGAAGCAACCTGGTAAATAAGACTATTTTGGAGTAAATGACATGTATATTTTATTAGAAAATATGAAGTATGGGCATTTCCTTTTGGTCAAGGGACACATGATATGTATTGCCTATTCATCTGATATTTTTTCCCTGAAAAATCCTCAATGCAATCTTCTTTTGCTGTGACACCTATGGTATATTAGTTAATTTCAAGTATTTGGTTTATCAGGGAGAAGGATGTTGATATTGCATTTGCCCAAGATGCTATTGATGAGTACAAGGTAGCGTGATCTTTGTATTGTATGTGATCTTGGTTAGAACAATGATAGATGTGTAAGAAGATAGACTGAAAAATGTTTTTACTGTACTTGTATTTCTATTTCTATATTTTGAATTTGAACAGGCACGAGAAGCTGCCGCAGAAGTTCAAGGAAAATCAGTTGATCCCCAGAGGAAGAAGAGCAAAGGTTTGTTTCTTTATCTTTTATCTATGCCTTCATAGCTTGTGGATGACTTCTTTATATTATTCTCACAGAATCTGGCAAATTTCATCTGCATGACCCTGGAATTTAATGTATACTCATCTGAATAAGATGTGAACATTCTGCGCATTGTCACATCCAGTAGATATATCTATGTAGAATGTTTCTGGTACTTTTCTATAGTGCTACCAAAGGCTTCCAATTAGATTTTAGTTTACTGAACTAATATTATCTTTCTGCTCATCTCTTTCTTTTGATAGCAAGTCTGAGGAAGCTTGATGAACAACCAGAGTGGTTAAAAGGGGGAAAGCTCCGCGATTACCAGTTGGAGGGACTAAACTTTCTGGTGAACAGGTCTGCTGTTGCTTTATGGAGGAGTAATATAAGAAAAGTTAGTATTTAAGTTGTTCTCTGGCTTGGTCATTAGTAATAAGAGGTAGATATCTTTTATCTGCAGCTGGAGAAATGATACAAATGTTATTTTAGCCGATGAAATGGGTCTGGGTAAAACTGTGCAGTCAGTTTCCATGCTTGGCTTCTTGCAGGTTTGCTCTGTGTTTTTTCTTTTGCTTGTATGCTCTTTTTGTCCAATATATTACTGAAGATGATAATTTTTCCAACTCTGCAGAATGCTCAACAAATCCATGGCCCATTTCTTGTTGTTGTACCCCTATCCACTTTGTCGAATTGGGCTAAAGAATTTCGAAAATGGCTGCCTGATATGAATATAATTGTGTACATCGGTACCCGTGCAAGCCGAGAGGTGTGTTTTTTTCCCTTGGCATGTGCTTATGGTAATATTTGATGATTGGGCTCATTAGTCATTGACTGTCAAGAAGTTGCGAATTGCACTGATGAAGGTTCTACTAGTTTATGTTTAAAGCTTATTCAATTTTGACCTGGTGGTAGGTTTGTCAACAATACGAGTTCTATAATGATAAGAAAGTGGGCAGGCCCATAAAGTTCAATGTTTTGCTGACAACCTATGAAGTAGTTCTAAAGGACAAATCTGTCCTTTCGAAGATCAAGTGGAGTTATCTTATGGTTGATGAAGCTCATCGTTTGAAGAATAGTGAGGCACAATTGTACACTACCCTCTTGGTATTGCTCAAATTGGTTTTGTTAATTTTCTTCCCTGCCTGGATTTGGCGATGGGAAGTACAATATTTTTCTCCTGATACTATCCTTATGGCCCTCTCTTTTTGCAGGAATTTAGCACTAAAAACAAGCTGCTTATAACTGGCACCCCATTACAAAATAGTGTAGAAGAGCTGTGGTAATGAATTTTGTCATCATACCATTTTATTATTACTATTATTAATATTTTCTTTATCTTTGGATAAATGATGTTGGTATCTATCCTTTTAGAGCCGTATAATGCATTTTTATGAAAAAAACACTGTTTTATGAATTTCTTCATTCATATATCCAGTGCATCAGTATTTAATTTAGTTCTTGGTGCTTAAATTTTTTATAGGGCTTTGCTTCACTTTCTTGATCCTGATAAGTTCAGGAGTAAAGATGATTTTGTTCAGAATTACAAGAATCTCAGCTCATTTAACGAAATTGAGGTGCTCCATTCATGCCTTGTTATCACTCATATATTTCACTTATGACCTTATTCCTTGATTGATGTGGATTTGTCAAATAATGGAAACCTATATTTCTTGTGACTGTAGCTAGCTAATCTTCATATGGAGTTACGACCCCATATTCTGCGAAGAGTCATCAAGGATGTGGAAAAGTCGTTGCCTCCTAAAATAGAGCGTATTCTTAGAGTTGAAATGTCACCACTGCAGAAACAGTGAGCACTGTCATGCCTTTCTATGAACAAGATCTATTTTGTTATTTTCTTTTTTACTGCTTTATTCTGTTGGATTTCCCAATTCTGTGTTTCAGGTATTATAAGTGGATTTTGGAACGCAATTTCCATGACTTAAATAAAGGAGTTCGGGGCAATCAGGTGTATAATCAATTTCTTTTCAAGTTCATCTGTTGTCACTTCACATTTTCTCTAGTACATCCAGATATGATGATATGAATTATAGCCATGATTCATTTTTGAGTAGCAACTGTTGTTTTGATAACAGCAATTATAGCAGTGATGCATTCTAACTGAAATGCTTAGCCTAATTTTTTTTCCTTATGAATGCAAATTTCACCTTTTTGAGAAAGCTGACATTTTCCTGTTCTCTCGATTCTTTGTTATTAAACCTCAGGTTTCGCTTCTAAATATTGTTGTGGAGCTGAAGAAGTGCTGCAACCATCCCTTCCTCTTTGAAAGTGCAGATCATGGTTATGGAGGGGACTGGGTCACCAGTGATAGTAGCAAATTGGAGAGGGTTATCTTAAGCAGTGGAAAGCTGGTTATTCTGGACAAATTGCTTATGAGATTGCATGACACTAAACATCGAGTTCTAATATTTTCCCAGGTTGGTAGTATATACGATGATGGAATTTATTAGACTGTGCTCTTGGAGTTAAACAAGGTTATGGTTTCTCTGTATAAACAATCATTTGACTGATAGGTTTAGCTCCAGTTTATTCCACTGCCATTGAAAAGTTGGCCAGCATTATGATATTGCACAGCAGATGGTTATGTGTATAATTTGACTTGTTAATTAAATGGTTGATTCCTTCTTAATTGGAATGTCTACAGATGGTCAGGATGTTGGATATACTGGCTGAGTACATGTCACTTCGAGGCTTTCAATTTCAGAGGCTTGATGGCAGCACAAAGGCTGAACTAAGGCAGCAGGCTATGGATCATTTTAATGCTCCTGGGAGTGATGATTTTTGCTTTCTTCTTTCTACTCGAGCCGGTGGCCTTGGCATTAATCTTGCAACTGCAGATACTGTGATTATATTTGATTCGGACTGGAATCCACAGAATGACTTACAGGTGGGTATTGCTTGGAATGGATTTCTCTTTTCTGTGGCCATATTTGATCACTAATCAGCTTGAGGTTTGCATTCCCCCCCCTTTTTTTTTATTAAAGTATAACTTTTATATCATGTCTAGGCAATGAGCAGAGCTCATCGAATTGGCCAGCAAGAAGTCGTCAACATCTACAGGTTTGTCACAAGCAAAAGTGTTGAGGAAGATATCCTGGAAAGGGCCAAGAGAAAGATGGTAGGCTAGATCTAGTTTTGTACACATATTAATCCTAGACTTATTGTTTCTTCCAGATATACATTGGGATATTGATTGCCTTCCCCTTCTGGTTCTTTGTATTTTTAAGGTTCTAGACCATCTAGTGATCCAAAAGTTAAATGCTGAGGGTAGATTGGAGAAGAAAGAAGCCAAGAAAGGCAGTTTCTTTGATAAAGTAAGTTTATCACTTTGGGCAACTTCCTGATATTATTTTGGTTGGTTGGACCCGCTATAGGTGGATCTTTCATCTGAAATTTAAAAGACGTCTGAGCTTTTTATCATCATCCTGTTAGGTTTCTTCCTTTCTGCCATGCTTGCCATATTTTCTTTTTCTCTCCCCTTTTTAATGTCATCAATCACTTATTCTTAATTTGCGGCAGAATGAACTGTCGGCTATCTTAAGATTTGGGGCAGAGGAACTATTTAAGGAAGAGAAGAATGATGAGGAAAGTAAGAAGAAGCTGTTGAACCTCGACATTGATGAAATTCTTGAGAGAGCTGAGAAGGTTGAAGAGACAGATCCTGGAGAGGATGGACATGAATTGCTGAGTGCATTTAAGGTAAGCGTTGAGCATCAACAGATTGTATGGCTGTGGTGTTGACCTTCTCTTATTCTGAAGTTTCTAATGACTAAGAAGGAGGAAAAGGTTCTATGGCTGTGTTTTTTTGTTTTTTATTTCACTATTTTTTCAGAGCCTCACCATCCCCTTTTGTCTTTTCTTTTCCAGGTTGCTAATTTTGCAAGTACTGAAGATGATGGTAGCTTCTGGAGCCGTTGGATAAAACCAGAAGACATAGCACAAGCTGAAGTATGATCATGTATTTATTATTGTAAAATGATGTGGGAAGCTTATATAAAAAAACTTTCCCAGAATTGAGAAAATTTTACACTTGTTTACATCATGTAGCAAGTTCTATTTTTTTCATTGCTATAAATTTTGGTTCTCTATGTAGGAAGCTTTAGCTCCCCGTGCTGCTAGGACAACAAAGAGATATGCAGAGACTAGCCAACCTTACCAGCCCGAGAGGAGCAATAAGAGGCGAAAGAAAGAGGCTGAACCACTCACGAGGGGCTCCAAGCGACGCAAAGCTGATTTAGCTGTCCCTGCTGTGCCAGTTATTGATGGGGCATCGGTTCAAGTGAGAGGATGGTCACACGGCAATTTATCTAAGAGAGATGCATTACGATTTTCTCGTGCGGTGGGTTTTATTTTCTGATCTATTTTTGTTGCCCCCTTCATCTGTTTAAAATTTGGTTGAATGATGCATAAGGTGCAAGTTTGTTTCTTCTCCCAAAAAAAAAGCCTTTTCTCCGTTAATGAAGATATTCTGTTGTCATCCTTAGGTTATGAAATATGGGAACGAGAGCCAGATTGATCTAATTGTGTCTGAAATTGGTGGTGTAATCAGTGCTGCTCCTCCTGCAGCACAGATTGAGCTTTTCAATGCTCTTGTTGATGGCTGTAGAGAAGCTGTCAAATTGGGAAACCTGGACCCTAAGGTTCGTTCCTTATTGATCTTCCGATAGACATCCTATAAATCTTGCCTGCTTTCATGTTGAATAGCCCCCAAATTATAGCCTGAAGTATTTTGAACTCTAATTTTCAGCAGGGACCTTTGTTGGATTTCTTTGGTGTTTCTGTTAAAGCTAGTGATCTGCTCACTCGAGTTGAAGAACTCCAGTTATTGGCCAAGCGTATCAGTCACTACAAAGATCCCATCAAACAATTTAGGGTGTTATCATACCTCAAACCTTCAAATTGGTCCAAGGGTTGTGGTTGGAATCAGAGTATGTGCTTTGTTTCTTGTTTTCTGTTCGATGCTTCACTTACTTTTTTAGTGGACTTCCCAAAATTCTTTTGGTTGGATTTATCTTTTGATTATGATCTCTTTGATATGTGAACACATGCATTAAACAGAGGTCCATAGTTTTTACATTTTTTGGCCAACATAGCTATTACTTATTCAGTTAAATATATTTGGCCGCTGTTATACAGTTGATGATGCAAGACTGCTTCTTGGAATACATTATCATGGATTTGGCAATTGGGAATGCATAAGGTTAGACGGAAGTCTTGGACTTTTGAAGAAGATTGCTCCTGCGGAACTTCAACACCATGAGACCTTTCTACCTCGTGCTCCAAACTTGAAAGACCGTGCCAATGCCCTCTTGGAAATGGTAGATGATTGTCCTAAACTCTCAGATCCTTTAGAAGATAGCTTTACTAGATGCATGTTTCTCTTATAATTTTGATCTTGTCTGCTCAATGAAAAGGCTTTAGTCTTTATTTGTCAAGAAAGAATAAAATTCCTAATCTTTCTAGTGCAAAAACAAACTTTTTCGATAATAATTTTATATTTCCATGTACTTATGACCTGAAATAAACATTTTCAGGAACTCGCTGCTGTTGGAGGGAAGAACTCCAAAGCTAAAATGGGGAAAAAGGTCCCTAAGAGCACAAAGGAAACCATTACGAGCAATGCTCGGGCCAAGATCAAGAATGGGATGGCAGGCCCTTCAAGAGTTAATCTTCGATCTAAAAGGGACAGGCTGCAGAAGCTTCCCAGAGCTGATGAACCTCTGGCAAAAGAGGAAGGTGAAATGTCGGACCATGAGGAAGTGTACGAGCAGTTCAAGGAAGTGAAGTGGATGGAATGGTGTCAAGATGTTATGGCAGATGAAATAAAGACATTGGAGCGTCTCCATAGGTTACAGACCACCAGTGCCAATCTTCCCAAGGATAAGGTACATCATTTTTGCATCAGGCTCTGTCAAAGTCGATAAAAGCTTCAATTAGGACCACCGACAATTATCCCTTCCTTCGTTGCCATTGTTCAGGTTCTTGCCAGGATACGTAACTATTTACAACTTATTGGTCGAAGGATTGATCGGATCGTCTTTGAACATGAGGAGGAGCCCTATAAGCAAGACAGTATGTCTTTGTCTCCTCATTATTTATTCTTCTTCAAGCAACACTTGCATGAATAGATTTACATCTTTCTTTGGAGTTTTGACATAGACCTGAGGCCCTTGTTGTACCTTTGCTCTTGTTAGACGTTTTGCCTGTCATATTGACGGTTTCACTGTGAACATACAGGGATGACCATGCGATTGTGGAAGTACGTATCGACCTTTTCAAATCTATCTGGGGACAGACTTCGTCAGATTTACTCGAAGCTTAGGCAGGAGCAGGAAGAGGAGGTGGGCCCTTCTGGCGGACGGGATACGGATCACACTTATGCCCCCTCTTATTCTCACCAAAGGGGCGTCAGGAATATGAGCTCTTACCAAATGCTAGAACCTGTAGGAAGAGTCAATGAGTCGGGGAAGCTCGAAGCCTGGAAGCGTAGGAGGAGATCCGAGGCTGACCCTTATTCCCAGGTTCAGCCTCCGGTCCACCGGCCGCTGAGCAGCGGTTACCGCCCCTCAGATCCCAGTGCTGGGATTCTCGGGGCAGCCCCACCGGAAGCTAGACGGGTTGGCGATGAGAGATCTCATCGAGGGACGCGCTCTGGTGGTTATCCTCTAAGGCAGGATTTCTCGTCCGGCATCAAATAAGTCTCCCCCCCTGGAATTTTTTCTGTCCAGCGGGGAACGAGGAGCGGTACTCGCTGACTCTGCTCGATCCAAGTTTTGCTCGTGTTTTTTTGGAAAAGAGGTGATGATCCCCTACTATATCTATCACAGGGAGGGAGGGAGGGAGGGAGTGGTCGGTTTCGGGTCCCATAAAACGCATTGGAAGGATTTGGTGGGGGGAACTTTGGGAGAGTCTCTCGGGAAGAGGGAGAAAAAAGAGCGGTCCCACAGTTCTTCCCTACATAATATGTTGTAAATCATAAGAGGCGCTCCATCATAAGGTACACACAATACACAGGAGGGAGGGAGGGAGGGAGGGAGTGAGGTACAGAGAGAGAGAGAGAGAGATCGAATCTCGTGCATTCTTAGTGCCAAAAAGTGAAAAAGGGCCCCATGTACATCTTCACAAATTTTGAGTAGTTTATTTCTGCTCCTCCTCCTCTTTTTTTTTCTCTCTCTCTCTCTCTCTCTCTCTCTCTCTCTCTCTTTATTAATCATCCCCGTTGGAAATTTATGGGCAAGTTTATCGGACGGGAACGTCTTCTTCTTCTTCCTCTTCTTCGCATTCTTTGGGACAGACATTCTTGTAGTTGTTTTGCTGTTGGAGGTACCCTGGGAAGTAATAATCGGTTCCCCAGTGTGCTGTGCCCCCTCGTCATCACTCCCAGTCCCAGCGATGGGTGCCCGGGTGGATCTCCTTTCCTCTTTCATGCTCTCGTGCTGCATCGTCCCCGTTTCAGTTGAAGGCTCGCGTTCTCTCTTTCTTCCGTCCGGGACTTCTCCGGATATGCGGTGGTTTGGGCCCGGATTCCACGTCACGAGAAGGGTGTACTCTGGTCCTTGGGAGGATGTAGCCGTGGGCGGGTTATAGGAGGGACTTGTCCTCACTGCTCCAACCTCGAGTTCCTTCTGGGGTTTGGTGTGGCGGTGTCGGAACTGGGCAACGTGAGAGCGAGGGTCGAACTGCGTCGTGAGATCTGTTCCTGCACCTAAACAGTTTTCCGGTCTCTGGTCGGCTGGCTTCTTCTGCTGAGCCTTAATACGGTCGATCAATAGGCATGGCCGGTTCCCTCTATTTTCATGGTTTTCGGTTCCGTGTGAAGGCATCCTCATCCATGCAAGCCCCATGTGATGCATTCATTCATTAGCAACTCATGCCATGCATTGTCATCATATTAATATATCATGGAAGGATTACAGATGAAATAACGTATCAGCTCACCCGCCCCCAAAAAAAAAAGAGAGAGAGAGAGGAATTGTCGATGAAACTCTAACTTATGAACCACTGTTGGTAATCTACAAGACAAACCGGCAGAACAGGACTAGACTCTCTGTAGAGCTCATGATCCGGAGGGTCGAAAGAGTACATGCAGCGAAATGACCCGTCAGACCAGCCCATATTTTACTGGCAGCGAGCGGAGAAATCGATCTCCTTCTCCTCGGCCCACCACTCCTTAGCGCTGATATCGAACTCCCACTCCCACTCCCACTCCCACATAACGATATGCCCCCTCCGGAGAGAAGTCCGCGACGCCGAGGCTGACGGAGGCCCCGCTGCCGCCTCATCTTCTCTGGCTCCACCCACGATGAGCATCCTCGTGCGCGTCAGGGTCTCTATTATTATCATTATTATCATTCTTTATTACCTTTGTACAGCACATCTGGAGGGAGCCGGCCGGTCCATCGCAATAATGAATATTCTTTATTTTCTCGAGGAATATTCTCAACTTGCCAATTTTTATCCCAAAAAAATCCATATTTTTTTCAGAGAGAGAGAGAGAGAGAGAGAGAATTGCTTGTGAAATGGTTGAATTTAATCTTCCGCATTTTTCATCCAATCCCTCAAATCAATGTCCGCGAGCAAAGTAAACCCATGGATCGAACGAAACGGGCGTAGCGCTGCCGACAAAACGAAACATCGAAAGACCCATTTCGATAGACCCAAGCATGAGCTACGAATCTGCGACGGATGAGACTAAGCTGGTCGTGCATTGTCGGCATTGATACAGGAGCACGCAGCCAGGCACCACCACAGCTACACCAATTTCCCGAGCATCATATCATATATATATATATATGTGTGTGTGTGTGTGTGGGTATTAGGGGGGTGGGGGTGGGAAGAATACGGTAAGTAAGCAGGCCCAGTATATGTGTCTTGGAGGCAGCCAGCCCATCGCGCCTCTCGCACGGCTGTTAGGGTTCCTAGTTTGTCGATGACCAAACTTCTTCTTCCTCCTCAATCCAAGCGATGAAATTTGCAGGCGCATTTTGAACTGTTGAAGCAAAGAGATGCGGGAGATGAAACCTCCGAGTGCCATCTTGACCTCTTTCTTCATGAAAGATAAGTACTCTCCCCTCGTCCTCTCGTCTCCCGTCTCCAGCTATCTCGAGTCACTGACCCAGATAAATTGGATTGGCAAAATCAGGATAATCTCGTCTGCGATCCTCAAACGTGCGTTGTCGTCTTTCCATGAAGAGCTTGAGAAGGTACTGAGAGCTTTCGTCTCTGCTCAAAAAGCTTAAGAGCGCACCTACACCGCTTTGTTGAGTGCGAGTGCACACAAGTAGAACTCGACATCCACCCCCACACAACTCGGCTTCACATCGGAATAGAATAGCGCCTTGCAGGGAGGGAACGAGGCGACCCCGACAGCAGCTTAATTTGGTCCCTCGAGCTCCTCCGCACGGGCGCGGCTCACGGTGGTGGGTCCGTCGTACAAATCTCCGGCACGTGCACCTGAGTCAGTCGAGACAAATTGATTGGGTGGCGAAGGACAAGCTGGTCGTCCAGTCCAGCATGTCTGGAGGTACCCGGTCCATCACAGCGCCCTGCTGGTTTGTCAATAAGGGTATTATTAGCCACACATAAGTAATGTATACCAGCGTATACATTCACTGTATGCGTATACATGTATATTTATACTTATGCACATGTATATATAGTCACGTGGTTTTGTCAAGAGTAGATGACAAGAATGGCGACTGATTGACTCTATCGGATATCCGGATTTTATATCTGATACTCAGATTTTTGTTTTTTTCCATTTATCTTCTCAAAGATTATTCTCGTTTTACCAAATTTCCATGAACCATTTATACTTTAAAATCTTTTGATAGATATGGGGCAGGAAATGAAAGTATATCAAGTTGGGGGACCGGAGCGTAATTCTCTTGATTCTCTCTCTGTGACTCGCCGACAATAATATAATTGCCAGAAACGGGGGGAGAATAAGATAAACCCAGTACCAGGATCTACACAGCTTCGATTCGACAGCGTCTGAGCTGGAAGCTTCAAGGGAGAGGAAACTGGAGATGACCCATTAATGGAGTCTCCTCCTCCTTCGACGACTCCCCGATGGAATTCAAGGCCCGGGGCTTCCTTACCGAGCAGGACTGCTGTGCCCGTCCTTGTCAGTGGAGTCAGCAGGCGGGGGCGCAGACCTCTCTGTTGTATTCGGGCGCAGACCCCTGCTTTCTCTTACCCGAAGTTCGTCCAGTTCGCCGTGGACGAGACGAAACGCTATACCTATCTGGACCCGTCCCCGTTGCGGGTGAGCTCCACTTCCACTTCCACTTCCACTTCCGGGCTTCGTTCTGGTCGAGGGGTCCATCTTCCTCTGCTCTATGGGTTCTTTAAAGTTCTCCAAGTTTGGGTTTTGGTGCTGTGTATGAGAAGGATTTAGAAATATGGCGAACTGAGGAACGTAGTACTCGCAGCGTTTGGCTTTCAAACATGTTTTGGGTTTCTGTGATTGTCAAGAATACACTTTACAGAACTGGAAATTGGAGCCATTTTCAAGAAAGTTTGGACCTTTTATTTATTTATTTATTTTTATAAGTGGAGCTTATTCTCCCTGGCCCCGTGAACCTTTTTATGTATTCTTAACGAACAGAATGTAGGAATTGTATTAGCTTCACGTAGAGATTCTATGCCGTGGGTACTTCAGGTGTTCCGAGGGGAAGTGTTGGTGTTATTTTACATTTCTAGTATTCTTGTTCGGTGATCTAGTTCTATTTTGTCCTAGATTCTGTCTTTTATGATAAAAGAAGGCCTAATCTGCAATGTATTTGCAGGACAAGTTCGGTATCATGAAAGCCTTGGACGGAAAAACTGACCTTGATATGTTAGCATATGAGGCGCCGAAAGTTAGACTTCTCCGAAGTTTGAGCATTCAGGGGAATGATGGGATGCAGGTATTGTTTAGTATTTATCTCAGTGATATTCTTCTACCAATTTATGGTAAGATTTGGTCAGGTTTTCTCATTGTTTTGCACTTGATTTTTTCTTAGTAACAGTCCTAGTTAATTGTATCATGAAGAGATTTGGGCTTCATTCACAGAAAATATCCATTTATATTGCTGCTATGTACATGGGAAAGTGAATGCAGTTGAGTCAGACCTTTAACTGAATTGATCGAATCAGTCTTCTTAGATGAATGGATACATTTGAGACCTCCGAGTTTGGATGTGTTTCCGTGGCACTATCTGACGTGTTTGCACTTAACTCGGCTCCTCTTCAAGTTCTTTACCGAAGGCACTTCCTTACCCTGCAACACTTGGGTTAATTTTCGGAAACCAAATTTCTGAAGCCCCAGTATTGAGTTCTCATTCTCATGTACTATTTGGAGGCATTTGATCTTAGGACAATGAAAATCAATACTCAACTGAATGAATTGGCTCTGTTAGTTTGGTGCTGTGTCTTTCTGTTCCCTGATCATAGTGCTATTTGATGAGACTGCAGAGTTACCTTTTGAGACCTTCTGCTTCATTTATATTTCCTATCTCTGTGTTTTATTGTTTCTTTGCCAATATTTATTTTTTTGGGAAGCTATTTGTGTTCACCTCATTGATTTTGTTTCTCTGAAGATGTTCTATTCAGGTTTTGGATTTTGCTATATATCCCAAACCAGAGTATGATCTCCCGATATTTTGCGCCAACATCTTCTCTGCCTCCAAGACGAACATAATAGTACTGTAGGTTACATTGCATAATATCCCCATAAAAATTTTTGTTTAGTGTCGACAACTTAAGTCAAAACGTGATCCTCCTATATTTTGTGCTAACTTGTTTATGCTTTTAATAGAGGGTTGTTGTAATTTTAGGATTTTTACACTTAACTGATTGTTGCCAGGGACCTCAATCCCTTGTATGATGTAGTCGAAAATGAAGATTACAAGGAGAAATACTACAAGAGCTTGCTTCCTCTCTGTATGAAGTATGCTGAGGTAAGATCAGAATCTAGAAATGCTACTGTTCAAAAGACATAATTTTCTCTTCAGATGGGAGAAGATATAGAAGTTGACTGCCTGGAGTCGGTTAATATGATTTCTCTACAGCTTTTACCATGGGGTGGAAAACTCACCAGTGAGTCCTTGAAGTTTTTCTCGCCGATCGTTATATGGACCAGGTTCAGCTCCACTCCATACTTGCACAATGTTCTCTACTCAGCTTTCAAGGATTATCTCAAGGTGACTTAAAAATTTCCGAATAAGTATTGTATTTATTCTTCTAGTTCTTCTGGGTCAAATCATTTCTGTTATATCAGAATCTATTCTGTCCCCAGGCTTGGCTTCTATTGTTGGATCTTGGAGAAAAGGAGACCGATGCATCTCGAATTGTTGCCAACCAAGAAGCACAGCATAGATACCTAACATGGAGAGCAGAAAAGGTTCGATCGACTTTGTCTCCCCTTTTGGGACTCTCCTGAGATTGCGGCGTGAAATTACTCACAATCCAATATCGGCTTTCCTTTAAAGCGTAATGCACTACTTTTCTGTAATGACATGGATCTGAGTGATGTGTTGGATGTCAGGACCCAGGTCACCACCTGCTGAAGAGGTTGATCGGGGAGGCGCAAGCGAATGTACAGTTTTCATCTTGTCTTGAGTATGCTCCTCTGCCCAGGTGTGAAATTCTTAAATTGTGGTGATCTTACAGGATGTGGTGAGGAACTTCCTCTTTGATGGGGTCGATACTCAGGGGAGCAAATCTTTCCTAGACTACTTCCCCGAGTACCGGTGTGAGGACGGGACTATTAACGAGAAGCGGAGCATGATGGGGAAGTCCTTCGAGAGTCGCCCCTGGAACTCTGAAGGAGAGTTCATTGGTAGTTACCAGAATAGATGAACATCTACCCATTGTGCAACATGAATCTTTGGACCTTGATGGGTTTTCCCTCTCTTATGTTATCCACTGGAACATGAACTCTTGGTGAAGTTCGAATTTTATCCCGGTTTTTGCTTCTCGTGGGTATGATATTCATTTGGAAACAGGACACTTGCAGTCCAAGTTACTATGCCAATCTCGGTTGCCATTTCTCTACTTACCGAACATTCTGTTCTTCTGACTGCTGTGTTTGATTGCCATTGATGGGGATGAAATCCGATAAATGCCTGCAAATGAAATGGATGAATGAGCCGAAACAAACGGGCTGAACGTGTTGAAACCGTTGCTACTAATCGACTAAATGATCACTTAAGCTTGTACAGCAATGATATCATTTTCCTTTTTTTTTTTCCGGAAAATGGAAAACGTTTTCCCTCGCTAATTCCACTCTATATGTGCAAGCTCCTCAACGCGCACCGGAAAGCGCGTAAATGGCACCCGCTGCTCTCTCATCGCTCAACCGGTTCCGTTCACTCTCTGTCAAATCCATCCATCTATTCCCTTCTCCCGAAGAATACGACCAATGGGGTCTTCTGCTCTCTCTCGACTTTCGCATCTCAGCCGGCACCTTCAGCCCGCGGAGTCGGTCCACGACAAGGTAATAGATAAACGTTACGTTCCGCTCGCTGGCTGATGTTCGATGAGCTTCTTGTGAAGTTCGCAGCTCTGAGATGGCGTGATCTTCGATTCGACGCCTACACGTTCTACAATACGTTTCAGCTGAAATATGTGAATATTTCGCTTGCAGAGCTTGCTCAGGGTATCGCCGGAGGTTTCTGAAGCTTTGTCCAGCGGGAGAGCTGTAGTTGCACTCGAGTCCACTGTCATCTCTCATGGTACGTCTTTTTCATATCTTGTGATTCAAGTGTTTTTGCTGTTACTTCTGAGCTCGATTTAAGTTTGTGCTTGGTTTCAAACTGCAATGCCGCTTGTCAATTATACTGTGTTAGGGATGCCGTATCCTCAGAATTTCGAGACTGCGAAGGCGTTGGAGTCGATCGTTAGGGAGAATGGAGCAGTTCCCGCAACAATTGCCATTTTAGATGGCGTTCCTTGCATAGGTGCTCATGCTTAACTCGTTCTTGGAGCTCTTTCCTGTATATTTCTTGGTCTTGGATGTTTATCGCTGTTTATTTCCTCACTGGGCTTTTACTGCCATGTCCTGTGGAAGTCTGAACTTCCAAATGCAGCAACTAATTGAGTTCAAAATTTCTTTTTCTATTTGCAAAGATCTAGTGGCTTGTAGCCCATATTATATGCCTGTTATTATCACAATTGACATAGATTGGAGCTAAAGAAGACTATACCTATAAGGCCCTAAAGGTGATATTTTTGATACATTCTCATTTTTCATGGGCAGGCCTAAGCCTGCAGGAGCTGGAGAAGCTTGCTACACTTGGAAGAAAAGTTAGAAAGACATCTAGGAGGGATATTGCCTATGTGGTGAGCAGTTCATGTATGCAGAAGACTTGAGTTTGACTTGATAAACATTTGTTATTGAGCAGTTGAATTAGTAAACTGTAATTTTTCTTTAAGATAATTGGCATTATAGAAGTGCATGGATTTGTTTGCTATTCTAAAAAATGGCTACCTAAAATTGAATAAAGTGGGTTTTCCTCCAGCAAACCATGAACATTACCTATCTTCCTTCTCATGGCGAAATTGCAATATTTAACTGCAGTGGCCTATGTGTTCATAATGCATAAAATGTTTCTGATTCTTACATTCTGCAGATGAAGTGCCTTAACTAGTTTCTGCATGTCTATTTTGGCTTTTCATATTTCGTGGATTTCTTTCGGAATAGTTTTTTGCATTCCACATGTCTTTTTTTTCCTCTCTCTGAATGATGTAGAATAACTATTTCACTATATATCATATTCATCTTAGGTGGCCACTAAAGGCAATGGTGCAACAACAGTTTCCTCATCCATGTTTTTTGCTTCCAAGGTGACTTGCTATGCTTCTGCTGGCAGCTTTTTCCCATATGTAACAGTTAATTAAAAAGCTATCTTTCAGTTATTTCTACTTTTTACTTGCAGTTATTTTTTATTTTCTCTATCCCTCTCTTTTTTCTGCAGGTTGGAATTTCTGTTTTTGTTACTGGAGGTATAGGAGGAGTCCATTGGCATGGCGAGCACAGTGAGTTGTTGTTCACATGCATGTGATGATAGATATAATTATAATGATGAACAGAAGCTAGTTGTAATTAACCTGCAATTGCATTGTTCCAAAAAAAGCAGATATATCTTTTCTATGAAAGGTCATGTGCTTGGTTGCATCTAGGATCACTATATTTTCTGAGTTAAATTATTGTTCTTTGGACAATATTGAATTATTGTTGGAATTGAAAATTGCATATGGCTGGATACATGCTTTCTTTTTGGAACATAATAACTTACTACTTCCTGTTTGAATTTGCTTTTCACAGTCTTATTTCCCAATTTTCAGCTATGGACATATCATCGGATCTGACTGAGTTTGGAAGAACACCAGTAGCTGTTATTTCTGCTGGTGCAAAATCCATACTGGACATTCCCAGGACACTTGAGTATTTGGTATTGCAGCTTTTCTCTCAACAAATATTGGTTCTTGCCTCAGTAATTGTATTATTTTCCAGGTAAGATTCATCTTTCTTTAATGGAATTGCAATTCAGGAAACTCAGGGAGTCTGTGTCGCTACATATGGCACTAATGAGTTTCCAGCTTTTTTCACTGAAAGAAGTGGCTGCAAGGTATCTCTCCTTTCTTTCCATTTTCTTTGTGATAGCTTCTCATGCACGTAATTTTTCAAAGCTTCTTCTTTTGAAAATCAATGCAACAAAAGTGGTGGCGGTATGCTAGTAATATGCAGAAGAGAGCACAAACGATCAATTTGATAAATCTATCATCTTCTTTTCTTCATATAGGTACTTGTGTTTGAATGCAGAATTATATTTTACTCATGTTTCTTGTTTTTGTGACTCTAATGATAATATAGGCTCCTTGCTGTGTAGATACACCTGAAGAATGTGCTCAACTCATAGGCAAGTGACTTCTCATCTTTCCTTATGATTGGCCTCTAGCCTTTGCATATATTCTTACAGATTCTGGATGATCATTTGTGTTGCAGATGCGAACAATAAACTGAAGTTAGGAAATGGAATTCTGATTGCTGTACCAATTCCGAAAGAGCATGCTGCTGCTGGGAACAAAATTGAGGATGCTATAAAGCAAGCCCTTCAAGAAGCTAGGTGAAGTTTTCTACTCCAAACAGTATATTAATATATACGTGCAAACAACTTGGGCTTCAGTTTTATGCACATCCATAATTACTTGAAATTTACGTTATCTGCCCTTATTCTCTCTTGCAGGGGTAGGAATATCACAGGAAGTTTAGAAACACCTTTCCTACTCCAGAGAGTGAATGAACTCACAGGCGGTTCTTCATTAGCATCTACTATCCTTTTAAAAGCAATTTTAAACTTTTGCAATTTCTTTTTTGTGGTGATATTTAATATTGAATCACATAAAGTTTATGCAAGAACAAATTTGGATGGGAGTTGCAAAATTTTGACGTTTTTTTCCTGTTAAAATCTGGCTTTGTTCGCTGATAGTTTCTTAACAAGGAACAGACATCAACTTGCTGAAGAACAATGCCAAGGTCGGGGCAAAGATTGCCGTAGCCCTTGCTCAGCTCAGACAGAATGGCAATGCCGGTGAGAGTTCCTCTCTTTACTGTCGGGAAAAGTGAGGAAATTTTCTTCATGTCATAGTTATAAATGTTACTGGAACATATTCAGATTAGAATAGATTCTATTGCACTAAAATGAGAACTCACTTTCATTAAGAAATCAATTGCAGTCGATGAAATTTTTGATGTTTCCAGTATTGCTCTAGATTCTCTTCTCTTTTAACTGTGCACACCAGACCAGATGGTTTTAAAAATTCACATAGATGCAGTCAGACCTCAGCCTACCCTGCTATAGAAAATTTTGCTGCTTGAGTGAATGGTCGTCTTTTTTAATGCCCTCAGGCGATGCTGAGCCGAAGTGATTGGCCCTTGAATTGAGGATCATTGCCAACCTCATCCCAGAACCAAAAAGTTGGCCCCTCTGTTGTTTTGGAGAATCCTCTTAAGATGCTTCAGACAGGGAAAGTGAGTGACAGTGGAAAGCTTAGCAGTTGAATATGTAGGCTACTCCGATCTTGGTTCGAGTGCCCTTATCACGTGTTATGTTTCGTCGCGTGTCATTCGTGCATCCGAGGTTGAACTCTTACACAGCCTCCTGTTATTTGCATGCGTCGTTGTAACTTTTAGTATATTGTGTCCGTACCCTTTTAACGGGTGAAACGGTAAGATATCCTCAGTCTCGCAGTTATCCATATCATTTACTGTTCCTGGACTGAAATTTTACCCTTTCTTCCCATGGAAAATGACGAACTGGATCATCTTATTGCTGGCCTGGTTTCCCAGTCATGACACGGCCCCAGTGAGGTTTTGCTGAATCACGGCCGAGCTGACCTCATTGTGGCACTCTTTCTCAATCTTTTCCTCTCACTGACGTTGTTGGGTTTGTTGCCGTGAATCGACCCCAAGAAGCCCCATCTCTCCTCAAGGTCAAGAGTGTGCCTGTATGAACTCTGTCGAGGTGATAAAAAAAAAAAAACCGATGGAGCAGTGTGGGCCTTCCCAAGCAACTGCCTCGTTCTTCGGTGGCTCGTCTCAGCTGTGTTACTCTCGAGTCTTCCGAACCCAACCCCACCATGAGAGTAGACAGCTAGCGTAGATGGGCCAGAGACTAGTGTGCTTGGGCCGGTCCCCGTCAGTCTGAAATCAATGGGCCGAATCACTTTAGAAGGGCCCATGAGTCCTCCCTTGCTGATACACAGGCCCAACTTCTGAAAAGAATGTCGTGTTTGAACCTTACATGATTGATGAATCCATCCACTCGACACTGTCGAACTAATCTGACCGTTCTATTCCCCGTTAACTTGGTTAGACGAGTTTCACAGCTTCTGGTCAAAGCCTCGCTAGCATTTGGCCCGTACAAGGTGACTTGCCCGTTCTGATCAAACTAGTCGGAACGTTACCCAATCCGATTTTAAAAACTATGATTTGTAAGATTAAAACCAATGTGTAAGAAATAATAAAAGTGAAATAACATATTTTTTTAATTGGAAAAAAAATTCTAATGGTAAAAATGCCTCCACACCCCCCGGTACATTAGTATTGCTAAAGGTGCAATCTGAGTTAATTCAAAATTGGCTTGGAATTATTAGACATGGTTACGGTTCGATCCATTTTTTTAATCGGCTGGTTTAGTTACGGGCGTGGTTCAAACGAATATGAACCGTCTTGAAATCGTTTATAAACCGGTCGGTTAACTATCCGGACTTATTTGGCCCATGAACCATCCATTTTTTAATTTTTTAAAATACCATCACTTTCGAATTTGATTGGGTGAAAGTAATTTGATTGGTGAATAATGTTTTAATTGGATTAGATAAACAGTGCTTTGATTGTGCGCCTCACCCATTTGTGGGTGTTGATTTTTTAACAAATTGTAGGAGATTACGACACTTGGTAGACGGAAGGCTATAGTTCATAGTTCGGGCTAGTGAGGTCTAGTTTCGTACCCTATTATGGGCTGGCTCAATAGGTTAACGGTCTAGGCCGGTACTGTTTAACAGACCTATATTGCTGACCCGGCTCGCAACCGTCCCTCAATCCAATAAGAGTGGTTATGGGCCGGGTTAGGGGCGGTCTGGTCCGGTTCCGGGTTTGGACGGTCCGGTCCGTGCCGGTTCCGGGCCAGCCCGCCCGGTTTAACAACTCTGCCGCACACTTTCTACCATCAGAGACCTTCGGCGCTTCCCAAAATTCCCATACCATCTCTCCCTCTCTGTTTCTCTCTCTCTCTACCTTGCTCTTCTGTTCTACCATCTTCTGGGGGAGAGAGAAAGGGCGGTAGTCTCAGTAAAGTTGCGATTTCCACCCCCCCCCCAAATTTTGACTGTCCCCGGCAAAGAAGTCACCCTTCTTCCCCCTCATTTCGTGACCTAGGGCTGCGGATCTCCTCGTAATTGTGGAGGTGTAATTCGATCGATGGCCTTCAAGGCCTGTGCTTTAGTGTGGCTCTGCTGACGGATGGAATTCGTTGGCTGGACTGTGAGGAAGGAGTTCCAGGGGTTCGGTACCTTCTCTGGGACGGTCGAATCGTACGACGCGTCTTCCAAGTTCTTTAAGGTCGTGTACGAGGACGGGGATTCCGAGGAGCTTGAGCTCTCTGAGCTTGTCCCCCACTTCCAGCAGATGCCCAGGAAGAGGCGGCGGGGAGACATGGCACGGGCGAGGTCAGGTAATGCGTGCAGTGGCTTGGAGAGTGATTTTCATTTGAAAAGTGCTGTATCCGATGAGAATTTAGCTGGTGGGTGTGGGAATGCGGGGTCTGTGTGGAGTTTGAGGGAAAGTATTAATCTGAATGTGCCTGTGGAGGAGGCCGTGGGGGTGAATTTGAGGGACGATGCTGCTTGTAATGGGTATGTGCAGGCAGGATTTGATTTGATCTCCGGCTTGGATTTGAATGAGGGATTTAGCTTGAAAGACGGATGTTATTTGAGCCCTAAAGACAGGATGATTTCTGGGAATAATTGTGGGATTGATCTGAATTTGGATGCTGCCAGTTGTATGGATGAGAATTCGAGGCAGGCTCATTTCTCCGGAAGGAGAGAATGCCTCTTTGATTTGAACTTGGGAATTGAGAACGGCATGGAGGATGCTGGGTTTGACGCAGCTGGAGAGTTGGGGCAAAATGCTTTGCTTCCGCCTGTTGATGATAACAGCGAAGAAGTTATCATCGATGTGGAGGTGAAGTTCACGGATGATCATATTGCAGATAGAAATTTAAAGGAAGTTAATCTGGATGCAGATGAACTAACTAGAGTACGAAAAATTAGCAGTTCTGCTGACCTTGCATTTGAAGGTTCCAGCTTGGTTCCAGTTGAGGTTCTGTGTGGGGATATAATGGACAATGGACCAAGCAGAGTTTCAGATGGCAATGGTGATCGCAGTTATTCTTTACCTCACACTGATGATGCTGCAAATGTTTTCAATCAGAGTGATTCGGGAAGCTCGTACAAACAAGGAAGTGAATGTGGAAGAAAAAGAAAAGTGATGGATAGTACACCAGGGACTGTATTGAGAAGAAGTGCTCGTAGAGGAGCTTCCAAAAATCGAGACCTTGAAATTGTTAGATCGGCAGGGATCGGTCAATGGGCCTCATCTCCTGCTGCGAGTGCAATAACAGAGGAAAAACGGGAAGATATTTGTGATATGCCACCAAAATTGGATTTACCTCCTCCTTCTAGAACACTCGATTTAGAAGGGATTTATGCTTTTGATGTTTTTTCTGTTTATTCTTGTCTGAGATCATTTAGTACCTTGCTATTCTTGAGCCCTTTTGATTTGGGGGATTTTGTTTCTTCACTAAGGTCAGAGAGTTCAGATACATTATTTGATTGCATACATGTAGCCCTTCTGCAAACCCTTAGGAAGCATTTGGAGCATCTCTCTGGTGAAGGTTCTGCATCAGCTTTGAATTGTTTGAGGTACATTTTCTTATACCATTTCACCTCTTCTTATTTCTATTCTTAGTTCTTTTGTGATGATATGTCTTAATATGCCCTGCAGGAGCCTGAATTGGGATTTGCTGGACATGATATCATGGCCCATTTTCTTGGCCGAGTATCTATTATTGCATGATTCTTTAATGCAATTGTCTGAACTTAGTTCGCTGAAACTGTTCACTAGTGATTACTGCAAACAACCCATCTCTGTAAAACTTGATATACTTAGATATTTGTGCGACGGGGTAATTGAAGCAGAAGTCATAAGGTCAGAGATCAATGCTAGATCTTTGGGTGCTGAACCTGATATAGACTTTGACCGGAGTATGAGTGTAAAAACTACCAGGAAAAGCAGAGCTATTGTTGGCAATTCTAGAAGAGCTTACTTCTCTGATGAGCTTATTGATGATACTACTGACTGGAACAGTGATGAGTGCTGCCTCTGTAAGATGGATGGGAACTTAATATGCTGTGATGGTTGCCCTGCTGCATACCATTCAAGATGTGTTGGACTTGTGAGTGATCTTCTGCCAGAAGGTGACTGGTACTGCCCTGAGTGTCTGATTGAGAGAAACAAATCTCAGATAAGACAGTGTAGGCTGCTTCGAGGAGCAGAGCTATTGGGGTTTGATCCTCATAACCGGCTTTACTTTGGCTGCTTTGACTACCTGTTAGTGTAAGTTTATATATGCTTGCAATTTCAGAGTCTTATTGTGTTCATGGTCTGAAGTCTCTCTTCTTTTTTTTTTTTTTTGTTCCCACCATGATTAGCTATTTGCAACATTCACTTTTATGCAATAAGTTATTTGCTATTGGACATCAGCAGTTGCAATACATGATAGAGTAATTTCTTTTCATTAATACTCAGGTATAGGTGTCTGCAGTTATTTTGATGAAAAATTTTGCCCATGCATATTTTTGCCAGCTCATTGGCATCTTCAGTTTGGCTCCTTTTTGCGAGCCTATGGTGACATTACTTGAATCCTATAGTTGTGGGTGTTTCCTTTGAGGGACTGAACTTATTTAGCTTCATGTTTCTTCTCTGGACTTGATTGCGATTCCCCAAATGTATTCTTTTGTTGATATGGATGATTTCGTTGTCGCTAGTTTGGCGCTGTCATACTATCTGCTTTTCATTGAAATGTTTGATAGATCTTTATCTTGATGCTTTGGTTGTCTTATATTTTATTTTATCTAACAATCAGGTCAGATTCATGTAACACTGAGGTCTCATACAAATTTTACCACAAAAAGGATCTAACTTCGGTTATTGAAGTGCTCCAATCATCAGAACATTATTCTGACCTCCTGAAGGCCATCTGCATGCAATGGGATCTGTCTCCTGGCTTGGCTGGATGTACAAGTGATGTGGACTCTGTAAAGTGTATAGCTCGGAAGAAGATACTTTCTAAGAGAAACCATCCTGCCACTTCAGTTGCTGCAGTGACTGTGCCAATTCCAATATCATTTTCAAATACATGCAAGGCTGAAGATGAGAAGACAATAGAGAAAGGTTCTCTTATTGGAGGTTCAACTCGTTTTATTGCTGGCAAATTTGGGAAAGATCCAACAAATGGGATGGACACCTTGTACTTAAATTCAGAAGGATCTGCTGAAATTACAACGAGTTCAGGATCAAAAATGAGGGATGGTTGTTTGGCACCAGCTCCTTCTGCAGTCGAACCAGTTAATATATCAACTGCAACTCCAAATGATACTTCTCTGACATTGAACACAATGAAAGAGGATGTGTCAGCAAAGCAGTGTGGAACTGGGTATGTAAACTGCTACAGTTTTGGAAAAATAGCTGCACCTGTTGTTGAAGAGTTACTGGAAAGAGTTAAACTAAATAAAGACGTCTTGCTATCAGATGAGGAGATCATATCACTACAGATGAGGGCGATTTCGAAGAATGTTAACAGATTCTACTGGCCAAATGAAAGAACTATTGGTGTACAAAGAGAAAATTGTGGATGGTGCTTCTCTTGCAGAACTTCTGTGGATGAAATTGACTGCTTGTTTAACTCCTATATGGGGTCAGTCTATCAAGGGTCTGACATTGACATGTCTCTCCTTCAATCGTCAAGGAATAATAGCAGACACTTCATAGGGGTTGTTGGTGGAATTCTCTCCATTGAAGATCGGCTGCATGGCCTTTTGCTGGGTCCATGGCTGAATTCACGCTATACTGAGAAATGGCGTAAAAGTGCTCTTGAGGCATCAGATATAGCAACTGTAAAGTCGTTACTGCTCGAGGTGAAGCTTCTTTTCTGATGTTGATTTGACACACAGAAGTGGTAGTTAGTTGATACCAGCCTTATAGAGTTTGTCCTGGTGTGCACATTCATGATTTTGTTGCATGACCAGTTTAGATCCAACCTTTATGAAATTCCTGATACACTTATAAATTCAGCATCTCAAGCAAATTACCTTGATATTTCTCATATTTTCCACAGCCAAATTTGTGTGCTGCACCCATATTTGGGCAGTGTTTCCATTCCTCAACAACTCTTTCACTGATAGTCGATCAAAATTGTTGTCACCGGGTTGAATTATTTGTTTTTCTATCAAAGCCCTGGAAGAGCTTTCCACAGTATAAAATTATATATTTTTCTTTAATGTTATTAACTGTTCAATTTTCTGCTTTTTTCCTATTTAATCCAAAAAATGTTTTTATGCGCTCTTTGTTACTGGTCCTACATTCATTAGTCCAGTCGGATCCACTTTTCAGTTATTCTGTCACTGGTCATTTTGCAGTTAGCATCCAATTTGCACCATTTAGCAGTTGCAGATGAGTGGAGGGAATATGAAGATTCTGCTTTAGTTCTTGGTTCTGCTTCACATGTTGTGACAAGTTCTACATCTGCATCTTCAAAGCATGGTCCTGGAAGAAAAAGGGGCAGGTTCTGCAATCCTGATTCAAGACCCTCATCAAGTGCTTCTTCTGGACCTGGACTGTTCTATTGGAGAGGTGGTTGGCTTTCTCGTCACCTATTCAGTTGGAAGGTGGTCCCTAGATCTTTGGCTTCCAAGGCTGCCAGACAAGGTATGAGACTGATTTCCTTCTATGTAGTTAGTTGAGGTAATAGAGGTTGCTTAAACTTGCTTGAGATTTCAAACTTTGTAGGTGGGTGTAGGAAGATACCTGGCATTTTATACCCTGAGAATTCTGATTTCGCAAGGAGAAGTAGATATCTTTCATGGCAGGCTGCTGTGGAGTCCTCAACAAGCATCTCACATCTTGCTCTCCGGGTAACCATCTAAAATCCCTTTGCTGCCTTCTCATGGTCAAATAGTTTGGTTTAAGTATCTTCTGCTTATTAATCAGCACAAATTTAACTATGTAGTCAATTGTTATCTTTTGGCGGGGGTGGGGGCGCAAAAGCTTTCAATTTCTAGTGACGTGGCACAAGGAGAATTGATATCTGTGTAGCATAGCTGTGTGCACATATTCTGCACAAGGACAACTGTTGCTCTCAATTGGAAGATCTTTTTCTGTGTTTCATACTCTTATCACTTCCTGGAGTGTCCATGCATTTTATCTTCCAGTGACCTGGTTGGTATGCTGCATGTTAAGAGTAATTGTCTGTGTCATTCATAGTAATCTATTATTTAGTTCCCTTTGCCTTTCTGTTTCCAGGTTCGAGAGTTTGACTCAAATATCAAGTGGGATGACATTGAAAACACAGACTCTATCTGCAAGATGGATAAAGAACTCAGAAAGTCACTTCGGGCATTCAAGAAAGTTATCATACGCAGGAAAGTCTTAGACGGTAATGGGGCAAAATATCTTCTCGATTTTGGCAAGAGAAGAGTCATTCCGGAAGTTGCTGTGAGACAGGGGTCTCTTGTTGAGGAAAGCTTTAGCAAGCGGAAGAGATATTGGCTGAATGAATCTCTTTTACCCCTGCATATCTTGAAAAGTTATGAAGAGAAGAGGATTGCTCGGATTTCAAATAAGATGAGCTCTCTGGACAGTGAGGCTGGTGGTGCAAAGAAGCAGCAGTTATTGAGGAAGATGACTTCTGCAAATCTACTTCAGGTTGGGGTCATCAGAAAGAGGCTCTCCAGGGAAAGGGGTTTTGCTTATCTCTTCTCTAAAGCAGAGAGAGCAGAGTACAGTCAATGTGGGCACTGTAAGAAAGATGTATTGACAAGGTACCGAATGCTTGCCTATGCTCACGCAATTCATGGAAACTGAACTGACGGATGAATAAAGAATATTAAGTTTGTGGATTGGCAAAGATAGAATTTTGCCTTCTTAGTGAAAGATGCTGGAAATCACCTATCCACTGAAAAAATATAAAGCAAAAAGAAAAGGAGCATTCTTGACCATATTTGCCATCATTAATGGTTATAAAATTGGCTTTGTATACCCTAGATCTCTATCAGTAAGGGTCCTGATCTTTCTCCTTTTTGAACTTCTTGCAGGGAGGCTGAAAGTTGCCAAATTTGCAAAGGTATGCACTCTTTCAGTAGGATTAGGTTTTTGGCTTCAGTTAAATTGCTGTTTGTAGAAAAATACTTGAAAGCTGGACATAAAGTGGCCTACGTTATTATATATGAATTGACTTTGGCATTTCCTTTGAACTTTTACTGTTATTCTGTGATCTAATGCCGCATGTTCTTTTACATAGGCATATTCCTTTTCTTCTTCGTCTTCTTCCTCTTCTTCTGTTGCCGAATGAGGCAGTTCAACTATAGTCTGTAGTATTGTGAGGGGAAAAAGGACAGAAATACCTGCATATCTAGGAGTTTCTGCCCATAATTTTCTCCACAATCTTGGATCTTCTGTTTGCAATATGTAGTGGCAGATTACAAAAGCTGTAAATCTTTCTTTTCATCTCTCTTGTAGTGGCTTTTTAAGAAAAAAATCACATATGTAAATATTGTCGATTTGAAGGCAGGGTCATTGCCCTGGGAGAGTGAACACAAGTATCTTCAAATTCATCCTTATTTTTAGAATTCCTCAATCCTTTATAGGTGATTTTGCTAAATCCAAAATGGACATGCTTCGTTTTCTTCTGTGGCATCTCATCAATATATTTCTTGAATATTCATGAAAACACCAACTCTTATGTCCCATATGACACTCAAAATATTTTTTTGAGCATTCAATAAGAAAATTTTCTTACTCACATACCAAGAGGGGGCATAGAGGCATATACAGAAACCCAAATAAGTCTTCAAAAACATAGCATCACAAAAATTTGTATCCCATAATCATCTTTCCATGAATATAAGATCTTGTGATTTGACTCCATTGAAAGCCTATCTGTTCCTTTCCTTTCAAATAGTCAAAAAAATGGAAAGTAATCATCCTAATTAACTTTCTTTTGCTTTCCTTGCAATGTAAGCCAAACAATGCTCTAAGTTCCCGATCAACAGTTCCAACAATGATCCAACTCATCATTTGTGAGTCCACTAACAATGTAGAAGCAAATGTTTAGCTAATTCTTGCCCTTACTTACATGGAATATCGGTTAACCATAATCTTCCCGTATGTCTCAAGTTATCAATCACCCAGCTTGGCCCCATGTAAACTCCCATGCAAAAAAGCACGTTTTTGTTGGAGCTTTACTGTGTTGAACTTGTCCCCAAGGAAAATCCTCTTGTCCTCCAATTTGCAGGAGTTCCTCTTAATAGGAATTTACCGTAAATAATTCTCAACTACTCCCTTTCCATGTCAACATGTCCCTTCCTTGAACATGTCTAAATTTGTACGAGAAGTCAAAGAAAGTTAACAAAAGACTCGAGCTACCAGTCCTATGCTCATTGGTTAAAATGTACATCCATACCCTGCCAGCCACTTACTCCTTCCATATGCTCCCATGAATGCATTCTTCTCAAGCTACATGTTACATGTTAGGATATAAAAATCTCACATCAGAAGTTGGATAAAAATTATCCTAGAATATAAGAGATTGAGAACTACTAACCAATCAGTTTAAACTTTTGGGTTAGCATGGCTAGTGGAAATTTGATATGGTATCAAAGCTTATGGGTAGTTGTTGAGATCAAGAGCACAGCTGGCTTTAATGGTTAGATGACTGCTTGTCTAAGAGAGATACTCGACTCATGGATAATTGTTGAGCCCTTGTATTTAAAGGCATGTAGCAAGTGAAGGTGAGTGTTGATGTATAGAATCCCATGTTAGAAGTAGGATAGAAAGGATCCTGAAATATAAGAGACCCCTGACATTGGCCTCCAGTAATAAGGAGTGTAGATTTATGTTAGCGTACCAAACATCATATGCCAAAAGTGGGTGTAGCCTCCCCTATCAAGATGATGGTCATTGAATATTCAATAAAGAAATTTCATTAATGGCACCAAGAAGGTGATTAAATACATCTATGAAGGGACCCCAAGATGATGGTCATGTTCGACCAAAATTCTGCCAACCCAAACTATCTTCCTCCATACACTTGTACCTCCACACAGTTGTACCAATAGGCTCCCTTTTCTGAGGAGTTATCCATCTTGCTTTCTCAAGCCCATACCACCAGCAATTTCCCCTGGAGCTACTCTTATCCTGTGTTGAATTTCCACAACCATTTCCTGTGGAATATTTCATTAAAGTGGAATTTTATCCCTATACGATGGCTTGAAATATACTATGACAGATTTTTTTAGTCTCTTAAATTTCCGTACAGGGGAAGTCTTAATCCTTGAAATTCAAACAGAGCTACTACCTGTAGAATATGTCATACTTCTAGAATTTTTTTAATAATCTATTTAGTCTTGCAAATTGAGTCTCTGATCACCAATATCAAGTAAATTCTGTCGTTAAATAAAGTCCAAGTACTTACTATATGCTTTGCTAGGGATTTTCCCTTCAACGTGGAAAGAATTTGTGTACATGTTCCTATTTAAATTTGTCAATAGTCAAGGAACTTTTATGGATCACAATATTCCTTTGCCATTCATTATGGATGGATAGTCTAGCATTGAAAGATCTTTCCGCAGCAGGAAAATACATTTGATTTTCTCTTGCTTTCTCATGTTAATAATTCATGGATGAATAATCTTTCAACCAAAAAAAAAAAAGTGAGAAAAGAATGTCTTTTCTGAGCTACTGGTGGCACACAGATTGATGTGTTTAAACCAGTTTAGGTACACTGTATACTTAATGAAATTATTTGATCTTCTTCTTCCAGAAGAAAACGTTCCATAGCAGCTTAACCTTCATTCCTCGAAAATAGATTTCTGGTGTATAATCTGAATGAAGGTTTCTGATAAATAATTGGTTATTGTGTACAGATTTCACTCATTAAGGTTCCTAGGCATTTATATAGACTACATAATTCTACCTGAATCATTAAAACCAATTTTTGTGCTTTAAACCCTACCTATACCCCAGTGAAAAGCCTAGAGTTGAGTTCAATTGAATATGAGGAGATAGTAGCCATCACCGTGTGGATTTCCTTGTATCTTAAGATTTCAGACGTAATTGCCTCATTTATTTATGGGCTATTAATATGGTTTTGCATCATTGGCATTTGGGATGTGTGATAATTTTTACATTCAGAATAGCATAACTAGTTAGTGGTTCTTCTACCTCTACGGACTCTAATTATTTATGAATTTCTCAATTTACCAACAAAATGCTGCCAAAATATTGCCATCAGATGAAAACTTCCTTCTGAGTTCTTCATATATCTGAGATGCGTTTTTCTCTTATGGATGCTCAGCTATTCAGTACTGCTGGTTTTGGAATCCTGTTGATTTCTGGTTACAATTAGGGTCTTCATATGCAGTTGATTGTCAATCAGCAAATGCAATTGATCTTATCAGAATAAATTAACTACACAATTTATGGTCGCATGAATTGGCTATTGGAGAAATCTTGCTTGCTGCATCTAGAGGAAAGATATTGTTCTATTATGCTCATTGAGTAGGCTACAGTAAATGCTCTCTCAACAAATCTTATTTCCGATGCAATCCTTCAGTGATAATTGCTATTGTTTGATAAGATTACCTTATATTTTTCTATTTCCTCTCTCTTTCTCTGTCCCTTGTATGGCTCTTAATGATCTTATACAATTTTAGGCCTTTTCCGCAAGCGGCATGGGAAGAAGTCTGGTGGAGCCATTTCTGTCAACTGTGCATATGCATGCGACCAATGCCTGCAGGACTATACTACTAAAAATATCACAAAAAGGTCAGGAGATGTCCCCAAAAAGGCTACTTTCTTGAATGCCAGGGTTGGAAAACGCAACAGGAGGGCGAAATTCATCTCAGAAAGAGCAAAGTTGCAGCCGCAGAATTACAAAAAGGCCCTTGCCAAGCGCAGGCTAGTGAAACTCCATAGTAAAAAAGCTGTGGTCGTTAAGAAACAGGCTCGATCAAGAAATGCGGTGTTACCTCTCCGACGTTCAGCTAGGCAAGCAGCCAAATACATGGCAGTGCAGAGTGAGAGCAATAAAGAGCCTAAGAAGGGAAAACAGAAGAAGTCCAAAAAGGGAGCGCCCAAGAGAAAGAAGGGTGAAGAAGCCTCATACCAGAAGAAGAGAACACAGGCATTTTACTGTTACTGGGTCAATGGTCTCCATTTATCCCGAGGAGCAGATGCTAAAAGGGTGACAAACTTTAGAAAGAAAGGCATATTTTCTCCTGATGATTCAACTGCTGCTAGGCGTGAGAAAGTGAAGTGCAGTCTCTGTGGTGAAGGTAGCCGCACATCAAAGTCAAGTTACATTGCCTGTGAAATATGCAGAGGTAAGGGCTTGGCTCTGCAGATTTGTTCACGTGTGTTTCCCATATCTTGAGATGGACAAGAGGAGGTAGCTCTATCAGCGAAGGCCTCCTTATTGATGGAAGTGTTTTCTAATGAAAATAGGAAATGCTTTTGTTATTTGGCGAATTGAATGAATGAAAAGGGAAAATTGAATAAGATTATTTCCGTGCCTGAAAAGTGAAAACTGACGCTGTTCTTACTACACCTTTCAAGTTTTATTAATTTGATTGATGAAATAAGGTATAACGCATGGCCACTCCGTACTCATTATTAATTGCATAATTTTTCCTCCATTGTAGAGTGGTACCATGCAGATGCATTTGGGCTTGACCCTGAGAAAATGCAGCAGATCATGGGCTTCAGGTGCCATGTGTGCCTTGGGAAGAGTCCTCCAGTCTGCCCCTGCCAGTCCCATTTTCCTGGTGTGCAAAACATTTCTATAGTCGAGTTGTCTATGGAAGTTAGTAATGGGCATGCAGAGGATCCATCACTTCCATTCCTGTCAAACTTGGAATTGGAAGGAGGATTACCCGTAAGTAAGAAGCCGAAAACTTCTCCGTGTCAGGACAAGTGTTGATCGAAGCCATAGCCAGGCCATTGATTATACTGACTCCCCCAAGGAAATCCTCCGAGGAATCCCTTATATCTGTCCTCAGAGATGCGAGAGGGACAGAACCACCGAGATCTCTGACTGACTGTAGCTGCTGCTGACACTGACCATGATGACCCTCCTACTCCTCAGCATTGCGGGCATATCAAGAGGCATCTATTAGGATACAAGTAGGCAGAAGAAAATGTATAGATTAGTTTGCTGGGGAAACCTATTGACATGGTAGTACTTGCTGCCACACTCTAGTGTAGGTTTAGGATTTATATTTGTAAAGATGCAGTCAATGAATGTTCATGGCAATGTTGAACAAAGACATTAGATGATTCGTTTTACATTCGGGAGACAAGAGGAGGAATAATATTTCTTTTGGAGGGGAATTCATGTTTAACGTGATTGGAGAATAGGACCTTAAGAAATCTGGTGACTGACCTGACTGACCGACCGGCCGGTTTATCGGTCCCTTCACATCTGCCTCCTGTTATTGGTATCTTCTTAAACTGGACAGGGCTTTGTTGCAGCTTATTGGAATAACTAGAAATATACATAATTTAAAAAAAAGATAATTTTTTTTAATTAAAGATGAATTTGCACTCCCAATACCATAGTTTTATAAATTGGATCAAGTTGATCGGTTCGACCAATTCAACCGATTCAATTAAGAACTGGTCACTCATTCGATCCGGTTCATAAAAAAGATGTTTTATTTATTTTTTTAAGGATAAATAAAATAATGGAGAGTCATTTTTCTTTTGTTTTTTTCCCCCGGTAGGATTGACCGCACTCGATCATCGCCCATTACATTTCAAAACTTTAAATTGCTGCATCTTTTCCCGCCGTTCCTGAGAAACCCCTTCTTCGGTCTCTCGGATTCACTCACCGGAGGTTCGTCTCTCGATCTGGCGTTACGCAGCCACCGAGTTCGTGGCGAAGCTTTCACGGTTTTGCATCGGCATCTGCAGCATCTCACGCGGATCAGCACTGCGATCCTCTTCCCCAAGTGCCGCCGCCGCCTCCTCCTCCTCCTACCGTTGTTGCTGTAGGCGGAGCCTCTGTACGCTAAGCTCTACGACGAGCGCATCAAACTGAAGGTACTGCAATTCCTATTCCATTATGTGACCAGGATAGATGCTAGCAACAGCGTGTTGATTGTTTAACCTGAGGTGCACTTGTTGAGAATGGAGGGAGGAGGAATTTACCTCGATTTCTGCCAGTCTGTCTTTGTACTTTCAGGCGAAGGAATTCGGCGAGCTGGAGCATCTCAGCAACGATCAGGAAGAGAAGTTCATTAATTACATGGCAGGTGCTTGTGATTTCATTTTTTGTTTCCCCTTCTAATCAGGTTTTGGGCTTTCTCCTTAATATCTTTTAGCATTTGGTTTGTTAACGGGATGAACTCTTGGTTTCTTCTTCTCTTAGATGGTATCTGGATGTCTAGATATATTGAACTGTTGCTTCACTTGCTGCTTTGTTGCAGCTGCAGAAGAATTGATACTGCACCTGTAGGATGAAAATGACAGTTTGGTTGCAAAACTACAGGATTTAATTTCTTCAATGGAGCATGTATCCTCAACCGTTGCAGAGAGTACCGGTTATTCTCTGCATGATCATACGTTCAGTTGAATGTCTAGCGAGGACAAAATTGACGCGGACAATGACACTTAATGGAGGCCAGCTGTGGATCATCAAGGCTTGGATTGCCAGAAGCTTCTGGTGGAAGAAATTCACAAGAGTAGGCTACTGATCACTTTCATTTAACTGCTTGTGGTAGTCATTGTGCTTGGCTCTACACTTTGTTGTTCTTAAAAGATCATCACTGCTGTCTTCATCTATACTATTGGTTTGATGGGCCTATTTTCTATGATAAAGCAAAATAATATCCTCTTCTTTGACGGGGTATGTTCATCTGATCAACCTGTTGTTATCTTCCATGCTCAATATATTTAGTTTTTGCATTGTGGTATTACTACCTGATGGTCCTGTTATTGGCTTCTATCCTTGGTAATAGATAGTTTACATGATCAAGACACTATGATCCAAATCCTATGACTGTGTTTCTTACTTTTTTGATGCTTATGCTCTTTGGTGGATTGCTTATTATCAAGTAGATTAATTTTTCTGACAGATGAACAACTCTCCGAGGAAGTTGAGAAACTCCATAAGCTTGAAAGCAAAGGAGTTGATTCCATTGCAGAGCATCTTAATAGTGAAAGAGGAGAGCTGAATGACCCCCTAGTTCCACAGAACGGGTCAGATATGTCCAGTTACCCTGCGATCAGGTACATCTCTACATAATGGTGGAATGGAAGCTGTGCAGGAAGATTCGGAAAACACTTTCCATCATAGTTTTTAAAACCAGACCGGGCCGGGAACCGGTGTAGGCATGGGTTCATGGGTCGGACCGGGGGTTCAATGGGTTGAACCGCATGTTTAATAAATAATATTAATAATAAATTTACATAATATCATAATTTGAATATAATTTATAACAAAAATCATTAATATAACCATTATATTAAACAAAAGTTTAATATAAAATGTAAATATAAGTTTAGTAAAATAAAATAGGTACATTACAATAGGTTTTTGTTTTTTTTTTTAATTTTAAGTCGGCCGGTTTTCTCATGGGTTCAATTGGGTTCACCGGTCGGACCGGGAACCGGCCGGTTCAATCGGATTTTTTCTCTTTTAATGTGCAATTGGATTTTTTGAAGGAACCGGACCGGGTGAGTGGCCGGTCCAGGTTGAACTGGTCGAACCGGCTGGCCCGGTCCGGTTTTTAAAACTATGCTTTCCATAGAGGAACCACATCTATTGGTGCACCTGAAGAGACTAAGCAGGTACCAAACAGTTCCAAGTCCCACAAATTATACGATGTTATTCTGACTTTGTATCTTCTCTGACTGTTTATGGTACACATCCAGCCACAATGCTGCTAGTGGAGAACTGAGTACGTATTAATTTTTTTTCCAGCATTCTTCCTGGGCTCAGCACTTGTATAGTCCTGGTTATTTCTTCTTTATTTATCTAGATGTTTGTGCAGGTGATAAATCCACTTGCAAGTGCATGTTTCAAGCACTCATACAGTATACATTGGGCACGCAATTGTCAGTTGTCACTCAGCTGGCAGATATCCGTGTTTCAGCTCTTCATGAATCAAGTGGTAATTATTGAATTACAATATGAAATTCGACCCCATGAGGTTTTGTTCTCAACTTTCTCATCCCTGCAAGCACATGTTTCAAGTGCCATTAAGTACACATTGGGCATGCAATTTTCAGTCGTTACTCAGAAGGCAGATATCTGCATTTCAGTACTTCATGAATCAAATTCAATTATTTGATTACAAGATGAAATTTGTTCCTTAGTGGTAATTATTCAATTAAAAATGAACTCTGTTCCGAAGTTTTTGTAGTTCAGGATATCCCAATTTGGACGTGTAGTTAGTTATTTTTGCTGGTGCTAGGATGAATTATCTCTGAATGTATCTTAGAGTTATGATCCTGGATTGAAGAGAGGACAGCCTTTATTATGTTTGAATGGATCTTTGTGGATATCTGTTAATGTGAAAGTCTAAATGGAATGGAGAATCCATTGGTGATTAATCCAACAACTTTTATATGGATGGATGTTTTAATCAATGTGCAATGCCATGTGGAAGCATATGATTTCCTCATCTCAGCCTTGTTTTGTCTGCAGACTAGGGAAATTTAAACATAAATTGATCTGCATGAGTATGTATCTTCTCTGGTTTTCTGCTGTTAGTAAACTGTTCTTGTCCCATCAGTTCCAAATCATAGAAACTCAGATTTTGAGACTGTATCTTATGTACTTCAAATTGCTGACTGTTCAGTGTTCCGGTGTTGTTTATTGTACAACAGGTTACTCGTTCAGTTTAACATTGGCTAACAAAGAAGCATCAGAAAAACTGGAGCTGATGTACAGAGTTCAGTCACTGGGAACATATGAGAGGGTTGCACCAGAATGGATGAGAGAGGTAATTAATTCAGTGCAAGCATGTGCCTGGTATTTTTTGATGGAATATCTCACTGAGAATCAGATAAGGAAACACCCAGCTTCACCATCTGTGGTATCTTGTCATGAGACATCTGTGTTATTAACAACTGGAACACAGATTCAGTGCTACTGTGAATTAAAGAACGCTGTTTTGGAATCAAGTCCATCCGTAGGTTCAGTGGCGTCCATGCTTTTGAGGCAAGTGGGTGTCCGTATGGATTGATCCAAAATTACCCCATAGTCTCCATCAAATGTGACATCTGCTGTGTTTTGGGCAACAAGTGCAAGATGGACAGGTTAACAAAGAAAGACAGTGGGACCTTAAAGCTCATCAGCACAATGATATGGCTTGTGGATCACAGTCAAATAGACTTTTCTTCTGCCAGGATAAAATTCCTCCAAGTTATAAACATGTGATATGCATTGCATTAACTTGTCGATTTGGACAAGACACCATCTCACAGAGTCTAATATTACCATCCCGATTACTCAGTCATAGGAACAATTACTAAGTGAAAGTAAAACGGGTTTGGGAGTAATTAAGGCAGGACAATAACAGTTTATCTCATGTTCATATACAGGGCATTTGCCGGATATGACATTTAGCGCAACAAGGGAACTAGCCGTTGCGAAGGAATCTCCATAGCCGTTTCCAACGGTCAAAAAATTTTGAAAAGGCTTCATGTATCCTAATGCGGTGCTACGCGCACGGTCAATGCCGTCTCTTGCACTCACCACCGCCGTTATTAAGGCCCCATAGAGCTCCGCTCCCCTCATCTTCCTCTCTGTTGTTGCGTTGAGAAAGGAGAAAAAACCCTTGATCGGATTTTTCTTCTTTCTCTAAGCGACGCACTCGAACTCCAGTTCGCTCGCTGTCCTTTCTGATTTTGCTTTGTTCGAATTTTCTGGTGTTTTCTTCCCCTTGTGATATCGGTCTGTAAACGAAGAAGAGAATAGAAATGGCCACCGTTAATGGGCACGAGGAAGAAAGGTACCGAGGCAACACTCCAGCAGCCGCTCTGGCCTCCAAACAGCCTCTCCCCACTGCAAAGTCCGTCGACACCCAATCCGTGCTCAAAAGGTACTCACTTGCCTCAGTGCATCCACTTCTCGCAAGAATCTGGTTTCTCATTTCTTTCTTGATCTCAAGAAAAGAAACCCTTAATTGCCGATGCAAAATCGTTACTTGAGGATATTCATGTGATGCCGGCCTGTTGAATCGATTATCCGGCCAATGCTAATAATGGGTTGATCTGATTTCGGATTTTCTTAACCTGGGGACTCCTTTTTGTGCTTGCGTTTACCACCTGGTTCATTGACCTTCTGGTTTGTTCATGTAGCAGTGAGTTGTATCTGAGCTCATCTGATGCTTTCTTGTTCTTCCTGTATGAAACAGGCTGCAATCAGAGTTGATGGCTTTGATGGTACGAGCGCTGTTTACCCTTTTTCTTCTATGAGACCAACATTGTTCTGTTGGGGAACTTCTCTGAGATCTGTCGCTGCTCTTGAATTTCGATTAATTACAGCAAAAGCTCCTCCTCTTCCCTACTTTCTCAGAATTAACAGTGTTGAACTGATTTGAGTACTGCAAGTGCTATTGCCTGTTCACTCTCTGAGCTGTGCGTGCGATTCAATTCAGATGAGTGGTGATTCTGGGATATCAGCATTCCCCGAGGAGGACAACATATTCTGCTGGAAAGGGACAATCACGGGAAGCAAAGACACGGTGTTTGAAGGGACGGAGTACAAGCTCTCTCTAGCCTTTCCGAACGATTACCCATTTAAGCCTCCCAAGGTGAAGTTTGAGACCGCTTGCTTCCACCCTAATGTGGACGTTTATGGCAATATTTGCTTGGACATTCTACAGGTAACATTTTGAATAATCCCTTCAAGATAGGTAATCATGTTCTGGCGTATCCAAGAATTATCAGCTCTCTCTTCCCTAACTTAATTTGGTCGATTCTTCTGCAGGACAAGTGGTCATCTGCTTATGATGTCAGGACCATATTATTGTCTATCCAGAGTCTCCTCGGAGGTAAAATGAAGATCCTATCTCACAGTTACAGTTATATGAAGAAAGCAATGTTAATCTAACTCGTGCAAACATTTGTTTGTGATATCAGAACCAAACACAAGCTCACCTTTGAATACTCAGGCAGCCCAGCTATGGAGCAACCAGGATGGTAAGACTCTCGACTACTGTTCCCTTTCCTTTACAACATCACGATTGGTTTTGGTCCTTTGGAGAACCTATGGTGTTGTTGAGAAGCAGCAGCTAAATTGTTCTGTACCTACAGAGTATCGGAAGATGGTGGAGAAGCTGTACAAACCTCCTAGCGCTTGAAAGTTAAAGAGGATAGTGGACAGTCAGTCCAGAAATGAAATGAAGTTTGTCCAGCAGCTAATTAATTTGTCCTCCGCCTCTGTTTTGTTGTTTCTTCACATATTGTTCAAGTGGATCACATGAGGTGTAACAAATCCCATTTGGTGATGACGTTGAAACTATGATTCAGAAAATCTGACAATTGATTTGAAATACACCCTCCTCTCAGTTCCAATAATGAAACAGCTCTCTCTCCCCCGTATCATGTGCAGATCTTCTTTCCATTCTACAAATTCGATCGAATCCTTTCCCTTGGCAGTGAAGCCATGTGCACGAAACTCTTTGGCAGGCCTATCACTAGTCTTGTGCGCTCACCACTTGCCAGAGGACTACTTGTAAAAACCAAGCCCATGGATAATATATTACAAGATAATTTAATGAGAACAAAAAAAGTGTGATAACAAATGTCAAAATCCCTAGATTCTTCCGATCTCTCTACCCCGCCTCCTCAGTTTGTTGTTCTATATCCCAAAGGGAGACTTTGTCAAAACCATGCTATTTATTTTGGTGAAAACAGAAATATGTGTCTGCTTGCGAAAGTGCTGGTTCAACTAACTATCCTTTGTCTCTGCCCTGAAAGTTGTTTTCCTATGGGTGGGCGGTTCCCTGATGCAACTTCAGCTTTGCTCATTGCTTGATTGAGTGTTCACCTCAACAGGTAATGAAGCTTTAAAGAATTTCCTTTTTGAAATACTGTCAGCTTTGCGGTTCAAAGAATCATTTTATGTCACACGAAGCTGTGTCTACAGATGTGGATGGTAGATTGTCTCAAAACATTATTTGCCTGACGAAGTCACTAGAATCTTGGGCAAATGTTGGGATTTGAGGCTTTTCTAAGTCCAAACTTCCTTCCTGGGATATCGTCAACCTTTTTCCAGTAATCTAGAGAATGAGAGGATGTTATTTTCCCTTTTACTTTAATTTTAGGATTTATTTAATATCTTAACATTTATATAAAAAAAAATTATTAGACACGATTATACCATATCAGCATGCCACGTGGTATAACAATTGCATAAAGCCATCTCCATCTCAAGGCTAGAAGTTTTTGTCACGGAACCGCTGACCACATGAGTTAGGTGCATAAACGTTAAGCCATTTCTCTCTAGTGCTTTTTGTCAAAAATGTTGGGGTTTACAAGATTCTCAACATCCTTTGGCAGCTCCTGTTTCTGAAAGCAACTGAAAGCAACATCACTTGCTCAGCTGTCCCAAGTTAAATAATGAAGAAAGAGCCATTCCTAGGAAGATACACCATCATGTGTTCAGAATCACTAAGATCGATAAATCCTTCAGCAGAGATCTGGAAGTGAACGTAAATTCACTGAATTGGTGAATCCAGGCCTTCCAGTGAAGACAGAGGGCGCAGATTCTGCTGCCTCTGGGATGGAAAGGATGGAATCTTCCGAAACGAAGGTCTCTTGCTGAGGTGTCGCAGGGTCCTCTTTGTATGAAGTGCTCGAACGAGTGGAGAGGCTCTCTCTTTGAACTTGAGGATCATGAAGAAGAGAAGCCTACAAGAAATGAAAATAACTGCAACAGCAGCTAGATCCCACCATTTTGAGTAGCTCACGTCTATGTGAAGTATTTCTGTGAGGACTGCTTCACCTTTCAGTTTTGGGTTGCCAGGAACTAGAGGATCAAACTCAAGCCCAATCATATCATTCTTGTATGCTCCCTACACGCAAAGACACAGTACGAGGTAAGCTTTAAGATTTATATCTGCACTTATCAGTAGAATCTTGCCATGAAATTACTGACAGAAAGGAAAAGAATCATTTAGTTAAATTAGACTGTCTCATTTGGAATTGCCCGATTAACAGTTAAAACTGCTTGAATGATATCCATAAAGATTGCATGTCTGTTCAAATTATCATGCAGCTCAGAGGAATATTGGAAGGCTCATTTGGTATAGAAGGATGGTATTATTGTTCTGATTTGTTCCACTATTTCTGCTACAGATGTGCATCAGCTTGATGCCCTTAAGTGGCTGCTTTTCTTTAGGTTAGATCTATGATATGGATCAATTAAACTGCCATTCTTTCATTAATGCTGTAGATACCGATATTCCATGTTGATGCAGATAATCATTTGATGTGCTGTTTATTACCTTTGAAGAAGCTGCTGATTTTTCCTAGAGAATATCAAATAATTGCATATCACATCTCAATCTTTCAGTTTTTTTTTTGTTTTCTTTTTACTTGAGCTTCAGTTCAACTGCTCCGCAAAATTCCTCTCAACTGAAACTTACCTGTAATGCCCATGCTCCATAGTTGACGTAGGAAATAGGATAGCGCCAGAATACCTTGGGGATGTCAGGAATGAACCGAAAAATACCCAGAAGTCATCATCATGATTCCCTACACAAATAACATGTCCATGAAGTCAACCTCATATTGGCATTGAGATGGGGAATGACAGTTAGCAATGGAAAGAGGAAGAGCCTTCTGTACTACACTTACAATATACCCTGCCCCCAAGATGACTCCCATCAAGAAGTTTGGGACCAGTGCAGCTATGACCATCATGGAGCTCTCAACAACTGCAATGGAGCCAAGAAGATCGAGCCAGATGTACAGGAAATGGGAAATCTCAGGCCGAAATTTCACCATATAATTGGTGATGGCTGAAGTGGCAAGACACATCATTGCTAGAAATGGAGATGCTGAGAGAAAGTTTGCTATAGTATACACTGCTACTCCATAGTGCCGATTAAATCTCTCCCGGTAGAAAACCTGTCAAGAAAGAAAGGGCTGAAACTTCTGAGAACCTCATGAAGGTCATAATCTCTGAAAACACCTCTCTTACCTTCAATTCTTCAATGAAAGATGGAAAGCCTCCAATCGACATGAAGGTCATAAATCCTGAAAGGAATGCTCCACACGAACCTCGTGCAAAGATTGCATTGAAACTTCTTCCAACGTTGAAGAAGATAGTACCAACAGAAACTGAAACTACTATATATGTCATTATTCTCAACCAGTAATACCCAATATCTCGAGACATATTCACGAAAGATCTCCTTGTCAAAGTTGAGAGTTGTTTCCTCCATGTTGCTTGGCTGCCTCTGCTCCTCCCTACCACTAGCCCTTCCTGTCATATTTAGGTACCGCATCATGTTTTGTATCCTGTTTTGGTCCGTACTGATCTGGAATTACTCATGACAATAAAACCTTCTAATTGCTCTCCGTCAGCACAGCAGAAATATGCCGGAAGGTTCTAGATCAACTCATCTTGCAACTAAGAGTTTAAAATGCTTACTTACAATCTTTGAAATTTCTTGAATTCTGACCCTTGACATTGACGCATACTTCGAGCTCCTGTATTTCTCAACGAGCAATGCTTTAACCTGTGCTGTCGTTGAGTTGGTGAGGGGGTCTGACCATGTCTGAACTTCCTATATAGAGAAACCAGGATAGCTGTGAGCTGTAATTTCCACAGTGAGCTGCTAATAACTTGAAAATAACGCACGAAGGAATGCTTCCTCCAGTTTAGTCAGACAGCCCTTGAAACTTGCTGGCAGAGTTTGAACAACAAGTAGATTTATGTAAATGAAGAAATGCCTGATCGGTAATAGAAGCAGCAACTATGGTGCTCATTCTGAAGCGGGTGAGAGCGAGGATTACTTTTGAGTGGCAATGATATAACGCACTTGCAACTGAGGAAAATATACGTACACTTGCTCGGTCGGAATATTCCATATAAGTTGTGACCATGTCAAAATCGGAATTAACGCAACGAAGGAAATGGTCAGGTGGATTTCTGCGTCTGGGACAAGGGAATCCTGTCTCAGCAAAGAACTGCATAACTCAGGAAAAAAACAGCATTTAATTTCTTGGTTATGAATATTTCTCAATAACACGGCACTCTATAGACTCTGCAGCTGCATGAACAGAGCAAATGTTGACGGATTAGTCCTATGCCATGTGATACTACTTCTTTAAATATTCATTAAGTGAATTGATTTTGCAGTAATATGTACCCAAGATGGGGAGGGGGGAGGCAAAATCTCATAATATAATGAACTCGATTGATGTTTTGTATTTCCAAGTCATATAAAGCCATGGATGTAAGACTTTCTACCTCCACTGCCGTCTCTGCTCGGCCAAGATAAACTGTTTCGCCATCAGCAAGAAGGCACAGATCGTCAAACAGTGCAAAAACTTCAGAACTCGGTTGGTGGATTGCCGAAACGACAGTTCTGCCAGACTGACTGATGTCCCGTAGAATTTGTACTACGAAGAAAGCGGAGGCACTGTCGAGTCCACTGGTAGGTTCATCTAGAAATAGCAAGTTCGGCATTGTGATAATTTCTAGTGCAATGCTTACTCTCTTCCTTTCCCCTTTACTTATTCCTCGTAGGTGCCAGTTCCCTATTAGACGATCAGCGCAGTCCTGAAGACCCATCTGAATGATCACCCCCTCAATTGATCTATTAATCTCCTCTTCTGTCATCGTGGAAGGAAGCCTTAAGTGGGCAGAATACGTTATGGTTTCTCTGACTGTGAGAGTCCCCAGTAGCACATCATCTTGAGTCACATATGCCTGACGTACAAAAGGAAACTTGCAGATTCAGAAGCACGAATGTGAGATTTAGTTGCAGACAACACGATCTGGCATACATCCGACAGCTATTCCAGGAACATGCCCATTAAATTCTCTCGTTCTCAAAATTGTGCTTCCAGCCCAGTTTACCTCTTAAACATGGGAAGAGTTTGATGTCCATAGTCGGTAAATTGTGTAGTACCAAAATACTTACAGGACCACCGGAGTTCAGCCTTCTCGGCTTCCCATTGAGGAGAACCTCCCCAGTCATCACGCAATTTGTAGCCAATCTTCCTGCATTGAAGTCGATTATCATTTTCATTAATATTTATGAAAAAAAATATTTGTAAGTTTTAGTGACACGAGAAGCGCAGAAGACCAGCTTTAATCACTTCATTTTTGGAGATAGTGGATGTCTTTTAAATTGAATCTTCATCTTCCATTGTACAGCATGAAGCCTGTCCATTTCATCTCTACTTAGTCCTATGTCATTTCAGGTCTCTTTCCAGTCAGGCTTCCTTTCGGTCCCCGGAAGGGCACCGTCTGACTTTGCTGGGAGGTACACTGAGACTCATTCTCATCTCATTACATTTCTATGGAAATGTCATGCAAATCCTATGCCCGACAAAGTGAATAAATGTGAGGTGTTGATTGATGCTCGACTGAGACAATAGAGCAAGCAACCGAAACAAGAGGGGCCTTGCTTATGCATATTTGACAGGAGAACAACTTATCCACATTATCAGTCTCCACAGGAGTAGGCAGAGAGAGACAACCTGCGAGTGAGTCGAGGAGAGTAGATTTGCCCGAACCAGAAGGTCCCATAATGGCCAGGAGCCTTCCGGGCTCAGCAAACCCAGTGAGCCCATTCAGCAGTTTCCTAGCATGACCACTGCCAGAGTTCGGCAAGATCACTGATAGGTCCTCCCACACCAGGTACATGGCCATAGCCCCCTCTCCATCTCGACTGGCTTCAGGACTGGGAACACCATCCTCCACATTCTCCATTTTCACTGGTTTCCAAAAGCCAACAGAAAAAAGGGGAGAAGAAAACTTAGATGATAAATGGAAGGGACGATGTCAGTCAGGTCTTCATTGAAGGCTTTGAACATTACCATCCTATATATATGCTCAAGTGCGGGCTAGAAACTAGACTAACCACTCCTTGCCCCCTTGTACGAGACGATTATCTATATGAAACTGCCTTCCTTTTCACGGTCAAGGTCTCACTTAATCCTTCCCGAGCCAGTCCAAGCAAGCCATCTCACTGCACCTACCGAATTCATGAAAATTACTTCATACGGTCTCCCACGAGATTTGAATCACAGATATCAAGCTGCAGGGATGTCCCTATCATCCCAATAAAGTGCAGTGGCCCCTATAGTATAGTCCTGGATATCTGAAAGGGGTTAGCAATGAATTCCAGAAGTACTTGTTGGGATATTATTAATGCCGACAAATAGAAACAGAGGTATTTTTTTTTCTGTTGATGTTAATGCGTGAGAAGAAAGAGCAGATTGCCCCTTTTCCGATGACATATGTAGCTGCATTTACTATTCTAAAGTTGGATACACCAACTTACTGCTAACTTCAGCATCTCCATTAATATAGGACCCTCTCGTCGAGAAAAATAGACAGATGGGGAGCGGAGGATGGAAAGTCGTCGGGAGAGAATCCTACGGTAGAGGGAGGAGACTTTCAGGCCAGATCGGGTCTATCAGATCAAACATGACGAATCCGAGCCGGTGAAAATGACCGCGTCGGACTAACTGTCTTCTGTCCCGCCACGGACTGGGTGCTTTCTTCCGGGAGATCCCCGTCCAGGACTTTACGGTAATTTCTTCGCTGTTTTGGTTAACCCTGCATGCAGTAGTTAGGGGTGGACGGAGAACAGACATCCTCTTAGATTTATAGCAGAAACTTCAAATGTGCCGGGGTCCATAGAGATGACCATGACCCACTCACTGCACGAGACCGTATGGACGCCACTGTGGTCGGTACGTACTGCTAACGGAAATCATGCATAGTCCTGCTGCTGCTGCTGCTGCTGCTGCACGGGCAAATGGGAGGGGACGAGCGTTAGCGTATTTCACTGCATGGGTAGGTTCAGTCCCCTACTCGCCATAAATGACTTTGAACGCTCTCTCAGCTGGTTCATAGCCCTGCAACTTAGATGTCATAAAAGCGAGCATGATATTAAATTTCAAGGTGAACGTAGGTAGACGCACCAACTCGGCCGGTTCCGGCAAGGTCGACGCTAAAAGAGTGATACTCTTTAGCAAAACTTTGGATCTCTCTGTAGTACGGTTTCGACTGATGATCCTTCTTCATGCCTGCCGGAGAGGGGTCTCTATCGGCAGACTTCTTCTGGGGTGGGCCTTTTTGTGGTGTCATAATGGGCCTGTAAATGGGCTCTTCCTGGGCCCATTGGAGCACTTGATCGCCCGGTAAGCCCAATAATCTTAGGCCCAGGCTCAGCTCGAAACAAGTAGCCGTTCTTGTAGTTTTTGAATATTTACGGGTTCCCACCGTTTGACCCTTCTCAGTTCTTCTTACATTTCCTCCCGAGCGCAAGGAGATGTTGAGGAGAAAAGCCGGTCCTCGACAGAGGGCTTCACCGGCCTTGGATCCGATACGATCTGGTCTACCGTCCATAAAATTCGTGACGCTAGACTCGCCATATTAAGACCGAGCCTCGTGTTCCTGCTCTCCGGGGTGGACGACCGACAGGGACAGGCACAACATATGGCTGTCCAGCTTGCACCGCTGCTGCCGATGAATTGATCGACGATCTGATCTGGAAATACGGTTGATGACGGATGAACTGCCGGTATGACTGGTACGGTCTCTATGTCAAAAGATAGCAGCAGATTAGGGATAATTTCAAGACAGTTTAATTTGACATGTGCAAAAATAGTATAGGGAATTAGAAGAATAATTAATACCTTTTTGGAAATATAATAAATAAAAAATTGAAAAAATTAATGGGAGGAAATTTGAAAAAAAAAAAAGAAAGGAAAGAAAAGAAAAGAGTGAGCGGGTCCGTCAGTTTTTCGTGACATCGCGTGAAAAGGGTAGGGAGAGGCCGTCTCCGCCTCCAACCCGAAGGCTGAAATCAAATCCGATAACCTCTCAACAGTCGACGATCGATCACAGAGACGCTGTTTCGGTGTCAGATTAGCCAGTCGCCCTTGGATCATAATCCAGTCAATCAAGACCCTTACCCTTTGCGTTCGTAACCTTTCCGGCCGTCCATTTGCCGGTGCACGACTGTGGCGTTTGGCCGGACTTGCTGCTGCTGCTGCTCACGGGCACTCCTTCCAGTCCCTATTGTCACATTCCGATGCTCCGTTCATTGAATATCTCCGTGGATTTTCGAGACAGCCAGTGGGAAGGAAGATAAAGGCGCTATTTTCCTCGATGAATTCGTCGGGTTTCGAGAATATGAGCTCGAATTTCAGCTTCAATTCGCCTTCGATTCCTCGATCAGGACAGGTTTTTATGAAGTCCCGAGTTTCGAAGAGGAGGAGCATTAACCGCCCTAATCTGAAGCCAGAAAGTCAGGCGGGTCCCGGAGCCAATCCGTTCCTCCAAGCGACGGAGTGCCCATCGGTCATTGGCTCCTCGCGGCCCATGGAGAGTGCTTTCAATGCTGCTTATGTGGGCTCCGAATTGAATGATACGACTTGTGGTTTGAGGGAAGGAGTTATTGATGAAATGAGGAATCTCAAAATAGGAAGCGAGAAGAAGCCTGTGGATGCTGCCTCGGGCGTGAACGTGAAATCAAGTTTTGAATCACTGGCTGGGGATCAGGAGGGTTCCCGTCTTGCTTATAACGAATTTGCGGCCTTAAAGCTGCAAGAGGACATGAGGAAGTTGAACATTGAAGGTATGGACAACAGACCTGTAGACAAAAGCTATCCAAATGTAAGGTCTCATGCAAACATAAATAAGGGAACTAAGCTTGGCGAGGGGATCAGTAAGATAAATTTGGAACGTGAACTTCCTGATGATTTGAAGAAGTTGACCATTGAAGACTATGAGGAACATGGCGGCAGCGTAAAAGTGGAAACATCTGCTCCTGCCCCTAGTTTGAAGACGGATCCTGTGATCTTAACGATGAAAAATGATATGGGTTCTGTCCAAAGGGAGAGCAGAAATTGCAGTCAGTGGAGTGGTGTGACAGACAATGTATTGTCAAATGAGGTGGAGAAGAAACTGAATCTTGGAAGTGAATCAAAGTATTCTTCTAGCAAAACTGATCACTGGCAATTCACCTCTGATGTGCTGCAGCCATTTACATTTACAAGAGGGGAGAATGTGCCAATGAAGGAAGGTACTAATTTCACCAGCAAATCAACGGATGTGAGAACACCCTTTGTGGAATTTGCAACACCAGCTTCTAAGGTAACTTTAGTTTCTGACATTGGGCAGAAAATTGAATTCAGCACCAAGAGGGAGACTATCAACATCTCAAAATTGAAGAAAAAGAAGAAGAAAGGGAATTTGAGACAGTCTGCTCATGTGCTGCCCCGGCCTTTTGTACAGGAATCTGTTATACGTGGGAGCAGTTTTGTAGTAAAACCAGAAGCCTCTGACTCTTATTCGCCAATGGATGTTTCGCCATATCAGGAAAATATGGTGGATAATAGATCTTCAAGAGAAGCTTCAGTGACATCGAGTGAATCTTTCTGTCTAGATAATAGTTCTTTCCGAGCTAATTCTGAGGTCACTGGCTCGACTAAGGTAGTGGATGAAGACCTTGTCTCTGCAACACGACGTATGAAAATAAATAGTGACGAGGATCATGAAGTATTGGATGAGAAGGCATCTATGGATAATCTGTGTGATGAATCTGTGCCTGTAGCAGAAACTGAAAGCTTTAAGACTGCAACTGATGAGATAAATTCTATCAGGGATGATGATGTGACTTCAACTGAGAAAACTGAAGCCAGTTGTAGTTCGAAATTGGAGAGAAAAGGAAGTGAAGGGAGCGTACAGTGTAGTTTTGTTTCGCAGTCGGAAGAAACTGTAGGAGGATCTAACTTTACCTTCGGTGCCTCTGCTTCCATTTCCAAAGGACAAGTTTCAGCTTTGAAACGCAATAATAAGAAGAAAACTTCAAACAAAGGAAGTCACTTTTCATACAGTGTTGAAATTCCTTATGCATCATCGTCCTCCATTCTGTCCTTTTCATCTGCTTGCACATCCCCTCTTCTGTCCCCTCAGTTGGAGAGTGGAAGCTGGTCGCCTTCCCAGCACAGAGAAAAAGATTCTAGGTTGAATATCAGGCAGGAAGTGAAGCCTAAGTCTCCTTCTATAACTTCAGCAGCATCAGCAGCTGTTGCTGCTCAGGAAGCATGTGAGAAATGGCGACTCAGGTTACCTGTCAATCTTATGCTTTCCACTGAAATTCTCATTTCGGAGGCATGTCTCTGATAGTTGTATTTGTAAATTATTCAAATCAATATGAGAACTTAACATGCTTCTAGAAATTTTTCTTTATTTTTCTGTTGGATTGTAATAGTTTGTTGAGCAATTCTTCTATCAGGGGGAATCAGGTCTATGCCAGTGGGGATATGTCTAAAGCAGAGGATTGTTATACACAAGGAATAAATTGTATCTCAAAGAATGAGAATTCCAGGAGTTGTCTCAGAGCTCTGATGCTGTGCTATAGCAACCGTGCAGCAACGCGGATGTCTTTGGGCAGAATGAGAGATGCTTTGAGAGACTGCGTGAAGGCTACTGAAATCGATCCAAACTTCTTCAGAGTGCAAGTGAGGGCTGCAAAGTAAGGCCTATACTTTGCTGATCTATAATTTATTGCATTTATTTACCATGTATTATCAAAATATGGATGAGTGTCTTTGTTTGAAATGGATGGATTGTTTCGGCATGCATTTCTTCGTGAGTCCGATATTCAATTTTTGTCATTTCCATTCAAACCAGGCCATACGGAGTACGGCCAAGTGGTAAGGCATCAGTTTTTGGTGCAGGCATGCAAAGGTTTGATATGGATTGGGCAGGATGTCTCTAGCTCTTTTAAGCTAGTTTTCATTCATCTATACTCCATCCCTGGTTGCTTCTATTATTACTTCAGAATTGAGCCCCAATGAATTTTCCCTTCTTTTGGATCTCTAATTCTTTTGACATCATACTTCTTATTTATGCGTGTTTTATGCTACCCTACAGACTATTTACATGTACCAAATTGGATGATTCTCATATCATTTTTGTTTCATACGTGCCAAGTATTGTGGATTTTATCCTCTAACCTGTGCATTTTGTCTGTGAAGTTGCTACCTTGCCCTCGGTGAAATTGAGGATGCGTTGCAGTATTATAAGAAGTGTCTGCAAGCAGGCAGTGACATCTGTGCAGATCGGAAGATTGCTGTGGAGGCTTCTGAAGGCATTCAAAAGGCGCAGGTGCAGTACTCTTAAACTTATGTTGCATGTGTCATGGGATGTTAACATATGATAGTAGCTTGAAGATCATTTTAAGATTTGACATGGATTATTACCTTTTGGGCTGTGATTGGACTCAGAAGGGATGATGCAGAAAATGTTTCAGAAGATTCTCTTTCCATTCATATGGAACATTGGTTTAAAAGCTTTGAGAGCCATGGTTAAGAATGGATATAGAAAATTTCCTGACCTCTTCATTCTGTACCTGTGTTACCTGCAATATCAGGGATGATGTGTTTTTGTATGTGATGAAACAGAAAGTTACTGACTGCATCAATTGTTCTGCTGAACTATTGATGTCAAGAGCATCCCAAGATGCAGAAATTGCCTTGGAAGTCATTGCTGAGGCTTTGACAATAAGTGTATACTCAGAAAAGTTGATTGAGATGAAAGTGCAGATACTTTTCATGGTACTGCACCTCCTCAAAACTCTTTGTACACATCAATTGGTGATTTTTCTTAGGTTAATTAAAAGTCTTACTTAGTGACTATTGACCATTTAGCAGTTGCAGAGGTACCAGGAAGTGATTCAGCTGTGCGAACAAACTCTTGATTCCGCCGAAAAGAATTTTCCTTCAGTTGATGCAGATGAATCTCTTGCCGGTTCTGACAGCTCTGAGTTTTCGAAAAGGTTGCAATTCAGGCTTTGGCGGTGCTCTTTTATTCTGAAATCATATTTCCACATGGGAAGGCTTGAGGAAGGTCTTGCTTCACTAGAGAAGTTTGGGGAGCAATTATCGACTGCCAATAGGTAGCCAACAACATTACACTCATTACAGTTCTTCCGGCATGTCTTTGTCATTTCCATGCATTGAAATAATCGGGGGCCTCTGGAATTGTGCTTAACATTTTTCAAAGACATTCTTAAAATAATTTGAAGACATAGTGAGAATAGTTTACATCATTCTTGAAATGCAAAGCTGACAGCAGGAATCCAGTAACCAGTCATTAGCGATGATGATTATTAGATAGCCAGAAGGGATGCTCTGTGGTGTTAGGGGCGGCCTTGTAAAAATATTCTTTTAAGTTTTTTAAAGGATGTGTTTCGTTAACCTTTTTTTTTTTTGGAAACATAAAATCACAAAACTCCTTCTGAACTTCTGAAACATTGTTCACAATCTTGAATATGTATTTCCTCACTTGACTCAACAGGAGTGGAGATTCCATTCTAGAGTCATCAATACCCCTAGTCAAGACTGTACGCGAGCTCATACGTCTGAAGGTACTAAAGATCCACCATATTCTATCATCTATATTGTATTCTCTGGTGAATGTGGTGGTTTTTGGTAAATAAAAAAAGAAAAATAAAAAAGAGGAAAATTAATTGCTAAATTTCATGGAATGAAGGATTTCATCTTTAAAATTGTCTGATGATATGGCTTTGCAAGGAGCCATTGTTTAGAAATATCTCTAATATGTTTGACTATTGATTGCCTGGCTTTTATATTTCTAGGCTGCTGGAAATGAAGCATTTCAAGCAGGAAAACATGCAGAAGCCATTGAGCATTACACTGCTGCTTTGTCATATAACATAGAGTCTCGGCCTTTCGCAGCTATTTGTTTTTGTAATCGTGCTGCTGCATATAAAGCACTTGGCCAAATTACTGATGCTATTGCTGACTGCAGCCTTGCTATAGCTCTGGATGGAAACTATCTCAAGGTTTTACCTCATTTGGTTTCCTGTACATGTATGCTTATTTTCATGTGCAGAAGTCAGCTTTTATACGGTGAATTTATAACTAAAATACATTTTGTGCATTCGTGTTTATAGGCAATCTCTAGACGAGCTACTTTATATGAAATGATAAGAGACTATGACCAAGCGGCTGCTGATCTTCAGAGGCTCATTTCAGTTCTCACAAAGCAAGTAGAGGAAAAGACTGGTGAGGGTGGAGGATATGATAGTTCATTGAGCTGTGTCAATGAACTGAGACAAGCACGCTTCCATCTCTCTGAAATTGAAGATGAAGCCAAGAAGGATGTCCACTTGGATTTATACCTGATTCTGTAAGTTCCCATCTCCTCAATGAGTGAAGGGTCTTTTGAGCTTTGACAGGAGGGGTGTTCATGGCCGTACAAAAGATGTGGGGCTTGTTAAACATCAGCATCTTTCTCTATGTTCTTGAAAAAGTTAATTGTTGGTGAACATTAGATCTTCTTTTTACTGAATTTTCATTCAAAAAAACTAGAAAGAACACACTTTGCATAGTTTTATTCTTTTCTTATGAATGCGGTGTTGATGTCATTGTATAAAAAGGAGGAGAATCTCATGTTATATCAGAATTGAAGATTTCTCCTTCTTTCGATCAGTCTGATGTGTAAATTGCTACTTAAACTGTTGTGACAGGGGAGTTGACTCAATGGTGTCTGTTCTCGAAATCAAAAAGGCATATCGTAAATTAGCCTTGAGGCATCATCCCGACAAGGTCTTTCCCCTTTTCCTTCTCAGCTATATATTAGATATCTTCCTACATATTATTAAACCAATTCTTGATCACTATCAGGCTTGTCAATTTTTGGCCAAAGGTGACAGTGGAGATGACAAGCTCTGGAAGGGGATTGCAGAAGAGGTTCACAAGGATGCTGACAGGCTATTTAAAATGATTGGAGAGGCATATGCTGTTCTCTCGGACTCTGTGAAAGTATTGCATCGACATGCTTATTGTGATTTTTCTCTGTTACTGAGGGTGCCTATAGTTTGAGAGGCTATATGGATCTCTTAAGCTGTGCTTAAATTTTGCAGCGTGCCAGATACGATCTTGAAGAAGAGACAAGGATTGCTCTAAAGAGGCGAAATGAAGCGAGTACACATAGGACAGCAAGAGACGAGCAGTATTACCCTTTTGAGAGGAGCAGCAGCATGAGGTACCAACACAGAGAGGTTTTTAGATCTCACCCTCGAGGTTCAGAGTCAAATCGCAGGACACGGTATAATGGATGACTGCATTCTCCAGTCCCACCTACTCTTTCTCTGGATATATCAGGCTTAACCCGTTCTGGTAAGCCTGACTGGTCAGGTTTCTCTGAGACTTCTGGTGATCCAATCAGCTATCTTGAGTGTGTCATGGAATTTCAGTGGTTTGTTGTTTCCTACCGAGGCGGCGAGGGTAAGGCATGTGCCATGATACAACACGACGGAGACATGGAATTGATAGAAACGATAGATGGACTCGGTACACTGCTGACTCTGTTTACCTACTGCAAACGTCCTGGCAGATTTTTACAGAAGGATGAGCATACAATTGTTTACCTACTGCAAACGTCCTGGCAGATTTTTACAGAAGGATGAGCATACAATTGTTCTCCCAAGAATAGATAGAGAGCTCTTGTCATCGTCCCGAGCAACGGTGATGCTGAAGATTCTTCTCCCCCAGAGATGAAATAGGAGGGGTAAAACCGAAGGCAGTTCCATTGCTTCCACTGTCTTATTTTTCTGTTTCGATTGTATGCTGAGCAGTTTAATTCTATTCTACTGTTGTTGTAAGAAGAGAAAAAGCTTGTGGGGGTGGGAAGGATGAATTGTACAGGCAAGACAGTTTTGGCTTTCGTTCTTCTTCTGGTGCTTCGGTTTCATAGTCCGTTATTCTCGGGTTTTCCTTTGCCTTCGTGCAATCAGTTCCTCTGTACATCCGTCCTGCAAGACTATCCCGGATGGATAGCCGATGTGTGTTAGCAGTCGACATCGAGGCTTGCTGGACGGCTGCAGCGAGGTTCCAACTGTATTGTAGTAGTAGTAGTAGTAGTAGCTGCGAATTGAACTGCGCGTGAATGGGGTTGCGCCTTGCATGAAGAGCCATAGCTCGGTCTTGAGATAAAGGTCCCGAGTTGGACGCGTTTTGACTCGTCGGGAGAGCTCGAGCTGGGTTCCCGCATAACTCTTATGGCCAGTCACCTATCTGGGTATCGATCGGTCGCCTAGCAACTCGGTACACGTCGAATTCTTCGACGAGCTCGAGCCGAACCGTTTCGGCCGGCATGTGTTTCAGTTCCGGCCATTTTTCTTGGTGGTAGAAAGACTTGAAAGCGGGGAACGGCGAAAATTTTTCTATGTAGTATGGGAACTGGGAGGTGGGAAGGTGGGGTTCGAGATGATGACGTTATGCGTGACGTGGCGCGGAAAACGTCTGACAGTAGATGATGTTGTCAGCTTTCCAGCCTGGCGAGGCGAGGCGAGGCGGCACGCGGAAAAACGTGTTTGACATATCACAGACCCCAAGGGACGACAGCGTACGGTCACCGCACCGGGTGGCAATATCGCAAATCAACGACTGCCAGTGCTACGGTGCACCCCGTTTTAGCTTAAGGCAAGCAAAAGGGGGTCGGTAGAGGCGCATTACACCCGGAGCAGCCATTCCTCGGGGGTCCGCAGCTGACATTGCCGGGGGGCAATCCGAGAGATCGTGTGCTGTCAAGTGTCCTTATTGGACACGTGTCGAAACGCAGCAACTGTGGGCCCCACCCCAGCTGGTGACACCCCCCGACTGACACAAGGAAACAGACCCACATTAAAAAAAAAAACGTCATTTTTCTTATATCCAATCGTCTCGCAACAAAATTCATTCCTTTAGATTTTAAAATAAAATTTAATTTTTTATTGTATTTTTCACGTGTCAATAAAAAGGTACAACGTAGCTATGTTGAATCCCGAATCTGACTATTGCAACGAGAGTCGCTACGTGGGTGAAATCGAAATCGTGGGTGAGCTCGGTCCCTAGTTATTCCATCTAACCAGACGATGACGTTAGGACAACCGTCACCTCCGGCCGCTGTTTACGTCAAGTGAGCACAGCAGAGTCCACTCGTCGCGTCCCCACTGGATGCCGGAAAAAGCAGGTTGGCCACGTCACCAACCAAAAATCTAGAACAGAATATTACGGGAAAGCGGCATGTCGTGGCCTTTCCCTAGTGCGGGCCTGCGTCAGGTCCGGTGCGTCCCTCCAGTATCGTTTTCTCCTTTTTTGTCGATGTCACGGCTTGACCGCCGTTACCCGCCGTTAGAAACAATATAAAAACAGTAAAAAATAATAAAATCACGGAAAAGTTAAAAGGGAAAAAATATTTTCAAAAAAAAAAGAAAAGAAAAGGGGACCCCGACCGTGAAGAGGTCTCATAAGGACCGTGAAGGTCTTCCCTTGACCCTGTTTGGGTCAACCATGTGCCTCTTCTTGAACGTTGGGGAGCAACTTGCGGTCGGTGAAGACGGGGCCTACGCAGACCCCAATCATATCCAACAAAACCACTTCTGCTCCAATTATATATATATATATATGATGATAGGTCAACAACTTTTATTGCACAATCATGCACGTCAATATGATGCATCAACATTTTCTCATTATATCATTGTAGCATGCCAATAGCTAATTATCATATCAATAAATTATTGATCTTGATATTTAAGTATATTATGAAATTAAATGTATTTAGTGAGGAATATTTTAAAATGGATAATAAAAAATAACAAATATAATATTCATTATAATTATGGTAAGCTGCATGTGCTTTATGGACAATTGTGCCACAACCATTAATAATGGCGTACCTTCTTAGTAAATCCATTAATTGCTTCCATGTGAATGAATAGACAAATCGGTGATCCCAACACGTGCCTCGGATTCGTATAATATTAATAATAAAAATAAAAAAATTCATGCATTATTTTGTAATTGTTGAGAGTAGTGGTGGTTAATAAATTGATAATAAGTAATAAGTTAGGTTTAGAATTTAAATCTCTCAATGATCGATATCTGTGATTTAATTGGTGAGTCGTAAACTGTATAGTACATCGCTCAATGAACTAGGCGATTTTTACGGTATTGGATAATATCGATATAAAAAAAAAATCCACCACTCTGCTTAAGCAATGGCAATTCCAGTTGTTGGGAGCTCGAATCTTGATTCAGTGGTTGTTTAAGAAAGGGGACTTGGCATGATTAACACCGCTGTCCACTTGACAATCAAGTGGTTGTATATTCAATTCTCATTGTAGAATTTTACATATCCCTTCGTTCTAGCCCATCATATCCCTTTATTAGCTAATAAGTCTTTTATGTAATCGAAAGAAATGATTTTTAAATATCAATTTATGTAAAAATAATTAGATTTTGAGAGAATTTTTTTATTTCACAATGCTATATTACGAGAATTATAGTGATAAGATGATTTCAAATTAAATAATTAGTCAAAATTTTAATACATATTCACTTAGCTACTCTCACCTAATTTTAAATAAGTTATTCACGGGAATTTATCATTGCATGGGGAGCCACGTGGAGTGGATAGGCAGGCGGGGGAGCGAGGGAGGGAGGGAGGAGGAGACGGAGAAGTTGATGATTAGCGGACGGAGGACACGACAGCTGTCAGCTGGCATGAGTGAGGCGGCGGCTGACCTGATACGCAGCCATCGTCGCGCACGTTCGCTTTCCTCTCTCGAACTCAGATATCGAGTAATATACATGACGGAATTAATTTTATTCATACTTACACCCAAAAAAAATTAAAAAAACAAAAAAGAAATAAAGTTGAGAGGAATCCAAATTCCGGCATTGCCCTTAGATTGTTTTCTCTCTCTTTTTTTTTTTTACAACCCGTTCCCCACAGGATGATGTGTAATTTAATGGCTTCAAATGGGACCTCGCGGGTCCCGTTGGTGGAACTCAATGGAGCGAGGCTGAGGGCGGCAGCGACATCCTCTCCGTGATCCCGTGGGGACGCCACTCCCTCTTAATTTATAGACAGTTCATTTAAAAAAGAAAAAGAAAAGAAAAGAAAAGAAAAATCACTCTGTTATCCCGTGGGGGGTGAGGGGTTGCATTTGGGAGAGTGACCTCCCCGGCCGTTCACCTTACCTGCCTTGGTCACGCTGCACGTGAGTGACATGTGGTCGCGAGCATAGTTTTTAAAACCGGACCGGACTGAAAATCGGTCAAAGTATGGGTTCATGGGTCGGATCGGAGGTTCAATGGGTTGAACCGCATGTTTAATAAATAATGTAATATTCCAATAAATTGATATAATATTATAATTTAATTATGATTTAGAATCAAAATCATTAATATAGTTATTATATTAGTCTCAAATTCAATATAAAATATAAATATAAGTCTAATAAAATAAAATAAGGATATTATAATAATTTTTTATTTTTAAGTTGGCCGATTTTCTCATCGGTTCAATTAGATTTATTGGTTAGATGAGAACCGGCCGGTTCAATTGGATTTGTCCTCATTTAAATTATAATTGGATTTTTTTGTGAGAACCGGACCGGGTGAGTGGCCGGCTCCCGGTCGAACCGGCCGGCCCCTGTCCGGCTTTTAAAACTATGGTCGCGAGTGTCCAGGGCTTCGAGGACATCGCTCCAGCACCATGGTATTACATGTCACCGGATTTGAGCATCGCGGTTTACCTTTTAAAAATATATATAATTATTTTTTGATTAGTTATTATTACATTCGATTAATTTAAAGTAGCACGTGGTGAAATTAGATGACACGATCAGTCACGGCTGATCGATCGGCCAACTTGAGAACGGCTGATTACGGGTTAACGGAAAGCGTTTGATTTAACGGAAGGCCGAGAGCGCGTCTGGTCCACACGCTCCAGGGTGTCCACCATGGGCAGCAGGCGAGAGTCAGACGTCAACGCCCGAATTTCTAAAAGAAAGTCGGCCTGACAATTTTGAAAAAAGGAACGGGAAAAAAAGGAGGCCCCGTGCCCAAAATGGTAATTTCAGCCAGCCCGAAGAATCCGAAGGGCCGCCGAGTCCCGTGGCCGGTGTGGTCCATTCGTGAAGATTCGGATTGGTTTGACGAGGGTACTTTTTTTAATTTTAATATATTTTTCATCTTTTAAATATTAATAATGTAAAAGAAAAAAAATTTATACTTATGTAAATGACAAAAAAACATCATAAATAGATCTAATAAATGCTGCAGCAGACACGGGATTTCACAGCGTTTACAGGGGCATTCGAGTCTTTTCGTAGGCCGTATAAATAGGGGTTGGTCCCTCTTTCCAGTAGTACACCACCGAGTGCCTCGTCTCTCTCGCAGTGGCGCTCGCTTTTCCCTCTCTACGAACTGAACGGGTCACCTGGTCCGCTCCACCGCTGGCTCAGCTTCCTGAAACTCTCCGGGCAACTTCCGGTGATCCCTCCACACTAGTAAGCTCCGAGCTGTTTGCGTAACGGATAACTCCCCTGCCGTTTGAGAGGACGGATGAAGGGACCGCCTGGCCTAATGATCAGAGAGAGCGACTGCATTTAATCGCAACGGAGACGTAAGACGCGAGTTGCCTCCCGAGACAAACTGATAGAATCGGCGGTGTTTTTTTCTTCCCTTCTATCTGATTTGCGAAGACGGCTGCGGCAGCGGAAGGGTGATGGGGAGGGCAGCAGTGGTGGTGGCGGTCCTGGCGGCTGCGGCGGCGTGTGCTGTGGCTGGTGTGGCGGTGGGGAGGCGAGTGAGAAGTAGGAGGAAGTGGGGACGCGTGTTAGGGGTTTTGAAAGAGCTCGAAGAGAGCTGTGATACGCCGGTGGGGAGGCTGAAGCAGGTGGTGGACGCGATGGCGGTTGAGATGCACGCCGGGTTGGCCTCCGAAGGCGGCTCCAAGCTCCGAATGTTGCACACCTTCGTCGATAATCTGCCAAGCGGGTATAGACTCTCTCGTTTGTCCTCCCATATCGTGGTGTGGACGGTACAAATTGATTGTGTTACTCTCTTCTTCGGCTTTTTCCTGCAGTGGCGTCTGTGGAATTACATTTATTATTCTTCAGGGATTTCGTGGTTGTGTTGGCCGTTCTGATCTTGCTTGGTCACGGTGCTTGTAGGGGATTAGTCTTGAAGCTAATTTTTAACTGCAGCATAAGTGGCCAGATGGATTCTAAGTTCATTATTGGGCAGATAGTCACGATAGCTACTGTTCCACTGTCTGATCTATTTGTCCGTGTATGACTCGCATATGAGCTGTCTTTTGGGCATTTCTTTCTACTTCTTTGTGGTTTTTACATTTGGCTGCATTTTTATCTGGGAATATGCTTCGTCCGGCCAGCTATGTCGGTTTTTCCCCACACTTGCTGATCGAGCCTTTTGACTCTATCTTTGAAAATTTTGCTTTCAAGCCTAATATGCATATCCGGAGGATTTTGATGGTTTCAATTAATTCTTTTGCATTGTATTACTCGGCAAAAGCTATCTCTGAGTACTTTATAGGGCTTAATTCAACAGTGATCTTGTTTTACTTGTATTCTACAAACTTACTATAATAATAAATTGTTTTTTTTTTTAATCTGTAGGTCAGGGATTTATCTTTGATGTCACTTGTAGATGTCTGTACGATTAAATTGTATATGATGTGATGCGCGTGCTTAATATAATAGTTTTCCATTTCCTTCGAGCACTCTTTGTTGTCCTTGTTTGTTTTTCCAAATAATTTTCGTTACTAAATCATTTCATCTAATGCTTTTTTATCAGCCATCTTTATGCACAACCATTCAAAAATTGTTCGGAGGTGGCAATGCTAAGAGGTGTCAATTTCTGGTGTTTTGGGTTGCACCATGAAATTGCTATAATTCAGTTGTTAAAAGGACTAGTGATAGAGCTCTGCAGGACAGAATTTTAGTCGAGATAAGAATTGTCTATCACTTGAATTGGAAATAACAAAAGAAATACTGGTAATACATATTCTCTCACTAAAGTACCCTCCCGTATAAATAGTAATGTTTGTCCATTCCGTCACAGTTACAGAACTGTGATTCATATCTTGTGTACAGTCAAGTCAAATTGGCCTTTAACTGTATTGATGGATGCATGATGGAAGGAACCAGTCGTGTTGCATTGACCTTGACCTGGCTCTCAATTGAATCTTCATGCTTATGCATGACATCTAGGCGCTTCATTAAAAAAAATGCATGCAGTTGTAATTCTGAAATTATCAAAATTAGTTTTTTTTTTTGGGTTATCAGGAGAGAGAAAGGAACATATTATGCTTTGGATCTGGGAGGCACTTATCTTATGGTTTTGAGGGTCCAGCTTGGAGGGCATAGGCCTTCAATCCTTGCACATGATGTGGAAAGACATCCGATACCTGAACATCTGTTGACCAGTAAAAGCGAGGTAACTGAATCTATATGGTGAAAATTGTGAGAATTGTTTACATTGGTGATTAATTTATACAATCTGAAATCACTTGTAAACATTCTGCTTGCAGGATCTTTTTGATTTTATTGCCTCAGTATTCAGGCAGTTTGTTGAAAGAGAGGAAAATGGATCTGAATATCCATTGGACGGAAGAAGAAATCTTGGCTTTACGTTCTCTTTTCCTGTTAAGCAAACTTCTGTTTCATCTGGTGTTTTGATGAAATGGACAAAGGGGTTTGCCATTGAAGATATGGTTGGTCTATTCTATCTCTATCTCATTTTCCAATGGAAGAAGCTTTGAATGGGTCCATTTTCTTTTGGTTTTTTAATCATGTCATGTTTTATGCAACTGATGACCCAAGTTGAGGTTGGATACGTAGTTTTTTTGTTGGTAGAAATTAATTATCCTTTTAAAGATAGAATAGTTAGATACAGATGTCTAGTTCATATTGGCACTATCAATCTGGAAAATATCTACAGCCTTCAGTTTCAGCGTGTTCAAGAAAGATTTATGCATCCATTTGATTCATTTGGTCTAGTTGATTCTTCTCAATGATGCATCTAAGGTTTTGAGTGAAGTATTTGGTTTGCTTGCTTGGTTGACAGGTAGGAAAAGAGGTTGTTGAATGTTTACAGGAGGCATTGACGAGGAAGGGCCTAAATGTTCGGGTTGCTGCACTGGTACTTCTCCACCCCATCTACCAGCAATTTTGTGATTTATATCTGCTAGAATTTTAAGTGCTGCTGCTTGCCACTTGTTATCAATAATGTAACTTATCTACCAAACTTGAAGTATGTGTATATTTTCTTTTCTGTTCTCTCTCTCTTTTTTTTGAATTTGACCAATAAATCTGTAGGTTGTCTCACTTATGGGGCTCTTGCTGCTTGGTATTTGTCTTTAGTGTTGCTTGACTTGTGGATTGTTACCCATTTCAAATTTATCCTGGAGTTGCATTTCCCAATTGGCATTGTCTTTGTTGATGAGCAGGTAAATGACACGGTGGGGACATTAGCTCTTGGACATTATCATGATGTGGACACTGTTGCAGCTGTGATTATTGGAACTGGAACAAATGCGTGCTACTTGGAGAGGACTGATGCAATTATTAAGTGCCAGGGGCTTCTTACCACTTCAGGAGGCATGGTATCTTTTCTTTTATCTCTTGCTGAATTAGAGACTTCTACAGCTAAAGCTAAATGCCTTCATTTTGTCTGAAGGTTGTCAATATGGAGTGGGGAAATTTTTGGTCGTCTCATTTGCCAAGAACTTCATACGATGTTGATTTGGATGCTAATAGCCCTAATACAAATGATCAGGTATATCTACTTGTCTCAATCTTCATCAGTTTGTTCTTAACTTGAGTTGAGTTTAACCCCTGGGGCTTTTCTACAGGGGTTTGAGAAAATGATATCGGGAATGTACCTTGGCGAAATTGTCAGGAGGGTTATACTTAGGATGTCCCTAGAATTAGATATTTTGGGACCTGTTCCTTCCAAGTTGTCTGTGCCCTTCATATTGAGGTGTGGTTTCTCTGTTCCCATCTCTCCCCTCTTCTGCGCCCAAATGCCCCTGCAGCGACTAAATTCTACTTTTGGCTTAAATGAAGTCCATTTACACTGACTACCGTGCTTATGGATACAAGTAACTTTGCTAAAAAAAACTGTGGTCTGGCTTGGAAAAATGGTGACTATATGACCACGGCACTTAGCTAGCAAGAGTATTATACATTCATATTTGTTACTTGGGGTATATGTGTTGGTTGAAAGAGATGCTGCAATTCCCTAGAACTGACAAAAGGCTTTAAGCATAGTTGCAGTTGATTGTTATCCCATTCATGTAACTATAGTTATAATAAATCAATGGAACTGAAAATGAGAATTGTCATACGTAAGTTATTGATGACTTAATGAGCATGATAATTATCACATTGTAATTTTACAAGTTACATGCTGAAAAGTTGTCCACTTTGCATGCTCCAACAGCAATGGTATTCTTTTATCTGTTACTATATGTTGATTGTGTTTGAAGTGAAAATTATACTCGTCACTTCATTCTGTTCTTCTTTGGGTGCATCACGTTGATGCATTAGATCATTTGTACAAGTTTACACATTGTTTGCATGCACTTGTCTTCATAAGGAGTAACTTATGTGGGTCACAGTCGGCATTATGTGATTTGTTAAGCACCGATTGATTCCCCTTGCATTATTATGCTAGTGCCAGAAATCATGGAAGCTTCCTTTAATCAATCTCAGGACACAATTAATGGCAGCAATGCATGAGGATGACTCTCCTGACTTGACAGAAATGAACAGGATCTTGAGGGATATTCTTGAGGTGAGTAAAAGCCTTGATGCATAATTGACACTCTGTGATGAAAAAAAATTATACTGTTGAGCAAGGGCCTTGTTCTATTTCTCCTTTGCATGTACCAGGTCCCAGATGTCCCGCTAAAAGTACGGAAATTGCTGTTAAATGTCTGTGATGTGGTGGGCCGGAGAGCCGCTCGATTAGCTGCAGCGGGCGTCATCGGGATTCTGAAGAAGATTGGCAGGGATGGTAGTGGAGGGATTGCAGGTGGAAGGAGTAGACCCGACTCGAAGATGAGGAGAACAGTCGTAGCCATCGAAGGTGGCCTGTACACAAAATATTCGATGTTCAGGGAGTACTTAAACGAGGCCGTGAACGAGATCTTGGGGGAAGAAGTGGCGCACCACGTGATCCTTAAGGCCATGGAAGACGGTTCCGGAATCGGAGCAGCCTTACTCGCAGCCTTGAACTCATCCGGAGATGCGGATGCCGTGCAGATGCTATAGGTACATGGTAACGTCCCCAGTGTCAACACGGATAGCCCCTTCCTGTAAATCTAGGATTATTATTTTTCTTCTTATTTTACTGTGCGCAGTGCTGTCTCATTGGATTGATATTCTTTATTGTACATTTCCTATAGGATTATCATTATTGGCTTTCAACAGATTTGCTCCAAATTGGGATCGCTCCTAAGCCATCCTGAAATGTCTCATGGCAGTCAGTACCAGGTTCCACTGTGGGGGCCCGCGTCTCATCCTCTTCACTTTGGTGGCTCGAGCCGGAGGGATATATACATGCAAGCACGTGGAAGAAGTCGGCGAGTTCAATGCCGACATTCCGCTGTACGGTGCGCGCCCGAGTCTATGTTATCTTCGTTGCGATCACCGGAGAGGAAATATGCTTCGAGGACTGCAGGCATTCACCGGGCATAATCCACCCGCCTGCCAAGAAAGATTTCACAAGTACCACATGAGTAATTTCTAGACCAAGAGAGCGTGAATGATAAAGGGAATTGATAGCTGTCTGTCTGAGAATCCCACAGTAATGAGCCCAGGAGGGTGTTAACGGTCTATCTATAGCGGCAGCCAGGTCCTCGGGGAGGCTCTCGAGTGGTCGCCCCAGCTTTTACCCAGCACCAGTGACGCCTCCTTCCTGTTCCTGTCACCGGCGTCATCTCCGCCTCGATGGCCCCGTCGCCGCCTCCACCAGCGTTGTTGCCATTGACGCCATCGATATAGTCACCGACACTGAAGGGGACGAGCAGCGATCAGCGAATTCAGGATGAAGATGCCGTGAAAATGGGGGCAGTGGTGTTGGTATCGGCTGCTGTGGAGAGGCGGAGGTGGAAAGCGCCAGCCGGGCGATGGAAGAGGTGGCTGCTGGTGGTAGGTTTCGGGAAGAAGAGAGAAGGGCTGTTAAAGCAGCCTACCATGGCCACTGTATTGAGCGGCTCCTCTGCGGCTCTGCACAAACTGCTGCCGTCTCTCTCTCTCTCTCTCTGGTTCTCTGTGGACAAGCTCAAAGCCATTTTTCAGCTTCTCTTCCCCCATTTTCTAGGAGTTGCCACCAAGAACAGAACAGTGGGGAGTTGGTTTGGTTGGTGGGAACGAAAGTGGGTTGGGAGGCAGCAATGTCCTACTCTCAGGCAACAGCGTGTGGGACTCACAGCAGAATCACAAACCGACTAATTGCAAGAGCATTGTGCAATCGAATTAAATTGTCGAAAATCGTCTGGTCGGATCTCGGATTTTGTACCCTCCTGTCCTGGGTCTTCGTGCATGTTCTGTTCCCTCCACCTCAACGTATCCTAACACATATGAGAAAGCCATTTCCGCCTCTGAGTGGGCCCCCTGGCCCGGACATGGGACCCAAGCCGGTCGCCGTCCGATGGGACATTGGAAATTCTGCTTTTTCTTTTCATTTTTTATTTAAAAAACAAATACGAAATATTCAGAAGTTATGGGCCTCGAAGGCAATGGGTCGGCCCACCTCCATAGGCCAATGGGCCACTAAATTAAATCTAGATATAATTTTTAGGCCCATTACTACCTTTGCTTTCGCCGCAAGGGCCCAACAAGGCTGATTTGCAGCGAAGTCAGCAGAGCTCTGAACTGAAGCTTCGAGCTTTCAAAAGAGGAGGAAGAGGAGGAAGAAGGGAAATGGAACCTCATGGTTGCAGAAGGAGCGGAACCGGGTTGGAGAGCCTCCCGAGCTACCTCTTGATTCACGAAATCCTTCTCAAGCTCGACTTGCCGGCCCTGTGCTCCTTGTCATGCGTCAGCTCCTGCCTTCGCTACGCCGCCTCCCAAGCCCTCTCCCTCCTCCCGTCCCTGGACATCTCCGTGAGCTTCATCATCTCTTCCCGTTTCTGAAGTTTTGCTATATATTTTTTTAAGGTAATCTAATGGCGGTGTTTTGATCGCAGGAAGTCTCTGCCGATGTCCATACGGTCAATCGCGTTCTCTCGAGGTGCAGAGGCTTCGACACCCTAACTCTAAACTGCCTCCGTCTCGATGATCTCGATATCGATGGTCTTGTCGGGTCACATATTCGGGAGCTGAATCTGATCCGTGGCGCCTCGCTATCTCCTCGAGTTCTTTCTTCCGTCGCACAGAAATGTCCCCACTTAAGGTAATATCACTGATAAGAAAACCACTTCCTTTTCCCCTTGTCTCAACTAATGTTCTGCTGGACTATTGGGAACCCAAGTGTAATGCTAATTTACGTTAATGCGATTTGATGATACAGAGCGCTGGTGGTGGAGATGGCTGAGAACGATTCGCAGTTAGTACTTGCGGAGGACCTTGTGCCTTTGCTGGTTGTCTGCGTGGACTTGGAGGTAACTCAGTTCCTCCATGGTTTCTCCCCTTCATATTAGTGGATGCAACTGAAAGGAAAATGAGATAGAACTTCAATTACCTTGTCATAATGCATCCTCAGTGAAAGTAAAAAGCAAAAAAAAGGATGGAGTTGGCTCAGTCGATGTGTTGTTGTTATGTGGGCTGACTTATCCACACCTTTCGCGCAGTCTCTTTGCATAAAGATTCGGGGAACTGAAGGCTGCCCGTCTGCTTTCCGAGGAACTAATAAGTTCTGGCCCGAGACTGTTAAATCTCTGAAGCTGGAGCCCGTGATTTGCTCAGAGGCGTTAGATATTGTTAAAGGATTGTCACGCATGTCTGTGGATGTGAGCGGAAAATTTTGTTCATCTCCATCTTCTACTCGGGCACTGCAGAAGTTGTCCCTTTTCTTGGATGTCATATCAGATGAACTTGTCATCGCAATCACTAGGGAGCTGCCTCATTTGGTTGAACTTGACCTGGAAGACATGCCATCGAGTAAACCGTTGATTTCCCATGATCTGACTGACATGGGACTTCAATCATTGGCCTCCTTCTGTCACCTTGAAAGCCTCTTTCTTGCACGGAACAGGCAGAAGTGCCCAGTGTCTTTCCGAAGAGTCAGTGACATGGGCATTTTCCTCCTCTCTGAGGGCTGCAGAGGCTTGGAGTCAATCAGACTCAGTGGCTTCTCTAAAGTCAGTGATGCGGGCTTCACATCTATCCTCCAATCCTGCCATAGCCTCAAGAAGTTTGAAATTCGTAATGCCACATTGTTGTCAGACTTGGCATTCCATGATCTGACCGAGGCTCCATGTTCTCTCTCGGAGCTAAGGCTCCGGTCCTGTAATCTAATTACGAGTGAGAGCATGAAGAAACTAGCTTGCCATAGCAGCTTAGAGCTGCTAGATCTTGCCAGTTGCTGGAGCATTGCAGATCCTGGCATTCCCTCGATTTCATCTCTATGCAGACTGACCACATTAAATCTAGCAGGAGCTGATATCACCGATACTGGCTTACTAGCACTTGGTCAGGGCACTTCGCCCATAAAAAGCTTGTCCCTCAGAGGCTGCAAAAGGGTGACCGACAGAGGAATTTCTCACTTGTTGCAGAGCGGGGGAATAATCAATAGCACTCTATCAACCCTTGATTTGGGCCACATGCCGGGAATATCAGATTTGGCCATTAGAGCAATTGTCGTGTCCCGTGTAGGAATTACTGAGCTTTGCATCAGGTCTTGCTTCTATGTAACAGATTCTTCTATTGAAGCATTGTCCAAGAGAGGTAGTCCACATCTCCGGAAGCTTGATCTCTATAACTGCATTGGGCTGTCACGTGCATCATTAGGATGTTTTAAAACTCCTTCATTCAGAGGACTGTGGTGGCTTGGTGTGGGAGCCACCTGTTTAAGCAGTGGAAGGTCAGATTTCTCAGAAATTTGTGAGGAGCGACCATGGCTTACTTTGTGTACATATGGCTGTGAAATGGGATGCCATGATGGGTGGCAGTTCCACGAAATGGCCCCTCAGTCCCTGCAGCAGGAAACTGGACTCTGAGCAAGGTAAGCAGACTTATGATCTGATTCATATCATGTTCCTTGTGGGGTGACTTCCAGGCTCTGCTCTCTCACAGTATGAAAGATGGATAATTCCAACAAGTACTGGCAACTAATGAGATTGGGAATTTCGTTGATTTGTTCACTATGTCCAAAATAGCACCTTAAACTGTGAGACAGTAGAAGGTTGGATTGGAACCATGGTCTTCAGTATGACAGCAGCCATATCGAACCCATCTCGGAAAGCACTCATGTGGACTATTGAAGTTGCCAGAGCAGTGTTCCCAACATAGTAGACCCTCAAGCTAGCCCTCGGGATGATGGAGGAAAAGCCGGCCTTCGTAGATGCCAGAGGGTTAAACAGCAGCTTCACAAATCGGGGCCCGATTTGGGCCTGAGCGCCGGAGTTACTGTGTCTCCAAATTGCGTTGTTCAGCTTGGAGCTCCAAGATGATGGATAATATATAGTCGTCCTGTTGGATCGAATGCTTACAAGACAGATCTCGAGCTTCATTTCGGTACTTTTTTTTTCATTTTTGTTCTTTTAGTGTTATTTTGTTTTCACCTTTCATTTCAAGGCTGCAGACTCCGAAATGCGGCCGCGCAGTGGGGAAGAGAAGGTCGGGACTGTTTCTTATGGGTGTGCGGGGATTAACTAACGGTTATGAAAATTGATGGAGCTTTTCTTACTCTTAGTCTTTCTACTTTCGGGTCTGGGCCACACGGCGGGAGTTCATATTTGACCGTTCGTGCAGTCGCCAGGTGTGGTGTCGGAAGGACTATATTGCAGGAGAGGCAGTTGACCGGTTTTGTTTCCGGGGCTGCGGTGGCTAATGGAAGGTCCGTCCGATTCCTCGGAGATTATGGAGCAATGCCAACCATGGCTCCCCATAACCGTGATTTATGGTTGCGAATGGAATGGCCCATCAAATTCCCTTCCGATGCAACTGTTACCGGCACTCGTGCATCAGGACCAATGTGTCTGGGAATTCTTGACTAATTAGACATTCAGCAAAGACAGATTCTTTCCTCCCATTTGCCATACATTCCTGATTCGGCCAAACGAAGAAAAGGGGGAACAGTACGGTACGAGTCAGCATTTTCAAGCAAAGCCAAAGAGAACGTTCACTTAGGGACGACGCATGTTTTCCTAAATCAGGGCACTACCCTTTGACTAAAAGACCCCACAGTGCCGTTTCTACTGTACAGAAATAAAACAAGGGGAGGAAGATGATCGACAGGTGAAACATTAAGCAAGCTAATGCCCCATCTCTGCCCCCACCACTTCCTCCCCACCAACAGCCGAAGCACAACACAAGCCAAGAATGAATTGCCGCCTCAGCAAATAACATTTGCCAAGAATCGTCCCCGGGGTCTCGCCCAAACAAACCATGGATTGGCCCCCATGTCCAATTCAGGTTCTTCTGATGCCCACCCGGAAAGAAAGTGGAGAGCCTCGCAAAGGTGCTGTTTTACAGGAATTGCTCCCTCGACTGCTGCCCAAAGTCTCTTCCTCCTTTCAGATGAGGATTGCAGGTCGAGCCAGGGAAGCCTGCGTGGTGACTCTGATATTGCCCGTTATTATTACTACGGTTGCGGGTCTCAAGCATCCCATGAACCATGCGAGTGGAGGATGAGTTCCATGTCCCTGCAGAGTCCATAGCCAGAGGCTCAGAGCCTGATGAACTCGCAGATTGCGAAGATAGAGTGGGTCCTAACCCTGCGCCCCTATCCTCAGCCGCATTATTTGAAGCATTTGCCTCGGATTTCTTGGCAAAACGCCCTCCACTTCCCCTAGCCCTTCTCATAGCATGCTGGTGACGGGATTCGTGAAGATATGGCTGCAAAGTAGAAGTTTGAACCCACATGATTTGCAAAAGTGGACCTTTTAACTTTTTGCCTCTCTTAGATGGAAAGCATGAAGAAGCAACAGGATATATGCAGGCAACAGTTAATTATATCTACCTTCCTATTTTTTATCAGCTTCTTCTCAAGCTCTGCTTTAGCACGTGCTTGTCTCCGTCTCAAAATACCCGGGAACTGCTTGGCATTCACGTAAACAGGCTCCTGTGCTATCTCGAGCGGCAAAGGCATCCTAGCATGAGGGATACCAACAAAAGGATAAGCCTGCCCATCAGAGAGATCTTTCAGCAAATATGTTCCTGATTTTGTCTGAGTTAAACATAAAATAGCAAAGAAAGAATGCACTGATTCAAGGGTTTTGCCAGTTGCCAATAAAGAAACAAGAGGACTAACTACTGTACTGAATAACAAGGCAGGATCACTGGCCATGGAGAACATCTAGGAAAAACCATGACCGTAAGATAAGCATGTGGGTTTAGGAATTCTAGTCCAGGGTAATCTCATTATCAAACCAGTGAATCGATAAGCAAAAGATGAATGAGTCTCATATGCAATATAAACTAGACGAAGAAACTGACACAATATTCTAGTTGTCTACATTGAATCCATCACATTCTGACATCTTGAAGCCATGTGCATGCAATACAGCGATGAAAGAAAGATAGAGGGAGGGGAGGGTTTCTGATGAAGGAGACCATGAGGCTATTACAAGCATAGTTTTTAAAACCGGACCGGGTCGGGAACCGGTGTAGGCATAGGTTCATGGGTCGGACCGGGGGTTCAATGGGTTGAACCGCATGTTTAATAAATAATATTAATAATATAATATTACTAATAAATTTACATAATATCATAATTTGAATATGATTTATAACAAAAATTATTAATATAACCATTATATTAAACAAAAATTTAATATAAAATATAAATATAAGTTTAGTAAAATAATATAGGCACATTACAATAGGTTTTTGTTTTCTTTTAATTTTAAGTTGGCTGATTTTCTCACGGGTTCAATTGGGTTCATCGGTCAGACCGGGAACCGGCCGGTTCAATCGGAGTTTTTCTTTTTTAATGTGCAATTGGATTTTTTTGAAGGAACCGGACCGGGTGAGTGGCCGGTTCCCAGTTGAACCGGTCGAACCGGCCGGCCCGGTCCGTTTTTTAAAACTATGATTACAAGTAACTAGCATCAAAGACTGATGTAGCAAACCACTACCATTGGTTGATGTCCACAAGCAGCCATCATCCCTGCATAGCATGGATCTTGATATGGGTTAGATGCACATGCCTGCAAAATGGAGAGAAGAAAATGGTAGTTGAGAGATACTATAGTGGTCGCTATCTCTATTTCAATCAGAAACACAATCTGACCACATAGGAATCCTTTTAGGGGTAATCTTCCCAAATTAAATGAAATTATTGAATAAAAAGACTATACACTCACGATTGAGTGACCAACAAGTTCTAATTGGGGAGGTTGCATGAGGCCATCATCATGCACTACTGGCGTTGTGGAAGCACCATGTACATTTTGCTGTTCTTGTCCATGTTCTCCCGCTAAAACATCAAAAAGAAATATAGGCATCGATGTCCAAGCCAAGAAAGTGAAATGTCACCTCAATCGGAGAGCTAACATAAACTAAAGGAGCATCTTATAGATGGTACAAGAACAAATAAGAGTATTTTAAGGTGCAAACTGCTCAGCAGATCTGAAAAATCACAGTGACTTCAAGAGTTGGTTCTACTGCATATTCCATTCATGCAAAACATAAATGTCCTATGACCAGGCCCATTGGGAGTTGTTGCATCTATACGAACCTATTTCCATTGGTAGAGCTGCTTATACTCGATTGTTTTCCTATCAAAGAAGGAAGAAGATGCAAAACAGGAAATTGGCTAAAACCTAGTAATGATTTGCAGGGAACCAGCAACTGCCAAATAAGCAGACCTCCAGTAAAGATGGCGCAATTCAGATATGGAAGCCACAGAACAGCAGAACTAAACTAACAGAATAAGTAACTGTCGCTCTGAAAGTATCCTAGATTGCTAATACTAGGTTCACCTACCTGATAGTGTAGAGGCAGTATTTAGTGATCCCTTGGCAGAATCATCATCTTCCTCAGTCCTTCCCTCGTTTGATAGGGGCTGACCTTCATTTGATTCTGTACACCCATTACATCTAAGTGAAGATGCATTAGTCTCAATACTCCTTGATTCAGCTGGATTCAGAGGATTATATCCAACACCACACCACCAAGTTTCGGAAAAAATGGCATTGGCAGGAACAGTTTGTGGCTGTGTTTCCTGATGGTTCACACTTTCAGACTTTGGCTGCATGCCTATGAGCTCTCTGGACCCGTCAACAACTGAACTGCATTGAACTAGTATAGACCTCCTGAAAGGAATAAGCCACATCTTTATACCTTTATCATCATGGAAATAATAGACAGGAAAGAAAAGAAAAGGATTTTTTTTTTCTTTTGAAAGTTTACAGCAACCCCAAAGATAGAAGTCTATAATTTATTGTTTTGCCTGACCATTTTCTCAAAGTCAAGAAAAGCCTCAGCCAACTTAAGATACGGATGCATAAAGACCACATGGATAATTTTTCAGACAACTGATATCAAAGTCTTGATGGTTGAACCGCGTGACCGCAGATTCACGACTTATCTTAACCACTCCTTGTACTTTCGTAAATGCTCGATCTTCCTGCATCAAGCATCAAGTATCTCCGCCAATTCACCGATGTACACAGCACCACGAACTGAAGCTGCACGAGCTGTCAAAAGCCATCACTTCCCACTCCCTTACGGAGATCCTCTTCAACAAATCAGACCATGCCAATTGCCACATCTCCAAGATGTAGTCGCGTACAACAAACCGGGCGGGCATCAAACAACAGAGGGAAGAAACCATCCGTGACACCTCCCCCCGATTCTAAAAACTTCTCGACCCCAGTACCGCGCCATCTACAGCTATCTCGAATCAAAACGGCGAATCTCGACCATCCATCAGGCACATATCACGGCAGAACCGAAATCCCACAGCTAAAAAACCCGAAATTCCCAATCCCAAACACCGTCTCCGGGTCCTCCAGAACACAACCACCAAATTATTAAAAGAAAGAAAGCGAGCAGAATTCTAAACCCACAGCAGTACCATCAGACGCAGCCACAAAATCCGACGAATTAGAGGGAAATTCTCCATCACAAATAGAGCCCCAAGGGATCACATGCAAAGTCAACAAACGGAGAGGGGAGCAGGGCAAGCTTGGGAGGATTGAATTCCGAAAACTCACCGATAGCTCTGTGTGTGTGTGTTTGTAAGAGAGAGAGAGAGAGATTGGGAAAACCAAACCCTAGGTTTTCGTGTCTGGTGGGGCGGGGCGTGGGGGAGGGGGTGCTGTCGGCCTCTCAGCAGTAAGTATCCATTAGAGCCGATTTTGAAGAGTAAACCCCGCAACCTTGGCCTGGACTCTATATTAACCGTCCAATTTACGAACCAATATATTCCTTTATTTTCTTCCCTATATATTTCGCATGATATTAATAATTTTTTTAAAAAATTAAAATTAATTATCAATCGGGTTTGAGAAGGGTACGAAATTACCTCAAGGATGAATAATAAAACATGTCTAAATTAAGCTTTAACATTTTTCCTTATTTATTTATAAAAAAAGTTACAATAGCAAAATACCTTTTTTAATTTTTATTTTTTAAAAATAGATAATTAGGAGTGAGTGGATGATGATTGATTGCATGCATCACCGGAGTGGGTCCCACACGGGAGCTGTGACGACCGAGCCCTTTCACCCGGACACGTGGTTGACAGCCCAGCCTGCCTCCCCCCCCCCCCCGCCCCGTGGACTCTTTCCTCCTCGACTACTACTATTACTATTATTATTATTATTATTATTATTAATCACTCAATCCCCGGGATCACGTACTCGATGCGAAATCGAGATGTGATTCGCAAATTTAATTTTTATTAGTTGAATTTTTGTCTCCCCCGACATGTATGTACCTCTCATACCTAGTACTAATTTTCTCCACCTCCTCATCCTTAGTTGCGTAACGGTTTTGGTCCGTACAATTTCAAGCTGAGGGACCTTGGGGGAGAGTGCATGGAATTCATCCGCATGCACGTTGGGGTTTACGTAGGAGACAATTGGATAATGATCGATTTTGGTTAGATTAACAATTTTCTTATTAAGTCTCTAAATAAGTAATTTTATGATCAAACTTTATGTTAAGAGAGTCGATAAAAATATTTTCAGAAATTTTGATCCGAATAAGATGAGTTTTAGTATACATTTTTTTTAATCCAAGAATACTGTCAAATATAAAAAAAAAAATATAATTGAGTAATAAATTACCAAAATTAGACATTAATTAATTAATTAGAGAAAAAGGGCAGCCGTGGTGGGGGTGATGTGCACTAACGGACAAACTACGGGAAACGCGTGTCTCCACTGAGGGGACCGCATCAGAGCGGTCACGTCAGGCAACATGTGACACGTGCGCGCTACATTTCACGGTCGACTGTTCACCCCCCGTTACCCTTGTCAGGCTTTTTTTTTTAAAAAAATTAATCCAGTTTTTTGGTAATCGAAAAAAATTGCTTCCTATATATTAGATTGATTCTCTAACGTGGAACAGAAGCTCTTTACAACCCCAAAAGCACGCGACAATTTAGCCCGTACCTGCCACGTATGCTTGCTACTGGTTCTGCGGTCGGATTTCCGACCGACTTCGAGTTGCATCGGAGGACGGTTTTCCCAGAGCGGAAAATCTGGAACTTGCTTTTGTTTTCCGGAGGCAACCGATGAAAAGGGCAATAGGGTCTTCTGGGCTGTTGTCCCCCCACGCCCGACCGAACCCTCCAGAGCAGCCTTCTTGTTTGCTATCCTATCCATCGAAGTGGGGGAGAGACTCGCAATTTTACAGGCAGGCGTACGCTTCCCCCTTCCCCTACTACAAAATCTACGGAGACCGATACTGACTAACCATGACCATGCACATTTGGGGACGCAAATACGAATCACTAAGGCTGGGAAAAATAAGCCGCTGGACAAAGAATCAGACACAGTGTAGGTCTCGTTGTACACACAAATGAGCACCTTCGCCCTGTGCTACGGACCAAAGAAGATTCCGGCAGCTACTCGTTGGACCTGCACCGGGACAGTAACAAGACGATAAGGGGTCAATAGTGCTTTGACATGATCCAACTGGCAAATAAGTAAGGCTCTGTTTCTTCGCTTTTCAGGAAAGAACAGATTGGGACCGGCACAGCAATTATAAAACCGAATTCACATGAGACGAAATTGATTTTGTATCATCTCCCGCTCCCGCGCAATCTATCATCCTGATATGCGATAATCAGAGTTCCTACAGGGCTTCATGAAAATTTTCCAAAGCCAGTTGGAGTAAAAAGAGGCAGTTAGTAAAGTACCTCAACAGGAGGATGCTGTTTCGAGTCGTTGAGACCGAACAGCATCTGACAACATCACCCAGTATATATTAATGCGATACACCTACACAGCTCGGTTTTCAGCTGTCACCAAAAGTCATGTACTGCCCGAGTATGGTTCTTACTCGAAGCTGCAGACAGATAGAAATACCAGGATTATTGTCAGCTAACAGGCTCAAGATGACACACCTTCGGCACAGGAGAAGGAGAAAAGTCCAAGTAAGATACCCACTGACCTTTACATCAAGGCAGGGATCATTCACCATGTTCTTCAACTGTGTGACTACACCAGCCTTCCTCAATTTTGCGATCCGACCAGACGCACCCAGACAGGATGGGTTAGCTAGGTTTACTACCAACCAGATGGAAGCTGCTCTTAGGCCACTGTCATTACTCTGCAGAAATTTAAGTACATATGGGAGGTTACAACCATTCCCCATATTGTGAAGCAGTCGGTCCATTACTGCATCCTTATGAACATCCCTGCCACTAGCAACGTTGCTGAGCACAAACATACCCTGTACAACACACACTCAAAATCAAAGGTTGTCTGATGAATTCATGAGAAAGAAATGAGAAGAGACGCTTCATTATCATTTTCACAGGGACCTACTGACCTGAATCCCAATTTCCACTGTTGATGCACATTCCAACTGCCTTCCAACAGCATCTAATATAATGCTGCCTTCGGCAAATACATACTGAATGGAGTCTAAACTTCCATCAGTCAGATTACGAACAAGTGCTAGGGCTTGCTCTTGGACAGAGGGCTCAGGATCTGCAAGAAAAGTACAGTACAAGATGCTTTAAGACTACCCTTTGGCAAATTGTGATGTGAAAAACAAAAATGCTCATGGCGGTCAGAATTTGATCACATACCACTGACAAGACTAGCAAGTAAGGATGCTGTGAGCTCTCTAAACACCTCTTCTTTACATTTTTTGCCAGCTTCAAAAGTAAAGTTCCTTAGAGCCCATAAAGAGTTTGACCTTATTGCAGAATTCATGGACATTGACAGCTGTACTAGCTGCTTAACTCCTCCCCACTTTATAAAACCTGAATCGCACGTTCTGAAATCAACTACAATGTTGCTTACTGCACGAAGAGCTTCCAGCTAGAAGGAAACAGAAAGAAGAAAGATATAGTCATTGTGTTGATACAAGAAGTTAGCATTGAAAAGTTGCTTGCTCTGTAAGCAAATCATATACAGAGCCAGGTCTTAATCATTTCAATGTGAAAGTGTGAGTGTCTTAGATTAAACAGACATCCAGAAATACAAAATTCTTGTTCCTTTAAAAAGGCAATGGCACACGAAGAAATAACCACATAAACACGACATGGTAACTCCGTAATGATGCAGCAAATAGGACAAACCGTGGAAGAGAATAGATACAGGAATCACATTGATATAAACCTAGGAAAGACAAGACCTAAGAAAATTACATGCTGCAAATCTACAGATGTAAGCACAAAAATAAAAGGCAGCAGCATTGGTTTCATGGCCCCAAAGGGTTGGACTTTGTTGAAAGATCCCCAACTTAAATGATCACATGAACTGGTTACTTTCACATATTAAAAAGAGACCATGCAGAGAAAATGCTGCAATCTCAGCAGTTACAATCTCTGCAACACGCAATCAAAACCAGCCTTTTTACGAACTTTTTAAATGTGGCAACAGAATGCCCTGTACTCAAAGAACTAAAAACACATAGAACTCATAACCTTAAGAGATTTTGCTCCAAGATAGGATAGAAAGGACAAAAGCATAAATATCTTCATGATAAATCATATGAATACCTGGACAGACAGGGTTGAATCATGCAGAAGTTGAAGTAATGGCATAACAATCTTTTCATTCATGAAGAATCCTGCACTCAAATTCTGTAAAAAAAAATATATACACATATGTATAAGAGATGAATCCAGATGATCCACTCTAAAAACTATTTTAATATTAGAATCATTTATCCTACTACAAACCTGGACTGAACGAGAGACGTTTCTCATACAGATGCAAGCTGCAGCACGTACATCAGCACAATCATGAAGCAATGCATCATTGACTGAGTTAAATGCCTGCATCGACAGAACAATCTTAAAATTGCAGGTCTTTAAGAAATAACAATCCAATTCAAGCATACGATACTTATCACTCATGTGGCCATCCCCTAGGGTTCATATTTAATGTCCAAGATGGTACATGGTACTACACACAACTAAGTTCCAATTTCCCATAGTCAAAACTGGCATGTGCAGCTATTTTTGCCTGAATAAATGACAAATAATAAACTCGAACAGGTTCTGCAACATGCTTTACCCATTTAATTCGAACGCCATTTAATTTCTAAAAATGCCAGCCCATAATGCATTATGAAGAAAATATCTAGAAAGTAGCAGACCACCACGGCCAAATTGATCATTGTGTGGATGAATTGGAGGAGGATCAGTCCAAATGAACAATTACTGAATAGGAAAATAACAATGCCCGGCAATAAAATAGAATAAAAAATGTTGAGTTTACAGTGTTGCGGTAGGTCACCTGCATTTGAAGTAATTTAGCCCGACAGATCTCCAACCTCGAGCACATATTAGCCAAAGCAAGTAATATTCCTTCCAATCTCTTGGGTTGTAACAGATCCTTTTGCAAATGATTGCAGAGTAGATCAATGGCATTTGCATCAAATGCCAGTTTCTGTAAATATTCCTCATCCTCGATAAAACTCAACAGAGCGAAAGAAGCTTCCTCTCCAACTTGCCCAGGTTCCTCCAGAAGCTCAAGCAAATAGCGGATTAATTTGGTTTCAGTGCCTCTAACCCTAAGATAGGCAGAAGACACATTCCTTATAATAATCAAGCATGAACACGCCAACAACCTCGTACGCGTGGATCTCTCATTTGTAAGGTTGACTAAGAGGTTCAAAGTCCGCTCTCTTTCATATTGCACAAACTCGGAAGCAACTTCGTGATTGTTCTTCATTACCGAAGCCAAAGACTCCAAACTAGCATCCCTCTGACTTATAGAACCTTCAAGGAAGTATATAAGCTTTGCTAAAATCCCATTATCACAAAGTGCCTTCTGCTCTGCACTTGTCTCACATGAATGAGCAATGATGGTAGCACCAAGTCCATTAGCATTCTCATTTTCACTATTTAACAGGGAGAGCAGAAATTCCATGTTCCCCTTTTCTAACAAATCATACTTCGGAGCAAGTTTAGACTGGTAAATCATCTTCAATGACCGAGCACCAGAATCAATAACCTGTTAGCACATAGACTGGTCAGGGAGGCAGGAACCGCAAATAGAGAGAACCCAGATCGTTTACAAGCCCTATGAGTAATCCAGGCAACTTTAAGTAAACTCATCTGGATTCAATTTAAACTCAAATGCCATTAAACAACTAAGACTGCATATGAAAGATAAACCTAATCAAAACTATGTCACCATTGTTTCAGGGAAAAAAATATTTTAGATAATAAATAATAAACCATCCATTATCATTATAATTTATTATCTAACAAAAAATGTTGCCTAATTTGAGAATCATAAAGCTCAGACCCTCGAATAGCTTGGCCCCTTTCTGCTAATGGTTTCCTGGAAACCGTCAACCGTTCAACATCTTCTCGGCTGAAAGAGGAAACAATATCAAGCAGAATATAAGCTTTTGATGGTTTAAGATGCCGGAGAGGCGGTTACCTTCTCATCGGGGCTGGAGAGGACCTGAACGAGGTAAGGCAACGCGCCGGAGTCGAGGACAGCTCGGACGCCGGCGTCGACGCCACAGGCGAAGCTGCCGAGCGCGGCAGCCGACTGGACGAGGAGGTCGGGTGAGCCGCGAAGGCCGGAGCCATCGATGGCGTCGGCGAGGACGGAGGCGACGGCGGGGACGGCGCCGAGCTTGATGTAGGTGAGCTTCTTGGTGCGGTTCCCGATGATCTGGTTCTTGACGTCCCTCAGGGCCTTGAGCTGGACCTCGCGGTCGGAGGAGCCGAGGCGGACTACCAGCTCGGTGGACGGTCGTCGGCTCATCGAGTTGGCGGCTGTGACGGAGGCGGGCATTGTCGTCGTCGTCGTCGACGGCGACGGGATTTCATACGAGAGAGACGGAGAGGGAGAGGCAGTAGGGGAGAGAGAGAGGGTGACGAGCATGAGACGGTACCGGACAGTATCGGTGATCCCGATCCAAGTTGATGTTTCCGTAGTTAACGGATTTGTCGCTTATTTATACAAGGGAACCGTCGCGTAGGGTCCACGGTAAACGCGTCCACAGGATATAAAAATCTCCGGTCCATTCCACCGTCGGGACAAGGTATTCGGAAATTCGGATGATTTCTGTTTTATTTTATTTTATTTTTTTTTTGAAAGGCGGTCGTCAAAAGTCAAAAACTCTCCCTTGGCATTTATTTAATCTCCACCCCACCCACCATTATCCAACAAAAAGGAAAATCTTTAAAAAAAAAAAAGGAGAAAATTCTTTCAAAATATGGATAAATTAATAGGTGTTATAAATAAATTTGCCATCTTCAATAAGAAACAATGGAAGTGCCTGTCTTGGTATTCTGTTTTGTCGTGGAGGATGTTTTCTAAGAAATGGTGGGGGATATATCCTTGTAAAGGTAATTAATGAGAATAAAAAAATAGTATTGATTGACGCAATCGAATTTATCATCTCTTAATAATTTAATATCGATAATAATATCAACTGAACCGAGACTTTCCTGCCATCGGTTTTGCGTAAACCACCTTGCTCGGTCGCATCTAGGGTCTAGTATGTACGTGCGCGCGCTCGGCTCGGGATGCATCAGGCCCAACCGAGACGGGACGGGAATTGGAAGTTACCGTGTGCCGGCAACCACGCATTTCCTCACTCGGGCGAGGTCCTCGGCTGTGGCTGAGGAGCCCATAGCAACGGGGACAGGGCAAGACACAACTGAACGAGGAGAAGGTACCCAGTGACAGTGCTTACGTGCCGACACCGTTCCCACGAGATTTCGACATATGTGAGAGTAATATACCTCGTAGTAGTACGATCTTTGAAGACTTTCTTTAATTTTTTAAAATTTAAAAGTATTCGAGCTTGTTAAAATATTTAACCCGCTCAAGTATGTCACGTGATGGCACCGTTGCACAAGATACGGGTTAGGGTTTTAAGATTAGAAGGGGAGGGATGTGAATCGGCGGGGGGCCTTCGGAGTGACAGCTCATGGGGCTCCGAAAACAGGTCTGACTTGGAGCCCACGGAGTCCAGCACACCACAGCCAAAAAAAAAGAGAGAAACAATCTTTTTTACACGAATTTAAGCTGATATGCCTTCGGGTATCGGGAAAAATACAGTGAACCAGCCTGCTCATCCTGCTGATGTCGGTGATGATGCCAGATTAGGTGTTTGTATCGAACTTCTCATGCTCATCACAGCCAATCTCTTTGCCCCGCACCATTCTCTACAGCTGTATACGTTCAGTGCTCGACCGAATATTATACGTGGGTCGTTCATATACAGAATGTTCACCTATGGAGTCACCTAGGGAAAATCATCTGCCGGCCGCTGCCCCGAGGAGCTCACCTCCATAGGAAGTTCCACGGTCCGGTTCCTGTCCCGATCCTGCAGTTAATTTTGGGCAGAATGGAAGAACATTAGCGACGCGTCTTGGATCTTGACAGAACCGGTTGCTGGTCAGACGATGCAGAGCAGTCGTGGATGGAGACTTACCTCCAAAATCCAGCGAATGCTCGGAGGCTCATGTATATTGTCAGTGCAACCCATATTCCTATGAATCCGTGGCTCCAAGATAGAACGAACAGGCACAAGATGCTGAGTACAGCCACTGCGACCTGCAGTTGGACGGTCCGAGGCCGAAACGATTTATGCCGAGTCCATCAAGTTTATACTGGACTGAATGTACCCTTGGACACTCGTTTAAGCATGGAGAAATTCTATGCCAGGATATCATGGATGATTGCTGACGAAGTGAATCGATGAATGAGTGGAAGATGTGGGAGGAAGTGGCCAGTGGACTTACCATGGAGAAGGCGGAATACGCAAAATCGGAGGCGCCAAAGTTGACTCCATCGAAGACGAAGGCCAAGGTGTTTATGGGCTGAGTAGCTGAGACGAACTGTTTGTAAATCAAAATCGATAAAGAAATGGTATCATCATCAGTGAATCAGTCGAGTGGAATGAAGAACTTCTCGCCATGTTGCAGTTTGAGTTATCAGTGAAAAGAAAGATTTCGCAGATACCGGGATTCCCATGCTGATAACACGGAGGACGTTAACGTCTTTTGTGAATAATTTCGCCCCAAATGTTAATCCAACTCCGAGAACAGCTGCTAAGATCAGCCCAAGGACCAGTCCCAGCTGCAGGATAGATTCTAGTGAACTCTGAGAAGGAAACTTCTACTCCAAGAGGAGATTTCGGATATTTAAATGAATTGAGAACCTGTAAAACTCGGGATGCTGTTGCTGCAGCCTTGTTGTAGTCCTTCCTTGCAAATGCACTCGCAAGAATAGCCTAAATTAGAGAAGCAGAAACAAAGGTCATACTCAGGTTGTTCTGTCCCGGATTTTCTCCCCAGATCGGTAGCACATAATTTGAGTATGAAGATGAGATCATGGAACCTGACCTGTCCGGCAACAGCTAGCCCATCGGCAAGGAGGGAAGTGGCCAACCAGACCTGCAAGCAAACCTGAAAAGCGGCCATGGGCGTGGGTCCAAGATGGGCGGCCATGGACGCTGCCAGTGTAACACAGAAGGTCACTGCTATGACTCTCAACAGTAACAGAAAACCTGATGGTGACATTACAGAGAAAATATCAGAAACGGATTAAATCGGGTTTGGTGGACATGATGTCGGTACACTGATCGTGAAGGGACAGAGGAACAAGTTTACCATTCTTTAGGAACCGGCCGAACTGCAGGTGCTTAATACTTGGAGGGACTAGATCAATCTGCGTAATTAATCTCCAGAAAAGTATGGCGGAGATCAGGTACCTGAACAGAGAAACATCAAAAGAATGATGCGAAGATAGCGATATAACTAAAATGGAATAAAAAAGGGGAATTGATTCAGGATTTCCGGTAAGTTGGGCAGGTGAATCAATGTTCATGAACTCACTGAGATATAACATGGGCGATTGCTGCACCACTGACACCAAGATGGAAGATGAAAATAAATACTGGGTCGAGAATTATATTGGTTGCATCTCCTGCAACTGAAATAAGATTGAGGAATTATCAGGACAATGGTAATGGGGGTCTATTCAAAGACACGACTGAAATACCGGTTGCACATAATGGAGTCCTTGTGTCCTTGAGTCCGCGGAAGACTCCTTGCATTGCCAACGAGAGTAGGACAGCAGGTGCCCCGAGTGACCTCAATGTCAAGTATCGCTTCGCATGAGTTAGCATCGGGGAATCCTACAAGCGTTGTGATGGTGTAAATGTCTGGTTGCGTGTAAGTATCCGAGTTTCCTGCTTTCCTTTTCCGGGAGGTTGCAGAAAACATAATTGAGACAAACCAGGTCTGGGTGAATGCTCACCGGACCAACCCCCATGAAGTTCAGCAGAGGCTTTGCACCCGCGATAAGTAAAATGGCTTGGACAAGACCAAGGACGCTTCCCATGACCAGTGCCGTCGAAGCTGATGGGATGTGTCTCCTTCTGGTCTTGTGCTCGATCTTCGTTGTGTTGAAGCTGCTGCGCTCGTATGCACTCTCACTTGACTCTGATAGTATTCAGAAGAAAAAAAAGCACGTATAAACTACCAATTTTCAGATCGAAAGCTCCAGCACATGAAAGAAATTGTTGAGTTTTCAGATTGCAAGTAAACTATAAAAGATAGTCTACCCTTTTGGGGTATTAACTCCTTGCTTTCGGAGCTGACTTCGAGCGCTTCGGGACTCGTCGTGTCTTCCTCAGCAACGAAGGAAGTTGTCACGCTCACAAGAGGGAATATAGCGACCCTAGAGACTTGATTGAACAGGGCGATCGAGACCCCCACGGCTGCGAGTTCCACCGGACCTGTGTATTTTCGCATTGGCGAAGAGAACAAATTAACATTCATAAACTTTCATGTCCAGGAAACATCTTTTCAATAAAAATGGGGGGAAAAAAAGAGAGGTAAAAATGCTGGCCATGGATTTGCAGAAAAGTGGGGCAAAAGACGATACCTATTTGGCCTATGAAGGCTGTATCGATCAGAGATGCGATCGGATCAGCAGCCAAAGCCAGAGCAGCAGGCAATGCAATCTGGGCTATTTCCAGTCCCAATTCATCAGACTTGAAAATTAGCCTGCTCAAGTCAGCACGTAAGTACAAGCAGTTCATACTTCCCGTGCGCTGTTGGTTGATTATTGTCTAAGCTATGTTTAGGTAAGATAAGTCGACCAGGATAGCGAGGAAATCTAAAGACAGGTCCCGTTTGTTTCTGAAACATTAATTCGCTACCTTGCATCCCTAAAGAGAATGCAGACCGGAGCTGTCTTCTTCCCTCCAGAGGCAAAAGAACCTTCTTCCTCCTCAGCCATGGCAACAGAAACAGAGGGAATCAATTGCTGCAAATACAGATGTTATCAGCAATATCTGAAGAATATGAAAAGCCAAAAAAAAAAAAAAAGATTCCATAACCCAGAAAGCTTCATGTTTAAGATGGGGAGTTCACTGCAGAAGACAGCTCCACAAGCTTCTTCTTCGGCTGAAGAAATCACAGCTCTCAGCGATAGACACACATACCTAACTGCAGACCCAGAAGAGAATTGGACTCTGCCCAGTTCAGTCCCTGCAAGAGAATTCGACCCAACAGTGTTTTGTCCCCGAAACCTCCATGTGACTTCAACAAGCTTCAGCTTCAGAGAGTCTAGGAACTGGAGCAAGAGTCAAGAGATTCCTTCATTCCCTGTCTTAACTCGTGAGGAAAGTGATGCAAAAGTGCTCCACTTCCTTGCTTTCTGCATATATTTGCACAAGTGTGACACATACGTGTAATATGCAGCAGCTCCCGGCGCAGCACTAATCACTTAAAAGACCCCGGCCGCCGTAAATGAGGAGGAAGCGTTCACCGATTCGGGACTGTCATGACTCTGCATAAATCTGTGGACGGTATATAATTAGAGGCTGCCAGTCAAGTGCGCCAGAGGGTCTGAGGCGGGACCTCTGGCTGAGTCCAAAGGGAAAGGACACTTGCAGAAACTTCACTAGCTCGTGGTGGAAAATGTGCTGAGAGGAGGCTTTCCTATTTGAACGCCAAATGGATCTCCATAAAAGTCATCATCAACTGTCGTAATAATTAAGCCCGACTCTGAATAATGTCTACACCTCACGCCCGCCGTGCACTCGGAGTCTTCCCGGAGCTCGGACGATGACGAATGAATTGACCAACGAACCCCGGGTTTTGGCTTTAAAAGGAAAATGTGGAAGCCAGGGAGGCTGTTGCCGTGAAGGAAGTGAGTTCTGTGCTGTTACGGTAAAATGTGTTTGGTGGATGGATGGATGGATGGATGGTCACTCCCATGTTCAACTTCTTCAACCACTCTCCCCACAATTCACAGGCACACCTGCATCTGTCTATTTTCTCTTACGACTTATCAAAAAATTTCATCAATATATACACATATACATTTATATAAATATATGAACAATAATTGAGATGGGGCTGAAAAGACTGACAGATAACGACCGCTGAGTTCGTATTCTCCCTCTCGTCTTCTACAGCACTAATTAGGAATTTGATTTGGTATCTCATTCTCAGAAGGCTTTCATAGCTAGTAGGGCCGACCAAGTCCGAGTTCCATCCTGTCAAGCTATTCCATCTCTGACTACGAACCTCTTTCTAATAATTCCCAAGATTTCTCTTGGAATTAAACGCGCAGACAGTCAAGAGCATAGTTTTTAAAACCGGACCGGGCCGGGAACCGGTGTAGGCATGGATTCATGAGTTCATGGGTCGGCCGGGGGTTCAATGGGTTGAACCGCATGTTTAATAAATAATATTAATAATATAATATTACTAATAAATTTACATAATATCATAATTTGAATATAATTTATAACAAAAATCATTAATATAACTATTATATTAAACAAAAGTCTAATATAAAATGTAAATATAAGTTTAGTAAAATAAAATAGGTACATTACAATAGGTTTTTGTGTTTTTTATTAATTTTAAGTTGGCCGGTTTTCTCATTGGTTCAATTGGGTTCACCGGTCGGACCGAAAACCGGCCGGTTCAATCAGATTTTTTCTCTTTTAATGTGCAATTGGATTTTTTGAAGGAACCGGACCGGGTGAGTGGCCGGTTCCCGGTTGAACCGGTCGAACCGGCCGACCCGGTCCGGTTTTTAAAACTATGGTCAAGAGTACCACTGTCAAACTTACTGTTGTTATCGTGCATTTGTGTCCACTCTTCTAACTCGTGGAGAGAATTATAGAAAAGGAAAATGAAAGAGCAGAGAAATGTGACAAGAATAATTCCGATCCCACCTACCCAAGTTGGGCCACACAAATTTATTCTCGATATCACACGGTTCAATTCCCAGGGGGAGTCTGTTCGTTCGTAATAAAGATACGGTTGGGTTGAGATGTTGGATACGGTACGGGGAATCAACCACTGAAGACCCCATGAAATTATGCGAAGTAGATGCCGAACGACCGGCACTGCAATTGACTGCCACAAGAGGTGCCCCGTCTTCTTCCAATACAATCACCAGGAGCCAAGCAATAGCAGAAGCCATGAGAAAGGGGGGGTCCTGCAAGAGTGTGAGTGTTAACCGAGACAGCCAAGTGTAACAAGAAAAGCCCTAATGCCTGCAAGAGTAATGCTTATCGTGCAAGTAAACTGAATCACGGATGTGTGAGCCAGACAGAAAGAAAGGAAGGACATTCAGCTGATCCAAACTATCATCCATTGTAAATGATCATGAAAAGCCAAAATTTTCACTTACAAGCTTCAGCTCCTGCCTCTGATCATAGCGGGGGTTGTGTCAAAATGTTCCTCCACCTAAGACATCTATATCAAAAAGAGCCAAAAGAATCATAAACTCGAAGAAAACCTGACAATGCCTGCCTCAAGAAAAATCCCTCCCTGAGGAGAAGTGCGAAGAGAACTGGAAATCGTTCCATAATTTATCTGACACGATGAACAATATTAAAGCCGCTTCACCACAGGCCTATGAATTTCCACCAAACGCCTCCAATCCCGAGCCAGATCATAATGTTGACCACAGAGACGAGGAAGCCATAGCCCCACCATGTGGCGAGTGGCACATAATTGGCACCGTAGAACACGGGAGCTGACCCAATACCGTAGTGGGTGAGGCCACCCATCAGGTTGGAGAGGAAAGCAAGGACGATTGCACCAAAGTATGGGGGAGTGCCGAGAGCACTGGCAACAGACAAGAAGGCCGTGAACATAGCCCCTATGTGGGCAGCCCCACTCGCAAAAAAGTAGTGCGAGTAGAAGTAGAGGAGAACCAGGATGCTGAAGGACAGCTGCCACGAGAGACCAAGCCCACCAACAAACTACAGAAGCAGTGGCAAAACTCGCTTTGTCAGTATATGCTCATACTACATTGGTTACCCCATCATCTCATGCCATTACCACCATAAAGTCAGAACCCGAGGTGCATCAATCAACACGATCATGTAATCAAAGAAAGAAAACACGTTTTTCCAGCCAAGAAAATGGAAATGAGAGTTTTTTTTTAAACCAAGTAACATTAGTGTTACTCCAAGTCCAATACTAGATGAAGAAAAGTATGGCCCCTTAAGGTCTGCAATGTATAAACTATCAAAAGTTGGATCATCTGCTGGAATTTTCAATATCACTTTGTTTAGAAGATAGCAAAGAGCAACAAGAGAGGCGCATAAATAAATATGCATGGCAGGACAAGGCAATGGACATACTGACCTTAACTACAGTCTGACTGAACCAAGAGATGAGGCCATATTTGTTGAGGTACCCAGCCATAGCAATGAGGGCGGCAAACCATGTGAGTGTGTCCCATGCAACGGCTTCTGATAAGCATTCCTTCCATGTGACAACACCAGTAATTAGCAGAACAGATAGCCCAAGAATGGCAGCAGTAACAGCATCAACATTAAGCTTCCCACCGAATACCCAAAGCCCAACCTGTTGCAGTAAAAAGGAGTTGTCAGACAGAAGACCGCAAAGCATCAAGGACGGACCTTGTTGTACAATGTAAGAAGTGGATCTACATTGTTGTTTACAGATTAAAACCACACCATTATTCCATTAACAAAAAGACAAGTGTTAATGATTTGATCACCCCAGCTAGCCTTTACAGTATATGTCTGATTTGAGTATTCACTGATAATGGACACACATAACATATGTTTAATGCAACAAGTAACTTGGCACATTGGGATGAGTTTGAGAACCAACCATTCTTTTCGGACACAATGATCCAAAAACAGTAATAGAGGACATGATGCAAAGAAACGGCATTTGGCAACGGTTCATATCAGAAAGCAAATAGTGAATTTTCAATCAATTCAGCAGCAAAAATGAGCCATAATACGTTTGAAAATGAAGAATTAACATCAGAGAAAGCATATTTCTTATGGAGCATATTGTTTAGCTACTCCATTAACAACGACATTAATCAACATAGGCAGACACCAGAATTCCACCGTGGGATGAATTTATAGCTTACCCAGAATTCTGACGTAACTCTTAAACATCTTTGCTCATTAGAGTATCTTTGAACAAAATAACACAAGCAACTCAATGAAGTCTAGCAAATACTAAATAGATGTCCCACTATCATTAACTTGGAATTGATTAAAGTAACATCTGAAGTTGACATAGTCCTAATTCAAAGTCATACCGTCAGAAGCAGAGTCCCCGCCATGATCTTCTCACTCGTACTCATTGGCCCCATCTTCTCCAGCTTCTCTTCCGCAAGCTTTGGTGCATCAGGGCTGCTCTTCACTGCTGGCGGGTAAACAATATAAAGCAGCAACGGAACCACAAGCAAGGATACTAACCCAGGGACTATTGCTGCCTTAGCCCAATCTGTCCACCCAATAGTCTGATTAATAGCACCGTAAGCTAAATTTGCACTTAGAGGATTCGCTGCCATTGCAGTCAAGAACATGGATGAAGAAATCACAGAGGTCTGGAAGCAAGTCAGCATTAGCCATGATCCAAGCTTCTTCTCGGTGCCATCCCCAACATTTGAGCCACATGCGGTGCAGAGAGACTTGACCAGCGGAAGGAAAATTCCTCCAGCTCGGGCAGAGACTGAAGGAATGGCAGGAGCTAAGAGCGCTTCACTGAAGACTAAGCTGTAGCCTAACCCCAACGACGAGCTGCCGAAGAGCTTAACGAACTGATAGGCGATCCGGTTACCCAGACCAGTCTTGATGAATCCACGGGCAAAGAAGAATGCGAGAGCAATCAACCATGGAATTGGGTCCCCAAAGGCAGAGAATGCGGCGGAGAAAGTCAGTGTCTTTGTGAGCACGGATGCTCCAAGGCCCATCAGAGCCACTGCCCCGAGAGGCAGGGGCTGAGTAATGATCCCAACTATTGTAGCTAAGAAGATGGCGAGCAGCTGCCATGCGTTCCTTGACACGCCCGAGGGTACAGGTACAAACCACAGGATGATGCCGGTAGCGATTGAGGCGAGGAGAGGCTTCATGGCGGCGCCCTGCCATGGTTTTGCCGGCGGAGACGCAGCGGCTCCAGGGGAGGCTGCTGCCTTGACGGTCAGGCTTGGGGATCTTAATTTGGAAGGCAACGCCGGGAGAGGATAGAGAAACCGCCCTGCTGAAGTCGAGATTGCGGAGGCGGAATTGATCTGCGTGGGACGTGGATGGCCGGATCTGAGGCCAGTGGGGGAGGCGGAGGCCGTCAGGCGGGGCTTCTGGGAGCGCGACCGTAGAGGGCTGAAGCCGAGAGAGCAGGACGAAGTCAGCGCAATGGACGCCATTTCTGTGGTCTCTGAAGCTCTCCCTCTCTCTCTCTCTCTCTCTCTCTCTTCTGTGGGCTTCACAGAGGCATAATTTGTGAAGAGCAATGGAAGAAGTTCAGTTGAGTTCAGCTCACCGAGCTAAAGGTCAAGAAAGCAAACGACAAGCAGGTGGACGGTTGATGTAAGCCGTCAGATCATGATCCGACGGTTTAGGAGGAGCCGTTCTGCGCCGAGCATTGAGACATCCGCCGTCGGATCATGGATTCCTCTGTGGGTCTCCGGCCCAGATTTGGACGCAACCGAAGGGCCGCTGCTAAGTCGCGCCGCGTGGGGCCCTCAATCCTCAGTGGCCGAAGGTGACGCGCACGTTAGTCACGCGTGGAGGAGTGACGTGGGACAAAAAAAAAAGAATCTGGGACTGACCAGTCAGAAAGCGACCATTCCACGTGGCAGAGTGTAGTCGAAAGTGAAGGTGAAGTCCAGTCAGCGATGTCAGAGCCGGTGGAGGCTCGGCACGCAAAGTCAAGGGACTGGCCCTCTGGTCTCTGGCTTTTGTGGGGTGGTCAATGGCAGCCACGTAACAAGGGAAGCCAGGGCCCACATGCGGCCCAGTAAAGGAAATGGAAAGCCCATTAGGAGAGTAGAGCCCATAGGCCATTGTTCTCAAAGTCCAATTGAGCCAACCAATACGGCCCAATCGAGACGTCTCGACATCTCTTTTCGATAGCTAGGGCTCCTAGCCGCTCCAGAGACATCTTTCTTTCCCGATTCGATGAGCCACCAGAGGCCGAGATCGGCCTATACCTCGATTCAGGCTTTGCGAGCTCCATGAAATTTGCAGAGACTCCATTGACTGGCCTCTATGCACTGTTGAAGCACTCAAGCTCTGATAAATTCTTTTCGGGACTCGAACGGAGGAGGTGGAGGGTAAACTGAATTAGATCAATCAATCTGACTTTATGTGTACGCAAAATAACCAGACAGGACGGAGAAAGGGAACTGAAGGCATGATGCTTGTACTACTGAAATTACTCTACAGGACGGCAAGCATCTGTTTCGTTAACTCCGCTGAGTGTGTGCTGTGCAAATCATATTCTTCAACCGCTGCATTCACTCGACGTGGACCCACAGAGGAGACGGGTGGATAGGCTCGCTTATCCTTCCATCTGGTACCCGATAGTTGTCGGTATCGATCGCCCCACATCACATCTCTCTCAACACGGTTGCTCTCCCAAGTCAGCTGTCCAGAAAGTTCGTCCTGATGCAGTGGCCTGCGATCGTCGACAGAGACACATGATGGAATCGGATGTGGAGGGGGACGGGACAACTGCGTCGTTGTCGTGAGGTGTGGAGCCCGCGAGCGTCGGGAGCGGTCGGCGATGTGGCCTATGCCGCCAGGTGCATCACCTCTCGAGCCTAGTGGCTCGGTGGGGGTCGACTCAGAAAGGGACTCCCGGTCCCTCCCCCCCGAGTAAATTCCTGCAACCACCGCGAGGGAGGAGCGACGATTGTAGTAAAGGAGATGGCGATGGGACCCCTCCAATATGGAAACTGGGTTGGATCCCCGATGAAATCGAATGTCAGGCCGTCGTATGCTCTATCCCTTACGCGAGGGCCAATGCGAGTAATGGCAGTTGATGTTGACGATGATGGTTGATCGAACCGGCTCCACTTGTCTTCTTCACTTCTGAACGAACCACAATGATTGCTGCAAGAACTCTACGGACTGAAAATCCTAATCGCTCACTCTCATCTCGACATCAAACATTCCATACGCCAAATGACCCATTTTTTCTGTTCACATTTTCTGATCTCGTTGTCTTATTGAAGCGAGGATCCTTATTTAAACCAAAAAACTTTGAACAACGAAACAGCGATACCCGGCACTCTTATATTTTCGTAATTTTCCCTGCATTTCTTAGAAGAGGATCCTGTTCCCATGGAGGTGTCGGACTGTCCGAACCAACTCTGTTTTGGTTCGTACCACAGATTTTCTCTGTGCCACGACATGGCATCCGGAATATCAATAGGCTGTGACTGATTTAAAGATGCAAAACTCTTTCGATCATAGGCACGCTTCATTTTCAGCACCTAAAAACTGAGGTTTTGTTCATCAGAAGCAGCATCGGGCAATCTCAACCGACCCATGCCAGTTTGGCGTGCTGTGCTTTTTAGTTAGTGAGGATTCAATCATTTCGTGAATCTAGAGCTGCTTTCACTCTGGCGCACGTACGCACGTTACGTCTTGGGTGGAGGTTTCGCTCCGTTTACGAATGGACTTGACCGGGTTAGCACAAGAGCACCTCATGGTCAGGACCCGGCGGTGCTAAGCAGAGATAAGTCTCTGGTTTGACAAACCGACAGCACCTTGGCGGCCTCTGTGCATAAGAAGATGTTCTACGGACTGGAAGAATGAACCAGAAGAAGGTGAGGTGGTGTGAGATCAGCAGCATCAGCTTCTTCTGCTTTAATGGAGAGCCCGGAAGATAACTGCAATAAAGACGGTGGTTGGATCTTGGCAAGATGACAAGCAAAGTAAATGGACGCACCCTTGATAATCCGAATATAAAGCTCGATGCTCGGTTTGATTCCTCGGTCGTTCATCCTCGAGGTTCTTTGACTTCTCATCTCATCACAACACATATCATACCAACCATCACCTCGTCCTACAGAGAAAAAAATAAAAGAATCATGGAAGATTTGGAGAGGGAATTGGGAGCAATGAGAGAGTACCACAGCAGCGGGAACACGAGGGATGCTTCTTGGAGGAGGGCCCAGCTCCGAGGTCTTCTCCTTCTCCTCCGCGACAACCAAGCCGAGATCTTCAATGCCCTCAGGCTGGATCTGGGGAAGCACCCTGCTGAGGCTTATCGGGACGAGGTCCGTACACAAACATAGTACAAGTCTGTCGTCAACCTTTTGCTGATTCGTTTACTGTTTGATCTCTCTCTCTCTCTCTCTCTCTCTCTCTCTCTCGAGGTGATCTGCAGTTCATCTTCATTCATACAAATCGTTAATTCGATCTGCAAACCACTGACTTGCTGCTGACAACTATGTTTCCGTTTCTCCTCAAACTCTGCAACTTCCACTTTCACTGTTTGATTCCTCAAACTCTGCGGTAGAACCCCCTTTTAAATTCCCCTGCATCTATTCAGAAAACAAAGAGCAGGTTTTGATGATTTCTCCAGCCACACCACCCCCAAAAAAAACATCTTGTGAATCTCCATGTTGCGCTGGTGTTGACCATGGCAGCAGAGGCTGTCAGGTAATTGTTTCAGTTTTCACGGAGAGTGGCAGTAACCGGGAATTGCACTCCCTCTGTAGCTAATTGCTGCAAGTATATTACTTGGAGTCCATGGCAGAAGCTTTATTTTGCAGCAAAAGCTCGTCATGTTCCTCTGATTCCTTTCAAAATTACTCGGTTTGGGAGCGCCAGCATTGTTACTGCTGAGATTACTGCAGCTGGGTTTCGCTAACATTGATATGCTCGTGCCTTTCTGCAGATAGGAAGCACCGTCAAATCCATAAATTATGCCTTGGACCATTTGAATGGATGGATGTCCAGAAAAAGGGTAGGGCTCTAGTTTCTGTTTGCCCTTTCAGTTTCGTCTGTTTCTGGATTTGTTCATAAGTTCGGGGATGCTTCAAAGTTCTAACTTGCTGTCATTCTCCTTCAACAGGCTAAACTACCGAAAGTGGCCTTACTAACGACTGCAGCGATAGTCCCCGAGCCATTAGGCCTCGTCCTGATTATCTCGTCTTGGAACTTCCCCATTGGTGAGTAGACTATCTTCACAAGAACATAGATGCCCTACCCCGACCGAGCATTCTCTGACACAGATACGAAATATAAACAGGACTATCCCTCGAGTCACTGATAGGGGCAATCGCTGCTGGCAACTCGATAGTTTTGAAACCTTCCGAGCTGGCTCCTTCATGTTCTTCTTTCCTTGCCCAGAAGATCCCCACTTACTTGGACAGTAACGCAATCAAAGTTATCGAAGGAGGTCCTGCTGTAGGCGAACGACTCTTACTGCAGAGATGGGACAAGATCTTCTTCACAGGTTTTGAGCGATTTCTCAGACCCAGGAGCCATCACATATGATATACATATTATCTGTTTGCTGAGGCTGTCTAACTCGGTGATGATGGAACCGTAGGAAGTGCTAGAGTCGGAAGGATCGTGATGACAGCTGCGGCGAAGCATCTAACCCCCGTGACTCTGGAACTAGGCGGAAAATGCCCTGCTATTGTTGATTCCCTCTCGAGCTCCTGGGATAGAAAGGTAGATACACTCACCATGCCACCATTGAATCGATGGAAGACCACTGCCTCGACCAATCAATGTCACGTATAATCTTTTACTTTCTTCTCGATCGGTGGATTGAGGCACTCGACACTGTAGACAGCAGAAACAATGTCATGTATTATTATTATTATTATTATACAAATCTGATGGATCTTGGTGTTCGAACAAGGTCGCCGTGGAACGGATTCTTGGGGCCAAATTCAGCGCCTGCGCTGGGCAAGCATGCATCGGCATTGATCACATCCTCGTGGAGAAGAAGTTCTGCTCGACTTTGGTATGGATGAAGACAAATGTTTCGGGTGTTCCCTCTTCATTTCTGAAATCGATCCACAAACTGCCCCTGTAAATTTTCCGGTTCTCTTGTGTTCAGCTGGAACTAATGAGAGTCAAGTTGAAGACCATGTTTGGTGAAGATCCGAGGCATTCGAGGAGTGTTGCCAGAATCGTGAACCGGAACCATTTCCTGAGATTGAAGAATCTTTTAGACGATCCGAAAGTCCGAGATTCCATCGTCCATGGCGGTTTCATGGATGAAGACAGCTTGTAAGTCTTGCACACCGAAAGAACTCAGTTGTCTCCTACTCCATGACCGCGCTGACGAGCTTATCCTCTAGCAAAACATTGACTCGCTGCAGGTTTATCGAGCCAACGATCTTGGTAGATCCACCGCTCGAGTCGGCGATCATGGAGGATGAGATTTTCGGTCCATTACTCCCTATAATCACGGTAAGATGCATTCCAGCTTATCCTCCATTTTTTTTTTTTTAATCAGCAACATTGCTGCAGCATGGGACGCTCATGTGGCATTGACAGTTGAAGAAGATCGACGACAGTATCGAGTTCATGAAATCGAGGCCTAAGCCACTCGCCATCTACGCGTTCACCGAGGACGACGGCCTCCGGCGGAAGATACTGTCGGAGACATCGTCAGGAAGTGTAATTTTCAACGACGCGCTAATCCAGGTACAATTTTCACAGTATCATGCTCGAGCTCAAGGGGCTACTCCGGCCTTGCCGGTTCCGGATTTACAATGCTGTAATGGCAACTTCAACAGTACTTGGCCGATACTCTCCCGTTCGGAGGAGTCGGAGACAGCGGGATGGGAAGGTACCACGGGAAGTTCTCGTTCGACGAGTTCTCGCACCACAAGGCGGTCGTTTGGAGAAGCTTCCTCGTGGACTTCTGGTTCAGGTTCCCTCCCTGGAGCGGCTACAAGTTGCAGCTCTTCCGGCATTTTTACGAGTACGACTATCTCGGAATAGTCCTCACCGTGCTACGCCTGAAGAAGCCGAAACCAAGCACGGTAGACAACTAAGCTATGATTAGTGTGTATATAGCTGAGAGATCGGTGCGCTCATGCTGCACGCAAGTACGCAGGGGAATTCCGATACCGAGATAGATATTGTTGATATGCATACAGATGGATCTGGACGCCATCAATCGAGAGTGAATTTCTATTACTGTCCACCGCTCCCTCCACTCACCTCCATGCACGGACGAGTCTCCATCACCACCACCAGCCTCACCTACACCTCGACCGTCCGTCCATGCTTCGGTCTTCCTCCAGGCCACCACTAAGTGTTACAGCGGCGACAACGAGCTTGGATTACAATTTTAGCACTGCCCGTTTCAAAATAAGCGAGTACTCTGTGGAGAAGTCATTCGGCCCATAAAACGGCCCAAATCTTAAATTGCCATGAAATATTAAAAAAAAAAAAAAAGAGTATACGTGAATTCACTATGGAGGGTATGGTTTTAAAACCAGACCGGACTGGCCAGTTCGATCGGAAATTGACCATTCACCCTGTTTGGTTTCTAAAATTAATCCAATTGCACTTTAAATGAATTTAGCTCTAATTGAACTTGCTAGTTCCCTGTCGGATCAGCGAACCTAATTGAATATGTCAAAAAACTGGTCGACTTATTATAATGTACTTATTTTATTTTACTAGACTTATATTTATATTTTATGTTAAACTTGTGGTTAATATAACGGTTATGTTGTGGTTTTTGTTATAAGTCATTGTTAAATTGTGGTATTATGTCAAATTATTGATAATATCATTTATAAGATATACGGTTCGACCCATTGAATCCCTGGTCTGATCTACGAATCCATGGCCTGACTAATTCCTGGTTCGGTCCAATTTTAAAAAACTATGATGGTGAGAGAGAGAGAGAGGGCTTGGAAGGCGACGGCGATAGTACTCCCGATACTTAACGGGCATGCAGTTTGCTCGGCGTCTCCCAATCGATTTCCGACAGTTCTACGGTTCGTTATTAGTTTATGTCGACGTCTAATAAGCTTCGCACTGTATGTATAGCCAGCCCCAGGAACAATGAGTAGTAGTGTACGTACGTAAAGACACGCATTTTATACATATAATAGAGGCATGTATATTACACGTGCATACAATGCAAGAATTTCTCAATCGATGGCTCGGATTGGTTGCGACGTGTAGATGGACGGACGCCAAGTGCACACGAGAACAACGATCCTTCGCCGGCGATCCGTCTCGGTCATATCTGACAGATCGTCCGACCGAGGACGGCAAAGGGGAAGAATAAATTAATAAAAAAGGAGCGTTTTATTTTTATTCTGTTTGAACCGTGCGTCATACAAAAGGAATTTTATTTGTCACGACCGCAGCAACAAGAAGAGCCACTACGTAAAGAGTTTATAGCATGCAGGTTTCCCGACTTAGTAGCCAATCGGAGGAGGAGGCGGCGGCGGCGGGTTGGGGGTGTAGGGAGGTAGTCAATAGGATGGTGGAGGTGGGGGTGGAGGAGGTGATGAGTAGATGTATGAAGTAGGAGGAGGAGGAGGCGATGGAGGAGGTGGCGGAGTGTAGTAGGGATAGTGAGGAGATGGTGGAAGTATCACTGTAGGCGGGTGTGGAAGTGGAGGTGCCTTGTGGTGGTGCCTATGAGGCGGTGAATATTTGCGGTGGTGCTTATGGTGTGGTGGTGGCGGCGGCGGCGGTGGAGGGGGAGGGGGAGGCGGAGGTGGTGGTGGTGGTGGTGACTTGTGATGACGCTTGGGGTGGTGCTTATAATGATGGGGTGGCCGTACAGGGGTTTTGTAGATGTATGGTGTCTCACAAGGTGGAGGCGGTGGAGGTGGAGGTGGAGGTGGAGGTGGCAGAGTGGGGTCACAAACAGGAGGTGGGGGAGGTGGAGGTGGAGGAGGTGGGGGAGGTGGAGGTGGAGGTGGAGGAGGAGGTGGTGGTGGTGGTGGTGGAGGAGGAGGTGGTGGGGGAGGTGGAGGTGGCGGAGGGGAGCCACATCCGTCTACAGGGGGAGGTGGAGGTGGAGGCGGAGGAGGTGGTGGAGGTGAACTATAGACATATACCGGCGTGGGTGGTGGGGGAGGTGGAGGTGAATTATAGACATATACCGGTGTGGGCGGTGGGGGAGGTGGAGGTGGTGGAGGGGGAGGAGGTGAAGGCGGAGGTGGAGGTGGCGGCGGCGTAACAGTAGGTGTGGTTGAATAACCATCCGGTGGCGGCGGTGGTGGAGGGGAGGCGGGAGTAAAATAAGGGTCACTGGTTGAGACAGCGGTACTGGCAATGAAGCAAAAGGCAGCCAAAGCGAGACCCAACCATGGCCGAGGCCGACTGGGCCGGTCTCGTCCCATTTTCCGGAAAGAGACCTCCTTTCTTAGCCAACCACTTTCACCGGATGAGCTATAGACAGCGAGTGCTAAGTGAAGATTTGTGAGTTATAATGGGCGACTGATCCAACCCTTTTATATGCACCGAGCGACACCACCCCCACCCTTCCCCTCTATTCAAATTAACAGTTGACCCATGACTAGTGCCATTAATTTAACCTCACTTAACAGCCTGTATCAGCGTACTGCCATCCTCGATCTTATCAAAATCTCGAGAGAAAAGTCAGGCTTCGATGCATTGGGATCGGCTTGGAATCGGGAGATCTCGATTATATTCTCGTCAGTGAAATTTTCCCGTCCCTGTACCTCTTCTTTTAAGTAGTAACAAAACCCGAACCACCGAAATTCCTTGAATCACCTTGGCTCGGGGTTTTGAATAGGATTTGGGTGGTGGGGTTGTCTCCATGATTTAGGGTTTTCAGGACTCTCCAAGGAAGAAGACGAGGAGGAGGAGGAGGAGTTGCATGTAAGAAATGTGTTTAGACCAGGTCCCATTCCTTGCCCTGCGAGATTGCTTGACAACTGGTCTAAATCAACGTGGAATCTTCATATGTGGCTATCAGGACTCCGGCCGTCGATCACCCATGAACCGTTGCAACCCGACCGGCAAGAACCTAGAAATCGAAGAGGAAGTAACTATCGAGAACCGAAATGCACACATCCCCTGAATCTCGGCTACTGGTCAAAGAAAAATTAGAGTGAAAAGTGAAGTCCAAAGGCTCAGAATGGGAGAATGGCAAGTAAGAGAGCAATCAGGGCAACAAGCTCGAATTGTTTGACCGTTACGGCAAGTTGCTAAATCTAATCGACTAATTTACTGGTTTCCACGGAATATACATCACATGATGGGCAATTCACAAGTCTTTAACTCATTTAATGAATGCATGGGGATCGGAATGCTCACCTCCATTTCTTCATCGGGTGTGTGAAGCAAGAAGCCATGAATTCCACGGGACGGGAACAGTCGCGTGGATCGTAGAACTCTGCACACGCTAAACAAGAAGAACAGGAGACAAAACTAGATATTGAACCCATGTGGGAGAATTTCCATGGGTATTATCGAGGACTGGTTGCTCGGGGAATCCATATAATAATGGAAACTCCAGCTATCTCACAAACCCACCCGGCCGCCTCCATCATGTTACCGACATGTATCCTGCCTTTAAGTTCAAGTTTTTACTCCACCAAGGAGCGGGAAAATGCGAACAAGTCTGTTGTGTGCAAGAAACACCACTGCAGCTCCAGAAGCGCGTCAAATAGGAGAATTGGAAGAACCATAAAACAAATCCCTTTCATGTTCGCCGGTGTAACGGCCACTTCTCCGCTGTCACCAGCGATGTGTCCGCGTATGCCTTAGTCTAACATGTGGGGGGCATGCCTGAGGAAGAAATTTAGTTTAAACTGTTTGTTTCACGGGAAAGAGTTACTCACAGAACATATATTATACCGACGTCAGAGCATTTATTTATTTAGGACCAGTTTGACAAATTAGATGTGTACACGGGGCTCCATGTGCCATCTAAAGCCGTATGCTGACCGTTTCTTGCTGAGATCTCCTTGCAGAGACTAGTTTCGAGGAAGGTCGACATGAAAAGAAAAAGGGCAGAGCACAGGCTTGAGAACTGATGAAATATGAAAGAGATCTTGCCTCATTAATTGATGCTGAACCATCCGGAGCGGCATCCGGCATGGTAGATGTGCCTGCACGGGAGAGTATGCGCTCCAGATAATGGATGGGCACTGCAACCAGAGCCCAATCATAAATCAAAAGAGTGATGAGCATGTTATCTTGCCATGAATTTGTAATGTGTTCATCCCTTCTTGCAGATGATGTAATACACATGCGAATGCCTTCTTCATTTACGGTAAGCACCACCCACGTCAGCAGACATGTTTCCATCAAGCTTGCTTCAAGTGATCCACATGTTTATTCTATCCTATGACAAGCTTATTCCAAATCATGTGAGTGCAGCCAGATCGGTTGACATTCTGGGTTCGTTTCCCTTAATGTATTTATCGAAACCTTTCAAGTACCATTCTGAGTTTATGAACTTGACCCTACTGGATCCTCCCAGTGATAGCAGCGCACTATACCGGTTTAAACACAATTGCACAACCTATATAGCTGAGAATTGCCTTACCCTTTCTGAAGTTCTAATGCTAGAGATTAGTAAGAGTAGTAGATTGTCCAACCTATACATGCGGATACTTGGTTACACATGCAAACATGATCAAAAGCGGCGTTTTCTTTTAATTCTCCACAACAAAAAAGGTATGGTTTCCAGTGTTTGGAATTAGGAATTATGCGGACAGCAGCCACTTGAGAGGCAGGAGCAAGATGGTCGCTCTCCCGCTAAGATTGAACTTTAGATGTCAATCTTAACAATTTAGGTTGGACAATCTACGTGCATATTATATATACATTTTTTATGGATGGAAAGAAACAGCAGAGATTTTAAAGGTGTCAAGCATGATGAGCAAATCTTACTGCAGCTGATTTTGGAGCAAATAAGATTAAAGATGGTCTCAGCTCCAAAGGTGTAGTAGCACAAGCTTCAGTTTTCAAAGATTGCAGCACTTAAAAGGTGGAGTTGATAGTTGATGGGGAGTCAGCTATTGTAGCAAATTCTTGGGATGCCCTGTTTTAAAGGCTTTCTCTGATGCACAAATTGGTTGAAAATGAAATCATCGCTTTCAAAAGTCGAGAGAGAGAGAGAGAGCATACAAGATGAACTGCAATGTGTAATACTCGGGTTTCTTCTGTGGTGCAAGCAGAAGAACTTCCCTACATATTAATTTTACGTCATTAAAGATAAAAAGCATGGTCAAAACAGCATGCACCGGCTCACTTTTAGAAAGACAAACTATTTGCTAGCTATGACAATACAATTCATTACCATCATGTCTAGAAGGCAGCTGTTTCTTAGCACATTTTCGCCAATTTTTGAACTCTGAATACTTGAGTCTATTCCAGGAGATAATGTCATTCTCAGACTGTGATTACTCTTAGCAGCTGAACTGCACACTGAACAAGAACCATCATCCTTCAGTCTAACCAAACTTTTAAGCAACTTTTGTCATTATGCCTCTGCATGGACAGGATCCTTGGTCACTGGCATTCAAAAATGAAATCTGTGCCACATCCAGTGTGGCACTGGCAGCATGAAATTTACTACATTCTGCTGCATTGTCAAGTGACTTTGCTTTTGCGCCACTGTGCCATTCACCACTAGCAACCGCAACCTGTTGGTGAGTTCAATTGGAGAGCTAACCAGCAGTCCTCTATTCTCATAAAACCCTCGCACATGGTCATTCACCCCATAAGAATGAGCATGATCATAGTATGAATGGTCAGAGTATGAATAACTTCCAGGTTCCAAGGAGCCAAGCTTGTAATGACTTGCATTTGTTGACGGGTGCACATGATCCTGAATCAGCAAAACAAAGGGGTACCAAAATAGGAAGCATCAACACAGGATGGATCTTACTCATTATTACATGTCAAGATCATGCATCTCAGTCCCTGTAATTTCAAACTGTTGTTACAAGCAAATAGGACCACAACAAGAAGTGCCACTTTAATGAAAAAAAATGGTTTACCTGCTGACAAGCCTAACTATGCATGGTATCAATATTACATTTATAAACCAGCCATCAGTAAGTACAATTCAATAGATCTAGGCAGATAACAGAATCCAGCTGCAGATAAAGAGAAATATATATATATATATATATATGAACCAACACCAAGATCGAAATAAATGCCTACATATTTATATGGATAGAAATTCCACATGCTTCCAGTGTGAAAACTGGCAGAGATCTATCATAGAGAAATGTAATGAAAGTCCCCGAGCCACAGCCTCGTATGGTCAAGAACATGGAAGTTGGCAAGGAAGGCTTTCTCTTGGTGGATTTTTGAAGCAAGAATAAAAATCACACCAGACAGCAGGGTACCAAATACTCAGTAAACCTTATGCATATTCTCCAAAGCTTAAGGTACTATATGCAAGAACTAAAGCTCATTTTTCAAACGTTGGAGATGGTATTCAGATTTATCATCAATCAAGTCTTTTTTCTCTTCTTTGATTGTAAATCAAGTCATATATACTTCAATGCTGAAAAATGAGTGCAGTTTGGCAGAGTCCCTGCTAACTTAGAAGCACTTGAACTAATTGACTACTGATATAAACTTGAAAGGAGTTCATATGTTCATTGCACTTCATCATTATGAAATGTTCAAAGCATCAGCAGTTACAAAAAAAAATGGAAAGAACAGTCACTATGCCAGCACCTGCCCATGCGTGGTAGCACCAGAAAAGATAAAATTCACGTGGTCATATGTTAGACCCTAAAAAATACTCCATAAAGCTTCCAGAGGTGCTACAAGGATTGTTAGTGGCAACATATTGTATTGGACGTCCATGTTTCCAGCTCATCTATGAAAATTCTGCTAATGCTCTAACCTGCAAAATTCTACAGAACTAGACAACTTGAGCGTCTGCAACTGCTTGCAAAAGCTCTTATGCAAAGGCATGAAAACAGAAAACGACAAAGATGGGCCAGAACCTGAGTGTCTCGCTGATTTATGCCGGCAGATCGATTAGATCAATTCTCATGGACCAATGTACTCGCTTCCATTTAGCAATCTTCTTCCCATTCCCAGAGATCCAGCGACAGTAAAATCAACTTTAATTCCAAGAAAATACGTAAAGCTTCAATTCTGAAATTAGCCCAAGAAAGAAGACCACATCAGTGCACAATTCGCTTATCAAGAAGAAGAAGTAAATTCTTGCTACAGTGGGCCCATTTAAATATGCAATACCAAAACATTTTTGCCGTATTTGGCCCATCCAATTTAATGTACAGTGCATGCACAATGCCGCGAAAGACGACAACGACGAACAACGACATAGAATTAGAAAAGCATATATCATGCGGGAGCCATGGACTCCTCGGAGAAGATCCTCATGCCAAGAGGACTAGTTGTGGGGGAAAGAGAAGGTAATGACATACAAGACACGAAAAGCTTCCCGGTACAGCACCCGCTCAAGAAACGGAAATGTACTTTGGAAGATATCGGAGGGACCGAAGGACAAAAATGATAGAGAGTCTCTCTCTGAGTCTCTCTCTCTCTCTGTCGCTCGATGGCCGAGAAGAACAAGACGACGGACATGTAACCCAAAAAATGCAAAACCTCGGAGCGCGATTCCCGGCGAGGAAATCTCAGGTTTCTGTTTGTTTTTCTTTTCCGGAGGATCGCGAAGGTAACATAGAAGGAAGAGCAGAGGATGACCACGAAGGCACGAGAGAGGGAGAAGGAGATAGTGGGTGAGCTTGGGAAGTAAAATATGCAAAAGGAAATGGCGGGATGAGGTTTAAAGAAGGAAGAAGGCAGAGCAAGCAGCAGAACAGTACTAGACTCCATAAGGGGGGAAAATACGAGAAGAGAAAGGGAGAGAAGGGGCCGACATGGACGGCCTTCGAAAAGAGAGCTCCTCTCCTCTCCTCTCAGTCTTTGTGCTGTGTGAAAAGGTTCTTACTTCATCATCATGTGTTCCGTTTTCTGATAATTTTGATGCTGAGAGTAACGCTTATCAATGACCCTCAAGGGAAGAGGGAAGGGCAAATTGTTCAAGAGGGGCCTCCTTCCTCATCTAGCCCGACAGCTCCAGGCAAGGCATGTCCGTGGAATACTTTGAGATCGGTTAATGTTCCCGCACTTGGCATTCACGTCCATCAAAGCGGCTTCTAAAGCAACGTTCGCAGAAATCAAATGTTTTCCCCCCCATATAGCCGCGGATCTATACCCCGACTTCGAAATTACCTGAGCTCAGAGCATTCGGATAGATGACAATTCACGGTTGTCACCTTATCAGGCTTGCACCTCTTGGAAGAATGCAACGGTCGCTGAGATGAATGGGAGCTCTGTCAAGACTCAAGATGCCCAGCTTAAATTTGGAAAAGCCACCAGGAATGGAAAGTCCATGATATAGCTGCCTTTCCTGTCATGTTATCGAATATGGTTTGAGCCAATCCAAGGTTCCTCCTGCACTTAAAGGTACCATTGGTTTCAGTCGGCTGTCTCCCAGAAAACAGTGGACTTGCTTGTTGTGGGAGAGATGGTTGGGATGGATGTGCTTGGAGAGGACAAAGGTGTGCGTAGCAACTACCGCACAATCTGTGGCAGAGCAGCAGAGGAGACGGGTCACAAGAGGTCAACACGGAAGCTGCAAAAAGGACTAAGATATGGCATTAGAACTCAGCCATAGGATCAGTCAGCTCAGAGCTCATTTGAACCTGAGAGATACGGAAGTGCGTGTGTTTTTTTTTGGGAAGCTCATGTTTTTAGTGTGCAAATTAACTAGTATCTCAGCAACAAACTACAACATAATGCATATTATCTGAAGTTCTTCCACTCTTTTTTTCCCCAAATTGACTTCATGCATCAAAAGTAAGCAATCACCAAATCAGCTGCATATGACAATGTTTAACAGAAGAATAACTACCACAAGAATCAGAAATGATACGCACCATTTTATTCAATCACTAGTACATTCTGCAGCTCACAGATATGAGAAAGCGTCAAAGTCGCCAACATAGTCAAGATTTTGTATTTACAGAATCAGCAGGGCAAAATTCACCAGAATTTGTGTTTCTGCAGGAAATGAACTAGTTAAATGACATGATTTGTTGGATTTGACCTCTTGGGGTCTATCTCGAGTTCCTTCTGCTTCAGCTGCAACTCCCTTCGTTCATTTTCAAGGGCCATCCTTTCATTCTCAAGCCTTAGCCTCTCAAGCTCCCACTGTTTCTTGCTGCAGTATCTCTGCCACCTGAACTGCTGTCTCTCAAGCTCAAGCGACTGGCCCTGAATCTGTAGTTTCCTCTCTTGGAGTTGTCCCATCTGTCGTTTGATCCACTCCTTCTGCTCTGCCGACTTCGATGGATCCCGGAACATCCCTGCCATCTGAAACTCAAAACTCTCTCTCCCACCAGAGCCCTCCTTGTTAAAAATCTTCATTCTCTCCATGTGTCCCTCAGCATTATCTTCATCCTCATTCTCAGATTCATCATCATCATCATCATCGGAATCACCATCACTACCATCAGCTTCATCAGCCGACCTACTATTTCCCTTCTCAAGGTGTAAAGAATATCCTTGCAAGTCAAGATCTTGGCAGTCGGGAATTCTTTGCCCATTGTGATAAGCACACATCTCTTTATAGAACAAGTGTTTCGAGCTCAGGATCTTCCTCACATCATCCTTTGCCTTTGCTGAAAGCTGTAGCATTGAATCCATAAGGGCAGGGTTCTCCACAACCTCACAGGCAGTTCCTCTCCCGAGAATATCATTCAGCCTCTTGTACCTCTTATTCAAGTCATTGAACTTGTCCTCACACTGCTGAGGTGAAACGTGACAGCCTTTCTTAATCATAATCTTGGAAACAGTTTTCCACTTCCCCTTCTTCTGCAAGATCATCCCTGGTTTCCTCTTAAGCCCATTGATGCCCTCCAGGCCACCATCATCACCCACGCAGGCGACCACTGCAATGAGAACCCTGACCATGTCATCACTCCATTTCATTCGTTGCCAAGGAGAATTGCCCTTCTTACCCTTTGCCGCATGGGAGTTGTCCCCATTTCCAACTTCAAGATCAGGGTCCTCATCACTCAAATTGCAATTATCCAAGACAGCAGCAGGCTCTTTTCCTTTGATAAGGCTCATGAGCTGACCCTGCTGGGGCCTGATATGGTGGTGATCACGCTCGATGCCCCCAGTCATCAGACCGCTATGATGTTGATTGCTTGCAGAAGGATGAGCAGATTGGGCCTGAGGAGGATGTCTCTCCATTGATGTTTCCAGGTCCAGCAAGCCTCCATTAGGACCCAGCATAAACCCACCTCCCAAGCCCCAATTATTCATCGTTTAACACTGGAACTCGAGAAGTCCTAAATCTTATCTCACCTCCAGCAATAACAAGCAGAAGCTGAAAATCCGCCAATATCAGAAAAAAATTTTAAAAAAAAAACTTTCGAGGTATAATTCTAGGAAGAGCAGAACAACAAACCAAAATTTCCACGTCGAGAACAGATACTATCAGAAAGCATGTAAACCTCCATATGTTTCCTCCACGTCCTAAGTAACCTGAAACCAAAGCGCTGTACACGAAGCACCTCCAACACTCTTCTTCCATATACTGTGGTACGATTTAAGGGAATTCAATATCATCTGCCGCATATCATACGGTTCACCAGAGGAAGCGATCTCAAGCTACTAGCCTACAACCTATCGAAGGTCAGCAGGACAGCGACACCGGATTAGCATAGGCGTACAAGTACACGTAACAAAACCTCCTAGCCTTCCTCACAAATGTAAGAAGAGATCCGCCTGCGTATCTGAAGCCGGAACGCCTCTAGAAAGCTGAGCGAAGAGCGTGCCGGAGGACGTGATCCGACGTACCTCACGAGGCGGAGGAAAAGGCAAAAGAAGGTGAGACGCCAGCAAGCTTTAGCCCCGACGGTCGGCGGTGAAGGCTCTCACCATCAGACCCCGGAAAGACGGAGAGAGAGAGAGAGAGAGACTATCCCCGTGGAGATAATCTCAGGTGCTTGACTGACAGCTTTTATATAAGCAATTCCGGTCTTTTCTCGTTTTTTATTTTCTATTTTTTTTTTTTTAAATTTCGGGTCTAATTTCCGACTCCAATTAAATATTTCTCATTAGTCATTAGTCATATTCCAAGACCCTTTTACATAGTCAGATCTCCAATTTAGACTAATAGGGTTTGATTCTACTGCTGCACGAGTATGATCATGAGTCATAGGCTTTGCTTCCCTGCCAAAACTCAGGCGCGGTTGATCGAGCCAGGTTGATCGCTCCGATCCATGATTAGAGATTGCTGCAAAAAGATTCTTAGATCAGCACATCAACTTCTACGTAGTGTTGTAAAACCATCAATACCATTCTTGGGGAGACCTGTGATGCTTGAGTTGGAGCATTTTCTAGTAAGGTAGACGCAGGATTCTTGGAAAGTTTATTTTTTACTGAGACGATGAAAACCAGACCATATCGATACCCTGAGGAGCACCTGAGAACGAACAGCACTTCCATCTTCATCACTTGGAGGTGTTATCGGCATTTGTGGGCATTCAGAGGCTTCTTGTGAGACTGCAAGATGAGGGAAGAGCAGACCACACTCATGGATGAAGCTGCCAAGCAGGCTCCTGCAAGCCAGTGGGGCAGCCTGATCCTTGTGAATGGGAAGGGGACACCGGCTGCGATAGGCACACCGAGGATGTTGTATCCACGGGCCCACAAGTAGTTGAGCCTAATCCTTGATATGGTCTTCCGGGATAGGTCGATGGCTGTGATCACATCCTCGAGGTAGCTCTTGATGAGGACGATATTGGTTGCTTCTACGGCCATGTCAGTTCCCACCCCAATTGCCATTCCCACGTCTGCTGCTGCCAAGGCCGGGGAGTCACTGATTCCATCCCCAACCATTGCCACCGTCAACCCTTTCCTCTGCATTTTCCAAGGTCCAGTAAAGAGATCCAAGTGCATATGTGCTTGAGATGATGTAATCTTGGATATTTACCTGTAGATCTTTGATCTTATCAACTTTGCCCATCGGATCCATCTCAGCAAAAAACCGACTGGATGCCAACCTCCTTTGATATAGCCTCTGCAGTGGCCTAGTTGTCCCCTGTCACCATAATAGTTGAGATGCCCATCGAATGCAGATATGACACGACTTGCCCAGCCATGGGCTTTGTGGGATTCGTCACGGCGAAGGCTCCAGCAATATTGCCCCTAGTGGCCATGCGGACCCACGTGTGAGCTAGTTGCTCATTCTCTGAAAGACAACCCTCAGCCTCGCAACCAAAAGTGACATTCGCTTTTGCCACGAACTGTACCAATCACTCCAACTCCTGGGTGCACCTCAAAGTCCATGGCATCTTGCAAATGCTCGGCACTGGATCCAAAATTACAGCACAGACTCTGTGTACTCAAGAACAGCTTTTGCTATAGGGTGTTCGCTATTGGCCTGCAGTGCATTTGATCCACTGACGTTGTTAGAAGAAACCATTGTTAATCAGGCAGATTAGCATCGCCGCTTCATTCAGCTCACCTTTCTAGTGTTTGAGAAACATGAAGAGTTTTCTTCTTACTGGGTATACCATAATTTAACACAAGATATATGCCACCTACCTCTGCGGCAGCAACTATGTCGCAGAATTCCTCCATCGAGTATGTTGAAAAAAAGAACTGCACTAAGTACTTCAATGACCTGCATGTCATATTACCAGTGGACTGAATAATGTTAGCATCTTCTGGTTGTGGGACTCCTTCAAGTTTCAAATGCAATTTGTTCACATCATTACTTTCTGTGATGAGCTCTGCACTAAAGCCAGCATCTTCCACAGCTTCAAGGAAGCGGGTAGTGTCCGTGATATTTGGATCATAGTGGAACCTTTGCTTCTTCAAGAGCTAGACCAACCACTGCTTTCTTGGCTCCATTGACCATTGGAAGGGCACGTTCAACAGACTCAGCCGCTAGTGCATGCCATTCGTTTAATTATAAACCGACATATTGCTATATCTTGTTCTTGGAATTCAGAAACGGAGAACATTGCATCTTCAATCCCCTCAATTTTATGTGCCTGGAATACGTCAAACCAATATAATCAGTTTCTCAACAATAGTAAAACTATGCAGATTGGAGTCTAGAACCAGCAACATTTTATTTAAGTTATAGATGATCATTTTTAGAGTAATCCATCATACACTACATGTGTCTCTGAAAAGAGTAATCATGAAGCAAAAGGTTAACTGAAACACTAAATCCTAATAAAAACATTCTTTGACATTCATGCTAGCAACTGGGCAGAGCCAGTCGCAGCAGTCTCAGTGACTCTAGAGTCAAGAGTCCAAACCAGCTTGATAATGTACTTTCCTCTCAGAAGACATGAGATGATAAAAGGGAAACTTACTTTGGCTTCCAATAACAAGATGAAGCCAGGTTAGCAACAACCAAGCAAGAGCTAGTGATAGATAAAATGTGTTGAGATGTAAGCTACCCTACTCGCCTGAGGAGCTAGAAGAATAACATGGCGGAGGTCTAGGGATACAGCAATGTAGGAAATTTTCAAGAATCAGCATTCAGCAGCAATCTGACTTACCCTGATTAACTCTGCGATGTATCTCACAGCAGCATGGCCTTGAAGAGGTGAAAGGGCCGCACTTTGGACCCCATTAAGTTGACCCGCTGCTGCTTCTATGGAAACAGCACAAGACGCGCAGGCAATGCCACTGACCATGATCATTACCGTGCGTACTTTGTCATCTTTCTCCAGGACTGAAGGAAAAGCAGAGGTGGAGCCACCATCTAAGGGGTGCAGCATGGGCAACTTAAGGTCATCCTTCCGCTTGGCTTCCATCTCACTGCAGAAAGAGCTCCCTTCCATTTGGGGTAGAAAACAGAAAAGGCGGGAGAGGGTTCAGGAGGCGGCGGCGGTTTTCCATGGTTTATATTTGCGGTACGGCGGGGGCTTTTGAATTTTTGAAATGTCCAACGTCTCCTTCCCTCCTTATTCACGCGCGGCCGCGCGTGGGCGTCATTTCTATGAACGCTCGCGCTTTAATTGCCACTAAAATTCCGATTCTGTCCCTCCTCTCCCATGAAATCACGTTGATAACTCGATGTAAACGAAGTAATTAGCAAGGGTTGCAGCAATTGTTCAAGTAATTTACGTCATTTAATTTCCGGTAATCCACGTCATTTAGTGGAAATTTTTTCCTTTTTTTTATTTCCCTCTCTCTTTTTTATTCCAATTATGACGTGCATGTTCGCCAGACACTGGACAGAGAGGTGATGATGATACACATAATCCAGTCAACCTCCTTTGACCGACTTTGGTCTTCCCCGTTCCCTCGGGATTTGACTTTTTTCCCTCCTGTGTTGGTCCGTTGACCCAATCACCAGACCCATTCTTCCATCTGCCGGAACTTTCAATGTTTTTTCCCTCCGGTGACCATTCTTCCATTAGACACCTTTTATCTGACCTTCCTCCAAGTTGTAACTCATCGAGTCATCGGTAGTGACGTAACCCTAGAGACCGACCTCTTCGTGTCCATACCTCCGTTATCATCCTTCTCTTTCCCTTTTACGCACCGTGAAAAAATGCCATTGTTACCCATCAACGAAAAAAGCCAAGCAACATACAACTTTCAGTTAATCTTTGCCGCTTCCCGTTCTGTTTCTACTGTAATTCCATGGTCGGATGCCACATACGGCTGCTGCAGAACCTAGTTCGGGTGAATGTGCACACAGAAGCACCTTTATTATTCCAAGCAAAGTTTTCATGATAATTGGACTTCGTTTCAGCTCGACTGTTGTATAACGGTCCATTAAAGTGACAGTAACTCCTCTGTAGTCCCTACAAGAGAACAGCAGATAGAAGTGTACATTTGGACAGGTTGATGGGAAGATGCTGTTCAGGTTTAGCAGACATAGCTCTTGCTGCACTCAGGATCATCGTCCCAATGTCATGCATGAATCCTGTTCGGGTTTTCTGTCACAAGAAACTGGAACATACGACGTGATTCTCCTTGGGAATGTGCATAGCTATGTTCTGGATAGGGATTCGGCTACAAGCTCATCTCCTTGGGTAAAATTGATATCTAGAAGGCATAGATGGCTGTGTTATAAACAAAGAAAACCTATCATGCCATCCAAGTTATTATCAATGAAATGATAATGTTCTCTGGGGCTCCTGAGTCCTGACCAGCACTTGGAAGATCTTCGAGAATCTCCAGGCTTAGGCTGGTTGCATATGCTGTGAAGTTCAAAGAAAAGCATCTAAAATAATAACGGTATGAGTATCTGATCTGATGCTACAGCATGTTACGGCAGCAAACTCGTTCTATCCTAGACTCAAAGTCCCAAAACCGAGCCTTTATATATCGTAAGCTCAGTGTGCCTGCATATCCACGACAATAAAGAAAGCTTGAATGCCTGCCATTTGCTGAGATATGAAGAAGCAAGTGCAACTAGCTTGTTGCTGATAAAGCACATAATCACTGATAAATTACATCGAGTTGTTCTCTAAAGAGAATAGAGGGTTGTGATCTATTGGTGAAGAAGCCACACCTATAGCCATAATAATATGATGCATTTCTATGATGTCCTCACTATGGAAGCTGGACAATTAATTTGCAATGTCAATGGATACTTAAAAAGTTACCAGTTTAATAAGCTTCCATGTCTTCTCTTTGTTGTATGAACTAGGATAGATTGATGTTTCTGGGATGAAGTTGGCAATGAGAGCAAAGAATAAGACACCTGCAAAGAAACTGCACTTCCAACACAACAATTGGTCTCAGCTAGAAGAAATTATTGTTAATGGTGAAACAGGATTTGCTCGAACCGTCAAGACGATAGAGGCTTACCCCGGAGCTTTCCTTTTTAGAACGCCAACTAAGTTTGAGTGCATCGTGGACTAGATCTGGGGATGAAATACTGAGAATCGAACCTGCAGCATAGCCCTGCCCACAGGCCATCTCGTTGTAAACCAATTACAGTGCAGCACAGTAAGTTCTTCAGAAGTTTTAAAGCAAATGCTGAAGACAGGGCATGATAGATTTCTAGGCACTCAAATCCTTTGGCCCAATGAACTATTTATATTTATGGGATGTGGGCATAGTCAATCTTAGAACACGTAAACCTAAAGCTACCAAAAATTACCTCAGTTGCATACCAAGTCTGGTATCATAGTCATGGAGTTATGTATTCCAAACTAGATATTGAAGGTCTGGTCTCAAAACGAAAACTGTAAAGGCCCAAGCAACTTTAAATTGGAGGGTGATTAAGGATTACAAACAGTGCACCTGTTCCACATCCCACCAACAATTCGTCTTTACATGTCTCCTCCCTCACAGGTAGCATTCCCATCTGAGATGTGCAGAGAACTACTAATCATTAAGTTGCAGACCAAGCTGGTCTTAAGTAGAGCAAATCCGGCAGAAGCAACAGCAAAAAATGGCTGCAAATATACCTTTCACACCCATGAATATTTGTGTTGGACTTGTAAGAGTCATGGAACTTTCTAATCAAATTTACCCACAGTACAGCGTCAGAGATCAAAGCAATTTCCCAGAAGAAAAAGTAAAAAGAAGGGTCAAACGTGCAATGACTGTTGTGCCACAGTTAGGAGAAGCAGGAGCAAAGACGAAACATAAAGGAAATCCTATTGACAGAGGCTTTGCCAATGAGGTTGAGGTATGCTGGGAGGAGCCAACCTCCTGATATGCCCTGCACTTGAGTCTCTCCACCTCTTTAGACAACAAAATTTTCTTCAGAAAATACCTATAAGCACAAGGAAAACAGACCAGTGCAAAAGTAAGTGAAGTTTTAGAGATCCATCCCAGTTTGAAAGAACTTCTTTGATCTTATAAGGGTTTCCTAAATTGAAATCAAACTTGAGAAACCTCATAGAGAAATGAGGATGTTGAAGCATTTTCATAACAGCTGCTGTAGAAATTTGTGATTAATTTAGATACTGGGTTTGGCATCAATATAGTAACTCAAAATTTTACTTAGAAATACAGAATTGCAATTATGCTTTCTTCTGAAACAAGCAAAATGGGATGAATATGCTCTTTACCAAATTCAATGCACAAAATCCTTCAATCATGCGGTTGAATCACCACTAACTACTTTTTTCTTTGGTGAGGAAAGAAGTCATAAGCCAAAATCATTCCTCCAGTTGACGTCTTACTTCTTTTTCTCTCAGTGCTTTGTGCTACAAGAGGATTCGGTCTCTTTCTGCTACCAAAGAAGTTCGAATGCATTCATCTGATAAAAATCCAATTTTAAAGTCTTTTTCACTAGAAAGAAGGTGACCCGTGCTGGGTAATCTTCGATTTAATTAAGGATCAATGGACTTGTCAAAGTCAGCTTACTCTGTTTGGTCTACTAAAAAGGGACAGTTTTGACCAAGCGTTGGTCTGCATAAAAATGGTTTTTTTTTTCCTGATCTCAAATCTTTTCTCGAGCGACCATTCGAACACCTACAGTTCGAACCAACGACAGTTTTGAACAACGGTACAAGAAACCAGAATATTGAACTTTCAATGGTGCAATCAACGAGATCTTTTTGCTGATAAAAAAATATCAGCAAGATCTTTCTTCCACAGATTTTTGTGAGTTGAAAGCATTTGGGTCCCATTGCCCATGGACATCCAATCCCTAAGCCCAAACAAATGCAAGCTTCCACCGACTTTCCGGAATTCACGGTACTCTGTGAATGAAATATCAAGAAGATTGAGTAAGATCGCCGTATGAATTAGCATCCAGCAAGCGTTGCGTTCATTTTGAGATCAAGAAAAACAGAGTCCATGGGGATCACCTAGTCGGGTGTCAACCCTAAAGCTCAGAACAGAGCACAGGCAGCCCGTGTTCCCCACGCAGGGTAATGGCGGTTGGGTTCGATGGCCCAAGTGGCAAAGCCGTTAATTCAAAGACCACTGAAGAAGAAAATGGGAAGGGAGTGGTTGCCACTTCAGCCCAATGAAGAGCTTACACATCAACCCTCATCAGTGAGAGTGCGTTATTTGGCTCAGAAAAAGGCTCACTTTCGTTAAGTTGTGCACAAGAAGAGAGAGAATGGAAGAGAACATAAATAAATCTTCTGTCCCTGCCTCTCTCTGCATTCCACACGCCTCGACGGTCTCAATTTCGTTACAGGATTAGGGTTCGATCATGTTTTCGTCTTGAAGCTTCGATTTTTCCCCATTTCTCTCCAATCCTTTACTGGGTCGGATCGTGATTTGATTCTTGATCATTTTGTCCTCGTGCGAATGATTGGTTTTCTTTATTCTTCTGGTTGTCAGGCCCCTTTGTCTGCTTCGCTTCTGAGCTCCGGGATCGGCTTTCGCAGGATTCATTTCTTGAGCTCCTTTTCATCCTGGCGAACAGGTTAGGGTTTATGTCAAACCTTCTCTTGTTTCATTGCTTGGCTTTGGCGTAAGTTGATGGAAGTTTGTGTTTTTATGATGCTGCTAATATTTAATAGAGGTCCCCTCCATTGGCAGTGATCGGTTTGAGCTTTTCACATTACTGTTGATCAGTTAAGTCTTGAACTTCTGAGTGTTTCCGTATATGTGGGTGAAGAACTCGTGTTTTCACAGCTGAATTTGACACCTCTTATGTGCAGGGGCAGATCAGGCTGTGTTTTAATTTGATTGAAATTTTTAGATGAGAAAATTGAATATAGCTGCCCGTTTTCCCTGATAATCTAAATTTGAATGATCATATGTTTTTGTCTGATACTCAATGAGACTGTATGACTCTTTTGAATTTCTTGCTTGTTGATTGAACGGTTTCTGAATAGATATCTGAGTTTTATGAATTCTTCTAGATTGTTTAATGCAGCAGAAAATTGAAAGCATAGAAATGGATACAGAATGGTGTTGCTTGGTGGGTTATAAATCCATTTAGAATCTTTATGAATTCAATCCCTTGGAACTTTGAGACTGTTGAATTGTCAACAAAATACAATCTATATTGGCAGGTCACTTTGAATTGCCTTTTTGGTCCCCATTTGATTTCTAAGTCACAAGAAATAGCTTACTTTTAGTAATTATTATTAGAAGCAAGTTGATTTTCACAAAACAATCAGATCTTTAGGCAACAATTCGAGTGTATTCAGCGGGAGGAAAAAAGAACAAGTTGAGTGTTCTTTGTTGCTTTAGTTATTATAAGTGGAGAGGCTGGTTTCACAATGAGTTTCCAGAACTGCAATCTGAAGCGCTACCTTTGCCAGTTCTACTCAATGGTTGGATTTCAGTTCTATCTTTTTATTGTATATATGTATTTATGTATGGCCTTGCACACTTCTACATGTGCATATATACATCCTTCACCGGTCTCGTTAGGAACTGATGTGATTTTGCTGCAGGAGTATCGAGAAAATGGAACATGATGAGACAGGATGCCAAGCACCACCAGAGGGCCCCATCCTGTGCATCAACAACTGTGGCTTCTTTGGAAGTCCTGCAACTATGAACATGTGTTCCAAATGCCACAAGGATATGCTCCTGAAACAGGAGCAAGCAAAGCTTGCAGAATCCTCCATTGAGAGCCTCGTGAATGAATCATCAAGCAGCATGGAAACTGAGCCTGTTGCTGCTGCAACTTCTATGGATGAACAGCACGGTCCTGTGGAACCTCAGATTATCTGCGGACAACAATCTGTCATATCAGCTTTGAGTGGGAGCATTGAGGCCAAGCTGAAGGAGGGCCCTAACCGCTGCACCACCTGTAAGAAACGAGTCGGTCTAACAGGCTTTAGCTGTCACTGTGGTAATCTCTTCTGTGGCACTCATCGCTATTCCGACAAGCATGATTGTCCATTCAATTACCGAACTGCTGCCCGTGATGCTATTGCCAAAGCCAACCCTCTCATCAAGGCTGAGAAGCTTGACAAGATATAAATGCAGTGGAACGAAGTTTCGCGTTGATGAGTCTTGATGCTCTATGCACGGAGGCAGCAGGTCCAAGTTGCCTGCTGCATAATCTACAAGGTCTTCCTGTCCCTTTTGTGTTATATTTTGCTGGGAGGCATATAAGAAGAAAAGATTAGGGCATCCCTGTGATGCAACGAGCCCTCCTATCTTCCCTTGTGATGGCTCTGGCTTTCTCTCTAGTCCTAGTATGTGCTGGTTTCATGGATATTTCCATGTTTAGTAGCTTATATTCCCAGCTCTGCTTTAAAAACCATGGCTGCCTTTGCTATTCTAGTGCATGTCAGAATGGTATGTGCTATTCAGATCGAATGGAAGACAAGCTTTAGAGAAATCTCTCAATAATCTCTGTGCTATCATCATCGTGCTTTCCATTGTTATGGTTTTACCATTTGTCTTTTGCCGTCCTGGTTTTGTATGAGTCTTAAATTTTTTATTTTCTGAGTGGCATGTTTTTCCACATTAATTGAAGACAAAGATTCAATCTTAGACGGTTCACTAATTAATATCCCACTACTCAGCCGATAGTCTTGTATGTATTGTTATCAACATCAAACCACGATTATCAGCAGTACATGCCTGGTTGGTACATTCTATCTTGCATTGGGTCATGTATGGATTGGATCAATAGTCCCATTGTGCTGCCGGGTTCATGTGCGTGGCTTATCCTGGTGCTGTGAAAGATCCATCTTCGAGTGTTTAAGCTAGAACTGCCATGACTCAAACTATCGACAATCATCCATCTTGAACTATCGAAGTCTATGCTTGGATGGGTAGCAGCATATCAGATCTGAGACTGAGTGTCGATGAAGGGGCATAAGAGTACTATTTTTGAGAATTGAACTTACGACAGGCAAGACGATAATGGGTGATTTGTTGATGGCACCTGCCATCTCGTCCCTCATTCATCAGGGCTCTGTCTTTCTGCTCAGTCTGCTCTATGCACGCAGAATTTTCCGTTTTGGAACTCGCAGTGAGTTGCATAGAGGTACAATCTCTTTTCATAGTTCCCAATTTTCTGATTCATGGTTGTATCCCTAGTCCGCCGTGGGATGTATCCTGATTTGCAGCTTCATATGGTGTAGGATCAGCATTAATAAAGTTTTCACTCCTTTATGGCGGCTTATAGTTTGCGCTTTCCATCATCTTGTTGGTCCATGAGCCTCTAGTCTCCCTTCAACTAGGTGATAAACTGGTTATTTACTTAAAAACTTTTAGCTCGATCCTATATGGCGTGTGGATTGACTGATTTGCGATTTATAGTTCCACTTATCGTGTTCGTTCTCATTAAACCTCTAGGGACTGTAAGGATGGGATGATCTTGCCCTCTCGAGGGATCAAATTAATTTAATTGTGATATGGCGAGAAGGAACAGCAGTGAATCGGGTGGTGATGATTCGGATGAAGAGAGGAATAGACACAGCCACCGTTGACACCGTGAGAACAATAATGGGGGGAGGGTTGATGACAGGGACTCTAGATATGAAAGTAGAGCAAGGCGAGATGAACATGAAGAACGAAGGAAAGATAGGGAGAGTTTTGATGATGACTGGGGAGAAGACAAAGAGGGATAGAAGGGAATGAGAGAGCCGTCGCAGCAGGCAGGATTGAAAGATGATGATATGTCCAGGGAGGAGGAGGAGGAGGAAGCACAGGGTAGAAGGAGACATCATCGAGATGATAATGGGCATCACCGGTGGGATAGGGGTAGAGATACAGATAGGCACTCTCGACGGAATCAAGATGATGAGGATGATAGGGATACCTGGAGGAGATCAGATCGAAGTGGGCCTAGTCGTGTTGAGTACGACAGGGACCGGGATGGCAGCGGTGATGTGAAGCACAAGAAGGGTAGAGGGGGAGATGCGCGGAAGGAGATTCATGCAGTGCAAGATAGGGCAGATGGAGATAATAAAGGGCCCGAAAGTCTGAAACCAGCTGGAAAATCAAGTTCAGCAGTATCAGGGAGCAAAATAAGTCCTGATTCCTCGAGTTTGGGCAGAAGTGGATGAGTCTATATTCTGCCATTTTTAAGTTGGCTCGAATGATGAAAGAGGTCCAAGACAAGAGCAATGTTGAATATCTCGACGACTGACATGGGATGCTCTTCACAAGAGTATAAATGGTCTTGTCAACAAGGCGAATGCAACAAATATAAAGAATATTATTCGGGGGGGACTGTTTGCTGAGAATTTGATTCGTGGGAGAGGCCTCTTTTGCCGGTCTTGTATGAAGTCTCAAATGGCATACCCTCTGGATTTACCGATGTGTTTTCTGCACTGGTCGCTGTTGTCAACACCAACTGACGGTTCTGCCCGAGAAACCAACTGACGAAAGTGTGGAGGTAGCAGTTGGATTTGTGAACAGAATGTGGTTCAATACTTCAAGACCTTTCTCCGAAAGGTCCTGCTGGTCTTCCAGAGTTGCATGTTGTGGCGCAAGAAGACCAGTGGGCACATGAGATATCACCTGAGGATGCAATTGACCCTGACTCTGAGATTGCTCTTGGTATGTCTACTTGTTGACTTTTAATTTTTTTTCTTGCTCGAACAATCTGCTTTAATGGATGTCTCGAAATTGATTGTTGGCCTTGTCTGTGGATCAGATATTTTCAAGCCTGATCCTCAGCTCCTGGAGAATAAGGAGCGCTACGAGGAAATAAAGCAAAGAATACTGGGCGATGAGTCTGAGGAGGAAGATTGGTCTGATGCTGGGTAAGCTAGAGCCTGGGCAAGAGGTGTAAGACATTGTTGCTTAAAGTTGCTGCACAAATCTTGCTGTTTCTTGCCTTCATTTATCCGCTCGATGAGGATTTTAATTTGCTTGTTCACTGGGATCTGTTTCTGAAGATAAATTCTCAACAGCATGTTGCATTGCAGATGGAGACTGCGCATCATGTTCTTGGAGTGCTACAGTACAGAGAGAGAACTTACCTCCGATACTATGGTCTATTGGGCCAGCGCTTCTGCATGATCAACAAAGTCTATCAGGAGAATTTCGAGAAGTTCTTCGTCCAGCAGTACTCTATGATGCTGAACCTTTCTCATGTTGACAGTCTTATGTCTAACGTTACTGGATGAAATGGTCTCCGTCGGGGATTATCCTACCGAGAAAATGTGTTCGTACTTAACTCCCGTGTCTTGACCTTTCTGCAGGAACTGTGTGAGCACCCGGGGATCCGCTTGCTTAATGAACGCCCCAACGATCCAACTATTCAGGACTCGTTTGAATCCATCTTCCCAAAGGACAACCCTAAAGAACACCAGAGTTTCCATCAACTACTTCACCTCCATCGGTCTAGGTGGCATCACCGAAAACCTGAGGGAGTACTCGAAGAACATGCCACGCCTCGCCTCGCCACATCATGCAGCAGCAGCAGCAGCAATAAGAAGCGTCTGAAGACGACGAATCTGGAAGCTCCGACTCGTCGGGTTCGGAAGACTCCAAATCTGATTCCGCAACTTCCTCTAGCTCCGATGAAAGTGACGGGGATAGAAGACGAGGCAGCAAGACGACGAAAAGAGATTGATGGGCTGGCACACATGATGAAACCCATAAACCAATTGATTGGTCGACGCGTATATCGTCGAGTCAACCACCGCTGGGAAGCCATTGACATTTTGACACCCATTAAGAAAATCGTTGAGACGCGATACCCAGGAAGAGGCAGATGACAAAGCAGTCCACGATTTCGCAATCACACACTCTCACTCACCATCGCATGGCCGAGTCGTCCGGCTCAACCCAGACACGATAATGGGACAAAAGATTGAGCTGAGCCACTGCTCTCTACCGGCTGTATATGGATCAGAATGGACCTAGGCGCGGCAATGTGTGAGAATGGACTTTTGTTTCAGCTTGTTAAATATATAATCCTATATAAATTAAATAATAAAAAATTTATAAACTTATATAAAATTTAGTACTTAGACTTTTAGATGAAAATAAATTCGATCTTTTATAAATTCACAATAAATTTAATATGGTATCAGAGATAGTGGACTCGCATCTTACCTGACTCGAATCCGAAAAACTGGTTCATGGTTAGTTGATATAAGTTCGAGTACGAAAGAAAAATGTCCGCCTCATACCCAGTTATCTCCCTTATTTGAGATTGAAAGAAGAATACTTTGACTTGTAAATAGTTGTTGAGATCGGGTGTATAATGGTACATGGTAAAGTAGATCATATTACCATACGATGGTGAATATTGAGATATACAATCTTATATCGATTAAATAAAGAGAAAGTTACAACTTATAAGAACTACCACCTATCAATTTAAATTTTTAGGTGAAAATAAATTGATTTCTTATAAGTTTATAAGGAATTCAATATTATTGGCAATAACTAACCCAATAGTCACCCTTGAGAGGCCTCGTCAAGCAAATCTTGGACCGACTGGGACGGGAAAGGAGAAAAAATTGCGGCCCTTTCCCCCGAGTGCACGAAGCCGCTGAGACGAAACTGCCCCTCCTACACTGTGACCGACCGACCGACCGACCGACCGACCCCACCGCCTAAGCAGTAAAAAGGGGACGCAATTGTCTTTTCCCCGGAAAAAGGACACTCGCGCGTCACAACGGTTGCCCCTCCTCCTTTATTGACAATGGTAGGGATCGCCTCCGAGGGTAAGCCACTGCTAACCCAATACTATGTTAAAATGCAGTCTTCGGAATTTTTGGGATCGAGAATTAATGGTAGATTATATTTTGTATAATATATTATTTAATAAATTAGTTAATTATTATGATATATATTATTAATATATAGAAGAGGCAACGTTAGAGGATAAAATAAACCTAACGATGCAAAAAATGCAGGCGGCTAGACCTTACCTAACAAATCCTGATTAATTTATTTTCGAGCGGAGTTGGTGTGTGCATTTCGTGCTCGTGCGACACTTCCTTAATCATTTGTTTTGCTTAATCTAAAATTGACAAAGATTTTAGGGGATCATTAACTTAGGTTTTCCTTTGATCCACGCCTGATGTGACATAAAACAAATCCAGATTCGTCATAATCTTTCTCCGAATTTGGTGGAAATATAAATTTTCTTTCACGTGGGCAACCATCTCGATGTCGAGCAAAAACGTATGGGTATCAGATGGGAAGAAATAACAAGATGGGGGGCTATTCCAGAATAAAATGCAAATATAGGGCTAGTGCGTGCGCGTGTGTGTGCGCGTATGTGTGTGTGTGCGCGCGCGCGAGATAGAGAGAGAGAGAGAGAGAGAGAGAGTTCTCTTGTTGAATGTACAGTTTCCAATTTTAATGACCTGACCTCCACGATTACATTTCTCCCTGAGGCAAACCCAAAAAGGAGGAAACTTGAGAGACATGTTTGCTCTCCTGTGATCTCCTATGACTTCTGCTCCTCGCCACCCACCATCTCTCGCGGTGGAATCTTCCTAAGAGCACCAATAATCATATTAATTCTACTTCCATGGTGGGAGACTGATTCCGTCTTCACCATGCTTGTGTTCTCACCGGGCAGTTGATTACTCGGACTCGGTGTGTAGCTCGATCAAGGAAGGCTTTGGTGGTGGGTCAGCGTCATCATCAGAGCTGGTCTCGTCTGATCTCTTCCTCCCTTAAAGAGTTCGACTCTCAGCGTATGGTCTCTGTTCCCGCAGTTGTGAGCTGAAGAGGACTCGCTAGCAAGCAAAAGCTTTCACGCGTACAATGCTCTGGAAACAAGACGATTTCTGCTCGGGTCAGTTTGTGTGAGATTCGAGGAGTGGCTGTAGTTCTGACGGAGAAGTCATGGAATCAGATCTTTTTCAGAACCATCAATCCCAAGCTCAGAACCAGCAGCAGCAGCAGGAGCAGCAGCAACAGCAGACCACCAACCCGGGCTTAATGAGATACAGATCAGCTCCCAGCTCCTACTTCACCAATCTGCTCGAGAGAGACTTCTTTGACGAGATCCTCCACCAGCCCTCGAGCCCAGAGACGGAGAGGATCCTGAGGGGCCTCATGCCCGGCAATTTCCAGCCGAGAGACGAGGTGGGTTGCAGCCAGTCGGAGCTTCTTGGGCAGGGGAAGTTTAAAGCTGAGATTTTTCAAAAGCAACCGAAGCAAGAACAAGAACCCCAACCGAGCAACTACTCAGCTTCTGCTGCTTCTTCTCAGAACTATTACCAGAGCTCTTCGCACGCACTGTTGCCCAATCAGAGCATGGACTATAGTGCTGTGAGCTCAATGGGCACTGGGAGTACTACTGCTGGTCTTCTGAGGCAGAGTAGCTCACCTGCAGGACTTCACTTGAACAATTTAAACAGCATCGAAGGTTTGAGTCTATAAAAGCTAAACACCCTCGGTTCTCTCTCTTCTGCAATTTTCCATTTTCTTGCTTTCACTGTTCCGCAATCATAACCCTTATTCATCATCTTCTTCTCCTATATACTGGGAACTAGGAACTAATTAAGAGAGACAAAAGCTATGAATACAATGAACCTAGTACTTCACTGCCGGCAAGGATGCAGTTTGACCAAATTTTCCTCTTTCTTGCTTTCAGCAAGATGGATAGGTAGATAGAGAGGTGATTGTACATATCCATTTTAAGAAAAGGTGCCAAGAAGAGAATTTTCTGTCGGAATTTATTTCCTTCTCCTTGCAACTTGGTATATATTTTTAGCACTTTTTAGCTGTGACTCTGCATTGAATTTTGCATTCAACGTTGGAGACTAAAAATCCATCAATCCACATGCACAGAAACAAAAAAAAAGGGCTTTAAAGCTAGAATGCTCATTTCTTTATCGAAAGTCTTAGATTTGCACCCAATCAAATTGCTCAAGCTGTGGCCTTTTAGATCTTATACCCCGAGTCTGATTATTCCTGAAAGGGACCATCATAAGTGGGCTGGACTTGATGACTTCTTATTGCTAGTCGCAGGCTACGGTGCCTTGAGAGGTATGGGAAATTTTGGTATCAGTCCGAGAGAAGCATCCTACTCTCCCACCACGAGGTTCAGGAATCCCATGAATTATCTATCTTCTGGGCAAGCTTGTTCTTCGGGGCAGATGAGTCCAATTGCTGAAATTAGAAGCCAGAATGTGGGAAAGAATGTTAGTAGCCCTGAAGGTGGAGGTTTTGATGAAGATCATGGGAATAACTATGATACAGGTTATCCTCTCGGGTCCTGGGATGATTCGGGTCTAAATGCATTGGAAGCTGAGGTATCCTTAAGCATTTCAACATTTCCCCCTTTTCTTCCCATTTGTTTACTTGCAGTATGTGTTATGATATATGATGTTGACCAGGAGGTGCAAGGAAGTAGAGGTTCTCCCACCTTGTTAGCTCACCACTTGAGCCTCCCGAAAAGTTCGTCAGAGATTGAAAGGCTTCTGCCAATTCAAGATTCAGTTCCATGCAAAATTCGAGCAAAGAGGGGCTGTGCTACTCACCCACGAAGCATTGCCGAGAGGGTAAAGACTGATTTGTATATACTTATTTTCCAGTGCTTTCCTACTCCACCTACGAGTAAGTTATTCGATTATGTTAGCGGCTCTTTCAGGTCAGAAGGACCAAAATCAGTGAAAGAATAAGGAAACTGCAGGATCTTGTTCCAAACATGGACAAGGTAGGCTTAGATCCTCAGACTAGCTTTTGTTCATTGTGTGATGTTCGTGATATCGGTCTTCGGATTCCTGTATCTGCAGCAAACTAACACGGCAGAGATGTTGGATTTAGCAGTCGAGTACATCAAAGACCTCCAAGAACAGGTCCAGGTGGGGACATGAATATACATTGGTAAAACCCCAATGTTCCTTCCTACAAATCAATTTTCTTTGGATACTAAACAACTGACCCTTCTCCTCAAATTTTACTTTTCAGATGCTCTCCGACAGCAAATCAAAGTGCGTGTGCTCGAAAAGGCAGATGCAATAGCATCGATCTGATATTCATGAACAAATCTTGATGAATATTTCTAGAAATATTGCAGGGCCATAAGAGTAGACAAAAGAGGCGGCACCAAAATTATGGGAAGAATATGGGAAGCCACATGCTGGGGGTTGGGTGGTGAAGAAAGAAATAAAAGGCACCAGAAGACAGCTGCAAGAACCACAACCTGCGGAAAAGAAAACAGAGGAGGAGCAATGTTCTGAAAGCTGTATGGCACCATTATTCAAGCTTGTATTATTATTATTATTTTTTTTTTTTTTGTAGTGATTCTCATGCCCAATTTTACTAGTGTTCTGTAGATGACTCTCTGTGGTTAATGGACAGGAGGAGTTGTATTTTTCAGTATTTGTTTTGGTGATAACAATGGTTGGGCCACTAAGACGGAATGGGTGGGGGGAAGAACCAGTGGAGCCCATCAGTGCCATCGCCTTGCTTCCTTCATGAGTGTGACTCATAATCGAGAGTGGGGAAGACAATGAGTGAAGGAGGTGAGGTCTTGTGTAAAGGTCAAGGCTCTATCTTCATTTTAAATGTGTGGGGGTGGGGGAGGGGGGGGCCAGGCCACTGTTGGGTCTCCCGTCTCTTTATTGCCTATTTAGGAATCCAATTCTATGTTGTCCTGTTCCTCTATGGGCATCTTCGTCTATTGGTCTCTCTTGGATCTTTGCATGTGCTCTGCCATCAGCCTCCCTCATGATGGATAAAGTTTGGGGAACCATTATGCCTCATGATGGGTTGGCTGGTCATCCAGTGAAAGTCCTTAGGATGGCCTGTGAGTGCCCCCACTTTTCTGCTTCTTCTTCTTCTTCTTTTTTTTTTCTTTCTTAATCCTTTTTTAACTTTCCTTTCACTTTTTGGCCCGCTGATGATCTCTTGGAGATCACCTTTCCTGATTCCTCTCCCTTTTCGACAAATACGTGCCAGATCGGATTCGTTCATCCCTCGGTGGACGCTGAATCAGCAGATCGGATCTCACGGTAGAACAGCCTTTCAAGATGTCATCCTTTACTGTTGAGATTAAAGAGCACGATGGATCATTGCCAAGAGAGGGGGAAATCACTGGTCCTCGATCGATCACGACGGAAACTCTAGTGCGCTATGCTCGCCATCTCCGCATAACGTATGGATTGGCACTTTAATAGTCTCTCGGACTACCAGAAGTTGGTGCAGCAGTGGTAGCATATTCTCACAACTAGAAATGTTACACGTGCCGGTTTGGAGCAGAACCAACCCGTCAAGACTTGTAACCGGCATGGACTGCCCTCACACCAAGATGCAATCTCCTTTATTGAATTGAGGGACGGTTACGGACCAAGTTAAAAAGATAGGCCCATTGATCGGAACTGGTCTAACATATTTTCTAGTTGAACCGGCTTAGAACAATTTAGGATCTAACCCAAAACCATGACTAGCTCGGAACGCCAAAGACCTTGCAAGTCATCGGTCAAATTTTGTCGGTTTTAATTTAAAATTTTAAAATATAGAACAATTATTTTAAATAATTTGAAAAAATAATAAAAAAGATGAACGGTTCATGATCAAACCTACCCGAACCATGAATCGGCTCGTTTATGAACGGTTCTAGGCTGGTTCATGTATTCCTAAACAGTGACCATAATCAAATCAGCCCATTATGCTTAACGAGCCGAACCGTAACCTGCCTATATGGTTTTAGACCCGTGTCGAACCGGTTCGAGCCGCCCATTTTAACATCTCTACTCGCAGCAATAATATATGAGAGAAATGATCAAAATAATAATCGAAATCCAAACTATAAGCTTTGAGACATATTAACTTGCAGCTCCAGTATCTCCTTTATAAATATATATATATATATATATATATATGAAGTGTTGGGAACAGCGGCGGGGCCAATGGGCCCTTTCATACTTAGACCCATCAATGGGCCATATCTACTTTGCGAAGAGTAGAAACCAATTCCATACAAGCTTGATCAAGTAAAATTACGATTGGACACTGCTTACCCCGTCGCCGATCCGCGGTGAAGGCACGGTCGATCGGATATGATTCGCCTACGTACACTCCGGCTGAGGTAACATAGCCGCCCATCTTCACGTCCGATTGGGAGGTTGCCGGTGACATATCCATAGCCGAGGACGGTTCGAACCATACGTATTTACCGCATATCACAGATCGATCGACTATCGACAATCAAAATTAAAATGTGTCAAAAAGAATCTACACCATACTGTGAATCACAACTCTTCCCCGGACCTAACTCAGGTTCTAAATGAACCGCTGGCGAATAGAAACGGGACAGGTGGCGGTACAAGGTCGCTCGAGATGAGAGGCTGATCCAGTGCAGCCAATCATGGCCGTACAAGAGCCGCACTGTCGGCCCACGAGGGTGCAATCTCAAGCCTCGACCCGAGCTGGAGATCCGAGACGCACGTTTTCTGACGTCATGACCAACGTCGGTGGTTTCGGGTCTCCCAACGTTAGATGTCAACCCCGCTTCCTCATTGGTCTATTTATTTTTCTTTTTTAAAAAATATTTTTTAGACAATATATATTATTGTTCACAGAAATTTATAATAATTCCTCGGATCCCCAGAAAGTGCTCTTCTTTTAAGCAAATTTTCACACGAAGTCATTTTTTTCCTTTTTTTTTTTCTAAAATGAACTCCAAGTTGGGAATTTTCTAAATTGGCAGGCCATGTTATTGAACACTTGTCCCGACGATGTGGTCGGTCCCTTGGGTGGCTCCCCCAGGATCAGGAGGAGGGAGAGGAGGAGGAGAAAGAATATTGGATTCACGATGCCAAGGCTCCATTCCCGCGTCAACGCATTCTGAATTATTTTTTTCTAATTATGTCGCTAAAAATTAAATTTAGAATTTCTTAATCCGAGGTGATAAGGCAATACTGTGGTAGATAATAACTTTTTTTTAATTAACCTAGTGTGAACTTTCTTTTTCTTTTTCCATTTGAATAAAAATGGTACAGATGTGAAAAGGAATTTTACACAAAAGTGGATTTTGAGAAAGCAAATTCATCAGTTGCTTCAATCCTGGTTTTGGAAAGTTAGATTTCACAACATTCAAGATTTCCTATTGTATAGCAAAGGTTTTACGTACACGGCCGTTTAACCATGGAAAGAAAAAACTTATGTCGGAAAAGATTTATCCATTGACGAACTGATCTTATTCAAAATCGAATTAGTTATGATCCAATAAATTTATGAATACGAGATGGTTCATACTGAAAAAAAAAAAGCATGGATGGAACAGTATAAAATGAACAATTTGCCATATGTGTTTCATCATATTGGTTTTCCTCCCTTTTAACTTAATCAACAGAGGAGATGAACGAGACATGTGCAGTGACGGAGCATCATTGATATGAACAAGTATGTACGACTCCGACTCTTATCGGTAAAGTTTTGGTGTTACTCTTTGATTTTCCCAATTTTAGGTACGATTTTTACGGGTAGCTTGAACTTGTCTTGGGAGGCACAAGTGCCATCAGACAACAGGAATGGCTGTACTAGAAATAATAGAGACCCATTATTACCCGTAACCCCAATCACAATCGGTTGTACGAAGAGCTCTGTCGGGTGTTAAGGTCAAGAGTCATTATGAGACTTGCGTAGAGGTTTTAGTTATAGGGTTAAGAAATTACTATTATTATCTGACTGCCTTTTTACATGACTTTTTAATGGTGACCGACATGATTATGCACAAATGTTTGACAACGGTAAGACTTTGATAAGAAATAATTTAAGTGAAAAATCAGATCATCACTTAGATTAGTTGCCATGGGATGTTGCATATTTAGGGTGACGATGGAGACCGATAAGATGTCCTCTGGCTCACAATCACCATCTCCCTCCCCCGTTTCCTTTTCTTCCATCACCCTTGAAACTCCTGTCTCAGACTATACACACACACACACAGAATCTACAGATGGGCAGTAGAATATTACTTTGATGGGGTAAGAAGTTCATCATCCATCCGTGGAATCCAAACCATTTCTCTCCTCTCCTCTCCTCTCCTCTGCAACTCGTAGTATATACTAAACAAATCGAGGTCAATCCATTGATTTCTGTACGGCCCAGAAACGAAAAGCTTCTGAAAATTCATCGATTTCCGTTCCCCTTCCCCACTACAAGAAAGAATCTCTCCCATCTGCGTGTCATTCAGAATCAGCATCAGTATATTCACTTCCCCTCCCCCACGCCGTCGAATCTCCCCATTACCATCAGCTCGAGTGGTCGGTCAGTGGGTCGCCATCGCTCAATCGGTCAATCGGGTCGGCGGGAGATAATAATGACAATGGACCGAACGCAGTCACAGGCGGATCAGTCCAAGACCCTGACGGTGCTGTCGATCGAGTGCCTCAAGGGGAGCTCCAAGGCGGAGGAGTGGACGGGGGACATGCTGCAGACGGGCGACATCGTGGAGGAGCTCCGGATCGGGGGGTCGGTGACAATGAAGTCGCCGTTCAAGAACGGGCGGAGCGGCGTGCAGAAGATCCTACACAGCTCCTTCAAGAGCAAGGACACCTCCATCGTCGTCAGGGTCCGCCGTGGCCCCGCCGAGTTCGCCGAGCTGCAGGCCTGCATCGTCCCCAACGAGTCCTTCGGGAAGAAGCACTATATGCTTCGCTCCATCGACGACCCCAACTACGCCGTCGGCTTCTACGACCGCCCCGAGTCCGATTGCCTCCAGCTCATAGGTGCGTCCCCTTCCCATTTAGCTTTCTCGCGACAGCGAAAGGTTTGACTTTTCCAAGCCTCCGCGCTTGACTTCTCATCGCTCCCGGGTTACCACTACTCTATTGGTCAAACGTGTGGGGGCTTCTCCTCGCACGCCTGAGTTGACCATCACAAGATAGCGACCTCCCACTGTGCCCTGCCCTTAGTCGGGAACTACTCGCCTGAATTCCTAGCTGCAATTGGTTTTCTCGGTCACCGGCCCGCTCGAGCATTTGTTATCGGAACGGACGGGGACAAGACTTCGTAGGGTACGTCCTTGTTAAGTACCAAAGGGATCTACCGGCAACATGGGGACCGGACATCTTTATGGGTCTCCTCCGGCCTATCATGGCATGATCAATTTTGACCCAGATTCTCGACTTCTTTTTCTTCCTTCTGGTCCAAGTCAATTGTGATAACGTTGCCTGCAATTCAAGCTTAAAACTGCCAGGAATTTTATCGAAATGGGCTCTGGGTAATGGCTCTTTCCATGCTCTGTGGTGTTCAAATTTGTTCCCTTCCACTGTGATGCAATGCATCGGTGAAAACTTATTTTTGTCAATTTAAAAATAAGAAAGTATATTCCTATGGCCTTATAATATTATCATCATTCATTCCATGAGAGAAGCTTGGGCCCAGATGCTTTATATGTTGGTCTGACAACATTAAGCTGCCATCGTAGACCGTGGAATAGACCCGGCAAGAAAGATTGTCGGCGCTGGGGTGGTTAGCCATTGATGTGTAAGTTTAACACAGTTGGAAGCTTCTCGGGGCTCGTGCTAAGTAATAATTATCCGTCAAATTTGCCCTGTTTAGCTGAGCGTTTAGCTTAGAATGGGATGCAGACTTGTTATGCAATAGCCCAAAATAGCCTGAGACCCCATGAGATCAATATTTAATTGCGTTGTCAATATAGTTTTATAGGCCAACTGGCTATGTTAAATGGTGCATTAGTGCGTGGGATCGTGGCCATGACAGCCATTGATAGAATCAAAAGCTTGAATCTGAGAGATCCCATGGGTCACATTTATAGAATCTGCTCCTGCATGTGCCCAACTTGACAAGTTGATCACCAAAAATACACTTTACGATCAATATATTAGAATTTGTTAGTTTCAAGCCTTCAGCTGCCCAAAGAAGTATTCATTAACTTTAAGGTAAAACACTGACCAGGAACATGTACTCTTTCTTTGAAAGTCGGCAGCCTCATGAAACTCGTGTCTCGGCTTTTTGTGTGATTTGACTGCTTGCTCTGTTGGGGAAACTCGTGATTGTCTTGGCATATTAGGGGAAGGGTCCGGAGCCACATGCACTGGTAGATAAGGGAATGGACCCGTCTGTGTGATCCGTTAGGTGCGTTCATTCGCCTAAAAGTCTCCTGGATCACGATTTGTGGTGGGCTTGTCTTTCTGGATAAATCTTGTCCCGTTTTCTAAGACTTCATGAGTTCAGAGTTCAGATTATAGGAAAAGAGAGCTTTCTTGAAAGACCTCCTATTTCATCAAACTTCTCATGCTAACAAAGTCGTCTGATGACTTCTCTCTCATACAAGTAAACGGCCATTCATGGGTTTGATGCTTTGTTCATATCATAATCCTGTTGACATTTTGTCGTGATGGATGGATGAATGCTTGTCATTCATATGCACATTCCCCATGCTCTCTGCCTGCCAAATAGTTTCGAAAGATCTTAGACAAACTACAGAATGGAAGGAAGCTCCTAATAGGGAAATGAATCAAACAGAAGACAGATGGTGACGGATTCATGTGGTTTGAACATTAGGAAACCGAAAGCATTGATTTTATCACTGAGATTCTGCGTCATGTTAATTGCCAGCCTCAAGGAATTCAAGGATGGTGAATGCGCTGTCCAGGACCCCGCTTCAAGATGGATACGTCTCTTACAGGTGGGAGAAGAAGCTGGCTCAGCTCCTGCAAGTCCCGAACTCAAGCTGCTTCCTTTCCATACTCTTCCTCCCAAAAGCCTCCGACCGAGTCGGCTCTCAATATAATGACTTGGAAGACACTCTCGCCAGGGCAAATGCATGGCTCAATGCATCCCAAGCCTCTGGTGTCCCGATTGTCTTCATGAACATTCAGACTGAATCCCTGCTCACAAAGGTAATGACACAGGAACTAGATGGAATACAAAATTCCAGAGGCCTAGTACGACATCACATTAAGGAAATAGAGGCTCGGGATGGCAGAGAATTTAGGTCATTGAAAAATGATGAGAAATAAAGGGAAAAAAAAATACTTCATGGGAAAACCTCACACACGGAAGTATGAAGAGAGCACAGAACAGTGTGAAACATTGTTCATTCCTATCACTTGTTATGTTTCTGCTGTAAGATGTACTCTTTCTCCACTCTGGTACAGATTTCTGGGGAGACTGCATCTTCCACGGTGAGTGCTGGCTCGTTGTCTGATCTGTCAAATCTCGCTACTGCGAGCCTGTACGGCTTCGAGGATTACCATGGGGTCGACATCGGAGTTGTTAGGGCAGTTCGTCTCTGGTACGCTCCTTTTGGAGGAGAGTTGCCGATAGAGATCAAGCTCAGAGAAGGCGATACGAAGCTTGGGTTTGCCATCAGCCGCACAGAAGAGGTTGGTCTCTCCATTACATTCTTCATTTCGAATTGGCATAGCCACTTCGACAGACAGCTCTTCATCTGCGAAGTCTCACTTCTGTATTTCACAAGTCTAAAGCTTTAAAGAACTGCTACCACTCTTCTCTGCTATCAACAGGGGTTCATTTACATATCGTCGGTCATTGATGGAGACGACGATGCACCCTCAACAAGGTCGGGACTCCGGAGCCTGTACAGGGAAGCCATGAGCAAGTCCCAGCTTCTAGTCGTCTCCAGGGTGTCGAACCAGAAAGTTCTTCCATGGATCGTCTCTTCAACCGGAGCAATCCGATGCTACGACACTGTTTCCCTGAGCCAAAAGCTCTCCTTGCACAGGCACGCGAAGATGCCGATCCTCATCCACCTTATCCTGTGGGAGAAGCCCATCCCACTGCCCAAGGCTAACAGCTCCAACTTTGCAGCCGCCCAAGTACCTTTGCCCACGAAATCGACTCATCGAGGCTGCAGCCGAGCGAGGACCAGGTGCAGCCCCTGACACTCGGGATGGCGGACGACGACATAATCATCAACAACAGGTCCGACCCCGTGCTCGACAGGGATACGGCCGGGGACATCTCGTTCAGGTTCCACGATTTCGTGATCCCCAACAACTGGGTGTGAGTGTTGAAGTGCGAGGATGAATGTTGTACCCATCATTTGTTCATGTTGTTCCTTTGCTTGTCTCTAATCACGTGTAAATATGTAGAGATCAATCTGAGTGGTTGATCTCAAGTACAGAGCAGATCGTCGTAAGGTCTGCTTCTTCGACAAAGTGACCTTTTACCGACTTCGGAGCACTGTTTAACGTCGGGTTTCCATGTTTTGTGCTGGGTGATAATGTGATGATTGGTGCGCCTTCTCATGTGCTAATTTCCCCTTAAGAGTCAACACCGCTGTAATACCACTGTCACGGGACCAATTCGGGCTCAAACTTTTCACATCCCACCAGCGTCGATACTCAGCCACTCAACACTGATATCGTTGAGGTTGATTGTTCACAAAACCGTAAGAGCAACACAAAGAAACGCGAGTGCAATTGAGAAAATATAACTTGTATTCACACCTATATCACAAGTAAACAAAAAATCCAAACCATAGTAAAACACTTACATGCAATCACCCAAGTATATGCCTCACAATTGCTTACTACTCGCACTCTTCACTCAACTCGTGCCTTCCCTCAAGAAGGCAAAATTGCTCGCTCTCACTCTCTTGGACTCTTTGACTCTATTGTTTCTCTACTCTCCGCTATGTGAGAACAAGACTGGACAACCCTTTATGTAGTGGAGCTTAGCATACGAGATAAGGCAAATTGAGCTCACGGAATCCCTCGATTCTCTCAATCTAACGTGGATCTGTCCGTAGGGCAGTGACTGTCCCCTCTCTCTTCGGGCACTCCTTCGCCTCGTGGGGTCAGTTGCAGTTAAAACAACCCGGGTGCGTACTAGGGTCTTCCTTCCCATTGATGCCCTCGTTCGATTAAAGGTGGAAAATACAATTGACCCTCAACGCAATATCATATATATCATCCACGCAAAGAAGTGAGAGGGGGAGTGTGTAATGGGCCTTCATGCCCAATAAGTAGTAATCAGCCCGAGCCCATCATGCCTTCCATTTTGGGCTCCAGAGGTTTTTCCTACTTGGGGATTTAGGCGGACTGAATTTTGATAGAAGGGAATTAAACGAAGTTCTTTGTATCTCTTTATTTTTTACTTGGCCGTATTCTCTTTGGGCTACTCATGATCTCGCAGAAAAATTAATTTTGGTTAAAGAAAAAGCTTTAAAAGGACATACATATACACACTTTGTTGACCCAGCAGCGAGCAATGGCCTCTCATGAGCTTTACTAATTCGGCCGGAGCCTACAATGAGTCTTCATGCATGTGAGTGTGACCTCTACGTTACGCTACGGTCGACGAGCACCTAACTAGTGACCTGTATGAACATGTATGTATATGTATAGTATGTATATATAGGGACTCTACTCTGTCCTTCTGACAATGACAAAAATAGGCACCAACCAGCCCTCTCGCTAGCCACCAATTTTCCACACCAGGGTTCGGAAAGCTGTTCTAGCTACCAGATCTTGCGAGCATCCTGTGGCGAAAAACCTGAGTGTCGGGTAACATGGGTGAGATATGCATAGGCAAATAAAGGTTTGCATATGTGTGTGTATATATATATATATATCTAGATCTATATGACCTATCAATCCAAGAAAGAGGTGACTTGATGCAGGTAGTATCGGCTTGGATCGAATATACAGTCGCAAGTGTACGTATAGGGTTCTGTGAAATGGAATATCTGCAGGCTTTCGATCGGGTGGGGGGTGAAAGGGAACAAGAAACAAGGGGACAAACTGTGAACACCATACGAGGAAGCCAGACATGTATCACATCTACTTTCACTTGGCTCAAGGAAAGAATTAATATATATATTCATTCACATCACAGGCACTGACCAACCCACTCAATTGAGTCTTACTTGTGTATGCATATAATATATAATATATTATATATATATATGCACAGTATATAATTAACGAAAGGGATGAATCACATTCGTGGTCTCTCTGCACTATGTACACATATGCTTATACACATATTATATATACATGTATATACATGTAATCAATGGAAGATCGGAGCAGAGTGAGACCACCGAAAGGGCTCCATCATTCCCATCAGCTTGACCCATTCTCGACCACTGCAACTCCTCCTCTGAATCCATATATATATATATATATATGCTGTAACATAAGTACGCCCGTACTGATGTATGACATTCTATGGTGATGTTTACCCATCACGGGAAATTTGTAAATTCTCGGTACAACTTTGGGCTCACCACACAGGACATTTTGTCTCCTGCCTAGTCCCTGAGAAGGGCCCGCCCCATGTACAAATTTCACAACCGAGAGATTCGCATCATTACACATTTAATTATTAAGATCAAGATATGCTGAGCTCCATTACTTCGCTAGTAAATTTGTCTGTGCGGTTTACTTATTCTCGTTTTCCTTCTCTTAGGTTGGGAACGCCATTCTTATGGAAGACGTACACGCATGAGTCCATTTGGTGTTCAATCAAGACTCTTGTACAGATATGCAATTATTGGCTGGGGAAAGACTATGTGATGTTGGGATATACGGAGCACATTGTAGGTTAATAACATATTGAAATTGATTATATTTAAAAGTTTAAATTGACAGACAATAATATTGGATCTTATTATGGATTTATAATTTTCTGTTAAGTTATATTCTCTACGGGATATATTCTAAATGTGACATCCAAGACGGTGAACATTTAATTTTTTTTTTCCAGTTATAATATAGACCCTTAATCTAAAATGGTTAAAAAAACTATAAAATTAAATGGGCATGGTAAATTTTCAGTGGTAAAAATTTAACCCAGAAAATCTCCATCCGAAATTAAGTATTGTACGTCGGCAAGAAGCCCATAATCTCTCTATTATTCTGCCCCTCCTTGAGAAGGTCGTTATGACAAGTATTCTTTTTGGGGCTGGCTAGATCTGTCTTATGTTATGGCTAATATTAGACAAAGCGGGTAGTCAGTTCTCGAAAATGACACTATAACAGCTAATCAAGATGATCCAAGAGCAATTATCAGGGAGCAAAAGGGGGAAGAAAAAAAAACTAACGCTTTGCTCGTGCAGATTGTGAAGAACAGTGGAGATCAGATATGGCAGGAGGACTGTTCTAGTGATCTCGAGAGATTTAAATTTGACTGATATACATAATTCGAACGGCCGGTTCCTCCTGAATATTACCCCATTCAAGCTCCTCAACTCGGTGGGTGGGTGTGTGTAGAAATTAGGGGAAATTGAGGGACAGAGCCTTACCTGCTACACGCAAAGGATCATCAACAAATCAAAGGCATAGTATAATGAGGTTTATTCCATTAATAACAATAATGGAATTTGATATATTATCAACGAAAGGGGAAGACGGAATCCAGTGTATGTGTGTGTGTGTATATATATATATATATATATAGCAAATATGTAAGAGCTTTATTGCATGTGAAGGTTGACAAAACAAAAAGCTTTTTGTGTTTTGTGTTATCGAAAGCTTTTATGTCTGTGGGGCCAGCGGTGGTTTCTTCTCTTCTTCTTTGGCTCAGACTTAGTCAGTGGGGAAAAGAAAAGTCCTACCTTGTGAGAAGAAGACGCCTTGATTTTTCAATGCAAAAGCAGGAGTTGTTGCCGGGGGCGGCGGCTGATGGTGGATGTAACACATCCTTCCCTCTGAGAGCAGACCCTGGGCTCGAAGCCTGTGAACCACTCCTCAGCGAGCCAACCCCTCGATCAAATTTGGGGTCCGTGACAGTTCTGAATATCGGTGACTGCAAAGAGGGAAGGTAAGCTCCACTCCATATGTATGCATAGAAAATCATGGTAGTCTCTGATCTGTCGTCCTACCTGTAATTCCACTGGCTTATATATAATCACTATTAATAAAATCTGCACATCTTAGCTTCTGACACTAAATGAAATAAAAAAAAAATTGTGATGCTTTTCTTTAACAGTACTAATTAATTGATTCCAACTGTTCTCAGATCAAGAAACCCTTTTGACCTTAAAACGCACTGCCAAATGGTCCCAACTTCTCTCCCTTCAGGACTAATCTCTACCCAGGAAGAAGATAGCGCAAGCAGATATGGTCAAAGTTCATGAACAACCGAGCATCGGAACTGTAATTTTGGCTCCCCTACATGCCATGCTACAAATTTTTCGCGTCATCTTGGCGTATGCGAATCAAGTATTTGAATACTACGCATCGGTCGGTCGACAATGCGTATGTTGGGGGTTAGTGAAGTACATACACTTGGACGAACATCACACACACACACACACACCATTACACAGTACTTGATATCGAGATTGATGAACCACCAAAGAGTTTATCGCATGAGAATGCGCAAGTATATGCCGTCGATCAAATTTGAATTAATTCATGATCATCATAGAGCTGGGGGTGGCCCTCACCCGAGCTTGATTGGAGACATTTTAGCTGTGTTGTTGCTGTCAATTATATACCTTGTCATGCATTGCATGTCTTGACAGTGCAGGGAGGCCCGAATTTGGTTGTCTTTAGAATATTTTAATTAATTTCAATAAATAATTATGAAGAATATATGTATATAATAACATTCATTTGTTCATTGAAGTCCATGACACATAATGATCCAAGTACATTATTGCACGTTCGTGTGTGTATTTAATTGCGCTTCTGGAATTAGGTTTCCCTCTTTTGTGCGCTTGCAAGAGAATGGATCGGACGTACAATAATGAGGACATGGACCATTGTGATGGCAATAAGTGGCTTAGGCGTTGCATAATTGTGGGGGCGGGATAACGAGTGAGATGGGATTAAAACGGCTAAGACTCGACCACCAGTTGCAGAAACAAGCAGGCCAGGGGTGCCGGACTACCTGGTTCGATCGTTGGCCCGAAGCAAGAGCCGGGATGGCATGGAATTTTTTCTTACCGTGGTGGAGGGGGGGGGGGATCGATTTCACGCGTCACTCTTTGTGCTCGATCTTAAATGTGCTCATTGTGGAACACCCAGGTGATGGTGGGCTCATACATAGCAAAGGAACAAGAAATATGGACTGTATTGACAGCAACACCACCACTACCTCCACCTCTTGTTTATGGGTATGGGCTGTAATGGGGGAAGCCAGAGAACAGTATGGTGAATCTATCTCCTCTCGTTCCCGACTTCGACTTCCGGTTATTACCATTGAGATGATTCAATAACAACATAATTTTCTAAGGATTTATCAGTGGACACACCAACACAGAGACATGTCTCTTTCAATTCTTCCCTTATGTCACATGCCCTTACAATTCCTTCACTGACACAACGAAACAAAACAAAACAAAGCCTCTTGAGATTCACAATTCCTCTCTCTCTCTCTCTCTCTCTCTCTCTCTCTGTCATCTTCTTCCTCTTTTTATTTCCCCCTCTGCTTCTGTCTCTCTAAATTCTCTGGCTGTCCAAGATTCTTCCAGTGTATGAAACTGCCCCACTTGAGAAGCATATCCAGGCACTGGATTCCCATTTGTTGATCAATCTCCTCCACTCCCTTTCTCGGAGCTCTTTCCTATATCTGCTGAGCTGAGCCAGGCTCCTTTCTGTAGTCTCTGGTGTTGTGTTCCGTGCGCTGCTAATGGCGGCTGCATTCTCTCGTGTCTTTCGAGACCATGCCAGCTCAGATAATGGCAACCCGGAAGTTAGCCGGCAAGAGATACAGGCTGCCATCTCCAAGGCGGTGGAGCTCCGAGCTCTGCACGCTGCTCTGATGCACGGGAACCCGAACACGAACACGGACACGAACACGAGCACGAACAGCCCTTCTGCTAATGTCAGGTTCCCTACAGCAGCTGCAACAGCTTCCTTGTCTTCCCCTGTTCCTCACCACGCCTCCAACTTCTCTGCCCAGGACTACCCCGTCTTCACGCCTGTGAGTTTCTCTCTTTGAACCTTCCGTCGATTTCCCAACTACTTTCTTGTTGGGTTTTGCAGTTCACGGATTATTTTCGACCGTATCTCCGTCAAATGCGTATTCTTGCATATGCATATGCCGCACGGCAGTCTTGATTAGGCTTCTGCCTTCTTCATTTGCTGCTATTTGTGTTCATTCTGCCGGAATGGTTCATTGGATAGCCAGCACTCGTTGTTATTGCATTAATGTAGTTTCCAGGCCAGAAAAACACAAAGATTGGCTCATCCATTTGAGTTAGCAAGAGGGGAAAATAACCAGGAATTCATTCACCAAGTGATGCAGGTTTTGTCGACCTTTATTTTAGAACTGAAACTTCAATACCACGGGAGAAAGAATTCTTGTGTTTGATTTTCGTCAATGAGCCTCTCATGCTTATTTATTCTGCTCTTCCTCCCGCGCCCTTCGTAGAAAAAAGAGAGAACTTTCATAGCTTTCTTTCTGGTATTAGGTATTTCCTGGTCAAAAGTGTGTACTTGATAGGGTTTGGCCCCATTTTGCTGTTGAAGTCTGATTTATTTGTCCTCCAATACAGTCCCCCCTTTTCAGCTGTTACCGCCGATAGATCTATTCATTTTTTTACTGAAATGAAATCTATTTGTTGAAATGACAAAAGTTGAGCAAGGCAAGAACATGCTTCTTGATCAATGCAGTCAAATGAACAGCACCCGAGTATCTGACATTCTGATTCTTGACAGAGTTACGAAGACGACACACTTCCGGGGTATCATCATCAAGCAGTGTCAAGGGATCGAGCGTTATCAGGGAGCTGGGATGAGTATGGGCTAACAGGGTTGGAAAATCTCGATGAGACAACTCTGTCGGACTACAAGAGGGAGAACTTGTCGGCGAGAAAAGGACTGCCCTCTAATTTGGTCAGCTTAGAGTCCCATATTTGTCCCGCTGAGGATCAAAAGTCCGTCACCGGTTCCTGTACTAACAACATCTCCGTGCTCCAAACCTCTCCCAGAGCCGAATTTTACAAGCCCAGCAGGAGAAACAGTATGGGGGACTTCAAGTCAGTATCCTCCTGCAATCAGTGCAAGCCGGCGATTATTTCTGCCCGATCAGAAACTGCCAGCAGGAACAGCAGGAACTCTAACATCGTTGTTCCCTTGATGAGTTCTCACTCATCGGTGCAGTCATCACAAACTAAGAGCCGTGGGATCTTTCTGACGCGAATCTTTCCTCGGCTGAAGAAGAAGCACAAGAATGAATCCTCCCCAAATAGGACCGAGTCAGAGGAAGTGTCCCAGATCTTCAAGGACATGGGGGTAATGTCGGTGGAGGCACTCAAGAAGGAGCTGATTGAGGCGTATGAGCATCGAGACGTGGCACTGATGGAGGTTGCGGAGATGAGATCTTCCTTGGATGAGCTGAGACAGAAGCTCGAGTACCTTGAAACATACTGCGAAGGGCTTAAGCAAGCTCTGAGGCAACAAGCAACACAGGCAAAAGATTTGCAGAATCTTGAGAAACCAGGGATTTTCCTGCCAAAAGGGAAGCCGTCCAATGGCGGCGAGGAGAGCTCGATGCCCGTGAGTGAGGAAGTAATGGCAGAAGGATTCTTGCAAATAGTGTCGGAAGCCAGACTATCGGTCAAACAGTTCTGCAAGACCCTTCTTCGTCAGATTGAAGAAGCCGATGGCACATCAATGGAGTATCTGAACTCGCTGCTTCAGCCCTATAAACTCTCGTTGAACTCGCGATATTCCAAGGCAGTTCTCTACCACCTCGAAGCAATCATAAACCAAACGCTCTACCTAGACTTTGAGAACTGCGTCTTCCAGAAGAATGGTTCTGCGAAGATCCTGGACCCCCAACGAGACCGACAAGCCCAGTTCGCATCATTCGTCGCTCTCCGGAACCTGAGCTGGAATGAAGTCCTAAGGAAGGGGACAAAGTACTACAGCGAAGAGTTCAGCAAATTCTGTGACCAGAAGATGAGCGGCATCATCACAACCTTGAATTGGACTCAGCTGTGGCCAGAGCATCTTCTTCAGGCATTCTTTGTGGCAGCAAAATGCATCTGGCTGCTTCATCTGCTCGCCTTCTCATTTAGCTCCCCGGTCGGGATCCTGAGGGTCGAGGAAAACAGAGCCTTCGACTCACACTATATGGAGGATATGCTCGTAGATAGGCAGAGATCCAACGGCACGAGTAGGGTTAAGGTCATGGTGATGCCCGGGTTCTATGTTCAGGAGAGGGTCCTGAGGTGCAAAGTTCTGTGCAGGTACAAGAAGGTGGCTTGAATGAGTTCTAGAAACCCCGTTTGACTTTTCTTCAAGAGATCTCTGTAAGTTTATTAGCAGTGGATTGAGAATAAAATGGTAGGAATGTGTTTCTTTCAGTAAACTTCGCTTTCATTCAACGAATGTCATGTGCTCCGTCCAGGCGAGTTAGTGGAGGCTGATGAAGTTGACGATGATCGCGTTGCACTTAGCTCTGGAAACTACCAACTTAGAAGAAGAGGTCATGGGGGTTCGGTTCCTACTCGTGCTCCTTGCTTCCCTTACCGCACCCCACTCCATCCCCTTCCCTGGACTGGGAAGGAACCTGTGAATGCTGAGGGCTAAGCTCGGTCCATCGACAAGTACTGGACCTCCTCCTCCTGGGGCTAGCTGACTGTGCTTCTCAATGTTTCTCCTGATTCGCATCGAACATCATTGGCATCCCAACCACTAAAATAATAGCCGAGTCGGGCTATGAGCACGATCTTACCGTTTGTGACTGTAGGCCAGTGGCTCTTTGGCCAGCAATCTCATAGTGAAGTTAGGGCCTCGTGAAATTCATCTATTGAGTACAAAAGACCTATAATCTGCAGAACCAATACTCATAAATCAGTTAGCTGTTCCTCATCAGACCCAGTTTGTCTTTAAAAAGGGCCGTTAAACATGCCCATACTAACGAATAAAGCGATGCCATCAAGAACCAGTGACCAAGCATCAGATTCCATATCATTTTCATAATCTCATGGAAGATAGAAGGCGACACTTTTCTCAAGTCGTGTTAGAAGCATCTCTAATATTCACCAGAACTACATGGACCATTCTCAGACTCTACTGCAGAGAAGCATATTGTAACACCCAGAGGAAGAAAAATAACCTGGCTGCCATTAAAGAGATCCTACAGCATAAAATTGGGGCGGAGGTTCTACATTATCCAAAGAGTCGCATGCCAAACGGGTGATATCATATAATTGGGTACCAAGAAAGGATATACACATACATGGGAATACTGACCGACATGAAGTACTGAAGAGCCCCGTAAAAATCATTTGACAAGGAATCTATATAAACTATTCTGTAGGATTTCTCAAGCAATCCATGCCGTAAGAATGATGGGGGACACTGAGGTAGAATACCCATGTCACGAGTCGGTTGAATCTTCAGAGTTGGTCCACCAAAAGCTGACTGAGAAGCTTGTCGTCAGAGATCGCACATAGTGCCACCATTTTGGTGGGATGTAAAGCATCTCACCAGCCTCTAGAATACAGTCCATGAATTCCAAGTCCACTATATTAGGAAACTCCTTCTCGTCTATGTTGTCCAAATCAACCTATAGACAGAAAGGAGAGATGAGTGATGTCCTGTCTAAACAAAAAGAGCAGATCAAAAGCATAAGACAAGAGTATCTCCCCTTTCCAAACTTCAATACGAAAATCCAAGACATTATCCAGAGTGAATATAGGAGGTTCAAACACGACCAGAAGAATCTGGTTTAAAAAAAACGAAGAAGGATATTGCATACATTTTCTGTAGCCAACCAAACTGTCCATTTCTTTGCCATAGATATATATATATATAGTTAAACAGATGTATATTTAGCTCCAGTTATTTCAAGATTAACAAGAAGATAGCACTATAGCTACCTGACTGGAATTGCAAAGCATTGTTTCTCTGTGTGGGTAGAGTTCCTCTGACAGGGAGGAAGAGTAAAGCCTTATGTACTTTTTGCCAACTACCTGGACAGAGCACCACAAAAGGATGGTCATACGAAATTTAGCCAACATGATGGATGATATAAAATCTAGTTGTCTTTCATAATGTAATAACAGATTATGCTAAGCATTGGCTAAAAGGAGCAGTGTCAGAATCTTTTGCAATATTTGCATGATTAAGGTTTTAAAAGCAAACAGGAATTGGAAAAAGAACCATATTGACATGCTAAACTCTTGTAGTGAAGTAGGTGCATTTACATTAAACCTTCAACAGGTACAGACACTCGTTATTGATATAAGAACAGGATCCAAGTTTTCTTCCTGGTCAAAAGAATTACACAAATAAAGAAGCATATAACACCTGAGCAAGTATGTTATGGTGTGGGTCATGGTGCAATGGTGTCACTGTGCCAGATGGACCGAACCAAGCATTAAGAGACCTTAGCTCTCCACCCCCAGCGAAGCAATAGTCGGGAACAAGGATATCCTTTCGTAGCTCACTTATCTAAGATCCAGGTTGTCAGAGTCATAAGTGTAAGAATCTGGTAGGCAACCATAAAATGCTTGTGTACAGGAAAATAGATTAAATGTAATGGTCCAAAGAATGGAGACAGACCATTTTGCTGAATACCTGATCAAACAACGGATGCTGTGCAAGATATGTGAGGACAGCAGGACAGTCATTAATCTGCATTCGCTCAAGAAACTGGGAAAATGGGATTAGATCTTGCTTCCAATCACTGCATAAATAATTCTTTCCAACCTGGAGAGCATGAAAGCTTTACCAGATTTCAGTTATGGAGGACTGATTGGATAATAAAAAATATAAATATTGTGCATAAATAAGGTAATACGTATGCTCTTAAGTATGGCCAGAGATTCAAATATGACCATTATCAAATTTTGGTCATAAGTTACAAGAGGAAAGATTAACCACCTCAACTGGAACCGTGCGGTCACCAGCAACACTCTCGAGGTAATCCAGGTCATTCCACTTTGCTCTAGCTGGCCAGTGAGACATGCAATCAGTGATTATGACCGGGGAACCCGATAGGAAATGTTCACGAAGAAATCCCTCCAAAGATAAAGCGGACCTCTTCACTACAGTCTTTGTAGACAGAGAATTTAGAGGCAAAATTCGGAGCACCTACAAGTTGAGCAACACATGTACTTAAAACAGTGAAATTCATGTTTTCTAGCAGGTAGATAAGGATCATACCAAGCATCTTCAAGTCGTAGCAAACAACGAGAAGAGTCAACTTCATGCTAATCGCAAGGATAGACAACGGGATCACATAGCAGCAAACAAAGTTGAGAACTTTTTTCCAGGAAGCATTAGTCCGGCTGGATTTGAGCTAATCTTTTCATCAGACAAGAGAATCCTTTTATTGTACATAGTGCTAGCATTTCGGAAGCTATGATTTTGTCTTTTTCCCTCCCTCTTTTCACCTGGATAATGTAAATTGAGAAAAAAGCAGACGGACATCACCTCCGCCATATCTATCTCCTCCTCAATCAGCCTCTTACCGACACCGTCGGCCCCTCCTTTTGAAACACTAGCCTCCCTCGCCTTCTTAGTAATCTTCTCCACGGCAGACTCCAAATCCTTCTTCAACAGCGTCCCTCCCATGATAAGCCCCAGGTCCAGATCCCTCAGCGCCTCCTTGAATTCACCGTCCCGGTAGTGAAACCTCGCCACGCGGAGGCACGCCATGGAGTACGCGTCACGCCAGACGGGCAGCACAGAGTGCCAGGGCCCGGAGTGAAGCTGCTCCCACGCCATTTCGCGCGACACCTCCGCCGCCCGCGGGTCGCCGGCTGCCTGCGCCGACGTGGAAGCGAAGGCGTATCCACCATGGGCAGCGATGTCCCGGAGGAGGTCACCGGATTCCTTGTCCAAGGTCGGTGTCTCGAGGTGGTCTCCAGAATAGTCTGACATCGGCGTCCTAGCAACGGGGACGGCGGCGGCGGCGGGAGGAGGTGTAAGAGAATCGTAAACTCAGAGAGAGAGAGAGAGAGAGAGAGAGAGAGAGAGAGAGAGGGAGCGCGTGTCGAAAGAGGCGGGAGCTGAGGTGGGAAGAAAAAGGGCAAAAAGGAAAGTGGGAAGACGTGCCACGACGGACGCCCATTAAATATCATAAATATCAACATCGATTCTTTCTTCCTCCTTTTCCCTAAGATATTTTCGAATTACCAAGTCGGTCGGGTGGATTCGTGTGGCTCGATGTCACGATTCCCATTTTATGAATAGGAAAAATATTGAAAATTATTATTTTTTAATGGATCAATATTTTAAACTTGAATTATTCAATTCAGATGAACTCGAAAAAATATATACACATATTTTTACTCCATTTACATATCTTTCTAAACGGGTGATATAAAATACCTAAAAAATTTGTTGAATCCCGACCGATCTATCTTCGAGTAGGCTGGTCGTTGGACACTTGCCGGGTGGTGGCGGCAACCGCAAATGACAAAAGCAATGATTGTGATGTGAATGCCTCATTATATCATATTTGTGATCGCACAGTCCAGAGGCAATTCGCGTTGAAATGTCGAAATTATTCAGAGATGCCTTCAAGCTTTGTACCAATGGCAATGCACGTATGGTACCTAATGGCAGGATCGGAAAAACCGAAACCCGACCCATATATATCAATAATATCATCGTATGCTTATGTGTGTGTGTGTGTGTGTTTTTTTTTTTTACTACTATGGCGTATAGGTAACATGAGAAGTTACCGGCTCGTCGTTGATCTTGCAGCTGTTCTATCTCGACCTCACTATCTCGCCTTTCATGGCGAGGGAGAGAGAGATCGCAGAGGCTCCCACCGGTCTCCACGGTCACGGCCATTGCCCGGCTCCCTATGAAGCCCCCCCTCCCTAACCATGACTTTCCCGTACTTCCCCCACGCACAAATATGATATAATGAGCCCGAACAGCAAGGCTTCCTTCCCCACGCACCCACCTGCCTCGATCTCGACCATCTTGGGGTTGAGTGCCGCTCCCATGTAGGCCTGATGCTCGAGCTCAATGCGTGATCCCATGAGCTTCATCCATCCACAGGAGGAACCAGTGGGATCCGCAGGTGGCCTCCACGAAGTAGTCCCCGGCGAGAGTCCTGAAAGCCTGCCATATTGTGTCCATGAGGACCCCTCGGCTCCACATGAACACGCTCTCGCCTTCCTTCTTCTTCCCTACGAGGACCCATTTGGCAACAGCGCAGGCTAGTGCCACCAGGATCCCCGAAGAGACCCAAAATAAGGGGAGGAGCCACCACTGCAGGCTTGTATTCGTGGCAGTCCTGTACCGTAAAACTGCCTTCAGCGGACCACAGACTCTCAGCCCTAGGAGGAAGTGTGGGAAAATTGTTTGCAGCAATGGTTGGATGAGTAATGGCCACGTAGTCTGGCACCAGGTTCTCGCGAGGGTCACCCTCTCGTCATCCTTCCTCTCAAGCGCAGCAGCCATTGGACAGTCCGAGAGATCGACTTTAACATCAGACTGTTCCGAGAAAACCCCCCAGGCCTTGGGAAGAGGCTCACCATTCCGAAAATGCTGACATATCTCATAAACCAGTGAACGACCGTGATCAATCGAGGCACTCTGCGAGCTCGGTGTGGCCCGGATCACATCCACCTCATGACACCGAAGGAATGGGTTAAATTCCAGACTTTCAGAGTCTTCTTTGGTGAGAGTCTGGTTGATGCCAATCTCCCCAATGTCTATATAAGGAAACTGCTGATCATCCCATGGCTTGGTGCAATTGAGGGCAACACCCCTAGCAGATTCATCCTCTGGGATTGGACGGACTTGGATTTGAAAGATGTAGCGAACCCTGCTTGGCGATTCCACACGGGTCTTGAAATCCTTCTCAAGGAACAGCGGGGGCTGATCATCGTTCTCATCCCTCGGGATAGCACCTGTTTCTGGTGGAAGGATTCCCACAGGTTCAACCTTTCCTGTATCTTCATCGATTGTCTCATCATAGGGCCTCAGCTTGAACTTCACATAGACCTCCTTCCCACCTTTAAACCGAGGCAACCTGCAGAAGTTAGAGTAATAGTGCAGCTTAGCATATGATTCAGCCCTTCGCAGTGAGTCCCACACTACATCATGGATGTGCGGCACCCGCTTTACATGCTCCTCCCTGGCAGCAAGCCCACACACAAGCCATGTCGCAAAATCTGAGAGTGTGCGAGCATAAAAGGCTTTGCCCGTCTTGAGGGTCAGATCAAGAAGCGGAGATCCGCTTGCTTCTGAGAGTAATCTCACCGCTGCTCCACGAGCATCAATCCTAGCATCATCGTCAGTGCTCAAACTGTTGCTATGCCTAATTACCACAGGGTATCTCTTTCCCGGACTAAAAATACTGTGATCAAGCAAGCCCTTGATATCATCATAGATCTTCAAGTATCCCTTCCCGCCAACACCAATCCGGTGGAAGTATCTAGACTTGACCTTGAGAGTTGTGGCAGCAAGATTGGCAGACAAATTCCCAACGATCTTCTTGTACTTTGCATCCATCTCTTCTATCCTTTCATCCAAAGCATGCATTGTGTTCTTGATCATGACAGGATTCTGAGACCCAATGTAGACTCCACCCTTTTGAAGGACTGAGTGCATTGGTGTGACTGAAAGCACCCCAAGAATCACATACTTTTCAATCACAGAACCAGGAAGGACAATGCTTTGGCTCCCGATGACTGAATTATCCTTCACAGAAATTCTGTTCCTGATGTATCCGGCACTGGAGTAGAATCCTGGGATCAACCTGCTGAAGTCGCCCAGGTGGATTCCATCACCAAGCGAGATCATCCGCAGCTCCATGACAGGGTTAATGGCTCTAATCAAACAGTGCTTGCCAACTTTTTCCCCTGGTAGGTGTAAGTATATGTGAAAGGCCTCGGTTCCAGAGAGGAGTTTGGTGAATCTGAGGTGGCATGCTACAGAGATCTGGTGGGAAAGCCAAATTTTGAGGTGGGACTGGCTTTGACATTTTTGTCCACCAAGCAAACGGGTTAGGATGCTTGTGAACAGGATTAGGACCAAGCCGTGGGCAAAGTAAGAGATGGCCAGAACGATGGCAAAGAAGACTGGGTCTGGAAGGAGAATGGTGAAGATGGTGGCGTAGGTTATAACTGTGAAAGGAATCCAATGCAATTATGCTGAGACGCATAGAAAAGTCAAGTGTTGAAGGGAGGGAGGCTGCTGCAAGAGCCAAAGGTATAGGAAATAGACGGTAGCAGCAGATAGTAAACTGAGGAACCCAATGGCATAGATGCCAATGACGTGGTACATGGCCTCGTTTTGAGCATTTACTACTACGACACCCTGAGTCAAGACAAAAGATCATTATATCAGTCTCTACATTTTAGAGTCATGTCTGCGTCATAAGAAAAAGTGAATGTGTGGAAGGATAACTTACCTTTTGAGGATTACTCGTTCTGGTAGACCTAAGTACAAGCTGACCATCTTCAACATTTTGAAGGGCTGGTATATTGGCATCCTTTCCTACAATGCTTCCCTTCTGAATCACAGCATATGGCCCCACCGTAGCATTTGCACTGATTCTAATTGGGTGGAATCGCAACACACCATTGTTAACCCGGTGACCCTGAAGTAGAGCACCCTCAGCAATCACAGCTCCATCTCCAATTGAGACAAGCAAAGGGCCAGTTATATCCACTGTGTCAAGCAAAACAGATGATCCAACTTTTGCTCCTAGCATCTCAAACCAGTAGTTGAGGAAAACTGTTCCTCTGAGATGCACAATGAGAACTCTTGAAGACACCTCCTGGGCTTTGTAGAGCGCCCACCACTTGACAAAGTTGATGGACCAGGTTGAGACTTCAGGAGTTAACGCATAATTTGGTTTCAAGAAAGGGTTCCCAAGGAATGCAATTGAAACGCTTGTCAAAATCATGAATGTTACCCAAGAAAAAGGAGCTAGCAGCAGTGGCATCATGTAAGAAACACAGGGGAACCCATATATGTTGATGCTTTAAGGATCGAGATTGAACTTGAAAAGCTTGAAACTGACAAGTAAGCAGGGAAGACGAGAATCATGGAAATATAAAAAAGAGCAAGAAGTTGGAAGCACCAGATACACAGTCGGTGGAACCGTGAGGCTTCAATTGCGTCGGAAAAGAAAATATCTGGTTCGGGAAGGTTTGTTGAATCGGTTGTTTGTTAGGGTTGAGATTTCATTAGGAGGTTCTCTGAGAAGCTTGCAAGTTCGGCGATACATGTGGCAGTGAAGATATCAACGGCTCCGACCAGGACACCAAAAAAACTCTCACCACTCCAATTGAGTCAATGCCATATGAAGTGAGGCTTTCAGTAGGACAAATATTCTTGACAGGAATTCCTGTCTGATCACTCACTAGCCCTTTGAGAAACTCCATGATCTCACTATTGCCTAATCCGGGGCTTGTGGGCGGTAAAGAACTTTTAGTCAGCTCCCGCCGAGGAGTACTCCCTGCCCGACAGGTTCCTGTGGTGAAGGACCACATCAATGATCTCCTCAGGACAATTGGGTCTGGGACTACATTCAGGGTCCCATCAATGAACTGCTTGAGGCATTCAAACCTCTTGATCTTCCCGGAAGTTGTTTTACTGATTGTTCGAGGTCTGACCAGCTTTACTCAAGCAATGGCCACCCCATGTTCCTCAGCCACACGGGCCTCAATCTGTTTAATGACATTTCTGTCAACAGGTTTCCCTTCTCTAACCTCTGCGATTATGACGGGCCCTACTTGGTCAGACATGTCAGGAAGAGAAATTCCTTTAGAGGAGAGAACATCATCAGGGACTCCGACGACAGCGCAGCAACCTGGGCGCAAGTGCTCTGATGTGCTCTCCACTGTTTTTTCAACATCTGCAGAGTATATGTTCCTTCCTGCTACAATTATAAGGTCCTTGATTCGTCCAGTGATGAACAACTTCCCATGGATTATTCAACGCAAGTCTCCAGTTCTCGCGTACTTTCTTCCACTAATATTTGGAAGCCCATTCCTGAAAGTTTCATGGCTGAGTTCATCTTGGCCCCAGTACCCAATTCCTGCACTAGGACTGAAAATCCAAATCTCTCCTTCTTTCCCTTCTTCTACCTCTACAAATTTATCAGGATGAACTATTCTGATATCCACATCCTCATCATCCGGAACAACATACCCGCAACAAACTCTTTCTTGCCAGTCCACCAGGATTGACTCCCCCTTGCCATATGCACAACTCACAAAGACGCCATTTTCAGCAAGGCCATAACCTGGAGCCACCACTTCCTCAGAAAGGCCGAATGGTTCAGTGAGTTCAATAAACCTTTTTAGTGTCTTCTGCCTAACGGGTTCGGCAGCATCCATGAAAAAAATCAAGGTTGAAAGGTCATAGTTCTGGGTCTTGACCTTGTCCATCTCAAGCCTTTGAATTACGAGCTCAAATGCAAAGTTGGGGCCTGCACTATGTGTGGCCCTATACTTGCTCAGCATCTGAAGCCACATAAGTGGGTTACTGATGAATGTCATGGGTGAGAATAAGATGGCTGAACCACCACTGACAAGGGCTGTGAAGACACCTCCAATCAGCCCCATGTCATGGTATTGAGCAAGCCAACTCACTAGCACAGTTTTTGAAGTGCTCTGATACCTCCTCCGCATCAGTTTCACATTATGAATGAGCCCTCCACGAGATATCATTACAACTTTAGCATCACCTGTTGAGCCTGAAGTGAACTGCAGAAAACATAGATCACTCGGCTGAGGTTCAGAGAGATCGAATGCATTGTGCTGAGCCACACCTTTCAAGTTCTTAACCCAAGAATCCGTGTGCAACCATGGGAGATCAGGCCAGCGAGCAGGATTTGGATCCTTTTTCCCAGGAAAAGAGATCATGCTCTTCAATGCACTTGCCCAAACTGCAGCATGGTAGCCCACGGTTGACAAGATAGCCACCGCATTGCAGACTTTCGCAATGTTTTCTATCTTCATCAGAGCCTGTCCACCCCTCTGCAATGGATCAGGAGGAAGAACCGGGACCATTTTAACTTTGGCCCGTAAGCATCCGAAGAAGGCATCAACAAAGTCCAAGCCAGGGAGGTGGACAAGTAAAACCCGATCACCGCTGTTGATTGAAGGCTTTTAGCTAGTCATGAGTTTATGGGCAATGCAAGCTGTGTTGGCTTCTAGTTCTCCATAAGTCCTTCGAGCCACCACTGCACCATCATCATTGATCCATGAATAAAGTGTCTTGTTCCCTGTGACTTTATGATTTCCCCAGTGATTTAGATATCCATTGAGCATAGAGAGATCAGGGAACTCAATTCCCAGAGATTCACCCAATGTTCTGGGATGCTTCTTGTCTCGATTCACTCTCAAGGGAAACAAACTCTGCAGAATAAGATGAAATATACTAAATAGGTTGTCAGGACTACAAAGTGAGAAACAAATAATCCCAGAACTAAATTGTAAAGATAAACATGTGATGCTTAATAATTTAGTTCCAAGAAAGGAAGAGAGCAAATATCTCAGGTGCATATACAAAAGAACCAACTTACCTTCACATAAGGAAATGGGGGTGTAGGATTGCTAGTTGCAAAGTGTTTGCAGATCAAAGCCATTGAATAAGATTAATTTCTCTCAGTGAGCTCAAACGTCATCAGACCTACATAATACATGTTCCTAAGGCCTTGGAGTTCGGATTCCAGTCTCTCGTAAAACCCATTCTTCATGTCTGTGACAGAATTCAGTTAACTCTATTCAAACTCCGAATAACAAAACCAATGTTGTATATATTATCAATAATATTGAGAATACCTTCGGGCCCAACATGAGGAAAGTATGTAAACTGCCTCTGTAGGATTACCTTCTCAATTATTCCTCCCATGGAATTAACTGTTTGGACGGCAAGATCAGTTATAGTGGGTCCTATAACGTCTACTGAATTTCCATAAGACCAGAAAAGGAAGATATCAGTGTCCTCGGGGAATCTCTGCATAGCAACAGGGTTCCCAATTGTTGCAGGGTCATCCATGTATTCACCAAAGTAGTAAAAAACCCACAGGAATTTGTTTGAACCCCTTGATCTTCAGGACAGTCATGTAGTAATCAATCACAACCACTTCGTTTAAAAGCTCCTTTTCGAGCTCATTGATATCCAATACCTCCCTCTCAGGTTCTGCAGTAACGAAAATTTTTTTCTATCAGTCAAATTCAAGCAAAATAAGGCAATCACATGACACAGACAAAAAAAAAAAAATTGACAAACCTCTAGAAATTGAGGTTGGCGATCGATAAGCTTTCACATTCTTGAAGGGAAATGAGCCTGAGATGATTATCTTATCAAACTCCATGCATTCTACTTCACCTCCATTGATATGCTTGGCATCAATATTAACAATTGAGGAATCACTCCTGACTGATAGTACTTCAGTGTTGGTAAGAACTTTTATCGGAAGTGAATTACAGATCCTCTCCCAGAGACTTACTTGCACATCCACCTTTAAATCGTCAAACTCATGAATGTATGCATAGGGCATGTCCTGTACAAACCATATCCGGAGGCAGTGTAACCATATTGCACTGATTTTGGGATTGATTTAAACCCATGGGCCTCAAGATATCTGGGGGTGAAGTCCCAAGCAAGTTCACTCACAACATGCACACCAATACAATTTGAATCCATGGCTTTATCCTATACAAAGCATGAAAGAATGATAAACTTTAAACAGCCAATTTTGCTGAAAGTTAAAATTATGCCACAAAATGGAAACAGAAAGCACAAAAGTAAACAGAAATGAGGTTACTAGGACTTGGAACCAGAACCTGTACTCAAGTAACCATGTAAATAGCCGGTGCTCCCAAAGTCATAAATATGTTGGAATTGCACTAATGAAGTTAAAATACATCTATTTTACCCCTCCAATTAGATGAAAATTTTACTTGTAGTTCTAAAGTCAGTGAAACCAAAGACACGTAATCGTCTGCAACTTCATTGTCCCAGTGAGCCCCCGTAGAGCTATCAATAAGAGCAAGCTTGTGAGAGTCCATTTCTTCCAGTTCAGCTCCAACTTCCCTTGCCAAATGGAAAATCACTGGAGCACTGTTAGCAGCAAGAACTTGTCCTCCCAAATCATAGATCCTTCCCATTCGATGTGAATTCAAATAATTTAAATCAAGAATAGAAAATATATTAGAAGAAAAGGAAAAAAATAGATCAATGAGGAGGAAAAGTTACTATCTCCTTCTGTACCTTCAATTTCAACCGACTCACACATGCCTCCAACGGAATGGTACTTCTCAAAGACCGTAATATTCGTGTACCCGAGCCTGGCTAGTGCATAGGCAGCTGATATCCCACTGGGTCCTGCTCCAACTATCCCTATCCTCGTGTTCAGTGGCAAGGATGGATGCAACTTAGAGAACGGTCCATCTTTTTCACAATCTTTAGATCCCAATTGTAATTGCCTGCAGATAGGCAAGCTCGCAAAAGAAGTTTAAATAAGACGAGATGGTTCCTGTAACTGATTCAAGGTCCAAGGACAAACAGAGAGTGATAAACCAGTAAGATTACCCAAAATCTTATGTGCATTCTTCTCCAACTCAGAATGAACATTTACAATGAAGGAAACAAATTCATTTGCGACAAAATAGTTACATTCAAAACAGAGCTCCCAACCATTTCGCAGAGGCTGACATGAGAGTAAGTTACCTCAGCATATTTTTCACTGCTGAGAAAGTCGGATGTAAAAACCCCATACACAGAGCTGTCAAACTCGTAGATAAAAACAAAGCGTAACCAAAATGTAGATCTGCTCTACTAAATCTCTTTGTATTTATCTAAATCAATTGACAGCCAAAATAAGACTGTCAATATAAAGGGAAAATATTTCCCTTGAATATTTAATCATTTCATTCTAGATCGAATATCTTATCAACACTTCAGCAGCCTACAGATGAACTGCCTCCCAGAAAAACAGAGTTCCTAGTACCATTGAAATGCGGGAGACAAGACAGTGTTGAGGAGGAGAGCTAGAAGGCCCATACAGGTTTTTAGTTTTTTTATCAGCTAATAGAGGAAAAGACAGCTTGAGGAGGCAGCAGACGTAAAACAAGGCTATACATCTTGATCCCAAACTGACTTTACCAGGCAAAGAGTAATTTACTCTATCCTTTTACAACATTCGGTTCTACTGCTGTAATCTCAAGAACTGGAGAATCTGCTTATTCGGTTTAGGCAGATGAGAGGGGACCGCATAATCGTCTAAGAGTAAGAAGACTTGAAAATCTACTCAAGGAACCGCCTACTAGATGTCATTGCATGGGAGACAGAAATAACTGAGAGGAGACATCAGTAATACCTGTGAATTGATTTGGTGAGAGCTATATAACTAGTTACAACAGATACTATGAGAGAATGCTCAACAGCTGAAGATGATCAACCAGTGAGACGGCAATGGAACGAGGTCTCAAAGATGCAACCGGCAGAGGACCTTCCAACATGCGTAGTCCCTGACCCGTGAAAGATGCAAATAGCATTATCACTGAGACGAAGAATCTATAAGCACTGCATCCCATTTATACATACTACCCAACTGCACTCCTTGCCCTTTCGTGCAGAAATGAAGGATCCACGTAAAATTAATAAACAGTACCTCGACAGGATCCACAAGCTGTGCATGTGACGTTGGTTGGTGGCTCTTCAAAACAGGAGAATCTTAGGAGCCTAAACTAAGCCCGATTGGGCGTCAAAAATTAACACCAAGTGGTGCGACAATGAAAAGTGAAGAGGAAGAGTGGAGAGTGGCCGTTCTCCCACCAAGAGAGAGAGAGAGAGAGAGATGGGCTGCTGAGCTCATCATTTCTTCCTTCCATCGAGTTTAAGCTGGTGAGATAGATGCTTCCTGAGTCCAAACAGTAAACGACAAACACCAGACTTTCAACCTAGTAATCAACTCTGCCGCTTCGGTTCCTCCGAGAATCCCCTTTCAGGATTTTTAAGATATTCCCCACATCGAAAACATCCCCCATACCATCGTATGCCCGTCTCGTTTCCAACAGGCCGTAATAGAAAATTCCTACCTTTGCCTCTCTCAACTAATTAAACTTCACTCCATTTAAAAATTTTATGGCCATTCAACGAATCAACGGCTACACCAACGTTAATGTACTGTCCACCTGTAACATAGACAACGGAGACAGGTGGTAAAGACAACAAGAGAGGAAGCGAGGGGCAGGAGAAAGATAGGAGACGGGGATCTTCCCTGTCCGAAGCGGCAAATAGAGGACAGCGGCGGATTAGGATCTCCCCCGATGGGACGAAACGAGACGGTGGGCTCTCTGGCCGAGACGACGGTGACCCATCATCGTCCTGTAGGGAATATCACAGAAAGTTCGACAATGGAGAGTTTGACAATGGAGACAACTTGGAGCTATAACTAATTTTCCACCGGCAGGAGCTATTTGCAGTCTCTTTAGATCTGCAACTGGGAAAACTTCCATATCTATAGGAATGCCTCGGCTGCTTGACCAATATAGAAAGATCATTTTTCCTCCCGAAGGCGATGCTGCACATCCGAAGATCACATGTAACCAATTTTATTCAATTCTCAGAAAATGGAAATCGTACATCACAATTTTTTCTTGCCTCCAAGTCCAGGGCCGGCGTACATACGAGAGAAAATACTGGTCCACATTGAGAACCAAAGCAATTTACTCGATATGTATGCAGATCATTAGGCATGTGTAGTAGTAGTAAAAGGCATGAAAGAGTGGTACATTCCTTTGATCACCAGCCAGACGGGTGGTCTGGTCCCAAGCTAGAACTTGCTCACAGGGACCAACTCTCCGTGTTTAGTTCCGGAGTTGAGCATTGCCAGCAGCACAGCAGCATCACGAGCTCCTTCAACAAATGAGCAGCGAGGCTCAGCTTTGTGCTGAATCTCCTTCTGAAAAGCAAACGGGGAAATTAAAATGGCAAAATTTATAAAAGGTGCCTGCATTAGTCATTATGCTGCTGTCGTATACAGCTTCTTAGTTATTCCAATGAGAGCACCGATTGATTGTCCAAAATGTTCAAATACCTTGAATGTCAGCATCGATACATCATTAAGGAAGGCTTTTAGTTCTTCAGTTACTCCACTGAAGGGATAGAAGGTGCTTTTGCTCTGACCATCAGCACCATAAAAGGAAACCTGTAATTGGAAACATAAACAGAACAGAAAATCCGATTTAAAGAGAAGGATTTCAATGCTTGTCCATATTCGTACTTATCATGATGAGATGAAGTTCTTGAAATACCACGTAACCATGCCTTCCATCATGGATGCCGCGATCAACCTGCACAGTTCCCTTCAAGCCTACAACCCGCCAGAATATCTAAGGATCATTTACCCTAGGATCAGTGTGTATACATAGGGATAGGCAACTAGGGGAAAAATATATATACTGCTCTAAATCTGAAGACATGCCTTGGGCGACCGAGAAGATACGATCATTACAAAAACTCCAGAACATTCATTTTCTAGTTGACTGCAGGAAAAGTTTGCTTCTCGTTACTTCCAATCTATTCTGACAGGTCAATTTCCTACAAAAAGGAAGGAAGCCCATGGAGAAGAGACTTACAAGGAAGATGATATGACATCTGGTGGAGGTAAAGTCAAATCCACGTGAGAGGTCATAGCCGACACTGAAGTAATCTCACATCCCACAAGCTGCTCAACACGAGAAGGAATACCACTTCAATTCCTTCTATTACTCTTTAAAGATCATGCAAGGGCCTGATACATGCTTAAATGCATCGAATTACATATGCAGACTAGTGTATGATAATAGCATATTGATGGTGTACATTGATGTACAGATGATACTCTGCTTCTGCCAAGAGCAATACTTTGGTAGAATAATAAGAACACAGGAAATCCTTTACCAAAGTTTCTAATAGCAACAATCTACACAAGACTTGCAATTTGAAGTAAACATAAAATTCAGATTCATCCACAGTGATTAAAATATTTGAAGTGAGAGCATACCATCCTCAGCCCTGCAATGAAGTGCACTCCCATATCAAGAATGAACCCACCCTACCAAAAAGAAGAAGTTCATTAGAACAAAGCCACAAATAAGATCTAAAATAATATATTAGTGATGTCAGTAAGTCATGTAATCTCTATGGCAAGAGAATACTTCTGTCATGCTGGAAATCTTAGAAAAATACTAATATTCACATACGGTAAAATTGCGCCTCCATGAGCTTGAGAAGTATGGGTTGGAATTATTCATGGATCCTTCAACAATTACTTGGACAGACATCATGTCACCAATTTCAGCCACTAGCCTTTTGCCCTGCCAAATCAACCATGAGAATGATGCAAGCAAGCCTCTACGAGAAATGGAATGGAAAGAACATCACAGTTCACAGGCAAGACCAATGGAAATACACAAAGTGGTACCTCAACAAATGCAGGTTCAAAGCGATAGTTTTCTGCCAAAGCCCAGATTCGTTGACAGGGTGAGTTTGCTGAAATAGGACCATAGCTTGCCAGGGCCATTTCTATCTCACTTATAGCTGCACAGGTAAATCTGTATAGTAAGATTTCAGCGATGTGAAGAGGGCCCGTTCCTAAACTACATCAATGGCTATAAAAAGCAGGCTATCGATGATTGAGCAAGTGAAAGGGACAATTCAAAGAAGTGAAGAGGTTTGGCTTAAGAACTTACAAGCTGCTGCTGGTTTTTCTGCATATCCATCAAATCAGCCATCACCACATGTGACATGCCCCAAAAAAATGTTGGAAGAACCTCAGATAAATAAATACAACCTTACATACATAAAAATGCAATTTATATAAATCCCATAACTGGATTTATATCCATCGATCACGAGCTTGACTATGAAAAGTTAATTGGCAATACTGCATGAAGAAAGATTAATGTAGCTTTTTTATCTTCATTTAAAGAAAGCTAAATGTGGAAAAAGTGACCTAGCATGAAGAAAAAGTAACCTAGCTTTTCCACATGTACAAACTCATCTATTCAGACTCTCCTCTACATGACTAAGATGGTCAAGAAACCAAATTTCCTAAGATCCAACAGATTTTCGGTTTTGCATGTATCACCTTGAAGAACATGCTTTCCTGCTTTCAGCAGCCTCAGCGACATATCAACCTCCATGGATCAATAATACAAGAGCGAGTAAGTATCAACTGTAAAAATCAAAACATGCAACGGTTATCTATAAGACAGATAATCCACCTGAGTCTGTCCAGCCAAAACTACAGCAACAGCAGGAATGGATTCATCTTGTATAATATCTTCAAGACCTTCATTCCCCCACTTGCATTCCACTTCCGGAAAGTGCTTTCTGGCAATCTCAGCAGCACCTCTTGCTGATTCCTGGAGGAGAAAAGAGCTTCTTGTCCATAAATGTGAAACCACAGTGATGCACCCATGCCATAACAATGTACATCCAATTGATGCCGATTAAACATACGCCTCAGCAATCTCCAGCATTTTCCCATGAAAAAGAATGCATTGGAGTTCCCAACGTCAAATGCATATTAGTCAGGTATGAGATACCAGAAACCAGCAAGACAATGCGGATTCTTTTTTTTTTTTTTTTTTGCGATTAGAGATTCCACTTCTCAGTGCAGGTAAAATACCGGTAAGCTACTATAGGAGCTGAAATTCTACGGTATATGATTACCAGAAGCAGAATCGGCTATTCATGCTGATTGCAGTCTGGAGGAGAGACGGATAGGAAACAGGAGGTGAGAGAGTACCTCAGTGCGACTCCAAATGGCCTTGACGAGGACGAGATCAGAGATCTCAGAGAGCCTCGGGATGTATTGAGTTCGTACGAAGATACCAGCTCCGAGAATCGCGATCTGTGTCCTCTTCTCCGCCATGGCAGTTGCCCTCAAGCTCTTCTATTGTATAAAACTGCAGAGCTGAGTGAGCATTTGCTCGACAGAGATCCGTGCGCTCCTGAAAAATGTGTTGGGGTGGGGGAGAAGAACGTGGCACCTTGTGATTCTAACCCCTAAACTTTTTAAATTTGTGATTACACCGCGAATTGTTTTTCTTTATTCAAAACAACCCTCAGTGGGGCCTCCCATACGACCGCAGCAGGAGTGATTTGCAAGCTAGCTCTCAGCCATGCAACCATGATGCTCGATCTCTCTCGAGCAGATTTTATTCCATCAACTTGCTGGATCAACGCTAGCAAATGTCATGATTTTGAGTTCTGTGCAGATAGTGCATTGTTATACGATGCCGCCAACCAGATCCGATCAGAAAACAACTCGGGTTGCGATCTTCTCTCTCTGTATGCCACTTGTCTGGAGGCACTGATACATTTCCATTTTGTCACAAACAGAGACAAACTTTTGACACTTTTATGAATTCTCGACCCCCGAGCAAAGGCTCCCAAAACTGGTGCACTGAAAATTCATCTGAAAGATTGATGACCTCCACTGCTTCATCCAAAAAAGACCAGCACATCCCATTAAATCTGCCACATACAAGTAGTGGGCAATCTCAGGCTCCATTCCAGGGGAAAAAAGAACTTGCCATTGTCCTCATTTATAGCCTTCCTTGTCAACCATAATCCCATGGCTGCAAGCATTAGTGAGGAAACAAATATGACGTTGTCAGGAAGAAACCTTTTTGACCTCCAACCTGCTTGAATGATTGTTGTGATAGCTTCAAGTAGATTTCCCCTGCATTGCAAACCCAACAATCATCATTGGTACATAGGTAACCGTTGTATCTTGATATTCATCATGATAGATTAAACCAAGAGAACATTACCCTGAGAAATTTAGCCCCGGATGCATGCATGATTGCAGGAATTCCTTGATTGAAAACTGAGGTTCTGTCTATGTAGCCCACATGCCCACATTTCTACTTCAGTTTCAGGTAAATGCAGTAACTGATAACCAGTAGAATGAAGATTGATCTGAAGGCAGCCCATATGCTCTCAGAATGCCAATTTCTTCTTCTACAGGACAATCGATCTGAATTAGCCACTAGTCAATGCTATGAAAATAATAGGGATCCTCCAGTTATGGTAATTGTTCCAACAACATTAATAAGATACATCCATTTTCAACATTGAACATGTGTAATGGGATATCAACATGATTAGAATGTAGAGGTCTCTAGAGGAGTAGAACCATGAGATTTCAAGAGGAGCTTACCTTGCTACTCAAATCAAGGTTCAGTGGATTTTGTTCATATTTCTACCAATGATCTTTACAAGAACAGATTCCATCTTTAAAATGGTGAAACCTGATCCTGTCTCTGACAATTATCTCTCGAGAATAAACCTTAGAAATGAACTTTGTCGCCTGATGGCAATCCCCACAAACCCTCAAGTTCTTTAGGATGCGGATCGTGGTTCCTGGTGGGGTATTCATTATTCCAAAAGCAATAGCCAGCTTCTCACTGTGCCTCGATAGAGCTGTCTCCTTATCTTCCTCATCATCTATATCAAGCAACACTTCACTGAATTCAGGAGCATATCCTGCAGCCTTCAGCTTCGCTCCCATTTCATCTAGGAACAAGTAAAGCTGCTTGGTCTGAGGGTGAGATCTATCACCCACAAGGAACTGATGGAACACACCATTCAGCTCAATCGAGCTACAACCTGGAGTTTTCTTCCCCACAATCAATTTGGCATTCTCTCTAAGAACCTTGGCTTCATTCCATCTACCAGAAGCAGAGTACACATTAGACAGCAGAACTTGACAGCCTATGTGGTTCAGGTCAAAGTCTTTAATAACTTTCCCAACCCTATCTGCACGCTCAACATCTCTATGAATTCTACAAGCGCCGAGCAAGGCCCCCCACACTGCCACATCAGGAGTCATTGGCATGCTTGAGATTATCTCTTCAGCTTCATCCAAGAGCCCTGCACGTCCAAGTAAATCTACCAAACACCCATAATGCTCAATCTTGGGCTCAACTCCATATAAGCTTCGCATTGATTTGAAATATTGTCTTCCCTCCTCCACCATGTACCCATGGCTGCAAGCATTTAGCAATGAAACAAAGGTAACTTTGTTGGGAGAAATCTTTTCGACCTCCATCTGCTTGAATATTTCTATAGCCTCCTCGGATTTTCCATGCATCGCAAACCCACCTATCATGGCATTCCAAGGCCATACTTTTCCCTTCAGACCACACGCACCATGAAAAACCTTCGATGCAAATTCTAATTCCCCACACTTTGCATACATATCAATCAAACTGGCAAGGAGCCGTTCATTCATCTTAATCTTGCTCTTGTCAATGTAAACATGAATCCATCTTCCCTGGTCTAATGCCACCAGATTAGCACATGCTGAGAGAGCACTCACCAGTGTGAATTGATTAGGCTTGGCACCACTCTGCAGCATCTCATGGAAAAGATTCAGGGCCTCCATGAAACGGCCTGCCTGAGATATCACTGAAGTTACATCAATGTAAAGAAAAAACCTCTTGACCATACAATACCAAGAAGAATTTTTTTAAAGCACACTTCATATCAATAAGAGGAGTTGGAAATGAAAAATAGATGGTAATAGCAGTGACCCTTAAAGAAGTTTTAACAAGCCAACACAGTTTTTGGACTGGGAATTTCAAATCTCTGAAATCTCCTCTTCATATTCACTCAGTCCAGTACTTTTCATTTATAGTTTTTGTGTAATTTGGCCAATTTAACGCTAACTTACACTTAACGGGGGCCATTCTTGTTGTCAAGGTAACTTTCTAACAGCTTTTGTTAATAAAGGAAAAACTTGTGTCGATATTCACATACAAGAGATGATGAATATTATTATTCTTCCATGTGCTCTGGCAGATATTTCTCTCACCTGCACATAACCAGAGATCACACTGCTCCATGAAACCACATCGTGTTTGGGCATTTCTTCAAAGAACTCCTTAGCTTCATCCAATTTCCCCGAGCAAATATACCCACTAACCATTATATTCCATGAAAACATATCACGAATGAGACTCCAATCAAACACCCTCTTGGCCTCATCCACCATTCCCCAGTCTGCATACATCCCAATTAACGCGTTTGAAACAAACAGATTACTCTCCAATCCAGTTTTGATCCCATGGACACGAACCTGCTCCCCGTCACGAACTCCCAGGCCATTGCCGCATGCCCTGAAGAGGAACACGAACGTATACCTATTCGGCCTGACACAAGAACCCCTCAACATGGATTTGAAAAGCAGCACGGAGTTGTGAGCAGAATGAGCCTTAACAGAATGGGCCTTGATCATCGTGTTATACAGGAAGAGATCGCAGTTCCGCTCGGGAATTCGATCGAACACTTGCTGTGCATAGCTCAAGGACCCAAAGCTCGACTCGCTAAGGACCTTCAGCAGTTTGCTTGCCGAGACGGGGCTGAAGATGAGCGCTGAGACCACCATCTGGGCGTGGACTTGTCTGATCTGGTCCGTCGATTTGCAGGAATCGAGGACGAGCAGAGGACCCCGGGGTTTTAACGGCGTTCTGAGGGTGGAGAAACAGCGTTTCATTGTGCTCGACTTCGCCCCCCGCAAGTGACCGACTGGCTCAACGGCGACGGAAGTTAGAACAAAGAGAAGAAGACTGGGGAGAAGGCGCGGGAACGATGCTGATTGGTCCTCTAGCTGTTGGTTGTTTTTCCCTTTTCCTTTTTATTAATACCACATAATATCTAAAAATCTAATTAATAGTAAAATTTGTATCAAAAAAATTATAATATAAAATCTTATAATATAAATTTTTTTATTCAAAAATTTCAAACTCAAAAAAAAAAAAGAAGGTGAAGAAATTGCCATGAGAAACGACAACCGATGAAGAGAGCACAGGATGTTCATCAAAGCCCACTCGAATCGATATAGCAATTTAATCCCAGAGAAGAAAAAGAAAAGCCCTGATCGATTTGTATCAAATCTTGTGGGCCTTGCTGCTATAGCCGGCAAAAGATGGCCCGCCCGGATATACCATGAACAAAAAAATCGTACCTAGGCCAAGATTTTCAGAACGACGAAGTTGTTGGTCTATGTCAGCCGGAATTATGAAAAATTATATTTAAAATAAAAATAAAAATTATAAGGAAAATTAAAATTTTAATTAATTATATTTTAATATTTTATTAAAATTAATATAATTTTTTAATTAATCTAATTTTGATGACCATGTATGGTTTTAAAAATACTTTTTGTTTGATTCAAATAGTACCTGATAGCTCGAAGCTTGAAGCATCCATGCTTGGGGCAAGACTTACGGCCATCTTTTTTTTATATCAATAGTGTTCGATATCATAATAACCAACTAATCCATTTGACAGTATATTATTGTGAGGTCCGCCAATTAAACCATAGATACTGACCCTCAAAAAATTTAAACCCTAAACTTGATCTACTGCATATCATCAGTTTACCAATAGACTATTACTCTCGATAATTGCTACTATCTTCTCTAGACCCTATCAAATGTCTAATATTACATATTTAAATTTTGGAAAAAAAAAAGGGGGAGGCTTAGGTGGAAATTATGCAATCATCCCATATTATTAAATGTTCAATGTGTATTATATAATGAATTACTCAATACGAAAATTAAACTTACACATTTTTTGTTTTTAATTTCTTTTAAAAAAATATAAATATGATTCTTTTATTATTGATTCATTGCATGATACACGTTGAATACGGCCTCGACCGCGGCATAAACCTACCACCACATTATCGTTTAAGCTGGCCCATCTCCCAATCACCTCATTATCGTTTAAGCTTAGCCGATCTGATTGGGGGATAGAGATTTCGCAGCGATCCGATTCGTTAGCCCAGCTGAGAATCCAACGGTCACGAAAAGATGCATGCGAAAAGAAGGGTTTTATCGGCTCCCTGAGTTGGGCTCAATTTCTCCCATTGCCGAGAATACGCCGAGCACAGTACCTCGAACTCCCACTGTCGATACGGTACGGCCGTACTAGCACGTGTCGCTCGATGATTCGGGGCTGTCACACCTTCTGACAAAAAGTGGGCACGTCCTGAAAGGGCAATGAATTATCGGTTCAGTAATTGGATCGGCTATTGGTCCATTCTTCTACGCCCCCCGGGGGGTAGCTGCCACGCCCACGTGATGCTTCTGTTGCTCGGGCTCAACAATTGCCAATGACGGGTAATATCTGAGTCGGGTAAGGTCACGCTTATCAAGTACGGATCTCCAAGTCCAACCATCATCGAAGAGAAAAGCACCACCCGAGAACAGCTACAACGTTGCTGGAGAGGTTTAGTGGCGAAAAACCGTGGCCACTATTGAGCCCGAGCAGCAGAAGCGAAGGCCCATCCCGACCAGCTGTCGCTTGGCTCGGGTATTAATCAAGAGATACGGCGATGATGTCGTCGACCTACCGGTGCAGTCTTGGGAGACGTGCAGCAGTAAGTAAGTGCACCGAGCTTTCGGATGAGATGTGGTATGGACGTAAGCTGTACAACTTCACCTATACACACACACACACACACACACACAAGTATCCATCACTCGATGCAGGACCTTCACTGATGTAACGCCTCGATTAAAGTGGTCCGACGGTCCCCATCCATACTCGCACATGCATGCTGAACCTAAAGTTTAGATGAAGGAAAGTATTGCAGATATGTGGCTATCTATTTATTGCGCATATGCATGCACGTACTGATATACATAAACGTGTAATTGTATACTTACATACGTATGGCCACGTATGGGCTGAGCAAGCGTGGGAGAGACGTCCTTTACCGGACTTAAGCCACCGCTGGTCCCGATGTACATGATCTGTCAGCTGTCTGCAGACGACTTTATTGTCATTCTGCAACATTATATATATATATATATATACACACATTTATATAAACTTACTCTTTATTTTTTTAACCTAGTAGTTACACTTACATTTCTTAGGGTTCACTGGCATCTTTAGTGTTTGTTTAATTTTTTTAGCTTTTTTTATTAATTAAATATATTTTTTTATTACACAGTTGCACAACAGTAACATATTAGCGTATTATGTAATATAATCATTGCATAATATAAGAGCAAGTCGGATTTGATTAAGGAGATTGTACTGTAGTGACGCACAATCGCAGTAACCTAGTAGACCGAGACGACGTCCGTACCGCCGGCGTTCTCCTCGAGTCTTTCGGAATTACTTAGTTAAATTGTCGTGCATCACCCGACATAAGTAAATGCTGTATACGTGCGCTCGTAGAGTAAGGGGCTTCTGGTTTTCGAATTTCTTGCTGCAGCATGCGCAGTAACGGGCGGCCACATGAACCTTCGAACCAGTTTTTCGACCCTGATACCTAAAGATACACACGTTTCGGGACCCTAACTAGGCCAAGCTCGAGCTAAATCGACCCATATGTTCATTTTCATCCAGTGATGCAAGAGTTTATATATCTATGTATATATATATATGTATGCTATTATGTATAGAAGAAGAGTTCATATAAAAGCTTCGCTTAAAGTTGAACTGGGTGAATAGTGAGTTCTAATCCAGAATTGTCTGCATTGTTCCGGGACGTCGGGGACTACGACATATGTGTCTGCACATGTACAGCACATGCGTGAAGGACCGAAGGACTGCAGCAATTTTCATTTCGCGGTCGTGGTCCAGCTATATACATGGGGACATTGGAATGGAAGATGCCCTAACATGTGATTCACGAGATAAAATTCTCACTCGCCCTTAGTGCGAAATCAAGACGTCCGTGGCTCGTTCGAGTGATTCACAGATGATGATCTTTATCTCACGACACTGAGAGGATGTGCACATTTTGTCAGCGCATTAGCAGCGACGAGGACGTCCACTGGGGACCCCCCCCCCCCGGCCTGTCGTTTTAAGGATGGCCGGAGAGAAACAAAAAAAATGTGGTACCGGGCAGATAACGACGGACGACTGACCATCGCCGTCTCCATCCATTGCCGAGGCCCACTGGAGAGGAAATTGAAGAACACTGTCCGTATTATACAGGAGGAGGGAGACAAGACAGTTGCAGAAAGCGATTCTGCTCGACCTAGCTAGAAGCGTGTATAAGGAAGACCAGCAGATGACTCGGACATGATTTTTTGAGTTCTGGTTGAGTTAGTGATCAGGCATCGAGTGGAATGGATGCAATGGCATCATCTTCGATTTGGGATCGATCAAGAAGTAATTCATAGGGACGAAAATGAGTTGGGTGGGTGGAGTTCTTCAATAAATTGTCGGGTCCTCACTTTTGCGGGCCAATTTTCCCGAATAAAAAAACACACAAAAACCATTTAAGTTAGTGAAAATCCATATGCTACTGGTACTGGTTTTTTCGACTCCGACTTTAAATAAAAAATACTTTGAGTGTTATTATCTAGAATTAGTCCAGAAGTAGAATTGATTTCGAGTAATTATGAAATAATTAAGCGGAAAGTTTTTTAAAATTTTCACAATTCAAAATTAACCATATGAATAGTAAGTATATAATTAGTGAAAGTAATAATGAAAGTGAATTTTAAGTGTATAATTATAATCAATTAATTGTAATTATGAGATTCGGTTCGGCCTTGGGCTCGCTGATTTTTTTTGGATCGGGTCCCGACTTTTCTGTGAGGTTTTTCTTGACCTAAAATACTACTCGAATTTTACATGGCACCCAAAAAAAACTGATATTTTTAGATCAATCCTGTCTCGATTTTTCGGTTTTAGGGTTTTTCTTCCGCCCCTATAGTCATCCCTTCCCACATGATCGAAATTTGGAAAATCTCCAAATAAGATAAATATCGATTGGAGTGATGCTGAACACCCCTGGGCGACAAGCGTTTCTGGTTCTGACGATCTGTGTGTACATTAATTAAGTTTTGATAAGACAGTGCAATCCGGCTGAAACTAGTCCGTGTTCCCCCTCGTGAGTCGTGAGTTTTAACTCGAGGAGAGGCTCCTGGCAAGATTGTATTCGAGAGATGGAGAGGGGAAATCCATAAATTCGAGGAGCCGTCGAGAATTGGGTCGAAGGTGTCCGATTCGAAGTACCGTTCGGCTTCGAGTTCTTACCCTGGTTAGAGCCCCCAAAAGGCGTAGGTAAGAATGAAGTGATCGATGAGAAGATGTCTGATTGGTTCTGCGTTCCAATTTTAGGGCCAAAGTTAGCGAGGAAGAACCCTGGAAGACTTGCTGATATTATATATATATATATGTTGAAGCCTTAACAAAATCGATCGATCGATCGATCGACCCTGCTGTATCAGCTAGGGGCTAGGGCGCAGAGCATGGAGCTGGAACAGCAACATGTTACATATACTTGTATACGTACACAGATACATACAGATGTATTAATGAGGTTGCTAAGGTCTGCCTTTGGCATCAAGCCCTAGCTCCATCTTTCTTTTCCCCCCTCCTCCGGAGGTGCCGGCCATTGTTCGTTGGCGTCATTCATTGGGACGATCATTTCGAGATGTCCGATTAAAGTCCATGAATTCCGACAGCATTTGTCAAGTCAGACCTACAATCATGTTATCTCTCTCGACATAGTGAGTGAGCTAGACAAACGCTTGAAAAGAAACCCAAAGAACCTAGGATTAGTGAGTTCGTAATCTCGTACGATTAATAATATGAATATAAGGCGTGTGTGTGTGTGTGTGTGTGTGTGAATATCAGTGAGCTAGGCATGATCTGTCTTCGAGCAAACCCTAGCCCCATCTTTATTTTCCACGCAATTGTCACTTCCGAGAGGGACCGTCTTAATCCTATGAACCTTTTTACGACAACTTCTCTCAGATTAAACGACTGGGCACGTAAAGCCACACTGACAGCTTGAAAATAAGTTTCATAAAATGCACAATAATTGACCTCCAAATCCCGTACAATTATAGAGGAAGATAAAACCTAAATCACGATTACATATACATATATGCACGTATATATCTCTACCGATAAGATATGATAAATTCCTTTTAAGAGACGGTAAAAATACCAACTGAGACGACAGATGGGAGATCGATCTCTGATTGGAGAACGCTGATCGGACAATCAATGATGGCCATAATTGAAAAGCAAGAAGAAAAAAAAGAATTGTAAATGAAAAATAAAGTTGTATAAAGTGTTATCACTATTAATTTAATAATTAAGATATTATATATATTATTTTTATTATAATATTTTTTATATCCTTTTATTTCTTATTTCTTTATCTTATTATAAACTCATAACTATCTTATATAATAATAATAATAATAATAAAACATGTGCGTTTGCAAATGGCCGAAACTCAAGATAGAAACTCCAGCATGTGGGCTGTACCTCCAACGCGCATGCATGATCGCTGATCAATAATGCTCCTCGCGTCCGGAAAGGTGAAACTGAAAGATGTATTGCAGATGGTCTGAAATGTCTCAAAATAGTAAACACCAACATGTGTGTATGTCCTTCCAACGCGCAACTGGCGATAATATAATGCTTGATCGATGGGTGGGTTGCTTGGGTTACCCACCGGTTGAGGTTGACTTGGAGCCGGTTGGAGCTTAGACACTGGAGGTGGCAGCACGGTGGTCGTGATGGTCGTCGGAGGCTCCGAGGAGACCTACAAGAAGCTGAGATTGGACTTGATGCCTGAGTGAATGAGAGTGTAAGAAGAGGAGAGTGTGGAGTACTTATAGGCAAGTCAGCATAGGTTTAATATGATTTAGTATGATCTAACATGATCAAGTATTGACAGTTTAATCATGCGCAGAATGATATGATTTATCCTCCAAATATGATCTCCGGGAACAAGACATACCTGATAGCGTGGAGAGCGCAAGTCGGATGGCATTAGAGCCAAGGATGACTTTCGGGGTCCCGGGGGAACTGACACTATGGCTGTCTTGACAGGATGACTTGTATCATATGCCGACTTAATAGTTGTTCAGAGAGAGGGTGAGTTTTGTTTGCACAGGCTTTGATGAGGCCATCTCAGTGGTTGCCAAGGGGTGAGGACCTCCGGAGGCCGACTCCCCCCCCTGTTGCAGCCTTACCGAGCCCCTCCGCCATAGCCTGGTATCACCGCGAACACCTCCTTCCTTTGCAATACCCCACACCCACGATAGTCATTTTCAGGCAACTCCAGAATTACACTCACTGATTTTTGGCTCGCAACGACGGAGGTGAACGATGCTCACAGTGGCGGAGGCAAACAACACTACTTCATCGACGAATCCAAGCTACTCTAGCACACGAGAGAGAGAGAGAAGGTGGAGAACGTACACTCGAACTTTAGTGAAGCCACTGCCCAGTGCTCGCCTAGGTTTTTATAAGGTAGGGGTTCTTATAAGGCAGGGGCACTGCCACCTCCGGTGTCCGAGTTCCGACCAGTTCCAAGTCAACCTCAACCAGCGACCCACCCGAGCAACCCATCACGATCAATATACAGAATCACATTCTCCCATTGTATCGAGCTACCAAACCACACAGAAATCGACATCCCAACATATTGATTGTTTAGTTTGACCCTTAAGGGGTACGAAGTAGACGGGTCGATCCATGAGATCAGCACCATATCTCTCATTTGATTGAGGCAATAAAATATCCGATCCGTTCCTGTTGACGATTTTGTTATTTGATGATCGAAGCACATTGTTATCATATCTGTTACTCATGTGAATTCACCAGAAGCTTCCTACTAGAATCGAACGAGACAAATTACCTGCAGATTATAATGACAACCGACAGACAGCAAGGAGCAGAACGGGCAAGTTACTGTGTGGGAATAATTTATCGCCTAAGGTTAAGCGTGCAACTCCTGGTAAATGACTATGATGTCGAAGAGAAATGTACGCACGCTGTTCGTCGGCTTGTCTCCCTCATCCGATCGAGTACAGAAAAGGAAGAGGTCTGTCCGAGACCAGCTACCGAGCTGGGGGTTCGTAAGGGCATGTCACAAGAGTAGATCATGTTCTCACTCAGGCGCTTCGGTTCTATCGCTCGAGCTAATGTTTGTACCACCGCATCAGCGCTGTGCGCTTCGGTTTCATCGCTCGAGCTAATGGAAGACTAGATCGATCCTCCGTTTTTTCAGGAAGAACTGATGCCATCAGCGTCGAGAGCTGCATCGGAAGAAAGAAAATCGTGAGATACAAGGGATTGAATACTGCAAGTTGTCCGTTAGTGTAGGTTTTGAATTAAATAAGCACATTATATATATATATATATGCACATGAACATAGATAGATACGTGTATATATATATTATTCATCAAATTAAAAAATGCATATTCCTATGTAAACACGTCGAATGCAATTGGATAAGCAACCACGTGCTCATTTAGAATAAATAAAAAATGTGCCCTAAAATTAATCTTATAAATTAAAAAAATTATAATTAGAAAAGTTACCACAAAAATATATTGATTATCCCTCATTCCGATCAACTGCCTCCCTCCCTCTATATAAAGGAACGATTTTGCTTGACCACTCCGCGATCCCGAGCGGCCTCCACTGGTCTAATCCTTGGTTAAAACCTTCGGCTGCCACCACCGATCCTATATATAACAAAAGGAGATGTTGAATCCGACCCAAGTTCACCCACTGGCCGCTCACCCCCACACCCTAGCCCCAGCCTTAGCCGTGACCAAGCAATTCATCCATGGCCGCACCGTCCTGCCGTGCCGCCGCCAGCTGTCATGGACTGCCCCACGTAAGGCCGTGCGGCAGCTGGGGTTTGTCCCCGGGAGCATCAGATCATCGGCAGTGGCGAGCGTCACGGAGAAGTCGACGGCCACCGTCAAGGCGGTGGTTACCGTGACACCGCCGACCAGCGGGGCGTTCTACGAGATCGGGATAAACCGGGGGCTCGATGACATCACGGATCTGATGGGGAAAACACTCCTCCTCGAGCTTGTTAGCTCGGAGCTCGACCCCAGTAAGCAATTATACCTATTTCAAAAGTGAAACATATATATATATATATATATATAATTGTTAATTTTTTTTCAGTCCAGATTTTCGAGCTAAATCTGGTTTGATGGAACCAGAGGAAAGTCACCGTGTAAGTGTTGGCGGACAAAGACCCTAGTTTGATGAAACCATGATTCCCCCTACACTCATATGAAATTACGGGGAAAGAAGAAAAAATTTCCCACTGTCGACTCTCTCTGGCTTGCAGCCTGTGATGTACATATGTATAAATTCTGTCGACTAGGTTAGATTCAGATAGATGAATTCAGTAAAATATAAAAATTTCCAAATTATAAAATAAGGATGGAATCACCTTAACTCACATGTCCGACTAATTATGCAAATTCGCATCGAAATTATGAAAAATTAGGGAAAATGCATTTTCGTGGATAAGGGGATTTTCAACTCATAATATTTGATCTTTATTATTTGATGATATTATAGATTATAGATGTTGCAATACCCATCTTTATTACATGTATTATGTTATTTTTCCTTCATACACTTTGTCCCATTTTTCTTATAAAAAAAACTAATAATATTCAAGAATCATGCGTTCCCATGATCCCGTTCTTCTCTTGAAAAAAAACAAGATGACAAATTGGAAGTGTAAATTAACCATCTTGCTTGTTTTCCCCTCATTAACTTTTCACGTCTTGTGGTTCTTCCCAAAGAGACGGGGCAGGAAAAACCGACGATCAAGGGTTACGCGCACAAGGCCGGGCAGACCGACAAGGAGGCGAAGTACGAGTGCGAGTTCAAGGTCGGGGAGGAGTTCGGGGAGGTGGGAGCCATCTTCGTGGAGAACGAGCACCACAAGGAGATGCATCTCAAGGAGATAGTCCTCGACGGGCTCCCGCGCGGCCCCGTCACGCTCAGTTGCTCCTCCTGGGTCTGCTCCAAGTTCGACAACCCTCAGAAGAGGGTCTTCTTCACCAACAAGGTCGGTCCTGCGTATCCTTTTAAAGTGGTCGATCTAGAGATGTCATGAATTAATAAGAATTGAATACGTAATGGATAGTGAAATTATGAATGACCGGGGGTGTCAGAGTCGACTGAGGTATCTTGTACCACGACACGTAATCGATAGGAAGTGGTACCACTTCCTGTCGTTCCAAGACAGGAAGAAAAGACTCTACCACTGCCTTCGGGTCGAGCGGTCGATGCCTGTCCCAGTTAGCACCTTGTCAGCTTAATTAATCGTTGCACTTGCTGAGTAAGCTCAATAGTGCGCCGTGGATGCGCGGTTAACGATTCGTGGAATGTTTGGGACGACTGATTGGTGCAGTCGTACTTGCCGTCGGAGACGCCGGACGGGCTGAAGAGGCTGAGGGAGGACGAGCTGAGGACGCTGAGAGGGAACGGGGAAGGGGAGAGGAAGACGCACGAGAGGATCTACGACTACGACGTCTACAACGACGTCGGGGACCCCGACAGCAGCCAGGACAAGAAGCGGCCGGTCCTCGGCGGCAACAAGAAGCTGCCGTACCCTCGACGTTGCAGGACCGGGCGGCCTCGCTGTAAATCAGGTACGCTTGCAATATGCCCCAGAGGGATATTCCAATCCAACCATGCGATCCGCACTATTAGTCTCGTAGGGCCAGAGTCTTCACACCTCTTTTTTTCCACTGTATGTCTGTTTGGCTCCCGCGTGTGCTCCATGACCATCCGCCTTAGTGCATAGTCGTCCTCCTCCACGTCCGGCTCAGTATGCGTCCTTCTCAGAGCGAGAGAAAGAGACCATTACGAGCGGATTAGGCTCGGGTGATCAACATGTGGTGGATAGTGGAAGAGACCCAATAGGTTCGACCTGGAATCTACGGTCACTCTCTTGATTCCAAACTTTCATTTTCTGCGGGGGGACAAGATATGTACGATGATGCTGAAATTAGGCGACTTCATCGTGCTTTAGATACATGACTTAGTCGTCCCTCCTGCAGATCGAGTCTGGTGAGCATAAGTATGCCGGGCTTATGGGGTCTAAAAATTGGCCTATTCGGGTATATAGATACAAGTGATAGCAATTTTTCACATGAAACGGATTAGACAGGTTCGGATTTAATCGTAACAAACTTCTACGACTCGATAAGATAATGATAATTGTATCTAATTGAATACATTTAAAGACATACCTATTGAACATATTAATGTTATTTCACTTATTCATCGTATTTAAGACGTGTTTAAATTTATTTATTATATTTTATTGTGATAATATTATTATTATAATTATATAATAAATATTTTGATGAAATTATTATTATTATATTAATTAACACGTTTATACATGTTAATGGATACATTACGGGTTGGGGGTCTTTTCCACATAGATTGTTTAGATATGATATTGTACGAATTGCTGGCCTTAACCGACCGGTACTTAAATATGACCAAGGATGCGTTCGAAGTCAGTATGGTAATCGGCTAATGCCGAACACGGCACACACGAAAGCTACAGGAGCACAGATGTGTAGTCGGACCAAAGTTGTCAGATCTGATAGATATCGCAGGAAATGGTTGCCGCCGTTGTAACGTCCTAGGACTCGCGTCATCTGTGGTGCAGACCCGGAATCGGAATCGAGGAGCTCGACGATTTACGTGCCAAGGGACGAGGCGTTCTCGGAGATCAAGGGCCTAATGTTCTCGGCCAAGACGGTCTTCTCGGTCCTGCACGCAGTGGTGCCTTCCCTGGAGACGGCCTTGATCGATTCCGACCTCCCCTTCCCTTACTTCGCCGCCATCAACCAGCTCTACAATGTGGGCATCACGATGCCGAAGCTGCCGACGAAGGGCTTCTCGGACCTCCTCCCGAGGCTAGTCAAGGCCATCGAGGAAGTGACCGGAGATGTCCTGCAATTCGAAACCCCCGAAGCCATGCTGCGTAAGAAAACCCGGATCCAGGAGCTAGGAATTTGAGCATGAAGACGTCGAGATGATTTGAACTCTTTCACTTCTGATCATGCATGCAGGAGACACTTTCTTCTGGTTCAGGGATGAGGAATTCGCTCGACAGACACTCGCAGGCATCAATCCTTGCACCATTCAGCTGGTCACGGTAATCATAAATGGTTACCTTGATATAAAAGTTGCGTCTTTGTTCGACTTTCTAAAGCTTGGATGAAAATATGCAGGAGTGGCCCATGAAGAGTAAGCTAGATCCCTCGGTCTATGGTCCACCGGAGTCCGCGATCACCACCGAGATCGTTGAACGGGAAATCGGAGGATTCATTACCGTGGACGAGGTACTGTATCTGCAGGCCCCACTGAGATGAACACACAATTATATTCCCGACCATCGATTGTTTGTTAGTGCGGCTAACCCGGATTCGAGTATTCAGGCAATCAAGCAGAAGAAGCTGTTCGTCATCGATTACCACGATCTGCTGCTACCGTACGTGAGCAAAGTAAGGCAGCTCAAAGGCACGACGCTCTACGGATCTAGGACGCTCTTCTTCTTGACACCGGACGGCACCATGGCGCCCGTCGCCATAGAGCTGACCAGGCCGCCCATGGATGGAAAGCCACGGTGGGAGCAAGTGTTCACACCCGCGCACCACTCCACCGGTTGCTGGCTCTGGCGGATTGCCAAGGCTCATGTGCTCGCTCACGACTCGGGGGTTCACCAGCTCGTTAGCCACTGGTACGGTTCCACTTTTGCGACAACATACCAAGACAGTGAAACCGAACCATATGACACCGGAAGAGCATTGTTTTCAGGTTAAGGACTCATTGCTGCACAGAGCCGTACATAATAGCGATGAACCGGCAGCTCAGCGTGATGCACCCGATATACAGGCTGCTGCACCCGTACTTCCGGTACACGGTGGAGATCAATGCCCTGGCCCGTGGATACCTCATCAATGCGGATGGAGTCATCGAGAGCACCTTCTCCCCGGGCAAGCATTCCGCTGAGCTCAGCTCCGTGGCCTACGGCCAGCTGTGGCAGTTCAACTTGCAAGCCTTGCCCAATGACTTGATTCACAGGTATATATGAGTCTAACTATTGAATCAGTAATGAACAACCAAAAATGCGTCATTCACATTTTCATCACTACACGACGGGGTTATATATCTGGAGATATGGAAATTCAATGTCTGGCTGATCGACAGGGGATTGGCGGTGGAGGATCCAACGGCGCCGCACGGCCTGAAGCTGACCATAGAGGACTATCCCTATGCCAATGACGGCCTTCTCATATGGGACGCCCTGAAGGAGTGGGTCACCGACTACGTCAACCACTACTACAACGACTCGAGACTGGTGGAGTCCGACGAGGAGCTGCAGTCATGGTGGGCAGAGGTCCGGAACGTTGGCCACGGCGACAAGAAGGACGCCGGCGGGTGGCCGGAGCTGAAGACCACCGGCGACCTGATCCAGATCATCACCACCATAGCGTGGGTGACGTCCGGCCACCATGCCGCGGTGAACTTCGGGCAGTACCCCTACGGCGGCTACTTCCCGAGCCGCCCGACAACCGCGAGGACCAAAATGCCGGTCGAGGACCCGACGGAACCTGTGATGAAGGAGTTCTTGGACAAGCCCGAGGCCTCCCTCTTGAAGTGCTTCCCATCGCAGCTTCAAGCCACCAAGGTGACGACAAATTCTTTCTTCTTCTTTTAGGAAAACACCAACCAGTTTCCTGATTTAGCTAGAATTCTCATTAGGCGATGGCGATCCTGGACGTGCTGTCGAGCCACTCGCCGGACGAGGAATACCTGGGTGAGTACGCCGAGCCGGCATGGAAGGAGGACCCCATCGTAAATGCGGCTTTCGAGCGGTTCAATGGGAGGTTAAAGGAGATCGAGGGGATCGTAGACGCCAGGAACGAGGACACCAGCCTGAAGAACAGGAACGGAGCTGGGATCCTGCCGTACCAGCTCCTGAAGCCATTCTCGGAGTCGGGGGTGACCGGGAAAGGAGTCCCGTACAGTATTTCCATCTAGATCAGGAAGATGGACAACATCCATTCCATCAATCGACCCGACGCCTCTTCGCCGAGCTTATTTGCCTATCGTTTCTTTTTTTTTTTTCGGGAATAGGTTGGGAACGAACAATGTCAATAATACAGCTGAGATATGGAATACCTTCTTCCGTCCGGCTGGAACATGGAGTATGCGACGAAGAAATAGGATGAACCACCACAAGTTAAGCATCACATTTCATGGTTCATCACAATCCATGATGCGAGTAGCCCACTAGTTGCCTGGCTTGGCTGATGTTTCAAGGGGTTTGCAGGAAGCCCTTGAACCAGGCCGCTGAGAGCTTGGGGTGCCTCTTGAGCCCGCCATGATAATCGACGTAGTTGATACCGAACCGGACGGTGTAGCCAGAGCTCCATTCGAAGTTGTCCAGCAGCGACCAAGCGAAGTAGCCCTTCACGTCCACTCCGTGCCTTCATAAATTTAAGTGGGGAAAAAATGGTAAGCCGAATTGGATCACGGGCCTTATAAGACCCGATGCAATGCACCGGACAATGCTCGATTACCTTGAGTTTCGCCCCCTTTACGCTCGATTCCTAAACCCGTCCCGATTCCACACGGTTACATGTAATCAGTAAGGAAGACAACACTTACTCGATTGCCCTTTGGAGATACGAAAGGTGACGAAAATAGAAATCAATCCTCGCATTGTCGGCCAACTGTTGCTCCAGCGGTAACGTGGAGTTATTGAACTCATCAACTCCTGAAATTGAATGGACGTATAAACGTATAAAGTGAAAATTTTCATATAATTAAACACAGTTCATCGAATTTTTTTTCACCATTTTATTAGACGAAAATGATTACCGTTTTCAGTGATGTAAATTAGCGGGTTTTGGTACTTGGATTTTATGTAGAGCAGCAGATCTCGGATCCCTCTCGGGTAAACGTACAGCCAGTCTGAAGCTGCCTGCCAGTGCCAAATGAATCGATGTTAATCCGTTGGAACAATAACCCGGTTATCAGCACATAATGTACGATCGATCTGTGGCACTATCTAGCACAGGCGGAAGTTACCCTTCGACCGATGGGAATGCCGTTGCGAATGGCTGCAGAGAGCAACGGATTGAGTTCCGCATCAGAGCTAGGATCAGCAAAAATCCTACGAACAGACGGGTAAAATTGATCGTTTTAAGTGTACATCTACTGTTGCAAACTTACTGGTGAGGTTGACGCGAGCATCCGTTACATAGCTCGCCTTTGGAGTTTGAAACCGAGGGGCGTAGGCCGCGTAGTTGGCCGTGTAGTAGTTCAGCCCGATGAAATCAAACGACCCGTTCAGCGCGGAGGACTGTTCTTGCGAGAACTTAGGGAGGCGACCTCCAACGAGAGATCGCATGGTGTGTGGGTATTCACCGCTCGTGAGCGGGTCCATGAACCTGCACGTATGGCAACTCAATTAGACTAATGTCCCATATCGAGAATAAGCCACCAACGAAGATTAGAGGGAGTTGATTTGACAGGCAAAAGTTTGAGGCAATTAAGGGGAAAGAGGATAAGCGGCGAGGGATGGGGATTCTTCCTTGCAGCTAGCCCATTGTGGTTAGCTCAATTAATTAATCAAACAATCAGCCAGCCACTTAGAGAGATATGGTCGGTTTGGTGAGTGGAACGGATATCTGAAGATTTGGCACGGCTCAAACCATCCTGGCAGCTTCTTTTTGGACCAGCTTGAACCACCAACCCGTGACCTGAACTAACCTATGGGTCGGGTATAAGTTGAGTTGCCAGCTGCCAGCACCTAGAGGGGGTGGTCACCCCTTGACAAGAGCCCCCATTTCGTTCAAAACCAGCGCCCACTTTCAACCGAGATGGGTCTCGATTTTGGAGGAGGACTTGGGCCACTTTCGCAGGGCCGCCCACCATCCCACTTGGGGTGACCCGGCGACCACAGATTAGTATTTGAATGTGGGTCAATATCGATTGATGTGATGTTAGTGTAATTGAAATAAAGATTGCGTTGAATGAAGAAATTAATATTTAAAAGGTTAAAGAAGAAGATAAGGGCTAGAGCGTTAAATTTAATTTACCATCCCAGCATGAAATCGAGGGCTCTGGTTGCAGCATTTCGATGGTGCTTGGCATCTGAGAATGGCACCATCCAATGTGACACCAATGTTATCCCTATCGTCCCCTTCTGTGATGCCTTTTTCCCCCCACCAAAAGACATAGAATTCTTAGAAAAATCTGGCATGAATCTTGATTTTTATTCGATAACATCAGTCAGCAAGACAGTCGATATCGTGGCTCGTATACGAGAGAGAGTTCGAAAAGTTGAACCTGATACTTGTGCTTGTACAGCTTCACGGCTGCTGCGTGCGCGAGGAGCTGGTGGTGGGCCACCAGGTACGGCTCGGTGCCGGAGTCGCCGCCGGTGCAGTTCAGCTGCTGCCACGGGGAGCACCTCCCCGGCGCGACGAGCCCGATCCCGTACCCTCCCACGGTGTAGCTCCAGGGCTCGTTCAGCGTGATCCAGTGCCTCACCCGGTCCCCGAACTCCCTGAAGCAGACCTCGGCATAGTCCCGGTAGTCATCCCTGGAAACCGCAGGCGAGCAGGGACCCAGTTATTACCATCACCGGCAGTACTCGAACTCTACGGGCGTTCAGGCGACGGAGATCGAGTCGTCATACGGACTTACACGATCCGGGGGCTCAGGAAGCCACCGTACTCGTCCTCGAGGGCCTGAGGCAGATCCCAGTGGAAGATTGTCACAAAGGGCTCTACGCCTGAATCCATCGACACCAATTTTAGTTCAATTTGGTCTAATCCTGTCGATTAATGATGCTCTGAATACGTGGCACACACAAGGATGAAATGGTAATTTTACTAGATACCTCTGGATAGAAGCTCATTGACGAGGAGGTTGTAGTATTGGATTCCTTCCCCGTTCACCCCTCCACTTAGCTTTCCTCCTGACAACACAAAATTTTTGCCAAATTGTAACACAAAGTTAATGTCCTGCACTTGGACATATACATACAAACATACGTACATATATGTATATATAACCATTTTTATGACAGTGAATCCAATGGTACAATCTATTATTTAATAGACAGATTAGTTGACGTGACATCGTATATATTTTATTTATACGCTCGAAAAGCCGACGGCTGTGCCTCCCCGTAGAGCATCCTTATATGCCCGGCTACATCCTTCCGAGCTTACGCGTAGGAATTGAAAGATCTCAGGTTGAAGATGATTCTTACTTGGTAAAATCCTGGACCATGAGATTGAGAATCTGTAAGCATCCAAGCCCATGTCCTTCATGATCCTCACATCTTCCTGCACATACGCACGCGCACGCGCGCGCAAGATAGAGAGAGGGAGAGAGAGTTTCATCGATCAAAGATACCGAAGTAAGTAGCCATGCATCCCCGGTCGATGAAACACACGAACCTTATATCGGTGGTACGAATCAACCGCGACATCCCCGCTGCTCGAATCCCGTATTTTACCTGTGGACGATCGTTTGGTGCAGTAACGGTGAGATGCAGATTCGAAGATCATCGAATTCGGAGGATTAGCTAGGAAGAATACGTACGCACCGGGGTACCGGTGGGTGAAAGTGTCCCAGATGCTCGGGCCTCGGCCGCCTTCGGTCGCCGCACCTTCGTACTGATAAAACCAGGAGGAACGGTTCTCGGAACATCGCCATAAATCACACGGAGAAATCGAGCCGCCCTCGGCTAAATTAATTTACCTGATAGGATGACGACGCGGTCCCGAAGATGAAACCGTCGGGGAAGCTGCTCCGGTTGAGCCTGGAAGTGCTGTAACGAGCCGGGATCGCGGTCGTCGCGCTTCCACGAGAGCAGAGGATACTGCAGATAGCAGCCAAGCTCGGGAGGAGGAAGCGGAGATGGCTAGCCATTGAAAGGCTTGTTTGTATGTTGCACCATTGACAACTACAAGAAATTAACTTCTTCATGGGATTTATATGTGGGGGAAAAACCAGAGGCTATACATACACACACACACACACACACACACACACGCCGTGGGTTTTATTTTATTTTAAATTTAATTAACTAAAGCAGTTTGCCTCGGAACCAGCCCTTTTCCTTAATTAATTTTTGGGAGGATCGAAACGGGGAATCAATTGAAAATTAAAAAAAAAAAGTGATTTTTTTGTTAATGAAAAATTGAATTTTAAAGGGGAGTATGATGCAATGAGACTATAATTAATATAATAATTAAAATATTATAAATTTAATTATTATTATATAAATTTTCATATTAATTTATTACTCCTTCACTTTTATTATCCCATTTTATACCAACGAATCTCTCGTGTAATAAAAAAAATCGAATCCTGAATATTTCAATTTCGAGAGGATGACGAAAATACTGTACCGAATCAAATTATTTTTGTTTGTAATTTTAATTTAAATTTTCTTCCTGGTGGCTGGAATCGGATGCCATCAACAATTTCCTCGACTGTAATGCCATGGATGTCGTGGGCAGTAGGTGCCCACTGGCTCCGGCAGGCTGTGAATTCTCCACCATAGTATTACTCTTCCGGGAAATTTGCTGGGGAAGAAGAGTTCCCGACAGAAAACTAAGGTTTTCCGATGGTTTTTTCTTTTTTGCCGGAAATAGAAGAGTTCCCAACGGAAAGACTAATTTCTTTCGAAAACTCGCGTATGTGCCGTGGTGATGGACGGAAACTTGGGAATTAAAGTGGAATTAGGCATAAGATCGGGTCGGGGAAAACAAATGGAAACGGGGCAGGAAATGGAAGACATGAGCCATCTGTACAGTGGACTTGGCGTGTGGCATGGTCCACCTACCAACCCCGCCATCCCCAAAGGAAAAATACTCTTTTAACATTTTTCCTAAAATTGTCCTCAGAATTTCCCGTCTCTCAGATAAAACGGAAAACGGAAAAATGAGGGAGTTTTCTACAGGACCAAAAAGTTTTCCAAGAACATGGGCTTTCAAGGGCGGCCTATCCAACTCCAGCTTCAGCGCGCTGAAGACACTCGACTTGTGGCCCAGCACGCTGCCTCCATCTGCCCAGTTTTCGGCCTGTATGTTGTCCGGACACCCGATGTTATTTAAACCATCCTGATTAACTAAGATATGAAACTCTCACCATCGTGCATCTCTCTCGTTCGCAAGAGTCAAATTAGGAATCTCTTGAGAAAGAGAAAGAAGGGTCGAAACCATCCTGATAAGGCCAATGTTGTTGGCTCCTGTAATCAAGAACCGGACAGCCAACGTCGGGAACACACAGTACTCTCTGAAAAACAGGAAACTTTTGGGGGGAATAAGGGTGAAATTGCAGAAAACTATCAACAAGGTGTGATCATCAGTTATCTTCTAGTCCACGTACACACATGAGATACATCAATTGGAGCAGATGAGTTCATCGGTATGTATGCCAACTCAGAAAGAACAGAACTTATAGCATCAGAAGGAGTCCTGCACCAAGAAACCGAGGTGTTCACCGTCTTTAGCTTACGCAAGCTTAACATGCCACCAATTTCCCCAATAACTAACATTACCGGTTCACGAATCCGCTCAAACATCTCGAGCGGGCTTCAGTTCTCCAGCTTCTGCTGGCAATGAAATGAAAGATAATCTTATTGCGAATGAACCGCCGTGACTTCGGCTGGCGGGAGAGGACTCTTCCACGGGGGCTTATATGCTCTCTATGAGGATGATACAGCATAGTGATTCCATTGAGGAATCCTGAAAAGTACATCTGAAATGTCTCAATGACGAATTGAGGACCCCGACCTGAAGGCATCATATCATGAACAATCCTCATGGTATAAATCATCATCTGCAGCAGCCTAGAATCGATTTTTGAATGTCTTCCCAAGCCTAACGCAACTTATCTGAACATTTGACAAGACATAACAGGAAGTAGAACAAACTCTTGGATGGAGAAGAATGTCAACTTATCCTTTAGGATCGCATGTAAATTGCAAAGCTAACTCATCATATAAAACCAGCATAAAAGAAGAAGACAGCAGCAGATGAACAAGCCAAGCATTTAGAACACTGCAAAACTGGTGAATATATTCAATACCATTGTAGTGAAACCAACACATATAGTTCAGAACTTTATATGCTTCTCAAAAAGGTATCAACAAATTGAATGGAGAATACCAAACCAAGCACCTGGGCTACTTTATCTCAGTCCTGATTTACCAGCCAAGGAGGCTTATATGCATTTGACACCCACCTCAGCAGCCCTCCGGGGCTTGCTTTTCCGCCTGCTCCCATTATGACGAAATCCATTAGGCTTGCTTGAGCGAGTCTCAACTTCAATTTCCTCTTTGACTGAGCTAGCTTTATCCCTCATCTGTGTGTTTCTCTTCCTCTTATTTCCATTCTCTGCTGCCACAGGACTTTTTGGCTCTTTTGTGGTGATTCCACTCTTCGCATCCTCACCATCTTCCTCTTCTTCTACCTTCTCAATCTCTTCCTCATCAAACGCATCCTTTAGCGGCTTCTGAGGTCTCCCCCTTCTCTTCTGAACAGGAATATTTCCCTCCTCTTGAAATTTGTCATCATGATTGCTAGCAGATATCTTCTTGGCCTTTCCTCGACCTCTACCCATGGTTGCAAGACTTCACCAAGTAGTAAGACTTACATGAACATACTCCTTGTCTGCCATGCAAAAGGATTATGAGCATCAGACTTTTTCACGTTATCTATTGCAAGATCGGCTCTTTTCCACACTCCATGACATGAACTGTCACATGTGCACCAGTGCAGATACTCAAGCAGAAGGATGGCACATTATTATTAACCATGACAAAACACTAAAACATCATCTTCTTAAGCTGGGATTCTCAAGTTGTGTGGGCTTCAGGCCAATATTACCAGAGCTGAGTTGATGTCTAATATGGAAAGGCAGAGAGCAATTCCAAAATTTCAGGTTTTGGAAAAGAAAAGATCATACTATACCAGCATGATTCAACATCCAATGACTATCAATCTTTAAGCAGCATATATATGCCTTTTAAGCACATCCAGGCCAAGAAGCGCAAAAGGAATCCAATCAACCAGCAAAAGAACAGTTTTTTGAGCTTTTCATCAGAAGAACCAAAGTCAAAAGAAAACACTCCCACCTGCATCAGCCCGATTAACCACGAGTAACGAGGATCAGAATAACACAAGTCGAACTTCGAGAATCAGGGGAAGAGTCAAAATGAAAACCACGAAAGGATTGTTTGACCACATATGAATATAAATACTCAACCGTCATGTAAAATCCCAAGGTGAGGGGGAAAACCCAAAAACTAGATCCACTGAAGAGGATGAATTCAGATTCATCCCGTGTACACACTACAAATCTTTGATCATCACCGAGCACGAACGAGCTTTCTAATCATCTCACGAGATTCCACAGCAAAAGAACAGCATCACATGGGCATATTTAAAAAAAAAAAACCCCATTACTCGGAGAGCTCTGGAGCAAGCAATGAAGAAAATACGAGCCAAGTCCCTGATAGATATTGCTCTCCGTAAGGATTCTTTTTTGACCGGATACGGAGGGACAAAATATGAACTTTAAATCGACCGACCAAGGCGTTGTACCGAATGTGAAGTATGAGACGGCCGGATCAAGTTTCTGGGACTTCGAGAGGTAAGGAATTGACAGGTCTTGTGTTGGTGCAACCAGTTGTTGCTTGGCCAGGATGCAACACCGAGAGAGAGAGAGAGAGAGAGATGGGAAGAAGCGTCTGTCGATGGGCTGTGTGTATTGTCATTCTCTTGGAAGGGGTGAGGAAGGTTCTGTAAATTGTAAATGTAAGCTCGCTGTAGGTTCACATGGGCAAATTGGTCAAACAGCCATCCAACAGAACAAAAAAAAACACAAACAAGAAAAAAGCAAGATATGAAGAAAAAAAAAGACATCAGTTTTTTATTTGCACAATGCAGTATTCTCAAATCAATTAAAGCGTACCCTAAGACTAATATGCGATCGAATTGGGACCCCTGAAAAAATTCTCATCAACCCTCCCAACCTATAATTCGATCATCTACTAGTCCATTAACACCACTTTGGACTTTGTAAGATTCTCAAAGATAAATCTCAACTCAACCATCAGTCAGGTCTTCTCATATAAATTATTTATTCCCTCTCTACTTCCCGTATATGGGTCTCTCTTATAACACAACTGAATTACAACCAAGAAGCCACACTTCGGCTCTCCTAACTTCTCATGTCCCTTCTCTCCTCCCCAATTCCATTAGATCAATAGAGAGAGAGAGAGAGAGATGACTGTCGCTTTGGTAAATATAGCCGGGCATGTCCTGCTCGTAAAGATAAGAGACCCAAGTTGTATCTGTCTCAGATCGAACCGTTGGGCCAGACTTTGTGCAAGTTGTTGGGAGTCAAAAGAAAACATGGGCCTCAGACCGAAACCAACTCGAACAGATCCCATCGATATGAATGAGATCAGGTTCTCATCGCTATCGTATATGTCGAGATTCACCAAGGCACACCGATTGCACGGGACCCATGACAGGCAAAGCCGGGGAGCTTGCTCAAGGGCTTGAGACAGTAAAGCATATAACAAGCAACCGCAATTCCATTTGAATCCCCTACTGTCATGAGGGCAGTGGAACATTTTTGGAATAGCAAATGGCAGGATTGAGTACAGGAAGCCACGTTCAGGTCTTGATTCTATACACATAAAAACAACTCAGTGAAAGGCCTAATTACCAGTCCCATGACTCAGGTCGATCCTCTCACTCCTTTCCTTCCATACTCGCCACATCCTGTCCAGGTATCGGGGTAGAAATCACCGGCAGAGCAACAATCAAACAAAAATTTGCTGCCTCAATACAGCACCAATCATTACTCTTTGTTGCGGGAAGAACGGTCTTTCCTCTGCCCTCCAAGGATACGGGAGATCTGCAGACCCCTGCTGAAGGCCTGGTTGAAGAGCATACGCGTCTGGAACTCGGAGACGAATGGGAACCAAGCGAGGAACGCGACTGGTGTGAACAGGAGCAGCCCCATCACAATCTCATAGCCTCGGGCAAGTGTGCGGACAGATCCCCAGAATCCCATCCTCTTAACAAAAGGCTTGCAGGCCTGTGCGATCTGGGCACGATGGAGAATCACAGGCATGCATATAAGTTCTCGAATCATCATATCCATGGAAGCAAGTAACATTAGAATAATGCAAGAAGAAATCCAAGCAGGTCTAGTATATCAGTTGACTTTTAATTGATTCTGAATGATATTTTGCTCTTCCTTGTGGCCTCTTTAAAAGAAAATGGGAAAGAACAAAACGTGCTGAACTTTGTAAAAGAAAACAGATAAAATCTCAAAAGAGCCATTGAGGGCAATTCCAGGCTTCAGGTTCTACACAAATATAATGTGAAAAACATAAAATGTAAGGACCAGAATCAAGTTAATGGTGAAATATGTCTTACCAAGAGCAATCCCCAACCGGTGGGCATAAAAGCGAGAATGCAAATAATGATATCCCGCACGGTCATGTGAGGGAGTGCAATCAACGTGACCAGAATTGATATGAAGGTTAGGAATATCAATCCCTTTATCAGCCGAAACACGAGTTGGAAATTTGCACTGAATTTTCTTCGTCCAACAGAGATAGTCTGGAAGGAAGGACAAGGAAAAATAAGCATTATTGGAGCCATACGAGCAGATTAAGTATAAACACACTGAGGACAGACAGATATAATAGACGCTTCATGCAGTCTTCTCTATACAGACTATAAAAGTGGAAAAGGGGCACCAGTTGATGAGCTGTTAAAACTTCAGGAACAGTATAACCTAAGAAAATCCAAGAAATCAAGAGGCCCACCTTCATGACAAACAATACGAGGAAAATCACAAGCCATGACATACCATATACCTACAAGAGTTGTTGAAGACAGATTAGACATTCCCATGAAGTAGAACGTCAGAAAGAGTGGGGAGAGAGAGAGAACAGCAGAAGGAACTAATTACCAGAACACTTCTGGTTTTCCTTGTAATGTGCAAATGATAAACGAGCCCATACTGATAGATAAAGAATCGTAGAGCCAACAACATCTCAGCAATGATACCACGTTTCCCAGAATAATCTAGGTGTTCCTGCTCCTCTTCCCACCATGACTCCCAACTCTTCTCAGGAGGTACACCAATTCCACCTCGATTACTTATCCACTTGTTCCAATCAGTCCAATCATCAACAATCTTCTGCCACTCAAATCCCGATGGATTAAACAGGAATGGAGCAAAAAGCCAAGTTCCCACCATGAACCACATAGAAATTGTGATCAAGATATAAGCAACAGCACCTCTGTAAGATTGGCCAAAGATTTGATAAACCAGAAGCAAGATCATCAACTCAAAACCCTGAACAAAATGGCTTCGAGAGTAAAGCCTGTAATTGTCAGCAAACTTGGCATGGAACACCACAAAACCTCGGCCTGTGGGCCTATACTTTGCACCTCCATGAAGTAAAGTCCTTCCATAATAATGGGTCTTTGTTCCAAGAGAGAATGTGAAGAACACTGGAGCTAGTTGAAGTTGCATCAATATGAAGTCACTCAATGCAGTTCTGAACCCCCTCTCTAGACCAATTTCCATCAGCATAGGCAATGCCATCAAGAACCCAATCTGGACAAATGACTGAGAAGCAAGAGCCACTTGTAGAGGCTTATTGTCCCTAATTGCAGGCTGCGTACTCAAACCTTCCTCAAGCCCACTGAGAACAAGATAGAGACGGCCATAGAGAAATACATACACAGTAAGCACCGTGATCTGCAAATCAAAAAGATAAGGTAAGTATCAGAGGCCATAGATGCCTGTAGAAGTAAAAGAGTTAATGTAAAGTAGGGACATGAAGGCATACTAGAGTACTGAAGTAGAAACCAATTGTAGTGAAGTAACATGAGAGCATTCTGAAGAAGTCAAAACGATGCCCAAGCCGATAAATATCTCTACTTAAAGTCTGTTCTCCATTCCCGTTAGCTATTTTTGCCTCAAACATGGAGATTTGGTTCAGACCCACATCTCTTCCCTTTCCAACCTGTATATATTCATGGTGAGTCACATTGCCTTCACGAAGTGTGGAATTGAAACCTGCAACATCAACCAATTAACATGGATACTATAAATTAAATATTGTATATGCAGTTTTCTTTGGTTCTGGGAAACCAAAGAGGATATTTATATTTAAGATTTGAAGAAGAAAGCAAGAATCAAACTGATAACCGAAAAGAATGAGTGCAGTTACAAGAAGCTATCTGGGAAAGCTAGCACAAGGCAAGCAACTCAATTCAGAAAGTAAAAATAATAATCACAGATCTCTATACCAGCAAAAATATCCTCGCTCAAATTGATGACCTTGGATGCCTTGCTGACACCACCTCTTGTAAGGTGAAAGAGCCTGTCGAACACATCTGGATGACCGTAGTGAAATCGAACCCTGTATCAGCAAATAAGTGGATTATAAGTTCATGAAAAATCCAATAATGATTAGACAAATTTATCAACAAAACAGCTCCTGGCTAACTGGGAGAATCTAATTTTAATCCTTATATCTACATATCTTGCACATGCACGGCACATATCACATCACTGAAATGACATTTTCATTCAGATCTATTTATCCCTCAATCCTAAGTTTATCAAGAAAAAAATTGAATTCAATGACTAGGTTATACAAACTTGATAATCATCAAGGAAGTGCCATCTTCTTCCAAGGAACAAAATTCACGAGGGGGTCCTTGAATTTGAAGCAGCAACTGACATTTTAAGCATTAATACTTACTTCAAAGGGTTTGCCAACAATCTCTGCCCAATAGTCACAAAACTGTTCTCCTGATTTGACATAAACCAAGCAAGAGAAGAAACACTGCATACAACATAGAAATGTTCATGTAGAGAAGCAAAATACACTGCATGTAATAGAGCTCAACTTTGGATCATGACCACAAGAAAGCACCAACCTTCCTGTGAAAATATGCTCCCGGAGTCCAAGTATCGACGGATTTCGCACACCATCATGCTTTTTAAGAAATTCCTGCAGTAAGTTTCTCATTTTGAGGGATTCCTCCATGTAATTATCCTGTAGCAAACAAATACAGAGTGAGTGAAAAAATTATGGGAGAAGACAATGAGTAAGAGATTTCAACAAAGTAATCATGTTTGGACAAACTATCCTAATACCTGGTTCATATCTATTGCCTGTAATCCTTCTCCACGTGTGAAAATTATTGCATGGTTTTGATTTTCTGGTTTCCCCTCACCCAAGATAGCAGGTCCAGGAAGTTTTATCCGATAGATAACCTGCCAAGACAACAATTTTAAGATTTTTTATATGCATAATATAAACTTAAGGCTTAAACCCAATGGAAAACAGATACAAGAGACACTGCTAAAAACTTAAAACTATTCCAGCAAAAACTAAGAACAAAATTAACCTGGTCCAAGTTCTGCACTGGTTCAGAAGAGTCAACAGACTTTGGCACAGCCTTTACAAGAGTGGAGTAGTACACTTTCAGATTAACCTTTTTAGACCTGTCTTTGGTAGGTTCTTCAACTTCATCGACATATGCCACACGAAGAGAAGGGTAACTGCAAAGAGTAGACATGTCCATAATGAGAGTTTAAGAAGATCAACATCAACAGGCATGCAAAAGCATAGAACAGGAAAAACCATTAGCACTAACGTTGTCATGAGCCTAAGAATATCCTGTGCACGAGCATCACCAGATCTTTTGTGTATACCATATAGTTGACATGACACCACATAAGTGAATTTCATATCAGCTACTGCCTGACACTGTGCCCAAAGTAACCTGTCACCCTTTGAGTGATCCTCGGCATTGGATTCTACAGCTTTGTACCCTCCCATTAAGTCTGAGAAATTGCCATAGTCCAAGTTTAGCACAATCAGCAGCTCCAAGGAAATACAGCACAATATCAAACAGAAAAACGACACTAGTATAACTATGCCAACAGTAAGCACCTGCACCCTCGGCCATATCAAGAAAAGCCTGAAGCTCCAAAGCTTTCCGGTAGTACATAATGCCTCTTACTGTCATTTTTAGGAAAGCTCAATCAATAAAACAATTGTCAGAACAAATTGACAGAAGATACCCCTGAAATTCATGAATTGAGTGTGGTTGTGTGTCAGGGATTTGGGAAGGCAGGAAGAGAGAGAACCAGTCTTAGTTAATGTTTGGCCTCTGTATGATGCCCAAAGACGAAGTTGTTCCTCCAGCTCATCAGATTCTTTGAGATCTTCTTCACTACATTTCATCCTCTCAAGGAAGTTGGTCCATTCATCTATAAATAATAACAAACACAGCATCGGAAATAAATATTCCTTTCAACTAAGTAGAATATAGAGAGACAGCTTGCTTTTATTCCAACACAAGTTATGAACAGATAAAGAACCTGGGAAAATCTTTTGTAAGTAAAAGAGGATAGAGACGCCATCTTCATTTGGTGTTTCTAGATCTTTCAATGAGAAAAGAACCTCCTCAGTGTAGTAAGGAGTTAGAACCCTGGAACAGAGTTTACCCAATTAAAGGAATGAAACAGGAAAAATTCTTAGTTCATGCATCAAATTCTAACTTAAGAATCCAAAATAAAAACATTTTAGATACAAGTGGCTTCTGTTATCAAATCTAATGGATAACAGAAGAGCAGCACACATATGAAGCATTTCATCAATAAAGCAGACAAGCAAACCAGTGCTGACAGTTATACTGATAAAAAAATGCAATTAAAAACAAAAGCCTTACGAAAACGAAAGCATATTGCGAACTTTAGGTGCTGTTGGCATTTCCATAAACAATGAATTTGAGAAGAAAGAAATGCGCCTTCTGGCCTCTAAGTTGGATGGCACATCCATCGCAGATTCTTTGGTAGTAAGCAACAGATCAAGCCGTTTTATCTACAAGAAGGAAAAGAGAAATCTTCAGTCTTGTCTTTTATAAGGCAATGCACATTTCTTTATGCTGACAGGGCAAACCTTCTCTTCCCAAGCATCGGCCACTGGATCAATAGGAAATCTGATAGCCCCAGCAGATGCAAATAATTGATATTGCTGTTCAATTGGGACCATCCCCTCGTTCCCCCCCTGGATTGAGTCTAGTAAACTGCACAGAACGCAAAACCATAAGCATGTGCATTTTGGAAGGAAAAAGAGAACCTTCCAGAAAATATTTAGGTCCAGACCTGGATATTTGGTCCTCCATAATGTCCCGAGTAACAACTTCGAGCATGTCTTGGAAAAGAATGACAACTTGATCTCTGTCTTCAGCCTTGTTAGCCAACTGCATATTTTATCTTGAAATGTAAGGCTTATTTTGATGACTGACATGGTAAATATACAAATGAAACTTCATCGACGGTGGATCCAGACTCTGGGCTGCAGATTTGGTAACAGTAAGGATAAATTCGGTAACTGCAGGAACCATTGATCACAAGCTTAGGGCATGGTTTGGGACAAGCAGCAAGAAAGGCATAGAAAACCCAATTAGGATGGCATCACTCTTCATTTTTTGGTCTGCCTGGAAGGAAAGGAATAGATAGGCATTGGATGGTCTAGAATCACAAGATCTTAGATTTATCAAAAGATATGTATGGAGTGTACATTTTTGGTAGACTCAAGTATACAGGAGAATCATGGTTTGTCAGTCATGAGTGATTTATGATGCCCATGACGTTTTTATAGTTTCAACCTTCTTTTGTGTAGGTATTATGGCACCCTCTTGGTGAAAGAACAATGAAATTTTTATTTAATGCTCAAAAACATATACATATATACATATAAATAGGTGATTATTACCAAGTATTTGATGAGCTTAACAAACTGGTCATAGAGGCTGGGAAGAGCACTCATCTTGAACCCAGCCAACAGATCATCTTCTCCTATGTGTTTGTCCACTTCAGAAAAGATATATTTGATAACTCTGAATGAATGGAATGGAATGGAAAAGCAACATAATATTAGGCAACAGTAATAAGTAGTCGAAACCAGTTTTAGAAGGCACCAACTCTTACCGTTGTTCCCATTCTCCTTGGACCAAGAACATAATGATGCTTCTAAATTGCGCATAGCATTCACGAACAGCACAAGACATATAATAGTCAGCTTCAATCCTCTTTCTCAGCTCATGATCCTTATTATTGCTGTCCTTTGCCATGTCCAGTGCGATAGGAATCTATCAACAAGCATATAAAGAACGTAGAACAAGCAATCAACAGTATAACAAAAGGAAGGTTCATGTTGAAAGAATGTTTTTATTTTTTACTTTTTTTAGTATTCAACAAAAAAACTTCATTAATTGTGCATCAAGGACATGCCTAAAAGTATGTAGTAGGTTTCAAGCTATACAAAAGCATGAGCCAAATCATAAATCACTTGTGAATACATACCAATGCGAACCCCATGTACGCATGACTACCAAAAATGGACAACCCACATCCACCACACAAATTTGAATTATTTCATATTGAACTAAGGTTTACCATGGCATACCTTGCTAGCGAGCAAAAATGGAGGCCACTGGATATGTTCAAGGTCACGGTCAGCCCAGTATGGAACAAGCAGCAGATTCATTTCCCTGAAATGGTAGAGTTTAAGCATAAAATATGAAGCAAGCAAGAAATAATCTCAACAACTTGTGACTTCAATTATAAGTAAACAGAAAGCATGACAATCATCACCTATCATTGATAAGGTCTTCATCTCTAAAACTAGTGATTATTTTGTTCCACAACTGAGCAAATCTTGCTGTCTCTTTCCCTCGGTTAGGTGGGATCTGCTCCCATAGACAACCAAGTAATATGATAAGGAATGTTTAACTTTTATAACAGATAAAGAAATATTCTACGTATAAAAAAGGGCACTGTTACTACAAAAGTATGCAACTTTTTAAATAACAATGAAAGATTTCACAAGTAAACAAAAAAATGACCCACCTGGTTAAAGTTTCGAGATAGAGTAGCCCTCAGTCCCTTCTTCTTTGGTTCGCTCTTTTCTTCTGGAACCAAACAAGCATTAAAAGCAGCAGGCAATGACTCGAACCGAGATCTCAGCATTCCCAAGGTTCGAATCTGCAAAGTCGATGTAAGAATGGAATCAGGGAAAAAAGAAAGAAAGAAAGAAACAGAATTTCATATAACCTACAATAATTGTACATGAATGAACAGGCATGACCTAGACATCCATGCATATCAGTGTAGAAACCAAAAACAGAACAAACACAGCCACACAAGCACCCTTTTCTATTTTTTTAAAAAAGAACATTGAACAGTATACCGCATATCAAAGTGCATAATTTTTCTTAGTTTTTCTATTGCATGAATACAAATCAAAAGTTCAACAATTCAAAACATGTTATCCAATTTTGCATACAATGTCTGTCTCCTAAAAGAAAAGAAAAAAAGTGCTAATGCATAAAGGATATTGAACAAGTTCAACTAAGTTGGATAAGTTTTCTGAAATTTCATTCTAAGCAGACCTACATATGTCAAGAACAATGAAACCAAATATTCAAAATTCCTGGTCCCAGAAAGAAGAAAAGTTTCTTTATGTGCTTCTCCATATCAAACAAATATAGAGATGGACAGGGAATTGCCTTACAGGAATATGTAATTTTGAAATAACAAGTACATATCCAGCATAGAAAATCCGAAAACACTAAACAAGTATCCACACAATTCAACCAACCTCTCCAAGCCGACGAAATGCTCCATAAATCCCTCCAAACAAAGTAGAGAATATGGCATACCATATTTGGGCATCCATAAAGTAAACCTATAAAAGCAAATGTGTCAAGACATAAACAAGATAAAACCTTAAACGTATTAAACTAGCAAAGCAAACAAAAGGACTAACACATACAAGAATAATAGGAGCCCAAAGAGCGATCACAACACCAATGTTGTCCTTTGCTGCGATGGATTATGAAATCTCGTCAACTTATAGTGTATTCCAGCCACACAAGGAATATGATCAAAATCATTACCTCGTGGAAAGAACTCATGCCACTTGAAATTGGTTATGCGGACACTCATGATAGCTTTTGTTGGCCCCACAAGAGGTTTTATCTGCAACAAGTTCACCGAAGAGAGAATAAGTAGATTGGCAATACTAAAATCAAGCCATCAAAAGAATAGAGCTCATCCCCCAGGTAAACAATGAGAAAGAGATTAAGGAATAAAGGGAATGCAACACAATATCTTTGGGAAATGATATCTGCTTATGCAAACTGAATTAAACACAGCCTTTTCATTTTCTTAGATTTCATAGTCCTCAATTCCTCATGCAATATTTGTTTTGGATTATAATAATAGAAAATCACAAGATTGAAGAACTATATACTACATACCTCAATGTAATAACTAAAAGCCAATTTTGTTACTATAAGAAGAACCCAGAACAGCGTGTACCTGATAAATAAAGCCATAAGGTGAATATTTGAATCAAGAAAAAACCAAACTATATCACAGCGCTATTAATTACAGTTCAGGATAAAGGTTCCACTTTGAGGCATCTTACTTGAACAGAGAGAACATACTTTCATGCATTCCCCTTCCAACATAGAGTCGAGGCTGCATCATTAATATAAAAATATTAGCAATTGATCTAGTACAATGTCTAAGCCAATATAACAACACGGACAGGGGATAATCAAGCAAACATATGCATACCTGTGACCACCACATCATGAGCATCACAACACGATAGTCTGATCTCTCAAGGAATCGACGGATGGAGGGGAATAAGAATAGAATAGCAGCTAACATATTTGGTGATAAGTACATAATCACAGCCAAAATAAACAAGGGAGGTGAACTTGAACCATTGCCAAACCAGCCTTTAATAGTCCCCGCAAATCCACCAGGATTCTCTGACGAATATGCATAAGTCACAGGCAGAATTATCACCCAGGCAGCTGCTGAAACCACTTTTAAAATGTATCTTAACTTCACAAAATTTGACATGCTCTGGCGTGCTTTCCAGCTAAGGATTACATCAAGGACAGCTGCACATACAAAAGATGAATGATTAAATGATTACTACTTTATTCTACTAATGAGGAGGTCAATTGTGAAAGATTTCATTCATGGGCCACACAATGGCAGAAAGCTCCTGACAAACTGATCGCTAATATTTGCTTCAAGATCTTTGACCATTACACTCAAAGTACAATCTCAATTGATGGTAACTATAGGTCTTAAATAATAAACGTAAAACAAATGCTTCAACTGCATATTTGGCTAGCTCTTTAAAAATGTAATTGAGGACAGAATATTCCAACTTATAGTTATCTCCTCTGGAAATCTGCTGTCACTAAAGTGAAAATAGCCAGCAGCAATAAACTTCAACATATATGACGCAATCACCACTTGACTTTGACTATTTTACCAAGAAATCTTGCAACAGCCAAAGCATCCTGTGCCAGCTGCAGAACTCTAAAGCACTTCAAACACAAGTTGTAATCTTTCTATCATCAACAGAACCATGTTGTTATCAGTTGAAAGAAAAAAGAAGCTGGTTACAAGTTGTGAAAGCACTAATTGTTCTGAAACAATCTGTTGAGAGTTATATATATAATATTTATAATATGGGTACTTAACTAGAAACTATATAAGTATCGAGTTATTTTATACTATTAGAAACTATGTATATATATCATCAATAGACGAGTGAGAGGGACTAGGGTTTTTCTGCAATAGTTGTTCTGTCTCACAATCCAATTATCAAATTTGCTGAAACACATCAAGGAGGAAAAAACACTTCTAGAAACCTACTAATATAAGAACAATTAACTCCCAAATCAAATATGTATGATACCTTGGCCAAGCTTCAAAATTGAAGCAGTTATAAATACAGATAAGACTTTCTTGAATGTATCGGATGTGAAGATAGCAGTTGGATCGCCTGAGCCATTCCAAGCAACAATTATCATTGCCTAGAAAACATTACACAACCACATTTAAGATAGATCTAAAACCAAGACATGATTAAATATAAAGGGAAACAAACTCTTAAAATAAAAAGATTAACATTCTGATTAAGCACAAAGAGTGGCCACTTTTCATATTTATTAACTTTTTCGCATAACTCGATCAAGCACCAATTATGCGCAGTTTATGGAGTTTCATAGGGCATTCATTTTTCGTCAAGTCATCTTCGATGGAATTATGTCACATCAATGCAACATCAGCAAAATTGATAAGCAACATATAGCAACTTGATGGACAAACAGAGCTTGATATACTGTGCAAAGTCAGTGCCTAAAAGGGATACGTAAAAAATTCACACTAAATTTGAAAAGTGGACAAAGTTCGTGCTGCAATGTTTTATTAAAAAAATGTAACAAAAATATTCGGGTAAAAAAAACATGTAAGGAAAAAAGTTGAACCTGTAAACATAAAATGAAAAAGCTCCACATCCTGTCAAAACTCCGGAAGATATGCCAAAATGAGCGTATCTCAACAAAATTGACCTTCCCAACCCATCGATTCTGGGGTGGTTTACCATCCTGGATAAGATGAAAATAATATCACATGTCATCTTCCTTCAGGCATAGATCAAATAGATCATCTCAGCCAGTTACATGGCTAGAAGCAAAAACATTTCCAGTTTCAGGTAGCAGCATGACGTAGCATTCTGTGAACTTAGCAAGCTGGCAGAGCTATTACCATGACTGCCAGGATATGCTTTGCCCTTGCAGGGAATAGAGAGTAAGGGAGCAAATGCAATTAATCTTATACTGTCAAACCCACAATTCATACATAACAGACAGCAGATAATATGAACAAAACATAACAGGACACATTAGAAGACATGAGATTAATATAAAAATCATAGCTCAAGCCCCCTGAATTAATAACAGAGTTTATTTAAGAAAAACAAACAAAGAACAGAGACATGCCCCATCTTTCTCCCATTGTCGCCCAGCAGGAAGATGGAAAAATTCAGCATCTGCACGCATAGGCCATCCTAGGCGGAAGCAGTCAACCGACCTGTGAAACACGAAATGAAGCTGATCATGCCAACTCTGAAACAAAGAAAATAAAAGACAAACCATGTGGAACTTAAAGAGTACCAAAAATATTCATTTAAATCATCATAGTTCCTCCACTGAGAATGCTTTGACCTTCCTCGTTGGCTACTTTCTGCTTCCTGATTATCATTGCAAGCATGACAATAGTGTCAAGGTAACAAACAAACTCATTGTACCTCACTTCTCATCTCCACAGATATCATATCAGACCTTTGCTATCACTTCATAGATAGGAGTAACCACTTTTATTAAGAAAGCCTCCTCTTCACCTCCATAGGCTGGTTTTACATTCTCCCCAGTCATGGTACTGACATTCCCAGCTAGCATCCCATACAATTCAAAAGCCATCTGAAAGAAGCAAAGCAAAACCATATAAAGCTTAATGTCGATGAAGGAAACATGGTCTCCTATATCAAAATGAAGAGTACTTCTCAGTAGGCTGAGTGTTCCAAAGCTGTCTTCATAAATATGACACTACGTGTAGGAAGAATATATTGAATATTGATGCATCCCCTACCATAAACATCTTTATAAGAGAATGATTAATAACAATAACCCCTAAAAAAAGACTAATGTAGAAGCATGCTGCATCTATACGCAAAATATCATTGCAGAGAACTCTTATAGCCAAGGAAGAAGAAACCACTCTCCCCTTTACTGGACAGGTATTATCTTGCTTGATTTACCTAACGATATGTATTTAAGACATTTTTGCCAGGCATATTCTGCTGTAGTTCATTTTTCTCTAGTTACTTTGTAAAGGTAATAGTTAGTGAACATTTACAAGCTAGTATGAACATGACAGAATTCAGCCAAAAAAATAGTAATAAAATAACAGCCCCACAATCTATTAGCCAAAGGGTACTTGAATAGACTCAAAAAAACAAGTAGTGATGTCATATTTTACAGTTCTGGCAAAATTATAAACAAGATGCTTGTAAATGCCAGGTTAAATCATCAAAAATTCTGCTACAAGAGGTTCTTTCAACATCCTTAGTAACCAACTTTAGCCAGATTCTGGAAAGATCATGACTTCTTTAATTCATGCAATCAACTAAAAGATGGACACTAGTAGTTTTAGCTCTCACAGAAATGCAAGCTGTTACAGAAATTCTTTATTATATTGATCAAAACAATTAGTTTTACCAGCTGAATGGATGACAACTATTCATCTAAATATAGATGCACAATGTAAACACGAAAGTATTGATGAGATTTTACACGTTCACTTGAGATAGAGCATGTCAATATACATGATGATAGATGTAACAAAGGCACTCTGGCATGAATCTTAAGTTAGCTGCTTCCCCCCAAATAAGAAGGTACAGAGCCATGTATAGAAGTTTCCGTTGCTGCACTTCCTGCTGGATGGTCGGTAACCTAGATATACCAGGAACAGAAAGTATCAGACAACTAAGATTGAGGCTGCAATGTCCAGAATAGAAAGAGCAATATAAAGAACTTGGTCTAGAATATGGATCTGATTACAGTTGCATCAAAAGCATTTTTCCACCAAAAATTGTATTAACTTGTTTTCTTGCATTGACAGTGACAGTGTCACATGCTAGTTCGATTCTCTTTTGGCCAGCTTTCACAGCACTATTATTCATTTGGAGTAATGAAAATGGCATGCACATCGAATAAGTAACGGACATCTTAAATGCATATCTAACACAACCAGCCTGCTAGATGCATCATATGACCATTCTTTCAAAACAGCAGAAGAAAGTTACCAGAGACTGCTTTTCCTATCCAAGAACTTGCACCATTTTTTGTAATTCTTGAATAACTTCTTCATCACTTCAGTCAAAGCTCGCTCATCCAACTATCCAACAAAAATGTGAATCAACACTGAGCTAAATCCAAATACTTCTTTCTGATGAAAATAAAATGACAAATGAAGCCTAAAAGAACCTCCAAAGAGAAGTGGTCCTGAATGCCAAAATAAAGGAAGAAGAAAAGAGGTCGAGTTAAATATTTGAACAAAGAATGTACAGCAGCATCTCTTGCTATAAAAGGATAGTTGGCATCATTCATAGACATAAAACAGCTAATGTCAAGAACCAAGTTCCACAGTACAAAGTCCTTGCCACAGCTAGAAACAAGGAAATGCATGAAAGCTCATCTTATGATGAAAGGGAAGAAGATCCATAATGCACAGACCTCAAGCATTTAATTTGTTCATAATATGATATACAGGTATATCATAAATTAAATAACAGAGCATATTTTATGAAGCCTTAATGAATAAAATTTATTATGGATATATTTCAGAAAGAAATATTTTTAAAAGAACAAACCTTTGGCTGTTGATCAGGTTTTGGAAATTGCCTTATATGCACATTTGCCAACAATAAGATCAAATGTTCTCTTTGATTTGCCACGTTGTCTCTCTGTAATATAATGAGCACAAATAGGTCATGTACATTGAATTTCTAAACTGAACTCCCATAGACAATAAGAAAATCCATCAGAGTGAATCATGAGATAGAATAGTTCACATAACCTGAAAGCCAAACATTGCCTGAAGCCAATCTAGGATGTCTTCATCCTTTTTCTTTTTGTGATCCTTTGGCCAAGGAAGTCCTCTAGTGTTGCGAAGAGCAAAAACAGTAGCTTGTATCTGCAAAATCAATTTTCAACAAAGGAGTTTTAATATATCAAATGGTCAAGTGAAACTACCATGAAATTGAAGTCCAGAGGTAGAGAAAAACCTCAGGATATTTCATGATTGCCTGATTTGCGCTATCTGGATCAAGAGGAAGTATATTGTAAGGAACATAAATCTGTGTTTTTTCAGCAACCTTGTTTTGAGCCTCCAAAATCTATGCAGAACCAAATAAACAGACAACATCATTCATAATTGCCGAAAACAAATTTATAAAGAGTAATACGTATAAGAACAGAAATAGAATATACTAAGTTTGAAGCAATAATGGGCAGTCAACTACATTCATATCATCAGAAACATCTTAACAAAATAAGGAAAGGATTGCCTCCAGATTTTTACCTCCCGATCAACTTCAATGGATTGTGTCATGTTCACAGCTTTCAAAACCTCAAAAAGAACATTAGCGGTTTGATACGCTTTTGTTAGCATTGCACTGAAAAAGAAACAAATATCAATCACATAACATGGAGCTTGTAGCATTTTTTCCAGCTCGTTTTCATAACAGTCTAATATATAGAACTGACCGGTCAGCTTTATCTGCTGCATTCTGCAAAGCTTGAATGTACTTCTTGTAGTAATGCTGGTAGAAAGTCTGCATCTCCCGTGCATCACTTTTTTTTACCCTTCCCTTCATAGTTGGATCATTTTCCTGCAAAAATTACAAACACGAAGACTTGAACAGAAGGCAACAATGAAAACCTGGTGACCTAGACATTCCCTCCATAAGTTGTTACATTACATGCAAGTCCACCAAACTAGCTGTAATTTACTAGTATGACCATGCCTCCAAATTAATACTTATTTCACCTGGAAGGCACATTACATGCCCTCATCTAAACAATGCAGGAACAGCCAGACATATTTTACATATATACATATATATGTTTTTTTTCTGAACCATAAATACTAACAATGCAAACCAAAATTTTCAATCACAAAAAATCCATAATTGCTTACCCTCTCCAGACGTTGAAGGAGAGCCGTCTTAAATTGACGAACACCACGCCCACTAGATGTGGGATCCAACCTGTGAGCTTTCTCAAATGCATAAAATCGGCCTACATGATGGCAGCAATAAATAATCAAAACATGACCATAAGAATGAAGGCAGCTTAACATCAATCACACAAGAAACAACCAATAAAAACAATGGGAGGCAAGATTAGCAGAAGTCAGATACATTAATCACTGTGTGAGGCAAAACCAGCAGAAGAAAGATATGTCAACCCCCTCCAAAGAGAATAATGCATTAAAGAAGCTTAGCTTAGAAAGCAATGACTCAGTTAAACTTTACCAGATGGGGATATGCAAAATGACCAATAGCTTTTTTTTTTAATCTTTCTGTTGCCACGCTACATCTACTAACAGGCTTACCTTGTTCCAGAGACAGTATTTTTAGCAAACACAACCTGCCTTGCCCATTCCACTGTAATACTTGTACCGTGAGTTAGCCCCGTAAATGAGAGGCACAAGATGAACAATTCACAAGGAAACAACATCATGCAGTTGGCAGACTTTTCGTTGTCTAACATCTCTAATTCTATCTTTGCATTTGAATAAGAATAGGAATTGATTGGGACAATCCCATTTGCTGTTCTCTCCAATGTGCAACTATATTTAAGTAGCATTGGTGAAATATTGTGTATATAATGAACAAAGTGGTTTATCCAGACAGTATAAGCATCCCCTGTGGCGTAGCTTCCTACAATCAATCAAGAAGTAGCAACATTTGAGACCGTTTCAGGGACAATAAATGATCTATGTTAACCCACAGCTTCAGAACAAGGGTGATACGAATAAATAGCAAATTGGAGCCTTGTTCACTTCCTGACTCCCAGAAAATCTTTATCAATCTGTATAAAGGTAGAACAAAATCTAATGATCCTACTTCCAGCATGCTACAGCAAAAAAAAAAAACCCAAATCACAGGAAGAAAATACGAAGAATAGATCTTGCAAGAGCAAACAGCATCAACTCTGATCGATGAAGCAATGGCGCATGCAAACTGGGAAAGTAAGGCAGAAATGGTGAAGAAAATACAGATATCATAACAGAGCAAGAGCAAAGTTCCAGACGTCCAGAGAAATGATGCGAAAAGCCCCAATATCCACACTGCAGAGCAAATGCAGCTCGGAAAAGCCATGCAAGAAACTAAGCTAAGCAGGGACTCACAGAGGTAAGCCACCCTAGGGTTGCTGCTCTCAACTTCATTGGCGACACGGAGGATCGGAGCGATCTCGACGAGGGAAGATGGCACGACCTCGCTGTCGAAAGCCGACTCGCCGAGGTTCCCAGCGGTCTGGGTCCGCCCTAGCCGCCGCTGCGGCTGCTGCGGCTGATCTGGGCCTCCTCGTGAGGTGGACATTATGCTCTACCTCCTTTCGGGGAGCTTCTGAAGCTCCCCTTAACCTCTAAAATGGAGCTCAAACCCTAGAGCCCAGCTGAACCAGCAGAGGAAGAAGAAAGAAGGGGGAGCAGCAGAGCGGTCACGAATGAGCATGAGCTTCGGAGCAGAGGCAACGTGAACTGAACGGATCAAAAGGAAGCAGCAGATGAAAGGGGATCTCTCTGGGCACAAAGGATGAGCTTTTCACAAGCAGCTTAGAAGAGAAGCAGTGAAGTAAAGGTGAGAGAGAGAGAAGAGAGAGGCTACTGGAGACTAAGTGCGTCTGCTAATGGTAGGAGGATGATGTGACTGGCACCAGAATTCTTCTCACTAAATGAAGGGGCTCACCATTCGGCTGAAATTACTGCGAAGGCCACTGAGCTCGTTACTCGCATCTCCGATGAATTTACCAAACAGCCCCCCCGGCGCTCGATACAGTGACTTACTTTCCTTTCTTTAGATCTAAACCGTTACTTTTTTACTGTAAAACCACGAACAAAATAGCAACTCTTACAGTACTGTAAGATTATAGGAAAAAAATTAATCGCAGTGTAATTTAGATGAATTATTAATTTACAGGATCAAGTTGACAGTTTGTTCAGTCTCATGGCCACTTGACCTGTCTCACGAGGTATCAGCTTAAAAAAGGAGAACAAGATTTTTCTTGGGAAAAAATAAATAATTAACAAATAATCAAATCAAATCGAGGAAGGGAAAGTGGGGCCGTACGGGCCACGAGGGCTGGATGCGTTAATCCGGGAAAAGTACATGGGCATAGTAGGAGAGCGATTCAAAATTCAAAAAACAAAGCAGATTCCCAGAGATCGAGAATGTGGGGGCCATGCAGGCACATGAAGCGGGGTAACTTTCGAGCGTAAAACGGTCTTTGTGACCTGGACGGGAGCAAGCGTCCGTTTCTGGCTTTGTCGTCATCTCTCTTTTTCCCTCTCTCTCTCTCTCTCTCTTTTCCTTTAATGTAAATTCGCGTCCTGACGAAGACAGTCGTCCCCCACGACGGGCCCAAAAGGGGCATCGGGACCCCGGTGACGTGGCAACAGGTGATTGGTCGGTTCGCCCTGGGCGGCTCTTTGGATCCTTCCCCGGTAACGTGCAATTCCCACAATGACAGACAGCAATCTTTGGTTGGAAAGGGAGTCATCATCGACTTGCAAGTTGATGGGGTAGAGATTCTCACCTATCAACTCTACCGTGCCTCCCTCCGAGTCCACCGAGGAAACACGCCTAACCACGAGCAGAACTCGAATTGGAGTGCCAATCTGATTCGATCTCATTTTTATTTTGTCGGTAAATGAGCCGATTTTGCTCTCGTCGAAATTCCCAATTTAACGGGGCGGCCGAACGACGGCAGCCGGAGGCCCATAGAGCAAACCCCAACTCCAATCTGATCATCGAGCCCTGATGGAGGGACTGGTCACGGAAAGGAGGACACGTGTCCTCGGCAAAGGCTATGTTGGTGGTGTTTAGAGTTGTTAAACGGGGCGGGCTGGCCTGGACCCGGCTCGGACTATTAATCGGCCCGTTATAAAAGGATTCTGGGCCTATTCATATTCACATAAATTGTGACTCGTAACCGACTGACCCGTTAAGTAAATAGGCCGAACCGTAACCGAATATAACTGTTCTAAGCCCATGTTGAACCGACCTGAACCACACTTTTAACAACACTAGTGATGTTCCATGCATGAAGATAATAAGTTTGCCGTTGACGGCCACGTAGTGACATTAGGATGAGAGATTGTCCATATCTCATTCGACTGTCCATTCACAAGTTTCTCCATACGATCTTTTTATTCAGGTTGAATATTTTCATTTCATTGTGATGGAGACGACAGTCGTGAGATAGATCATCACGTCGCTTGTGTTCTTAGCTAGAATGGCCCCCGACACGTTTGGTCCAGGGTTTACCCATCCAAGATAGCGAAGGTCTGAGCCGAGCAGCGATTAGTGGGGCTACTAACCAAGCTCTAGGACGCGGCGAGGGTGGGTGCTTCGTGCCATGACCCGTCCAACGACCCTGAACTCTCGCACTCATCGGATCGGTCTATTTCTATGGTTGAGGTTGGGATAGGAGCACGGAGGGGGAAATAAGGGACTGTTGAATGCCGTAACGTGCTGACACTCTCTTTCATCCCGCAGCCCTTTCCGCCTTAAGTGGGAATGTTCATTATGATTATGATGAGTCATAATCGATCATGAGTGCTGCCATGTCACAACAGTGTATACTCTTCATCATGTCTAATTATTCATCAATTGTTTTAGGACATAGATATTCTAGATAGAGTTGTTAAAATAATGATTCGGACAAGTTATGATTCACCGTTCATGATAGTATAATCCGGCTCGAAATTGTGCCTAAGCATGCCGGATCAACCCGTGAAGAATGCATTTTCTACTCTTTTTTATTTTTTAATTTTGTAAAATTAATTAAATTTTAAATTAAGAGCAAGAGGGATACATATTCAGATTTGATAATAAAAACTCTAATATTCTTTTGTTAATTGTCTGTCACTGGTTACCAAACTTGCAAAACAACTCACCGATATTGTTAATATTTCGACGTCAACACTATTTTTGCAAAATCAACACGACTACAATGAAGATTGTTGAAGATATTCGAGAATGAATTAGATATTAGAGAGATTTTGGGTGAATTGGAATTGTAAAAATGATGAAATATTTATAGAATTTGAGAGTTGTGGGTGAAAATATGAAAAAAAATTTGGGGTAAAAAATTTTATTCAATTGTAATTTTAACGGTTGCAATAAAAAATAGCCACCGTAAATTGTCATTATGAGCATGAACCGTAATTTGATTGGAGGCACTATTGTAAATAGTTATTTGATTGGATTGTCATTGTGAGTCATTAATTTGCCATTGTAATCAACGGTCAAATGTCCGGCCATTTGTGACTATTGATTTTGTAACAAATTAAAGGAAATTGCGATATTTAGCGAGCGGAGAGCAATGGTTCACATTCCGAGCCAGTGCGGTCCAATTTTGTAATGATTTTGGATTGACTCAATAGAGTAAGGGTCCATGCCGGTTACGATTCAATGAGCCTATATTTCTGACTTGTCTCGTAATCATCATTTAACTCAATAAGAGCAATTATGAACTGGGTTAATAGCAGTCTGGGCCGATTCTGGATTTAGACGGTTCAATTTCGAGCCAATTCTAGGCTAACCCGGCCTGTTTAACATACCTAATTCAGAATATCTCAAGAATAACTTTTACTTTGTCTCTTTAGCTTGCTCCCCCTTTCAACTATCAGAATTTAACATAAAACGTGTCGCTCAGCATGAAGTACCCTCTACTTGGATTAAGTTTTGGATTTTGGATCATATAAATGAAAAAAAGTCCTCAATAAAAAATGGCATAATCCAAGTCGGATTCAAATTATTGGAGTTGAACATGAACATGTAGAGGTTAGGTACTATTATGGCGAGGAAAAATGGGAAAAGTTCCAAAGATTGACCCTTCACATCTAGAGGGAGAGGAGGTGTTACAGGGGTCGGAACTCACCCAAATTTTTCCATTCCTGCGATGGTGCTGAGCAGTGTCTCGTGCACTCTCAGCCAACCCGAAGCACACACACGCAGCGAAATAGCTTGGCGAGGTTTAGCAATCAAGGATCAAGATCGAACAATGCAAGGTAAGGGAAATCTCACTTGTATTCACAAACACGAATTACAAGAACACACAAAACCCTTACACGACCTTGCACGGCCACGTCCAAGTATATGCCTCGTACTCCAGCACTTGCACTCCTCACTTGGACGGGTGAACTTCACTCCGGAAGTTCACACTCAGCGTCGGGGGACTGGTCACGCTGTTGCCGGGACTTCCTTGCTCGACTATCAGTGATAGAGTGTTCTCTCTAACTCTCTTAAGTTGCTCTCCCCTTCTGCCTTTTCGACCTTAGGACCCGGGGGCTATTTATACTTGCAGGTGGGGGAATCCTCATCCCTAGTTTCTAGGGAACACCTCAGCTTCCATAACCACCCTTATCCCTTATTCCTAGGGATAAGATCGACTGCCAGCACAGTCCTCGGTCAGCACCTTGACCGAGACTCCATCGTTCCACGACCGGAGTATATCGGGCCTGATTGAGTGCCACCCGCACTCAGTTCGGTCATGGGCACCGCGCCCTTGCCTTAGGTCAATTGCATGGAACATTAGCGTCGCTCGCCCCCGAGCGACTTCCCTAGCGAGTCTTCGGGAGAACCCGCATGCCCGTTCGCCTTTGAACGGGTCTTTCGGGAGGTTGGGGCGTCCAGCCCACTTGCCCTTGACCGGGTCTTGCGGGAGTGCTCAGGCCCGCACGGCCCGCCACCTGTCTTCCGCCTTACTCGCCCAAGAACAAGTCTTTCCGGGCGGTTAGGGCGGCCAGCTCACTCCCTGACCGAGTCCTTAGGGAAGTGGGGAAGTCCAGCTCGCCTTCCCACTTAGCTTGGCCCTCGCCCTATATATATCCCATTGATCCTTTGGCATTCCTTCCCTCGATCCTTTCCCGGGCTGCCATGCTATCGAGGGTCCGCTTGGCAGCCATTTCCGTGTCCGAGCATTAAGGGGCTGACAAACCTCCCCCACTTGAGGAAGCCGACGCCCTCGTCGGAATAGAGTGGAGGTACTCCTGGATCTTGTCCTCGAACTGCCAGAGTGTAGCCTCCTTTTCCCAACTCGCTTCCGACATTGGCAACCCTTTCCATAGAACCAGGTACTCTGTTCTCCGATTCTTCTTGCTGTAACCCAACACCCGTCGGTCCAGCACACGGTCAACCTCCCTCTCCAATTCCGTGCGTACATTCAATGGCGCATGTCTTGCCCTAACGCGGTCCGCATCCGCATCCTCATGGTAGGGCTTTAGGAAGCTGACATGGAAAGTCGGATGAATCTTCATCCTCTCGGGTAGTGCTAAGCGATAAGCCACTGCTCCAACTCGCTTCACCACCTCGAATGGCCCATCATACCGCTGAATGAGGCCCTTGTGCCATCTCTTGCTCGTCACTTTCTTCCATATTTGGGGCGTCAATTTCAGCATGACCTTGTCACCGACCTGAAATTCTAGCGGTCGACGCCCCTGGTCCGCATATTTCTTCATGCGGCGAACAGCTTTGGCAAGGCTGTCCTGTGCTTCCTCGAGCATTTCCTGCTTATTCCGGGCAAAACGGTATGCAGCAGGACATGGCCCTTCCTTCTTTTGTAGGGCCACTTCGGAGGGGGTCATTGGTTGATAGCCCAAAGCGAGCTCAAACGGACTGAACCCAGTGGCTGAGGAACGGTGCAAGTTGTAACAAAACTGCGCCATGTCCAACAGTTCCAGCCAATTCCGCTGACTGGCCGTGACATAGTGTCGTAGGTACTCTTCCAGCAGTTGGTTCATCCTCTCCGTTTGGCCGTCCGTCTGCGGGTGGTTTGCCGTTGAGAACTTTAGTTTTGTCCCCATCATATTGAAGAGATGGGTCCAAAACCTCCCGGTGAACCGTGCGTCTCGATCACTCACAATGTCCGTCGGGATCCCAAACAGCTTGACCAAGTGGCGGTAGAACTCTTCCGCCGCCGTTTCCGCAGAGCAATTCTTTGGGGTAGGCCTGAAGATCCCATACTTCGAGAACCTATCTACCACAACCATAACTCCATCAAAACCCTTAACCTCAGGGAAGCCACTGATGAAGTCTATAGAAACCGATACCCAAGGTTTCTCTGGAATAGGCAAAGGCTGCAACAAGCCCGCCTCAATGCGCCGTTCCGCCTTGTCTTGTTGACAAATAAGACAAGTCTTGACGTAAAGCTCAACGTCGTTCTCCATCTTCGGCTAGAAGTAGGAGCGTGCCAACAGTGCCAGCATCCTTTCCCGTCCGAGATGCCCAGCCTATTGCGCATCATGATGTTCGCGCAATAACTGCGTCCTCAGCCCTCCGCCGGGGACAAATACGCGACCACCCTTCGCGTAAAGCAAGCCATCTTCAAGCCAGTACCTCCGCACGATACCATCTTGAACCTGCGCAACCAACTTTTGGTATACCCGATCCTCCTTCGCCTGATCCTTCAGTTTGCCTACGAAGGTGGACTCCAATTGGGTAAGCGCAGCAATCATCTCTACTGCCTTCCTGCTCAAAGCGTCGGCAACTTGGTTGTGGCGCCCCGGCCTATGCTCCCACTCGAAGTCATACTCGGCCAGGAACTCTTGCCACCGAGCCTGCCTTGGGGACAACTTCTTCTGCGTCTTGAAGAAAGTGTTTGCAACATTATCCGTCTTGATCACAAAAGAGGTGCCGAGTAAGTATACCCGCCATGCCTGTAGGCAATGCACAACCGCCAACATTTCCTTCTCGTGCGCGGAGTAGCGTTGCTCAGCCGGCTTCAATTTCCAGCTCTCGAATGCTACCGGGTGCCCATCTTGCACCAACACTCCGCCTGCAGCACGATCCGAAGCATCCGTATGGACTTCGAACGCCCTATCGAAGTCCGGCAGCTTCAGCACAGGTTCGGCCACAATCCGGGACTTGACCTTCTCAAAGGTGTCTGCGCATGCCGCATCCCAAGTCCACGGTTTGCCCTTCTGCAGTAGATCGGTGAGAGGGGATACCAACTTCGAGTATCCCTTAATGAACTTGCGGTAGTAGTTTGCCAACCCTAGGAAACTCCGCAATTCGCCCACCTTGTTGGGAGCCACCCACTCCCTAATGGCCTGCACCTTTCGGGGATCCATCTTCACCGTGCCCCCGCCAATCACGTGTCCAAGGAAGTTGATTTCCTTGGTGCAGAACTCGCACTTCTCCTTCTTTACGTATAGTCGGTGTTCCCTTAGCCGCTGGAACGCAAAACGTAAATGCCCAAGATGGTCCTCTAGGGAACGACTATAGATGACAATGTCATCGAGATACACAACCACAAACTTGTCTATAACATCATGAAACACATCATTCATGAGATTGCAAAATGTGGCTGGTGCATTGGTTAAGCCAAATGGTATCACCATAAACTCGTATGACCCATACCGAGTCACCATGGTCGTCATTGGCGTGTCGCCCTCCGCTATGCGAACTTGCCAATATCCCGATCTCAGGTCCAGTTTGGTGAAGAACTCGGCTCCACTTAGCCGATCGAACAAGTCTGCTATCAATGGCACGGGGTACTTGTTCTTCACAGTGATCTTGTTCAGCCCGCGGTAGTCCACACACAACCGCATCGTGCCGTCCTGCTTCTCTTGGAACAACACCGGCGCTCCAAAGGGCGCCTTTGAAGGTTGAACTTTCCCCGATTCCAGTAGGTCCTGGAGTTGTTTCCGTAACTCCTCCAGTTCCTTAGGCGACATCCGGTAAGGAGCTTTCGCTGGTGGCCTTGTTCCCGGAATCAACTCGATCTTGTGATCTACCGCCCGCCTTGGCGGTAAGCCCTTGGGCAGCTCCTTAGGCATAACGTCACAAAAGTCGCCTAGAATACCTTGCACCACGTCAGGAACGTCCGCGTTCGTGCCTTGCTCAGGCTCTGACTCATGGATCGCTGCAAGGTATGTTGGCTGGCCCCTCTTCCAGCCTTTGGTTATTTGCATAGCCGAGACCCTCTCGGTCTTTATGTCCTCCGCATGGTTGAGGCCCTTAAATCCCCGAACAAAGCAAGGCTTCCTCGGGTCTGACATGAACAAACCAGACACATGTGGCATGACTGAAACACAAGCTTTCACAAGAAAGTTGTTACCGAGTATTATGTCAAAATCGTCCATCGGGATGACCATGACATCAATGGCCCCTAACCAATCACCAATCTGCACCGGCACGCCTTTGGCCATTCCAAGTACCGGCTTGCTTTGAGAGTTGACGGCTTTGATGCGACTGGCCTGCTTCTGGATCCGCAATCCGTAAGCTTGCACAACACGATCCGACACGAAGTTGTGCGTTGCGCCAGTGTCCACCATTGCCTCCACTTCCTTGGTGTTCAGGGTCATCGGTACATACATCAGTCCATGCTCCTGCGCCTTTCTTCCCGATCGAATGGCACCGAGAACTTGGAGAGGTGCCACTCTAGTTTGCTCGTCATCGGAGTCGGAGTCGGAGTCGGTCCTATTCACCAAGGCCGACAACTTCTCCCTCTTCGGGCAATCTCGAGCACGATGGGGGCCGTTGCAGATGAAGCATCCCGGGTGGGTCTTGGGGTCTTTAAGGAACGAACCTTCCGTCGCCTTCCCCTTCCCCTTGTCTCCTTTAGACGTTTTCCCATTGTCAGCTTTGCTAGCCCCCTTGCTAGGCTTGGCCGCCTTGTCCTTCACCTTCTCGGCCTGCTTCCCCTTCGGGTCGCTCTTTGATATACGGATGTCCACCAACGCATCCGCCTTCGCCATTGCGGTCTGGAGGTCTTGGACTCCTTGCCTTCGCAGCTCAAGTTGAGCCCACGATTGAAGACCCCGCATAAAGTTGAACAATTTGTCCAACTCGGACATTTCTGTGACATCAAGCAATAAGGAACTAAATTCCTTCACATAGTCACGTACCGTACTTGTCTGCCTCAAGTTGCACAATGCATCCCGAGCAGCCCACGAAGTGTTCGTGGGAAGGAACTGCTCCTTGAGTTCCTTCTTCAGTATCGGCCAATCTCTGATGCGTGGCCGCCCGCCGGTAGCAGCGTCCTGCTCTCGGGTTCGCCACCAGAGCTTTGCATCGCCCGCCAAGTACATGACCGCCATTGAGACTTGTTCCCCCTCTGGAACTTTTCCTGCCTCAAAGTAATGCTCGATATCCCACAAGACATTTTCGAGTTCCTTGGAACTCCTAGCGCCTGTAAAGGCTTTGGGTTCAGGTATCTTTACCTTCGCCCGAGATCCCTCTGCTTCGGCTACTCCAGCAGCCAGCGCACGTCGGAGGACGCTCACCTCCTCCTTCAACCGAACAACATCTGGAACTAGCGCTGCCAGAACATCAGCCACAGTTCCGTTGGCTCCAGACGTGTTGCCGAGGGACATTTCCAAAGCCGTGATTCGATCTCTTAGTGCATCCATCCGGGTTATCCACAAGTCACCGGTTGCTTGCTATTCCAATCCTCGCACACCACTTGAACGCGGCTCTGATACCAGCTGTCACAGGGGTCGGAACTCACCCGAATTTTTCCGTTCCTGCGATGGTGCTGAGAAGTGTCCCGTGCACTCTCAGCCAACCCGAAGCACACACACGCAGCGAAATAGCTTGGCGAGGTTTTGCAATCAAGGATCAAGATCGAACAATGCAAGGTAAGGGAAATCTCACTTGTATTCACAAACACGAATTACAAGAACACACAAAACCCTTACACGACCTTGCACGGCCACGTCCAAGTATATGCCTCGTACTCCAGCACTTGCACTCCTCACTTGGACGGGTGAACTTCACTCCGGGAGTTCACACTCAGCGTCGGGGGACTGGTCACGCTGTTGCCGGGACTTCCTTGCTCGACTATCGGTGATAGAGTGTTCTCTCTAACTCTCTCCAGTTGCTCTCCCCTTCTGCCTTTTCGACCTTAGGACCCGGGGGCTATTTATACTTGCAGGTGGGGGAATCCTCATCCCTAGTTTCTAGGGAACACCTCAACTTCCATAACCACCCTTATCCCTTATTCCTAGGGATAAGATCGACTGCCAGCACAGTCCTCGGTCAGCACCTTGACCGAGACTCCATCGTTCCACGACCGGAGTATATCGGGCCTGATTGAGTGCCACCCGCACTCAGTTCGGTCATGGGCACCGCGCCCTTGCCTTAGGTCAATTGCATGGAACATTAGCGTCGCTCGCCCCCGAGCGACTTCCCTAGCGAGTCTTCGGGAGAACCCGCATGCCCGTTCGCCTTTGAACGGGTCTTTCGGGAGGTTGGGGCGTCCAGCCCACTTGCCCTTGACCGGGTCTTGCGGGAGTGCTCAGGCCCGCACGGCCCGCCACCTGTCTTCCGCCTTACTCGCCCAAGAACAAGTCTTCCGGGCGGTTAGGGCGGCCAGCTCACTCCCTGACCGAGTCCTTAGGGAAGTGGGGAAGTCCAGCTCGCCTTCCCACTTAGCTTGGCCCTCGCCCTATATATATCCCATTGATCCTTTGGCATTCCTTCCCTCGATCCTTTCCCGGGCTGCCATGCTATCGAGGGTCCGCTTGGCAGCCATTTCCGTGTCCGAGCATTAAGGGGCTGACAGGAGGCCAGTATTGTTGCTTGGAATAGGACCAGTTGGAGTAGGGCCAGTTAAGCCCACATGAGCCACCGGCAACTAATGTTGTTAAAAGTGTAATCATGTCGATTTAAAAACAGGCTTGAAACCGTTTGACCATGTTACGATTCAATACGTTTGCTTAAGAGGTCAGTTCAGTTATGAGTCACGATTCAAACAAATATGAATCGGTACGGAACCGTCTATAAACAAGCTAGTTTGGCTCATGAATCGTCAATATTTTTTTATTTTTTTAAATTTTAATTGACCCAACAAAAATTTAACCATTGATTTGTAGAATTTTTGACGGTCCAAGTAGGTCCAGGTTGATTACTGTTCTAAACCGGTTCAACATGATAATAATTTGTGTCGGTTACGATTCAATGGGTCTATATTTCTTAATCGACCCATAACAGCCCCCAACCCAATAAGAACGGTCATGGATTAGGTGAGAAGCAATCCAAGCCGGCTCTTGATTTGTACGGCCCAATTTGTTCAACATCTCTACCGACAAGTTGAGAAGGCTATCACGGGTCGACTGGACCACGCGGTAAGCTCGCTAAGTTACCAACTCCCATCGTCCCACTTTCCCCCACAGTGATTGATCGTAGAAATCAAACGACTGGTCCCCGGGACTGGATAACAGATAATGGCCCATAATGTCAGACTGGTCGTGGAATAATAACTCGTCACGATAAAGTATGCCAAGACCGACATTGGACGTGCCATGTCAGCTGTCGATCAAATATCAAGTAAAATTCAAGGTTAATGATGTCAGCGCCCAGGGCAGAAGCGGTCGTTGATTCGGCCGAGGAAGCCGCCAGAATAATACAACGGAAAGTTGCCGGCCGACACTTGCATCGGCCGGCCACATCTTCAGGCTTGCATTCCTTCCTCTCCCTGACGTCGACGCGTCCCACCAGCCAACCAACGGAGGCTAACAGAGTCCTTTTCGTCGGATCAGCTTCCCCCAGTCACTCTCTCAGCCGTCCCTCACTCTCCTCCCTCCCTGGCAATTGGCACGCCTCTCCCTCATTGTCGCCCTCTCTCACCCCTTCTCTTTTGTCTCTACCTCTGTCTCCTCTCCTCAATACAAACTCACCCCCCCATCTTCTAGATGGACTTCTGGCAACCAGCTTCTCCAACACTCCCTCTCGGCCCAGCCTTTGATGCCGTCCATTTTGATCGATTCTGCTTCGTGGGCCACTCCATCTATGGCCAAATCGGGTCGAAGGATCTCAAACCAGCTGTCGGGAGGAGATCAGAGGCATTCTCTGTAACTTCTTTGCTGCTACGCTTTGAGATTGTTGCACTATTGATGGAAAAGAGAGGGCTGTGCCTCTGCATGTTGGTGGATTGTTCGATGTACTCCTGAAGATTCACTGTTGAGTGACAATTCACAATTGTTAGCGAATGGGTTACTGTTTCATGTTTCGGGTATGGAAATCGACTGGGTGGGTGTCAGATTATGGAAATGAACGCCTTCATCATCTGAAGGTGCGAGTCTCTACTTGATGCTGTTCTTTCAGACATCTCACATATTATGCTTTTATCTTTAAATTGTCAGTTTGTCGTTTGCAGACGCAAGTGGGCATGAGTCTATTAAAGAAAGAAAAGCCTATTGATTTTATGCTTTCAGGCAATATTCTTCAAGTTTTAGATTTTTCTGCAGAAGCCGGGATTCTTAAGGAATTTAGGGGGTGTGAGTATTTAACTTTATTTCCAATTTGTTATCGGTGAACCTCTTTTTTTTTTTTTGGTGGGGGGTGGGTTAAGGAGGCGCATAAACCGAATGACTTAAATGTAATCATGTTGTAAATTTTCCAGCACTGTCAGAAAGCCACTTCCCAATCTTCTCGGAAATGGCATCATCCTTGGAAGAACTCCTTGCGGAGGAAGGGTTGACAGGCAGGAAATCCACCACCAGGTCTAGAGCATCCTTCAGATCAGATAACATAACTAATCGACATAATTCAGATTCTTCATCTAGTAATAGAGTGAAGACCCAGAGAACAAGGTCTGATACATCTAGATACAGTTTTGGTGGCAGATTGGAAGGAAGTGATAGTATTGGGGACAGGCAACCACATAACAATCTAATCTTGAGGGAGAGAATACATGGGAAGAGGGCTGAAGTACTCAAAGGAAAACATTCTGTTGAAAGGCCACAAGATAGAAGATTGGAGCTTAATTCCAATGCCCATTCTAGTCATGAGATAGTTGAGGTTGGTGTACAGAAAGGTAAGTGGAGAAAGGATATATGCTTAAATGAAGTTAATGACCCTCTAGGGTCGGACGAGCACCCAAGTCTGATTGATGGAAGGAAGGGGAGTATGGGAAAAGACATGAAGTCAGATGGGAAGGAGCATGTCAGTTCAAAGAAGCATCTCTTTGAAGATTCATCTTCTCCTGATAATGGTGGGACTAGCATGAGACAACCAGGGAGTGTTGATGAGCGAACCAGAAGAGGCTTGTGGAACAGCAAAAGTTTTCAATATAGTTGCACTGAAAAGCATGCGCCCAGCATATTTTCTGATTCTCTTCTTGCTCTCAATGAGGTTGCTATCAGAGCCACAATTTCCATCCTCAATGGTTACATCATACCATTCCTCAAAGACAAGCATTTCCAGGTAAGGCTCCGTGACAAATGTTTTTCATCTCTCAACTTTATGGCATCAAAAGTGTACCATGATACAGAGAACAAAGTCATCTTCAATCTAGAACAAGCAATTGAAACAGTAGAAAAATCAGCCAAGGACCACACAAGCACAAAGGATCTGAAAAGGGCTTTATTGCAACTAAGTGTAATTACTGGGTTGAATACTGACAAGCTTAAATATGGATTAACTTGTGGGATTCCAAACTACAAGCTGTCAGCGTGCGCACATCTGTACTTAAGTGTGTTCCACAAACTGCAGAGGAAAGACAGGGTTTCTGCAAAGCATATCTTACAAGTTTTTGCTGATTCTCCTCTCCACGGGCGGACACATCTGTTACCTGAACTCTGGGAAAATTTCTTCTATCCCCATCTGTCGCATTTAAAGCCGTGGCATAGTCAGGAAGTTAATCCTCTTGTTGGTACACACAGTGGAACGAGGAAATTGAAGCTTCTCAACAAAATGTATGATGGATGTCTAGATTGTGGTACTTACCAGTTTGCAGTATATTACAAATACTGGCTAGCAGAAGCCAATGAAGCTCCTGCTTTCCCTTTAATCAATATTTGTTCAGTATCTCTCCAGACTGTCCAACTAAGTGATTCACCAATTTATTCTGGAGAGTCATCTGATCCAGTCAGTGATCCCTATGGTCAGCCGATGGTCAGTAAGAAACTGTATGAGGCAGTGTTTGGTCGCTCAAGTAAACCTTGAGGACGATGAAGATGGGCAGAACTGCTGCAGTTGCATGGGAAGCTCCAGAGGCTCCAACTTTGATAGCAGAGGAATGTCGACATTTGATTGTGAGACTGTCAAGCACATGGAGCAACAAAGTATAGTTATTACTACCAAGAACATGGGAAATGAGGAATTACCTGTAAGTAAAAAACAGAAAGTTCCTTCATCCTGAACGTTTTTGCTGATAAATTCCAATATCTTATGGACTATTTTAGTGATTTAAAAAAGAGGTAAAAATGAGTAGATGGATTCATTGTAGTGTTCTTACTGTCTGAGCAATAATTTTGCTTTCTCATTTTTTTCGTGCACCTTTTAAGGTCTCCATATGAAACCTGTCCTCTCACTAGGGATCACTTAGAACCAAAACTTCATCGTCTCATGGATTTCTTCCCTTCTTATATTCATTAGAAATTTCACATTTCTTCTGGAAGAGGAACTGTTATCAACAGTTGACAGAGAAAGGGGGTTGCTCGAAGCCAATATCTCACTGCAAAAAGATAAGACTGATGAAGGCTGGGACTGCAGCTTCCTGCAGCCAACTAATATGGAAGCCATGTTGAGACATTCCCCTCAAGCAAATAATGTAAGTGAACTGAAAAGAACACTTACAAGTTGAACCTGGTCAGACTGAACGCATTTATATTATCAAACCTTCATTGGAGTATTATGGAAAGTTGTCTTCATCTTTTTCATTCTGTTCCATAATAGAATGACGTTTGAGCTTGCTGGATTAGTCTCACCATCTTTTAATTTCAGGTGATTGGGTTGCTGGAAAAATTCTGTTATGCATGATTATGAGCATTTAACTCAGATTTGGCTTACAACTTATACTATCCTTTTTCATTTGCAGTATTATATGGAGACAGCAGATACTCTGATGAAGAGTCTTCTTCCCTACCCCAGCACCTTATTTGTCCTCTAAGTGGGCAGTTGCTTGAAGATCCTGTGACCCAAGGGGCTGGTGAAACATTTGAACGAGCAGCCATCAGGAAATGGTTTGATGAGGGAAAGAAGACCTGCCCAGTGACTGGAAATTCTTTGAAATGTCTCACTCTTCCTCTTACGAATATGGTCATCAAGTGTGTAATTGATTCTTGGAAATCCAAGCACAGTAAAAACATCTCGGCTTTTGCCTCTCAGACTGTGGAGGAAAAGGGAAGCCGTGAGTTATTGCATATGCATGATGGATGTACATACATATTGGAGCAGCTTTTTACCATGTGCAGCAAAAAGGAAAGAATGATGAATGTGAAACATCTAATATCTCTTGGTGGAGTGCTGTATCTAATTCAAAGGCTTGAGTTTGGAATGATTAAAGAGAGAATGCATGTAGCTGGACTCTTGCTCTGCTGTATTGAGGCAGATGGAGGTTGCAGAGATCGGATTGCCAAACATATTAACATAAAATGTCTCCTTGAATTACTTCACATCAAGCAGATAAAGGCAAGAACAAATGCAGTGACCTTGCTCATGGAACTAGTTTGCCTGAACAGGTATGAATATTTCTGTGCTCAAATCATGTAGAAATCTTTTTTTTTTTTTTTTCTGTTTTCTCTTTTCAGAGTTCTAAGGAAGAGCTGCTCTTGACAATTTTTCTTGAAATGTATGGGACATAATTATGCATACAATTTCTGTTTTTAGAAGCTACATGTCTCTTGTACTGATTTCTAGCAGTGATGCTTTGAAACCAAACAGTGTAGCTTGTATTGAAGTGACTAATGATGTTTCTTCATTAGCAAGACTTAAAATGACAGTTATTTTTTTAATTGCTATTTATATCTGTTTGTTTTGAACTGCAGGAGGAAAGACATTTCCTGTGTTTTTAGTGGCTTGACAAATGAAGAGGTGGTGAATGTCATGCATGTTCTTCTTTTGTATCTCCGAAATTCTCAATGCAAAGAAGGACCATTGGTTGCTGTTCTTTCGCTTCATTTAGATCTGCTGGTACATTTTCTTATTTTAATTATAAATATTTTAAAGTTGTGTTAACTCTTAAGATTTCATTTACTTTTGAAGTTTTGTCTTTTCTATTCCTTTTTTGTTATTGAACTATCATATAAATTTGACAAGAAAAATAGGATTAATAGAGTTAGAAGTCGTCATGACCATTTTCTCTAGAAGGTTAACCTTGTTAAATACTGGCATGGTTTATTATTTATTATATTTATTATCTAATAAGGATATTATAGATTTGTAAGCATATTGAAGGTTAGCCATGGTGTTTTTAAAAAAAAAATTGTTAGAGCTGCCTTTTCAGCCTTTTTTTTTCCTTTTTCGTGTTTCTAACGCAATATTAGCCATGTTCTGGTTCCAGTCTTTACCTGACTAGCTAGTCTCTTCTAAATTACAAAAAAGGGCAGCAATGCATTTTCATCTGCAGCATTCTAAAAGCTGGATAATATGCTTAACTAAATTCAACTTGAGACACAAGTATAATCGGCCAGTTGACTTCTGGAATATATCTCGTGACAGATGACTTTTTGCAGGTCAGACCTCAGAATGACAGCATATATAGAGAAGAGGCTGTTGATGCAATTACACTGGCCGTAAATTTGAGTCTAATTGACAAGAATGTAAAAACAAGTTGATGCAAAGCACTCTCAATTTTAGGATGCTGCTTCTCACTCTCTTGTGAGTTGACTGAGAGTTGGATTCTCAAGCAAGGAGCCACACTTATTGTCGGCTGCAAAGCAGATTTCAAGTTTAATGAAGAGCATGGTCTTCCCTTATGTGGTGATCTATTTGTATGGTTGCTCTCTGTATTCTCCATGCATCTCTCTTTCAGCTTTAAGCCATTTACCTGCTCTCTAAAAATCATAATTCTCACATTCTTTTTTTAAGTCATAAGAACAAAGAAGATTTAATGAGATCATTCTTTTAAAAAATTTCCGTATTCTCAAATATCTCTAGCATTGAGACAAGCACTTGTCAGACTGAATAAGTAATTATTATTTTCCTTCAAGACTTTTGAAGGGTATCTATATGAATATCATGCGAAGTGAGCCTTCAAAGATTTATAAATTTGATTAGAGACTGGAGGAATCACCTAAATGTTGCTTGCAATGATGTTGAAGTGGGGGAAGATGTATCTCATAGAAGTTAATTAGAACTACTAGTGGATATGGTTTCAAACTTAGTGCTATTTCTAAAGAAGAATATTCATGATATTGCATACAAAAATAATTTCGACCATTTTCATTTCTTACCAGATAGTACTCCAGCACCTCTTTGAATACTGCTTTACTATAAATTATTTATTTTTCCAGATTATTCATTTATTATATAGCATTCACATTAGGTGAGAGTGTAGACTCTGAAAGATGATGCTTGTTGCATCTACTTTTCATGCCCATAAGTGGTAACAGTCATTTGTGAAACAAATCTGAATAATCAATCATTCACAAGCCTTTTTCAATAGTGGAGAATGAAGCTTCACCAGCTCTATCAGTTGGACCAGACAGGCAACAAAATTTGCATGCAATCCCTGGATGGTATTCTTTTGAGGGCTTACTTCTCATTTGACATACAAATGCAGGCAGTTGAAGACTCAGCCCATATGGAATGGCTAAGATATTTGTTGATGTCACTTCTTGGTAATGAAAAGAAATTTCTTTTAGAGGCAATATCCAAATGTTTGGCCTCAAGAGAGTCTGATCTAGTGCGTGCCTGTCTTACAGCAGTGGCATTGTTGAGCTTAGCCCTTTCTTCACTATCAGAAATTGGGTTCCAGATTTCTGCCTTCTCAGCACTTTTCCACCAACTAAAAAGAAAACCTTGGAGGAGAAGAGATAGAACACAGAATTCTTGCTTCATTTTCCCTGCTTAATTTCTCCAAAATCCCAGGCTAGGAATATTCATGGAAGCAATCCCTCTTTTCCTGAAACAGGACACTTAGATGATTCATCAGAGTGATGATGCTTTTAAATGGGTCATATTCATGAAAGCATCCAAATAAGATGAGCAATGCTACATGTAGTCACTTCCTTCCTACTTATGCAAGCCTTAAGCACATATATCTTGGAAGATTTGGAATTACCTCTCTGAAGGTCATGTTACCTTTTATGCATTAGTTTTATGTCAATTCACCATGCATGAGTGCCATGTAAGTTGGCATTCCCATTATTACCTGCAAAACTCCTTTATCAGTGGAATCAGAAAAATAGTTTTACCATATATGGTATATGGGGTTGCCATATATAGAAGAAAAGCAGGTTGCACATGCAATTTTTTTGGGCCCTAGTTGTCCAACCATCTGGTTTCTATTTCTGCTCTTACATTTGGCATATTTTGATTACTGATGCTGTATTCTGCCAATTGCATACACGTCTCTGATATCAGATGGAATCTCTAGTTTGATACTAACACATATTTTACCTGGCAAAACAATATTCACCTTCTGAAGTAATGAGTTTGGGATTGCTTCACTGTATAATAGACTTTCAATATGGTGGTATGCCTAGTGTGACCATGTGCTACGTCAACAAAATAGATTTTCTGAGCAGTGAAATTAATCCGATAGCTGAATTTACCATTGTCTACTCTATGCAACAGAATGTAGAGTCCTCATGATGACAATTGCTGAAGAGATCGCCTCTTCTCTCAGGAGTATGGTTGATGTTACATGGACCGCAAAGCAGTTATATGCCATCATTTCCCATGAAGATATGCAGTTTAATAGAGAAGGAAAGCTTCTAATAGCTGAATCCTGAAAGTTCATCAAGCGTGAACACGTTTGCATCTGTGAGTAAATTATGATGTTTTAGCAATCTATAAGTAATCCTTTGCTGCACCTCCATGATAAATTATTAAAATTCTCAGTTATTCATTGTTGTACATTTTCTCAGCACCTTTTCAACTATCTTTTGTTTCATACATGTTATTGCCATTGAAATTTTCATCACTGCTCATTAAATGCTAGGAAACTATGAATCATACCTTCCCTGTTGTCCTTTCCTATTACATGGTTAATTGGGAAGAAATACAGAGAGATTCCAATCCATAAGATTATATAAAGAGAGCAAGGAAAAAATAGAAACAGCTGGAACATGATGAATAGCTATATTAGCTTGACAATGGTCTGCAGGAAATGTTGTCATGTTCTACTAAATTGTCTATATTAGCTTGACAATATTCTAATAGGAAGCATTGCTGTTGCTTTCTTAGAGACTCCTGCGGAAGAATGCATATTTATTTACATCGATAAATTAATTGAACTCGAGTGGTCTCTTGTTAGAAAAGTGGAAATTAGATGTTGAAGAGTCCCTGTTAACACAAGATATATATGATAGTGAGCATGTCCACCCAGTGAAACCAGGGGAGAAAGATTAATCCTCGGACTTAGATACATTAATATTGTGTGTCAATCATGCTCTCTCTGTTCATCTATAATACAATAGATTCATTTAATGACAATATGTGGATAAATTATGTACAACCTTTTTTTTAAATGGCTATTCCATTCATAAGGTTGGCTATCCAGAAATTCCATTTGGTGTTGGCTGGAGTGCTATATGCTATTTGTTATGATTACCAGATGTGAATTTTCTAATGAACTTTATAGTTCTGTTTAGTAGTTTTTTGGCTATAAAATATTTCTTTAGAAACATGCATTTGAAGGCTTCTATATAGTATAATGGAAAGGGAAAGTTATGCATATAAGCATGTGTATGTGTGTGCATGCATTGGGTCATTGATGGAACAAAACAACACACTAGGATACCAAAACGAAATAGCAATGAAAACATAAAAAGCGGCAAGGAACATTTGCCACTAGCTAAAACATAAAAAGCGGCAGGAAACATTAATATTTTTCCTAGTTGATCATATTCTCACTATGCTGTATATTGAGAAGATTCCCTGTCTGCTGGAGTAGTCATCAGTTTTCAACCTCTGCTTTTATTTTTGGAAGAGGGGCCTTTTCATATGGATGTGACATTCCTGAAGGAGGAGGAATAGGCATTCCTGCAGGAGAAGAAATGGGCATTCCTAACGTTAGAGGAATCAACATCTTGCAAGAGGGTAATGGCATTCCAAGAAGAGGGGGTATAGGTGTTGGATTCTTCGGAAACTCCCTATTCTCCTTCTCGATGGTGATTCCCAGACCCAAGCCCACGTTCCTCTTGCAACCCCTAGCCTTCATAGGATTAGTCTTGGGCTTGGGAGAAGACTTTGGCATGACTGTGAGCCCGCAAGGGGATTGGATGAGCTCAAAGTCCCTGCTCTTGAACTTAGCTCTGTACCTCCTCATTCTCTCTGCCATAGTCTCGTGCCTGTAGTGGGAGGCTATATGGGATGCAAATCTCTGTGGGATCCTGAAAATCATGAAGCACTTGGGGCATACGTAGGGGCCATATTTCCTTCGACAGAGGCTGTGAGTCTGACCATCATAGCCCTCATCATCCTTGGTCTCCTCTTCAACTAATGTAGATGGCAACAGCAGTGATGGAACTGTTTCTTTGAGGCGTTCTTGCCATTGATGTCTACTAGAGCCGATCATTATTCCAGTAGCCCAACCTTGGCTGTTATCTTCGATCTTGACTACTGGATCAGAAGGCTCCAACCAGTGGTGGCTTGGAGATGTCTGTCCTGCCATTTGCTGGAGGTTATTAACCATTTGTCGTGGTTGGGACCAACGGTTTGATTTCTGATTGGCATACAATGGATTATTTAATTCCATCCATGCTGCAGACTGTGATTGTATTATCGGCTGGAGGTCCAGCACTCCACTGGTCTTGACCTCAGCACAGTCAGTCAGAACCTTGTTATTACAGGCAATTATGTCATTTAGATTCAAGAGCGGATTGAGTTGGGGTGGTTGAGCATAGTAGTGAGAGGATTTTGGAGTATCAAAGACCTCAAGTAGTGATTGGCTGTTGAATAGGTGAGCTGTGTTTTTTATCCCAGCTATTCACAGTAGGTGGTCCGAACTGATGGTTCATATTATTGTTTTGGAAGAAAATACGATCTCTTGTGGAGAGGGCACCAAGTAGCTGACTCCTTGGTATGAAGTTGTCGGTAACCTCAGACAGAGAGGCGAGGCCCTGCTGCCTCGGGGTGAAGTCATAGTCTACCACAGTATGAAGTTGGATCCCCCCGGCAGTCACAATGGTCTTACTCACCTCAGTCATTCGGTGCCTCAGCCCAACCTGGCCTAGCCTCAGGTCAGAGTTGGTTGCCTGAGAGACCACAAGGTTGTGGCTATTTGAATGCAACCTGAGGTCGGTGACAGAGGCAAGATCTGGAGACATCAACATCTCCTGAGAACCCGACACAAATGCAGAACAGTCACCAACTAGCCTGGGGGCCTCATTCAAGTGGCTGAGAGGGACACTGGAGTTATCCAGGCCAAAGCTTGGCCTATCAATGGTATTACCATTGAGGATGAAGGGTATTGGATTCTTGGAAGAAAGTGGGAAATTCATGGTGATGAGAAATGAAGTGATCAGGGCCGGATTTGTTTTTGGGGTAAAACTCTGAGTGGTGCATCACTTGTCAAGGGAATCGAAGCCATTTTATAGAGACATAAGAAGATGCACGGTTTGCTTAGGGTAGTGATAGCCGTAAGATGGTACATGAGTCGGTAGAGATCGATGGTTGTGATCGACTCAACGCCAGCTCTACTGTACGAAGTTGCCATACAGAGGGATTCATTTGTATGTGCCCCTCTTATGGTAACTTAGCTAATGCTCTTTGCCACAATTGAGCTCTAGCAAGTAAAATCCTATTGATGAGTTCGATTCTCACTTGTGGACTCTCTATGCACCTTTATTTCCTCGTTCTCTGTGCTTATCCTAATCACTTTGGGGGGGGATGGTAATTTCATCCCATTGCTTGTTATATTGAGTAATTTTGGTGGAAGAACAGCTAGACTACTTTGCTACAGTAAGAAGTATAAGTGGTGTGGTGGATTTATCCTTCCATGATTGTGTACTGAAAATTCTTGCTGCTGCTATAGGGAGAACGAAAAATGGGGACAGGTTTTCTGATAGTTTGTTGTTGGATCGACGAGTAGTCGGTTTGTTATACTCCTTGTGATTACTGATGGGTGTAATAATGCAGTGGTACCGATCGATCCAGTCAAGAGTTTTGGCTCGGGAAAGAGAAGGCGACATCCGTCACGATTGTGGAGGCCGAGCTTTTGATCTTGGAGTCATTGAGGGGGAAAGGAAAAGCGGGAAAGGGAACTCAAGAGGGATGCAATACACAAGAAGAGTTTTGGTAATGAATTAATTGCTGGATTACAAAGTCTTATCCCTTTTGTCATTAATACGAGGATTTAAAGAGGATACTTAATTAATTAAAAAAAGTATAGAAAATCTTATGGTAAAAAAATCAAATCTAATATATCATCATCATCACTAGCCAGGTTTCATTTTCTTCTTCTTTCCTTATCGAATAGTGAGAAACCTATTAAATGGGCAATGAGATAAACTTGCATTTAATGGGATGGATGATACACAATTTAATGCCAAAGACTATATGGTAAATGGGTGTGCAATGGGCCAAGTATAATTTTAAAAATCGGACTGGACTGGAAATCGGTGTAAGTATATATTCATGGTTCATCAATTTAATTAAGAGTTCAATAAGTCAAATCGTATATTTAATAAATAATATTATTAATAAATTTATATAATATTATAATCTAATATACTTTATGATAAAAATTATTAAAATAATTTATTATATTAAATAAATATTAATATAAAATATAAATATAAGTCTAGTAAAATAAAATAATTATATTATAATAATTTTTTATTTTTTATTTTAATTTTAAGTCGGCCGATTTTTTCTACTTGTTTAATTGGGTTCACCGATCGGATCGGAAACCGGTCAGTTCAACTTAAGTTAACCTCATTGAAATTGCAATTGGGTTTTTTTTATAGGAACTAGGTTGGGTGAGTGGTCGGTTCCTCGTTGAACTAGTTGAACTGGTCGGCCCGGTCTAGTTTTTAAAAACAATGGGTCTAAGCATTTATGGTTGTCTATAATAATTTTATGACCATTTTATTAATGAACGTGTTAAAATTCTTTAATGCCATGGATACCATTCTTCTAATTTAATCTTTAGAATAAATTTCCTTGACAAATATCAATGTAAATGCGATGGAACATGATTATATAGATAGAATACTCAATTTCGAAATTGCTTTTAATTTGAACCACGCATATTCATGAGCCAGTCGAAGTGCACATCGAGACTAGTTTGCGGTCGGATCGGGATTTCTGAAAAAATTCCCGTCAATTATCTCAACTTAGGATTTGATTTTTAGATTACTCATTTGGCATTTAATGCTCAAAATTCTGGAAGAGTTCGAATCATCATTAAAAGTTTATAGAGATTAAACAGCATACGAATGCATTCTATTTATCCTAGGGCTAAATCGGATTAAGCGTACCCAAATGTATAGCCGGCCACATTCTCCTGCATAGTCGGCGTATTTTACGTTTTCACCTTTCTTAGGGTTCATCCTCACTTTTCTACTGAAGTCACCGCGTAGATAGATAAGCAGCCGAGTTCAGGCAATCCCGCAGTCTTTGCTCTTCCATCTGTTTTGGTTCACTTCTCAATTAGTTTATTTTACTCAATATAAACACGTTTATGGTTCTGGTGCCCGCCCCTAAGGATGACAACTCACTAACAAGCTGACGACAAATAGTAAGCTGGGTACAAGTGTCGAAACTCTTGGAGGTTGTTATCCAGGGATTTATTGTGGGGCTCATATTATATAATATATCGTCTGGTAGATTAGTTGGTTGCTATTACGCCGGACACTATCGATAAAAAAAAAAAGAGTTTATGGTTCTCATTTTTAATGGATGTATGGGTCGTGTGCTAGTTATATATATATGGCATGGCCACACCATTTAAGCAACAGTTTGTCCGCTAGACCTTGTTCTTGTTCCAAAGGACCCCTTTACTACGGCTGTCGCCCTCATCAGCTTCTACGTACATACAATCCTTAGCCACAATCCACATCGGTCTCCAGATTGGGGTCTGGTTGAACCGGTAGTAGTCCTCGAGGACCGGCCTTATAGCCCTGGTGGCCTCCTCAGCGTGGTAATGGGGGCATCGCCGGGAAGAGGTGGTGCATGATCTGGGTGTCTGTTATGTTGTGGATCAAGACCTTGCTCAGGACAACGCCACTGTCCCAGTCCGTGGTGGCCAGCGCCCATCTGAGCCAGTCCCACTCACTCAAGTTGTAGTTAGTGGAGGAGCCCTGGGTGCGTGTGCTGCCAGGTAGGTCACTACCACCAGGGATGGATTCACCACAAGCAGCGGGAGGCCGTAGACATGGAGGAGCCAAGCGAAACCACCATTTGTGCGTAGAATGCGGCCATGATCCAGGCGTTGGAGATACAGACCTGGATCCTCTCCGTCGGGGAGTACATTGGTGCGTTCGGGTTGTGGTGGCATGCAAAGCCGTCGTGGCTCCAGTCGGATGCGTTGAGTGCGAGATAGGTCAGCTAGCCCACCAGCAGCATCAGCCCTATGACTAGGGCTCGGCCAGGTGGGTTGTTGAAGCACCGCCAGTAGTACCACTGGACCTCCTCCTTGTACCTTGGGACGAACACCTCGTCGTGCTCAATCCAGCAGGTGTTGGGGGTGGTGGCGGCGGTGACTGTGCTCCCAGGAGAAGTAGGGAACTGGGAGCGCCTGGACGTGGACGAAGCCCGCGGTGTCGTTCACCCGGGCATATATAGTCATTGAATGCCTGGTGGCCGCACTCATGGGACAAGACCTAGATCCCAGTCATGACGCAGCCCTGCAGGACCCTTGTAGACAGGCCAGGCCACGCAGGCAGTGAGCCACCCGAGGACGAGGGGGAAGTACCGAACGGCGATGTAGCAGAGGAGGAAGGCTGAGGCAAGGTCGAGGACAACGTACGAGGATGACCGGAGGAGAGATTGCCCTCCTGAGGCTGAGATCATTCAAGGTGAAGTGCGGCTTCGAGTGAGGGGCTCTAGGGGAAGCACCCTCGTGGCCGACGACGGCTTTACTTTGTTTTCCGTTGAGCTTCCGGGCACTGATCATTTCTTGGTCCGGGCTTTTGCTTGAAACATCAGATGTTGATCTTCCACTATTCGCTCCCATCTTTAAGTGGCGATGGCCTATGTGTGAAGAAGCCCGTTCCGTGGGCCGCGACGCACTCTCTCTCGATCTGCAGTTGCCGGAATGAAAAGCACTTTCCGGTCCGGAGAACTCTCTTCCAATCTCTTCCTATATATGGCTACTTCATGAGAAGTGTCGAAGGGAGAACTACTAAAACTGATTATTTGATGGATCGATACACGTGATTGAGGTCTGACAGATCGATATCTGAATAACAACGCATCTGTGTTCGTAGCTAGCTGCTCTCTCTCTCTCTCTCTCCATCGTGCAACACCGAAAGTTTTAATCATGCAGTCTGGATCCGATGGCCAACTCTACCCGAACTGGATCGGCCCCATAAATAACCAGGAATTGTCGGTGGAATCCGACCAAAAGACCGCGGGAGTGCTTCCCCCCGCCCGCCCCACCGTCGATCCCGTGGATCTTTCTCGTGTGAAATGCCCGCCAGTGCATGCGACGGGACCGACCGTGCATGCATGCATGGCGAAATCAAATCTTGTAAATGGGTGGATTTACGATTATGAGAGAGGGTTTGTCTCTGGGTTGGTCGACTATGTGATCGAGTTAGAGCACGAAGTTGATTAAATTTGCGAGTACCCACCCGACGGCTCTTGGGTGATTTCAAGTTCAAGTTGCACCAACACCACGCGCCCCCAAATGGGCCTGAAGTGGAGGCCCATTCGGCCCAACTGAATCGGCCCAGTGAAGGCGTAAGATCGCAGCCGAATCTGGGACGTCATAAGCCAGGACAATCCACGCGCCTTGCCATACCGCCAATCATTTTTTTTGGCCTCTTTTTTTTTCCTTTAAATTTTAATTAATGTCTATTCTCTGATTTATTTTTCTCTTCGATTCGGAGCCATTTTTCTCTTTTTCCCTCTTCTTCACCAAACCCTAGCTCCTGCCTCTGTCCCTGCCCTTCCTTCCTCCTCGGGCTTCTACCTCTTCTACGCTTCGACTGGTCCCGTCCCGCCCTTCCCGTGGGTTCTTCTCGCTAACCACTGGTGCTGCAGATTGTAGATCTTCTAGTTCTGTGCGGATCGGAGGAATGGAGTTCGCCGGTGGTCGCAAGAGGTGGAGGTCCGACTCCCCACTGAACGGCAATGATGGTGGCAAGAAATTCAAGCAAGGTTTGTGTCGAGGCTTTTATTTTTCTGTGTTCCGCAACTGAGCTCAATCAGTCGCTCGATTGTCTTTTTCTTCGCTGCGGTTTTGGCACGATAAGTTAATCTAGGGTTGATGAAAGATTGAGATTTTGGGGGTATGATCTGGAGGGAGCGCTAGATTGGCTCACTGCGAGCTGTGCGATTGTGTTGGCGTATGTGGAATATCATTTTCTTTTCTTTTCTTTTCTTTGGTTCTTCATTCTGACAGTCAATTGTTCACGGGATAATTTCACACCCAGGAGATCCCGCCTCTACACTCCTCCGGCTACTTCTTGCAATGCAGCTTTTGTTGTCTCGTCATACCAAAAAACAAAGTCTATTTTCAATTGAACTCTCTAGCGTTTTTCTCAGTAATCCCCATATATTTTGCGAGTGGAAGAACGGAAATTCAATATTTTCCCTATCGTATGGCTGATTTGACTAAGGGCTTACAAGGCCAGTGAGGGGTTTAGAGATGGATGAGAGGTCTGTGGTGTGTGGGCAGGAAATATTTAGTGTGCTTTTCTAATCTTATCGTGCCTGCACTGAGTAAATCATTTGTCATTGATAAAGCGTATTTAGATATTACAAATGATTAATGTGGCTTAATATCTTTTAAAGTTCAAAGGCCAACAACCTACTCAAATATGTTAACTGAGGAATTAATTAATGTTCTGCAACAGAAGGGGACTCCTTTCCATCTGGTTTAGGAAGCAAATCGAAGCCATGCACAAAGTTTTTCAGGTTCAAATCTTAACCTGCCCATAATAATTGGTGTAATTCAGTCTCATATACTGGTAATATTTATAATTTTACAAGGAATTTGTTCATTTAATTTTAAGTGAAATAAATCTTATATGGACTAATGAACTGGGAGTTAAAGTTGTGTTACAGGTTCCCCATATTCTAATCTTTGCAAAGATTACTTGTACAGAAATGATTGATCAGAAAGGATCGGTCAGAATTTGGATTAACTATTTGCAGGTTAATGTAAACTGAAAGCTGATATGTGAGATGCCAAACTGTGCTCGACATAACTGCGGTTTGTAAATCATGGAATAATCTCCTATCGTAGAAGCTGGTGTTATCTAGTGATTTTCTCACTCCATATGGATTTTGTGCCCTCTTATCACTCCATCTGTGATGTCGAGGTTACTAGCATTGATGAACAGGAAAAGATTATTCACTGGACATGGTTTGATTGGCTGATATTGACATGTCTGGATGTGGAGTTGCATAAATCCCAAAACCGCCCACAGATTTTGATCTTTTTTGTGTCCTAATTAAATAAACAGGATCATTGATAGTTATAGAAGATTATAATCTATATTGTGAAGCTTGATTATAATTCAGTCCCAATCTTCTAGAATTACATGACCATGGTTCTAGAAGATGTGGTTCTCTGGAAGGGTGATGTTAAAGTTATGTTTCTTTTACTGAAAAAAACAAAAGAAGATATTGAAGTTATGCTGCACACACATGTTTTCATTCTCCCACGGGTCTATGGTTCTGTATAAATTTCTACTGCAAATGCTTTCCGTATTTCTGCTTCTGTCCTTTGTTTCTAATCCTCTAGGACTCTGCATGAAAGGCATATCATGTCAAACATGTTTATGTTTTCAATCGTAATTTTCTTGTTGAATACGTGGCTAACTGGCCTCAGAGTTTTATGGTTTTCTGAACCAAATGAAAATAATGTTTCACTTGCAACTAATATGTACATTGCACTTTTATGGGGGTTAGTTTGCAATTTATAAAGGAATCCTTGTTTGCATGGAAATTGGTTGCTGTTGTACATGTGTTCAAAAATAAGAGAGGTTATTGAGTTTTTTGAATTCTGCAGACCTTTCCCATGAAAGGTATTATTGGGTCAAATCATTTCTTCCATTTTGCAGTTAGATGCTCACTATATTGCTGACACAAAATTAGTATCAGTGATGTAACTTGCTCCATATTTTGATGGTTTATAGATTTGTTTATACTATGGAGACCTTTTGCATTGCTGTAATTCAGCTTTAATACAAGATAAATTCGTTGTGTTTTTCAGCACTTCGGGATGTCCGTTTGGTGAGGGCTGCCACTTTCTGCACTATGTACCTGGGGGCGTCAAGGCTGTCTCTCAGATGCTTGGGAATCCAGCCCTTCTCCCTCCTGCTCCCAGGAACTCAGGGCCTCCAACATCGTTCCCTGATGCTCCCTCTCCTACTGTGAAAGGTCGCCTTTGTAACAAATACAACACTGCTGAAGGCTGCAAGTTTGGTGACAAGTGCCACTTTGCACATGGGGAATGGGAGCTTGGGAAGCCATCAGCCCCTTCCTATGAGGACCCTCGAGCCATGTCAAGGGTTGGAATAGGACGCTATGAGCTGCCTCCTCCAAAGGAGGCAGTAGGCTTTGGAGCCTCAGCAACTGCCAAGATCAGCATCAATGGATCCCTTGCTGGAGCAATCATTGGGAAGAATGGGGTAAACTCGAAACAGATATGCCGCCTAACAGGAGTCAAGCTCTCCATTCGGGATCACGAGTCTGACCCCAGCCTGAGGAACATTGAGCTCGAGGGCTCATTTGAGCAGATCCAGCAGGCCAGTGCTATGGTCCGCGAGCTCATTGAGAATGCAGGGTCTTCGGGGCCTGCTGGAAGGAGCAAACCGGCACACCACCATCCCTCTCGAAGCAATTTTAAGACGAAGCTTTGTGATAACTTCACCAAGGGTACCTGCACCTTCGGTGACAGGTGTCACTTTGCGCATGGGGCTGAGGAATTGCAGAAATCTGGTCCGTGAATTAGTATTGTGGAGTTGCTGTTGTTTCTTTGCCTGCCTTAATCTTTTTGTCCGTGTTTTTTTCCCCCTTTTTGGTAGGATGGACTCTTTACCGTAGGCCTTTGTTTCCTGCTCTTATCTTCGGTAGTGAAGTTATTCTCTCAAACAATTACAGTATGGAGTAAATTTTCAGATTTTGATTGTTTTTATGCACAGTTGTCTCGATAAGGCAGTCTGCAATTCAAAATCGCCGGTGGTTTTGTGTTGTATCTCTGCCACAATAAAGCGGTGTAGCAACAGAAGCAGCGGTTTTTGGGTCTGAGTCAAATAAGAACAGTGAATTCGATAATGCTGTGTCAGAATCACGACGAAAAACAGCATTATCATCATAATCGCGAGAGAGCCGTTGGAAAGAGTAGAGTGGTACCACGGTTAAGTCAATTCTGCCAGAGGTCTTTAGTTCTTGCATCAGGTAGTTCCACTGCATATATACAAAAAACCAAATGAGGATGACTCAAAAATTCAGAGGTGCGTGATGTCCGCCTGCACATGAAAATGACCCAGTCCATGGGCAAGATCATCATTTGCCCAGCTTTGCCATACGTGTGACCATGAGTCAAGTCGAGATGAGAAGTTTCCGAGTGTTTAGAACATGGGCATGTATGTTCCATGGGCTTTTGTTCAGGTTACAGATGGCATTCACGACCAATTCGGCGTCTGATGTGGTGGTAATTTCTCTCTAACACTTGGATGAAGCAACTTGATATTGCTGGAAAAGGAGGGGGCTGCAGTTTTCCCTTACAAGGGTGAAGGGTGAAATGCCTTTACAAAGCCACGATAGAATCGGCAGATTCTTTTGTATTGCAGGGCAATCTGTGCAGGATCCATCCTTTGTCTATGCTGCATTCATATAGATAAGGATTCTGTCCTGTTCTTGCTCGTTCTGCTGTGATCCCGGCAGAGGTCTAATGGCTATGCAGAAGATGACTACTGCGGTAGCCTCGTGGCGGTGGGTGAAAATGGGGAAAATCCAGAGCCGTCTGTAGAGTGCCAATTTTCATGAGGTCTTGAAATTGCTACTGTCATGCCTACTGATTTTATCAGGCCATCACAGCTTAAGAGAGCATCAAGTGCTGTTCCTATGTAGGCGAATGGTCAGAAAAGCCAGCATTGACCATGGGAAGCAGCATGTGGTGTCAGTCGATTGCATGTTGGGCTCTCTGTCTCAAGATTCAAGTCTGAAACAGAAGCGACCTCTCTGAAATCGAATTTAGAACGAAAGAATGTACGGAGGGACGATGAGAAACATAACAGTATGAAGCAATGCTAGCCCGCTGGTAATATGATAGAACAAACAGAGGACCCATAATAAACACAGAAGCAAGATCATCACAATACTCCTATTGATTGAACATGCTGTTCACTTATTGGGAACTACTAGACCCTAAATGTGGGTTGGTCTTTGAGGTAGGAAATTCATTTGCACTGATGCCATAATCTTCAGAAGGAACCTAAAAGTGGAACGCATTTACTGATGACTTCAGAAGGAACCTAAAACTGGCCGTCCCCATTGTTCCCTAGACTTTACTGATGACTTCATCTTCCATTCCTATCTCATCGATCTCCTTGTCACCTCCATCGAAGTTGATTGGTTTGTACCATCTTGCGCAGAATAAGTAGAGCACAAAGTCGATGGCTGTCAGGACGGCGAGGAGGAAGTAGAACCGGTCCATGTGGCCTGAGTTGAGGTTCTCAGGGATCCATCCCGGGTTTTCCCCTCGGGCAGTGATCCCCATCACCATGTTCATGAGCATGCTGCTCACATAGTTTCCAAGCGAGATGGAGGCCATGCAGAGCGAGCTCCCAAAGCTCTTGATCCCATCTGGAGCCTGCCCGTTGAAGAACTCGAGCTGGCCGATGTACATGAATACCTCTGATGCACCCACAAGGACATACTGTGGGATCTGCCAAAACACGCTAAGGGAGCTTGCTTTCTCACCGGCCCGGACATGCCTCAGTCTCTCAATCTCAGTGGCCCCAGCAGCAACCATGGATAGCATACCAATTATTAGCCCAATCCCCATCCTTTGCAGCTCAGTCAGACCTGTTGTAAATACAAAACACTCAGTTAAAGATTGCCTAGATACATGCTGTACCAATCTTTGGATGATCTTATTTACCTTTTGGATTCCCGCTTAATCTCCCTGCCAGCGGGACCAAGATCTGACGGTAGATTCCAGTACAGATGAGGACACTGAATATGTCAAACGTGGACATGCTTGCTGCAGGCAGCTTGAATTCTCCTATCTTGGTGTTCATCACGTCTCCCTGCTCCACAAACAGGGAGGCCATCTGCGTGAAAACCACTGAGTAGATTATCGTGCAGAGCCAAACTGGTAGCATCCTGATAACGCACTTGGCTTCCTCAACTTGAGTCACGGTGCATAGCCTCCATGCATTGCTCGGACCCTTCAAGTCAGCATCGGTTGTTGTTGCTGCCTTGTCCATGAACCTGAAGCCATTCTAAGAATTTGTAAGTTTCCAAGGGACCCAGGACACAAGACCCAGTGAAAGAATGTGTCCTGCAGAAAACTGCCGAGCTTTCTGTTTTATCTTTCCTTGGAAAAGAAGAAAATAAATGCTTACCCAAACTCATTGCTGTGAAGAATCTTCCTGCTTCCCTTGATGGCAGAAGCTGAGCCTTCCACCTCGTAGAGCTCCCCATCCTTTGCGGGTACCACTCTCCACTTCCTGATGGCAGCAACAAACACCTGTATGACACGGGGAATTGGGTTACCCCATGCCTTCACATACCGGTACCGCCTCGACCCTGCTAGGAATGCTGCCAGGCCCAATACAGCAGCCCCCGTTGACACAAGGAACCCGAGCGTCCATTCCCCTATATCCTCATAGTAGACGAGCACTGTGTTGGAGAAGAGGGACCCCACGTTGAGCGCAAAGTAGAAATAGCAGAAGAAGGCTGCCTTGGAGGACCTCCCCTTTGGTTCTGATTCATCGAACTGGTCGGCCCCAAATGTGGCAATCGTAGGCTGGTGGCCCCCGTATCCGAAGGCTACAAGGTAGATTGCCAGATAGAACATCGCTACCCCAACCGAAGACGTCGGCATGCAGCTCAGCTCCCCATCTCCGCATCCTTTGGGCTTGAGCAAGAACAGGCTCGACGTGACTGACAAGAGCCCCACACCCTAATGAAAATGGACATGTGAAATAGAATTAATTGGAACAATAACTTCTCAACATCTTAACCAATGCTAATGGTCTCTATGTCATCTTTTCTTCAGATAAGATGACGGCTATCTCATTATTTGTAGATAAACAAAAGTCATCAATCCATCCGTTCAGCTTCAGATGAGAATCAGTATTGACTTGAATAATATGCTACTCGTACAGATTATGCCGGACTAGATTTGGGACCATCAATGTAAATGATCTTTTCGGAAATGCAGATAAAGACAAGTAGCCGAGGCATACCAGGACAAGGATGACCTGAAAGACGGTGCAGGTCAAGTACCGGCCCCAGTAGGAATCGCTGAGGAAGGCACCAATGAGAGAGCATAGGTAAACCGTTCCCGTCCACTTGCTCACACTGTTGGCGGCACTCGCATTGTCCTGCCCCATCACCCTTGTGAGGAACAGCACCAAGTTCACCCCCACCCCGAAGAACGTCAAAGTCGCCAGAGCTTGGTTGGCTGCTCGTTACCCAAAATGGCGTAAGAAAGTCAATCACTTACCTGTTCCTTATCAAACCAGAAGAAACAAAAATACGGATGATCGCCTTTGTTTTTTATGACAAGATGGAAGACATACCTAATAAGATGATTGTGCATTTCCATCCTCCGATTTTCCTGTCTTTTGGTGTAATCTTATCCTTGTCAAACTGAGTTTGCTTCTGCCGATCACTTTCATCAAAACTTAAGCTTAAGCCTATTTCTGAAGTGGCTCCATTTTCTACAGTGTCTTCCCTAACCTGCTTCAGCATCGACTTAAGTCATGAGCATAAAGTCCGCATCACATTAGTCCCATTTATGTGTTGAGCTCACTAGCTCGTCCATTAGATATTAGTGCATCAACTTCATCATATGATGCAGCAAAAAAGTTTCCAACCTATAAATGGAAACTCAATGCAAGAACAAAAATTTTGGCCCTGACACTAGGCTTCAGTTACTACTCGAGGATGATTTTACTGAAAGAGATGACAGTACTGGCGATTAGCTAACCTTTTGCTCAGTCTCGCGGGTGCAGTTGCTCAGCTCCATGGTGGAGATCGAAGGTTCCCTCTGCACAAATAGTGTCGAAAACATAGCGAATATATAAGAAAATGCTTAGATTTGAGGAATTCGTTCCTAGGCAGGGCAGAGTCGATAATCCTGGCTTAGTCATGCCAACTAGTAATCAAACAAGGTCCGCAAAGATGGCAGAATGGCTATGGCGGGAGCATGTTCATCCACATCAGAGAACTCGACCATCCAATATAGGACAGCCCGATTCATGTTTCAACTTCTTGTTAACGTTGGATGCAGCCTATGTTGCAGGAGTGTGCAGAAAATGGAGTTTAAGCTTTAGAAGGTTCAACATTTATAGGAAAGAGATCTACTGGCGAGCACCTGCCTATTCCCGAAACTGAGGTATCTAAACCAATAGTAAATCTGGAGACACCGATAAATCAAGTGGACATGGGATGGGACTTATTACCTACCTCTTCCGAAACTTGTTGGCTGAGAAGATTATCTGGTTCGGTTCCTTACTGAACTCCGGGGATGGAGAGGAGCCCGTGTCGATCTGTGCAAACACCGGCTGGGAGATCAGTGGACTCGTCAGGAGGCTTGGAATGTCGTGAAAACCTCTTGTCATTTATGGTTGGAGCAGCTGGGTTAGTGCAGTTCTCAATGCCAGTCGATTCAGGCCCTTCTCCACCTCCTCAGTTCACCCCGCTCCTCAGGCGATCTTCTCCCTTCATCAACAACTTCAGGAACACACACACACACACACACACACACACAACCACAGAGGCCGAGTTTACGAGCTCGTGTTCCTGTACTATTTTGTTGGATCTTCCTCGAACACACCGGTCCTATAGCTCGGGGATTGAACCTGATCGCAAAGAAGACAAGAGCACTTGGATCACAGAGGCTGTGTTCATGACAAGTTTGTTATATAAGAGGCTCTCTTCCCTTCCATGAAAAGTGAGATTCCGTTAAGGTATCCGATTAAATCTCCTTAAGATCCTCTCACTTTTACCGGGTTTTTTTAACCACATATAAAAAAAATTCTAAAATTTAAATAATTAAATTACTTTGAAATTTTAATTACGCGAAAAGAATAAATAAATTTTTTTTCTGTTTTGAATCAGTTAATTTTACACGTGCACAATTGATCTCTCATTTTGATAAGCAGCCGTGCTTATCACATTATTGAATGAAATTCAACAAAGAATCGAATCTCTGTGTTCTTGTCCTATTCCTCGGACAATTCGAACCCTACGCTGTTATCTAATAAGCCCAGAAACTTCATTAATCAGTTTACCTCTAACTTAATCATTAATCTATTAATTAATTGTAACCATAAAAAATCAGTAATTAACAATAAATTATAATAACGTTAAAAAAGGAAAAAAAGAGGGGCAAAGTGAAGCTAATTGGGCCTTTGGTACAGGCCCACGTGTGGGCTAGAAAGCCCAAGATTGAGTAAATGGGCGTTTCTACCACCGCGTTCAGAGCCCAAGCTGGAGGCCCGTCGGCACGTTTTCCGGTGTTGAAAAATGGAAACGCGTTTCATTTTTCCAGGTGCTGCTCATTGAAAGCTGAATTTCGGTTTTTTTTTTTGAAAAACTAAATTTCTTCGGAAAACATTTTCAGTTACTGCGACCGCGGGGGAATGGGAAGGGATATGAATTTTCACCGCAATGTATTGGGCTTCGTATTGGACCGAGATCCATCCTGTCGGCCCAATGGGGCTGTCCCGCTAACTATTTTCAAATAAGGCCCTGTAATTTGGATCTAGCCCAAAAATTACCCCACATTCCGATTTATCTCAGTTTGGCCCTTCATCTATGGAAAACCGTATGAATTATATCAAAATAATGATATTTTCGGTTTCTCATTATACCCATTGATCCTGTGGGATATGACTTCGATAGAGCTATTTTACGATCATGCCGTAAAATTTTAGCTGGTATAATTTCATATTATAATAAATTTTAAGACTATGACTTTAATATGTGATGCAAAATGAGATTACGGCGTGGTGTAATGTAATATCATGTTTCAAAGGAGCAAACAGTCCCATATTCACGATCATCTATATTTCCAAGGATAAAAAAAGAGGAGACGCAAAGTTCAGGGCCCTTTTGAGACTACACAGAAAATATGGGGGGCGAATTGATATTATCGCATTGGACTTTGCTGCTCTCTCTCTCTCCCCTGAAGAACAGAACCTTCGTCCTGAGCCACAGAGGGGCAAGAAGAAAACAAAACCTTCGTCCAGATATTCGTTCCTTCTGGGAAATGCATGCTCTTGTTCATGTCGGCCATTCCTTCTTTCCAAGTTAGCTCCTTTAGCAACGTTCTCACGTGCCTTTTACAATATAATCAAATCCAGTTTCTTCGATTGTTGTTACCGTGGGTTATACCTTTTACATGGTGACTTTATTCAGCTTCGTTACGGTTTCTAATTGATCTGATGCAAATTAAATGATGCAGTTCAATTAAAGATGCGTTTTTTCCGCTTTAATCCACTAATGGGTATGTGAGAATCTCTCCAAATTGTCAGGGTTTTGCTCCTGTGTTCTTTCGCTGGTACTGCTATCACGTTCTCCCGTTTTATTTCCACTGATTTTCTTGGACTGAGCTCAGTGGTGTTCTGATTAGACACAGCGGTTTCTGTGCAGTGATTTTGGGGTTTCATTGTTTGCTCTTTCCACCTGTAGAATAATACTGAAGATCTGAGGCTTTTGAGGGAGCTTTTTATAACTTCTTCTGCAGAAAAGTGGGGAAAAGTTGCTTTCCTGACGATATAATCTTTTCAAGTGAAAAAACAGTCTGATGGTTAAATGCCATAAATTAAAGGCAAACATCATCCTTTAATTGTTTTTGCTCGTCTCTTCACTTTCCTTATCATCTTTAGCTAATATGATCTTTCCCCTCAGATTATAAAGGAGATCATGAACCTAGAGGGAAAAATCGGGCAGATGGAAATAAAGGGTCGTGAAAGTCTGTGGAGCTTTTGATCCTGGTAACAGCGATGCCCTTGTGAGGACCTTTGTCTCATGGGTAGTAATTTTTTTGGCCGTCTAGCTTGTATGATAATTATTGGGTATAGAATGGTCTATTATCATGAATGGATGTTCTAATCAGGGAACTAGGTTCTAATTTCTTGCTTGACATTTTCTGGTTCTATGCTCTTCCAAATCTAACTTTCTTTTCCCCGGAACAAGATTTGTATTTACTCATTTTTTCTGGTTGCATGATCTCTTTGAACTGTTGGAATCATCATAATGACGTGTTTGAGGAAATTTGTTTGTATCTATACATGGTCCAAAGAGTCTCCCTGCAGAAAGTTGTTTATCACAGACAGCACGATGGACATCCCTTCTGTTTGAAGATCACAGATTTCTTGAACAGTCAAGTAGGAGTGTAAAACTCAGAGTATTCCATGTTCAATATTGTCAAATATGTATTGCTTGCACGACAATTTTACTTCACCATACTTATCTTAGATTTCCTTCTTGATGCTGATCTGAATGCTACTATTTGCATCTGATGAACATTTGAAATGGGATGCATTATGATTCTCAATCATTGGAAGCATTATGTACAGAATGTTTAATAGTTTGCTCTGCCATTTGGATTTCTCATATGGTTAGTTTTATCTTCCGAGGTTATGATTCATGTAAAGGTCTACCTTCGTGGTTAGATGTGTCACTCTACCCGTGTTTGGATTCCTTTGCAACTGCGGTGCTCCCCCAGGTATCTTAAAGATCATCTTTAAGTAAATGCCTGTGTAATTACTATGAAGGTGTATTCTTTTCCTCATTGGCAGGAATCTCGGAAGGAATCTTTGTCTATGCTCAGAACTTTGATTTGTTCCTTCCTTCATTGTGAACGTTAATTCATGCTTACATATGATCCTCCTTAATTTTCCTTTATTTTTTACTTGTGAACACCAGTTAACAGGCGCAATTCTGGTTGGTGCAGTGCAGACAGGATCAGTACAATCATTGATGAATGTTGCTCAGGTTTCCCAATCATGGGTCCTCCAGCTACTTGATCATCAGGACCCACTCGGTCCAAAATTATCGTTAGCTTACTTTGTAGCAGGATATTTACATATACAGATGCTAAGATGAATTCACGTACAAGAGAAAATGTGAGCAAATTGTGCTGACGACAATTACTACAGAGCCGACTAAAGAAATCAGACAACACTGGCCCACTAAATTTTGACAACAATAGAAATCACCAAACATTCGCAGACAAAAAGGTATCAGCTACAGATAGTCACATGTCAGATGCAATAATTCTACCATCCCTCGATTCTGGCTCATCATTAGTTACTCCATTCCCAAGCGGAAACATTGTACAGGTCCTAACCTTCAATTTCAATCATACTGCCATTTGCCTTCCATCTGCTTCGAAAAGAAAAAACATGGAAACAGTGAAAAAGGAAGACACAATGACAGCAAGAAGGTATGAGAGGATAATAATAGCCAGGGGGAAGCTGGAGCCATTGAAGGCCCCATTCAATGATCTTATTCGACTGAACCAATGTTTTTACAAAATTATACAGATCTGAGAACCGGGAAGGATTGTTAAGCATACTACAACAAGCGGGTTACAACAGCAATCTACCAACTCTTTTGGGTCTCTATATACCTCCTAAGTTTTCCATGTTATTAAGCAAGACGGTGATGAGTAATCAGTTATTACCACTTTCACCATCAGATGCATCCTCAAGCTTTGCAATGGCATCCACTAGTGCTTGCTCATGCTCCTGCATTTTGAAGACATTGAGGAATGAATGGCAGAATATGGTTCTGAAAAGAATGAAATGACAAAAAAGACACCACTATCACCTGCAGAACCTTCTTAGCTTTCTCGATCTCTGCTGGATCAGGGTGATTAGATCCCATAACTCTTTCCACCTGCTCAAAATTGAATTAAAGTAAAGGACTTCTTCACCCATTCATCAATTAACCAACATCAGACTACAGATTACCTCCTTCAAGAGAGTATCAGTGTGAAGTATTTGGATATCACCCCGAGCCTTCTTCCCAACACCATTTTGAGACGAGGGAACGTCCTTCTTCGATTGACTCTTTGGGATCCCTCTGCCTCTTCCTAAACCAGCAGCACTGCCACCACGTGACATTGACTTCTTAACTCCACGTCCAGAACCTGGCCGATTTCCTCTTCGAGAAGCTCCAGGATCTTCACCTTCCCACCGAATATCATCAGGCGATATCTAATATGTGAAGGAAAATACAGCACAAGATTAATTTGTAAGAAGGGAAAATAAATAAATGACTACTGCTTTAATGGATGCGACTGCTTTACTAGCAATTCCTTCCAAAAAAACTTCTGGTGGAAACTTGAGTTGCACAATCAACTCATCACCATCTATGACAAACAATCAATAGTTCATAGAGTATCAAAGGACAGGGCCGCCAAACCTTTCAGTGGCAAACCATCAACAGCCAGAAAAAACAATACAGCAGAATTCATAGCAACATAATATGTATTATTATTTTTATCTAACTATGGAATATTCAGGAAAAGGTCTAAGAAGAAATACGGGGTAATCACAAATGCAGCAGCAAAAAAGTATGACTAGCTCTACTTGGCAAATGATTGGAATTGTAACATTTAATGCATACCGTCCTGATGCAATTTTTGACAAGTCATATATACAAAGGTGAAACAGTTTGGATCTGTATACAGCCAATGAGAACCACAAAATATGAACTTCAAATGCTGCAAGTGATCAATTCGAGGTTCTCCGACCATTTAATATATGTCTTCACATATATGGATATGCTCTAATAAGCACAAAACTCTTTTCAGGTATAATTTTTAAGTAGAAAATCTGCATTTCTCTGGCAGAAAAACAAAAGGCTAAAGCACGACAGGATCAACAATTAATGCTAATTGTACAAGCTACTGGCATATGTGAGATAGAAAATTGCCTGTATGATAGACTAACAAGGTGCTGACCTCGTCTACAAAGAAGAATTGGCATGTAACTTTACTTAAATTAATTTCAAAAAATTAATGTTCGTCAGAGAGAAAAAGGACAAACAGATGAACCAATGAAGAGCATCAACAACGGCCTCTTACCTCTTTGAGATTGACCCATTCCCATGTTTCATTAGCTGTATTTATGTCATAAACAAGAGCATGACGTCCCTGCATTGCAACCCAGAAATGAGAAATTCAAGTAGCAAAGGTCATTGACAGACCAAGCATCAGCATGAAATTACCTCAACAGGATTGTAGTCGGTAATGACAGCCTCATAAAAATTGTTGTCATCAGGCCACCTAGTCCAAACTTTCTTCCCTATCAGTGGATCATAAGTTGCTGCCTCAGCAGGTTCATTAGATGCAAAGCCACCCAAGGTGCTTGGATTGGTCCCATGGGGTCTTCCTGCAAGACCTGGAGAAGGAGAAGGATGCTGCATGGACTTCATTCAACGATCCAGCAGAGATAGAATGTGTCAAATACAATTACACTCCATAAACTATTACCATAAAACTAAAAAAGGCTAGACTTACTGTTTTTGGCTTCTTACTTCTGGCAACAGGGGGAGGACCTCGTCTTAATGCTCCCGAAGACTGCTGCACAGCCGGATGAAGTGCAGGAGATGGTGCTCCCATAGATAAAGAGGCCATGGACTGTGATGTTTTCTGTTTCTTACGAGATGCAGAGACACTGGGGCTAGGTAGATGTTCATGAATAGGCTGAGATGTACTAAGCATTCCTGGTTGAAGCCCGTTTGCTTTCCTCCATTCTCTGAAGATGAGAGACTTGAGATTAATTGTGGTTTATTATATAATCCATGGCCAAATGGGAAAAATAATTTTCTTAGCCTTCCAGAACCATTTCATCACAAATCTGACCTTATCCTCCGAATTGTGTCATCAGCATTGACCCTAGAAAGGAGCTCTCGGTGCTCCTCATCTGATACTCTCAGCTCTTTCCTGAGTTCAGTGATTAAACCTTCCTTTTCCTATGAAGACCAAAATTATAGTATAAGCATCTAGTTAAGTCACCATCACACAAAATAAATAAATAAATAAATACATAAATAAAATAGGAAGAAGATAACAAGATGATGTGACAATGTAATGCAGAGAAAATTACCCAAGATATGGCATCTGACTGAGCTTTGAAAGCCCGAATTACTGAATAATAGGCTTCCTGCTCAATGAGGTGGATCTGGGTTTCCATGTCCCCATGGACAGCAGGCAATTGAGGTGCACCAACCATCATAGGACGAATGCCACCAGCAGCCCGGCCCCCTCTCTGAAATCTATTCCGATGAGTAGGAGGGAGGTCATCATCTGTCCCTGAAAATTTTTAAAAGGCATTCAAGAATTGACCTCATGAGATAAATAAGAATGTTCAATCAACTTTACATTAACAACATCAAAAAAGAGGGAAAGAAATAGTAGACGTTCGTAGTTCCTGACACGCACGCAAGTTGTTCATCCCAGTCAGCTAGATATCAACTCAATTTTATAACATGAGCCAAAAAGCAACAAAACTTTACTTATCTGACAGAAAATTTAAAACTAAAGCTATTTATCTCCCTGAAGTAGAAGTTATGATAGTTTTGAGCTATCGTCATTCACTTAAAAATCATAAATCGCTCGAAGATTATTTGTGCAAGGAGAATTTTGATCACTTGGAATAAATCCCACTAAAGCCAAGCATCATAAATGATTTCTGAGATTCACCGCCAAATATTTAAACCTAATAATCAGCTTGGACATAAGTTCCAATTTTGTGCATGCATCACATTTCTACAAACTTCAAACCATAAATATCCACTATATCCCTCAAGAAGATTTCTTTCCAATAATTCAAATCTTTCCATTCAAAAAAAGTCAAATGCACATCCAAACTGTTACATCAACTCTCTCAATTGAATTATGCCCATCAAGCCAACTTCATCACTCAGACTCCCAGTTATATCCATAAAAGTGACTTCTTTGAGCACATGTTCTCGGAACCAAAACAGAGTTTGTTATGACAAAGTTCAACCCTATCAACCCCAAACCAGGCAGCTCAGGAGCTTCCCCGAGAACCAATCTCTCAATTTTCACTCCTCTCTCTCATCGTATGACCAAAAAATCCGCAGAAAAGGAGCTGCAAATTTCAATATACATCTAATCTACCATTAAAACACACAATTCAACAAAACCGCAGCCCCAATGATCACTTCGATGCTACAGAAAAGCAAACCCTAGAGAAGGAATAATTGAGCGAGCACTCAAAAGAACTCACCGCTGCTATCAGAGAGTCCGTAATCCATTGGCGCCTACGCGAACTGGCTGATCACTCCAGGCACCAAAAAAACCCAATTTTGAGCTCGAAGAGGCAAACTTGAGGCAAGAGAGATCAATCCACCACTGAGCAACAGGGAGATGCTTGCCGCCGCAGCTGGGCAGAGCTCTTCACGAGCTCCGGATTCAGGGACACTTCCGTGCAGACGAGAACGGCGCGATGGGCAGCTAGTGGGAGCTGGAGAGGTGGAGAAAGCGAGACTAGAGACCGAATTTCGACAGGAAATGTCGCGATCGAGCACACAGAGATCGAACGGAGAACGGCAGTGATGTCGAGGGTTCGGACTTCTTCAGACAGGGCGATGGAAACCGGACTTGAAATGCGTCCTGTGGCGCCCTAATTTTTGCCGGTTTGAGTCCCGAGCCGGCGGGCTGGGGACACCGTCGGAAAGGAATAGCTTCCCGACCGGCTTCGCCCTAAATTTTAATTATCATACAATATCCCCAAAAATAGAAATTCCTGTCCGACGTGAACCTTTTTTTTAAAAAAATAAATCCAAAGTAGAGTCATATTTGCATGATTTTCTTGCTACTTCTTCATGCAAAATTATGATTAAAATCTCACGTGCTAATGTGCTACACATTTAAGACGTATCCCTGGAACACTACTCTTCTCATCAAGTTTAATAACGGTAGTTCTATTGTCAAGATTTTGATGAGACATGAGTTCGCAGAATGTCAAATTTCTACTCATCGGACGAACATTGGGGTACGAAAATTTTAAACTCATAATAGCACTCAACACTTGAACAGCTTTCTAGTCATACTCTCTCGTGTGGTATTAATGTGACCTACACAGCTTAGTGATCACAGGGCATCTTTGTCGACCGTGCTACAAACAAATGACAGACAAATGATCCTATGAAAATGAGACATGTTCTATGATCTTGGGCAACCCTTGATTCCACAATTTCCATGTGTTCTTTTTTTTTTTTCCTTAGAGAGAATGGGATGTTTGTGATTAATGATCTGCACGGTCTGATGTAGTCATGTATTTGTTATGTGTCAGTCTACCACGGACCCGCTGCAATTGTCTGCAAGAGAGAGTTGCTTGATCTCTCTTTCTTGCGTTCTTACTCGCACCAAGTACATGCTTCGAGGGGGAAAAGAGGATCTGGAGATCGCCAGTGCTTTGGCTGATTATGCCATTAGGCGTCATTTCCGCCAACTGAGCTAACTGTGTTCACTGATGAAAGCCTGTCCTTCGGGGTTTGTTTTTTCTTTCTTTTTTCCCCTTCTTCTTGCTTCAATCTTTCAAAGGTGATAGATATGCTGTGAATGGCCAATTCTCTCGGTTTGGGAATTGAATTTTGCAGAGCGTACAACTTGCGTGATTGCAAACCAGTGTTCGCATCGGGTTCGACCCGAGCTGTTCACATGACTGATCTTCGAAGAAGAACAAACCGTTTTGAGCCTGCTAACGGTTTGCTGAACAAAGTCCAGCTTGTTTCAACTCGTCCCTGTTCCCACAGCTGCTGATAAGTGGCGAGCTGATGAATTATGCCATGGAAGGGAAATTTCAAAACTACCCTTTTTCAGTCTCCTGTAGGAACTTGTAGGCCGTTGATGTTTTGTCCATGAAAGGTTTTTTTTTATTTTATTTTGTTGCCGCAATGGGACCAAAGATGAATACCATGATCTATCATGGGCAGAAAGCTCAGTCTCTGGAAGCACAATAAATAGCAGATGAGCAAAATCCTCAACAGTATGGATGTTGATAAAGTTGAATCTGCAAACTACTTCTGGTTAATTTAACACATTGGAGCTGATCCTAACACCCTGTCTTGGGGCTTATCGCCGGGGACTTTGTACGCTATCGTGTTCATCATGAACCAGTTTTTCTTTGCTGGTTTTTTTTTTTTAATTATGGTGTTGCTAGAAATCGAGTCCCAAGATTGGGTCTTTACCTAGTTTTTGCACCAGACCCTTGTTCTTTTAACAGTTTCGGGGGCTCATTTTGTTTGATTTCTGCTCTTCCATAAGAGGAGAATGCTCATGAGAAAACAGACCCTGCCATTTCCCTATGATTTGGCCGATCAAACTCTCTATTGCCTGCTGTAATGCTGAGATAGTGCTTAAATCACAGGTAGAATGTTCCTATACATTATGGAATTATACTACATGATTTCCTCTATGGATCCGATAGTACCAAAAAAAAAAAGGAAATTCAGAGTAGAATGAAATCGCTACCCAGAACTTGATGTTTACCAAGGTCTCGTAAATGGGAAAGGACAAGGAGGATTAGGCACTTCAATAGCTCCTTCAAGCATCTGAGTTATCTTCCACATAGAAGGCCTGAGGTCTGGGTCTTCCTGTATGCACCAAATGGCAACCATCACCATCCTCTTGAGCTTTTCACCCCCTTCATCGTTCAGAAGCTCCATGTCTCCGTCAACCAGAGCTTCCAATGTCCCATTAACATAACAGTCATATGCCTGGTCGCTCAGTGGAATTATCTCTCCATCATCCTCGGTCATCTCGGTCTCTGTGTTCCGCCTGCAGCACAGAATCTCAAGCAGCAGCACCCCGAAGCTGTACACATCCACCTTCACCGTCACAGGAAGATTCCTGAACCAATCGGGTGCAACATAGCCCTTTGTTCCCCGAATGGCTGTGTTTGTCTTGCTCTGCCCGGTTCTCAGGAGCTTTGCTAGCCCAAAGTCGGAGATCTTGATGCTGAAGTGATCGTCCAATAGTACATTCTGTGGTTTTATGTCACAATGGATGATCTGGGTGCTGCACTCCTCGTGCAAGTACAATAGCCCTCTTGCAATCCCTGATGCGATCTGGCACCTGTAGGCCCAGCCAGGTCTCGGAATCCCAAACAGTAGGCTCGATAAAGGCCCATTGCTGAGGAACTCATACACAAGTAGCCTCTCATGCCCCTCGTGGCAGTATCCGAGGAGCTGAACAAGGTTCTTGTGGTGAGTCTGCCCGATCACATTCACTTCTGTTTGGAACTCCCTCTCGGAGTCCTCCATCAGACTGTTCATTAACTTCTTCACAGCAACTGGAGAATTAGCTACCATTCCCTTGTAGACTACCCCAAAATGGCCTCTGCCAAGTTCTTCTTTGAAACTATCAGTGGCCTCCACAAGCTCCTTGTAAGCAAAGCATCGCAGTTTCGTGAAATCTTCACTCTGATGCAGGGTTGATTTTGTGATCATTCTGCTACGTTGAATCAAGTAAAATCTCAGGCAAATCACGCCCGCCAGTAGAAAGTTAACAAACACTGAAGTGCCCAAGAGGACCGATCCCGTGATGATCAAGGCATCTTTCTCTCTCCTGTCCTCTCCATTTTGAGGCTGAAATATGGGGTTGTCTAGAGACAAATTTTGCTTTGGGACTTTGATCAGAGCCTTCCCTGGAAGATACTGGCCAACTTGGCCATTTGAGAGTGGCAGCTTCTTCTTCCAGCAGTCCTTGCCACTTCTGAAGGTGGCCGCAGCACACAAACAGTCATACAAGCATGAATCTTGGCATTGCTGTTCAGTGACAGGCGTGAGAAGAGCGTAATCACCAGTAGGCCAGCCAGTGTTTATCAACTCCTCAAATGAGAATAAATCACTAGTAAAGTTCCTCTGAGATTCGTCACAGCTCAGCGAGAAGTTCTGTGCACAATCGCTAAAGTGGTCATTGGGATGGATGCGATGGAACCCAGCTGGGCAGAAACATGTTGGCCTACTATCCACTCCGAGAATGCAGATACTGTTGTAGCCACAAACTCCAAGCCCGTTCTCAACGACAAGATCCCGACATATGTTATTGGGTACAAACCAGACAGGACTCCAGCCTTGACTGTTTGTGTCTTTTTGATACACGTAATGGACTAAAACTCCGTCGAAGTTGAGCTTAACCCGATGGTAGTTTTGCATGGGTGGATAAATTCCCCCGATTGAAAGGTTGAGTCTGCTTCCATTCTCTCGTAAGATGTACAGAGAGCCAGACGCATCAAACACCAACTTGCGGCCAGCTTCTGAAGTGTTTGAATCCCCAGCAGTTTTAGTTGTCCAGTAGGCTTCGTTAGAATGATAAGTGGGCAAGTTTATCGTGTTGAGCCAGACATCGCCACTATCTTGTATACGAAGCTGAAATCTTCCCAAGGAGAAGTTAGTCTCTGATTGCGAGGAAGAGAGGATGCTACCTTTCTCGAGGGCTTGTGTGAGCAAAAGTGTATCGCTGGGAAAGCTAAAGCTGTCCCAGATAGGTTCAGAACCGGAATCCACCCCGAAGAGCTGAAGGTTGCCAGTGTCGTTCATCACACCATAAGAAACAGAGCCTGAGAAGGATTCGGACATATAGATTTGATTCCCTTGGGGATCTGTGAGAACTATACCTCCATTGGAAGTGATCTGAACTTTAGATCCTGATGGGGCTGCAGTTGCGTCTTTCGGGTACCAAACAATGGTTTTCTCCGGGATTTTATCATACCATATGCAGAGCGAGAAAAAGCCGCTGCTACCAATTTCTTGGAACCCGAACCCGAATTCTCCTGAAGGAGAGAGCCAAGAGGAGTTGGAGCTTGCTGTAGCGGTGAGTGAAACTCCCACAGCTATGTTTCCATTAGTTTGGGCCAATGAAAGCAGGGGTAAGCTCAGGTGAAATAGAGAGAAGCAGATGAACATCTGAGGAAGGAGAAGGCCCATTTTTGTGGGAATGTAGTGCATGAGAAAGGCAAGTGATGTCAAGAACACAAAATTGAAGATTTGAGCAACGGTTCAGAGATTTCTGAAATTTTCGGAGTCAGGAGGAAGAGGCCTCTAAATATCGATGCGGACCTTACTCCCCGTGATCTTTCCTTTTCCTCCCGTGAGACAACGAACCCACTCAATTATTGCCGCGTTTCTTGCTGTGCAAGTAACGTCTGCCTCCTAGGATGGTTCCTCCCATTGTCTTTTCAGATGGAAAACAACAGTCGCCTGTCTTCTTCCTCTTGGAAAAGACGAAAAGAAGTCCTTATGGCCTTTGAGTTGGTCAATGATTAGTTTCTATGCTTCAGTTGTCGTCTTTCATGGAATACGCTCATATTAGACTTTTTACCCAGTAAAGCTTATACATTGACGAACCATGTTCGAGTTAGGTTCAGATGGCAACTGCTCTACCATTGATGCGATTGTAGATATTTCAAGAGCAGATCTCATGGCCGAGGCATGAAAAGTCAGTAGGAAAATGTGGCCCATTGACGAGGAAAGCCTGCATATACAAACAGAAGCTGCAGTGGAATGATGTGACCCCTTTGAATTTGGAGAGTAGGTGACCTTGCGGGACGGGTGAGAAGGGAAGTCCTTTCTGGGTTCCAGCAAATAGGTGCCCGAACGGGAGCGCTTCCCTATTGGAGTACATTTTAGACCCTTCTGATTGATGACTATGCGGCACATTCAGATGATACGACATTTGGTGCCGGAATCTAAAGTCTCTAACAGATCCATGTGATCCCCTCTCATCGATGATTCAACATTATCTCCTGGTATCAGTAAATACACTCCCACTTCATGTCCATGAATCTATCTGCCCTTGAAAATAAAAAGATTGCAGTAGAGACTAGGAGTTGAAATCTCCAGGATGATCAAGGAACTATATATATAGAGATGATATTTTCTTCTACACTTGCGTTCAATAAAAGAAAGAAACTGGAAAACTTCTCAGCATGAAACTTATCCTAATCTTCCCTGAATTCCTATGATATCGACCGCGAGCTAGTTCAAGCGATAAACAGTGTAGAGGGTACTTGTTCTGCGTTGGCTTCGAGTTGCTTGGTGGCTTCCTCCTTAGGCTCCTCCTCGGGGTCTACCAAGTACCTTCAACTATCTCCCTGCTCGTACCTGTGTTGGCAAATGCGGTGGTAATTGAAGCTAACATTCTTCTCGGTTTTCTTCTAGGACCTGAAAGAGGATCCTTCACTTCCCATGAAGGTCGCTGGAGGAGAGAACCAAGGAGAGATGGCATGGAGCTCCCTGGCAGATTTTCATTGTCTTATAGAGGCAAGAAACTTGGGAGGCTGCTTGTTTCAGATCTTCGAGCTTCTGATAGGGCATTATATTGACCCCAATAACTGGTCCTTCAATGTCGATAATCCATCAACGATCTTGACATATTTGTTGAGTTCAAGTGATGCCTTTCTAGTGGGTTGGGACAAAGATTGAGCTGAACATATGAAGCAATTGCATCATTTCTGACTTCTCTGCAACTCTTGGATATTTAACAACATTTTTCATGTGACATATCACATGATACCAAATCAGATCACCTTCTTTAATAATTGCTCACCCGACATTCAGTTCTTTGGTTTGTCTGGGATTTGTAGGAACAGGCACAGCTAAAGTCAGCTGTGCGTGTACCTTTTCCTAGGAAGATGAAGATTACTCCTTTCCTACACTTCTGAGAAAAGACCCTCTCCATCCTCATACCGTACTGCAACTCTAATCGGTTCGATGACTTGCATGTGGGTCGAAAGAGCCTTGGAAACCGAAGCTGTACAGGGAGTAACAGTCAGTCTCCCATCTGTACTCATCTTGGAGATTAACTTCTACCTCAGCCGATAATTTGGGTCAAGTAACTGATCCGAGACGCCATGCGCTGGAAACCAGATATTCCCTGGTTCCCCAACTTAATCTTTTGTTCGGGTTCACGGTAGAGGATCTGATGGAATTCTATCCAACCCTGGATAGGTCATATCATCCAAGGAGCCGCAAAACTGACCCAAGCCAAACAATGCAAGGATAGTCGGAAAAATCAATTCTTCATACATTTTCCAGACCAGATTTTTGCCGTAAATGCTGCAGATGGTCGAACCAAGTCGTGCCCACCACCGTGGGGATCGCTCTCACCGTGGTCCCCGAGGCACGAGATGACTGCGAAGACCGAACTGTTGCACCAATTTATGCCTTGCGCCCTGTTCAACCACATGAGAATCTCGTCTAAATCCGATTCTGGTAAATTGAATAAAAACTTGTGCACTATCTGTTTCTCCACTTTTGGGTATCTTGGTAATGCAAGATCCGATAGCACGATCACGGTTTTCTATCGGTCTTTGTGTCTAGGTGCTCAATTTGACTCCGAGGAATCCAGTGCCTGAGATCATTCATCGGGACTACGTACAGTGGCAAAGAAGAGACTGTGAACATGCTCCATTGATCAAATGTTGGATTTATGTTGACGAATGACGATTACATAATATTGGAGTTGGGCCTATGGGTCCATAATGAATCTTCCTGCCAGCGGCCAAGCCCATATCCTCATCTTGATTGAGCCGAAAAAGGTCCATAATTAGGCCCAACCTCCGACCTTGGGCCGAATTGGCTAAAGAAATCGTAGCCGTCAAACGTGATCAGACACTTCCGACCGTCCAATGCTGCGTCTCTCCATCCCTATAAAAAGGCAACCCTCAAAACCAACGGCCACAGCCGGATTGCTTTTTCTCTCCTGCGGATATGTACCCTGGCCCTGCTCCCAAAAAAACAGAGAGAGAAGAAAAATTCCCCGGAGTCTTTCAAGCCGCGGCGACAAGGAAGTGATAAGGATTTTCCATAGATCGATTACTTCGATTCGAAAGCTGACTGGAAAGTTCAGAGCTTTACGTTCTATTTCCGGTCAAATCGATTGTTAGGGTTTCGCGGATTTGATAAGTCATTCGTAATAGGGTGGGAAATCTGAGATTGTTACAGTTTTTGAAACCGGTGACCAATCTGCTCAAAGGTGGCGACTTGGGAGATCAATTGAATTGGGGTGTCTAGTATAGATTTTTTTTTTCTGCATAAGGGTTTTTATAAAATCTTTCTGCTGCTATTTTTAGTGGTTGATTACGGCTCATAATCGGTTAGTGGGAGATCGGCTGTTGAATTGCATGAACGATCAGTCGCAGATGATGAATAAACCGCCGGTGATGATACATCACAGTCAGGTGATGGGTCAGCCTTCTCAGGTAATAGTGGGTCAGTCTCAGCTGTTGGGTGGATCTAAGGTCTCGAACCAGCCTCAGATGATGAACCAGCTGCAATTGTTAGGTCAGTCCCAGGTCCTGAATCCGCATGCGCAGTTAATTGTTCAGCCTCAGATGCCAAATCAATCGCAGGCTCAGATGATGAACAGAAGCTACCAGCCATGGCCCCAGCAACAGCAGCAGCCACCTCCGCTGGATGCGAGCATCAAGTTCCATGGCTTAGCTAACCCCAGTTTTGGAGCTTGCACACCAGGTCGAAGCCAATGGAAGGCCAAAAACAAGAATGATAAGCGTCAAGGTCCGAGAAAAGTCCAAAATTCCATGCCTAACATTGTATCGAGCGGTAATACTGTTTTGGGAGGGTATAAGCTCCCCGCTCTGCATGATTTGCAGTCTCAGTCCCAGGGTCGCCTGCAAGCTCGGAAATTTCACCCGAAGAGGAAGTTCAATAACAGGTTCGCACCTTATGCTCCTAGGAACACAACCTCGTACATAATACGAGCAAAGAAATCAGGCGGAATTGCATCGCTGGTGTCACCGTGCCCCGTCACACCCTCGGTGTTGCCCACTCCTGTGTTTTCTCCGTCCAGAGAAGTCTTGGGGGACATGGCAAGGGAGGAGTGGGGCGTGGATGGTTATGGGTCCATGAAGGGCTTGATTAGGCTTCGGGATGAATTCGATAACAGGGAGCACGAGGATGATGGTGATGAGGATGAGAATGAGGAGGACAACAATGGGTCGGGGGAGAGCGATGTGGAGGAAGGGGATAACAGTGTGTTGAGTAGGTTGGATCACGAGATGAGTCGGTTCGAGATGGTTTGTCCGTCGTATGGGTTTCATTTGAACAGCATGTTGGAGAATAGAGTTCACGACCAGGATGCCCACATTTCACAGCTTGAGGAAGAGAATCTAACGTTGAGGGAAAGCCTTTTCCTGATGGAGAGAGAGATGGAGGATCTGAGGCGCAGGTTGCAGATCCTGGAGAGGCAGAACCATGTGTCTGTGGATGTCAACGAGGAGGTAGTTGAGAATAGATCTGATAACGAGAGCGAGGGATGTTCAGGTGCTCGTGGTGTGCATGGAGAGACTAGGGGTGAGGTTATGAGCTCCACAGGGCTCCATGCTAGAGAGGGCAAGGATGATGGGGTTGCAGTGAATGAAGGCGTTAGGGATGCTTGTGTAGAAGAGAAGGCTGTGACTGTGAGCTCAGGGATTGAAGGAAGAAAGAATAAGCAAGCGCATGACGAGTTATTGCCAGTCAGATTTGACATGAAGAGTTATGAGCCCAAAGAAGAGTGCAACAACAATGTGCATCTGGAGAGGAGCGATGGAGATCTACATAGTTCCTCAGTTGGCTGATCCTCTCTTGAGGGAGTTGGATCCTCGAATACCAGGATACATTGACTACTACAATCAGTGAATTCTATCTGCCGGGAGGGGAGGGAATGCATGTATAGTTTGGTCTGATGCCAACAATTAGTTCCTAGATTTTCATGGGTCTGCTCTGCTGTTTCTTCACCTGCCTTTCGTTTCTGTAGGTTCTGACTGTTTATAGGCTCTGTTCTCCTCGGTTTTACCCTGTTAAGATCTTTTTTCAAAGTTAGTCGTAAAAACTTGAGCTTCGCATGTACTTAGCTTTAATATAGTGAATTCGTGCTTCACCGTGGAACATTCGATTTGAGACTCGAGGTGGGCTCGACATCCGGGTCACTGTAATCTTGAATGGAGTCAGGCAGCATGGTCCGTTAGTCCCCTGCCGAGACGTGAATAGCCGTCGTTGAAAATTGGGTTTCGCCTTTAACAATTGCACCTTCGGTTAGCTTCAACATGGGATGGCTAAAAGGATTATCATTCTACGCGTTGCTGAATTCTGCTCAATTTTCGGTCTGGAAGAGCCGAAACGGCTACCAATGGCAAACCAAAATGCCACGAAACCAATTATAGATACAGATATGCTGAACCCGTTCTTTTGGCTTCGGTTTGCGGGTATTACCTAGGAGCAACACGGAGCTAGCTCCTGATACCTGATACCGACTCGAGCAAGACTAAGATGAGGGGTACGTTACCTGATCGCAGTAACTAAATGGGTTACAGTTACACGGAAGCTTGTACCTAGAATGCGTATTCCCATGGCGTTGCAGCAGACACGACAAGAATCTCAAGGGGCAGAGCCCTGAAGAATATCCTTCCGATGGGCCTGCCTTTACCGTTTGCATCACTTCTTGGATCCATCCATGTGGAGGTGCACAAAAACGATGTCCCTGTATCCGCGGGTTATCCTGATCTTGTCATCGCTATATCTGCAGAAAAAGTTAAACAGTGACTGGTGAATGTTAATTCTGACTGGAACTGCAAAAGAAATTTAGGCAATGACTTGTATGGGAGATCTTACAGGAGTTTCAGCTGTAACTTGGTCTCTATCTCCACAGGATATCCAAACTGGCCCCCTATTATGGCTGCATCATCCATAGTGAGGTCGTAGGCGTTTGTGTCCGATTTCCTGCAAGACCATCGCAGTGCTTATTTCACCGATATAAAATTTTCGGAATGGATTCTAAGCTTATGATTGGGCAAACCTAATAAGTTCAAGTAAGTTTGACTCGACTAGCATTAGCGGCACTGACTAGTGGGCAGGCTGCGATGTTCTGTACGAGGCCAGCTGGATGCATAACCTCTTCACTCAATAACCATTGAATGATACAGCGCAAGTAAAGGATTTTTTTTCCCAGAATGAGATTTTTTATTAGATCTGAACGAACTTTTTTGAAGAAGAAGTTACTTACACAAAGGTTCCATTCATGGAGAACCTGAAGCCAGGTATGATGTTAACAACAAACTTTATTTGCCCATTCCTTCGGATAATCTGCAACACAAGAAAAGGAGAATTATCAAAATTAACCAGCTAAGCAAGATTAACTTGAAATTAAAAAACCTGAGACCTATGCATTCATTTGCACGAGCCAATAGCATATAATCACATAAACCACCTGTGTTCCCATTAAGCCATTAGCAGCATTCTCTATCCAACTTTCAGTTTCCACCTGCAACACAGGGAGAATGTCTCGGTTAAGAGGAATGCAATCAGTAAATATTGCACAAGTTGTAGAAAAAAATGAACCTTAGGGAGAATAAAGAATACGTTGGAAGATGGATCTCAATGCAGCAAATTTACCTAAGATTTTTGTATATACCTTTCCCTCAAACATAGATCTTGAATGCAGTATAGTTTTTTTTTAATATAATTTCAAAAATCACAACTGTATAGATGGTACGATTTCAAGGGAACTACCTGTGAACTCCAAATCATTTTCCATTCTCCTTCTACCAGTTCAATCTCACCGTTGACTTGGTTCTGATAGATAGAAATAAACTTATCCACTGCCTACAGAGGAAATAAATGCATGAAAGAAATTAGCAGGTGCAATCTATTATTTTAGTGAAAGCGCAGATTAACCAAATTCTAAGCTGAAAATTTTACCTCTTTAACATCCTTTCCAGTGGAAATATCTGACAGCAACCTTTGCCTTGGGTCACTTATCTTTTGCAGCACAAAGGTGGTTCCCTGCACTACACAGCCACTGCCGGACTTAATAATGCTTTCAGGAAGATAACTAGTTATCTTTGAAGTCTAAATGTTAATCAATCTACTTCTAGGTGCTTGAATTTCTAGGATGCAGAACAGTCAAATCAGGATGCCACAGATGATAATCTTTCGGGTTATTCACCTTATTTCCTCTGGAGATACGAAGATTACCGGATTTTGACAAGTATGTTGTGTCTAACCAACCCTTCGCTTCATCACCTAGAAGCCTGAATGGCACTGGATATGGAACCTTAAATGGCAGAAATTTAAATGAAAATGCTGCCCTGTCAAACCTAAATAGGATCCTTTTGCTATCATTTGTGGATGCTGCTGCCTGCAAATGAACAATGAGCAACATGATCAAGGAAAGCTTGATGTTACAAAACAGGGTTAGATGACCCAAATTTGCAAAATTTTGTGATAGCGATATGCCGAGCCCCGTTGAAGCAAAAGCAGATAACTGATGTTTTCATGACAATACACTTTCCATTGGATAGAACAGCGTACCTCCACTTTAAGTTCACCAACGGCATCAGAGAATACTACAATATTGGATACACGAGGATCATTAGTTTGGAGATATATCTCTTGAAACACGCTAAAGAAGTCAACCCCAACAAATGTCCTCTGCATTGATAAGAGAAGGAATAGGGCTTCATCGCAAGATGTGCTGAAAAATTCTCCAGCTGATTCATTGTCTTCAAATTTAAGCAAAACCAGAATACATGGGGATGTCTTTCCATGATATCAAGACCAAGAAAAATCAATCTCCCCTCTCCGTTTCTCTCTCCAGCACATGCATAATTTCAAAATTTTCTAGGGCACTGGGTATGTCGGATGGTCGGGAGAACAATCAAGGTCTTTCACAGTTAATGATGCTATGACAGACACAGCCTAATCCTAACCTGTATTGGCGATGCCGTACCAGGTCTAGTCGTGAACATCAATTGCCAGCGGCCTTCGATTAAATCGGAGCTTGTCTGCGGATGGTTGAAAGGAAAACTGTTGATGAAATTGGAACAATCTTAAGCATCAGATACAATCTAGCAGCACTGTCATGATTTCATGTATGATCAAAACGACCAAGCAAATGCTCATTAGCAACTGCAATTAAAAGATAAAAAGTTCTGCAACTAAAGATTTACTAAGGAAACCGAACCACACGAATATGTAAGCCTATCAAGAAAAAATCATGTGGTCTGCGACAGTGAAGCCGGAACAAGCACTTGTATCAGAGTCCTCCATTACTCACAGGATCAGGCACGCCTCGTAAGCCCTCAAGAACTTGCACTGCCCTCTCAACATCCTGCAAATATATCACAAAGAACATCGGAAGTACTCAGAGCAATCTACGAAAGAGACCTAATATGAAAGATGCAGTAACGGAGGGCAGGCAGCTCATACAATTCAGAAGATACAGTATGTTACAGAGCACTTACCTTGAGCTGCTCAGGAGAAGCGGAGCGACCACGGCCTTGAATCCCGATGAGAGCTTCAATGAGCTGCGTCTCTGGCTCCGTGAACGAAGAGGTCCCTTCCAACTCATCTACTAGAGATGACCGGCAAATCTGGAGATACCTCCTGCTCCGACCACATCTAAAGGAGCCCGGAGATCGAAGTGCGAGAGGTTTCAGGCGGCTCGGCGGAATAGAAGGCGTCAGAGAGTTTGAATGAAGGCGGAGATTCGTCAGATTGATTTGGAGTACCATCGAAGAAGTAGAAGATGAGGAGGAAGAGGAGGAGACGGGTTAGTGGCTTCAGTCAGTTCGCTCAGCGGAGGATCCTGAAGAACGCGAACCGTTGGAATTTTGGAGGGGAAGATATTCCGTGGAGGAAAGATGACACGTGGGTGCCTTTCATACGGACACGTGGCGTCGGCCCAGATTCTCCTCGCAAGAGGATCACGAGTCCCTGTTTCGATTCTATGGGATTTCTTCTCCTCTCTTTATCCTCTTGGATTATCGAAGGAAAAACTCTCAAAAAGAGAAGGCCGGCCAGAGACTTTGAATGTACACATGAAAATGTTTCCTTGCATAGATTTATACAGATTTAAGAGAATGCAAGAGCAAAGTCAATGAAGCTGAGTATGCTAGCTAATGGTTAAACAAACGAAGCCACAAACATCCCTCGCACGGGTTGCTGCCACCTGAATGTGAAACTCAGACCTTAACCTCGAACCCTTGCAGGGGTCGAGCGCCTTCCCCATGTTTTCCCCTTGATACTCGTCTTTGAAATTCTTTGCGGTGATCTGTAGGCATTCAGCACTCATTCCTGAGGCTTGTGTTGCCGCAGGAGGAGGCTCAGATTGCCCGGATTCGAGTTTGAGACACAGATGGAAATGATGAGTGCTGGGCTGGAACAAAGGCCAGCAATCACTCATTTCAGCCATCCCCATCCACTCGAGGAGATCTCAGATCTGCCGGAGAGTTTCAGTTTGCCTGTTCCAGATGCGGGATCAACATCATCCACAGGAAGGCCTATTACTCCTGCAGGACTTGCGGATTTTGCCTCCAAGAAACCTGCTATAAACTCCCGAGGAAAATCTCCCACCCGACTACTGATCCACACCACCATCTATCTGATCCTTGTTCACTCCTCATCTTTCCACTGCAAAGGGTGTGGAAAACCCGGATCAGGATTCTCGTACAACTGCAAGGTATGCTCTCAGGATTACCATTCTCTGTGCACTCTCAAGCCCCTCTCCATATTCCATCAGTCTCACTCTCACCCGCTTGTCATGGAGTTCGTGCCTGCTTATGGAGGGAAAGGTTTCAGTGAGTGGTTCTATAGCTGCTCAGTCTGTGGACTTGATATCCTCCTCGACTATTCTAAATCTATGACAAAACCGCTGAACCTCAAACTTCCTGTTAATCAGGTTGAATGCTACTCAAACCAGTCTGGCCCAAACTATGGTGGGTCTGGTCCAGCCGGCATTCATCGAGCCAATCCAGCCATTTCCACCACGCCAATAACAGCTCATAGAAGCCGTCCTGTGAAAAACCCGAGTACTCTGGTGGGTGCCTCACAGTTTAGTCCTGGAGTGGCTTTTGTTAATCAAGGTGATTTTGATTCTGCCAGCGGGGCACCGATATGTGGAATGAACAGAGGTATTCCAAATACCTTGCCTATTGGATCTTATGCAGGGAAAGTTCAGACAATGTTCCCGAGGCCAATGAGTAGAGCACCGGTGACAACTCTTCGTCAACCGAATGGAAGCAATCTAGGCTATGTGGTTCTCGTCTGGGAGGCATGATGAATGGGATGCAAGGGTTGTTTACCGGTGGAGTTGCCTCTCTGGGATTGGACAACAGCCGGGACAGTAGATGTTTCACAGCTTGACTGGTGGGCTCGGAGATGGTTCGGGTTCTTCTGGGAAAGATGGAACATCTGATATCATTGGCGACTCCCAATTACTACTAGTTTCTGGTTTTTCTGTTAAAAGCATATCCAGTGTTCCGTCCTTTTTCGTCTGTTGGCTGATGAAGTTGCAGGGCTTATGATGTTATCGATATGGCTCCACAGAATGAACAACCGTTTTGTGTTTAATGTACGATCCCTTCCACAGTTAAGAACATAAGGATCGATTTCAGATATATAACAAAGATATTAAGTGATAAAAACATATCCATGGCTTCCATTCGACAAGACCAGATCCTGTATTCGAGAGTCCTGGCAGTAACAACAATGCCCTCCCTCTTCACAACTTCACTAACTCGATGATCAAGACAGGATTACAAGTCCAGTCGCTAGCTTCTACGAGAATAATGTTTGGCTAATCGTCATAGATGAATGGAAGTGGAGCGGCCGTGGCGTACTACTTAGCTTAGCGACTCCGTTAAGCTCCATTTCCAATCCTGCACATCAAGCATGGCATCACGGTTTTATGAAGTTAACAGCGTCTTGTGAGAAGAAAATACTTTCCAAACGGCAAACTCGACGGGTGTGGCCGCTTGGGAATCGTTTCTAATTGTTAAAACCCGGGTGTTGAATAGAAAGGATACAACCTAATGACAGCACAATCCATAGATTATTTTACTACATTCCATTCTCATCCCGACATATTAATCATATATTCCGTCTCGAATCATGCCAAAGGAATAAGAAAGGAATGGCAAATGACAAGAAGGCCTTTGGAAAAGCAGTCACAAACCGATAAAATCAGGGGGTGACACAGCTGTTTCACGAGAGACCAATCACTCTCCCAGTGGAAGTATCAAGATCGATATCATAGAAGCAGGGCCTTGTGGGGAGACCGGGCATTGTGCTCATAGTCCCAACCAGGGGGTAGATAAATCCAGCCCCAATGCTGGCTCTCACGTCCCGGATGGGTATGATGAATCCCGAGGGTGCCCCCTTCTCTGCAGCATTGTGAGAGAAGGAGTACTGGGTCTTCGCCATGCAGATCGGGAGACCTGAAAAACCTTGCCTGCTGTACAGCTCAATTTGCTTTTCAGCCTGCAATAGCACAGAAAATAGATCTTTAGAGGGGAAGTCAAAAAGAAAATGCTGCAGAATCTCTGAAAAAACTTAGTTTATGAAATAAAAGTTTCACAGATATATAATATCAATCCTTTGAAAAACTTTTTGAAAAAATACCTGTTCAGAGTACTCAACACCAGCAGCACCATAAGACCCTGCTATTGCCTCTATCTTCTCTTTTATGCTGATATCAAGAGGATATAGAAATTTCAATGGCTGAGTAACACTTTCACAGGCTTTCTGAACCGCAATTCCAAGGTCCACCTGATAATGGGATCAGTTAGTTAAATGATTCATTATTGAGCTTGATCTCTATAAAAACTAATATCTCTCTGGATTTGAAGAACTGCAAAGAGTATTCCAGTTTTTTCATTTCTCTCTTCCAGGAAAACAATAATTGAGGGAAAACATTTTACCTTACAGCCCAATAAATATTTGACAATCAACCATAGTCTAATTGGCCCAAAAAAATATCATAGTCTAGGAGGAAATTTTACTTTTTCTTCCGTTTGTCTTCTCTGTGTAAAGGAAGAGAAACATGAAAACCTTCAGCAGTAATCTCTGCCATCTAGGTTAGTTCCTAACGCATATGTACACGTAGAGGAACTATTTATCTCCTAAGGCTGTCTGACAAGCAGCTTAATTTTGCTACAGAAAGCAGAGGAATTCTCTTCTAAATTTGAAGAGATGCAAATTACCGCTCCTTTTCCACCATGAGCATGGTGGGTACAAATGACAGCATCAAAGGCTCCAACTGCCATTGCAGCAGTCTTAACTGCATTCAGCTCTGCCTCTGTATCAGTTGAGAACATGTTCACTGCCACAACGACGTTCACCCCATAAGCCTTTGTGTTTGAAATGTGTCGTGCCAAGTTCACGCATCCTGCTTCGACAAGCCCGACATTCTCCGTCACATAGGCACGATTGAGGGGTTTCCCAGCAACAACCTCAGGTCCACCACCGTGCATCTTCAGGGCTCTTATAGTTGCAACAATAACTGCACACTGGGGAGTTAATCCACTGTACCTGCACTTTATATTCATGAATTTTTCAGTTCCAATATCAGCACCAAACCCAGCTTCTGTGACCACGAACCCTCCAGGACCCACTAGTTTCAGCGCTATCTTATCAGCCACAATGGAGGAGTTTCCATGGGCAATGTTCGCAAAAGGACCAGCATGTACAAGGACAGGGGTTCCCTCAAGAGTTTGCATCAGAGTCGGGTTGATTGCATCTTTCATCAACACTGTGAGGGCACCACCGACCCCAAGGTCATCAGCAGTTACAGGGTCACCGGCCTTACTGTTTCCAATCACCATCTTCCCAAGTCTCTCCCTCATGTCAGCAAGGGAAGTTGTGAGAGCCAAAACAGCCATTATCTCACTGGCAACTGAGATATCAAAACCAGTCTCTCTTGTCATGCCCTTTTCTTCAGGACCCTGGCCCACTGTAATCTTCCTCAAGAATCGATCATTCACGTCCATGACTCTTCTCCAAGTGATTGAACTGGGATCAATATCAAGCCTGGCGAGCTTCTTAACTTCTTCAAGGGTGAGATCCTCAGGCTTGTCCTTGGAGATTCCAAGGTTCTTCAAGCGCCTAAGCATGACATTACTGACGCTCCTTTTTCCTTCTTTGTTTGGTGGGCATAACCTGTTGAAGAGAGCCTTGTCTGATTGGGTTGACTCGTGAAATATTCGGGTATCGATTGCTGCAGCTAAGAGATTGTTTGCAGCGGTGATTGCATGGATATCTCCAGTTAGGTGAAGATTGAATTCATCCATGGGAATGACTTGACTATAACCACCGCCAGCAGCACCACCCTTAATTCCAAAAGTTGGCCCTTGGGATGGTTGACGTAGACATGTGACCACCTAGGAGTCATAAAGATTAAACGAGAACGATTGTAAAAAGGCAGATGACTAGAAGTTGTAGAGCCAGATTTTCTCGACTGGGTTCAACTAACTTCAGTGAACTTGGCAATGCAGCTGGGATTAAGAACGGTTGGATTATTAGTGAGATCTTATTATAAACTAGTGGAGGACAAGATCAAATCATAGATGGCATGCACAAGGAGATGCCAGAAATGAGGCCACTAAAGAGGTAAAAGACTTGCATGTTTAATCAAGAAAATACCCAAAGAAGAGGACAGCGATATCCCATTAGCAGGCACAACAGTTCAAATCAATGGCTCCCAGCGGATATATTCTCAACAAAAGACAAAATCGAGATCCAGAACGAACCCGTTAAGCCGCAGAAGAAGTGTGCGGTGCATACCTTCTTATCAAGAAAAGCTCCCAGAGCTTGACAGAGGCCAACCGTGGTGGTCGACTTGCCCTCTCCGAGCGGCGTGGGAGTGATGCCTCCGACCACCACATAATACCCATCTCCAGATCCTTGTAGCCCGTCGAGCACAGACAACAGAACCTGCAGCGGACAAACCCAATCACGTCAATCAGTCCCAGAAAAGCAGACAACGTCCGACCCACCAATCGTTCCACGCCACCGGCCGCGCCGACCGAGTAAAGCAGTCACCTTGGCCTTGTAATTGCCGTAGAGATCGTAGTGGGAGGGCCCGAGGCCGAGCTCCCGGGCGATCTCGGAGATGTGGAAGGGCTCGACGGAGTTGGCAATGTCTATATCCGCCGGCACAGGCGAAGCCACCTGCAGCTTCCTCATGGTTGAGCTCATTTTCGGAGAAACGGATCGAGTGGCTGACAGGTCAGAACAGAACCGGGCTGCACCTATGTCTAATCGAATCAAACTACACTTACACCTTATGCTGATTGTTCAATCTTGAGACAGACAAAATTAAGAATAGGTGGGATAGATAGAGAGAGAGAGCACAGAAATGCATGCGCCCCTGAAAGCTCATCCCTGCCTGTGACAAGCAAATAAAAATAATTTATAAATTTAAAATTTTATTTAAGAAAAAATTTTATTTCGGAAGAATCATATGAACAACACAAAATTATTGTGTCTGAAGTTTTCCTCAGCTTTTTTTTTCTTTTTTGTGACCTGGGTGAAGCTTGAGAGTGACACGTGGAATGGGATCCACAGGACACAGGGCGGACTGGACAGTGAGTACGCGATGAGATAATAATAGCGGGAAGAAGAAAAAATATGTTCAGAAATATATGATATATTAATTAATTTATTTTTTGATATGATAGAAAAAATGTTTCACGTGAAAGCTTGTGGAGATGCGGGGTATCGATCCCCGTACCTCTCGCATGCTAAGCGAGCGCTCTACCATCTGAGCTACATCCCCATCACTGATATGAACTTCTCACGAATTTAATCTCACGCTGATTGAGATTACCCAGTTTCGGATCTCAACAAGAAACTCTGATGAACATCGGGCGCCAACTATCGCGTAGCAATCGGAATCTTCGCAGCAGGTCGTCTCACCGTGTGAAGGTTCTGCTTGCTCAGCCTGCCGACACAGTAAATGAGCACTTGCAGGACCACCGCCGTAGTCTGTACAGATGTATTTCACGGTTCAAAGAGCACAAGAATCGGTCCAATACTTCATACACACATCAATACACGAGACAACCCCAGTAATTCACTATACACTTCACAGACTGACGTGGCCGAGCTCTCGGTTCAGTAGCGATGAGTGAGATCCTCGGCGGTTGGACGCTCCGGATTCGATATCAGGCTCACCGGCGGGTGGCATCTCAGAGACCGCAGCAAGGACCCGCAGGATGCTGGTGGACCGAGCTGGCAGCTTGAAGCTGAGCGATCTGTTCGGTCTTCTCCTCGAGAACACGTCTGAGGAGATCACGAGGATGAGGTAGACCAGTGCCTGGACCACCAGGAACACGGCTAACTTCGTCGGCGTGGGAGCGTCCAAGGCTTGGAGCACCTCCGAGGTGGGCATCGTTCCTCCGATGAAAGAGCGGCCGAATCGAGAGCAGAAACGGTGGAAGAATATCCGAGAAGCGATGTCTTTGCGGGCGTTGATAAGAGAGACTTCTTATACGATGTGCAGTGCATTTAATTTACGTGTGCGATCCAGTCGAGTGTCTGCGGAAGCTTCGGCGAATCTGATTGATTGAGTGAGTTTGAGCGGCAAGGAGTCGATGCCTGTCGACTGCACGTAATGGATTGGTTAATGCAAGAAGCATTTGCCTCACCCTCATCGACTTTACCTTCGCATCCCGGACGAGCGGATCGATCATTTCTGGGACAACCCGAGCCGGGATGACGACCGCTCGGTTCTGTTCAATATGTTCTCGATGGAAGGCAGAGGCATGGGAACAGTGTTCATCACGGCTAGTCTACCGTGAAGAATGGAAATGACAGTCAACAAAATGGAACCATCATCGATCTTTCCTGGAAGGGACCCATGATTGATCCTTTTCCTAACCCAGCTCCAGGGGGGATGAGTAATTTAAATTGGGCGAGCATCCATCGGTGATTTCCGGGTCATCTTCCGATCGTACCATCATCATCAATGGTTGCACTCCACGATGGATAGATACCATGTTCCATATGGTACATCTCGATTTCATGTTGATAATTCTCTCTCGGTGATTTATTGAACCATTTTTTTCCCCTTGGAATTGGGCAGACTTGGGCGGAAAGGAGTTTGGCAGCCTTAACTTCCAAGCAAGTGCCGGTGCCTTGTGCGACTTGTACATACTTATGGGTTGTTGCCCCGAAGATAAAAAGATCTAAAAAAAAGGGAAAAGAATTTATAATAAACTGGGTGCTTATGTCACTATAAATCCTATTAATATTTTAATTAATCATAAATTTTAATCAAAAATTTAAATTTAACACGAATATTTTCACATATTTCGATTATCCGGTGTGTGAGAGAGAACGTGATTGTAGAGGGAGTTATTTGGCGGGTAAAATGAGGATCTGAAGTCTCTCCCACTCGGGGCATTCTGCGTGGTCGTCTGTAAGGTTCTCCTCAGGGAAGTGATTATGCGTCTGTTTGATTTGGGAAAATCTTAAGTTACACCATCTTTCACATCAGCATGGCGGGGGAATGATCCACCCATAAAATTGATTCCGTGGCTTGGAAGGATCAACGGAAAAATTTTCCATTGACTCCGGCTACACTGAGCCTATCATATTATGTTCTACGCTCAATACAATTGTAGATCAGAGTTGGTTTTGCAGTCAAGAGAGTCAGTCTGGGTCATCTAATTGAGGTGAGTGGCGAGTCATCCGCCCTATTTTTGAGTTGTCGTGAGTCGGTTTCTGCTCCTGTCTGTATCATTAGTCATTGGCCAGGAAAGGTTTTGTTAAGTGAATTGACCCTGGTGGCATAGCGATTAGAGCTTGCACTAGTTGCCTCAATGTCCTGAGTTTGTGGGAGATAGTGCAGACTGACCCCTACTCACCACAATCTCCCTGAGGGTGGACTGCATCCTGTAAGCGTCTTGTGTCAGCAGATGCTGCCCGGGTCTTATTGGTGTGACTGACCACCATTTGGTAGCCCAATGTTAGCTTAACTAACTCTGACGAAGGAATTTGATAAATACTTTTTCCCTTTATCATGTGTGACTAGTCAATCAATGGAGTGACACCGCTGTTCTGAGTTTGAGTTGGTCGTTGTTTCGATGCAATTTAACATGGAATTTGCACTTTCTTGCTGAACAACAGGAAAGCAGCAGTAACATATAGGTAAAAATCTGATTTTAGGAGGCGCTGTTGATGTTGCCCAGTCTAGTTATCAGGTACTTGCAACTATTTTCTTTCGTTTCATTTCCTTACTTTCCTAATAACATTTTTGGGATCTATTCTGTCCTCCAATTTACTTATATTCTCTCCTTGGTGTGATTTCTTTATATGGATAGTAAGAATGAGGAAATTCTGCAGGCAAGGCGGCACTACAGAAGAGCAGAAGTTGATGGGATCGTTTACAATCTCAGTGATCTTGCATATGTAAAGGTGAATATTTGTCTTTACTTTACTGAGATCTGATACTTATATGGTATTTCTTGAAGCTAATTTAATTTAAAGATCCCAATTTAATATATGAAAGTTCACGCGGTATTAATGAGTTTGAATCTGAATCGTGCACTAAAATCCCGTGTATCTATTAACATGTTCATAAGAGAATTATCTTGAGCGACAATCCACTGGTTTTTCTTGTTCTTGTGTAATTTATAGAACAAGTGGGCAATTTTTTAGGTTCAAAGATAATTATTTTGAAATTTCTTTATCAAGCATGCCTACATATCGGTCATATTGATTTCTCATTCAAATTCTAATAAGCTATCCGTTTGAATTGTTTCGTCAACTTGGTGTAGTCTGGGGAAGCAGGGGAGAATTATATATGTAGAATTGTTGAAATGTTTGAGGGGACAAGAGGTTCACTCCATTTCACTGCCCGCTGGTTTTATAGAGCCTCTGATACAGTAAGTTAATGCTAAATTACGGTTCTTTGCTCTTTATTGTAAATTATGTACTTATATGTTTACCTTGTTTCTTTGTTCCAGGTCATTAAACGACTTTCTAAACTTATTGATAGAAAGTGTGTTTTTCTTTCGGACATCCATGATGATAATCTGCCAGAATGTCAGGTTCAGAAGCTAAATATTGTCAGAGTACCTCTTAATGTGCGTTTTGAATCTCTTTAGATGAAACAGCAACTCTTGCTTGTATTAAATCATGAGCAAAATAAATTTGCTTTGCAGGTGGATCTGGAAGCGAAGAGGACTATGATCCCTGCTTGTGATTACTGTTATGATACTGTTTGTTGCCTTACTCCACCTTTAAGCAGTTGCCTGCAGGTAATTGTATTTCATTCTTTAAGCCAGTAAAATTTGCTATCCCAAAGTAATTGATGTTGACCTGCAAATATTCCATCTGGAAGTTTCATCTTCACTGTTAAACAGGATGGTAATGAAAGCTCCTCTGCTATTTCAACTGATGAAGGGGGATGGCTGGGTCAAGTTTTGAGGTGAACTCTGGGGAGATTAGAGGAAAAGCATCGCCAAAGTGAAATCAGGTTGCTTGATGTGTATTCAGGCTGTGGTGCGATGTCCACTGGTTTATGTCTTGGTGCAAATTTGGGTGGTCTAAATCTTGTTACAGTACGGTATATTGTTCTTTGGCTACTTTATCAAAGTGCCATCATAAAATATTTGTAATCATGTGTATGTGGTGAAATTCTGATGAACCATACGATTTTATCTTCAACGCTGCAGAAATGGGCTGTGGACTTGAATGAACATGCTTGTAACAGTCTTAAATCAAACCACCTGGAAACAGAGGTTAGAATATGATTCATTTTCACTCGAGTGTTATGTATCCACTACTTTTTGCGCAATTAAAATTTGAGAGGACTGATGAAAACCGGCCATATGGGGAACTTGTTGATGTGGAAGATAGTCAGAGTGATGATGAGGTCTTTGAAGTGGGAAGAATATTAGCAATATGCTATGGAGATTCTGGTAAAAAGAAAGAAAGAAAGTGGGTTGCATCTTAAGGTAATTTTAATTCACATCCAGATAATGATTGACAGTGAATGGCGTCTAAGAATGTTAATTAGTTTTGTTGCATATGCTTATTTTGCAGGTAAGAAGGAAAGGGTATGGACCTGATGTGGACGACACATGGGAGCCTACTGATGGCTTGGGGTCTTCATATTATGATAAGCAAATTAAATTTAAATCAGTAACTAAACGTTATTTCTATTGAACAGCAATTGTGGCAAGAGAATCAAAGAGTTTATTAAACAAGGATATGAATCTAAGTTATTAACTTTACTGTTGAGATTCTTTCGTTAGCGGTAATTATCTGTATGATATGTTCTCTGTAACATTAAGTATCACTGAGTAAATCTTCATTATTTGTTAAAGCATTTCAATGATTGAAAACTGATGCCTTGTCTTCTCTTGTGATTCATGTTCTAGAACTGAATAAGTCCTCAGCCTCGAAGTGGCTGGTTTATCTTGCATAAAAAATTCCATTTTAAAGACCCACTTATGTTCTTTCTCTGAATTTTTATTTCTAGGGTGATGTTGATTTAGTACGTAGAGGCCCTCCATGTCAGGGAATCATTGGTTTCAATCGCTTCCGTGACTAGAACAATCCCCTTAGGGACGTGAAGAACAAGCAACTCATAGTTTTTATGGATATCGTTGAATATCTTAAGCTGAGATATATTCTAATGGAGAATGTGGTCGATCTTGTAGAGTTTGCGGAGGGTTATCTTGGACGGTATGCTGTGGGACATCTTTGGGGCATATGGACTCCCTCAGTTTCAAATGCGTGTGTTTGTATGGGGTGCTTGGCCAAACAAAGTGCGACCAGTAATGTGCAATTTGTGTAATATAGTACTTTTGGTTGGTTATGAATATAAAAGGAATTCTTTAACTTATGCCCATTCCTGCAGTTCACAGAGATTGCCACAATACCCGCCTCCAACTCATAATGTCGTTGTGAGGGGTGTGACTCCTGTGGAGTTTGAGGTGTGAATTTTACCATTTCTGACATTTTAATCTGGTGTTGAATTTCTCGGTTTAGAATGTATAAAAATTGAACCATTGCCAAATGCAGGCGCACACAGTTGCATATGATCAGGGATTTTCTTTGGACCAGTTGGAAAAGAAACTGATCTTGGCAGATTTGATCTCTAATCCACCTGCAGTAAGTTGAGTATATGTCTTCGATTGTCTGCTGCCTCTAATTTATGAGGTCTCGGGGGTTGAATTCCATGTAATGTTGTAGGTTGGGACTTACGAGCATCGGGCTGGAATGCTATATGATAAAGATCCACAGATAGATTTTCAGCGATGAATTGGACTTGGGTAAAGAAGGTGAGTAGTATGTTATTTATTTTTTAATCCTATAGTGATTCTTCTTGGTACTTACAATGGAGAAAATTTAACTTTAATTGATTTGCAGAGATGATGGGCTCTCCTGTTGGATCTAAGCCCTTAAATCAGTTATTGCACGACCATCACTCCCTTGAACTGAACGCTGGTGGTCATGATCGTGTTTGTCAGATACCCAGAAGAAAGTTTGGTCCCTTCACAAGTAAGGTAGCTAATTCTGGCATCGTCCCTTTAGGGATTTACCTGGTGTTCGAGTACGCCTGGACAACAGGGTTGAGTGGGATCCTGATGTCCCTCGGGTTTACCTCAAATGTGGGAAGCCTCTGGTGATTTATTGTCTTGCATTTTACCCATTTCACTTTCTTTTATCCTTTTCCTCTGGAAGTCTGTGAATCTAATCATTTGGGGGGAAAATCTTTATCCATCAGAGTGAGCACTTACGTGTTTGCACAGAGTTTAGTATAATGATATGTAATACAAATTCATGATACTGATATTCGCAATGTGGTTACATATGAAGGCCTTTTGCTTGTGTTTGGTGGGATGAAACTGCGCCTACTGTGGTTACCAGAGCCGAGCCCCATGATCAGGTGTATGACTTTCCCTTAAATCATTAATGACAGGCAGGCACTGTATAAAAACCAAGGCGCATAATCCAAACCTTTCTCCACGGTGATTAATTGTATGGATTCCTACCCTCAAAGTGGCATATGCCTGCTAATCTCGTGGTGCTTGCATTCTGAGATGATAATATTATGCAAAGCGTGTATTGTTGTTGAGGACTCAATGAACAGGCAAATTTAGTCGTTGGAGCAGAGTTCAAATCTGTACTGTGGCTTACCGAATTGCAGGCAATACTGCGTCCTGAGCAAGACTCAGTGCTCTCAATTCCAGAAGATGCGAGGCTGCAAGGATCTCCAGATGACCATTACAAGCTTACTGGTCCAGTCAAAGAAAGGTGCTTTATATTTTCTGATTCGGTTCCATGTTCTCATATTTAACATTCAACTGTGGATTCTATTTCCTCTACGCCTTTTGCTGCATCGGATCATACCTTTTAGCTATCTTAAATGCCCCCAAAACTCTTGCTCTTGGAAATTTCAGGTACATCCAAGTGGGGGAGAATGCAGTTGCTCAGGACACTGGGCTATGCATTGTCCGTTGCCTTTAGGGGCACTTCAGGAGACGCCCCACTGATGAAATCGCCAGCATTCTTCTCCATCAAGCTCTAGTCTCGCTCTGCAACATCATCATCATCATCATGCTCTTAGCCGTCATGCACCATTGCGAATTGTTCACAGATCAGGAAGAAAACAACTAAACTAGTTGAGGCCGTGATCTCCAGGCATTACGTGTGGCAGATCTCGAGCCACGGTTCTCATTGCTGTCCCATTCAATTCTTCCCCCATTACATTATGAGTTAATGCACAATTCTTTCCCCACCCCACCCTTTTTTGTTCCCGAGACATCTGATTCAGTATGATTCTGACACTGCCCCGATGGATGTTGTGACTAGTTACTTCAGCAATGGATACCTCAAATCCAGCGCAGTTGAAGTTTCAAATTGGCTCCCTTTCTTTACCCTCTAAACTAATAGTGTCCAATCAATGGATCCTCCTCTTTTCATTTTCTTTATCTTCACAATCAAAATGAATTGATCGGTGCTTGATAACAAGATGCGGTCCATGTCATGGAAACACGAGTAACAGTTCTGTCCCTTGAAATAGAAATCATTTTGCGTTAATGTCTCGTTCAAGGAATGCTGGGAGTTGCAAAGGACCTATGCAGCCTTTTGCTATAGTCCTTGACAGGAACCGGGCCTAGAGCCCACTGTACATTGAGTCGACCCAGCAGATGGGCCAATAGCTCCTCTTCCACCGCCATTCAGCTGAACGTATTGGAGGAAGGCCACCTGCTGGTCCGAGTGTGGGACCATTGAGGACCTCCTCCAGGCCTAACCGTCGGTGAACTCTGAGTTCAGGTGGCTCCTGATCCACATGGCCCCCATGCTCTCTACCTACTTGATAATGATCAGGATCTATGTTGAGAGCCTGGAGTACCAGCTGCACACGATGGGGGCAGCAATGACGAGTCAAAAGGCACGGTTAATAAGTGAATAATAACAAATCCAAAATAGTGGGCTCGGCATTCAGACTAAATAATGCATTTGGATGAAGACGCAAACTTCACTGAACACTCTTGTACGTAGAACTATTTCAAAGGACAAAGATCAAGTGTAGGTCGAAAGGAAGTCATACATCTGGAGCATAACGTGGACCTATACTTTAAGAAGAGATTGAGCAAAGAAATTGAGCAGATTGAATGCATGAGAAGATAAATTAGTGTAAAACTTGCCCGTTTAGTGTCTAGCGATGATCCTACCATCAGGAAAACTGTTCTACTTGACCCCAACAGAGGCCATCAAGTCCTCATACTCAGGGTCATTCTCCCGTCTCTTGATGCCGCTCGAGTTATCCCCATGGTGCCGAGGCATGTTAGACGCTGAGGTTGGAGAAAAGGGGTCATAAATTTGTGGCTCTCTATTACCAGGCCCAGGTCTGACAAAGGGGAGAGTGCGATTGAACTGTTGGCTGGGAGGCAAATGCATATCAGCCTGATTCATTGGCAGGCGAAAGATTCTCCGAGGTTCCATCGGATTACCTGGCCCCATAGGAAAAGCAGACTGACCAAGATATGGTGATCTGGCAGTGGGACCAGAGTTCATTTCTCCCATTGAAGGCCCCACATTAGGAAATGGAAACCTGCCCTGAATTGGAGGCCTAGGGAAGAGTTCTGGGCGAGGATGGAAATCAGGGATTGCTGAAGAACGAAATGGTGGAGCTTGAGGTGCTACATTTGGAGGCAAAAACCTGGGCATTTGAGGTTGATGATGAGGTTGAAAAGTAAAGTCACCAAAATTTGGGTTCTGAGGCGCTGCCGCTGATGATGATCTCATGGGAGGGAAATTGGGGCGCAAGCCAGACTCAAAAGGGGGTAAGGATAATCTTGATGGAAGTTGGGAAGAACCAGGTCCTAAGGAAGAGTTTAGAGGGTTTCCACGAGGATTAGTCATTCCTTGAGGGCTATTGTTTACTGGTAAGGGCTGAGAAGCCGAGGGTGATGCAGAGGGAAAAGCAGAAAGATTGGCACGATTTAGAGGCCCACCCAGAGAGGTTGGAGGGAAAAGTCCAGATGAAAATCCTACAGGCAGTGGGTTTGTGTTGGCCATTGATGTGTTTGAGATCGATCCCGAGGAAGCAATATTTGGGTGTGAAAACATGGGGCGAGGTCCCTGAGTCAAAAGTGGCCTTGCAACTGAAGAAGGAAATGAAGATGGTGAAGGCTGCAAAGGTTGTAAGACCGGATTTCCTGGAGGAACACGAATATCTGAAGGACGAGGATGATTCGCATAAGGATTTTGTACAAACTGGGATTGATTGGGAGGTAAGTTTACACCTGCATCAGCAGGCTGAGAACCAAATGGCAATGGCAAGTTTGGGGGATTTAAAGGCATGGAATGTTGATGTAGAAGATTATTGACTGGTGTCAAAGAATTGAGAGGAATTGGGATGGGAGAAGGAGAAGGTATTGAACGCACCAAAGGCCTGGGACCAGGAAACTGAAACTGACCCTGAGAAGGAGGTTGTGGGGTTCCCATAAATGGTTCCACCACTCCTTGTGGTGCCAAAGGAACTGAATCAATGGGGTCAGATGTATGCTGCTCGTTATGAACATTTTTGTTGTCAGCAGCAGTAGCAGAAGCAGCAGCCAAATTGCCCTGATAAAAGGGAGAAAATGCTTCAGAACTAAGATGTAAGAACCCTGCATTGATATTGTCCAATAGTCTTTTGAGAATTTATAAGCTCGGCTTACTTTTATGGAGGTGACTAGCAGCTCTATGACAGAAACGGCAGCATCAACTTTGTCATACGTGTCAGCAGAGACATGAACATAGATCTCTTCATAAGATCCCTGCAAATCACTTCCGTCTGACGAGATGGTCTCACCCTGAGAACAACAAATAAATCAGACAAATGCAAGTATTAAAGGTACCGAAATCTGAAGCAAAGAACATAAAGTGTTTGTCTAATGAATATATATGTACATTTGCTGAAAAAGTACCTTATCTTTCCCTGCTTTAATGCCATAAACTTGTATTTTGGCTCCTGTTTCCTGAATTACATAACACTTCATCAGTTAAGTCATAGACTGATGAACAGCCAGACAAGAGAGGCACTTAGTTCACAAGTATTAGCTGGTAGGCTAGTGGAAAATAAATCTTCTACCTTTTCAAGTCTCTTTCGGTTATCTCCTCCAGGTCCAAATATCAAGCCAGTGAAATTGTATCCAGGAAATTCTTTAACCTGGGGAAGCATATACTATGAGAATGTTCTAAATTATGCAGATGGAAATGCATGCAGAGTGAAAAATAATTGCAGAACTTACAGGAATTGGAATTCTGTCCTCTTTCAGCAAGGGTTTATAATCAGGCGGGACCTTGAAATTTGCATTTAACTTCAGAATCTCTCCTGCAGAACATCAAATAGGTAAAAGATTTATTCCATGTTTTAGGAAACCACCAAAAACAAAAAAAAATAAAACAAAATTTCCCAGCTGTACCTATAACTTCCCTCTTTTCAAGTTCCAATTGTTTGGACTTCTGCAATCAAACACACAGGAAGGGTAGAGATCACAATCACTGAAGCAATGAAACAACTCTAAAATTCAGCAGATACATAGTAATCAATCAAAATATAAGTGTTGGATATCTACCTCAGGGTCCAGAGCATGGCTAGAGAATTTTTCCTCCAGCTGTTCCAGTCTTGATGATGAGTCCAGATTATCACCAAACTCTAAAATTCCTGAGGTAAGCTGTTGAGTTATTTGGTCCAACCGAATCTGCTCAAAACAAACATGCATCAATATCACTTAGTGACACCAGGTATGGGAAGTTTCTGTTCACACTATTCACATGGAAAATGCTTAACATTTAGCACACTAATTGGGAAAAGAATTATCTTTCTTTTTTGATAATTGGGAAAAGAAAATATCATTAAAGCACCAACAACATCCTCCTGCATACTGGAATTACAACATAAACTCTAATACAACTTCCTCTGAACAGCAACTTAACAATGTTAAGATACAAGAATTACCTGAAGAGCCAAGGCTCTTCCTCTTCTGACAGAAGCATCTTGGGTCAGGTCAGGGCCCCACTTCGTTTTCCTTTGGGCCCGCTTCGGACTTTCTTCTTTGGCTGTATCACTGCCAGTCAGCTTCTTGTTTCTTTGAAAAATGGGTACCAGTGAACCCGACAATTTATTCTTTGGTATAACAAATCCGGACTTTGCAGCAAACAGAGGAACCTTTGGTGTGCTAGATGATGTTGCAGATGAAGCAGCAGATCCAGGCATCTTATTTCTAGAAGGTTCAATAGAAGATGTCTGCTCAACCTCAACCTTTGTGCTCATAACTGTATCATGTCACTACCTGCAGTCGTCACCACAATTTGAAACATAGCGACTTAAGGACCCTTCATTATTTTCTGGGACAGGATATCACCCAATAATAGCTAAAAGCACCAGGAGTGCAAACCACAAGCATCAAATAGAAACAGGTGTGCAGAGAAACTTTATTTCAGGAACAAGCTAGAGAGTCTAAGTATCCAAAATAACATGAAACACTTGTCCAGAATCAGAACTCTACCAAAGTTCTACACATCTAACCCATCTAGCAGCTAAGGCTTTCTTCTTCTACAATACATTTAGCAATGGAAAATGCCAAAAGAGATTATTAGACTACTGTCAACAAATCATCAAGAGAATGAGATTATCCATGGTCAATAGAAAAAAAAAAAAGGATTTCCTGTATGAGCAAAAGAAGAGACGGAGAAAAGCAGATTCTCAACAACTCTTATCCTCAACTCTCAGACAAAGGAGTTGATGAACAGTAAAAACGGATAAAAGCATGAACCATCGTTTTATCAGGTGCTGACGTGAGATAATAATTGAGAAAGCCATTGATTTAGTTGCTCACGAAAAGCACAACCACTAGCAATAACTTTTGCAGTAACTAACACTTCTTCTTAGGCGCTCAACAAAAATTACACCAAACAAAACAATAGAATCTCGGTGGGTCATTGAAGGGGAAAGAGCAAACTCTTTGGATCGACCAGGAACCTTAAAAGCTCGGACCAATCCCTAAAGCATCAGTAATGGGGATGCCATAGGCTATATTTACCATTTTCATTAAAGCAAATGAAGCAAACCGACAATTGCAAAGGAAAAGCGCCAGTCTGAAAATCACACAATATTCTGGGAATCCCAAGATCAGTAGTCCAATAAGTGACACGAATACCGCTCAGCTTCAGGATAATTCCTCGAGAAACAAAAAAAAAACCTTCCCGTTTGCAGCCACAGCGGTTCCCAGATAAACTAATCAACAAGCGACCTAAAGAGTGACCAGAGTAAGCGAGATCCTCACAACAAACGTCCGCAATCGACAGCAGGATAGTGGAGCCTGGAAATTGGGATTTTAATTCACAGAGGGGCTCCTCCTCGAGGGCTCAAATGGCTCCCGCTAAAGGGAGGTGAAGCGGAGACGAAGATGGAAGAGCGAGAAGCTGTAGAAGTAGAACAGCTCTATTACGCAGTTCTTCACTGCAACAGGGTGGGGGAGAAAATACAGGTGGAAGGATGAACGCTGGTAGAGATAATTTCTGTTAGATGGGCCCGAGTGATTAGGCCCAATTGATGCCTCAATCGGGGCCCAATAGGCCCACTAGCCCAGTCTTCCTTCCTTCCTTCCATTTTCTACATGCACGTACGCTCTTATAAAGTGATAAAATCAATTTCAATTATAAAATTTCAACTTATAAACTTTCTTTCATGCTTCCTCTGTATCCTGTCACATGATATCCATACAGCATAGGCCATCCACTCCATACTTTGACTACCCTTCATATGGGAATTACTTTCCTCCGACTTTCGGGTAACATCATGAATCGATGGCTTGAAGGGAACTTAACCGCCACACATTCAAGCCTTCAAGCCGAAGTATAGAACGACTCTACGTAGGCGAGGCGATTAATTGGATGCTGACTCTACAGAAAGAAAAGCAAGAAAATCCCATCAAATTCACCTGAAAAGCTTGGTATTCACAAATTGGCTGTTTTCTTTATGCCAAATGAGAAATCAAGAAACCAAAGCTCACATCATGACCAACAGGTCACAGATGGCCATATCTACGTTACATCATTCTGAGGTCTCCTTGCTCATTGATAAGGATAAACAAATTCAGAGGAACATCAACACGGTTGAGCTGTATAAGACTGGAAACTGAGAAGCTGTGGGGATAGTCTGATGGGGGTAAGTCACTTCGATGGGCCAAGGGAATCTGCTGGGGCAAAACACATCCTAAAGCAATCTCGATGCAGAGATCAGGTCATCCATCAGTCTGTCTACCTATCTGATTCATGTGAAAGGATAGAAATTTGAGAAGAGCAGGCTGCCTAGCAGGATGTAAGCTGCTGAATAAGCCCAGATTTTATATCCCCATCACCGACTGGATCCACCTAGTGATGCCCACAGATATTAAGCAAACCAATAAAGAGGACCACTCGCTGATAGAAACCGAGTGGCTACCTGCAGAGAAATCACCCATATTAATAGCGACATTCAGAAATAACATCAGCAATTTACTAATGAAGCAGAATTGTTTTGTGAGAGGACAAACTAATCCAACCGGTTAAAGTTATAGTTTAACCATCGTATCATATCATCTTCGAAATGGCTACTAAGAGCTTCACCACTTTCAGAAGAACGAGCTCTGAGCATCAGGATGTGTATAAGTCTTCCACTTTTCTGGTCACATTTCATAATAAAGCCAGTGATATTGCAGCGAGGAGTCGAACCTGCACATGCATGACAAAGAACGCTGTAGCAGCCATAAACCCCAAGTGCAGGATGAACGGGAGGACCAGTGGTGACAGATAAGGTTCCTTTTCTGGGAGGTCATGCACCAAAGAAGGGTCTTGTCGTTTGCCTGTTTGTTTCCTCTGCCTGATACCCTGATTTCCTGTTACAATAACCATAACACTTGGTAGCATGTAAGACCAGGGGAGCACACTGTAACATTCTTCTAGAATATCCAAGATCTCTAAGTACTGTAAATTTTCTCTCAGGTCAAGACAAGCATACAGAAAGCAATACCACAATTTTTAGTGACGGTGTCTTCTTGAATTGCCTCCACTTTAAAGCACGACTCTTCGGGCTTAACAAAAGTGAGCAAACTAAGCATAAAACTCACCCAAACTTTCTTCCTCGAAAAGAAGGCTCCATAGACCTGATGCATTGCTTGAAACAAGATATAGCCAGCATTAAGCATCCAGTTGGACCTCGAAAGACCTGATAGAGCAAGCCAGAGAACAGCAACATTAGGAGAACCAGATAACAAGTGGAACACTCCTCCGATTGAAAATAGTGCACATAGGCTCTCTGAGTAACTGAAGATATATCACGAGGGCATTCAGATTTGCTTCATTTTTGGAAGTAATGACGTAATGAAGAGATGCGAGGTGTTACATTGAGAAGTAGAATATGGATGCTGGATTGAAGCAAAACAACATGGAGGCCCGGAATGATGCCTCAGGATCCTTCAAGATGATGAGAGTCAACCTGTTTCAGATGGAGGATATCAAACAATTTTCCATGCCCTCACCATTAAAAACAAAAAACTATTGCATTTCGATCGTCAGTGTGGAAAATATCGAACCCCTTCATGATAGATTCTGATAGACGCCAATTACGTGACATGTTTATCATAAGCTGAAGTTCTTACGGCATACAAACTGAGAATCAGGTCAAAGGTATCATCTTATTATAGAGGAGAGGAGCAGACCTGTAGAAATAAAGTGCGGCGAACACGAAAGCGACATTGTTAATCAGATATCCGGACAGGGCCAGGACAGCCCTGTATCCAACGAGCGGAACCAGTGGAGACAATGCTGCAACCCCCAATCAAAACTAGACCTTCAGTCATCTGACAGTATCACATGAAGGGAAAAAAATGCAGACTACATGAACCCAACCTGTACGAGAGAGAAGCGAGATGCAAATCGGGAGGAGAGGGAAGAAAGCATATGTCTGCTCGTACTCGTACCCGCACTGGCTAATCCGGACGTAGTAGACACCGTCCCACACGATGCTTCTCTCTACAGCGGAAGCCGAGGCCGGGAGCAGCGGCAGAACTCCGGGGTACCGAGACGTCGAGGGATCGGAGAGGCATCTAGGATCGAGGCCAGCGGAGGTGTCGTAGGGGCTGACGAGTGACCGCCAGAGGAGGATGAGGGATAGGAGGAGGAGCCGGGACGCGACGGCGGACTTGATCAATACGGCAGGGTGGCTGACCGCAGTCGGCATCGGAGGGATCCGCCGACGGGGGTGAGCAGACGAAAGGATGCTGCAGGAGGGAGCCTGTGAGACCAGCCGGAAGGAAGATGCGGCAAATACGGACGACTCGATTCCTACACCGGGTGTATACGCGCCCATGGCAGTTATCCTACTTGTTTGAATCCAGGCTTTCCTGCACTCGGTGTACGTAATTGATTTAGGCCATTTTGCAATTTTCGAGCCCATGAGAATCGGTCGTGGGCCGGGTCGAGCAAATTCATCTGGGCCAATGGCCTCCATCCTTCGGCCCACTCAACCATTCCTCCTTCCAACTAATAATTTTCCTTTTATTCTTATTATTATTCATATAACATCATTCGACGTCTAAAAATCAATGTGGCCCACCGAATCACGGTGGAGGTGGTTAGAATTAGTGATGTGGGTGAGTCCAATTCGGTCCCTTTCATATCGGAATTGAGCTCGATTTAGTTTCAAATTTGTGGTCCACGATTCCCACATGGGTTTAAGATTAGGTGAGACCCATTAGGCTTAGTGTATATTCCCAACTGGATCAGTTCAAGACCGTGCATTCCTGCCGAGACCGCATCTGGAACCCGTGCCAAAAGCTGTGGAGTCGAGTTTTGAAAGTAAGAAATTTTATCTGCACAACTTTCTTGACACTCTCCCCGCTTATGGAATCAGCCTTGCCATTTTCTTGAAGTCCTTCAGTGGGGCCATCTAGCGAGCTGATGATACCTGTTCCCTTAAGAAAAACCCAAAAATATCGATGAGAGCTGAGGCATCATAGAGAATCATTGCCAACAACACTGACATTCCAATTTGATAGACGATATCGGTGTACCGAGCAGCCTTCGTGGTGGAAAATGCATCTTGTACTGACATTCCAATTTGGAGATATAATGAAACCGGGAAAGGGAATTGAATCATTGGACGGAATGGCATACCATAGATGCGATCGAAGCTGGTATGCACAGATCATCCCGGGATGGTCTCGACCAGTACAATGGTTCATTTCTTCGGAGAAAGACGATCAGAGTACAAGAACTTTCTAGCCTTATACGTTATAACTAACAAAGGATGCCTATTCCCCCGGAAATTGCAGCTCCCTGCCCCTGTTGACGAAACTCCAACGGTGAAGTCAGAGTAGGGGGGCCGACATTCTTTCCCTGGAGGAAGATGATGGATACGTCAGAATCTCACCCGTGAACTGTATCTCTTTCCTTTTCCTTTTGTTTTAGATTAATCGGCACTGAGATGAGATCCTTGTCGAGCCACTCGCCTAACGAAGAAATAAAAATGGGCCGTAAACGTTGATTGAAGCGCCTCTGTGTTTATGATTGGAGGAAATGTCGAATTGCACTCCTTCGACCTTTTCTACGGACACTTCTTAGCTATGCAGAAAAAAAATATATATATATATATATATAGCTTCCTATTCTGCTGGATGATCACTATAAAGTTGAACATCAATATCTAGCTATCGAATGGAACTGCATATACTTGAATCTGACTAGTCTGTTGCCAACTATAGCACGCCGTTCTGTATGACCAGAGCCATCGATCACTCAACCGTCTCTCTTGAATGAAAGTTTCCAATGCACATGTTTTTACACTATGGGGTAGAGCACGACCACATGAGTTGATGCCAACGCTGGCCGCAGAAAGATACCGGATGCGAATCCATAACGGGCATTTTTGGGCTTGTTGGTATGATCATCTGTTGAACTTCATATCCGCTGTGTAAACAAGAGGTGGCTTCATCTTATTCGTATCCCCTCAGTGGATCGACAGTGCCCTGCTGTCATCATTGTTGTCGTCGTCAATAACGCATCAACGCTCATTTATGCCGTGTCAGGCAACACCACTTCCCAGAACTGCCCCGACTCCATTTACTGTCCATATCCGAAAATTCTGCCATCTATACCATCCTCAGACCCCTACTTAGCAGATCCAGAATCGCCTCCTCTCCCGAGTGAATTTGCCCTGTTCTACTTAGTTCCCTGAAGGATCGGATGGCCCTCAAGCATCAACAAGCATCACGTGGTACCTCAAGTTGACTGTCACCGAACAATTCACGGCAGAAAACCTATACGGTTACTCGGTGTACAGTAGTTCAAAAAAGCCAAAAAAAAAACGGGGACAACATCAGCCGTAGCATGGACAAAATTTACAAACCGAGCTTAGTTCCCACAACATCGCAATGCGGGTAGGCTCTAATATTCATGAAGGATGAAGAAAAGAACAAATCCCAACAAGAACAATGCACAATACTACTGAGACAATTCTTCCAAGCAATACAGGGAAAGAAATAAAAAGATGCACCCGGAAATAGAGCCCAGCATTGACATTTTCTTTCCAGCTACCTACATCATACTTCATCCAACGTTCTTGTTAAAATCTGAAGTCACCATAACCCTGTTCCGGCACGTCCCTCCTGAGAGCCCATTGTGAACCCCTCAACACCACAACCACACCCCACCCCCCACGCCCCAACTCTCTCCCAAAGGAAATGCCTTACTGCAGAGGGCAGTTTTCACTTCTATTCCGGTGTATCAGTTATACCGGAAAGAACCTTCATCTCAATATCAAATCAGAAGAATCATGTATAGATCTCCTCCACCAAATTCCTCTTACCCACATGCAATCAATGCAGTGACCCATGGTTATGCTAGAGACAGTTTTGCGGTTTCTCAACCACAAGGGTAGAACTGGTTCATACCATAGGAACAACAACCGACAAATTTCAGACCTCAGGCTTGAAGAACCTGACAGTGGACAACACGACTCCTTGTCCCACTCTGCCCAGCTATATTAAACCACCAGCTGGTCCCCTGTGTCCGAAAATGTCCTCTAGCAAAAGTACTCCTCTCTAACCGAGGCTTTGTCCTCATTTGCCAATGAGGGCTTGAGACATCAACAAGACTGATGCTCATGTTGTTTCTAACAATGCAGAGCTTCCCAATAAGCGGCACAACGGCAGCCGGCCGAGCTGCAAATGCCATAGCCCCCGTTCCACTGAAAATCCCCGAGTGGAGATTGCCATCCATAAACCGATTCCACGAGTCAGAAGCCCTGTCGTAAATCCAAAGCTTGCATCCATCCCAGCACCCTAGCTTATAGAGCTCACCATTGAAGGAGATGCTACGGTTCTGCCACCCTGCTACCAACCCACTGTGAACAGGGGCCCATGTGTTGGTCACAGGGCAGTATGCCTCCCTCCTGATCTTCCCTCGGGTACCTAGTCCCTCCAGGAACCACTTCCCATCGCATACCACCCCAGTTAAGCGTACCATAGTCCTGTTCATGCTCGATATAAAGCTCCACCTGTTCCGACTAGGGTCATACATCTCAGCTGATCGGAGGGTCCTTTGAATCCCATCACACTCCCCGCCTGCTACGTATAGGCAGTTGTTAATCACACAGAAACCAAACAGATGACGCTTCCTCAGCATTGCAGGTGCCTTGTGCCATCGGTTAGTCCGAGCACTGTAGAAGACAACCTGTCTCATAGATCCCCTTAGCCGGTCCTTTCCTCCAAACAAATACAGGTGACATCCACTCAAAACAGCACAACCAAAACCCTGGGCCTCTGAATATTCACTTGGGAGAGGAGGCAGAGGCTGCCATTTCTGGTAAGTCGGGTCAAAGGCATGCCAAGAGATTCTCCCATCACGATCCCTTTTCATCACATACAACCACTCTTCTGCTAAACCAAGATCCCTCCTCAAGGAATAGAAGTAGTTCCCATTGAGGAGGCGATACCATCCCCAGCAGACAAGTCTTAGCTTCCAGTGCTCAACTCGTGGGACACGACTCAGACAGACAATAGCAAGATCATCAGGTAAGCCAGGAATCAGAGGTTGTTGGACTCTAGTCCTCTCCCTTCGAGAGTTCATGGTTCTATCTGCATTAGGGTCCATATCTGGTTGTACGCAGAGTTTTGAGCCAGGAACAAACTTTCTAGCACCAGCAACTGTTTTCAAACCAGAGTCAACCTTGCTGTAGCACGATACAGAATCAACCTGCAAGGTTTGCCAGGAAGACGATTGTTACTGAAATTGTATCCGCGAAATTCTTTAACCAGGGGAAGCATATACTATGAGAATGTTCTAAATTACGCAGCTGGAAATGCATGCAGAGTGAAAAATAGTAGCAGAACTTACAGGAATTGGAATTCTATCCTCTTTCGGAAAGCGTTTATAATCAGGTGGGACCTTGAAATTTGCATTTAACTTCAGAATCTCTCCAGCAGGACATCAAATAGGTAAAAGATTTATTCCATGTTTTAGGAAACCACCAAAAAAAAAACTCAAAGAAAATTTCCCAGCTATACCTATAACTTCCCTCTTTTCAAGTTCCAATTGTTTGGACTTCTGCAATCAAACACAGAGAAAGCAAACCGACAATTGCAAAGGAAAAGCTCCAGTCTGAAAATCTGACAATATACGGGGAATCACAAGATTAGTAGTCCAATAAATGACACGAGTACCACTCAGCTTCAAGATAATTCCTCGAGATACCAAAAAAAACAAAAAATCTTCCCGTTTGCAGCCACAGCAGTTCCCAGATAAACTAATCAACAAGAGAACAAAGGAGTGACCTGAGTAAGTGAGATCCTCACCACAAACGTCCGCAATCGACAGCAGGATAGTGGAGCCTGGAAATTGGGTTTTTAATTCGTAGAGGGTGCCCTCCTCTAGGGCTCAAATGGCTCCTGCTACAGGGAGGAGATGCGGAGACGGAGATGGAGGAGTTAGAAACCCTAGAAGCTCTATTACACAGTTCTTCACAGCAGCAAGGTGGGGGAGAATATACCAGTGAAGGTTGAACGCTGGTAGTGATAAATTTCTGTTAGATGGGCTCCAATCGGGGCCCAATAGGCCCACTAGCCCAGTCTTCCTCCCCTCCATTTTCTTCGTGCGCGTAGCTCTTATGAAGTGATAAAATTAATTTATTTTCAACTTATATACTTTCTTTCCTGCTTCCTCTGTATCCTGTCACATGATATCCATACAGCATAGGCCATCCACTCCATACTTTGACTACCCTTCATATGGGAATTACTTTCCTCCGACTTTCGGGTACATAATGACTCGATGGCTTGAAGTGGCCGTAACCCTCTACACATTCAAGCCGAAGTATAGAACGACCCTACGTAGGCGAGGTGATTAATTGGATGCTGGCTCTACGGAAAGAAAAGCAAGAAATCCCCATCAAATTCATCTGAAAAGCTTGGTATTCACAAATTGGATGTTTTCTTTATGCCACTTGAGAAATCAAGAAACCAAAGCTCACATCATGACTAACAGGTCACAGATGGCCATATCTATGTTACATCATTCTGAAGTTTCCTTGCTCATTGATCAGGATAAACAAATTCAGAGGAACATCAACGCGGTTGAGCTGTATAGACTGGAAACTGAGAAGCTGTGGGGATAGTCTGATGGGGGTCAGTCACTTCGATGGGCCAAGGGACACCATCTGCTGGGGCAAAAACACATCCTAAAGCAATCTCGATGCAGAGATCAGGTCATCCATCAGTCTGTCTACCTATCTGATTTATGTGAAAGGATAGAAATTTGAGAAGAGCAAGCTGCCTAGCAGGATGTAAGCTGCTGAATAAGCCCAGATTGTATATCCCCATCGCCGACTGGATCCACCTGGTGATGCCAACAGATACGAAGCAAACCAATAAAGAGGACCACTCGCTGATAGAAACCGAGTGGCTACCTGCAGAGAAATCACCCATATTAATAGCGACATTCAGAAATAACGTCAGGAATTTTACTCATGAAGCAGAATTGTTTTGTGAGAGGACACACTAATCCAACTGGTTAATGTTACAATTTAACCATCGTATCCTATCTTCTTCGAAATGGCTACTAAGAGCTTCACCACTTTCAGAAGAACGAGCTCTGAGAATCGGGATGTGTATAAGTCTTCCACTTTTCTGGTCAGATATCATAATAAAGCCAGTGACATTGCAGCGAGGAGTCGGACCTGCACATGCATGACAAAGAATGCTGTAGCAGCCATAAACCCCAAGTGCAGGATGAACGGGAGGACCAGTGGTGACAGATAAGGTTCCTTTTCCGGGAAGTCGTGCACCAAAGAAGGGTCTTGTCGTTTGCCTGTTTGTTTCCTCCACCTGATACCCTGATTTCCTGTTACAATAACCATAACACTTGGTAGCATGTAAGACCAAGGGAGCACACTGTAACATTCTTCTAGAATATCCAAGATCTCTAAGTACTGTAAATTTTCTCTCAGGTTAAGACAACCATATGGAAAGCAATACCACGATTTTTAGTGACGGTGTCTTCTTGAATGGCCCCCACTTCAAAGTACGACTCTTCTGGCTTTTCATTTAAAGAGGCCAGAAAGCCTTGTGAGAGGAGTTGTCGAGGCCTTGACCTTGCATAACTGATAATTGAACTCAAGGCCAATGATAAGATTGGGGATGCAAGCAGAAAGTTGGGCAGCTGTTTTATCTGGAAGTACCTCAAGAACCCAACTCCCCTGAAACAAAAAGGAATAGTAAATAATGGTAGTAAGTAATTAATAGATACACTATTCCCTCTTCATCCTCTGATGAAGTACAAAGAGTTAGACGAGGTGGACAAAAGATTTCAGCACAAGAGGTAAAGACGACCGTGCAGCCTTCCAGAGCCAAATAGATTCCATCCTTGTTTTTGTACCATCAAAGCAGCATAATATTGCAAAAGAAAACCAATAATGTTGAGATGGTTCCACCTCCTTCCTTGTATTCCAAGTCTTAACGAATATAAATACCAATTTTTCATATGAGTTTTAGTAACAGCCCCAGCTAAGATCATAATAGTAACATATTGAACATACCAGTATTTGCTTTGAATGTAATTGTACATAATGGCTAGATTCCTGTTGCACCAGGAGGGCCTCTGCTTGTCAGAAAGCCATCCGTGGCATAAATTATAGTATCCAAAAGTTTGAAAAGCCATAAACGGAACAAATACGCATACTGCACGAAGAGCTGCAATAGCAAGAACCTGCATAGCCAACTGAAAGAGAGAGGAAAACACCCGCACATCATATACTACATAGAGATTAAATTAAAACTAAATAGCCTAACAAAAGTGAGCAAACTAAGCATAAAACTCACCCAAACTTTCTTCCTCAAAAAGAATGCTCCATAGACCTGATGCATTGCTTGAAACAAGATATAGCCAGCATTAAGCATCCCGTTGGACCTCGAAAGACCAGATAGAGCAAGCCAGAGAACAGCAACATTAGGAGAACCAGATAACAAGTGGAACACTCCTCTGATTGAAAATAGTGCATATAGGCTCTCTGAGTAACTGCAGATATATCACGAGGGCATTCAGATTTGCTTCATTTTTGGAAGTAATACATAATGAAGAGATGCGAGGTGTTACATTGAGGTGTAGAATATTGATGCTGGATTGAAGCAAAACAACATGGAGGCCCGGAATGATGCCTCAGGATCCTTCAAGATGATGAGAGTTAACCTGTTTCAGATGGAAGATATCAAAAAAAATTTCATGCCCTCCACCATTAAAAACAAAAAACTATTGCATTTCAATCGTCAGTGTGTAAAATATCGAACCCCTTCATGATAGATTCTGATAGACGCCAATTACGTGACATGTTTATCATAAGCTGAAGTTCTTACTGCATAGAAACTGAGAATCAGGTCAAAGGTATCATCTTATTATAGAGGAGAGGAGCAGACCTGTAGAAATAAAGTGCGGCGAACACGAAAGCAACATTGTTAATCAGATATCCGGACAGGGCCAGGACAGCCCTGTATCCAATGAGCGGAACCAGTGGAGACAATGCTGCAACTCCCAATCAAAACTAGACCTTCAGTCATCTGACAGTATCACATGAAGGGAAAAAAATGCAGACTACATGAACCCAACCTGTGCGAGAGAGAAGCGAGATGCAAATCGGGAGGAGAGGGAAGAAAGCATATGTCTGCTCGTACTCGTACCCGCACTGGCTAATCCGGACGTAGTAGACACCGTCCCACACGATGCTTCTCTCTACAGCGGAGCCGAGGCCGGGGAGCAGCGGCAGAACTCCGGGGTACCGAGACGGCGAGGGATCGGAGAGGCATCTGGGATCGAGGCCAGCGGAGGTGTCGTAGGGGCTGACGAGTGACCGCCAGAGGAGGATGAGGGATAGGAGGAGGAGCCGGGACGCGACGGCGGACTTGATCACTACGGCAGGGTGGCTGACCGCAGTCGGCATCGGAGGGATCCGCCGACGGGGGTGAGCAGACGAAAGGATGCTGCAGGGGGGAGTATGTGAGACCGGCCCCAAGGAAGATGCGGCACAAATGGACGACTCTATCCTACGCCGGGTGTATACGCACCCAAGGCAATTATCCGACTTGTTTGAATCCAGGCTTACGTGCGCTCGGTTTACGTTATAGATTTAGGCCTTTCTGCAATTTTCGAGCCCATCAGAGTCAATAGTGGGCCGCGCCGAGCAAATTCATCTGGGCCAATGGCCTCCATCCTTCGGCCCACTCAACCTTTCGTCCTTCCTACCAATAATTATGCTTCTTTTATTATTATTCATATAACATCATTCGACGTCTAAAAATCAATGTAGCCCACCTAATCACAGTGGAGATGGTTAGAATTAGTGATGTGGGTGAGTCCAGTTTGGTCCTTTTCTATTCTTATCGGAATTGATATCGATTTAGTTTCAAATTCGTACTCCACGGTTTTTGTACGGGTTAAAGGTTAGGTGAGACCCATTAGGCTAGTGTGGACGGGTAAATTCGCAAGTGGTGCCTATTTTTCTACACCTAACAATAATGGAGCTTGGGAATTTTGGACACATGCACATAATTGATGGCCAATGACAAGGAAATGTGGTGCATTGCATCACCCTCCATTATTCTTGAAAAAAAAATGAAATTGGTACATAGAAAGAAATTGGAAAAGGTTTTTTTTATTGAATTCATGTATTCTAAATTTTCAATTTTTAATTCCATATTTTTAATATCTTAAGAGTATTTATTGAAAATAATGTTATCCTATATATATATATTATATATATATATATATAACGGGTAAATTACACAATTGGTACAAAACGTTTTGACAATGTAACATTTTGGTACAAAATGTTTAAAATGTAACTCGGTAATACATTTTCTTTTAAATATGTAACACTTTAGTACATTCCGTTAATTTTTTATTAACGCCGTTAACTTTTGATTACGTGTATGGTCTACGTGGCATTCCTTGATGACGTGGCTTCATATTTTAAATATGTGGACTGCCACGTGGCGCATTGTGGGACCCACTATTTTTTTATTCATTTTTCTCTCCACACCTCTCTCTCTCTCTCTCCCTTTCTCTCACTCGGCTCTTTCTCCCGCTCTCTCTCTCGCTCGACTCTCTCTCCCTCTCTCACTCGGCTCTCTCTCCCGCTCTCTCTCCCTCTCCCTCTCTCACTCGGCTCTCTCTCCCTCTCTTTCTCTCGGCTCTCTCTCTCTTTCTCTCTCTCAGCTCTCTCTCTATTTCTCTCTCTCTCGGCTCTCTCTCCGTCTCCCTCTCTCTCTCGACTCTCTCTCCCTCTCCCTCTCTCTCTCTTGTTTATATATATATAAACAAAAGACTCCAATCACTAACACAAATTGATTGATTGACCCTAATCGATTTGATTTTGTTCCCTTTCTTATCACTCTCCATCCAGGCTTGGACCAAGGAAGATTCGACGGTGGTTCCATCCCTTCCTGTTCGATCTCTCACACGGGAAAAAAAATGAAATTTCGATTCAGATACAAGAATGAGCACGGGTTGATGGATACCCAACGTATGGTGGGGGGGCGAGAGAGAGAGAAAGAGAGAGAGGGAGAGGGAGAGAGAGTCGAGAGAGAGAGGGAGACAGAGAGAGGGCCGAGAGAGAGAGAGGGAGAGAAAGAAAGAGAGAGCCGAGCGAGAGAGAGAGGGAGAGAGAGAGCCAAGTGAGAGAGAGAGGGAGAGAGAGTCGAGCGAGAGAGAGAGCGGGAGAGAGAGCCGAGTGAGAGAGGGAGAGGGAGAGAGAGTCGAGCGAGAGAGAGAGAGCGGGAGAGAGAGTCGAGTGAGAGAAAGGGAGAGAGAGAGAGAGGTGTGGAGAGAGAAATGAATAAAAAAAATAGTGGGTCCCACCAAGCGCTACGTGGCAGTCCACATATTTAAAATATAAAACCACGTTATCAATGAATACCACGTAGACCGTACACGTCATCAAAAGTTAACGGCGTTAATAAAAAATTAACGGAATATACTAAAGTGTTACATGTTTGAAAAAAAATGTATCACCGAGTTACATTTTAAACATTTTGTACCAAAGTGTTACATTATCAAGATTTTTTGTACCAATTGTGTAATTTACCCGATGAAAAACCAATTGAGTGTTAAATTAAGACAAACGTCCCCGCCATCAAGGAAATGGTAAATCAATATCACCTCGCGAGTCCTCGACAAACAATTCATTCGAAGCTTCTTCTCACCTTCCTCTTCCTCATCTCCATCTCCCTGTCATCATCATCCCACAAGTCTGGGCCTCACTCTCTGCGCTTCCCCCCTCTCCTCCTTGAGGTTTGCAACTGCTCATTCAAGATCCTCGGCAATGGCTCCGAAGCCCCAACTGGGTCTCTTCACCGTCCTGTCCCTCCTCGCCATCTCCTCGGCCCTCCTGCTGACGGCGCCCGAGCCGGAGCCCCAGCCCCACGACCCCACCGCCTACGACGTCCTGCCCAAGTTCGGTCTCCCGGGCGGGCTCCTTCCCGACTCCGTCACCTCCTACAGCCTGTCCCCTGACGGCCGGTTCGTCGTCTTCCTGGAGGGCCCCTGCTACGTGCAGTTCGAGTACCTCATCTACTACGAGGACCGGATCACCGGAAAGATTAGCTACGGGTCGATCACGGAGCTCGAGGGGATTCAGGTCCAGAGGTTCTTCATCTGGTTTGATGTCAATGAGATCAGGGTCGATCTTCCCCCCTCGGACTCGATATATTTCCAAGTCGGCTTCATCAACAAGAAGCTCGACGTGGATCAGTTCAAGACCGTGCATTCTTGCCAAGACCGCATCTCGAATCCTTGCCAAAAGCAGTGGAGTCGAGTTTTGAAAGTAAGAAATTTTATCCGGACGACTTTCTTGATACTCTCTCCGCTTATGGAATCAGCCTTGCCATTTTCTTGTAGTTCTTAAGTGAGGTCATATAGTGAGCTGATACCTGTTCCCTTAAGAAAAACCCACAAATATCGATGAGAGCTGAGGCATCATAGAGAATCATTGCCAATAACACTGACATTCCAATTTGATATATGATATCGGTGTACCAAGTGGCCTTTTGGTGGAACATGTTTCTTGTACTGACATTCCAATTTGGATATATGATGTAACCGGGAAAGGGAATTGAATCATTGGATGGAATAGCATACCATACATGCGATAGAAGCTGGTATGCATAGATCATCCCGGGATGGTTCCGGCCAGTACAATGGTTCATTTCTTGGGAGAAAGACGATCATACTACAAGAATTTTCTATCGTTTTGTTGATCTGAACAAACAGCTTGAGTTGTCTTTTCAGATGCCTTTTTGATCATTCTAGCCTTATTGTTCTCCTTTTCGTTTAGTAGTTACATTGCCATTGATCATACGTTATAACTAACAAAGGATGCCTATTCTTCTGGAAATTGCAGCTCCCTGCCCCAGTTAGCGAAACTCCAATGGTGAAATCAGAGTAGGTACCGGCATTCTTTCCCTGGAGGAAGATGATGGATCCGCCAGAATCTCATCTGTGAACTGTATCTCTTTCCTTTTCCTTCTGTTTTCTGTTAATCGGCACTGAGATGAGATCCTTGTCGAGCCACTCGCCTAACGAAGAAATAATAATGGGCCATAAACATTGATTGAAGCTCCTTTGTGTTTATGATTTGAGGAAACGTTGAATTGCATTCCTTGAACCTTTTCTACAGACAGTTCTTAGCTGTGCAGAAACTGGAAAAACATAGCTTCCTATTTTGCTGGATGATCACTCTGTAGAAACGGGCATTTTTGGGCTTGTTAGTATGATCACCTGCTAAGCTTCATATTCATATCAATTGTGTAAGCAAGAAGCGGCTTCATCTTATTCATATCCCCTTTGTGGATCAACAACTGTGCCCTGCTGTCATCATTGTTGTCGTCATCAATAACGCAGCAGCACTCATGTATGCTGTGTCAGGCAACTCCACCTCCCAGAAGTGCCCCAGCTTTATGTTATGGTCCATATCTGGAAATTCTACCATCCATACCATCCTCAGACCCCAGCTTAGCAGATCGAGAATTGCCTCCTCTCACATGTGAGTTTGCCCTGTTCTACTTAGTTCCCTTATCACCACATCCTGAAGGTTCGGATGGCCCTCAAGCATCAACAAGCATTATGCGGTACCTCCAGTTGACTATCACCGAACAATTCACAGCAGAAAATCTATACGATTACTGAGTGTACAATAGTTCACAAAAGCAAAAAAATAAGGACAACATCAGTCGTAGCATGGACAAAATTTACAAACCGAGCTTAGTTCCCACAACATGGCAATGCGAGTAGGCTCTAATATACATGAAGGATGAAGAAAAGAATAAATCCCAACAAGAACAATGCACAATACTGCTGAGACAATTCTTCCAAGCAATACAGGGAAAGAAAATAAAAGGATGGACCTGGAATAGAGCCCAGCATTGACATTTTCTTTCCAGCTACCTACATCATACTTCATCCAACGTTCTTGTTAAAATCTGAAGTCACCATAACCCTGTTCTGGCATGTCCCTCCTGAGAGCCATTGTGAACCCCCCACTACCACAACCACACCCCACCCCCCGCCCCAACTCTCTCCCAAAGGAAATGCCTTACTGTAGAGGCCACTTTTCACTTCTATTCCGGTGTATCAGTTATACCAGAAAGAACCTTCATCTCAATATCAACTCAGCAGAATCATGTATAGATCTCCTCCACCAAATTCCTCTTACCCACAAGCAATCAATGCAGTGCCCATGGTTATGCTAGAGACAGTTTTGTGGTTTCTCAACCGCAAGGGTTGAACTGGTTCATACCATAGGAACAACAACCGACAAATTTCAGACCCTCAGGCTTGAAGCACCTGACAGTGGACAATACAACTCTTTGTCCCACTCCGCCCAGCTATACTCGACCACCAGTTGGTCACCAGTGTCCGAAGATGTCCTCTACCAATAATATTCTCCCATATCTGAGGGTTTGTCTCCATTTGCCTATCAGGGCTTGAGACATCAACAAGACTGATGCTCATGTTGTTTCTAACAATGCAGAGCTTCCCATTAAGCGGGACAAGGGCAGCCGCCTCAAGTGCCCTGGAACTCCCCAAGTGGTGTTTGCTGTCTATAAACCGGTTCCATGAGTCAGAAGCCTTGTCGTAAATCCTAAGCTTGCATCCATCCCGACAATCTAGCGCATAGAGCTCACCGTTGAGGGAGATGCTAGGGTTCCGCCACCCTGCTACCAACCCACTATGAACAGGGGCCCATGTGTTGGTCTCAGGGCTGTATGCCTCACTCATGACCTCCTGTTGGATACCTAGTCCCTTCAGGAACCACTTCCCATCATATAGCACCCCAATGAAGGGTACCATAGCTGTGCTCATGTCTGATATAATGCTCCACTTGTTCCGATTAGGGTCATACATCTCAGCTGATCGGAGGGTCCTTTGAATCCCATCACACTCCCCACCTGCTACGTATAGGCAGTTGTTAATTGCACAGAAACCAAACAGATGACGCTTCCTCAGCATTGCAGGTGCCTTGTGCCATCGGTTAGTCCGAGCACTGTAGAAGACAACCCGTCTCATAGATCCCCTTAGCTGGTCCTTTCCTCCAAACAAGTACAGGTGACATCCACTCAAAACAGCACAGCCAAAACCATGGGCCTCTGAATATTCACTTGGGAGAGGAGGCAGGGGCTGCCATAGCTGGTAAGTCGGGTCAAAGGCATGCCAAGAGATTCTCCCATCACGATCCCTTTTCATCACATACACCCACTCTTCTGCTAAACCAAGATTCCTCCTCAAGGAATAGAAGTAGTTCCCTGTGAGGAGGCGATACCATCTCCAGCACACAATTCTTAGCTTCCGGTGCTCGACTCGTGGGACACGAATCAGACACCCAATGGCAAGATCATCAGGCAGGCCAGGAATCAGAGGTGGTTGGACTCTGGTCCTCTTCCTTCGAGAGTTCTTGGTTCTATGTGCATTAGGGTCAATATCTGGTTGTACGCAGAGTTTTGAGCCAGGAACAAACTTTCTAGCACCAGCAACTGTTTTCAATCCCGAGTCGACCTTGCAGTAGCACGATACAGAATCAACCTGCAAGGTTTGCCAGGAAAACGATTGTTACTGAAATAGGACAAAGAAAAGGTCCAGGCATGTGAAGGCAAAATATTCAAAAAGCTAAGGCCGCATAGATCACAGTTGTTTTTTATATACATACCAGTAAAGCAATTGTAACATTCCAGTTATTGTCAAATTCCTCTTTCACTCCTCAGGCTAGAATATTTATTAAAAGATATGCTTTTCTTTAAAAAAAAAACTAATTCAACCATTAGAAAATATTCAACAAGGAAACTTTACATGTCCCGTAACTGCCCCTAAAATTGTAGCTTGGTAGTCGAGAGTCCAACTAAAAGTTAGCTTTAGCTGATTCAACCTATTATAGTTTTATCTAAACAGTGTGCTTTTATATACGCTAAGCTTGAAGGAAGGTATCATGAACATTTCCGCTAGAGCCAACTAAAACTGGACATAAAATAACTTGCCATTAATGATTATTAGAGAGAAAAGGAACTGTCCATTAATGAAAGAGATGTAATTTGTTTCCTCGATATTATGGAGTAGGTGTTGAAAGAGTTCGTGTAGGGATTTCAAGATTTATTCCACCGAATTTGGCAGGATAAATGCTGAACTTCTAAAACCAAGAGCAACTGAGCAAGTTTGGAATTTGAGAAGCAAGCCTAAGAAAGATAATAACAGGGCCTGAGATCAAAGGAGAGGATGGATCACCCAGGTAAACAAATTATCAAACTAAAAGATCAATGAATCAGATAACAGAGCTTTCAGCATGCGGGTGGGAGAATAGAATGATCGCCACACATATTCCCTTTCAAAACCCGCATCAACTGCATTAAAGGTCGCACAAATATGCTTTATTGGGGCGTCTTTGTGAAAAAAACACTGGGACTCTTTTCGCTGAACAAGGAACCCAAGATTCTTAGCACATTTGACGATCTATGGAAGCATGTAAAGATCATGCACTAAATCTATCCAGCACCCAACAGGCAACCTCAGACCAATAGAAGGCTCTTATCATGGCTCAAAATTTCTAAAAGAGAAGCACCTGAACCAGCAAATTCACAAATTTGCAACAGAGACGAGCTACAATATGCACGTTTCCACAAACCCCCCCACCCACCCAATTCACACGACTTTCTATAATGAGACATCTGACAAGCAGTAATCACGGAAAAATGTTAATCCGAATCTTCCGGACACCAAATAGAGAATCCATCTTAACAACATTGCAAATGAGGATCTTTCAAGGAACGCGCGACTGAAACCGAACGAGAGCGGAATAAGAAGCTGACTCACCAGTGGAGCTTGGACCCGGAATCCCCTCTGAGCACTTGAAGAATGGTGTTCCACAACTCGGTCCATGCACTCATGTAAAGAAGAGAAGAGGAGGAGGAAAATGTAGAGAGACAAAAAGATCGAGGACTGCGGTTGCCCTCCTCCTCAAGCCGACAGATTCTGATCTAACAAACAATTAAAAAGAAGGGATCTGCAAATGCAAACAAACGAAGCACGCAGAGAGCTCCCCGAAGGCATTAATTACACCAACAAGTGCTCTTCCTCCCCCTCTTGCTCAGGACCAGAGACTCAGACACACTCGCGCTCTCTTTCTCTCTCTCTCTCTCTCTTGTGGGTCTTCGGGGAGTTGAGAGGAGCAGAGGGGTGATGGGGCTCGGCTGCGTCACAAAGTTCTCATCTTTCCCCCTCCGCAGAGATGTATAGAGGTAGAGAGGAGATCGACAGGGTCGTTGTCATTGATTGATTAATCAATCTCCACTTCCCTGGTTAACCCGACACGGCAACTAATCAATTACACGCCTTTAATTATGCTTCTGTGAGAAAAAGATGCTAAATAGTGGTTTAGTGGTTTAGCTCGCTCACTTGCCTGCTCTGTATATACTCATTAATAATTACAACAGGAGTACGGTAAACATTCATAATTGCAGATTGACCCCCCCCGTACATGCTAATAATACCCATCAATCCCATGCAGGATTAAATACTAAAAGAATTAAATTGCACAAAAGAGGACTGGAGAATTGAATCTAATAGTAAATTAAATGGAATATAAAAATGGGTTCGTAATGAACCGTTCTCTTATAGTATGATTTTTATATAAAATACTATAATTAGTTATTAAATTTAAATAATTTGATTAATCGATTTAAACAGTTAATTATATATATATTTAAAAATATTTTAATTATTATAAATATATATAATGTAAAAGATATTAGAAAATAATTTTGAAAATAGTTTAATATAGGTTACCTTACATTTATATAGTATATATTTTTTACCATTACATTCTAAATAGGTATATTAGTTGTAATTTATTTTTAATTTAAAATTTTACGATTTTAATTTTTATATTTTTCTATTTCCGATGTAATTTTTATTTAATTTTAGTTTAATTTTTATTTATTTATTTTTTTAAATGGTTCAAATCAATTAACCGAACCATAAAATTAGTTAAAAATAATTTGACTCGATGGCTAAGTAATAATTATAACAAACCATGAGCAACCCTAACCGCATTAGAAGGTTTAGATAAGTGCCCGGTGAAAATGGCCGTAAGTTGATTCGTCGTAACTTCCTGGTCGTGCAAATCACCTCGGGCAACTTGCTCTTTTACGTGGGTGTTATATTAGGTCAAAAGGTAAATAATAAATATGCCTTACATATCTAAACCTGGTAAACATGTTACCGGATGAGTCGACCGATGCCATCTAGAGACCTTCCCCGTGGAATGGAGAGTGATTCAGAGCGACCCAAGAACCCGGAGATTAAGTTTGGTGATTGAAAGGATTTTGCGTGGCGATTAGGGGATAATCAGGTTAGCAGTCGAACGACGCCGCACGCCGCACGCCACAGTACATTAATTTATTAAATTCAAACACCTAAGCGTGGACTGGACAGTGATTTGTGAGGGCAATATCTACTTACTACCTTGGCACATATGAACTTGTCAAAGGAATTGACCGAGGGATTTTTTTAACGAAGTCAACATCTGCAATCAACTCCGATTAACCAATAAATCTAATTAAATTTATAAAAATAAATAAATTAATTTAAAATTTAAAAAATAAAAATATATTTATTATATTTATATTAAAATTTTTTATTATAAATTAATATTAAATTATAATATTATATAATTTATCATTAATATTATTTATTAAAAATATAAATACATCCATTAAATTTTGACCAATAAACGGATGAACTAATATTTTCACCAGTTGCTCATCCGACTTATTTTAAAAACTATTATTTTATTTTTTTCTTTTAATCCAAAATTTCACCGGCAAAAAAGTATATTTTCCACGTCAGATAGTCTGGATAAAAATTAAAATTCCCGCGCCCCTCTGCCACCTTGCGATCGGACTCCTTCCCTCCACCTCCGTTTCAAAATCCTCCGGCCCCAATATCCTCTCGGGACTGGATCACTCGACCTCCACCGTCCGATCTCACGCCTATCTCCACGCGCTGCAATCCTCGTTTCGCCCCACTCGCCGCAAAGCAAGGCGCCACTTGGCAGAGAGCTGGCTGGAAACCAGGAAAGTCACATCCACGCGCTTGCGGAATAGATCACCCGCCACTTCCCGACAAACGTCATTTATTACAAAAAAGAAGAAGAAAAATTCAAATTAAAAAACTTTATTTATTTATTTACTTACTCTCACTTTTTTTTTTCTGTCTCCTTAAATCCTTCATCTTCGTATTCTCCACATCGTTTGTTCTCGTTGGTTTCTCCAACAATCGCAAAAATCGGTTACGGTGACGGAGGACGAGCGAGCAAATGTGCGCGGTGAGTGTTAAAGCGTGGGTGATCGAAGAGGCAAGAGGGATCTGAGGCACGGCATTGGAGTCGAATTGTGGAGAAGATGAGCTTGGACTCGGTCTCCTCGGGCTCTTATGGCAACATCGAAGAGCAGATTTCGCAGCTCATGCAGTGCAAACCGTTGTCTGAACAGGAGGTACCTTCGTTATAATCTCTCTATCGTGTTCAGATTTTTCGACTTTCGTGCCTTCCGAAGGCTCTGTCTCATCCCTTGAGATGCATAGATTAGTTCCCGGACATAGTATGTATTGGGATGGAATATCTGTTGTTTTCTCTCCATAATGAGTTACTTTTCGTGCTATCTGGCCGAATTTTTTTTCGTTTAGCTGATCCACGAGGTTTAGCAGAGCCGCAGCCTCCTGTGGCCGATCAGCTAAGAGGCTATTGCGGAGTTTAGGAGAGTGGATTTCTGGAGCTTGAATAAGACTTGTTGATGGATGAATCTCCAGAGGTTTATGTGAGCGTTTCCACCCAACTGCTCATTCAGTGATAAAGTTGGGGGGTCATGGAAATTAATTGTCAAGCATATTTACTGTGAGAACCTGAGCAGTGGCTCTAGTAGGTGATATTGCTGTGCTGTGGATTTCATGGACAAAATGGGGATCCATGCGGCCATAGTAGGGGCTTTCTCTCAATTCTGTATGGCTACCACATGGAATATCAAGCGAAGTGCTTTTCTTATTCCCCTTTTTTTTTTTCAATGGAAGCTGTCACTATTGGTTCCATGGAATATGGCTTGTTGCGAGCATACTGTCTATGTTTAGACTCAGCATACATATATATATGGGACATCTAAAGCAGATATTCTTAATGCGCTGACTCTTTTATGGAGCAGAAATGGGAAGTGAGATTCTGTTTGAAGTGCAATGGGTGTCTTTGCAATTTTTTGGCATTCCATATCAACAAAGTGGACAATTTTCTAATCTTCCATGCAAATGCAATATTGTTGCTTTCTGCTCTTGAAGTTTGTATACAGTCACATGTTTCTTTTTGGGTGATAGGTGAGAGTGCTGTGCGAGAAGGCCAAGGAAATTCTTATGGTAGAAAGCAATGTTCAGGTGTGTAAGAATATCAATGTCCAGTATCAATGCTGGAATAATATCATGCATCCATGTTACATGCATCTCATTTTGGATATCTAATTCAGTGGCTTGATCAAATCATCCTTACTAAAGTATTATCTGTATTGACCTTCTCCTCTTACTTTTATGTTGCAGCCTGTGAAAAGCCCAGTTACAATTTGTGGTGATATTCATGGGCAGTTTCATGACCTGGCTGAGCTTTTTTTGCATTGGGGGGGAGGTCTGTTATCTTTACCATTTTATTTTCATGTTGTGCAGGTCTAGTTAAAACAAAGTCTTCATATAATCAGAATTTTCAAGTGATTTCTGAGAGAAGATAGTGTTTTCAATATATATCTTGTCTTATGTACTTTATTGGCTTTTACCTTATTTCAAGTAGTTTTTGTTGCTCTTGAGCAATACTAAACTGGCCATTTCTTCTGCCATGAAAGAGGCAGCATTTAGTTTTTATGTAATTCTTGTTTTGCTTTGATTTTTTGGCAGTGCCCAGATACAAACTACTTGTTCATGGGAGACTATGTTGATCGTGGGTATTATTCAGTTGAAACTGTAACTGTAAGGCGCCCTTCCTCATCTTTAAATTATAGTTGGTCTAACCTTTATTCTGAGACAATGTCTTCTTTCTGGAGCATCTCTCATGAATGGATCTTTGGTTAGAAAATCATAATCCCTGTCGACTTCTTACTTCTTTTTAATTATGAAATTCAAATGTTGTGGGTGGAGTTATATGCTTCAGGATTCCCATTAAATTGGGCAGGCATAGCATCTTCATAGATCTATTGTGTTCCATTATTTGTTGATCTATGTTGAACTAGCCTGATGTTATGGATTTTTATGGTGAATCATTAGTCTGGCTGATTTGAAAATGATTCTCCAGTGTAGGGCTTCCCTGGAGCATAAGCTCCATTGGTTTTTCTCTGGAGTTATGTGAACCATTGCCTGTACCACTTTCATGAATCTGTTTTTGTGATGATAATTGCCTTATTAATGCAGCTCTTGGTGGCTCTTAAAGTGCGCTATCCTCAAAGGATTACTATTCTAAGAGGCAATCATGAAAGTCGGCAGGTACATATTTTCCCTCAATATTCATAAATGATCTCTGTGTATCTGCTTATTTTACTACAGCCACAGTATGCTTGAAGTGTTATTGAGGATAACGAGCAACAGGAATGCCATGTCATTTGTGAAGTTTATTGTGGTATCTGAAGCTAATCAGCTGCAGTTCTCTACCTAACTTGCTGTATGCATTTTGTTTCTTGTCAAACAATTATAGCTCTGTTTTCATGGTAGACATACTGCATGTTTTATGATGCTCATGCTAGTCAGAATCCATGCTATCAATTAGGCCAAAAAAAGTATGGGGAAAACCCTTTCTGTACGTCAGGTTCATTTCTGACCTCCTTTTTCTATCTTGTGCTTCCTGCAGATCACTCAAGTTTATGGATTTTATGATGAATGCCTGAGGAAGTGAGTATACTACAAGTTTTTTTTTTTGAATCAATTTGGCTATGCCCAAAAGATATTGAAAATGAAAATAGGACATTCCTTTGGAACAGTCGATTCATTAATAATTTATCTGAGTTACTCAACTTAGTGAACTAGTGGAGATATGCATTATTGGAATTAAGAATTTAGATGTAATCTTTTGCTAATCTTTCAGAATAACTACTGTGCCTCCTTATGTTATGGTTCCATGTTTCTTATTCCTATTTAAGTAGATTCTCATGTACAGGTATGGCAATGCTAATGTCTGGAAGATATTTACAGATCTTTTCGACTTTCTCCCTTTGACAGCACTGGTTTGCCCTCTCTCATTTTTAAACCTTCTCTTATACCATTTGGTTACTGTTCTAACGAGGGAACCTACCCTGGTGTGTCTTTGAACATTGCAGAATGTCTTCTCCTTTGAAGTCTTATGTTTTTGTCTATGCTTAGTGCCACTTGTATATCTTCTGTAAATTGGAGTTAACATAGTGGGTCTGGATTTGAAGGTTGAATCAGAAATATTTTGTTTGCATGGTGGGCTATCTCCATCAATTGAAACCCTTGATAACATACGCAACTTTGACCGAGTCCAAGAGGTTCCTCATGAGGGGCCAATGTGTGATCTTTTGTGGTCTGACCCTGATGATCGCTGTGGCTGGGGCATGTCTCCAAGGGGAGCAGGATATACCTTTGGTCAGGTGTGTTTATTTAGTCACCCTTAACTTCTCTCTTTGACATCCATTATATTTATCGATTGCATTAGCAAACTTTTCACTCAATAATCTGGTCCCGTCTGATCATCTGTACAGGACATATCTGAACAATTTAACCATACAAACAACTTGAAGCTGATTGCTAGAGCTCACCAGTTGGTCATGGATGGATATAACTGGGGCCATGTAATACTGTGCACCCTCAGTCTCATTTTAGATTCTGTCTTAACTTTTTAGAGGCTGACCATATAATTATCCCCACAATTAAATGAACAGGATCAAAAAGTGGTCACCATATTCAGTGCCCCAAACTACTGTTATCGCTGCGGTAACATGGCATCCATCCTTGAGGTTGATGATTGCAGGGGCCATACTTTCATTCAGGTCACTCTCTCTTCCATCCTTATCAACATCCCCCTTCCTTCCTGAGTGGTGAATGTCGTAGATGGATAAGCTTATCTCGGTTCCAATTGCTGCGCTGCAGTTTGAGCCGGCTCCAAGGAGGGGAGAGCCTGATGTGACTCGAAGAACGCCAGATTACTTCCTCTGAAGGTCATTTCACTTATCTGGAAACTTGATTCGTCCTCTGCCCACCTGCACTATGGATCCTATAATCCTGAAACTTCATTGCAGTGGAGTCTCGGGCAGCAGAGGCTATTGGGAATATCTGGTGAAGGCTCACCATGGTCGGGCCTCACTCGGTAATTTGCATCCTTTTCTTGGTAGCCGAATATATTTCATTTTTTATTGTCCAAATTTCCCTCCCCCAGTCGCTGTCATTTTATTTTTTCATCTTCACTCGATGAATCCTCAGCTATTATTAACGGTGTGTAACATTTGACTTGAGATGTCAAGTAGATCAGTCGATGTTGTGAGAAGCCATATTGATGATTGTCATTCTTTCATTTTCATACTGCCGAGAAAATCACAGTCGAACAGTGAGTTGTGATAATAATAGTCTTCTCGAGGTCCGTACAGCATGAGATTTGATATGAATTGTAGATAAAATGGGTCCTATGGTATGTGTACAAGACATTTGGTTAATCGTTACTGTCTAGTAGTGTGGAATGTCTTCTTGAGCATGAACCAGAGCCGAGGCAGGGGCCAGTGAGGGGTGTGGTTCCATGCAGATGCGGCAGAGATGATCCCCCTCAAATGGCTCCGATCTCACAATAATCTTCAGGATGCCGCCGGGGATGGGCTTATGGGGCGGTTTCTTTCAATTAGTACCAATGGTTAAACTCAAGACCGGGTATCAAGCCTGCCGTTACGTCTCTCGCGTGCCCTGATTTTAACTAATATTGCCTGGTCATCTAGGCAATTATTTAATTGGACGGGTAATTTTTCTTCCCCAAGCACACACGAACGACTGATTATAATAATATGGTGCCATTACTCGTAAATAATACGTAAGAATAGACGACGTGACACTAATCATGATCGAGTTGATACGCCCGACGAGTTCTTCTTACACATGCCATATGGAAATGCATTAGTTAAATTCGGCAAGCACGATCGATCGATGCTTCGGGTGACGGTCTCCTTGTAAGAGACGTAATCTTAATGTTACGTGACTTTGGTTATGCAGTCGTGATTGATTAAGTCGATGTTGTTTTATGACGACAACACATAAAGTACCAGATGCAGTTAAATCACCTCGTATGATTTAGCATTTTCGTTTTTTCCGGGTGAAATAAGGGGATGGGCTCAAATCCGGAGGAGGAGCTCCGACCTACCGAATCACCGTTTTCGATCCGGTGGACAGTGGACATGGAGCCGGCTCCACCCGGGCCCGTATCCGAACGGCCTCCCGGTGTTCTGCCAGCTGGTTGGCTGCGAGGCCTAGCTGGTGGTGATGGGCGGTTGGGATCCAGTGAGCCACGAGCCCCTGACGGATTTCTTCGCCTATGACTTCGCCACGTGCCGGTGGGAGCAGCGCTCTCCGATGCCGTCGAGGCGGTCGTTCTTCGCCGCCGCGGGGTTCGCCTGGCATCGGAGAGTTGAGTCAGATGGGCCTGTGGAACCTGGTGAGCGGGGGCCCATTACCATGGCGGGCCGTTCGGGTCCTACAGGGTCTGGTCGGGAGAGGAGCAGACTGGAAAATACGAGAAGATGAGCCTGCCCGAGGAGTTCCCCTGTTTTGTTCAATCCCGGATGCTATGTCGAGATTTGATGTCCCCCACTATTGGTTTCTCCATGATGCATCTTTTTCACAGCACAATCGATCATTTATATTGGGTTGCTGATAATGGTACGACTTTGACCCAGGTGCCAAATATTCAGAATCTACTACTTTCTTGTGATGGTGTGTCATCCACCAGAGCCAGAGCCTGCCCCCGTAGGTGACCTTTTCATCTGGCATAAGTTTGAACACCGACAGACTTTTTACTTCGGCCATGGATCAGCTCATGATTTACTCTCAATGGACGATTATCGAGAGTGATTGTTAGCGATCGCCGATGGTGCAAGAGTCCCACGAAAAAGGAAGACGGATGCAAGAGACATTTTACGGAAGTGCACTTGCACCGGAACTTGGGGCGATCAACAGCTTTCCAATTTTCAATACGCGACACTGTACAATCAACAGAGGCTTTCTGCCTGCCTCCTTCAATCTGGCAACGTAAAGTTGGTTCCAACAGCTGTCTGCTCTTCTGGGTAAGTCTTTGTCTGCCCCGCACGGACAGAGACAGAGAAGGAAACGGAAACGGAAACGGACATTCCTGTTCCACTTACTACTGGCGCATACTTTCACGTGTTCAGCTGCAGTTCATCTGTCGAGCAACAGAGTTGGATCAACCCTAACCATGTGCATATCATTTATCTGACGTTGTCTCGCAAGCCTCGGACAAGTAACGCTCGATCATACTTCACATGCTGTGCCCATCAATACGTGAAAGGGGCCGGCTTTCATCTAGGACAGGACAGGCAGGGTATGTAACATCTGAAGATTAAAGCTTGCGTGTAAACACACTTGGCCGGCTGGTCGAGGATCATCGCCGTTACGAGCTGGAACCAACTGAGGTCGGTCTCTTAACATGTTTCGTCGACATGGGAATCCCCTTCCATGCCAAAGCGTGAAGATGATCCCACACTGCCGAATACCACCATCGCATGTTGAATCTCGAATGGAGGATTAAGCTCATTGCCACGCAGAGCAGTGCCTATGTGCCCCGTTAAGAGAGAATCCACGAGCGAAATGGTTTTAGCTTGAATGGAATGAGCCAACTCGACACCAATCAAATACTAGACTTCCCATAATGTTGTTAAAAATGCGGTAAAGGCTGGATCAAAATAGGCATGGAACCGTTTGACCAGGTTATGGTTTGACCTATTTTCTTAGTGGGATGGTTCAATTATGAGTCACTGTTCAGGTAAATATGAACTGACTCGAAACTATTAATAAACGGACCGATTTGGCCAGTGAATCGTCCATCTTTTTTAATTTTAAAAACATTATTTTAAATGAAAATTTTTATTTTGTTAAAATCTTAAATTGACCCACAAAATCCGATTATTAATTTGCAGGATTTTACGGTCCGAGCCGGTTATGGTCAACTGTTCCATATTTTTGAACCAGCCTGTAACCGCCTCAACCCAATAAGAACAGTTATGGGCCAGTTCCGGATTTAGACGGTCCGGTTCCGTTCTGGTTACGGGCTATCCCGGCCCGTTTAACATATCTACTTCCTAGTAAGTAATTAAAAAAGGAGAGAGAGGAGAGGGGCCTGGAGGATCAGAGTGGGCCTATAAGTGAAGCCCAACACTTTGAAATGGGTACGGTCCATCTCGGCCCAGTAGAATTGCTCATGGGCCCATCAACAATTCAGGCGGCAATTAAGAAACCGCGCGTTGCCCATTAAATTGTGAACGGCGCCACTCTTCTTCTCTCAACCGATCAGTTCTCCCTCTCATTCCGTTTCCGAGAAACCTTCCATGGCGACAAGGACGACGGAGGCTTTCGTCCAGGCAATGTTGAAGTTAGGAAGTCTGCTTTGGTGATTTTTCAGCCTTCTCAACGCTGTCTTCGGAGTTAAACATGATCGAGTGACTTCCGGAGGTACGCAGCACTTCACTGAAAACGAAACCGTCCACTTATGACTGATCTGTTAGTGTAGTTGAATTTATAACGAATGAGAAAATTCTTCCTACTTCTATGTTGTTTCCCGTTGGCGGTGCTTTTCATTCGTGATTCCGTTGGGTTTGGATGTTATGCAAAAGCTATTGATCATGTCTTAGCCAGGACAGTTAACATTCGTTTGTCCGATTAGAATTAGGCTTCAAGGACATGTATAATGTATTTTGAAATCTAGCTTTATTTCAGGTTCTTCACGCTCGTGTGTGTTTTTAAGCCGAATAGAGACGGTTGTATACATTTATTTGACCAGAAATTCAATCGCATTATTTTTGAACTGGTGATTTCACAGTCAGTTTGGACTGGGGCAATGAATGTGAGGCTCAATTATAGCAATCATAAGTTCTTGCTCTTCATTTGATCTTCATGCTCTGTAGAATCATTCAAATGTTTCTGTTGAACTGATCAATGAAAAGACAAAACAAAAACGCACATACTTCAGTTGCCGAAGATGATGTGTTAATGGACAGAGCTATGGAGAGAGAGAGTTGGTTCTTAATCTAGATAAGTACCTCCAAACACACTCCCCCCACCCCCACCTCCCCCCTTGGCTATCATGTCTAGGAGCTCCCTCTTGTTCAACACATCACTAGTAGCCATCATTTAAAGATAAATTAATTGCAGCTCGGTCCATATCTTAGTAGCCCTTTCGTTAGTTGTATCACTCAGCTTTTACACTGCCTGAATGATATATTGTGCATTCTGAAAAATTATGAGTTGCCAATTGTGTAGGTCGGTCTGCATTTGTTGTCACTGGGGCCTCTGGGGTGGTAAGGCCTATGGGCTTATGGTACTAGGAACAGATTTATGGTGCAACAAATTAAAAAGTCAAACTTACATGATTTAGATATGGACAGATTCTGATATTGCGTGATGTTCATGTGTTCACGATAGGGTAAATCCAGTCTTGGCGGACAAGCACTGGTTGTTTATACCATAAATTCTGTAGTTTGTGTGGTATGGAGGGTGGAATACTTGGGAGTTCGCTAATCATGACTTTCATGATGGCTATTTCCGTGTCGTCTCTCTAACATTTTGTGTTAAGTTGGTTTGTCCACTATTACCGAATACTATAACTGTTTCATCTCTTGGTGCAGGTCCAACTCTACCCACCAATCATTTTTGCTTGGGCCATTGCAGAATCAGTTCTGCAGTTATGAAAAGGTAAGCTTAAATCTGATAGATTCATCTACTAGTAGATGAGAAATCATTATCATTTATATGGCTGTCTAAGAAATTTCTTCGCCAAACCGTATACTATTTTATTGCGCATAATGCCATCATGATAGATGATCTGGGTAGATGCCAGCTTGTTCGCAAGTAGGTGCAGTTGTGTGTGGACTTCTTTTGGATGCTGATGTTGGCTTGCAGTTTCTTGCAAGATTTCAACTGCATACTATTTAAAATCTCAACCCCAGCTATACCAAATACTATAAGAGACACATAAAAATGATAAAACTTATAGAGAGAGAATTTAGTATTCTGAAGACGTGTTTAATATATATATATATAAAAGGAGGGGTTATCTTATAGATTGGACCTCCTAAACAAATTAGGAGAAAATATCTATAATAATCGAAATATTACGTGAAATTTATTTAAATAATATACAATCAACCTACACCAGGATAATATACATATGCTTTCATTAAAATGTTGTGCCTAGAAGGGACGTCACTTCAATTGTGTTAGCCATTAATTGGCATTATTTTTCAACCCAACATGACATTAGGAATTAATTGAGTCCCATGTTTTTCTTGGTCATAAGTCGAATGGTTATAGAGATCTTTGTGGAGAATAGGCTTTAAAAAATGATTGCTTGTAAGATAAACATGTACACAATCTGGTTTAATAGGCAGTGTGTGTGATGTTAATTATTAGCTTAATTAAGCTGTATAAGTTTCCACGTGTAGATTTCTTAGCGATCAAGTCATTGAGAATGATGTGCCAAAGACTATTGGAAGTGTCCGAGGCAATGAGAGAGTCTGATTGGACTTGAAAACAAAAAGAGAAAGAAAAGAGTGAGTGTGAGAAAGACAATCAACAGCTTGTTGGACTGGAATGAGGCAGACTGATTGACATCAGAACTCGCATAATGAAGTTCTTAGAATTGATGGATGAGGACTGCTGAAGGGAGGTAACTTCGGTGTTAAGGCAACATGTTCTCTAGCATTTTGATCTTAATTACACCAAAATAACGTTCTCTTATGAACGAATTGATTGTCCATTTGAAGGAACGAGGTAGTGATGCAATACATTTTCTATAACCCATGTGACAAAAGGATTTCAATTTTGATAGACGTTAGAGGACAGGGGAAAGCAGAAATTCATGTTTTCGAGTCTTGATCCACGTAGCCCGTTGAAGGTGTTCTATTTCCTATTGCCTGGAAAAAGAAAAACTCTTAACTCAAAGCAAACTCTTGTCAGTAGTTTCAAGACTTTTGTAGGATATTATGTTAAGGGACTAATCTTGATTCTCGTTTAGTGTGCTGCTCTTACTGAGATTATTCATAAAAAACATACTTGTGTACAAATTTATCAAAATTTATGGATTTGTAAAATGTTAATGCATCTGAAGAGAATAAATTTCTTGTTATAATAAAATACTACTGCCTCATTGAGAAATATAGAAGATAAATTTGGGAATATAACTTATATGGGTAACATCATGAATCAACTTATGCTAATGAGTTTACAATTAGAGTTGGGCCAAATCCTAAATCCCATGAGCCCAATCACACGGGCTTCTTGCTTTGCAACCACTTTGTGCATAAAAGGGAATTTCAGAAGGTGATTAGTCTCATATTGAAAATATAATAAAAAAGTTGGGAATATAAATTATTCAGATAACATTATTTATCAATTAATTTTTTTTTGGGGTAAACACGAGGTAATCTCTTGTTCAGAGGACTACTACTCATCTGTCCAAAGGTGTTGGTGTATTGTTCATGTTGATCTTCAGAGTAATGCTTCTTTCTGGGTTAACTTGGCTTAGTGAAAATCTGCCTTGACTTGGCTTCTCTTTTTTGAACTCCGAGTCTCTTTGGTGCAATTTCTGAGTTGTGAGGCAATAAATTAGGTATGCCTTGAGAAATGGGTACACATTTTTGTTTGACCGACATTACGAACCCAACTTATTCCACAAGTTTATCTACTCAATGCTTTTTCTTTCCCCCTGTTTGCTCGGTCCACATTTGGATTTTAGATTAAGGTTGGTGTTTTACTATGTGGTCACGCCGTGTAGGCTTTTCTGATTGGCTAGAGAAAGGTACAATTTTGAAAACTTTTGATAGATGTCGTCAAAGGAAAAAAATTGTTTACTTATTTTCTCCTAAAGATAAAATTTAAAAAAGATATGGCCTTGCTTTGGTCATGCATGACGAAAAAGGAGGTGTGGAATTTTTTGAGTTTGTCATGTTTTCTAATCACTTGCCATAGTAGAGACGTAATAAAAAAAATGTGAATTTAAAACTTATAACTCACTATTTAAATAGTTTGATATATTAGTATTAAAAATATAATGTAACCTTATTCTCCTAGTTATATGTCTTTCTTGCGGAAATCACAATGACCCAAATATGGGTTCAAGATTCGTATTCTACGGGGTAGAAGAAGACTTTGCTTGAAAAGATGGATTATTTTAGCGTTGGTATCTAATCCAAGGGAAGATTTGTTGTCGACACCGGCATCGAATAGGCTGATAAAAGAGTGAGAGAAGAGACTAAAAGTCAACATTACGGGTCGCTGACTTTGGAAAGGGAGAGGGGGAGACTGGACTTTTGTCCGAACTCTAAGCAGATCCTCACTTCTGATCTGACCCCCGCCAAAGCATCCTCCTACACCCTTTCGCGTCGGTGCTTGTAAAAATAACGCGCTTTCTTCCAGTTCCACAGCAGTGACCACACGAAACACAGCGCATGAACACAACACTACATGAGCCGACCCTACTGTCATCTACCTCCTTTACTCCCCCTCATTAACTAGGGATAGTATATGTTGGACGAGATAAATAAAGTTATATAAAAAAAATTGAGATTTAATATAATAATATTATTTTTAATTTAAAATAAAAATATTATTGATTCAATTCTCCGGTTGTGTTCTTTTTAGCCTTCATCTCCTTTTTCTTGTTCATTTTGGTCCATGAACTACCTTTGCAGCATAGAAAACAGATTACATTAAAAAATCCATATCACATCTCATTTAATAGTTTGAGTTAAGTGAGGATTGTTGGAATTGTGACAGAAATTTGAAATCGACATCAAGTACGTGTTAGGGGACTAATTTTGTGTTTCATTTTATTAATTTTCTTTTCCAGGTCCTTAAAGAGATTCCTTATTAGGTCTATCCACCGTCCATAATAAATGTAATGAACAGGTCTGGGGCAGTGGTAGCTTGGGAGCACGTAGGCCCAAGGTGAGCAAAGAAACCGCCCGCCCCGCCCCCCCATTTCGTCGGTGAGGAGCAAGTTCATGGAAGCATCGCGGTATTTCCTCCAGTGCACTAGTCACTGCCGTCAAGGTCGTCTGCTTGCCTCTGCCGGAGTCTATTCCTGCCACGATAGAATCCGGCACGGTGACATACAAAAATGATTTATTGACCCACAGGAAGCGGGGACGAGAGCGTCCTTACAGCTAGAGTACGTAAGTACGGCGTGGACACTTACAAAAGCATGTGGAGATCTGGAACTGACAGCTGGAGATGATCAGGTATGTGCCGTTTCATGATCCCTTCGACAAATTATTTACCGAAGTTTTTCTGTACAGATTTATTGAGATCATGAAAGCCCCAAATAAACGTTAGTTGTCTCTGTGTTTAACGTTCGTTCACTCTGCAGTTTAATCTAATCCAATTTACGCTATTTATATGACATGATTGAACACAATCATCCAAAAATTTCTCCAATAGACTCACTCTCAAACGCTTATAGCGTGATATTACTTAAATGCAATGCAATTAAAAAGAACAACATCTGCTGGTATTTCACAACTTTGCTGGGCATTTTAGCAGAGGGAACGACTAAGTTTTATTTTTACCGAAAGAAATTGGTATTCTATCATAGTTGCATTGGAAAAAAAGTACGGGATGCAAAATAAAATTTTTTAAAAAAAGGATTAAGGAAACATTAAAGCTTTAATGTAAAATGTAGTATAATATAAAAAAATTATAATAGAATTTGTACCATACTTTATAGTGTTTGATTACAAAGTTTATTATAATATGATATTATATTTTATATTCACTTTTTGCTATGCTCCTTTTCTTTCTTACTCTTTAAGTTTAGGGAAAACAAGATGAATTTTCATCCGTGGATTGTTCAACATTAGGGTATTTTATATACTCCTTTTTTGCGCTTCGTAAGTCATTTTCCCAGACATCATTTATTTACTGGATGCAACTGAAGTTTTTACTCCGATCATATACTTTATTTTCTCCCTGACTTAATTTGTTATTTTATGGACCGATAATATATACCATTAAGAAGCTAGCGGCCATTGAAATGTTGAAGTTGCGCACCATCATTGTTTATTTATTATTATTATCTGTCATGTCAGAATGTACGGCCTACTTTCTGTCGCACCAGTACGAAATCTGAGGCGATCCTTTATGTAACCTTTGACTTGACAGTCAGTCACCGCCTGATTGGTGTAGAAGCCACGCACTTTTTTCGTTAAATGTGATCGCTTTTCCACGCATGCACGAAGCGCAATAGTTACACGCCCACCCGCTTCCTTCCTTTTTTGTGGTCGGTATTCTCGGCTTGGCATTGTGAACTTTACACGAACTTTTATTTTATTCTCGGAAAGTCCGTAATATTCACTTGTCCGGATCTATCATAATACATGTACTGTATGCATACATCCAAAAAGCGGTTACAGAGCTGTGCATCTAAAAATTAGGATTGTACTTACTATATATTATATATATCAGTATGCTATTCTAGCGGATAAAAATAAATAGGGTAAAAGGGAGATTTGCCAAATTGGAAGTCCATGCCAGACAAATCCGCCTCTCTTATACGATGAAAATTAAATTTATAATATTTTAATTATTAAATTAAGAATAATATCATTATATCAAACTTATTTATCTAAAATTTTATTCCAAACAGAAATAAAATACCATTTTTTTTTAATTGTGTTGTTCATCTCATAGTCTGGCTTGCTTTATTCACGGTCGGTGATGATTCCTTTTTACTATTTTTTTGGTCTCTCTGACGTGGCATTGTGTCGTGACGTGAGACACAAGTTTTGCTACCGCCCTCGCACAATGCCCATTGGATGTCACCAGTGCAAATCCAACGGTCCGCTTGAATAATAAATAAATTATCCAAGGCACCATCACCGTGGGACCGTTGATGGTCTGGTAATTTATTACCTTTTTTTGCCCGCCCTCGTTTCTGCTAATATATTCTAACCCAATTGAACTGTGTGTGTGAATTTATGGCATAGACCTACTCCTGGTATTCTAAAATTTAGGTGAACAAATAGTAATTTGTGTGCATGAAAAGCGCGAGACTTGCTCTTATTAGCTTATCCATGAGTGCCGACTGGTGGGCCATTCCCCCAGGATTTCACACGGTAGTTTCTCCAATTTAGATCCTTGATTCGCATTCAAAAGATTCAAACAAAGTCTTCTGTTCGATTCAACTTGAGCTGTAAAGGGGTTTCAATTTTGTTTTCTAATGCGTTGTTTCTTCACAAGGAACAGAGCAGTATATGCATATGTCCCGATCTTTGTGTTTCACTTGCTCATTTTCTTGTTGTCCTTTTAGTTTTCCTCACTATGATACTCGATTAAGAAGGGCATCTCTGTCAGTCCAATATCCAATAATATCATTTTGGCGGAGTAATTCGTTAATCTAAAAAAAATAAAAAGAAGAAAGCATTCCTTTTAAATTCAATTGAATTAATTCGTGGTAAATACCCTCTTTTTTTTGTTCAATTAGATATTCGATCCCACTTAATTAAAATACTTACAATATCGGTTATCCTGTATTTGTGCTACTTTCCATTATGAGATATTATGCATTCAAAAGGAACTTTTGTTGGGAGAGATAATTATGGATCTAAAAGTTTTCTTCTTTTTTTTTCTACTTATTTTATTTTTTTGGCATATTTTAACATAGAGTTGAGATTATTTCTTGGAAGCAAGCTTGCCACTTACTTACGGACCGAGAGGGAATGGTCGCAAAATGCCCGTAATCTATTAACGAGTCAATAGGGATTGAGAATGACCCTTCAGAAATTATAGAAGGCAAATGCAGAGGCGGCAGAAGTAAATGACCCCCGCGGGAGGGGGGGGGGGGTGGAGTATGCACGCCCTAATCATCCGGGCTCGTGATTAAGCTTATTCCAATTAAATTATGTATTATGGTTCAAGACTCTTAATTTGCATGTGGGATTACGTCAATTTGTTGTTTTCCCATTCGGATTGGCTCCTTAACTACTGTTCCCTTGTGGTATATTATACAGTCTTAGGCTCGTCAATTAAATATTAGATACCGACTTTTAAGGTATTCGAATGCTGAACTTGATCTACTGCATATTATCAGCTTAATGGTGACAGTAATTTCATAGTTGTCATTTATTTGCGCCAAAGGAACTCGAGCCTTCGGATCGGCGTGCACAGGTAGACCGCTGTCCTACTCTTTTTTCATTTTAAAAAAATGTTAAAAAAACAAAAAAGAAGAATAAGTGGATTTTCTAATTTCTTCTCACAACCGTTCACATGAGTTCTAAGTCTCTTCATTTTTACAATTTTTTTCCATGTAGAACGTGTGATATCCATATATATATATTAACTTATTCAAGTTATTTGATTTAATGATTTCATCTAAGTTGTGCTCACAATAATACAATTATCAGACCTGGTCGGTTTGTTCACTTTGAAGGTGTGCCGTGTAAATAATCAATCCTTAACGCTTTGAACGGATCAAATGTCAAATGAACATTACAATTGTCCTTTATTGTGCCCTAAGTACACTCCATCCATAAAATTTTCCTGTTTGACCTGCAGACACAGCTGGAAGAGAGAGAGAGAGAGAGAGTTGTTGGCGACGTATCGCAACTTCCTGGGATTTACCGCCGGTCTACACCCCGCACCACGTGGTCGGGAATTCTCTCCATTTCCTGTCTCTTCCCCCACAACCCCACCCCCCCCCCCACCGTCTTCCACTTCAATATATATTTGCCAACCGGAGGTGGGGAAGGGGACACTCACGTTAGCTCTGGAATTTTTTTTTATAGAGCTGCAGAGAAGTTACCAGCTCCTCCTGCATTCTCTTCCCCTACTTCTTCCTGGAGGAACGAACCCCGACGAAGAACTCGAGCTCCCGGCCGTCACCAGTGTACTCGGCAAATCCTCAGCTCAAGGTAACGCTCGGTATCCCAGTATTACACTCCATCTGTCTCACTCCTGTTCCTTCCCAACTGGATGCACGAATGGCGCGGCATTAGGTCGAATCTGTCGCTTGGCTAATGCGGCGGGGGGGGGGGGGGGGGGGGGCTTTCGGTTTCATGGTTCTCGACAACCGCCGGAAATATTTCACCGCTCGTCTTGCTCTCTAGATCTATGATTCTCTGTTCCGAGAGTTTGTAGTATAAGCGTTCTCGCCTTCAGATTCTCTTCAAATCCAGCTATGCTCTGAACCCGTATCGTACGGCTCTCCTTTGCCTTTTAAACACTTCACGCGCCTATAGGCCTTGCTGCGTCAACAGTCTCTTTGACTGATTCTTCCATCATAAACTAGTTTTGTCCACCGAAAGAAAAAGCGGACGCCAGTTCTCGCATGCCACCGCTCGAGGTGATTTTTCTCCATAGACTTTCGTCTGTCTTTCATTTTTGTAAAACAAAGTAGTGTCCAAAAAAAAATCGTATTGGTGAATTCAGTATGCAACATTTGAAAGAGCTATGTCACTGTTATGTGTAACAATTTGTGGTGCTGATTTCTCCAGACTTTTTTTTTTTTTTTTTACAGGAGTTCTGGTCAGATGGGAATCTCCATTTCGTGCCCATTTTCTGACTCGAGTGACATGGATAAAGGGATCGAATCGATCATTGTTAAATCGATAAGTTTTGGTAAGGATGAAGCCAAGACTCTTGCCCGATCCATCAGTTTCAACTGTAGAGATTCAGATCCTATGATTGTGAAATCATTAGGTGATGGAAAGATGATTGTAGAGGGGTCGGTGAGTTTTAAAAGAAGAGAGTTGGGGGCATTGGTTTCAATAGCATCGCCTTCATTGGACGGGAAGGAGGAAACTGGTTTATTAGATGGTCCTAAATCAGAAGAGAGTGATATTCAATCCCCAATTCCTAGAAGTTCTACTTTGATAACTCAAGAACTGCTCCCGCCAGATCTGAGCAGTCCCAAACATAAGGCTGCAACAAAACTGCAGAAAGTTTATAAAAGCTTCCGAACGAGAAGAAAGCTCGCTGACTGTGCAGTACTCGTCGCGCAAAGCTGGTATGGCAGTCTACTCTAAGCCAGCGGTGGTTACTTGCAGCTGCAAAACTGCTAATATTTGAAATTAATCAGCTACCTTTTGTGATTACCACAGGTGGGAAGTATTGGATTCGGTAGAGCTTAAGAAGAGCTCTGTATCTTTCTTTGACATCGAGAAGCATGAAACAGCTATTTCGCGTTGGTCAAGAGCAAGGACCAAGGCTGCTAAGGTAAGTTCATCTTATTGTGGTGTCTGCTGCTGTCCATAAGGACATTTAGTCTGATCATTTTGTTTTCTTGTCCTCTTACAGGTCGGAAAAGGTTTATCAAAAAATTATAAAGCTCAGAAACTAGCTTTGCAGCATTGGCTTGAGGCTGTAAGTCCACCCAGAAGATGATTAATTTATAGTAACTATCTTGCCACCCTCCTCTTCCCCACAACTGACACCCGTCGTTATATTTGGTAATTTTCCAGATTGATCCACGTCATAGATATGGGCATAATCTTCAGTTTTACTATGTCAAGTGGGTCGACTGTCAGAGCAAAGAGCCCTTCTTCTACTGGTAGAGCTACAGCTCTTGAATCTTTGCCACCTAATTTGATTCTGCCTTTTTGAAGTTCTCGATTTAGATCTGAAAGGATTTTCCTCGGATTGACAGGCTGGATATAGGTGAAGGGAAGGAAGCCAATCTTGAAAAGTGCCCAAGATCGAAACTTCAGCAGCAGTGCATCAAATACCTCGGTGCGGTGGGTCCTGTTCATCTCTTGGGTGTCCTTTTAAAGCATCTCTTTTTCCCTTGTAATTTCCTGACTCAATACTATTCACTTTTGCAACAGATGGAAAGGAAGGCATACGAAGTTGCTGTCTTGGATGGCAAGTTCTTCCACAAGCAGTCCAGAGAGATTCTCCACACAGTTGGGGAACCCAAGGATGCGAAGTGGATCTTTGTCCTTAGCACATCGAAGATGCTATATGTCGGGCAAAAGAGGAAAGGAACATTTCAGCACTCGAGCTTTTTAGCTGGAGGAGCCACCTCTGCAGCTGGTCGATTGGTTGCTGAAGATGGCATCCTGAAGGTACAGCTCAAGCGCAATAGAAGGCCTCATCATCCTTTTCGAATTCAAATTCATAATTAAAATCGTTAATTATTATGCTATTCTGCTTCGTGTTTATTGAGCTCTTCCGTTAAACTATGCAGGCAGTTTGGCCCCACAGCGGCCATTATCGGCCCACAGAAGAGAACTTCGAGGACTTCATTTCATTTCTCAAGGAGAACAATGTCGACATCTCTAATGTGCAGGTACAACAATTGAATCAGATAAATGTATCTCTTCAGAGGAACATCAGATGGAGTTTCACGTAAAAGATTGATACATTTAATTAACTTTTTCGTTCTTGTTACAGATGAGTTCCATGGATGACGACGAGGATTTGCCCAGCAGGCAGAGGAGCAGCATACATACAAGAAGCTACTCAACCGAAGAGGACTATACCCGAAAAGAGACTGATCTAGAGGCAGAAGAGGTCTCCGTCACGATGAAACAGAGAGCAGATTCCATCGAAAGAGAGACTGCATGCGTGGCATCGGGATCTCACATTTCGAGGAAGTCGCGCAGCTTAAGCAGGAACCTGACGAGGCTCGAAATATCTGGAAATGGAGATGTGCGCGAGAGCCTCTCGAACGAAGACACTGTCCACCTGGAGAATGAGGTCCATCACAGTGAGCCTCAGCCACCGGCTGCTGCTCAAAGGGCAATCACCTCGCAGAAGTCATTCCAGCTGGGGAAGCAGCTGTCCTGCAAATGGACCACCGGGGCGGGTCCACGCATCGGGTGCGTGAGGAACTACCCCCCCGAGATCCAGTGCCGAGCCCTGGAGCACGTCAACTTGTCCCCGAGAAGTTTGGAGGACCCGAGGTCGTTTTTCTCTCCTCGAACCCCGACCGGACTGAGCCAGTGAAAGCAGAAGCAAGCAACGGCTGTAGTCCCTGTCGGAAGAACCATCCATCCATTGACAGCAGTCTAGATCCAGCAAGCTTTAACCTTACAGAGAAGATGGTTCATTGATTCTTTCATGTGAATACGGAAAGCTCATACGGTGGATTCTTTTTTTTTTTCCACAGGGGAAGACTTCGTATAGGAATTCTTTGCCATTTATGCTCATTTCCATCAGAGGATACTGCTTCCTCCTCGTCCTCTTCTTCTTCTTCTTCTTGTCTTTTCAATTTTACGTTGAAATAGAAATGTCATACAGCTGTAAACTTTCCTCAGTTCTTAACTCAGATCGTTGTGCTCTGCCCCCAAAAATAATAAGAACGACTATAAAGGAAATCACGCTATTGTGCCAAAATGGATCCTGCGGTTCTCTTCAAAAGTATCCTCAGGGACAGGCGGCACCGAGCATGGGCTTCTTGGAGTTGCATGCCTCTTTATTCTTACGTTATTGGGCCTAATGGGCCTGAAGGCCCATAATTAAATTCCTAAGTTACTGTCCTTCGGTTCGGTATGGTTGTGGCCCCCATCGCCGATTGCCACCAACTCAGTATATGAAGAGATCGAGGATAAATCATTTTTAAAAAATATTATTTGGAAAAAGGAAAGAACTATTTCCCCCTCACTTCAATCGGATTCGGAGACCGACCAAAATGAGACTTGCACCGAACGCTTAATGCTCGACGAGCCAGATTCGGTGCAAGTCCATCATACACCGGGCTCACGGACGAGCCATTTTTTCGTTGGGATTTTGGCCCAGAAGTTGTACTGGGCTCATGTGCACCGGGTTCATGTGGGAGTCCCCCAAGGTGAAACTCAAAATCTTGACAATATCGCCAAATAAAATAATACCGTCGCCTTTGCCGTCCCACTTCTATCCTACGCAATGGGTAAACGCCCCTTTTCCCCGTTTCCCCGATCTCTGCTCCTAGTGAAAGCTCAGGCACGGGGAGCTTTCACCATGTCTATTGAAACTCCTCGTCTTCCTCCCGTCTCAGGAAGCTGTGAACTGATGGTGGTGGTGGGTTGGATTTTAGTTATGGTGTTTGTGTTCACACTCCCTGGGACCTTTCTGCGTCTCTCTCTCTCTCGCCCTGCTGGATTAGTTTGCGTTGGAAATCTAATTCATTCATTTTAACGTAAACTTTCGACTAATTGGAAAAAACCACAACACTTGAACACCCACGCACCCACCCACCACCGAACACAAGGTTCAAGTTGCAGCCACAGTAGCATTGTCAGAATTGAGTGCATCCGACTTACCAAAAAGTGAAATTCTCCAAATTATAGGTATTCCCTGTTCTGAAAACTAGAATCTAAACCACCTCAACCAATGCTTTGGTAAAAAGCTGTTGCTCTCTACATGACAGGTAAAAACACAAAGCCATGTGCTTTTGATGTTTTGCATCGTGCAATGCACAGAGTCCATCAATCTTACGGACGTGCCATCGTCTAGTACATCATATAGATCCTTCCCCTGCCTTGTAGCCCTAATGATACAGCACGGCGTTAGCTACTTAAAAAGACAATATGCATTTCAAGCCTGCTTGAACACACCTAGACACATGCAGCTGCAAGTCAGCTGAAAATCTACAACTCCTTTGCGCCCCAAAGTTGGGAAATGCCACAGTACCTGTTTCACCAGTACAAGCAACGTATTTGCCTTTGACTCTTACAGCAGACCGTCTTATTTCCTCCCAGGCTGAATGGTCAAAGCTCCGTGGTCCTTAATGTCATCAAAGAATAGTAATTTCAATTCACATGAAAGAGTCAGCGTAGACCCTTCCAATATATGACTATTGAAGACAACAAATGGGCAAGAGAAAAAGAGGTTCATGCCATCATCCGAACAAGAGATGCATGCACAACAACCCTTTTTGGGCAGGCTCAAAAAGCTCCTTCCTAACGGAGGATATATCATCAGCTTTTATGCTTCAGTAAAGGATGAAAAGTAGAAAAACTGATGCAACCCATAAATGTAAAAGATGAATATTCAATGAGGTACATGTTGATATACCTTATGCTACGTTGGTAGGGTCTGCAATCTTATATGTTTGTACTTCTGCTCCTGGTTAAAGCATCTCGCACTTTCAGTCAAGCCCTTCGATAATACAAACTTTAATGCGCTGAACCCCTCTTTTAAAGCAGTGTCAATCTTTCTTGAGGAAATAAAGCAGAAGATCTCATCAGCAATCACCGCAGTTTCTGACTGAATTTTGCAGAAAAAAGGGTGGTGGTGGTGGTGGTAGTAGCAGTGAAGAACAACAACAAAAAGAGAAAGGAAGTATGCCTTAGTTATTCCTTCTAATAGGACTCTTTTCAAGTTTACATCCAATAGTGCCCTAGGACTCTTTCAACTTTCCATCTACTAGTTACTGGGGCTATGATCAAAAGTTGAAGTCAGCAAGGATTTGACTTAATTCATACAAAAAAGAATAACTGACTAGAAGTGTACCCGCTCTCTAGCTGTTGCATTGAACTTCTGAAGCAAGAATGCCTTTGGATCCATCTGACCAGGAGGCCTCCCAATACCTGAATACAGGGAAAAAGACAGGAGGAGGGGAAAAAATGTTCACCTCACTTGGAAGGAACTCTTTGTAAGTATTACATACATATAGTTCAGGAGGAAAAGCTTGATTTGTTCTCATACTAACCGATTCTTAGCCGAGCAAATTCCCTGTTCCCTCGAAAATGATGGATAACGCTCTTCAACCTGGGGATATAACGATGCAGCTCTTAAATGGAAAGATAACTGAAACTATAAGGGATGTATCTCTGCAATAGCAGATGCCGCTTTATAATCCATTAATTAACCATAAGATGACCTGAGAATGGTCAAATACATTTGAATAAATTAATTGCCACTCATCACATAAATCACATATTAATCCTTATGGCAAGCTACCTTCTATAACTAGTTCTCACAACGCATATTTTTTCTTGGTCTAGAAACTCAGTACACAATCAAAAGCAATCATACCCATTATGACTTCCATGACCTCCTTTAGGCTGAAGACGGAGAACTCCACATGGCAAGCCCATATCATCATGAAACTGCATCAAAAGGGTAATCAATGATGGAGAAGAACACTCCATTGAGATTTCAAAGAGAGGGGAAAGAAGGACATGAAAGGTAATTACCACGAGCACCCGATTAAGAGGTAACTTATAGTAAGCAGCTAGAGGTCCCGTCTGTAGACACATAATAGAAGAGCCATTGCTTAGATGGTCAAGAATGTTACACTGATCTCCAACATAGTCCAAGCGATTTTTACTAAAATGAATAGATCTCCCATGATTTACAGGAAGTATGGGCTTCATATTACATTTTACATGTAAGCATCTGTCATATCCTTTTAACTTGACATCAACCTTAAATAATAATGTAAATCTCCCTATTATAAAAAATCTCAAATCCTGTAAACAGCACATCCTGTTGCAACTAGAATCCCATTGCCAGAGGGGAAAAAAGGGAGGGAAAAATGTCACTGGATTCTGGCAACCATTGCCACCGGATAAACCTCATTAACAGCTAAGGGATAAAACCTCATAGCTTCCACAGAAAAACCTGAACTCGGCATCTAAATCCTCTCCTTGAAGAAAAATAAAAGGAGTAAGACCATATGAAAATGAAGGAAGCTAAAAAAATCTATGCCACATATAATTGCTCCAAAAATTGCTTGATGAAGTCAGAACATAAAAGATCTCAGATCACATTAAGTGATCCCACCGTGACCCATATAAGATGTTAGACCACTAAGAGCATGACCACTCCTTCAAAATATGGATAACCGAATGAAAGAAACACAAGCTAGGTACACTGGTAGTATTTTGAGCATGCACGATACTATGAACACCAGATGCTGCCCAACATATCAATTTTTGAAAGGAACAGCAATGTCAAGAATAAATGAAGGATCACTAGGTGAATCAAACAAAAAACAGTGGGACAAGTGACCATTTCTGTCTATTATCTCTCGCTATAACACATCTCATTTTGGTGAATTATTGTCAGCTCAGCTAACAAATTCCACAAAGTCGAAGGAAAACACAGAGCAGTGTGCCATTATCCTCATCATTTGCAACCAGCTGATGTTTATAGAATTAAATAGTCAATATGTCAAGACAGTAACTTACAGACTCGCCACTCAAATTCATGTAGGTCTGGGGCTTCGCAAGTATAACAGGCGCATCGTCGACAAAGCCTGTCACCAAATACAAACATAATCAACAATACATCACCCGCTAACAGTATAAACGTTCGAAGTAGAGAACGTGCCTTGGCCAAAAAGTGCCTTGCAGTGAACAGCGTCCATCGATATTCCTTGCGACTCAGCAAATGCATCGATCATGTCGAATCCTACCTACACGAGGGCAGCGCCGCGTTAGCAAACAGCTCGGTCTAGGGCTTAGAACGCAGAATGGCGAAATCGAGGGACAGTACATTGTGCCTCGTTCCGCGGTACTTGTCGCCGGGATTACCCAGACCGATGAAGAGCCAAGGCCTCGAAGCCGCAGTGCAGAAGCAGCGCCTGCTTATCATCGGCGACCGGGAGAGGCCGAAGGCCTGCTATGGAGCCGGACTCACGCGTCTTCGGCGTGAAGATGGAGGAGAAATGGTGCCGCCAAATTGCGGGAAGCAGAAACGCAAGGCGTGAAAAGGTTCGATATGTTCCCATTTTCCCCCTTGACCTTTGCTCTAACTTGAATTTACCGCAAAAATTTATATTTTGCTTCAGTTCACCCCAGAAAGTTTTGATGGTTTGGAAGAGGAGGGGCTGAAATGCAAATGAGGTAGGCGAAGGTTAGGGTTAGAGACATCTCTCAACAGTCTACTTAGTCTAAGATCGTGAAGGACCGGCCGGGCGAACGATCCCTCGCTGGGATCCCACGGTGTACGTGCTCCGAGAATCTCCATCCTAATAATACATGATTTCTCATTTCTTTCTTTCCTTCCTTTTAATGTATAAACCAATGAGATATGACTAATATAAATTCTTCTTGTTTATAGTACTCAATCACAATTCCTTATTCAAGTAAAAGAGATATTGAATTATCTCGATTTACCAATATTGATAATTTAAATGCCATTTTGGTACCCTTACAATTTTTTTTCCCTTTTCCATCCCTTGCTTCTCCAGCACATTTTTGCGCACGTAAACGAAATCTTCCGTTGGAGGAGGAGGGGAGTAAGGTATCGAGAAACATCAATGTTGTTCAAGATGTTGCATATTCATAATAAATTCAGTTAGATGGTTTATACAAACTCATTGTGCATCCGCGCATTCCTTGACCATCAAAATGCGTTCTTGTGAATCAGGGAAGTAGAGTGTTTTCTTTTGATCTGTACTGATTGCATCAAAAGAGGTGATCGATAGGGCTCGCGCTTCAGCTAGAGTTGGTGATAGTATCGTTAAAAGTGCGGCTTGAGCTGGTTGAAAACAGGTATGGAACCGTTTGACTCCAGTTACGGTTCAGTCCGTTTGCTTAACGAGTCGATCTGTTTACAGGTTACGGTTTAAACATATATAAAACCGGCCTAGAACCGTTTATAAACGAGTTGGTTAAAGGTCCGAGCCAGTTTGGCTGTGAACCATCAATCTTTTTTATTTTTTTAAATTAAATTCACCCCCACAAAGTTTGACCATTGATTTGCATGATTTTTGGCTGTCTGAGCTGATTTTCAACGACTTCGAGCCAATTTGCCCAATGAACCATCCCTCTTTTATTTTATTTTTTAATTTAAATTCACATAATAAATTTCGATAGTTGATTTGCAAGATTTTTGACGGTCTGAACCGGTTTTCAACGGTTTCGAGCCTGTTCAACAGGGTAATAATTTGGACCGACTATGGTTCAACGATTCTATATTTTTGAACCGGTCCGTAACCGTCTCCAACTCAATAAGAACAGTTACGGTCCGAATTATGAGCAGTCTGAGTCGGTTATACATTTGGACGGTCTAATTACGGACAAGTCCAGCCCGTTCAATATCTCTAGTTGGCGAGCCGCAGACTCCCCTACGAGATAACGAGAGAATGGCCCTTCAATTCAACTTACCGAGACCCGCCACTCATAATTTGTCAGCTCTCCTCGGTGCGTGTGCGAGTATTATTAGTACACAATCACCGCGTTCGTTCGATTCATGCGACGACTCTTCGTTCGAGGAAGCATTCCGTCTCTCGGTTTTCACGCCACGCGTCGTGACGATCGATTTTTCTGCGCGGTGACACCCACTGGACTGCCCCGTTAACTTCCCACCCAGTCCCCGGAGAAGTTCTTGCAGACCTGCCTTGGTGTCGACGCGTACGGTGTCTGTCCCTCTCATTTCGATGGTCGAGGAAAACTTGAGCTATTCTTGATCTTATCTTACATCATCGATAAATTTATTTTTGATTATTACTGTGCTCCCTAATTTTTTTAATTACTTCCCTTAAAAAAAAAACAACAGGCAGCACTAATCATATCATGAAACACAGAATACAGCTAAGCATCCATTATTATTACTCTCCAATTCATAATATATATATATATATATCCGCCTGAATGTTTGTACAAGGCCCCCAATATCTAGCAAAACCGTCATAGATCCCTCCACCATCAATTACATAATTCAGGACGAGTCGGTCAATTTATTTTAAACATAGTTTTTAAAATTGGACCGGATCAAGAACCGGTGAAGGCATGGGTTCATTAATCGAACCAGGGATTTAATAGATCGAATCGTATGTTTAATAAATAATATTAATAGTATAATATTACGAATAAATCGACATAATATTATAATTAGTTATAATTTATAATAAAAATGATTAATATAGTTATTATATTAGCCTCAAATTCAACATAAAATACGAATATAAGTTTAGGAAAATAAAATTAAGTACATGTTTTTATTTTTTATTTTTAAATTTAAGTTAGCCGGTTTTCTCACCGGTTCAATCGGGTTCATTGGTTTGATCGGTTCAACTAGATTTGATCTAATTTAAAGTGTAATTGGAATATTTATGAGAATCGGCCTGCCCGATCCGATTTTTAAACTATGATTCTAAGTAAGATATCTTACTCATATATTAAGAGTGGAGGATTTTTACATGGGTAGGAAGTAGACTAGTCGGATTAATAACTAGTATCCATGAAAAAATCGAGTTTTGACTAATTTAATTTGACTTGGGTCGATTCATCGAGGATAAAGCTCTCCTAGCACAAGTTCTTTCGACTTACGAGACTTAAACCCGATATCTTATTTAATAAAGAATAGATGTTAAATTTTTTCAATTAATTTATATCATGATGCAGAAATGGTGTGGAAATATGATAAATTTATCCATCAACGAGTAAATTCATGAGCAGCTCTACCATGGGGATCTGATTCTCCCCACGCGCAAGTAGCCGATGCCACGCTGCACATCATTGACTCATCTTTAATTCATGAACTCGGCTGGGAAAAGCCATTGAAATCTGTGTGAGAGGATAGACGTCTTAATCTTATTTGGGGAAAAGGGAGGGAGAGAGAGGAAGAATATATATATATATATACATTTGTATGTATGTATATATGTTATGTGAAATGTGTGGGGGAAAATCAAAACTCAAAACCCTTGATGTGCTTTGCGTATCGATATTTATAACCTCAAACCCTTCGCCGAGACCTTCCCCCCAAAATTCCCACGCTCTTATTTAGCGCAGCAGGCAGACTGCGCCTCCCCCACAAATAAGAGCCCGTCACCAATCCCCGCCGCCGGCTCTTGCGGAGGAGCCGCAGCTCCTTCAGTACAACAATCCTAACCTGCCTTCCGGAGACGATGGATCCGGGGTCAACCCAGGTGCAGCAGGCTCAGCTCGCGATGGTCCTCGGGCCCGACCTCGCCCCCTTCGAAACACTAATCTCCCACCTCATGTCCTCCTCCAACGACCAGCGGTCCGCCGCCGAGTCCCTCTTCAACCTCGCCAAGCAGACCGATCCCAATTCCCTCTCCCTCAAGCTCGCCCACCTCCTCCACTCCTCCCCCCAGATGGAGCTCCGTGGCATGTCCGCCATCCTCCTCCGCAAGCTCCTCACGCGCGACGACTCTTACGTCTACCCTCAACTCACCCCTCAGACCCAGTCGTCCATCAAATCGATCCTCCTCTCCTCGATTCAGCGCGAGGACGCCAAATCTATCACCAAGAAGCTGTGTGATACTGTCTCCGAGCTGGCTTCCAGCATCCTCCCTGATAACGGATGGCCCGAGCTGCTACCGTTCATGTTTCAGTGTGTCTCCTCCGATTCTCCCAAGCTCCAGGAGGCTGCCTTCTTAATTTTCGCCCAGCTTGCCCAATACATTGGCGAGATGTTGACTGCATACATAAAGGAGCTCCATGCAGTATTCCTGCAGTGCTTGACCTCATCCTCGAATGCGGATGTGAAAATTGCGGCACTGAATGCTGTTATTAATTTCATCCAGTGTCTGTCTAATTCATCTGATCGCGATAGGTATGCTTTTTCAATATGACTCTCTCTCTCTCTCTCTCTCTAAGCAATTTGTTCAAAAAAATTTTTTTCAATCTCTTCCTATCAGCCAATTACATCGTTTCGATGTTATATGGACAGATTTCAGGACCTATTGCCGGCAATGATGCACACGTTGACGCAAGCATTGAACAGTGGGCAGGAGGCTACGGCACAGGAAGCTCTTGAGCTTTTAATCGAACTAGCTGGAACAGAGCCAAGATTCTTGAGGAGGCAGTTGGTGGAGGTAGTGGGATCGATGCTGCAAATAGCAGAGGCAGAGTCTTTGGAAGAGGCGACTCGGCATCTAGCCGTCGAGTTTGTAATTACACTTGCTGAGGCAAGAGAACGTGCGCCTGGGATGATGAGGAAGTTGCCGCAGTTTATTAGTAGGCTTTTTGCGATTTTGATGAAGATGCTCTTACATATTGAAGATGATCCCGTATGGCACAGTGCAGAGAGTGAGGATGAGGATGCGGGCGAGACGAGTAATTATAGTGTTGGGCAGGAGTGCTTGGACAGGCTCTCAATTTCTCTGGGTGGAAACACCGTGGTTCCTGTTGCTTCGGAGCAATTGCCAGCATATTTGGCTGCTCCAGAGTGGCAAAAGCACCATGCTGCCTTAATTGCAATTGCTCAGATAGCTGAGGGTTGCTCTAAGGTAATGGTGGTTGGAGCTCAAATGTTTTGATCTTTGTATATTATTTGGAAGAACTCTGCACGGTCTGTTAACATATTAATCTTTCTTTCTGTTTTTTTTTTTTTTGTTTCTGAACACTTACTTAGGTAATGATAAAGAATTTGGATCGAGTTGTGTCGATGGTTTTGAACTCATTTCAAGATCCGCATCCCCGTGTCAGATGGGCTGCAATCAATGCAATTGGGCAGTTATCAACTGATTTAGGTCCGGATTTGCAAGTGCAATATCATCAGCAGGTTCTTCCAGCGCTGGCTGGTGCTATGGATGATTTCCAGAATCCTCGAGTTCAGGTGAGTCTCAGCTGCCTTTAACTTGTATCTACTCAGTCACAACATTTCTTTATACAATAACATTCTGCAAATGTTAGTGCACCGCATCTTTGCCTGCACTGCACCTTTTAGTAATTATTGACTGATCTTTTCTCTTTTCCTCTTCTTACTTGTGTTCCAACAGGCTCATGCTGCTTCTGCTATACTCAATTTCAGCGAGAACTGCACGCCAGAGATATTGTTGCCATACTTGGATGGGATAGTAAGCAAACTGCTTGTGCTTCTGCAGGTACTTATTGAAAATTGTGAAACAGTACAAAGTTCATCTACATTGATTATTTTGAATTGTCAGTCTGTGGCCCTTTTGTTTCTGACATAATGTGTTGTTTATGTAGAATGGAAAACAAATGGTGCAAGAGGGTGCTTTGACTGCTTTGGCATCAGTTGCTGATTCATCTCAAGTATGCTTACTCCATGCTCTTATTTATTTATTCATTTATTTTGTTTTTCTGTATCAATGAATTGGCTGAGAACTCCCTTGACTGCAGGAGCACTTCCAAAAATACTATGATGCTGTTATGCCATATCTGAAAGCTATCTTGATTAATGCAACTGACAAGTCCAAAAGAATGCTTCGTGCGAAAGCAATGGAGTGCATTAGTTTGGTTGGAATGGCTGTTAGAAAGGAAAAGTTCAGAAATGATGCTAAACAGGTATACAAGGAGAAAAATACAAATGATAAATTCTATCTGGGATGTATTTCTGCATGATAGTTCAGTCCTTGATTTGTTCTCTTATGCATACCTTGCTGGGTCCGGCTGTTAGCGATCTTGTTCTGTTGGATATTTAGAATTTCTAATGATAATCCTATTCCACAATGATCTGGGTACTTTTGGTTTGACTTGAATTTGTTCTTGCTTGATGACAGGTTATGGAAGTTTTAATGTCTTTGCAAGGATCAGAAATGGAATCGGATGATCCAACAACGAGTTATATGCTACAGGTATGTGCTCATTGCATTTGGTTCTTATAACTGTGAATCCACTAAGTCTCTATCTTGATGACTTCTTATGTTGTAGGCCTGGGCGAGGCTTTGCAAATGTTTGGGACAAGACTTTCTGCCATACATGAGTGTTGTGATGCCTCCACTGCTTCAATCTGCCCAACTCAAGCCTGATGTTACCATCACATCTGCTGACTCAGATAATGAGATTGATGAATCTGATGATGAAGGGTATGCTTTTGTCTTTTGGTTCCATATTATTGGGAAATGAAACTTAAAACTCTGAAAACCTTTTTCTCTTACAAAGATTAAGTGATGATGCAGCATGGAGACCATTACTCTTGGGGATAAGAGAATTGGAATAAAAACCAGTGTACTGGAAGAGAAGGCTACTGCTTGTAACATGCTGTGTTGCTATGCAGATGAATTGAAAGAAGGCTTTTATCCATGGATTGATCAGGTTGGTTTTGTTATTCAAACTTTGGTTAATGATACAGTATTTTCTGTGCAAGGATCACATAGAAAATTCCTGCTGGTTCAGGTGGCTCCAACATTAGTTCCTCTCCTAAAATTCTACTTCCATGAAGAAGTTCGGAGAGCAGCTGTTTCAGGTAATACCATAGAGTTTATTATTATTATTATTATTTTCCTTCAATTTTACATAAATAAGAAAGCAAATGATAAAGTGCACAATAAGTGACTGCAAGATCCTGTGGATTCTAATTTATCACTGGTTCAGTTTCTCATGCAAAGAACATTATCTTGTGTAGCCATGCCGGAGCTTCTGCGTTCTGCCAAATTGGCTGTAGAGAAAGGTCTTGCCCAAGGTCGAAATGAAGCTTACATAAAACAATTGTCAGATTACATTGTTCCAGCTTTGGTTGAGGCTTTGCCTAAGGTTGCTGTTTGACTTTAAACTATGCACATAACTTGGTTTTCTTTCAACTAAATGTAGTTTTCAATTGCCTGCCTCTTCAATTTCTGAATTACATTTTCGTTGCAGGAACCAGACACAGAGATCTGTGCAACTATGTTGGATGCACTAAATGAATGTTTACAGGTACTATGTCTTTTCATTGAACATAAGTGAATATATGTAAGCCTTTACAGTGACCTATTCATTAAAAAAGGCCTTAAATGACCTATGAAGAACAAGGGAAAAAAAGTGTTAATATTCATTAAATTGTGAAATTACTGATTGGAACTATTAGTTTATGTGCTACATATTTTTGAACAGATACCACCTGTTTCAGATGTCACTGCTGCAAAGCAATGGCTATAAATAATATTAGCAACCATTGGAATATTTTCCTTAGTAAGTTTTGGTGTAGATAAGCTATTCATTTGTGTAATTTTCCCCTCAGATATCTGGACCACTATTGGACCAGAATCAGGTCAAATCAATCGTGGATGAGATAAAGCAAGTAATTACAGCTAGCTCTTCTAGAAAAAGAGAGCGGGCAGACCGAGCTAAAGCTGAAGATTTTGATGCTGAGGAGGGGGAGTTGCTTGAAGAGGAGAATGAGCAAGAGGAAGAAGTTTTTGAGCAAGTTAGTTCATGGGTTTTATTTGTAGATGGACATTTTTTCTAGTTCTGATTTGAAATTATACCAGTTGTTTAGTTATTTTCTTGACTAGCCTTAACTTCCATTGAATTTAAGCCTTGTTGTCTGACTTATTTTATATAATTTATTTTTAGGTTGGCGAAATTTTAGACTCATTGGTCAAAACATTTAAGGCCTCTTTCTTACCATTCTTTGACGAGCTGTCCTCATTTCTGACTCCTATGTGGGTAAGTCCTGGCATAGATATGCCATTTCTGCTCTTGATATTCCAACTATTGGTTCCATTCAGCTTTTTAAGTTCTTTTCGAGCCAGAAGTTAATATAGAAAAAGTTGCTGGGACTATCTTTCCTCGGCTTTTCACCATTGAAATCTGACTAATGATTCCATCTCGATCTTGATGATCTTGATATCTGTCTGTCATGGGATTAGTTTAAATTTATTATTTGATTGTTCTCCATTAATTGAAGATCCTCTATGAGCTTGATTTCTTCATGTCTCACTTCATTGTTTTTGTATTCAGGGCAAGGATAAGACAGCTGTTGAGAGGAGGGTTGCAATTTGCATATTTGATGACGTTGCTGAGCAGTGTCGGGAAGCAGCTCTTAAGTAATGCTCCCCCCTCAGCTTCTTTTACATGACTAGTTTAAGTATCCTCATTCTATGACAGTTCTAATGGTGAATTCTCTATAGATACTATGACACATATCTTCCATTCCTTTTGGAGGCCTGCAATGATGTGAATGCAGATGTTCGACAGGTCTGTGCCTCATTGTCTAGATGCTGTTGTCCTTTCCAGGCTCATTTCTCCTTCTCTCATCTTATCATTACACTTCTGCAGGCAGCTGTTTATGGACTGGGAGTTTGTGCAGAGTTTGGTGGGTCAGTGTTTAAACCTCTAGTTGGAGGTGAGGCGCATTAGCTGTCTTTTTTCTTTTATATATATATATATATATATATTACCAGGGTTTATGATTGTAATTGCTGTTTGCAGAGGCCCTTTCAAGGTTAAATGTTGTGATTCGAGATCCTAATGCTCTTCAATGTGACAATGTAATGGCGTATGATAACGCTATTTCTGCTCTCGGGAAAATATGCCAGTTCCACCGTGATAGCATTGATTCTTCGCAGGTACTGATGTTGTTGAAGACTGACTTGATTACTTTTGAAATAAAATTTATTGGTGTTTTCAGTTTAAGATAAATTTAGTATTTGTCTGATTCAGAGTTAAATTTTTGAGTTTGTAAGTGATTTTGTTTCATGATTTTGGCAGGTTGTTCCTGCATGGCTAAATTGTTTGCCTATAAAAGGTGATCTAATTGAGGCGAAAGTAGTTCATGAGATGCTCTGTTCTATGGTGGAGAGGTGAGGACTTCTAGATTTCTGTTTCCTGAGCTGATCTGTGGCCCACTATTCTTTGGATGGTGATGATTTGCAGGAAGAGCTAATTTCAACTCATTTTCTACAGATCTGACAGGGAACTTCTGGGTCCCAATAATCAGTATCTTCCAAAGATAGTTGCTGTATTTGCTGAGGTAAGTTGCCTTTTTTCGTTATTTGGGCACAGGAGAACTGTATGTTTGATATCAGTGTTAGGCAGCTCTAGTTGACTGCTGCTGGTCTTCCATTAAACTTAGTCAATAGTCTGTTTTGAGTCGCTTTCTGCTATTGGTCTCCCATTGAATCCATTCTGTGGTCTACTCTCCAGCCATGTGCCAAAATCCTTTTGGGACCTTTTTTTTTTTTGTGCCCTTTTCAAGCTAGAGTTTTTGAGTAAGAAGGAAGAAGTATTGAATTATATGAGACGGCATTCATTTATATGGCTGGAAATTTTAATCTCCATGTAGTTGAATGTCTCGTTGATCCAAGTGTTTTCTTCTCTTAACTTGGGGCTGACTTCTTACTGTCTTTTGCATTATTAGGTTTTGTGTGCGGGTAAGGATCTAGCGACTGAACATACTGCAAATCGAATGATAAACCTTTTACGGCAGCTTCAACGGACCCTGCCACCAGCTACTTTGGCATCGACATGGTCATCACTTCAGCCTCAGCAACAGCTCGCCCTGCAGTCAATCCTCTCGTCCTAGTGCACTCATCATGCCCTTAGTCTTGTCGGAGTCTGCACGGTGCTCTTTTTGGGTGGAGGAAGACTGCTGTGCTATCGGTGTACAGCATTAAATTATTTCTCTATACCCATTCGTTTTTTTTTTCCCCATGAAAGGAAGTGGTTGTCAATCATCAGTTCTTCCATGAAAGCAAGCCCTTGGGCTTTCAGTCGTATGTCTTGGTCGGTTGCGGTGAAATATCCGTAATGTCTCCGGGGAATTGGTGTGGGGGTCTTCATTTGTATACTAGAAGGGGAGCAGGTCATTTACATAGTCGCGGTTCTTCGAGTCTTTGGGTGGGGTGGCATGAGGTTGTTCATTTGTGTCGGGGGGTTTCAGTCCCGTGTTGTCTCATTCATGTGATGTCTCGGAAGGGGTTGCGTCGGGTGCAAACCCAATGTCCCAGTTTTGGTCCCGTTGCTACGATGCTGTCCTGCCATTTTTTGGTCTTCCATTGTTTGCATAGAACAGCAGCAGAGTCTTGGTGGTTGATTGAGAAATTGTACTCGAGTGAAACAGAGTGGTGAATGGGTTATTCTTTCATTGTGTCTGCAATATGAACACAAAAAGTTCAACAAGTTACCTTACATCAAACCATCTCTAGCTGTTTTTTCCTTGTGGGTTCAGCACGTGGACGCGAGCAACTGCCATCGGCGCAAGAGGGTGGCTGTGGCATGGGCAAACCTCCTGGCTATCTCCGCAACCTTGCCTCCTTTATAACTAAGCAGTTCAAGAACGTGAGGTGCCCCTGCCTTTTTAGGGCAAGAAGGGATAGAGAGAGTGTGTCGGGCCAAAGCTTGAGTTCAAGGCGTTATCGTGCTGAAGTAATAACCCATACCATAATATCAGGAAAAGTTTGATCGACCTTCAATAAATAAATGGATACTTGTACCCAAAAACCGGCACAGGCGGGTGCCTATTCTTTTACGTGGTGTATGTAGCATTATCATTCTCAATGGATGGGATTTTGGACTAACTTCTAATTCGGGACGTGGCCCAATCAGCACGGCCTGCCGCAATCTTGTTTTGTTCACAGCAGACAGATTTGTTCCAAAAAAAAAATTCAATTTTGACAATTCTTTTGCTCACTAAAATCTTAGAAAAGAATGTGGCATCGGACATGCCAGTGGATTAATAAATATAGTAAATAAAAGGGAAAAAAAAAAAAGATAGAGGAGGAAATAATGATCAATAAATTCATAATCACAATACAATATAATAAAAAAATAGCAAATGCTCCTTTCAAGCTCAAGCACGTCAGCACGTATTTATATATATAAAATCTAAAATTTCATTAAAAAAATTTTAAAAAATGGAATATTATTTAATCAAAAATTAAAATGGAGCTGTCCTCTTCTTCTCCGTACTGGAATCCTGGGAAGTGGGAAATACGGCCGAGCTCAGAGCAGGAACCCGGCGGCAATGGCGGCAACGGACGCAAGGAAGGTGGGGACGAATACGGCGGTGGCATCGGACGTCGGGTTCGGTGCGGGGGCCTCGGCAGCGGCGCCCTTCTGCAGGGCGGCGGACGCCACTAGAGCGACCAGATTCATCTTCATCGCCTCCATTTCTCCGGGTCTTTCTCTTCCTCCGCCGACTGCCCTCGGATTCGGAAATGTGGGGATTCTGCGGAGGAGAGAGGAATCGAATGGCGGCGGAACAGAGACTGAAATCCGATGGGTTTATACAAGCTCCGACATATGAGACCAACGGGGAGCTTCTGTCATTGTGATCCCGGTGCAAGCTGAGCCAGCTCAAAGCCGAGCTGGGGATCAACAATCTTTCGCTGGGCTATGGTGTACCGGGTCCGTGTGCAAGTATGAGAAGTACGCGAGCGTCATTGCAGGCTGGCTGTTGCCGTGGTGGGCGGGGGTGCGGAGCAGCTGGCACTGGGGCCCTATGCGGGTTTACAGCCGTTGCTGAAAAGTTCCTCAACCCCTTTAGAGGGAAAGGCGAAGCTGTTAGGTCACAGAGCGGTTGAATTTGGAGGTTCACCAACAATTTGATCCAATCGGTCGGGCCATCATCTTTTGACAGATTCAAATGCGTCCAGATTTTCTTCAAATGGGTAGAGCATTATCCGTGGATTTATTACCTGTCTTGATCGTGTCATGAGTGCGCGTTGATTGAATCTTCAAGGAAAGGTGTGCCAGAGATTTCATCTTCCAGTGGGTTAACAACCCAAATCAAATCCGAATTGTTCATCGTTTACAGGACATCTAAATAAGGTAGTGGATATTGATTTGCTGCCTATTAGATCACAGCAGGGAAAGATCCCTGGACCATTAGGTAGGTGCTCACAGAAAGCCGATCCTGCACACACCGCGTAAAGGAACAGTAGTCTCTTCCATTTGAAGATGGCTTCTAAGTTTGGTTATCAAATAGAATCTTACTTCCTCTCTGTGAATAACAAAAGGTCAAATTGGAAGGATAAGAACAACTTTGAGGAGTTAAGAGGAGAACTTCGACTTTTGCTAATCTAAGAATGGAATGGTGATCATTTTCTACATCGACACATGACGAAACAAAAACCTCAGAGATATCAACCATCTGACCCACTCAGTCTCTCTATCACAGAGAGGCAAAAGATCACATGGATCTATCATCCCTGTTGGCTGCTGTCCTTTCCGTTCGTCGACTGTCATTCCGACTCGCTGTCCATGCTTCCCATGGCCTTCAATCCTCTGGGCTTCTGCATCACAAAAGAAACCAGGATTAGATTTTCAGTCCGAGATGATTGTTTTGACATCGGTTCTATCTATCCTTCCTTGCCACCATCTGGCAACCCAACAAGTAACAATCAACTAGTGCCGATCAAAATCGTCCACATCTTGAAATCAAGCTCTAAATGATAGTAAAAGCAACAGCACGAGCTAAGGACCCGAGTAAAGATGAAGAGATTGTTGTTTACCTTCTTAGAAGCCTTCTTCTCTCTCACCTCATATCTCTCGTGGGACAGGTCCGATAGCCAAGTACCAGGGCACACCAACTGCAATACACAATAAAAGAGAGCATCAATCAACAGACTGAATTGACAAAAGATGGGCCGCCATCAGGACAGACCAACTACGATACACAAGAAGACCCGCATATCACAAACTTGCAACATTTTTCCTGTGGCAGGCTGCCTGCAAGAGCAATAGTTAGCAGAGGAAAACTCACAAGAACACTCCTTTGGATCAACTTGGCTCTCTTTTTAGGCCTCTGAGGAGGCTTACACCCTTTGAAGGCCATGAAATCCTCTTCCTTCTCCTTGCTTGACAATGAAAGGAACAGTTTTGGCCACACAACAGCACTTTTGTCGTTCTTCGCCTTGTGATCCAACAACATTTTGACATTCTCATCTGCACCCACAGAACCCCTTGTAGTATAGAACCGATCTTCCTTCTCCGGTGAATGTTGAGATGGTTTCCTCTTATTTGCTGATGGGTCAGAATTCCTGCTAATGAACCAGAAATCAGGACAAACCAAAGGACCCCCCAGCTGAGGAGAACTAGCAGCTGCGAGTATAAGCTAACCAAGTTGAAATATCAACCCCAGATTTCACAAGCCAAAAATTTGCCAGCATTTTGTAAAAAAGAGAAGACTTTTAACAAAGGATAACATATAAGGATGTGGTCAAGCGTATGCTTTTTTCAGAATCTGACAGATTTTATCAGCAATCTACAAAGGGAAACGACGAGTCCAAAGAAAAAGAGAAGAAAAATTGGGTGGTGATGGAACTAAAATCTCGAACTTTCTTGCATCTGACCTGAAGAGAGCATCTTCTCTCTTCATGCTCTCTTACCTAGTGAGACCTCTATGCGGTGACTGGGATAATGAATCCTTCTTGGTGTTGATGACACTGGAATTCAACCTTTTCCTCGCCACAGAATCAGACGAGAATTTGCTGGAGCTGAGGTTGTTCTGATTGTGATTAGCGGAGGTTGCAGTGACGCTATGGTCCTTGCTCTTGACTTTCACACATCTGTGCCTCTTCCTATTACCCCATTGCAATACAAAATCCGGTTCCTTTGCCCTTTGATTCTTTGCCTCCTTCTCCATTAACTGACCCTATTCAGCCCTGGAGAAACAACACGAAGATCCAACTTATGTTCTACTCCATTCAACAAGCCAAAAGAGGAGGAAAAAAACATCTTATGAAGGCACAAACCTCAAGATCTGAAGTTATTAGAAGAGGGAGATGCAATGGACTCTCACAGCATGGGATTGACCGAGGCAACCCCTACAGATCTCAAATCCAAGCACCAAATCGAGCAGAAGTCTCTGCAGTAATCTGTTTGATTGCTCAGAAAGTGAAATTAGGAGAGGAGGAGGAAGGAAAACTGATTTTGATCCAACAAGGCACCAAATTCTTGAACTCCCGAATGGGTAAACGGGTCAGTATTCGAGAAGTTAGAGTCTCAAACAGAGAGATTATCAAAGCTTAGAACTTTTCACTGCAGAAGAAGAAGCAAAGGACTTGAGAAGACCATCACCCTCTCAAGAGAAACAAAATTTCCTGGAAGAATGAGAGAAACAGAAGACCAATGGCCTCTTGGCTTGCTGGGTGTGTAATGGATTGAGGAGTGAGGGCTAAAAAGATCAACTTCACGGCGCTTCTTCTTTATCTCCTTATTCTGTTATCTATCTTCACCTCCCTCCCTCCCTCTCTCTCTCTCTCTCTCTCTCTCTCTCTCTCTCTCTCTCTCTCTCTCCAGCCTCCAGTTTCTGTGTCCCGGTCTCTCTCGGTCTTTGAAAGTTCGCTCTGTTCTCACCCTATTTCTCTCCTTAGTACTGGACGAGGGCAAGTGAAAGCCGCGACGACGCTCTAATGTGAAATGGACGTCTCGACCACTTTCCCTCCAACAAGCAGCCAAGGAGCCTTCGAGGGTTGGAGCTTTCCGGGACAGTCACGTGCACGAGACGCAGAACACGTGAGGACATGCGACCTATAGCGAAACGGCTGGCTGGCTGGTTGGCTCACCCAGACTTCCCTTCACCATGCACATAGTATTGTCATAACCTAGTGCACCCAAAATTGTCATCTTGAATTTCTCCATGAGATTCATCTGAAAGTGAGAGAGCGTTTGCAGTTGTATGTTCTCAAAGTGATTCTATTTCGAGATTTATCTGAGATCAGTATTTCAAGTGATCGAGTTTATAAATTTTTAGAGTTACATATTAAGATACAGTAAATTAAGAAATTGTGTTAGTTCTATGTTCTTGACATGTCGGGTGGCTTCCAAAAGTCCACCATGTTCATAAGAAACAATGCAACATTTATATGGATCAGAAACATCTTGAACATTTACGTTGTCATTTCGACAATAATAAATGAGACCATCTCGCTGGGTAAGGACCTGTGTTTCTGCAAAGATGAAAATTTCACTGTCCAAAAATTCGATGAACAATGCCGTTCCCTATTATATATATCGCATGAAGAAAGGCTCATATTGAGAAGTGACCTTCACTTTGATTCTTATGACTCCCAGTTTGCTGCTCGGAAGCCTCGCGCTGTACATGACTTATCAACAGCGTCACCAGGACAATGCTCCGGGATGGAAATTGCAACCTAGAGGCCAGCCTCCCAGTTTTCCTACATAGCTTGCTAAGTCATTGATGCTCCGGTGAAAATGTTGAGAACGAAAGGTGCTTCTTCTCCGGGACGTATAGCCGCGGGCACGATCAGGCAATCATTGGGATCAGGATCAAGCACCATCTCACGAGTGATTTCTCGGGAGTTCGTATAATCTGTCCCGCCGATGGATTCATGCAGGAGCCCCCAGTCCTCAGTATCCTCATCCCACTGTACCGCATCATTAAGTCATGACTAGATTGGTGGTCCCTGAACCCAGCTGCAGTTCTTGAGAAACTCACGCCCTACAAAATGTATAAAACATCAACAGAATCGACTGGTGAAGATGACTCAACTCATATTCAATCCTTACGTCGTGCAGCTTTTTACCAGCTCAAGCTTTCAGGCTTAAACATTGTCGAGTCATGTCTTGTTCATTTATGTTCGTAGACGGACTGAATGGCCACGGCAGAGGATAGGACCTCTAAATCGATGTGTTGTTACAGAGGTCCTCCACATTTGGCCCGTTGTTGGTCATACACTAGAAGGACACATCAGTGCATCAAGTTTAATCAGTCCCTTGGTATCCGTTCATATGAAAGGCTTTCACAGTATGTTAGACAATAGCAGCTGCTCTGAGCGGACGGCATACAACCACTAACACAGCATGCCAGAACATGCCCGTAGATCTTGGAATCCTTGCGTTTATGTGTCCTCGGGAACACGGATATGCATTCCGCCCAACAGTATGATGAGCAGTTGGCTGAACAGCTGACTGCAGTAGTCCCCAGATCAAGTCTTACTAGGACTGGTATTCAAGTCCAACTTTCTTTGGAATACCCTTTCGGTCCCGTGGGAAGAGAGACATGATAACTCAGATGCTGTGTGACCTTTTGGAAAAATGAGATGAGAGCTGTCACCCACTTGTACATTGCGCCAATCACCAAGTTAATCAACAGGAGATGTAGACTTCGGATAAGACAGACAGGTGAACTGAGGCACGTGATGTGGCTCTTTGAGCTTTGAGAGACATTAGACCAATTCTCCAACAGTTTTACATTTGAGGGAGACTTCTAAGTGAAATGAAAAACAAGGATGACCTAGACAAAATTTCCCACTATCAAGAAGAAAAAAGGTCAAATTTTCCCCTTAGTTCAGATCTAATACTAAGGAGGACAGAAGGGCAGAGTTTACACTAGAGGAGAAAGGAGAGATTATCATTACACTTGGGGTTGAATGGTACATAGAGGAAGAAGGTCAAAGGCCCATCTCTTCATGCGCAGTTTGGATTTTTACCCGGGCCACCGTAGTAGAAGTAGTGGCCCCAATCCCCGTTGTCCCCCGTCTGGACATCGTAACAGTTGGACTGCTCTGTGAAGGTTCCAATCCCCTCTGGGACCTTGAGGTTGTTGGATCCATCCACAACTTGAATGTTGCGGAAGTAGCTTGCTTTCCCAAACCCTTCCTCAGGGAAGTGCCCGCTTCCCATCTGGGTTGAGGTGTGCTCCCCATCAGGCTGTGAGTTAACAACCTCGCCGCCCCATTCAATCATCGAGGCACTGTCGGCCAGGTATGAGAAGAGGAAGGAGGGCCAGTAGCCCAGCACATAGTCGTTCCCAAATTGCATCCACCAGTTGCCTTTGTTTGGATCCTACAGAGTGAAAAGAGATTCATTGAAGTACTGTAAGAACCTGGAAAAGGCCCGGAAAAAACTTCCCACATCTCCATTTCTTCCTTCTCAAGCAAAATTTAAAACAATGTTCCCCTTCTTCAAATAAACAGACAAGAAAAATGCGTCCTCCTTGCTTTAGCATCTTTCAAGAAACAGTTTAGCGTGTTGTTCCTTCATTTGCCTTACTGCTATCTGAAGTGAGACGATATTATTTAAAACCAAACCAATCCAACAGATTAGATAAAGGTGAACAATACTTCTTGGTGCAATAGATCCTACGATGTAGAGATTTCACTTTTCTGAGAGAGAGAGAGAGAGAGAGAGATCCTGTGACTCTCTGGCCATATGAGTTAGAAAAGAAAAGGCGAAGTAAACAGTCGCCAGCATTTGATGTTATTTGCTGAACGAATCCTTCTTTCTGAGACACATTTTTATAATATTGCCAAAAGGGCAATTTCCACACCCAACAATGTACAGACTACATAAAAGACAACTTGCCCTGGTGGTCACATGTACAACTTGAATATATTATGCCCAATTCCCCCCCCCCCACCCCCCAAAAAAAATTTTCTCCCTTTCTTATTGAGTGAACGCTCTTCTTCTGATCTTCTTTTTGAAAAGACTATGCCTCATTCGTTTCCTCTTTATCCTGTTCTAAGGAATGAGGAAAGCACATAAGGAAAATGTGTATCATTTCTTTCAGAAAGGCCAGCTGGTGTCATGACAACACTCAGCCCTGTGTCTCTTGCTCTTATATCATTTTAGACAAACAGGCTCCCTTGTAACCGGAAGGACAAAGAAATTTTTTTTTTCAACTTTTCAAGATGAGAAAAATATGGAAAACTGAAAAGTATACCAGCTCTTGGGAGTGCCATTGAAGACGAGAGGAATTTATTACCTTCCATATTAGAATACTGATATCATATTGGGAACCCCTGTAAGAAGAAATCGGGGAGATGCTAGCTCCCATGGCTATCTCATTGTTGATCTGAATGAAGCCTGAGCAGAGGAGATTGTAGCATCCTGTTGCTTGATATGCATCACTCTGTCAGATCATTTTTTTACATACACATCCAGAATGAGATTAATATGATAAGCCAACAAAAACATATCTGAAAAAAAATGCCGGGGGTCTTGCTAATCAGGAGGGGAACATATTTACCGTCCAGTAGGTGAACAATCTCGTGTTATTATCACCATATAAATCTGGGCTGACCTGCAAAGACCGTTCAGTCAAATTTTTGAAAAAACAACCTGCATCCTTTTGATATATGTTGGTGCTCTTATGAAACTGTTCCTAATGACATTACGAGATCTTGCACCAAAAAACTTATAATATTACCTGCCATCCTGCCTCGATGCTGTTAAGATCTTCACCGAAAGAACCTCCCAAGATCCACAGCTGAGAGAGACTGAACTCATTTGACTGCTGAATCTTTGGCTCCCACACATTTATGGTTGCCTTGGCTCCATAGTACTTGTCCCCCTCGACATAGGCTATTGCATGCTGGCAAAACGAATGGTCGTCAGTATACCCAAAGAGCTAAAACAGAACAAACCTCAGTAGAAAAAAAACTCATGTCTAAAACAGTGGAGGGGAAAAGGCAGAGAAATTTAACCTGGTGACCACTCTGGTTGATGAGATCGGGATCGACGGACCGGGGCTGAGGGACTGTTCTCTGCTTCTTCTTCCCATATCTCTTAACAGAACTTGCTCGGAGAACGTCGTCACCTTTTGTTCTCCTTATGGGTATCGTGCTTTCAGGACACTTTCCATTTTGGTGCCACAGCTGATTAATCGGGTTTGCTCTCTCCTTAGGTGCTGAGAAAGAAACCACTTTGTTATCATCAAATAGCCCTTCTGGGTGATATGTAGGCCGCATCTGATGAACAAAACACAACGCGTGAGTAAAAGAAACAAAAAATTTGAGGGGGGGGGGTGTGGTTGTGGTTGGTGGTTGGAGAGGAATGCAAAGGAAGTGACTCTGAACCTGGATTTTGTGATCTTTGAGGTAAGGGTGATCAAAGGCGGGCTGATTCGAGATGTGGACACAGTCGATTATATCCCCATCAGGGCTCTGTTTAAAATGCAAAGGCATAACATCATAGTTATGAGATCTTATACATAGTAATGGTTTCTAGCACTAATTAACAGAAGAAACAACAAATTCATAAGCTAATCCCAGCAAGAAATAAGAATCCTTTTAACGAATCATTAAAAAGAACAACAAAAGACTGGCACAAGAGCATCATGAATTTATCCCCAGAGGAAAATGAGCTCATGATAGCACCTCTAATCCACTTCAGCACATCATCAATAAACCCCATTAAAGGACTCGCTGAGGGATTCACTAAGAGACCGCGGGAACAAGAACCAGAACATCCTTGCACCGACAATTGGAAGGGAAAAAAATGTCCTCTTTTCTCATCAGAAAGCTGCCAAAGTATCTTTTTTTTAAGAGATGTTCCTGATGGGAGAAAATTGAGAAGACTACAGGAGTCGTCGGAGAGACATTACGAATATCTATCAAATCGTTCAGAAAAGTAGGAAAATTCCCAGAAATTAAAGTTATGCTCTAGGAAATGTAACAGAAAGTTGTTTATAAAAAACGAAAAGAGACAGTATTTGACAAATGCTCTTGGGAGAAATTCTCAAATCTCGCAAAGCTTAAAGCCACAAAGCATGCCCTCACACAAGAACCAAGAAAGGTGCATTTCCCCCGTAACTCTCTTCTCCTTTCACACAGCCGCTCCAACTTTCCCAGCAGCCAAACATGCGGCAAGATGATGAGGAAGGGTAAAGCAACCTGAATACTCTTCACAGGAGTCTTATTGATACGCTTCAGGTGCTTCTGAACCTTGAGCGTCTGCTTCGACCCAGCTTCGAGACTCGAGGCGCCGCAAGAGAGCGAGAACATCAACATCAACAGGCAGAGAACCGCGGTGAGAGCTGTATTCTTCTTCCTACCACCGCCCACCATCATTGAAAATCGAGAGAAATGCTCACCACCCAGATAAAGAAATCCCCCCATGCACGGAGCTTGCGATCAACGGTTAACACCGAAAAACCCAGCGAGCGCAGCAGGTTAGTGATTATAGCAGCTGAGCTCGAGCTCACAGAAAATGAGGGTAAAAGACTGAGAAATCAGAGGAGGAAGGAAAGGTCTTATCCTGCGCAACCCCGCACCACTGAGCTTGACCCAACTTCCTCTCAGTGGGAAAGATCTGTTCTCTCTCTCTCTCCCCGCACAAAAATCCAATAGAGCTTCCGTTCCAACACCTCTCTCTCTCTCTCAAGATTTCTCTCCCCTACTATAACTCCATTACTTTTCCCCGCTTGTTACTATAGCATTATCTCCTTTACCATGCCCCCTTTCTGTCTCCATACACTTTCCATTTATACTTTTATCAAACGCCCATCTCTCTCTCTCTCTCTCTCTCTCTCTCTCTCTACGTAACTCACCGAGCTCTATGATTTTTCGTCTTGTAATGGAGACGAAGAAGGTGGAAAGGGGGCGAAAGGGAGTCGGGTAAAGTTTGTGTTTTCATACCAACAGGGGAAAATTGGTTTGCAATTTTCATTTTGAAATTACTTATTCTGCATTTCTCAAAATATGAAATTTTTTTAGATACAATCGACATCAATATCATTATCAATTATGTTATACACATGCACATATATTTTGCGTGGAGCGATAGAGTCATCAGATAGCTGTTAGGATGCATGGAGTGGAGGGTGGCTCGTCATCAACTCGCCTGGTTTGCCATCAATTCCGTCATGACATCTTACATTATTTGATCTGTGGGTCCTTCTCAGAGTACAGTACAGCTGCAAGCTTTGAAGATGAACCATTAATCATGGAGGATGATTGATTAATAATACCGGCCTCCCCCATTCAGAATTAAGAGTAGTAGCACTACGGGTTGCCCACAGTTCAAAGTTAATGCGGCAAGCTGATCTTACAGCGATGCTTCGCGATCTACGGTAATGCTCTTGTCTGCATGTTATTATTCTAGGACAAAGATTCTTCTGTTTCGGTCACGTTGTGCAGTGTTTTTCCCCTCCTAATCACCTCCTCCTTGGTTTTATTCGAATTATTCTTGATTTTTTTTTTATTATTTATTATCATCTAAATTGGTCTGACAATATTCAGAGATCAATCCTATTAACTTAATATGAGATGCTGAACAGGGGAGCGGTGCCGTGGTCAAGAAATAATATTTTTTTCCCATCAATTATTCAACTCTGGAAGGTCACAATTCCCAAAAAAAATTAAAAATTCTACATATCCAAAAAAAATATTATCTTATATCACCATAATTTTTAAAATCGAACCAAATCGATAATCAGTATAGGTATGGATTCATAAGTCGGATCGGAAATTTAATGAGTTGAACCGTATATTTAATGAATAATATTATTAATAAATTTATATAATATTATAATTTAAATATAATTTATAACAAAAAATTATTAATATAATTGTTATATTAAATAAAAGTTTAACATAAAATATAAAATATAAGTTTAATAAAATAAAATATGTACATTATAATATATTTTTTATTTTTTAAAATTTTCAGTTTGTCGATTTTTTTACAAATTCAATTAGATTCATCAGTCGGACCGGGACCCAGTCGATTCAATCAGAATTGACATATTTGAATGTGCAATTTGATCTTTTTATAGGAATCGGATTGGGTGAGTGTGGATTCCTAGTTGAACCGGTTGACCCGGTCCAGTTTTTAAAACTACGTACATTACACCACTCGGCAGTAGGGTGAAAAAAAAATGAAAAATCAAATCCCTAAAAACCGAACCAAGACCGGCCTGAAAAGTTGGTTTTCTTAGATCGTTATATAAAATTGGGGCGATTTTTATGAGAAGAGAACCACACGTTAAAGTCGGCAACCAACTCGATAAAACCAATACGGCATGAGATGACCCGAATTTTAGGATCATAGATAATTACGTAGTTTAGTAATTCTAATAGCCTATTTCATGTTACCTTTAATGATTCATCTCCCTAATTACACACTAAATATTATCATGAATCGATCTTCGTAATTTTTATTGGAATGAAGGTGGACGCAAGAAAAGTTGGGCAATGAGCACAAATTATAATTTTAAAAACCGAATCGGATCGGCCGATTCAACAATGAACAGCCCCACTCACCTGGTCCGGTCCTATAAAAGATCAAATTACACTTTTAATGAGATCAATTTCAATTGAATCGGCTGGTTTTAGTTTGATCGGTGAACTCAATTGAATCGGCGGGGAAATCGACTAACTTAAAATTAAAGCAAAAAATAAAAAAACCTATTACAATTATAATGTACATATGTTATTTTACTAAATTTAAATTTATATTTTATATTAAACTTTTATTTAATATAATACTTATATTGATAATTTTTATTATAAATTATAATCAAATTATAATATTATTAATATCATTTATTAAATATACGGTTCAACTTATTTAATTCCAGATCCGACTCATGAATCTATTTCTACACCGATTTTTGGTTCGATCCGGTTTTAAAAACTATGGCACAAATTATAGCGGCTAGGGATGGATGGTTCAATCGAGACAGTATGGTACTTATCAACTTTAATCACCGCTTCAAAATCCGGAGAACCGGTTCGGATGTATGCCTGGTGCTCCCATCGTCATGGACGTCGATCGACGGAGTTTTCTTAATTTATTCAGGGTGGATCCGGCTCCGCACCGAACAGACCTTACAGGCTCGAAAGTAAGCTCAAGTTCGGGTTCGCTCCCGAGCAACGATAATGTCACGTGAACATTCCAGAGTTCATGTTTCTTCTTCAACATTGACAAGTTCTCATGTGCTGAATCGGAGTATCTATATATATATATATATATATATTCTAATCGTTCTTCCTTTTTATTTTCCAAGCCAGAATTTTTTTATAAGTTGACAAAAAAAAAAATTATTGCACATTTTTTGTTTATTAAAATTAAAATTATTATTAATTTAGTTTTGCCATTTAGGGGAGAGAAATAAATAGAAATAGAAAAAAAATGAAAGCAATGTGAATCAAACACGGACCTGCCGACCGATAAATTTATAACCTCACCCGGAGGTCGCACTGAGAAGAGTGACCACCAATCACGTATATCGGAGACCGAGAGTGAGCCAGTCGGTTGGGGTGGGTTGGGTGAGCGTGAGGTGACGCAGGGACGCCTCCTCCTGCCCCCTATCGATATCAGCCGTACGCGTGAGGTCGGGTCATCGTCAAGGGTAGGAGGGAGGCCCACCACCCGTGTCCGTGAGCATCCGCACACAGTCGCGAGTCACGGGCTCACAAGCCCGAAAAGTTGATCGGACGGGAAAGCCTCTGCCGGAAATTTGGATTTACTATCTTCGTGGGGTTGCACGCAGTCGCAGTGGCCGGCGTGTAGCTAGCGAATTGACCCTCTCGAGAGGACGATGATAACTATAAGGTCCTTTGAAGGACCTGACGGAGTTGTGTTTGGTACATACGTACGATGGTTCTGCAAGATGGAAAACAAATACGTCGTGCTTTTTGCCATCTGGGTTCATCCAAAACGGACTTAGACAGGACAACCGACACATACACACAGACACACACATATATATATATTAAGTATATGTACATATATATATAACAGATGGTATGTACAAAATAAGAATGCTACAAAAGGAGGCGCAATTAATGCCTCCGCTGGAGACCAAATTTCGATGGTGGGGGACTAAATTGTTGGGACTCCGCAGACGATCGATCCGAGCAATTTCGGTGCTGAACTGGGGACGCTGATGCTTCTGGCTCTCTACACCGGTTATTTCGATCTCCTGCGCCAGTGTCGGGGTGTTTTCTTTTGAATTTTGAATTCGATTAAATATGTTTGAATAATATATTATTAATAGTGTATGCGTACTATTCAATAAATTAATATAGTTAAGTACTCTAATTAAATTTAAAAAATATGAATTAATAGGCTATCGATAAAATATGAGAATTAATTTATAGAAATTAAAACATAATTTCTAATTTATATGGTTAATGATATTGAAAAGTAACAAATTAAATATACGTCGTTACAATTTAGGGTTGTAATTTCTAAGTCGCACATATAAGTCTACTCTTCTAGTATCCTATCATTAGATAAGACAGAATGATACCCCATATTTTTTGAGAAGTTTTTTATGCGCCGATCTAGAAGATCTATGCTTAGCTAACCACACATGAGAATTCTGATGGTAGATTCAAGTATGCTTTCGGAAGTTACAAATTCCAACATTTTCCTCCAAGTTTTGGGTTATTTCATTTGGGTTTATTCCCGAAAATCTCGGGATATTAATCGAGCTCATATCACACTCACATCCTCACGGTCTTCCCCCTTTTTCTCCCACGAGGCCGATGACCCCTCGAATTCTCACACACGTACGCACGTATAAATGTGGAATCCAGCTATAGCTAGAACTAATTCCGGTGCCTGTTTCATTCCAAAGTGCTAATTCTGACTCTGATGCGGAGATGCCTTGACCTAAGTGGGCATGGAGGACTCGCAAGACAACCAGGCAATGGATTGAAAATTTGGTCCCACCAATCTCACCTTTGAATTTACAGTTCGTCCCGTGATTGGTGAGTCATTGATTATCCTTTTTCTTTTTATAAAATGTCTTGGGGGGGTTGGCTTATGTGGCCATGTGCAACGAGCCAAGGCCTCCACTGGAACAAACTATCGGGACAGGCCGTCGAAATCCGACTCGTCGTCATCAGCGCACGTGTATTTTGTATGCACGTGCACTGGTTGTGAAATGGGCTCTAGACGGAACGTGCCAATCCTTTGAAAATCGACCCATCGACATGCAGTATGGACCGATCGGGTATAGTGGAATTACCCATCGATTAAATAAAAAAGCCTCCAACATGGGTACGTTAGAATGGTTGGACAACCCTTCTTCTCGAGAAGAGTATCGAACTCAAATGTTATGTAGAGGGAAAAGAATTCGCATGGCTTGTGCTCTCGGTGGGCAATCGAATCCGAACTGGTCACGGTCATGATCCACCGGACAAAAACAGGGTGGCCCTGTCGAAGAGGCTTCTACCTATCTCGGCCTTCTGTAGAACTTGCGCAATAGGCGATAACGAGCAGAGGATGATGACTCGTGTGAGTGCTCCTGTGCCCGGCCACGGAGATATCTTTTGATCTGAACCATGCCGATGCCGCCCCCCCCGCCCCCGCCCTGCCGGCGAGCTTGAAGTGATAGTACGGACGGTAAACTAAAACTGTGAAGCTTGTGAGTCTGATCCTCGTCTCCTTTTCAGTCACGGGCTTTAGCGCTTGACTCGGTAGTGCCATATCACGGAGCAGTGAGTGAATTACGCGGCCTGTTCCCCAACAGTTCTTGCCCAGGAGCTCATGAGAAACAACAGTGTCATGCATTTGTCTTAGAATTAATATATTCGAAATTCAATTATTCATTGTTATTAGTGATATATTTACTATTATTTTATTCCTCAATTTTCATATGCACTGAAATTTAAAGTTTTCCATATGAGCTCGGGAGACATGAGATCTGATTCTCACGGGTGGGACTTACTGTATTCTTCTTATTCATCTTCACACGTATTGATTTCTAAATTACGGGTCTGCCCTTATAATCAGTCTAGGAATTGACTTATCAACCACGGCCTTGTTGGCTTTCGGCTAGCCAATCTAGCGCGAAATCAAAATTGTACTTATTTATTTATTGTTCTTACCAATTTGTCCATGTGATGATGCAATGATGATGTAGTGGATAGAGAGAGAGAGAGAGAGAGAGAGAGAGATCAGTAACGGACCAGAGCTAGACAGGAAGCAAAATCAACACACGAGCTGTTTGCTGCTTTTGGGAATCGGTAGGTGTGCGACCTTTGCCCGTGATTTCGGCTCCGGTCAATCCGCCGAACGCGAGGCTTGGGAGTCCGTTGCTGGGAAAAGCAGTCACGATGCTTGCACTCTTCCCTGCCGATGATTCGAACAGTCGAGGCTCCGGAGATTCGGGAGCCCGTAGCTGGGTATAAGCAGTCACGGTGCTCATACACTCGGGTGTCGGTGATGATTCGAACGAACGACTGCCACATTTGCTGTTGTTGTCGGGGGCACGGGTCGTGGAATCCGTGCCGGTGCCGTTCAATGCTACGAACCCTCATGCGCAGAGCCGGTAACAGTGGCCGTGCACTTTGTAGTTCCTTGGCTAGAGTCGTCTGACCAAATCGAGTGCGAAAAATAGCTTTTCCCGAGGTTAGCAGACTCCGAGGACGTATTTGTCGTCTTAAGGTATTATGATTCCGCGTTGGGTAAGAATGGGCTTGAGCCCATATGATAATGTGCTGGGCTGGATAAATTGGGCTTCATATAGTTGGGCCGGCCCAATGATTAGAGGCCCATTACGGGCTGAAGCCTATCATTATCCGCCCGCCTGCAGATCAGCCCGTTCCGTGTTCTCATAACCTAATTCTAATGCTTCCCGGGAAAACGAAAAAGTGTTTTCCTGTTTTAATGTTGTGGGGGAGACCGGGTGTTCTTCGTTTGCCTCCCGACCGGACAAGGCTCGGATATAACCAGGAAAGGAACAAAGAACCGAGACAACAGCAGTGACGGTCGGCGGCTGAAGATGGAGGCAGTGAACCTCCGAGTGTGGAGCCTCTCCTACCGGCCTCTGAAGCACCTGTTCCGCTTCGCGTCATCCTCTCGCCGCCCCGCGTCCCCGCCGAAGGTTCTCTTCCTCCGGTGCTCCTCTTCATCCTCCCATGCCGGCGCTGCCGCTGCTGCTCCGTCATCTGCCGGACGCAACCGCCGCTCCAACTCCTCCACCTCCACTTCCGACAGGGAAGCAGTCCGTGCAATTCGCTTGAAGAAGGTGCGGAGCAGAGTTCGGCCCATTTTAGTTGAATGCAACCATTCGACGTGCTACAAAAGTTGAAACCAGTTTGGAACTGCGGACAAAATCCAAAGCTCGGGTCGCCATAAATTTCGAAATTTTCATTTATGCGGCGTGGCTTTATGTGATAGGTGGAAGAACTGAGGAGCAAGGGGCTCGAGCCTTATGCCTACAAGTGGGAAAGGACTCATTCAGCGAGTGAGCTGCATGACATTTATAAGGATTTGGGGAATGGTGAAGTGCGAAGCAGTGAGACTGATCGAGTTTCTATTGCTGGGAGAGTCGTTGCCCGGCGAGCATTTGGGAAGCTTGCTTTTTTGACTCTCAGAGATGATTCCGGGACAATTCAGGTTTGCTCGGGTGCCTGTAGTCGTTCGTTTCTGCCCCTTCCTGAATGAGTTTGTTCTAAAAGAATGATATACCTAGGACGAGGCTTTCGAGTTAGTAAATTAGTGAGGGCATAAATGGAACTGGACAACCGGATGTGCTTGTAATGTGAATTAAATTCTTGGCAAGTCGCATTGAATTTGGCCCTATGACAATTCTTTTGCATTGCTATTCTTGTGATATCTCTTGTAGGTTGTTGATTCAATAACTAAATATTGACAAATTTCATTGCAAACAATTGAGCACCTAGTCCCAAAGAATTCTAAAAGGAGATTGACGATTTGAAATTGTCTTTCGGGTCTATATCTATTCAACGGATTACAACAACATCATCCAGTAAAAACAAGAAAGTTATCTTTCATTAGAAATGGTATATACTTTTTAACTATTCTATAAGCTGTGATATTTTTTGAGTCTTCTATAAGCTATACAATATGTATATGGTTTATTGATGTTATCAATATTTTGCTTTAGCTTTACTGTGAAAAAGTAAGGCTCCTAGATGAACAATTTGAGTACTTGAAGGCGCTTGTGGACATTGGTGACATCCTTGGGGCAAATGGAACCATAAAGCGAACAGAGAAAGGTGGGCATTACAGTGGCTTTAGTTTTCCATGTTTCTATTCTTTATTGAAATGAATTAGTCTTTTTGTCTGCTTCAGTTTGTTGCTGGTTGGATGAGTATGTGCTATATGCTCTGCTGCTAAATACAGCAATTCTTTTTTTTTTTTTTTCCTTTTGCACAATGAAGTTAAGGAATTTATTGATTTGTGTTCCATGGCTAATTCTTCAGGGGAGCTCTCTGTCTGTGTGAGTTCTTTGGCAATTCTCACAAAGTCATTGCTCCCACTTCCTGATAAATACCATGGGCTTACTGATGTAGACAAACGCTACCGCCAACGGTAAGGATAGTTATATTGTTATGTTATTAATTTTATTGAATAATAGATTATGTTTCCGGTTTATGGATCATGAAGTATAGTGTTTTGCAATCCTCTTTTCCCATTGAATCTGAATGTCTTATAACATGATTGGCTGTGGGCTCAGCTGAATGAGGCATGTATCTGCCATTAAATTTGGATATGCTTTTATTATATGCATCAGGTACATTGATATGATTGCAAATCCTGAAGTAGCTGATATCTTCCGAAAAAGAGCGAAGGTAAGACATTATTTTCTTCAGGCATGCTGCCTTGTGAAAATGTTCTACAAAGATTACTCTTGATAAACTGAAATATTGCACATCCACATTCACCTCAACAGTTTCCTCACTGGGATTACCAAATTATTTGTTTATGCTTATTGATTCAACTCTTTCCTTCTTCCAAGAGTAGATTGTTTCAGAGATCCGCAGGACAGTTGAATCTGCTGGTTTTGTTGAAGTTGAGACTCCAGTCCTGCAGGTTCCTCTAATATCTTTATGGCTTGTATATTTTTCTTATGTTTGCAGCCACCAAACCTTGGTTGGCAGTGGTCGATCATGTTAGTCTAAATTTAAAGCAACATCTCCTGCAACTTTGACAAGTTGAAGTTTCAGAAGTGAAGACATAGAATCTGACCTGACAAACTCTTTCATTTTCCTGCTTCTGTGTTTAGGATGTATTTTCTTATTGTTTTGTATGACCAGGGTGCAGCTGGTGGAGCTGAAGCCAGACCATTCGTTACATTTCATAATTCTCTTGGGAGGGATCTCTACTTGAGAATTGCTACTGAGCTCCACTTAAAGAGAATGCTTGTAAGCACATTTTATTGGGGATAAGAAGAGAAAGTATGCCTTCAATTGATCACATTCAACAGTCATGATACACTTGTTTACAAATCAATCTTGCAAACACCAAATGGGTTTTGTTTACAAGGTTTGTTTCTCAAATTAAACGAGTGCACAATGTACTCTCAGGTTGGAGGATTTGAAAGGGTGTATGAAATTGGCCGCATATTTAGGAATGAAGGCATATCAACTCGCCATAATCCTGAGTTCACTACCATAGAGGTTTTTATTTGTCACTCCTTTCCCAATGTTGATTTTATGATTATTGAGATACATATTCAAATCATATGGTAAGAAATGTTTTAAATTTATCTTTATTAGCTTGTTTCAGATGTATGAAGCTTACTCTGACTATGAGAGCATGATGAACATTGCTGAAGAAATTGTAACCCGATGTGCTCTTGCAGTTACTGATAAGCTTACCATTGAATACCAGGTAGGCTTCCTGTACATCCTCTGAATTGACTTGGCATAAGGGCGAGTCTTCCTTCTAAGAATTATCAATATAATCAGTTAGTGGTGGTGCAAAATTTCTGTGTAGTTAAAATGCTTCACTGCTCATATAATGTAAGGATGCTGTAGAAACAATATGGTGGACTCTCATGGAATACATGTCTCAGTTTCTTGTCTGCGGCAATGCAGGGAACTGAGATATGCTTGGAGCGGCCTTGGAGAAGAGAGACAATGCATAATCTTGTCAAAGAAGCCACTGGGGTTGATCTCAGCGATTACAGAAATGATCTGAAAGCAGCTAAAGAAGTTATTCTCTCCAAGCTTGGAAGCAGCCTTCAAAGTAAAGACAGAATTTCGATTGAATCGTGCCTTTCTGTCGGCCATCTTGTCAATGAGGTTCCTTTTCATGCTGCTTCTTTCAAGTGAACCCTTCTATTTGGAAGTTTTCCTGATCATGCTGCCAAATGTTAGGTTTTTGAGATAGTCGTAGAACCGAAGCTTCTTCAACCCATGTTTGTGTTGGACTATCCCGTTGAGATATCTCCTCTTGCCAAACCTCATAGAAGGTAATAACTATGTACCATCAACGAAAAGAAATAATCTTCCAATCAGAAGTATGGTTTACTGCTCTGCCATTTTTCTTTGATGATCTAACAGTTTATTCCTAGCGAACATCAGGCATTTGGGCTTGACTGAGAGGTTTGAACTCTTCATCTGTGGCCGTGAACTTGCCAATGCATTCTCGGAGTTAACAGATCCGATTGATCAGGTAAGCAGTAGATTTTCTCTCTCACTAACTGGCTCGGTCTACTGATCCCAATGGCTTGTTGCACTGGAATACCTCAAAATTCCTAAAATTGTATCAAATTGTAAAGCTTGTAAAACTGTCTGAGTCCAATAGAGTGCATCAGGTTCACATCAGTTCACAGGCACACCTGTCTTTTTCACAACCAGACTGGCCATCGGTTGTTTTTGGGCAAACTGGTTGGACCGATTTATTCTGTCTATCTCTGATAACTATGTTAGTGAGGTGAATTTCTGAATGATAACAGAGGGGACGCCTGGAAGAGCAAGTCCGGCAGCACATCAAGAAGAGGGCAGCACATATCTCTCAGGGTGAATCTACAAAGGGGAAAACATCAGAGGAAGAGGAGGATGATGATGATGAGTCCTATGAAGTGACTCTCGATGATGACTTCTTGACAGCTTTAGAGTATGGGATGCCCCCTGCTTCAGGAATGGTAAGTTCTGAATTCATTTATAACTCAAGCATTGTACCCTGGGCCAAGCTCGTGCTCTAGATTTGAATTGCAAATTGTGAGAGAAGTGTTTGTTTTGTTCCACTTCTTCAGGGGCTTGGGATTGACCGGCTCGTGATGCTCTTGACAAACTCTGCGAGCATACGGGATGTAATTGCTTTCCCTGTCCTGAAGGTTCAAAGTTAGTAGCAATTCATGTTCAGAGGCTGGCAGATTCAAAGACGGCGCTCTCTGGTTCCTAATTTGAATCTCCTAAGCTGTCAATCAACGCTGAAGCTGCTCCGGTTAGGCATCTTGCAGCAATATTTTGGTCACCATCATGAAGGTGTACTACGAAGGGATTCCATGTACCTTCTCCAGGATGAGGAATTATGGAACCTTTCAGAAACATTGAGTTTTTTCTTCAGTTCCATGTATCGCCTCCGTATCTTATAGATCGGAAGTGTTTCCTCTCACTCTATCTCGCTCTTTAGAATGAAGTTATTTCTGGCTTCTAGCTATGTAATGGAAAAAGGAGCGTTCAGCTTGGGATTGCCCCAAGTACCAAAAAGGGGAAAGCTAAAATTTCAAAAGGACGCTTTCGTTTTCTTCTTTTGTCTCCTCCGCACCAATTCGACTTTCACCCCATTGATGCACTTGTGTGGACCGGGAATCTTCCACCGGAGTTGGATGCGAAAACTCGAACAAGAAAGTTGATTTAGGGAAGGAAAGAAAGGTGGATAATGACACAGCTGGAAGAACTAGGAAAGGAATCACTTCACAGGCAAACTCATGAATTTGGTTTGCCTGGAGAATAAATTCTCTCTGCTAAACTACGGTTTTTAACAGAGGAAGGAGACAGATAATGGGATTCATTTGCTTCAGAAAAGGTCAATATTTTTCGTTGTCCTGTGGGCATAGTTAATCCTCCAACAATTCCTCGAAAGAGTCAAAGATGTTGCTTCTAGAGTAAAGAACAATTGTGAAACATCTTTTACTTTGATTGATCATGAATAAAGGTGTGTAACTGATCGACAAAGAAAATTAGATCCCTCGGTTCATTGTTGTAATGGACCGCATGCTACTCTGCCCTTGCCCTTTTAGTGCTCACAAATCCTTACGATATCACCATTTATTAGAGATTCGCCACTATCTTATTAGAATCTTGTCTTATTTTTTTTCGCAATCGCCTTGTCTTAAACAAACAAGTTGCGTCATCATTTTGTCTACTTGGTTGGTTGTCTGGTAATTGGGTAAATTTTGAAGTTAAGTAATGGCAGTTGTTCTAATAATTCTGGAAGGAGGAATAGCATAAACATTGAACAGTTACGAACTTATTCCAATGGAATCTTTGCAGTCATTTGGAGCCCTCCAAAGTAATTCCTATCTAAGCTCTCTCTCTTTTCTCTCTCTATCCTCCCTGTGATCACCCAAATCTCTCATCCATTTCATTACATCAGTTATCATAATTTATCTCCAAATCTCAAGTCTGAAAGTGGAGATGACCTCCTCAACAGGGGAATGGTTGGTCATTTCTGTTTAGATGTTCAGCATATCTGACTATACATCCTGCAAAAAGCTCTATTTCTATTCTGGGTCTCAATTCTTTCTTCTGTTTCCTCAGAAAAAGGGAAAATATTTTTCTTCCCTGAATTTGATCTGTGGACTGAGGGTCTGTGGAAGCAATAGAGGATGATTGATTAGTTGGGATCAGTTTTACTCTCTTTCTTTTTCATAAAGTAATAATCTTTCATGAGGTTTATGCTGTGCAAGTTTCACTGCTCATCTTTCATTTGCTTCTGCAAGTCTTCTCCTCGTATTTACACTCCAGAGCCCCTGAAACTGGAAAATGCCCCCCATGTCCATTCAACCGTTGTCTCAGTCTCTGATGAGTCCTCTTGTCAGCTGCCTGCTGAGGTAAAGGATGGGATGTTGGACAAGAATCTGAAACAGCCACAGATTAATGGTGGTGTATGCCTCAAAAGCAGCCTTAAGAAGAAGAAGAAGGTACCTCAGGAAGTGAAAGAGTCTCGGGAGAACAAGAAGAAAGTTCAGTGGATGGATTTCTCTGGAAAGGAGCTTGTTGAGATAAGGGAGTTTGATTCTAGGTGGGTAATTCCTCCTTATGCTGATCTATCCATTTTTTTCCTTGTGTACATATAAGAGAAGATGATCAATGTTCATATCTTGTTGTCCAATTGGGCTAGTCAGATGAGGTTGTGGTGGGGGGGCGGGAGGAGTTGGATGATATTCCGAAAATGACTATAGATAATGGACCTATCTCATAGACAAAAAGACCTTACAATTTATCTCATGATTTTCCTTAGAATTCAAACGGTCCTGGAGAATATCATAGTGATTAAAAAGTAGGTGCCTCCTTCTCAGAATTCTTGCAGAGTTGCCCCGAGGGCCTGGTATCTCCATTAGAGTTTCTGTTGTGCAAAGCTTGTATTTTGGAATGCTGGAACTACAGAATTAACTGTGCAAAGTCAGGCTATGTTTTCGACTTGGCTCCAAACGTTTATGGTGAATGGAAGAGTCATGCCCAACAGATGTGTTGATACCTTGTAGTTGAAAGAACTCGTGTGTTTTCATAGAATTGTGGTGAACCAATGAATTGTACACAAACAAGGTTTTTGAAGAAGACATTCTGTCCCATTATACAGAAACAGCACCTTGCCATAAACTTCAGAGTTGCTCCATGGAAGACTCTGGGAAGAAGAGTCCTCAGATGACAGAATAATTGATACATTCCCCCTTGTGTCTCTTCTTATCCATTTGTCGTGGGCCATGTTATACAGTTTTTTCTGGTTTAAAAAGGTATTCTGCAAACATGATGCACAAGTTTCCAAGTCTTCATGTTATGACCGATTTTTCTCAGCATTATGGCATCTTAATGTTCACTGCAAGAACTGGTGACTTTCTGCCTCTCATTGGAGGCGTTAGGCGCATGGCTAACTCAGTCCCTTCTATTTCTCTGACAGCGACGCGGATGAACTTGACTCTCAAAGTGATAGAAGCGATGTATGCATCATCCTTTGATGACTCAACACAGCACTAGTCAGCGCTTATGTACAGCAGCAAGTGGAGAATTGCGGACTCGTGGAACTGAAATTTCAGAGATAAAGCATTTTATGCGCATTGATTATTTTTGCTGTCTCTCTGATATCAATTCTACTCCTAAGCCTTCTGAAAAGAGTCCACATTTCAGAATGTCCATTCTTTCATTTAATGGGGGTTGCCATATTCCATCTACAATGGTTCCTAAGCAATTTAAACTGTTTCTTGTGACCGTGCTGTGTCAAAGCCAGTATTTTTCCTTTTCTTTTGGTGTGGAGCACAAATCCAGGTCGAATACCATTTCCTGGTGAGAGAATTAACCATGTTGATGTTACTAGGTGCCAAGCCCGACTGACGCTATCAAGTCATTTAGTGGGTCAAGAATCATCCTGACCTGCTTTCTAAGATTATTGTATGTGCCCTAAACATGTGGGCCATGTAAGACTGCCTTCTCTCTCTCTTTACATCCTTTGGGAAAGATGACCATTTCCAATTTGAGTGCATTGGCTAAAACACCGGCGATGACTGTCAGGGTACTCCACGGAATATTCTAAAACAAAAGGTTTTTCCTTAATGTAACAAGGAAAGATGTACAATCAAAGCATACATCCAAAAGGCATGAACGTCGCTTACAACTATACCACAATAAAGAAGAAAACAATGACTCTCTTCCAGCCTTTGGACCAGCAGCTAAGCCTTAGAAGACTTTGTTCTCTTATTCCTATATGGAGAAAAATGAAAAAACGAGAACTGCTGATGATTTCTACAAGTACTATGGTACCGTAGGAAGCACAGAGACATAGCATTAATAACAACAAAAGAAAGGAACGGAACCAAGAAGGGTTGCTGTCCTGTCTGTTCTTCTCAATTGAGCCTGGTGGTCTTCAGCTCTCCTAAGAATGCCAAAACGTTCAGCATAACAGGAAATGCACGCCTCCAACAGCCCATGGAAGCTCCTGGTACAAATTCCTAGGAAAAAGAAAACTGCAACGATGAGTGGGAACTGATGTGCCTTGGGCGACACATTAAGTATAGAAATAGGCACGTTCTTTACCTGGGAAGGTCACTTTTTTAGGGAGTTGCAGGTTAAGACTTTCTTCCCATATGGGCTGGTTCGGAGCACAGGGACATGGGCTTCTATTGCCTCGATGAGGGTGAACTTTAGATCTCCCTGTCCACGACAAGTGACAATTATTGCTTTACATATGGAAAAAAACACGCATGTGCTCGCTTTGCACACAAAACATTTTCATTTATTGGGACTGGGGAGGATGGAAACATGCCTCAAGACCATATGATCTGTTAAATTTAACCCTGATGCCAATGTCGACTAGCAAACACTTCATACAAATTTGGCACCAGATCTTGTTAAATGTAGAAATCTCTGAGGGGTGAAAAAACAATTGCCTTACTAACCTCTGAGCAGTTCAGCACAGCTTGAATGACATAATTGCCATAGGGGTCCTGCATGATTTGATCAAGCCTAGGATCACCTATCAGTTCCTGTACTATACGGGCACGACATTCTTCTCCAGCATATTCAAGGCATTTCTCAACTACATTACTGCTGTACTTTTGCATGGACAAGTCTGCAAAGTTACCCTCCAATTGGTCAAGAATTTCATTGGTTGCCTCTGGGACATCAAGCTCAAATATAAACTGCACAACATAGTTCCTGCCATAGTTAAGAACAAGATTAAGTCAACCTCCCAATACAAATGTCTGAATGATGAACTTTATAGATCCACCTAAATTTGTAGGTTGTTTCATCCAGGATTTCCCTCCACCAAACTGATTCCGAGGGGTACTTTCTGAAGAAAGATGAATTATGCATAGATATTTACAAGTAATAGGACAAGAGCAATTACCCGAAGGGATCCTGTGACAGGACTAGAGCATTGGAGGTTATCTTGTGGATTAAGCGCCTCCTTTGCTTACCAAAAGAATAGTTCAGGCATTTCTGAAGCACGCAACATCCATGGCGATCTGTTGCTAGCTCCATGCAGTATTCTTCTGCAACATCAAAGAGGAACTACAACAAGAAACCATAGCTTCAAAGCTTGTCTCCAAATTTATGCTTGTTGCATTGTGATGATGAACTTCGTAGCATAGGAGCAATGCTTACCTGGCCATACTCTGGCATCAGATGCTGTAAGCAGCGCTGCGCAACATGATTACCATTGGAGTTTTTCATCAAAATCACTATGCATGGCTTCAATGAGTTGACCACAATAGATATTTGTCCTGGAGTTTTAAGGGTCTCGATCACTTTCTGAACCACTCTAGTCCTGTCAGTGTGATAAAAAATAGAAAATTTCAGTAAACAGGAAATGCAATGAATAAAGGCAAGAAATAGAGGGAAAGCCCTAATTCATACCCATGCATATCGCATGAGATTCGGATGAGATCTGCTGTGTTTCTTGTGATCACTTGAAGTATTCTTGTCTGCTGATCTTCATTGCAGACTTCGAGAAGCTTCTGGACAAGGTAATTACCAAAAGGATCAGTCATCAGCTCCACAATGTGGTCAATTATTTCAATGAAAACCTTCTCCACATCATTTCGACCCCCTTCAGAAATCTTCCTCTGCAAAAGTCTACACCCTTGCTGGTCCTTAGCCATACAATAAGTCCTGGTACTGGCATCATTGGCGCAGCAGTTGTACTTAGAAGGAAGCAGGCTCAAGTCACAACTTTTGAAGTAGTTGAGACCATCCTCTTGAAAGCATTTTGGGCTGTTTGAATCACAGAGGCTGTGGGATAACTGGCCGTTTGAGGCCATTTTCCCATTTTGTTTGATGTGATTGATCATATCATTGACAGGGCCAAATTTCACTGGTCTCAAGGAACTAAAACCATTTGATCTCATTATATTCTTTTCTGCAAAACCCTGTGGAGAGATTCTATCAAGGGCTTGAACTGCACGAGCTTCAGAGGAGGACAGAATAAGACTTTGTGGCTTCAAGCATCTTGCAAGCCCATAACCATGCAAGAATCCTTCTTGCTTGGGCCGTTCAAGACACTGAGAGACTGGAATCTCGTAGAACTGGTGCCTCTTTGAAACGAATGTTCCATTAGATTGAAGAGGGTGCTGTGATTCAAAGTGACGATTCAACAACTGCTGGTAGTAAAGATTCTGCTGACACAACCTATAGAAGTTTTCCTGTTCTATGTTCCTCCAAGCAGCTGAGGACTGATCCATATGTGGCATGTGAAAGTAAGAGAGCATAGATTGTGTATTCATCAAGTACTGCTGCTGATTCACAGCGGGAAGGTCAAGAGGGTGGACAGGTAAATTGGGAACAAATTGGACCTCGTTATTAGTCACAGTGATTCCACCCGTAGAATCATCAATATGCTGGTATCTCCCACCAACTTGTTGATTATTCAGTCCAAGATGATCAATCCAACATACATCTGAATTTTCTTGCCCTATTCTTGCCTCAGATATACCATCAAATCCCAAATTACTCATCTGTGGATCCACATTTAAGTGGTGCGCACCTAACATTTTAGAGTACTGGTTTCCCAGAGCATCATTGACATTAAGTTCGCCAAACGCAGATGTCAAGGACTGCTCATCAGGCAGTTTTGGTTCATTGACTTGAGCAGTTTTGCTGAATGTACTTTGCAGGCCATTGACTGATGCCATATTTCTCAGATGAGGGCTCTGGTTTTTAGGGAACTTCTCGCTGGAAGGTCCTTTGCAAGAATTGATGGGGAACACTTTTGGTTGGAAATCTTGGTAATGTGGATTGCCAGAAGTGGCCTTTGGAATCTCACCGAGAAGCTCATCCACTTCGTCAGTCTCTACTTCCCTCTTGTTCTCTCCCATTTGCTGATTGACCACAAGTTCCAGAGAAAGATGAAAAATACAGGCGGTCTCTAACTGAGGAAGCCCTTCAATAACAGAAAACCATAACAGAAATCTTTAGTGCAACCAAAACACTGTTCAACACCAAACAAATTCCCACAGATCACTAAGGCCGTATGCAAATGTTTATTTGCTCCTATAAAGATCCCAAGAAATACTAGGTATTGGTCAGATGATGAGAACCCGCTGGTAAAAACCTCTGCCTAGTAGTATTTTGGAAGGATGATATCAATCTACAACCATTTGATCAGTCTACAGGCACAACGTACCTAAATCGGAACTGATCTCGAGAAGACGTTTTGCTGTGTAATATGAACCAATATAATAATGCAAGTGGCATTAGAAACAGCTCGAATTTTGTTCTCTAGTAAGCAATAACAAAATCCACAGGTTGAAAAAGAAACGACAAGGGTGAATCCAGAGGACCCACAAACATGAGCCATTCTATACATGACCAAATCGAAAACATCATCGGAGTGATCAGACAACTCCAACGACAGGTCGACTAGATTATTTAGTCCACACCGGACGATCCGACCCAAAATTCCCAGAATGTGATCAGACCCAACAAGAGTAACAGAGACGATCGAGATCACACTTTTCTCCAGGAAGATAAAACAATCCGCACACTCGCACTGGGACAAAAAAGGGACGAGAGAATATCTAAGAAACAAGGACACCCATAATGCGCAAACAAGAGGGGCCACCACGTCGGTGGAGGAGGGGGAGGAGGAGGAGGCGTACCGATCACGATTTCATGGACGAGGGAGACAGGCGCAGCAGAAAGGAGGCGGCTTTGTGGGTGGGGATGAATCGGAGGTGACAGAGCGTTTTGGTAAACCCCGAGGGAATGCAAAGGGAGTGCCAGCAGAGAGACTGCGGAGAGTGGTGGAAGTGGAGACGGTGCGTGTGTAGGTAAAGTTCAGCGTATGCTATGTATGTGAGAGTGAATTTAGAAGAGGAGAGAATGGGTACTCTAGAGAGAGAAAGGCGGAGAGGAAAAGGTGGGATTTTGGGATTTTTCTTTAGGTGCAGATTACCAAGGAAGAGACCCAACTGCAGAGGAGCACAAGCTTTGATATTCATATAAAAAATATGGAGCAAGCCATCGTCATCACCATCACCATCACCATCACCCCATTTCCATGCATGGGATTGGTATGCTGTGTCAATGTAACGCCCTCTCCCTTCCTATGCCCGCGCACCCTCTCTCTCTCTCTCTCTCTCTCCCCCACTTCCTCTTGTTTTGCTTGGTGACTGTCTGGTTTTTTGGAATTCTAATAATGTTTCAGATCTCATAACATTTTGTGGAAACATGCAATTATGCCGTGCAGTGCACCCTTTTGGCCCCCGGGACTCTCCTCTTCATTATGTGTCCCCTCTCTACCACTCTACGCCGTGGCCTGCACCGTTACTTAGAATTTCAATGATTCTACTCAATTCGGATCCTAACCGGGGCGGCCATTAACGAGTGAAGCTCCCCCTTTAGATGGATTTTGCACATTCACGAATTCGAACCCGTCACATGATGGAGAAAGAAAGAAGACGCTACCTGGGATACGAGCCAATACGGTAATTATATAGACCGGTCCACCCTGCTGTGCTATAAGACTCTCAGTCGGGCCTAACTCCTTGAAAATAATCAAGACTTAAATAATTTCCCCCACCCAAATAGAAATCAAACTCGACCAAATCTGGTATGAAATAAAAAAGAAAAAAAAAACAATTACATATGTATTTAGTATGAATGTTTTAAATCGGGAAAGGTTGTATTTCCCCGATCGGGGGTGGAAGGAAAATATCAAAATTTACCATAAATTTCCATCTTATTAGGTGGACCAATTTACCCCCCCGCCAGATGTGGCAAACAAACCGGAAGGAACCCGTATCACATCTCTTTAGCTGAATGATTTATGCGAAACAGCCTTCGGCCGCGGTCCTTTCGTTATGTCAGAAGAATGCACGGAGAGTGTCGGAATCCATGTCGACCCGCATTAATCCGGTAAGGTATGAGTAACGCGATTCGCGTGATCGGCGACCCGTCACTCGGGGAGGAGTCCAGCTCCTTATTTGGGGTGCGACGCATTTCTGGGTATATCATCGAATGTCATCCACAGCCGGGCGTGGGCTGGGGAGAGGTTACTTAGACGTCGGGGGGGAGGGGGGAGGGAGGATCGGAGGGGCAATGGTGGAATTTCGGGGGAGCGAGGAGTGGACGTAGGGGAGAAGGCAGTGGGCGTATCAGTCCCGTCAGTTTCAGAGTGGACTGTGCCTGAGTCCGAGGAACGGCCGGGCTACGACCAGCGGCGTGTTCGGATCCATCATAACGGCCGTAACCGAAAATTGATTGCATTTTGACAGCTTTCCCACCCCACCCAAGCATATATTACTTTATTATTGTAATTAAAATTTAAGGAATTTTTTAATTATTTTTCATCTTTATTTATTTATTTTCATATATTTCAAAAGACAAATTTCATGGGCCCGGCGACCAAAGCCCACAGGAAAAAAAACCTTCGAGGATTTGTCCGGTGTTTAATGAGGTTTTCTTCTCGTCACAATCTTTGACCTTTTCTTCTGTATCAAATCGCATTAATGAGCTTCTACTCGTGTCCGAGCAAGATTAGCGTCCGTCGTTCGTCTCTAACATTTCAGCACGCTTTTTGAGTATAGCTTCGACTGCTTCGAGTGTTTTCCGGACTTCTTGTGGATGAATACCGCTGGCCTTTTTCGTATCGTGAAGCCATGGTCCAAAGAGTTATGTACGGTGAAAGGGGCAGTAAAGATTTACGTGTAGTCTTGGCGACGAAATTGATTCTCGGGTTCCATTGCAGCTCATGAGCTTGTCAGCTTGGGTTTGTTCTTTCACTTGTCAGGCCCAGGCACCACCTTTCCTCCCTGGGCCACCACTTCGAGTCGCTGCATCTGAACATGGGTTCGACTCTAACTGCATCTGCTATGGACTAAACGGAAGAGTGTTTCCCGTAAGATCAATCTGTTAGGTGATCATATAGCTCATACATATACTCTGATGGTTTGTTTAGCCCACTGAAGAGATAGGACGCTGAAGTAACCCATGCCTTAGCTCCAAAGAAAAGCTCAGGCCCAGTTCGCAGAATCCCACAGTTGACGTCTGCGGTGGCCGTGCAATCAATGCTTGCGGGTGTTCATAGCTGGGGACGAAACGACGGGCCGAGATGATACCATACCCTTTTCTCCTCCCTTTTTTCTTTTTTCGGGTAAGAAATCGGAGCTCAAAACCCGAAAAACCAGGATGGTAACTATGACAACTGCAACAAGGCTCGACCGCTCCTAGCCTATTTTTAGGGCTGAGCGCCAAATAGGCTAAAGGAAGGACATCGATATAAGATATATCACACACATCATGTTATGTCTTATGTACGAGCACTCTTACAGTAGTTTTCAGTCCAAGAAAGAGATAACATGGACAATCATTTTCAACGAAGGGGAAGACAGTTGCCAAAACAAAACAGCATTTCATTTTTTTTCTTTTTCCTAACCTTAGCCATGACGAACACCCATGCAATCTGTTTACTGGTATGAAGCATTTTGGAAGTTGGGGTAGGAAGGAACAAGAGGAACAAAAGAGGGCTAAACCCCATGTTGAGCTTACCGTGAATCTTCTGTTCTTTCTGTGTCGGCCTTGACAACATCACCTCTGATAACAGTGATAGTTGCTCTCTGGGCTGACTCTTCGTCTTGGACCTGCAGTGGCTCCAATGAGTCGACGATGTCTCTCATCAGAGGCCTTGCCTTTGGGTTCTGGTTCAAGCAATGATAGGCAAGCATTGCTGCCTTCTGAAACCCCTTGGTTTGGTAATCCCCCTGAAGCCTTGGGTCCACGATGTCAAGTATCTTCCTCCTCTCCTCAAGGAGGGGGAGAGCCCAGTCTGTGAGGTTCTGCTCCCCAGAGGGCCTCGAATTGTCCTGCGATTTCCTCCCAGTGAGGAGCTCCAGAAGGACGACCCCAAAGCTGTAGACGTCGCTTCGTGGAGTCAAATGCCCTGCAAGGTGATGGACTCATAAGAACCAACAGCACTGCTGGTTTTTTGCTTAGGCCCGAACAGAGAGATTCTTTCAGTCTAAATCAATCAGAACCACCAATCTTTATGAGTAAAACGTTCCGATGATGGGGTCCAAAGGAATATTCTCTACAGCTGCTCTGGGCAAGTTTTTCCAAAGACATCTAATTTCCAGAGATCCTTCAATGAATCCTGACAGCAATCACCTGTCATGATATATTCAGGGGCAGCATATCCGTAAGTTCCCATTATTCGAGTAGAAACATGGGACTTGTCCCCCTCGGGCCCATCTTTTGCGAGACCAAAGTCAGAGAGCTTGGTGTTGTAATCCTGTTTCATGATACCCAACAAAAGTTGCTATAGTCAGTTGACTAACAGCTTCCTGATGTTAGATTTGTTGGCTCTTCTCATTAATTTCGTGAACAAAGAACAAGAAAGGAACGGGCTTTTGATTTCCTAACCAGGTCTAACAGTATATTGGAAGTCTTGAAATCCCGATAAATGACTGGTTTCTTGGCTTCATGGAGGAAGGCAAGTCCCTTGGCAGCTCCAAGAGCAATTTTCATTCTGATCGACCAAGAAGGTGGAAGAAGCACTCCTGCAGATGAAGGAAGATTACAGAAACAACTGATGACACTTGAACAAGTATCCATCAACATGAAAAAGTGAGAGATTGATAAACACTTACTGGAGAATAGGTTGTGTTCCACGCTACCCCGAGCCATGTACTCGTAAATTAAAATGCGGTGTTCATCTTCACAGCAGTACCCAATCAACTTCACAAGATTTGGATGAGAGAGCTGTCCTAAGAATATGACCTCCGCCTAGAATAGCAAATAATATTACGAATTAAATTGATTTCAAGGTAAAATTGAGCTCTGATGCAATCTAAACTAACCGATTGTTGTACAAATTCAAATCTATAGGAAGTTGCACCAACATATTGCATATAAGCAAGCTTCATATTAAAAGAAAAAAGTGACAATTACACAGAAGAAAAGCATATGTCACAAACAAGCAGGAGCAGCACATTGCAGAAAATTGAGTAAAAAATGTTCTGTTACTAGGTCCAAGAAACCATTCTTTACTGAGAGACTTCAGCTTGAAGCCACATACATGAAAAAAGCTTCAACGGGATTTAGCACCAAATATAGTCAAAATGGACAAAGTAGATCCTCACCAGCCATTCACGGTGGCCTTGGCAACTGTTATTGCCACCATGGACCTTAACAGCCACTTGAAGTGGCTGAAGCCCCTCCCTTAAATCCTCAGGGATAAACCCTTTATACACGCTCCCAAATCCCCCTCTCCCCAGAACCTGGTCTTGTCTGAAATCGGTTGTGATTACCTTCAGCTCATTATAAGTGAATGTGACTAGCGGGTTGGCAGCAGAATTGCGTCGCAAGTGCTCTACTTCTTTGGGATTCGACGGCAACCTACTCCCATGCTTTCGAGATTTGGATGATGGGCTTTCATACTTGGGAGGTTCTGAAATCAGAAACAAGATGGTGTCACATAAAATACACAAAGTCCATCTTGCAACATGTGCAAAATGCACTCCTACATGACGTTTCAGATTCTGCAGAAGGTTGAAGCTGGCAATTCAGAAGCCATTGAATTCCTGGGACTCTGCCCCATATTCTACTCTATTAAATGCTTGATTTTTTCTCAGGGCAACACTCAGCTTTCTGCTCATCAAAGTTATCACTACTCTGCATAAAGAACAATTCAGTTCACATTTAATTTTAGAACTTAAGAGTTAATCCATGTATTAGAAGGGCCAACTGATGTTTCTTGAGAAAAAAGAACGCGTTAGAATTGTACCATATTAAAAAACGCATAGAAAAATTGACATTTTTGAATAAGTCGTGAAGGTAAATTTTCAGATGAGAGGAGAGGGAGAGACCACACTGTATCAGCACAGTTGGACTTGGAGCAGAGATAAGTTTCAACGCACTCCACTGCAAAAGTAGGCATCACTTACGTAACAATAGCAAAACTGAAAAACTATTTGTGAATTGGACTGAAGCTTGCAATTCCAACAAAGCAACATTTGATCACTTGTCTTCCCAAGAAACAACAATTTTCCACCAAAAAGGAAAAGGAAAAAAAAATCAACAAAAATTGGGCTAATATTCATAAATCCTGGAGAACTCGAGCAAACACCCAGAAAAGAAACAATGATGAAGAACCTAAAACGAGACCAGGGCATGAAGGCACAAACAGATGCGGACGGAAATATACAGAAAACTCTTTCTAAAGCTCACCAATCAACTAAAACAGACCATGAACAAGCCCATGCTTTTCTTACAGTACAGATGATAACTTGCAAGCAATAAGGCATGATTTCCAAGTCCACAGGCAGAGACCGGAGAAAAGCAATAAAGGAGTGAACCTTTTTTTGCTTCAGAGAAAAACAACCTGATTTAGACAAGACTCTGTAGATTGATGACTCCAATCTGCACCCGCAGTTGCCCATTAAGATAAGCAGCCCAGAAGTTATGCGGAGTCACCAACTTCTCGTCGTCGTTCCAAAAATCGTAGCTTTCTTCGTAACATCTGCCTTTCTTTTTAGTTCCTGAAGAGACTTTGGCAAAGGCAGATCAGATGGGAACAAGGACAGGCACCCCCAAGACAAAGAGACAGCAGAAGAAAGTTGCAGGCCGGTGAGCTTCTGGTGTGGGCACAAGAGTGCTTGTGGGAAGAGGAAAGAGAAATCTCTTGATGGGCAATGATGATTTTCGGTTTCCGAACGTGAGAACGCTGAGACGTTGCAGGAGGTGGTGAAGGGGGTTTAACTCTTGGCTACGGCGGAAATGGACAAGCGATTTTGTTGATTCAGTGAATTGGAGAGCATAGTATTTCTTAGTTTTTCTATCGTTCAATTTTCATTCATATTTCCGCTGACACCATGTAGAGCTCAACATGCAACTGTTTTCGTGCCTCTATTTCCATTTCCCCTCCCTCCAGTTTCTTGAGAAACAAAAGCTTGAAGAGATGAGATGTGCACGTCCCAGGGTTAGTGCACTTCACCAATCGTTTAGGTATCTCAATTTTTCATACATTATTATGTAAAAGGTGAAATAGTCTCAAAAATATTTTCAATTTATAAGTATGAATTCTATGTTTTATTAAAAAAAGAGTTTTCTAGATCAAATATATAACATATGTTGAAGTTTGCAAGTTTTTCCTAACTCTTCTCTTCTCTTCCTGACGAAGTTAAGGACACCCAATGAGGGAAGCTTTTGTAACCACCACACCCACCAGGAGTTCCCTTCTTATCTTATTCGAATGTATCTAAATTACTACATAGTTGTCCAAGAACCCTAAAAACAGAAAAACAAAAAAATCGGAACTTTGACTGAAAGAAAAATCAGTTTTCCCATTATTTTCAAGGCCATTAGGAGCGAGGATTGAACGAGAGCTACGCAGCAGCCATGGCGGGGCCCTGTGCTCCTCTTCTTCTACAGTTCAAATTAACTTCTGGCGCTTGCTTTCTTGGAACAACTATCTGGATAAATGGGGCATTTGACCAAGAAAGCCTGGGAGGCTCTTCCACTCGCATTCCCTTACCGAGCAGACATGAACGCAGGGCACATGATAACAGGATGGGTTGGAATCGGTGTCTGCTAAACTTTAGCTGCCATGGTCGCGAATATTTAATGTAAGACAACGCCTGAGCTGAGTTGGTAGCAATTGGGTTCCTCTCTGATGCGAGGTAGTCAGGGATATGATCGTAAAGGCATTTGTTCGAGCAAGAATTGTGCACAGTAACATTGCTCCTTACTTGGGTAATGGCAAATCTTGAGTATAGTTTATTCGTCATTCCTTTTGCCATGTTTTAAGCTTATAAATATATATTACTAGGACCAAGATGGCAATTCTCTTGGACCACCATTGAAGTGGACGAATTGGATTATGTGGTAAGATAGGGATGGCGATGTACGTACACGTTGCTTTTGTGTCCGTTCCGGGCAGGATCAAATTTTCTCGACGACTTGCAAAGAATCCAACAAAGGAATACATGATCAAGGATTTTATGGTTCAATTAACTTTTCAAACTAGAAGAACTCGTGCCTGGATTTCGATGTTGAACTATCATGCTTTTTTTTTTCCTTCTCTTTTTCCATTTTGGGGTTCAAACGTTGTATTCGTGTGTCCCTTTTTGCCTTTAAGGTTGGACATATATACATCAACATTTCAAATTTATTTTCCATATGCTTCAAATCATAAGTTAAACCATGGATAAAGACCCGAGCTTTCATTTCTTCTAGGGCACGTGCCGCCTCGAAGACCAATCGGTCCCGTTCAGCGATGAAGTTATTACTATCAAGATTCATACGAGTATAACCTGACCCTGTTTAGCAAAAATGTCTACTTCAACCACCCCGGATCAGTCAACTCGGGTTCCTCTGTTATGTCTCTTTCGGTCACTGGAGTGCGGGTATAAATCCGGTTCGGGTCTCATACGGTCAGACCTGCAGGACCTGGCTTTAACGCGGATCGGATCTACCTTCCATTACCAATGTCTTGTGCCGATATAGATATAACCTTTTTATATATGTTTGATAAATATAAGATTTTGATTTTAAATTAAGAGTGATGCATGTTGAATGGCTTACTTCCTTCATCATCCTGCTTCTGCTAGCAAACAAAGAGACTGCACGCTATATGAGAATTTTCTTCGCTGGTGTTGAGTGATCTGGACACTTCTGCTGATGTACACAGAGATTATTATTTTCTGACAGTAATGTCATGATCACTGATCTGTGGATGAAAACCGAGTCAATTTCGAGAGGAAGCCCCGTGTTCAGCCAGTGAATGGTGGGTCCCCTGACTTCCATGGCTGAACCTTTGGAGGAGGCTTGACTCCTGATTCCAAAACAGCAACAGCATATAAGCACAGTGACACTGGCTGCAGAGAGCGCTACAAGTTGATGGTGGGACATCAATCACCTGCAAAGTTTACCTAGTTGGTGAGCAGGCTGGTGGAGTTTCCAGTCTTTGGTATTCGGTTTTTCTGCAGTTGATGATTCTTTGTTCTGTTGACCTCATTGCAGGCCTTTATGGGGGAAGACGGTGCTCCTGGGGATGTATGTATTGGAGCAACGTCTGATGGGGAGGAGCAGCATGTCATGTGCCGAGATGAACACAACATCAACCCACATGATCCATCGATCATGACCTAATTTAGAAGGAGAGTAAAAAGCTAAAGTTACGATCCCCATCTAACTTAATAAATTTAGAAGCAAACTATTTGCTGATTACCCATATCAAGGGAAAAGGACACACGGCAGCATCCTTAGCCTCAAAATCATGTAATGTATTCTCCAAAAAAAGGGAGATTCGTTTCAGAATCATATGCGGTTGGATGTGATTGCAGCTGCGTACGTTCGACTATAACTTTGGAGTGAATCAGACTGTTCAGGTTACAAAGATATTGTTAGGCGACCCTTTAAGGCAATCACATATTGCTAGTAGGCTAGGGAGCTCAGCTCTCCATTGCACCAAATGATGCTATCTAGGAGTAATCACAGTTAGAAATTGGTTATCAGCCACGCTTCTAAGTGTCTCTTGAATACATATGAACTTGTTCACCAGCTGGAGTCTCTTTTTGCTAGAGTCCACGGCCAGTCTTGACACACCATTCTTTGTCATGTTCGAGCCATTTCATATATGCCTACACGGAACAAGATATCATTGATTTGAATCAAATTCTGTAGTCAGCATTCAACAAATCTCACCACGGTTCAACAGGGCAGGATTACATCGTACAAGAGTGATAACATAAACAAATTCACGCACAAGCAGATGTAGCTTAGTTCCCCAGAACTTCAATTGATGATAACATAAACATTGATGGTTAATTTTCCCTTTTATTATATTTTTCACGGTTTGTCCAGGAAGGACGAAAATAAAAACCATTATGTATGCTTAATCTTTTGTGGAATATGTTGCAACTCTCCCTCTGTCTCTCATTCACGGTATCAAGTAGTCTTTCTTGATAAAGAAATTACAAAAACACATCCTGTTCATCAGCCGGAAGAAATCATTAGAATCATCAAGATACATCACTCTAGTTTGGCTGGGTTCCCTCCAGTAAAAAACTTAGAATTCAACTATCGTGAAAGTAGAAACTTCATTGCACATGAATTTCGAATTTTGAGATGTCATCTTATATGCGTCAAAAAGAATCACAGAGGAACGTAATTTCCATAGAGTTCTTCCTGGGAAAGAGATGCCTCAGAGATCTTGGTGGAATAACCTCGTCAAGTGGGCATTTGAAGACACCCATCAAGAGTAGCAAATATTTTCTCACATCATCGGCCTCTTCCTCTTCCCGTATCTTGCAGAAAACTAAGCTTCTTGCCAATAAAAAAAAAAAAAAAAAAAGAAGTCTTTCCCCCCAAAAGTTTGATCTTTCTTGAAGACATGAGGGAGAAGCATGATGAACAGTCAGAAGTAGCTGGTTGTGATCTCATGTTGAAGAATCAATGGGAATCCGTCTGTTTCTTCTCATCATCCCGCCAACCATGCTTGCTCACCCTCACCCTCCCCCTCTCGCTCGATAAATCAAACAATTTCATACGCAGAAAACAATCAACTTCACTGGATGAGATGCTAAATGATGTACCTGCCTTGTCACCGAATCATCTCAGTTCCGGAAAGAAGATGATCGGAGCTAAAGGCAGAATACGCATATCGAGTGTATATACGTGCATAGCCTCGCTCTCGCCTGACGATAGATTCATCGATCGACTGGATCTCGAATCGACAAATTGCAATATCAGGCTAGACTTCGCGACACTTTCAGAAGAGAAACGGACAAATTAATTAAGAGAGGACAAGGACAAGAAGAAGAACTGAAGAAGCGCTTCTGCCGCACGAACATACGCAGAACCTCCCCAGTCCGCCATCGATGGCTGTGAGCATCCGAGAAGTTGCAGCACTCGGTGTATTATATAGAGTCAGAGTGCTGCTCGGAAACCCTAGCAGTAGTCGGCGGGACGATGTGAAGACCGAAAAGTGAGGCTGCGACTGCGGGTGCATCACGGCGTCGTTTTACTGCATGATCATTGATGGGCCGAAACTGTCTCTCTAGGAAAATGGGCCTAATATGGGCCTAGGGCCCACTAATGATCCTGCTCATGGTATCAAACGCTGTCGTTTTGAAGCTCAGTCGTCTAGTATACACTCAGCAGAGTCAGTCATCTGCTCAGCTCAGCACAGCAGGGCGATCGCATGCAGCAGTTCATCCATGGAGGGATACTCCATATTCTGATCTGTAATCACGAAATACGGTAAAAGCTCCCAATATTATCGCGTCAAGTAGAGGAAATCCTCATCGGAAGATGAACTTGGGGGCTGTTTCAATCCACATCCTCGTGGCGGCACTGTTCCTGAGCTCCGACGGCGGATCGGCCTATCCTTCTTTACCGGCGGACCAGTTCCTTGGCATTTCCCCTGAAGGTTCCTCTCTCTATCTCTCTCTTTCTGTCTTCTCGAAATGCTCCGTCCTTTATCTGACTGAAACCATGAGTGGCGCTTCCAGCTCATCTATGGTATCTGATCCAAACTTCTATGATTTCTAGATGTAATATACTACAAGTCGTCGGATTTTATCAAATGCAAGGACGGATCAAGGAATTTCACGAAAGCTCAGCTCAACGACGACTTCTGCGATTGTCTAGACGGCACGGACGAACCAGGTTTTGTTTCTCGTGTTTTAGACATTCCCTGTTCCAATTCTGGTTAGATTGTCCGGACGTTGACTGAAGTTTTAAATTGCGCTGTATACTGGAGTTGAACAGCAGTCTGTTTCATTTGACTCGTGTTACTATTAATTGGTAGAATCTATCTTATATACTTACCTTTTTATTGCACCTCAGGACTATGATCAAATGTATATCTTCTTGCGGTCGCATACAGAAATTGTTGACTGGTCAATGTCCTGAGGTTTTTTTTTAATCTGAGAATGGCGTTAGGTGGTTAATGACTTTGTTCATAGATTATCTCAGTTTGTATTCAGCATGCTTGGCTTCATATATCAATGGGTCACTGGGAATGTTACATTTTAAGAGGCTTTCCAGTTTATCTGCATTGACATGTATTTTTGGTTTCCAGGAACATCAGCATGCCCTAGTGCAAAATTTTACTGCCGGAATGCCGGGCACTCTAGCACTCTTCTGTTTTCTTCAAGAGTGAATGATGGTATTTGTGGTAAGAAATTTCTGGAAAGTGTTCTTAATGACTCATGTTGTTCTGGCAGTATTTAATGTCTTCCTTCAGATGCAAAACCTTTCACCCTTATCGTGCCATGGGAAATTAATTATAAGCTCTTTGCTTTTTTATGTCAGTATCATATAGATGTACCATTTCTTAAACTTGAATTCTGCCTACTTGGTTATCAGACTGCTGCGATGGGAGTGATGAATATGATGGTAAAGTTAAATGCAAAAACACATGCTGGGAAGCAGGAAAAGTAGCTCGAGATAGATTGAAGAAAAAGATCACTAAATTTCAAGAGGGAGTTGCTATGCGGAAACATGAACTGGAGCAAGCAAGGGGAGCTCTAATAAAGGATAAGGAAGAACTAGATATGCTGAAAATTGAGGAGAAGTCACTTAAAGGGCTTGTTGAGCACCTTAGAGGTGTGTCTTTATGCACTATGTTTGCAATTTACCTAGTTAAGTTTGACTACTTAAGTAAACTACCTCAACTTTTGCAGTTTATAACGAAAAAATAAAGGAATTTTCCGAATTTGCAGTATGGTCAATGTGCATCTGATTGTCCACCGTAGACCTAGTAGCAAGACATTCTCTGTTCGCATAATAGGTTTTACTTGCATAAAAGTTTTGAGTCTGCTATTTTTTCATTGTTCTCTTCTTTTCCATGTCATAATTTTTATGCTTATTGATAAACAGCTGCCTAAAGAAAAATCCGTGTTTGAGGATATGCCTAGTCTTTAACCAGGGCAATTCCATTACCTTTTTAATCCTCATGTGCTTCATATTATTGTAGAGCACAAAGAACAAATAGAGAAGGCAGAAGAAAAAGAACGTCTACAGAAGGAAAAAGAAGAGAAGACAAGAAAAGAAGCTGAGGATATAGCTAATAAGGAGAGAAGGAAAATCGAGGATGAACTTAAATATGAGAAAAGTAGAGAGATTGAACAAGGAAGTGAAACTGAAGCTGCAGCCAATATGCCTAATGATAAAATCGGGTTTGTAGAGGATTCTCCCCTAGATCAGGTATGATGAAATTCCTCATTGTTATGAATTGTATATTAGCTAACTATTGTAGATTAGCTAAATTAGCTAAGTTTCCTATTTTAGTTTCTTTCCCAGGATAGGATTCTCTTTGTATATAAGCAATGTATTTGTACATAATCAATTGGAGAAAATATTCTTCTTCCGTACTCGAGCTTATATCAACTGACCATGAGCCAGGGTTCTGGACTTGGGTCGGGTGAGGTGCGAGCCCACTGGCTTTGATACCATGTTAAATTCGTTGTGAGCCCATAAGGGATCGGGCCCATTTCCACTTAAAAGCTCAAGCTGATAAGTGGTGGTACCCAACCTTCTTATAAGCCCACAATGTTTTCTTTATTTAATCGACGTGGGATTGTATATCTCAACACTCATATTTCGATGCTCACCCTTAAATGGAAAAATAAGTTTTGTTTGTACTAGAAAGTTACTTTTTGAAACATTTTATTCAATCTTGCCAATATGTGATGGCTATTCTTTTCCATTAATTTAATTCTACTATGTAAAATTCACCGAAATCACTAGTTTAAAATGTTAAATACATTATGTATCATCAATTATTGTTCAACCAAACCTTTTCTCCTTGGTGTAATTTAAGTATATTGCCTATTGTTGTCTAATGACATAGATCACAAACTCCATGAGTTGCTGAACCAAGTTTATGTCAAGTTTATCAGGCCTCCTCCAATTCTGTTTGAACTCTACAATTTGAAAAGTTTGCTTACTATAGGTTGTAGACGTTAATGTCTACGCTATTGTTGCCCCTGACTTTGCAGAAAATATGGTAGTATCAAATTCTTGGGAGTAGGCTGAGGAATCTGAAGATTCGCTAAGTGAAGTTAAATATGATCAAAATGCTTTATATGGAAAAAATATATATATAATGATGGTGCAGTCCAGGTATTTATGTTAATATAAACCCATGTTGACAAACTCTGACCTATGTATGACTGGGCATGGTTTCCTCTTTAGCACACAATGGGTGTGGACAATGAGCATGTGGTTTCATCTGGGAGCGAAGAACCTGTCGATTCATCTGAAAGTGTTCATAAGGCTGGAGATGCAACAGGGACTGATCAATCCATGGCTGGGGTAGATTTCTTCTCTCTGTAGAAATATGATGAAAACATGTGGCTTGAAGGTTTTCAATTAGTTTATACCACCTCTATTTACACCCACTGATTCTTACTGTGTTAGTGTAGCATCAATGCAAGTATGTTAGACAAATTTGCAACTTTGATTATTCACTGTTCTACCAGGATCTATTATGGCTTGGATGGTAACAATTGATGAAATATATATATATATATATATATATTTTGGTGTTAACGGATATATATTAGAAGGGACATAGGATGAGTCTCTGCATCCTCAATGTAATTCCATTCATGAAGCCTCCTCTTATTTGGAGACTTTACATTGTCCCCTGTCTGTAGTGCTAACATACTATTTCTGCTTTATACTGCATGGCTCTTATTTGATGTTGTGAAATTTTGAAGTATTCAAAGACTCAAATGGGGAGCATCCACACAAAGAAAGATAGGTTCCTGCGTATTTGTGTAGCATTTCTGAGATTGTTTATGGATCATGGTATCTTGGTGTTCTTGCAGGGAGATAATGGGCCTGAGAATAATGAGGAGTTGTCAAAAGAAGAATTAGGTAGGTTTGTTGCTTCTCGCTGGACTGGTGAGAAGATTGAGAAGGAAAGTGAAGCAGATTCTATCAAAGATAATAATCCAAAAGCCTATGAACAAGAAGAGACACCAGAAGACACATATGATGAGGATGATGGTGGCTATGCTTCAGAACCTTATTATGAAGACAAAAAAGATGAATATGGTGATGCAGATAATTATATGGATGAGGATTGGGGAGCTGATGATCACGTTGATAGGAATATTCATTACCAGTCTGAATCAGATGATGAATCGGACTTGGGTTTGTGTTTACATCAACCTTTTAGTTTATGGGCATCATGCTCTAACACCATATTACAGGGTATAATAATCTAACCATGTTTTCAGATATGAAAAGCAGTCTCTCTTGGTTGGAGAAGATACAGAGGGCAGTAAGACATATTCTCCAAGCTATCAATGCATTCCGCTCTCCACGAGATAAATCATGTAAACTTCTTAAACACAATGCTAAACCACTTGACATTTATGTTTTCAGATCTTGACCTGAAATGTTGCTTTTGCTCATATTTATCGTTTCTTTCTTCAGTGACTGCCCAAGTGCGCAAGGAATATGATGAACTCAGTACTAAACTGTCTAAAATGCAGTCAAGAATATCAAGCTTGTCCAAAAAGCTTAAACAAGATTTTGGTTAGTGCAAGTGCCCCTTTTTTCCACATGGAATTTTGTGAATCAAGTAGCTAATATTCAACCTTTCCATGTGACAGGGCCAGAGAAGGAGTTCTATTCATTCTATGGCCATTGTTTTGAGAGCAATCAAAATAAGTTCGAGCTTCATCTCCATTTTCAAGTTTAACCTATTTAGTATTTTTTTTCTTTTCTCAGTCCTTTCAGACCGTTAAGGTATTCATAGTATTTGGATTTCTTTTTTCAGGTATATGTACAAAGTATGCCCATTTAAACAAGCTACTCAGGAGGAGGGGTATACTAAAACTTGTTTAGGGTAACCCTCTGCATGCAGTTTCACTTAAATCTTTATCATCTTAGGTCTGCGCTCAATTAAGAAATTTGAAAGATTGCAATCTTAAACTATTATGTTAGTAGACCTTTCCTCTTGCTTCAGTGCTTAGAAATTCTGTGTATCTTCTTTAAATGTTCCTCTCAATTTTGTTTATTATTAATATTTGACAACATTTCTGTTATATTTAGGCGCTGGGACAAATTTGATGACTCGTACAGGACCATGATCTTCTCAGGCGGTGACAAGTGTTGGAATGGGCCTGATAGAAGTTTGAAGGTATGTTCATGTTAATAGAACGCTTGACTGGTGCATTTTTCTAAAGATTTTTTTAATTAAACCCTCCACAGGTCTGATTTTCCTTTTCATTGCCATCATGCTAAATGGTGGCTGTGTGGAGAAGATTTATTTGCAGAATATGATGGAGCATTTCGTCCTAAAAACAGACTGATGAGAAAACCCAATTTACTCATGCATTAATGGCTTATAATCGGTTGACCAAATTGTGACCACCCTTAACATTACAATGGGGGTTTGCACAGGTGAGGCTAAGGTGTGGGTTGAAGAATGAGCTGACTGATGTTGACGAACCAAGTCGCTGCGAGTAAGTAGTTTGTAATCTTTCCCGTCTTCTGTAGTGTTTCTATGCGCATATCTAATTTCTCTTCTTTTCGTAATAGATATGAAGCTCTGTTATCTACTCCGGCACTTTGTTCCGAGGATAGATTGAAGGTAACATTACTCCTCCTTTTGCAATTTTCAATTGTTGAATTTTGCACATAAAATTTATAGCGGTGCTTGACCAATCTCGAAATTTGGCAGGACCTACAACGCAAGCTAGATCTAATGAACCAAGAAAAACTGAACACCCATGATGAGCTGTGAGGGCTCTGTAGAGATCAATCGGGGATGATAATTTTCGAGATAAGCGGCGAGCTCTTTGAGGACCTAAATGGCTGAAAAGGCAGACTCTAGGGTAGTATTCTGCAACCCAAACTCACTCAGCATCAGAAATTTGGAACTGTACCCTTTCCATGCAGATAGATATACATGAATGTAGATTGATAGAGACAGAGCAGCCAAATAGCAACTAGAAGAAATTTTGGTCTAACTGCATTGGAAATTCTGTTTCATACCACTTGCCTGGTAATAGAATCATTATCTCTGTTTCTTCCCCTTTGAAATGATCTCAGTCACAGCAGTTGAAGCCTGTAGACCCCATAAGGATACAACGGAAAGAACGACAGTTGCTATCCTGTGCCGCCATTTTCTATTTTTCACGGCAGAAATTTCCATGGAATGGCTGGTTTCGATGGAGACGACTAAATGCCCCAACACCAATGGCATAGTTTATTCATTTGCGTAAACAGAAGAGCATGAAAGAAAATCTGTCTTGTGTCTTGAGTTTTCTTATTGGGTTCTGAGAGGAGAAGTGTTTTCCATTTGCAAACATCTTGACCAGCCGTGGGAAAAAGGGAAAAGGGAAAACCAACCTTCATGCTTATTGGGAAGACGGAATCCGGACGCTGCTTCCCTCTGATTCCCTCTTCCCCCTCTCTTGACCTCAGTGGTTTCCCTTTTGCTCGGCCTCCCCTCGAGCTTTCAGTTTGGCATGTGGAAGGAAAAGGAAAAGGGTCTCTGTAGGAATAGATATTCTGCCGTGGCGCCCTTAACAGCATAGACAATCCGATGCCGGTTGAGATCATGAAGTTGAAACATGGTACCCCTGAATCCGAACCCCTTGGGCGGGTTCGTGGTGATTATGTATGATTGAGAAGGCATTCAGCAATTATATTCATCTCGGTTTTTTGGATGATGGGTATGCTAATAAATAAAACGGGCTCCGGACCAGAGCTTCATTCAGGACCTGCTGGCCAAGTTGACCTCTCAGCTAATCGGGATTTTGACGTAACGAATAAACATGACACCCTCTCCCCTCCCCCGCAAGCCTAATCAGCCGAAATTTGATTCAACACCCCCTTTATCTAATCCATCTCATCCATTTATAACCATTCTACACCTGACGACTGAGCAAGAAAGAGCACATCCCTAGATTCACCCACCCCCTGCATACGGAGTCCGAATGAATGGAAGGATGCTTCGAACGAAGCTTCATGAAATTCATTGCATAGCATGGCACGTGTTGTAGTGATCACGATTTGACTGGAACACATGAAACGTGCCGAGTGCTGCGTTCTCCTCTATTACCGGAAAAAGAGTCGGTAAGTGGGAAAAGAAGAGAAAGGAAAGGGAAACACTCTTTCTCCGGTAATGTCACTCAGCTGCTGGGGCATGCACTAAGCCTGGGACGATCCATCGACCCGTACAATTTCAGGGATCCGATGAATGAAGGGCAACCTAGCCTGGGTTTTTGAATTTGACAACGTCCTTCCAGGGAACGACATTCTCTACTCCTCTTAGGCAAGATCTCATTTACGCTCACCATCTTCCATCGTAGAAGATGACCAGGAATCACAACAACTGTACAGAGCCACACCATTCCCGCACAAAACTCTGGCCGTAACAAATGAAATGAATGCATCTCCAAATTCTACAAGGAACAGACACTGTAAAGAGGACGAACTTTCCCGGTATGAGGTTTACTGCACTCCCGGTCCATGAGGCATCTGATTCTCAACCTGCAAATGCCAACATCAGTAGTATTTAAAGAAGTAAGCATAAAACAACAAAAAGATAAGGGCAGAATGTTCGCAGCACAAGAAACATGGTTACGCACATAATCTCTAATAAAAATATCTAATGAGATGATAAATATGATGCTAATGATTGTGACATTTTTAGCACATACGCAACATGATAGCCCCCAAAACTGATCTTGCAGTCCAATATGACGCAATGGCTACCCCACTCCTACATGTGCACGGTATGAACCAAAGTTGTTTTGCTCAGATTCTCACAGAATCACTGGGTGATCCAGCCTTCATTGTTTATATATTTTGATAAATTTTGTCAGCTTCAAAGAAGAAATGTGCAGATATTAACTTACATCAGCAGTCTGAAAGGATTTCCCATGTGATAGCTTTAGCGGAGAAGTTTCAGCAGCAGATGCAGGACCATCATTGCCAGAAACACAGTGACTCTATCAGTAAACAATGTGAAACAGTCGTCAGGAGAGACTGTTATAAGTTTGTTTAATTATGTACGAACCAGGAGCTGGCAAAATAAGAGTTGCAAGATTTGTACAGTCAGACACTGATTAAGCTTTTTTATTCATAGTTGATATACAATATCAGGTTTATGTTGTAAAATTTTCCTGTAAGGCAAGAAAAAACAAGTAATGCAGAAGCAGACACCAGAAGGAGCCAACAAGATTCTTCACCATTTATTATTATAAAAAAAAAATGAAAATACCATCCTTCAAGAGAAACAAGTAGAGAGAATTTATTCTCCTATGTGGAAAATATCGCATTAGGTAGAAAAACCCGAATCTTATAAGGAAATTATTAGGTTATGTCGTAATAAAACTTCCCTCATAACAGTGAAAACATAAATTCCATAATCACATGGAAGGTTTCAGATCAACAAAGGAGGTCAATTTGACTCATATTTAGTCTCATCGAATCACAGAAGCCTGGTTGCAACAACCATTCTTCCTTGGCAAACTGTCACAATGTTAACCTGTAATCTAGTAGTCCATGGTAAAAGGATTACGTAACATGTTAGACTATGACCTTGAAACCTAAACAATGTACCCACTCCAATAATTACGTATGAGAAAAAATCTTATTTATTATACCACTAAAGCTGGATAGTCACTCGAGTGAAAAAAAAAGCTAGATGGTCATGTATAAAAACCTACTTTCCCAAGTGGGACTGAGACAGCAACTACAGACATTTAGTGCTAATGTCCCTTGAAATGGAGAATAATCATCTCATGGAATGATCTCCGCGCAATTATTAAACCTGAAAATCTCCTTGTTCATATTGCCTCATCTTTCAAAACTGTATGACAGTTGTGATAATGAGAAAGCATAAACCTAAACCACAGAACCTGTTAGACTAGTGAAAGGTATTTCAGCATAAGTTATTAGCTAATACAGAACATTTAGGCATATCTCAACGAAAGCCATTGCAAAGTAGCCAGTATTGAAATAGTCAATGTAAACGTTTCAGACAACAAATTCAACCAAAAAGATTGAAATTTCAAACTTTGGGAATGAAATAAATAATATGAAATGAGCATCATTCATGAGATAGTAGTATACCCTATTTGAAAATCCATGATCAATTCCATCTTCAAAAAGTGATGAATAATAGGCAGGATCATAGATGGAGCCCCCTAAAACATCGTCTGGATCTGGGGTTCGTCTAACTGCAGGAGTTGCTGGATTCAAAAAGCTATTTCTCAAGTCAAAATCTGCTTCTCGAGGAAGTACAGTGTCTGCATAGGAAATCCCCAGCCTGTATATCTGAATCCACAGGAATGATGATGACAGTCTCACAGAAAACCCAATAATTTGCATTGCTAGTGCAAGCTTCACCGAGAAGATAAAGAATACTCCATAATCTGCCGAAGAAATATGCCTGCTTCAGAGAGAAAAGAAAAGACTATGATTGAGCGTAACCTATAAAGGAAATGTGGAGTATCATCCAGCAATAATAGGCATAACATACCTCTAACAAGATAGATTAACATCCCTTGGAAAGAGAATGAATCATCCGGGTATAACATTGGGAAAAAAAATATCTGTATTTTCCCCGCCCCACAAGCTTATGGGTTCCAAATAACTGCAGTACCTAGCAGTATATTTGCACCGAGAAAAGTCTCTACTGGAAGTGCCATAATAGTTTTTCTGTTGCCATTTTATAAATATTTTTCAACACAGCGATCTATATGCTACCATTTTGTGAGGTAGGAAGGATACAACAGCCTCAACTAGAGCATAAACTGTTAAAAAAATCCCACTCTAGCTGGAAGCTAACGCCAATCGTACAGGATGCCCTTCCACTCTTCTAGAGATGAGCATCTTGTCCACCGCCAAATAAACTTATAATGACAAATTTTTCAAAGAAACGTGTTTCCCATGGAGCTATTGAACGAACAACTACACCCTCTACTAGTGAAGGATCAATAACGCACTAAATTTCGTTTCTGGAAAGAATGGATCAGTAACGCACCAAATTTCGTAGCCGAAAAGAATGAACCATGCAACATCGAGCAGAATGGCGCAGAGCAGAAGAACCGCATAGGTTCGTCCAAGGCTCTGGCTGCTACTCTCAATAGCTACCAGAGCGAACAGCGCAATCGCCAAATTGATGAGCAGAACGCCATTGTACAACGCACCAAGCGATCCAACCAACGCACAAGCAATCTACACGCGGATAGGAAAAATGAAAATCCACTGGGGAAACAACATTGAGAAGCTAGCAAAACGCTGCCCTGCTAGACACCAAACGGAAATCCAAACTCACCTGTATGTGTATGAGAACGACGGCGAACGACTGCAGCCTGTCGTAGTCTCGGAGGAACGGCTGTATTCGATCTCCCAGCGAGCAACAAAAACGCATCATATGCCGCTAATTTTTCAACGAAACTCTTCATTCATATACTTCTGGTCCACCACATTCATATGCCTCTTCTCCACTAATTTTTCAACGAAATTCTTCGACGGATGTGGCCGCAGATCGAGTTCGGAGAAATGATTCGGAGGTGACGCGCTTGGGAGGAGGAGTAGACGAGGAGGAAACAGAGTTCATCAATTGAATTTGAAGAGGAGAGGCGCGGAATTGGTTGAGCGGAAAATGAAGAAGAAACCTCCGGCTGCTTCCTCAGAAGAACAAAAATGGCGGAGAGAGGAAAGCAACTTGACATGTTATTAGCTGTATTTATTCTTCTTTTGCAATGCACCTGGTGCATGTACGCCCAAGAACCAGATTCGGGGCCTTCATGGGCCCAGCCCTGAAAAAATGAGACTGGCCCAGCCCATAAAGCGTCCTACTACTCCGATTCCTTAACCTAAAGCTCCGCAAATTGCAGCAGACCCCCACATCCCTTTTCTCTACAATGAGCTCCCGCTGTTTATTCATTTGTTGCATTTAGGTCCTTTTTCTTCACGGTATCATGGCTACTTTACAGTCGTGCACTCAAATGCCCCGCAGCACCATGCTGGAAACAGAGCAGTACGTGACTTTCACATGATCATTCCTCCTCTCAAGTCAGATGCCCGGACGAGGTCCGATGACTCAACCAACCGTTCGGTGAAACACACCTGAAGGAATTACATGCAAGGGACGGGTGCTTTCCCGAGCCAGGACAACTTGCTCTCGAACGCGCATCAGCATTCCTCTGTGACGTAATGCACGAGCAAAGGTTGACTCGAGATATACCAACGAGTTTAGATATGGCCGATGATCGGTGTGGCTGGAATTCGAGCAGAAATATGCTTTTTGTGTGATGTGATATTAAATGCTACTTCCTTTCATGTGAGTGATATTAAGGCCATTGGCTTGCACCGCTCCCACCTTCACACCGTTCATGGGTTCATTACGCAGGTCGTCCGATCCATTTATCGGACAGGCAGACCACGAAAACGCCATGAGATGAGGGACGTCTCTTTCTTCCTGCTGAAGAACGCCTTCGGTGCCAAGATGAAGAAGGGCATCGGGACTTTCTGTTCCGGGGACAGCTCGACCTCGACCCTCAACCAGGGCCCCGTGGCGGCGGCACCGGCTTCTGCCCCACCGGAGCCGGAGCCGGAGCCAGAACCACAGCATTTGCCTACCCTTGAGGAGATGATCCTTCAACTCGAGCTCGAGGAGGAGGTCGCCCGGACCCAGAAGCTGGAGGGCCGGTACCGACGCAGGATGTCGTCCGTCAACAGCTCTGACATCCTCCGGTCTGCCCAGAACGCCCTGAACCAGTACCCGCGGTTCTCCCTTGATGGGAGGGATGCGATGTACAGGTCGTCGTTTAGGAACTCGGGGCGGACGCCAGAGGCTATCCAGCCCGGGAGGAGATCGGTGTGCGGGCCGGTGGAGTACAGCTATGATCACGGCCTGGAGACGAGGTTCTGCAGCATGCGGACGCCCGAGAAGGTGCCTCTGGCCGGGGAGAGCGTGATCTGGTGCAAGCCCGGCGTGGTGGCCAAGCTGATGGGCCTAGAGTCAATCCCCGTGCCAGTGGGAAAGAGCCGTCACAGCAAAGATCAAGGCTCGAACATGAGATCTTCCATCCTCAGGCAGAACCTGCGGAGGAGGGCCGAGAGGCATGAGCTGGAGAGGAGGCTGGCGGCGAACAACCTCAGCAGCTGCCACGGGAGAAACAGACGGGAAAGGGGCCGCCCCGGGTCGTGTTCGGGGAACGGTTACTGCGTCATGAAGCCAAGAGCTGCGGAGCCAGCTAGAGACGGCGGCGCCAGAACAGACCGGGCAAGAAAACACTACATGTGATCTTTTCTTCTCGTTCGATGAGAGTACGACTCGATATCTCTCTACTAAGTCAGAGGACTCGAATCCGAGTCTACGCCGAGGAGTTGTTCCAGTTCAGCCCGAGATTACATTCGGAACCGAGCTTGTAATGTAGCGAAACTCATGCAACGAAATGGCTTAAAGGGCAAATTACCGTGCCTGCAATTTGTCCAAGTTTCCTATGGATCTTCGATTAGTATGCCGAATCAACCTCCCTCGATAATCCTTGAGACCTCAGGAGGCACATTCGAATGTGACACTACTTATATTATGCTCGATTTCTGGAGGAAAAACCGATGGTATGTAAGGTTTAAGCTCTGCATCACCCGAAAATGTACGAATTATATCCGGATGCATATGTTCTCCTAGTATGTCTTTATCCTCTTGACTTGTCCATCTCTTGCCATCAACGGTAAATTGTTATTCACAAAAGTCGATTTCTGTCGAGAACAGCTCAACTTTGCCGAATCGACCCATGAAAAGTTGCCCAATTTGATCCGTGAGGATCCCATTTTACCCGATTAGACACGACAAAGAAACTTCACAGCGGAGAGATTTTCTCGTGGAGAGGAAGTTTTGGGCCGGACGAGGAAATGGGCCCAGAGAAAATGCCAGGCCCATCTCATTGGTAGGCCCAACCCAAGCCTGTCGCTATATTTCACATTCACACCCACCCCCCCTCTGTTAGCCCTTAATGCCCGGACACGGATATGGCTGCTGTGCGAGCCATCTATCGCATGGCAACTAGGATCAGGATTGAGGGAAGACTGTCAAAGGATCAGTTGGTATGGAAAGGCAAGCGGGCTGGCGACACGGACAAAGGGCTCTCCCACAGGTCTTGCTCCTAGGCGGGCTGGCAGGTGATGTACGCACGGCTACTCCCGTAGGATGCACTCAAGGGTGGGCGACAGGGACACCCTAAGCCTTCACAAGACATGCTCCATGGCGAGTTGGTAGGCAACGGGCACACGCATACTCCTGCAACACTCGCCCAAGGGCAAGCGATATGGATGCTTTAGGAACGCCATAAGCTCCCGCAAGTCCCGTTAGGGAAGGTCACTCATGGTTGAGCGGCACCTCTGATATCAGTGGTTAATCCAAGGCGCGAGCAAATGCCCAGGATCAAGCTAAGTGTGGGTGGCACTCGGATCGGCTCAACCGGCTTTAGTTGTGGGGGCATGGGCTCCCGATCAAAAGACTGATCAAAGGACTGAGCTAGCAAGCAGTCAATTCAATTGTTGCTCGGGTAGGTAGGAGAAGTATGGCTGCCAGGGATTGTGTAACCTGCCCCTACAAGGATAAATGGGACTGCTGGTTAGTAGAAGGAGGAGGCACACCGACACACAAACACACAAGCAGATAGGCAAAGGAGAGGGACGATTGGAAGAGTGAAGGGAAAACTCCTTGACAGAAAGCCGATCCAGGCAAGCCGGCGATGCTGTCTCCAGTTCTCTCCAAGCCGTGTGTGGACTCCCGAGGCGAAGTTCACCCATCCAAGTGAGGAGTGCAAGTGCTGGATGCACAAGACACATATTTGGCGTGTCTGTGTAAGGTCATGTAAGGGTTTTGTGTGTTCTTATAATCCGGGTTGTAAATACAAGTGAGATTTCCCTTACATTGCATTATTCGACTCTGTCCATTTGTTGCTAAATCTCGTTGAGCTGCATTGCTATGTGTGTTTGGGTTGGTTAAGAGTGTGCAAGACACTGTTTAGCACTATCGCAAGAATGGAAAAATTTGGATGAAATCCGACTCTGTGACACACCTTAGAAATATCCTAAAATTTAATTAAAATACATAAATGATTAAGGGGAAATTTTAAAAATTGTGATCGATACCTGGAATCTGAGGGGAAGCTGGGGGAGAGAGCCGATCATCGCTCACTCACGAATTTCGCCGGAAACTGATTGTCTTGCTTCCCGTTGTCCTTCACCTCTCCCGTTCCAGTAAGCTCCAGAAGATGTATTTGCAATCTTCGACTTTGTTCCATCTCCCGTTCGAACCTCTCGATTGCAATCGACAGCCGGCAACTTCATTTTGTCCTGTTGCAATTACTCGAATTAGCTTCTGTGCATATATGATCCCACTGATTGGCTCGACATGCGTTTGTGAAATTTATCTGTAGCTATTTGGCGTTGCCGTACTTGTCATTTGTCGGTGTTTTATTTCTCCTGGTGAACTTCTATGTTGCTCTTGGATAATCTGGAGCAGGAAGAGAATGAGGACGGCTATTTTGGTGGCGTTGATGCTGCAGGCAGCAATGTTCCCTCTAAGTTCTGCCTCTCCATCAACTGTTCCCGCGTTCCTTTGGTCGCCGCACCATGCTGAGTAAGGAATTTCTGTTTCCGAGTATGTTGTATTAGCGAAACAGGCTGATGCCTCTTTGCCTCAGTGAAGTTCGGCACTGTTTTTTTTCTTCCTAATGGTATTAACTGTTTTCAAAGGAATAGGTTACTTGCTATGACCAAATCTCACACTCTGATTCAATTCATTGAACTTATGCACCTTTCTAATTGGCAGCTGGTTGGCCCTTTCCCCTCAATGAGCAGTCATTTGGTATCTGCTCAATTTCGTGTTGAAACCTGGCCATAGTCATCCCTCATTTTCCTGTATTATTTTAGCTGTGCATATTAGCATTTTTATTCTGAGGAATGCTTACAGGAGTTCCGAAGCAGGAGTTGTAGAATCTGTGGACTATCAGACCATCTCATCCAGGGATCTAGCAAAGGCTGTACTGTCTCAAGGAGGCTGGTCAGATTTGCTGGTACAAGGGTCTACTCACTACGCTCTGATGCCTGTGATTGTTTTAGATATCAATTACTTTTATATGTTTAAAGGGCAAGTCAAGCTGGTAGCCATCTAGATGTTAAGTTTTTGATGTCTTGATATTTCATTGTTCAGCGAAGAAATTTAAGCAGCACAGAGATCTAGCTGTTATTTTTGTTGGTAGAGAGGTAAGAACCTGGAAACATTTCTTTAAACAATCTTGCCGCTGTTCATCCTCTGACTGAGTTGCTTAATTGTAATCATTTTAATGAAACATGCATTATCATGTTGGATATCCTTATTACTATCTTTGCATAGTAACTGCTTTAATTTATTTATATTCTACTTGTTTCAGAGTCAATGTTGGCATGAGACAGCTTTCAGTGAAACTAAAGGATTTCTAAGTTATTGCTTTTGCTATATCATTTTCTCCAGGCTGATAATTAGTTTCTGTTTCTCATCCTTTAGCTGCAATCTATGGATATTTCTAGCAATAGCCATGCAGATTCTACACTTATGAACTTACTTAAGGTAAGCATAGATAGGAGTTTGTACTATAAATCTGTTCTAGGGCGAGGAAATTTTGTTCTTTTGGTGGTGCTCATGGAATGTTTAATTTCTTTGGCAGGATTCTTAAATTAAGTCTAATTTTTCACTGGCATTTCCTTATGTTGCTGCATCATCTGAGGAGGCAATGGAAGATGGACTTATTTCTGTATTTAAAGAAACCTGTGGCCATGATCTAGAAGACATCACCAAGGTGGCCCTCCTGGGATCACGCTATATGCAGGCAGATGATTCTCAGAGAATCACTGACCTGCAATCCTTCCATGTGAGTGGATCTACCTAATGAGATCTTCATGGAAATTGGATGGTTTATAAAGAAGTTCCAATTATTGAATTTTCTTTTGTATCCGTGACAAATGAGCAGGATTATCTGGTCTCAAGGAGGGAAAGGAGAGTTCAAGGGAATGCAGATCTTATCATGTTCTGCCATGGCAGATCTGCTGCATCAGATGAATTTGACACACGTGAATCTGAGAGTATGTTTACTTGAAAACTGTGTGATCAGGAGTCTACCTCAATATCTTATTGATTGAATAGAGCTTAAGGTTGATGTGGCTTCGATAAAGAGAAAATGCATCTGAAGATTGCTCCTCAAACTCATACTAATTCTTCTCATGGATCTGCAGGAGAAATTTTCTCTGAGCTTATGAGCTCCTTGGAGCAGCTTGAGGAAAAGTACTATGTCCTGTATGTTTCAGATCCTTCTAGATCGGTCCAGTATCCTTCAGTGAGGGAGCTGGAGAGGTTCCTTGCTGAAAGTGCTAGTGGTAACACATCAGCAAATGGAACTTGCGATGGTGTTTGCCAGATCAAATCATCGCTCTGGGAAAGGACTCCTAGTCGTAAGTTGCTCTTCTTTGTCGTTTCCCTTGTTTTGGTTGATTCTGCTCTGTTTCTCCTAACTGTCAAACCTTCAGAATGCTTTCATCCCTCTAGCACGAGCAGAACCCTGCAGAGGGTTCCTTACATTAGCATCCAACCACTCATGACAGCAATCTAGTTTTGAATTGCCTGATTTTCCCCGAAGAATTCTGACATCATGGCGTCTAATGCTCCAGGGCATCGTCTTGCTCATTATCTTGATCTGTGGCCTCTGCTGCATGGCGGGCATTCAGACTCCAACGAGATTCGAGGCACCTCAAGAATCTTAATTTGCGGTCCCTATGACACTCGATCTTTCTAATGCAGCATGTAATGTGGCATTGCCTTGAAGAGCTTCCCGTCTTGCTCTGTAGCTACACTGGAGAAACACGGAGTGCCATCTCCTACGATGCTTATATTGAACTTCAAGGACTACAATATCTGTTGCCCATCTTGATCGTTTATCTCGTCCCGACTTCCCTTGCTGGAGAGGCTCTTTTAGATTTCACATTCCCTTTGGTCATATGAAAATCTATACTAGCCATCAAATTTGGGCTATGGCTAGTTCGTACCATACGAACTCGCAAAAAGAGTGACATCCATAAACGCTATTCCCTGAATAATGAGTTAATGGGCGAAGAGGAATTCAGTCCAAGCCGACCGTCAGGGGCCAACGGTGCCCGGACCTTCGCTGAGTGGCACGGCGTGCAATTTCTCCTTACATTGATGGATCCGGCCCGATTTCCTCCTCAGGCCCAATATCCACGTCATGGGCCCAATAACTGATCCAGCCAGCCTCCACTCAAGCTATCCCCAGGACTCATCACATCCATCATCCCCCGCCTCCATGTCTACTGCCACTTCCAGTTGACCGTTAATCTCAGACTGAACCTCGTATATGATCCCCGACAGAGCGTGCGACACATCCTCGGTCACGAACTCGTGAACTTCCCCATCCACCTCTATCGAACTCCAGGCGGGTTTCTTCTTAGTCCCGATGTCCCTCAGCTCCGTCCTCACCATTCTCGAGTCATTCCACCTCCCCAGGCCCGCATACAGGTTGGATAGCAGCGCAAAGTTCCCGCTGTTCTCGGGCTCCAACTCCACCAGCCTCTCCAGGGCCCTCTCTGCTAGGTCGATATCGCCGTGCATTCTAGCGGCTGCGAGAAGAGATCCCCAAATCGCTGCATTCGGCTTGAATGGCATGCTCTTAAGCATCTCCACTGCTCCATGAAGAAGACCCGCTCGTCCGAGCAGGTCGACCATACACCCGAAGTGCTCGACCCTGGGCTCTATTGAGTATTTGTGTCGCATCATCTCGAAAACCCAGAAGCCGGCCTCCACCAGCCTGCTGTGGCAGCAGCCTGAGAGTACCGCGAGGAATGTGACCGCGTTCGGGGAGACTTGGGCTTGTTCCATTTGGTTGAACATCTCGAGGGCTTCCCTGCCCATCCCGTTAAGGGCGAGGCCAGCTATCATGGTTGTCCAAGAGATTATAGTCTTTCTCTTCATGCCCTCGAAGACCCGAACCGCCTCATTGATCCTTCCCGACTTTGCGTACATGTCTATGAGTGCATTGTTAAGGGGGATGGTCCACTGGAGCCCGCTCTTAATGGTGTAGCTGCGTGCCCACTCTCCCAGCCCGAGTGTGCCCAGCTCAGCACATGCCGAGATAAGAGCCGACATTGCGATCTCGTCAGGCTTCGGGCCCTCGAGCTGCATTCTGCGAAAGATCTTGACAGCTTCTCTAGGCCTACTGAGCTGAGAGAACCCGGCGATGAGCGTCGTCCAAGAAATCACATCCCTCATGGGCATTCTCTCGAATAGCTCTGCTGCAGAGTCGGCTTCCCCGGCTCTCACAAAACCCGCCACCATTGCATTCCACAGTGGAAGGAACTCCCAGCTAGACATCTCCTCGAACACTTTCCTCGCATCACAGACGCGCTCACTCGCGGAATAGAACTGGACCAGAGCTGTCGCCACGTGGACATCGTAAGCAAACCCGGACCCAATCGCCTGGCAATGGACCTGTCTGCCCGGCTCGACTCCCGGTAACCGAGCCGCAGCCCTCAGCGCGAAGGGAAATGAGTACGAGTCTGGACGGAGGCCCGAAGCTCGGATCCTGCTGAACTCAATGACGGCTTTCCCGGGAGATCCTTCCTGGGAGAGCGAGTTAATTATGGCGTTAGAGAGGCAGGTGGTGGGGTTTGGCTTGTGGGTGAAGATCAGCTGGGCGTAATTGGAGAAACCCAGAGAGGAAGCTGCTCCGATCAAACCGCCGAGAACGGAGTCGCACCCTAGATTGAGTAGGCCCCGGGTGACTAAAAAGGAGTGAATTTGGAGGAGTTGCTTCAGGGAATTGCAACGTCCCAGCAATGGAGCCAAGTCGCAAGCTGTAAAGTATGGCGATGATCCCGGAAGCCGGGGAGGTGGCATCTGCTTCTTGCTTACGGGCGAAAGAAGAAGGAGAAGATTCCGATGCCACCGACCTACTCGAGTATATATGGAACTGACCCGATTGACGGTGATTGGCTATATTGTTCCATCTAGTTGCCCAGATAAATCTATGGTCCTGTCAGTCATTCTAAGGTACTGCATGAATAAAATGTCGCAGTGCCGGCCCTCTGGGCCGTTCATGGAACCTGCTCAGGCTCGAAGGCGGCTGCTTCTCTCAAACTCATCACCAACAGCGACCCCGAATGTATCCTAACAGTCAGATATCATCGACAAGGTCGCATGGAGCTAAAAGTTCAGTTCACAGACAGTCATTCAAGTCTCGGTGATAACCACATCCATCTACACCTTGGAGCAGTCGAGCGAATGACGCCATCCGAGATGGCGAGAAATAAAAATGGGGATATCCGATGAAGGCCGAGGCATAGCTGCTGCCATAGAGGACCTGAAGTCCGAGGAGCAGCTGGAAGAGCTAACTCGTGCCATAAGCGATTGTTCTCGTGAAGAAGAAAGAGCTGAAAGCTTCGGTTCGTTCCGATCTTGGAAGTGACTGACAGTTCATTCTGCACTTCTGTGAGCTGCAAACCAAACCGAAGATACAAAGCTTAACGTTCAGGGACCTGATTGGAATAATTGAAAATTTTAGGGTGCAATAATTTAACTAATCTATCTTTGAGGCCATATTTTAGGGACCACACTGTGACTAAGGCAGAAATTCAGGGATGTAAAATCAAATTTCCCCGGACCACAAAATATCACCCGCCATGGATGTAACGATGCCACATCTGTGTGAACATAGAGAGTGAAATTCCCAAGAAGAAGAAGCAGCAGCAGCAGCAGCATGAGAGGAGGCGGGAGGTGGGTGGCGAGCTGGCGTAAGCTTGGCAGGGCTTCGCATTCCTCATATTCATCCCTCTCTCTGCCCCTCCTCGGCCCGAACATCCCAGAAGTGTGGAGCATCCCAGTTCCCGGTGCCTCCCGCCCCCAATCTTCCGGTACCTCTCCACCGCTCTCCTCGAGTTCCTAGTATGATCTTTCGGGGTGCTTCCATCGGGTTTAAACTTCTCGTAGGTTGTTATGGGTTTCTGCTCTCATTAGCTTTTTGATGTGCTGAAACTCGCAATTCGAGCTTCCGTTTGGAGAGAGTTAGGGATGCTGTTACAACGGTACTAGGTTTCTTTAACATATTTGTCCAAGAATGAAGCTTTGATTGTGTCCTGTAAATATCTTGCTAGCTGAGATGGTTTTATAGTAGGTAAACCGTACACTCTACCTTACAGAATATGTAGCTGGGTTTGCTGTCTGCATGTGTTTAAAGCAGCTAACTTGCAAACTGCTCGGGTGTTCGATGGGAAGTCTATTGCTCGATCCATTAGATCCGGAATTGCCAGCGAAATAAACCAAATGAAGGAAGCCACTGGAAAGTCCCCAGGACTGGCTCTGGTGTTGGTGGGCAAGAGGAGGGACTCGCAAACTTTCATCCAGGTCAAGTTGAAAGCATGCCATGAAGTTGGAATCGCCACCTTCATAGAGGAGCTTCCTGAAGAGTGTACAGAGGACGAACTTCTCCATGTTGTTTCCAGACTGAATGGAGACCCATCAGTTCATGGTATTATCGTGCAACTTCCTTTACCAAAAGTAATTCTACAGCTACTCTTCTGCCTCCTTTCCTCATGATTTTCTGTTTTCTTTGAATTTTTTTGGTGACCTCAAGAGTCCTGTGATTCATCAGCTTGTCTTAGTAAAAGTATACTCCGAACGAGTGATCCCAGAGAATTCACACTATCAGACACCATAAGTATGTGTTAGTTTCCACTTTCTACGAGTGGTATACTACAAGAAGTGCAATATGCTGCCATATCTTTCCTGAATCTAGCTTTTAGAATATAGTGATCGATGAACTTCTTTCTGTCGATTTCACTTATCCCTTTTAATGTAACCTTTTTTTTTTTTTTATCAGCATGTAAATGAAGAGAGGATAATAGATGTAATTAGCCCAGAGAAAGATGTAGATGGGTTTCATCCACTCAACATGGGAAACCTTGCTATGAAAGGAAGGGAGCCTCTTTTCATCCCATGTGCCCCGAAGAGCTGCATTGAACTGCTGCTTAGATCAGGTGTGGAAATAATTGGAAAGAAAGCGGTGGTTATTGGGAGAAGCAAAATTGTTGGGTTGCCAACTTCTTTGCTGCTGCAGGTACTCATCATTCTCTCTCTAATGTGCCGTGTATCAAACTTGTTGAGACATATTGAACTGATTATCATATGTTGGGAGTAATTATGTGTATCTATTTGGCCAGAGGCATCATGCCACGGTAAGCACTGTACATGCATTCACCAGGGATCCGGAGCAAATCACAAGGGAAGCAGACATTGTGGTTGCAGATATTGGGATTCCCAACATTGTCCGAGGTAGCTGGCTTAAACCTGGAGCAGTTGTGGTAGATATGGGAACTAATCAAGTTAAGGTGGAAGCACCATTCTCTTGAATGCCGTCTTCAATTCTTTAGTGGATAGGGAACGTCTCATTCCTCGTTGTCCGTGCTTTGATTATTTACTTGAGAGAGAATGTTCATCTCCATCGTTCTTTTGGCAGGATTCGAGCGGTTTCCGCGTAACAGGAGACGTGTGTTACGAAGAAGCAATCAAAGTGGCATCAGCTGTGACTCCAGTCCCTGGTGGGGTTGGGCCCATCACAATCTCGATGCTCCTCTCCAACACTCTAGATTCTGCTAAGAGGGCATTTCGCTTCACGACACAATAAAGCAAATGTAGATCGTAAATATGTCAGGTCTTTATGTATCAATAGTTACCCGACAACTTTGGGGTTGTCTCCTGTATCGACCACGTAAATGACCCCAGTCTCAGTTAAAATGGCACGATTATTATTCCAATGATTATAGCTGGACATGTGACCAATCTTTTGATGAGGTCAACTGTTGCATTCTGTTGTTGTATTAATGCATGATCGGATATCTATACTGGAATGAAGATGACTGTATGCCCTGTAAAGTCTGGTAATATAAGAGTTTACATGCTTTATATGTGTATGTTTGCCGATGTCGTCCATCAAATCTCTGTATTTTCTACTACCCACAGCCTGCTCAATAATAAGCTGAGTTGAAGGGCAATCGGTTTGCAAGAATGTATTTGCATTCGGTGAATCTTGAAGTCTTGCACTGTGAACTTCTGCTGCACCACAGTCAATCGTTTCAGCCTTGGTCCTATTTCCAAAAGATTGAATGCAGAGTCAAGTTTGGAGGCTGCAATAGGAAGGTCATACACATTAATCTACTAAAATAGTCGGGCTTCAATGGTTGCAGGCAATTCATAGAATTCGTTTAAACTAGGGACCAAACAATTACTCCATCTCGTGCACCTTTGGAATTATCACAGATAACCAGTTCTCATCTTAATGTATTTACACTAGCAATTCGCTTAATAAAGAGCATTACATCCACTTTGCCTTAAACTTAGTCCCCTAGACTGATTCCTCATGATATAAATACAAGCCAAGCCCAAACCGAGCACATGCTTTGCAGAAAGCTATCTCCTCTGCTTCAGCCACGGGATCATGGCCAATATTTGCTGATACTGTCCCCGTTGCCTCTCGATGTGCCTAAACAATAGCCCAAATGAAGTAAATCACAACCCACTCTATTGGAGAAGATGCATGACTAATCAATAATGCATATGTGAGCAGACAGCAGCTTTCATTGATACAAATGGCTATTAAACAAATTCACATTGTCCTATATCAATGAAAACTAGCTTCAGCTTGGGGAAAGGATGTGATTTTACGGAGTGTCATGGGAATGTTCAGGACAATCAGCATCGAACAAGGATGTACGTAATTTTGTCAGGCAGCATTATATGATGAAGAAGAGAGGACAGGAGATAGCAGAAAAGGGATGGTTGTATGCAATGAAACCATCTCTCACCCATACATGTAGTTCAAAATTCAGTTTTCTTGTTCAAGATTAGTTTCTTTGAGGGTAAGATGTCAAAAGTGATGCAAGAATCCAATAAGCTCTCGACGTGGAAGTGCAGCAAGCCAAAGATAGATCATGTGCTTGCTTTTTAGCTGAACCATCTGAGTGAAAAGTGAATGAGTAGAAGCATATGAAATTTCTGAGCGTTAAATGACTTCTATCAGAACGTTCACTATTCTGTCTTCAGAGACCTTTTCCATGTCAACTACCATTTCAGCAAGCTGCTCAGTGAAAATGAACAAATTGCAAGAAGACCCGGACAAAAAAACCTCATGCAGCAAACTTGACATTAATTACTAGAAGGATAAACAAGCTGATCTTGAGCGGCCTGCGAAATGGTGCAGAATTCCAGAATTTGAATTATAACAGCTGCAGAATAGACTACTAATTAAGGGAGAGACAGTCACTCATTTCAAACAAGAAGATTCACCTCTCCATCAGATCCACGAATAGTCACACGGTATACCACAGTCACGCTCCCATTGTCAGAAAATATGACATCACGTATTTCTCCACACCATCCTGCAGAAAAATACATCAAAATTGAAAGTAAAGCCCTGATTTTTATGCATGCACAATTGCACCTCAAAATCGCACATCAAGAAGCATGAAGCAACAAAAATTTAAACAGAAAAAGGCTAAGTTCAGTCCTACCAACAGTAAGCCAATGAGTGTGGACGTGGTCCTGCAGAAAGAACTGATAGGAACCCATAAAGCTCCAAACTTTACAAGACATGCCATTATCCATACCAAGCATGGTAAGTTATAGAAGGCGGTGCAAGTGAAAGTATTTATCCTCAGAACCAAATTTATGTCAGATAACAAGAGAACGAGGCAGATCATCATACGTAGACCAGAAAAAAATCAGCTATATAGGCAGAGGTTTACAAATATTTGTGCATAAATGAGGTATCGGTGAAATAAAAGCAAAAGAAGAAAGAAATCACAACTGCTAATTGCAGTATCTCCAGCCAGAAATTTAATAGTCCAGCATTGGAGATGAAATGCTGAAATGGGTGGGAGCGAAGAGAGTTAATAACAGACCAGGGGCATAGAAGCTCAGCATTCGGTTGGCATGGTACCTGTTATACAGACAAACATGCAAAATCAGAGCAGCATTCTACTGGAGAAACCAGCCAAGAAAAGGTTAAAGGAATTCAGAGAGGTCAGCGGAGGTCGGTGATTACCAGGGAATGAAGGTGGAGGACTGGTCCGAGTGGCGATCTTGGTAAGGAAGAGGCTTGATGATGTTGTCGGGGATCCTCTTGTTGAGGTCCCGCAGTATCTCGACCAGCGGCCGTGTGATGCACGAGGAGTGAGACGGCGAGAACGACTTGTCCATCGGCACCACGTAGTTCGAGCTCGGCACCGATCCTTTCTTCTTGCCGCTACCGCCGCCGCTGCCGACGGTGGATTCGGCGGCGCGAGTCAAACGAAGACGCTGACAATGCAGCCCGAAGTCGGAGCTCCGACGCGAGCAGAGCGCGACATGGTCACCGGACGGCGACGGCCTCGACAGGAGCAGATGGTAAGCGCAGCCGTGCAGAGCCATCAGGGGGGGATTTTCGGCGGGACGGATGACGGAGGAGTTGATGGTTGACAGGAGTGGGGGATGGAAGCTGAAGTTGGTTGGAACAGATTTTCCCGTCAAGCAGCTCGTGCCTACATTTACAGCCTCCAACAGCTACCTACCTAACTCACTCAATCACTAGCCGGCACGACACTTAATGCTACCTTGTCTGTCTAACCGAAACCCTTGTGTAATGATAGTAAGTAACATGAAGAGCTGTAATCAATCGGCCGATAGGATAGGTTCATAGCCCAAAACCCTTTCAATATATTATGGCTGATATATATTTTAAAATTTTTAATTAAATAATAAGATTTTAATTTTATTTTTATGTGAAATTCTATTATTCAACCCCTTATATGTATCCAATCTCTTATATATTGCTAATGAATGTAATATATTTGAATAATTAAAAAAATTGATAAATATAAATGAAATTCCTATGAATTTGGGTGCAATTTGGATTTGTATTAAGGTTTAAAATAAATTCCGCCTAAAAGAACCTTCAACTTGAAGCATTTGGATGCAATCAGTGGCCCACGAGAGGGATAGGCCCAAAGACCAGCTAAAAATGGGCCTAAGTCACGGCCCATTAAGGCGCGGTGCCGCCACGGGCACTTCTTTCAGGCGGAGATGGAGGTTCCCTCCGTAGCTGCTCTGCTAAAACCTCTGTCGGAGTTCTCGCAAGCTTCGAAGCAGAAGACGACAGGCGAAGGAGCTTAAACCCTAGCGGTGGTCACATCATGGTGAGGTTGGCGGCGGATTTGATCTGGAAAAGTCCTCATTTCTTCAATGCCATAAAGGAGCGAGAGTTAGATCTCCGAGGTACTACAAAACCCTAGTTACTGCTCATCTCAACTCCTCCTCGCTCGGTTGCATGGGAGTTCGAATTTAAAGTATTGGTTGCGATTACTGACTGTTGAAATTTTCCGCCTCGTGGCTCGTCAGGCAATAAGATTGCGGTGATCGAGAACTTGGGCGCCACTGAGGTGAGTTCAATTATGCGAACCCGGCGTTGGTTCCTGATTCCTTCGGGAAAACTTTGATCTCTTTTTACCATGGCTGCAGTTTGAGAGAAAGCAAGAAACATAGGACATATTCTTGTGGGTTTCTCTCTCTCTCTCTCTCTCTTTTGGGATTGTTAGTTGGTTGTAATAATACAGTGACTGCTATTGCTAGAACCCCAAAAGTCCGGTAAGCGTTCATTGCTCGCACAATTCTCTAAAAAAGCTATCGCAATTCTCAAACCTGGGATGTGTTATTGCAGCTTGAGGGGCTTTGAATAACTGATGGCTTATGAATTTGTGAAATGAACCTTTTGTGGTGGAGCTTATTGGATTTTTATATAACTGGATATTGGGTGTTTTTTTAATGAATGTATATATATATATATATAACTGTTATTTATCATGCCCTGCACCAATTATGGGGTGGCTGCGGCTAAGCTAAGCACTCTCATCTATGATCATTCTGCAGGATCAATTTGACACCATTGATTTGTCTGATAATGAGATTGTGAAGCTGGAAAATTTTCCTTACCTTAATCGGCTGGGCACTTTGCTTATAAACAATAATAGAATTACTCGTATCAATCCAAATATTGGAGGTAAGTTCCAAGAGGTCTATAGCTGCTCTTATAATTGGCTGGTTTCATATTGAGGATAGCTTAATGTTTTTTCCTTTAATATTTGGCAGAATTCCTCCCTAAGCTGCACACTTTAATCCTCACAAACAACAGACTTGTCAACTTGGCTGAGATTGATCCTCTGGAATCCCTTCGAAAGCTCCAATATCTTAGTCTGTTGGATAATAATATCACTAAGAAATCCAATTACAGGTTGTACGTGATTCACAAACTGAAATCACTTCGGGTGCTTGATTTCAAGAAAGTGAAAGACAAGGTCAGAAAATCTTTCCATTATGCTATAGATATAGTACACCTATTTCCCCCACCTCCCCCCTTTTTTTAGCTGTTGAAAGAGCTTACTAGGCTTCTGCAGCTTTTCCATGATGTCAAGTGGTATGGTGGTTCAACAGGTCGGTGACCTTGCTATTACATAAAAGTTTAAGTTCACCATTGTACTCTGTCAATTCTCTTCTCTTAACTGAGACCTCAAGGACACGGAAGGATAAAGGGGAAAGGAAATGGCATCTTTTTGCAGAATAATCATGTACAATGTCAGAGAACAGATGAAAGAAACTATCAAACTGAAATGAAAATAGTCCAGCCTTTAAACTTCTTTGGCACCATTGTTAATCCTTAAGAATACTTGCTTCTTTGAGCTCGCCCAATAAAAAATTAGCATGAGATACCTCTAGTCATGCTGGTTATGTCCAATATATTTGGTGTTTTATTTTTATTCCTGAATTACTTATATCCTTAGTTTAGTGTTTATGATTATCATCATATTTTTGTGGCTTGTCATTGCCGTGTTATTTCTGGATTGACTAGTTGAAGATGGACTTTTGATGGAAAGTTGATCCCATCATTGCCTGAGAGTTGGTTCATTTGTCTTTTATACTGCATATTTCCTTTTCCACTTGATCACTTTTCTTCCAAATGAATCTCCTGAATTTTTCTTAAATTGTCTGTGTTTGATAGGAGAGACTGGAAGCAGCAAGCTTATTTTCTTCAAAAGAAGTTGAAGAGGAGACTAAGAAGGAGTCTGCTAAGACCTTTACACCAGGGGAGCTCCAAAAGTTAGCAGAAGTTGTTGAAGAACAGCCTGCTCCAAAAGTTGTTGCCCCTACTGCAGAGCAGATTGTTGCAATTAAGGTATCATTTCATTGCACCATTCATCTCTGAGCAGATTATTGCCCATTGCAGTGCTTGAGCAAGGCAGACTGTGGAAAGGGTTGCTTTATGTATACAGTAATGTTGGCGCTGACTATGTTCTTTTTTAGTGCTCCCCTGCATTTGAATTCTGCATTTTCCCCCTCTGTTTCCTGCTTGAATTCACTTATGATGTTGTGCAGGCTGCAATAGTTAATTCCCAAACTCTGGAAGAGGTTGCTAGACTTGAGAAGGTGCTTTTCATATGCTTTACTGAAATAATGCTTTATTATTCTGCAGTGATTAGAAGTGTTTAATAGGAATCCTTCACTTTCGTGATTTGCAGGCTCTGAAGTCAGGTCAGCTTCCAGCAGACTTAAAAGTTTTGGATGAAAAGACTGGGGCAAACAATGTGAAGGGTGAGGATGAAGAGATGGTATCCAGTAATCAAACTGAAGTAGATGTCCAGCAGAAAGATTCCGAGGAGCAAGAACAGAAGGGTGATGAACCTGCCCCAATGGAACAGGTATTGGATTTTTCATCTGCTAGTTCCAGATATTTGCAGTCGAAAGTATACATCATTTGATACTTTCTACAGCATAACGATCTTACTGTTTTCAGATTGATAATGTTCTGGAGTCCGAGATCTTTTCTCTATTTATGTAGCAGAACTCTCAATTGCTATTGCTCTTCTCTCTTTCTTCCAGGAGTAGAAACAGAACATATTTTTGAACTTTCTGAGGCTGGCCCATCTCTCATTTCCCAACAAGCGGCGAGGCTAGCGGGTGGATTACTACCTGCAGTGAATGTATTATTATGTTAGTCGTAAATGATTCCTTTCTTTTGATGGTTAATATTTGGTCGTCTCTAATTTTGCTCTTCTTACATTCACAATTGTTACCTCTTCGCCTTTCTTCCCTTTTCCATTTCCCTTTGTGAGGTAAGACTCGTAAGACCCAAGTGAGCATGTGGAATTGACAGGCCCTTTTTTCTCTCTTGTTGCCAAGCGAGAGAGGGCGCCAAAGAACATAGAAGCAAAAGCAGATCTCTGGTCAATTTCAACTGTTTTCTCGTCTTATTGCTTGTCTTTCCATCAAGAGATAAAACTCACCCACTTTAGATGAATTTTCCTTTTCAATTCACATTTTGCTCTGACAGCAACAGGGGCTCTCTTCTTCTGCTGGAAAGACACCGTAGTCCCCAGACACAGGGCGGGCCCCTTGATGAGAAAGCATTCTGGTGTACCATTGCTTGTTTTGGCAGATAAGTGGCAAGCTTTATAGCCTGCTCGTATCGGCCACAAAACGAGACTGGAAAAAAAAAAAAACATCATCATGCCCCTGTTTTGATTCTTCGTAACTTCCAGAGTCCATCGTGACCTTGTCAATTGTTAAATCCACACAGGCATTATGCGCATGACGGGGATTTGCAACTTTGCACATGAATAAAAACCGAGCACAACCTTAGGTATAGAGGAAATCCATGGCAAGGTGGTAGCAGAAGTCCTTATTCTTGAAGCATAGTGGAAGTTCTTAGTTAAGATGAATTGGACCGCTGAGCCCCGGTCTGATGAAAGCAAGTATTGGAAAGAGGTTTCACCGTTCCGAAATCAAATTGCTGCGAAGAAGCTTCAACGGCCCCACTGGTGCAGTCGATTCTGGCACCCCATCTCCTGCACCAGCCCTGAGGAAGAGTTTATGGGTTGCTATTTGGAATCGTCCTAAGGCTCCTCATCATAAGAAACATCATCTTGCATCGAGCTGGCAACTGTGATCCTTCCTGAGATTTGTTCATCACGAACTCGAGTGTGCACCCAGACCTCTTATATTCATTTGCAAACCACTCCGGGAAGTAAATCTTCTCCTGAACCTCGAGCTCTGCAGAGTTAAGCTGGGTCCCGAAAGTTGTTTCGGTCGACCACCTGTTCCTTGCTCAGGTGCCCGCTGACAACCTCGCCTGTTGAGGTGTTCTTTAAGGTGTGTCGGTTAATGTCAAGTTTCTCCCACGGGCTATGAGTATTTCAATCGCGCCCATCTCAAGAACTTTGAGTGTATCATCCACACCACAAGCATACTCTCCTGTGTCTTGACCCTGATCTCCTCAAAGTACTTCCCCATCAACTTATTTCTCCTGAATGAACTGCGCATTGGCCAAGATCTCTGCAGGAAGCTCGATTGCCTGATTGAACCCATTTTCCCCTCCATAAGAGACATCAAAAAACAACATTAAGAACCTTCGCCTGCCGGCGAGGGTCAAACTTGTCTGACCGACTCAGTTCAGTCTTAAAAGTCAGCGGACCCTGCCAAGATCAGCCCCGACACTTTAGGCTGGCTTGTGGAAGGATCGATGAAGAACTGGGTAGCCAGCTCAGCTGTTTTACGAACGTAATTGTGACACTTCTCCATCCGCAGACGGAGGCAAGTCGAAGGCCTGACTCCCCTGCCCTCACCTCCCCTGCTCCTTTGGGAGGTCCACCCTGCACTTGTGAAGCACTTCTCGGGCATTGCCACTAAAAGAGTCCCAAAAAAGACTTACCATTCCCATACTCTTGACTTTCTACATTCTCCCATATATTCTTTTTTTCCTTCAAGTAAGGCATGACTTTTCGAATTCTCTTACCATTTCAATGCTCGGATTAATGAGGAATATGTGGTTAATGGATATTTATCACCAATTAATTTGGCAATTAATGGATATTTCAGTCCGTTAAGAGTGCTATGCCGTCGTCCCCTACCTTCTTGCAACCATAGTCTTTCAATTATTCTCCTTCCTTGTTTTTCCAGCATAGTTTCACTATTGGCATTCGTCCATCCGTTGGTTAGTCTCCGAGCTCAAAGTCCGGTGCCATCCCCTTGCTCGCCTCGTTATTGTATCCTAGGAGATACTTATAAGATGGTCTCCTACGGTACGATAATTATTTGTTAAAATAACTTTCCCACGTTCTGGAACAATCCCAAATTGATCAACATCACATTCATCATTTCTTTCGGAGTACGATTTTTCCGTTCGGCAATAACATTCAATTGAGGTGAGTAGGGTATGGTGACTTCTCACCGATTAGTGTTTCATATTAGCCGTCTCTATCACTTCTCAATTTTTTTTATTCTCTTATTAAATTCAATCCTTTTTTTTTATATAGGAGACGTGGGGATCCATCAAATTGGCAACTAAAATTGGCATCTAGATGTATTCGGAAACTGATATGTATGTAATCGTAATATATATATATATATTTTTACATCACGCAATATTTTAAACTTATTGAAATGTATCTCGAAACTAATCTGCGATCAATTTAAGATCCATGAAAAAATTTTCATCGATCCTCCTAACTTAGAATTCGATTTTTTTTATTACCTATTTAAGGATCTAATGAGAAAATCACTAATTCAATTTAAGATGGTGTAATCGTAATATATATTTAGTATGTATTTTAAATTAAAATATTTTATATTAATATTTTAATTTAAAAATGATCTAATAGCTTTTTTAATATAGAATATTTGAATATATCATTTCAGGATATTTCCAAATGAACCCAAATATCTATTCTCATGACCGCAAGATCTTATTTTGGAATAATTCTAAAATACGGCGAGGAAAAAAAACTTCCCATCCACACACATAAAAGTTACCAATTTTCCAACAACAACTCACATGCATGCAAATGCTGATCGATCGATCGATCGATTGACTGGCGAGTATCAAACGAAGCACGGAAGGAGAAGAGGGACCTTAGAATCGCTGGCGAGCTGAGGGTCGATCAGCCCATACGCTCGGCCAGCAGTGTGCGGGTTTCAGAAGTTCGCACGTAGTGGTTCGGTCCCGAGTCTCGTTCACTGTTCTGGGCCATTCCCGAACCAGTGAAAAGTAGGAGGAGATGACGACGTTGAGTAGGGCAGGGATGGGAGAAGAATGATTGCCAAAGGGGTCGAGGAGGAGGTAGGCGAATCGTCGACGAGCCGGAAGTATTGATACGGCCAGAGTGGTCGATGGCGATACGCTCGGAAGGAGGTGCCGACGCTGATACGCTCGGCCTCCAGCCAGAATTATATCCTTTGTAATCGAAAAAAAAAAACCTGAGGCCGGGAAATTTTCTTGTCCGCCATGGATCCTGACCGGGGAAACGTGGACATGGGAAAGAGAAAGTGGTCCAGCCGGCCCAGATGGCTCAGTGTGGGGCCCATGGCTGTTCCGACTTTCCCATCAAGGATGGGCAATTTTCCGTTACCGTTGGAGCCAACTCCCCTTGCCCTCTAACCGTTTCCGCTTGCATTTCTCTAACCCTTATGGAGTTATTTAAACATTTTATGTGTGCTAATAACAAATTTGATCTGTAAAAAAAAACATCCATACGATGAAATTTGTATATTTTTAAGGTCGTCTGCGTATATATATATGTTTAATATTTCTAAAAATCTTAAATATGTGCATCCGAATGAATTTTATACAGTAAACTCATCGTGTGTGATACATTTGAGTATTCATCCTGGAGGGGGGTTGTGTTATAAATAAAAAATTTTATAGGATTATGTAGCGAGATAAGAGACCGCATGGTTGTTTTTAAAAAGGAAAAATTGAAACATTAGCTATGAAGCTAACTGTAATTTAAGGATTCCATTGTACATATCGATAGTTGGACAAGCACACTGTGAAGGTTTGACTTATTTAATACCGCAGTGTATACTAATCTATACATCTATGAAGTTGAAAAGGTCAAGGTTGGCACCAATGCCATGACACGAGTCAGCTGATGGCTTGAGTGCATTAACACAAAGTAGGGACACGGGCATTAATCCGCTCCGGGTTCATTTTTTTCTCTGTTTTCGCTTTTTACCTACTTTTAATGCCAAAAGAACAGGAGCTCCCCCACCAAGATGGTATTTTGAGCCCATAAATGTGATTAGATTAATACGTTCAAAAAGGAACACGTTGTATTCACTGGTATATCATTTGGGATTTTCAAGTTGCTTTCTCTCTCTTTTTTTCCTGTCATATATCTTAGGTGGAGATCAAGAAATGAAGTTTCAATTTTAGTTAATTCTGCTCTTATATTTTTCAAGTTGCTTCGGTCATTCTAATCGGTATCCATTTGTAACAGAGGGGAAATAAGACGGCATGAGGGATTGAGAATCCTTGTGTTTGTGTCGTGCACCGATGTTTTCCTGGCTTTTTTCTTTTCTTTTCTTCTTTAATGGATGATAAAGATCGAATCTTCTTTTATCACGAGTGGAAGGCGGTGATATGTGCCGTGCGTCAGGGCCGGTGATCAGTGGAGGGGGTGGGGGAAACCTTTTTGAGGGCCCCAATCAGCAGGCGCCACGTTCAACTTTTTCTCAGCTGAGAGTGCTCAGAATGAATGAATGAAATGGGATTGGAATGGATGGTGAGGAGATTTTCACTTGGCTAAATTGGTTGAGTCTGCCATGGCTAATGCAAGTCAATAATTCAATGCTCCCTGGGTCCTTTCTTCTGCTTGACGCTGCTCTCTTCTGTTACTTTTCACTGTATGTGAGGTTCCCGTACAATGTGATGGAATCCCACTGCAGTTCTGTCTACGAGGAGTAGTGGTAGTAGAAATAGTAACAAACAAGCCGAGGAAGAGGAAGAAGAGAGTTTGAGAGGAGAGCAGAGAAAGTTCATGAAAGCGAGGAAGTAGAGCATCGTGGGTACGAGGTAAGCGCAATAACATTCTAGAGAGATGGGTATGTACGAGCGCATAAAAACGGAGGAAGAGGGTGGAGTCGGTGATAGGTGGAGTGCCGTTGATGGGGTTGGGAATGGTGATGATTTGGAGATGGGCACTACGGAGGTTCCGAACCCGAGATCTGTCTCCCTCGGCGTCGTCGATAGGAGCTTCTCGACGCCGGTGCAGCGGCTGAAGAACGCTAATCGTCTTGTTTCTCTCGATGTTTTTCGTGGTCTCTCCGTTGCGGTAAAGATCCCTCCCTCTCTCTCTCTCGCTTCCTCCCCAGACCCGCACCCCCTCCAACCGCATCTTTTCCCTTTCCTTTCACGCAAAGGCAGAGCTTTAGCTGTGCAGCTTGCCCATCCCGCTCTTAGCCTCTGCATTTTCATTGCTTTGGAAGTTTTCTTGTACGTTCAATCTAGTAAGTATTACCTCTAGTCAAAGGTTAGTTGGCTGTGTCTTGATGTTGCTGTAGTAGATCTTGGTTTTAACAAACAGGCCCAAAATGATAGATTGGCAACCAGTCTTGACATTGTCGATCCCATTTTTGTTCCTTTTATTCGTTGATGGTAAATATAATGTCATTTTCTTTTTGGGTCTGAATTACGAGCTTATGGAGAAGTTATCTCACAGTATTTTCTGTTCTTCATCTTTATATGCTTTGTGCAGCTTATGATCCTGGTGGATGATGCTGGTGGAGTCATCCCAGCAATCAATCATTCTCCATGGAATGGTGTGACACTTGCTGATTTCGTCATGCCGTTTTTCCTATTTATTGTTGGTGTATCCCTCGGAATTGCATACAAGGTAGTCTTGCTGTCAGCAGTTTCTGAAGAGTTCGATCACTTGTTCTCTTTGAAATCTGACGAGACCTTTTCCATTATAGAAATTGGAAGGCAGAGTGGCAGCTACTAGAAAGGCACTGCTTCGGGCACTAAAGCTATTTCTTTTAGGTCTTTTACTTCAAGGTACTTTATCATGAAATCTGCATTTTAGAAGCTGTAGCAGCTTCCTTGGAGGAAGTCATAGTTACTAAGTACATAATAATGCTTGTTTTTTTGTCTACATGTAGGTGGTTATTTCCATCCTCTTGGTAATCTAACTTATGGAGTGGATGTTGGACGAATTAGAATAATGGGAATACTTCAGGTATTGTTATTGGTAGTTGCTTATCCTTGTTTATGCTTGACAAGGTAAAGGTGTCCATAGTTGCCCATGGGCAGATTGTGGAGTCTTTTAGAAGTATCTTGTTCATAACATTTTATTTTACCATGACATTTTAAACTCTTATCAGAGAATTGCCGCTGCATATTTACTTGCGGCACTGAGTGAGATTTGGCTTACGAGAAATGTGGCTGTGAAGTCTAAATTCTCAATGGTGGCAAAATATTGGTCTCAGTGGTAAGTTTTGTTAATATTCATGTGGCTTAATTGATTATAAGACTTCATCCATGTCTTACCGACTCTTCATTTTTTCATCCCTAACTATGTTAGTTTTCCAGTTTTGTTTTATAATAGGTGGTCTGTTCACCTTTCTCAGGGTCATGGCCTTCTCACTTTCTGCTATATACATGTCCCTGCTATATGGCTTAACGGTTATTGATTGGGAGTATCAAATTCCATCTGGGTCCTCCTTTTCCCAAAAGCTATACAAAGTATGACCCTGTCCATCTTGAAACATACTGTGGGAAATTTTCTACCATGTTTATGAATTTATTGCTTGTCGACTGACTGTGGAAGATTGATAAATTAAATTGGCTGTGCTCTTTTGTGTTTGCAAAGGTAAAATGTGAAGTTCATGGTGATACTGGACCTGCCTGCAATGCTGTTGGGATGATTGATCGGAAGCTGTTGGGTATTCAACATTTGTATAAGCGACCAATATATGCAAGGACAAAGGACTGCAGTATTAATTCCCCTGATTATGGTCCATTGCCTCCAAATGCTCCTTCATGGTGTCAAGCCCCTTTTGATCCTGAAGGACTCTTAAGGTTGGATGTACGGCTGCTTCAATTTGTTCACCGTCCCTTTTTTTTTTATCTAATTATTATGAAATCATATGGGGAAAGACCATGCTTTGATCATGATAAGTACATTTATTTTCAAATATTAATGAACAGAAAATATGTTTTCTTTTAATAGCTCAGCGATGGCAGTGGTTACTTGCTTAGTTGGTCTTCACTTCGGGCACATAATCATCCATTTTAAGGTGATATAGAGATCTGGTGTTCTGCAAATTGTACTTAAGTTCTAGTCAAGAAGCTATTTTTGTCATCTTATTGTCTACTGTCTGTTTGAAACCAATCAGGACCACAAGGATCGAGCATTCCACTGGGTGGTAGCATCTTCTTGTCTACTATCTGTTGGCCTTGCTCTGAGTTTCTTCGGTGTTGTTCTGTTCCTCTGAGCCTCCAGTTCATTGCAGTAATAACAACCATTCTTATGGTTGAAGTTAATCTGTTTTCTCATCTTCAGGGATGTCGGTGAATAAGCCTCTTTACACATTCAGTTACATGTCTGTCACATCTGGTGCTGCTGGGATCCTCTTCACAACAATTTACCTGATGGTCAGCTACCTTGTTATGCAAACCTGGTTTACCTTCTATCTTTCATTCACAGCTAATTCTTGATTCAGTATATATTCCTGGAAAATCTTGATTTGCCGCAGGTTGATGTGATTGGAGTCAGGCGGGCAACCACAGTTCTAGAGTGGATGGGGAAGCATGCCTTGACAATTTACGTCCTTGCCGCCTCTAATCTCTTGCCGATTATCCTTCAAGGATTCTATTGGAGTTATCCTGGGAATAACATTGTATTTTATCTCTTATCCTCCCTCTCTCCTTATCCCATTTTGTCAAGTTATATCCCGCTCACTGAATTACACACTCCGAGCACGGTGATCCCGATGTCTTGCATTGTTCTCTTTTGTGGCAGTTGAGTCTGATTGGAATTGGAAAGGGTTGAAGGAGCAGATGAAATCCTCCACATTTTGCAATCCCGATAGTACAGTTCATTAAATATCCTCCCAATGGCCTATGCATTAGTTCGTGGATTCGTGCCTCACCGGTGGCACACCTCAGGCGAGGCCACGTGTTCCACAAGAAAGGAATCGGATTTACCAGAGATTCAATGGAGCAACTAACTGCAGCAGCCTGCGGACACCTATCCTATGGAAGCATCATAGCACTTATTGCTTCTGTATGCTGAACCATTACTGGAACTATGATTTGTTGGGTCGATTCTACCAAAAAAAAAAAACAGTGTATTCAGAAAGATCTTGAAGTATTCGTATCTATTATAGTACAATATGAATCTCTTTGGAGTCTAGTATTTTTCTTGTAAAGTTGGAATGCCCATATCAAATCTTCCCAAATAGAAGAATGGATGGATGATGGAAGAACACGAGAGTTTCTGGTAATATTGTTGTTCTTCACAGGCATTATGTTAGTACAACACCCAGAACCAACGCTTCCTAACGTTTCAACTTATTCTCCTGCAAAAACAAAAACAAAAATCTATATTTTTTAAATTAATTTTCGCCATCGTTATAATTATTAATCATTATTAGTTAATATAATTTATTATAGGACACACAAAACACCATAATCAGTGGCCCGGGGAGAAGTCAAAACTCCCTAGTAGTACTGAAGTATGGTGTAGACTGTCTGGGTGATGGTAAGGGCGAAGAGAAAGATGGCGGCGATGAGGGACGCGATGGACCATGGGTTCCTGAAGTAGGTGTGGCAGAGGTTGGCCCTCCACATATGCACGGTCTTCCTGCAGTGCTTGCTGACCGCCTGGTGAACCTCATCGAGGCTGGCCCCCGGTTCGACCACGACATCCTTTGAAAGGGAGTTGAAAAGCTTAGCCACTGCCTCGTCGCTCCCGACTGCATTCTGTATGATGCCGCTGGAGTGGAGCATGGCGACGTCTCTCTCATTGTCTATGATATTGTCCATGAAGAATATGTACGAGGAAACCTGGACATCGGCTATGGCAGTCAGTAAAAACATGGATCTTGGTGAACAAAAGGTGCTCACCAGGAGCTAGCTAATGTTATCAATCAAGAAGAAGAGTAACTGTGTCATATCTGATCATCACTTCATTCCCCGCACCAACATGGAACCGGTCGTATGCGATGAGGTTGAGGAACGTGGACTCAGTTGCGTCATCAACAACTATGCGGGGGAGACTTAGTACTCCTCCACTGAACGAGATGTCCTTCAAGCACCTGCTTTTGCTCGCCTTGAAGCTGATGCCTGCCTCATTGAGCTCTGTTGCCGAGCGGATTATCTCGTCTACACCCTGTTTAGCCACAGAGCCGCCATCCGGCTTAGAGCCGCTCACCTTGCCTGGGAACTCGATAAGCTTACTCTTCCTGAAGATGTCCAGCACGTGCAGGCACTTGCACATGTTCGGGACTTTCTTGCCGGGAAAGTAGAAGTTGTGTATTAGATTATTGACGAACTCTTCGTCCTGCATCAAAGCAAAACAGTCTCTGAAACTTAATAAAGAGTTCCGAACCCAAAACCATAGAGTTCTCCAAACTTGTAGAAGAACTCTACATGATACTCCCATCTCTTCAGTTTACTCCAGAGACAAATGCTGAGGAGTTTCCCCATGAAAACCGTCTTCTGGGGGAATGAAAATTGTTCTTATACGCAATTTTTTCTTCCTAAGAGATGACAATTTACTAATGGAAAATTTTGGGCCAGACCTTGCAGCCTCCACTTTCGACAGCGACCAGCTTGACCAGGACCAACATGGGCAGTTGATTCTCAAGCATCAGCATGTCCCTTCGTATGTACGGCATGATATGGAGCTTCCCATGGTCACTAAAGAGCGGGTCATTGGAGGCGTAACAATCTTTGACTGTATCCACGTTTAGGATCTCCAACATGAAGCACCCGTCGAGAATCATCAGCTGCAGGAAGGCTCTCGGGTTGTCACGCCACTTCTGATCCAGCTGATCATAACAGGCCATCACATCATCCATCACCTTCGACAGAGCCCCATGAAAGAGGTCGAAGGACCTCCTCGACCTCATGAGGAAATGGCGGAATGCTCGGGTCTTGTGCTCCTCCATGGGTTGCAAGTGATCCTCGCCGTGGTGGTAAGGACCAAACGAAACGGCCTGAGGCAAGTAGGCTTTTGGGCTCATGTCCGTAAGGCAGGCAGGGACTTTGTATATCGACCGCTTCATCCAGCACTCTGCTTCTTTCTCCTTCAAGTTTTCTGAATCTGAATCCAAGTTGACCATGCTCCTGAGATCCTCCTCCACTTCAACTACACAGCTCACCCCCGGGGCCATTGCCTCTATAGAGCTTCTCTGTTGATTCTCTAACAGGTCATGAGATAACGAGGCGAACCCTGCCCCCATTTAATAGGGCATTTTTCGCAAGTAGAGAGAGGGAGACAGAGAGGTCCCGAATATATCCTTTCTCCAGGTTTGAAGCTATGCAAAATAAAAGCGACAACACGAGTCCTGCATGGTGATAGAAAGGAATGGCACTCTCCCCTTTCGGCCTGTACTGAGAAATCCTTTCCTTGCATCCAACGACAATTTGCCTTATCAAATCCACTTCCAGAGGGCCGCCCTTTTCCAGCTTTTAATGGTATAACAGAGTTAAAGTAGCTTGAAGCCATCCCATATCTAATTGCCGTGAGTGAGACATTCCCCGATACATGGTATGGTGAAACAGTTCAACTAAATAAACGGGATGAAATTCATCATCAAGTACAGAACACGGGAAAACACCTCATGGGTAGCCAATATATTTCAATTCAAGTGACCGGGAAATGGAATGAGAACATGAACTCTGGCAAAAAGCTGCAATTGTTGGGAAAGCACACAATAAATGATACATAAGCTCCCAAGCAGAAGACAGAATGAAGCTCCCTATGAAAAGGTTAATGAAACGTAGATAGATCAGTATCCGCCCTTCAAGTCATTGACCACATCGTACGGGATCGGAGTGACGGTCTCTAGGGTGGCTCCCTCTACCATGAAACCGGGCTTGGGACCTTCGGGCTGCCTCTTTGTGCTGATCTTCTCGCCACGCGCCTTAGCCTCTGCCTTGAGCTTGTCATTGTGGATCTTCCTCATCTTGAAGTCCTCGTTGCACCGAGAAGGCTGGACATGCTCAACCCGAACGTGAATCCTCTTCTTAACGATCCTGTTTCCAACCTGAAAAGCAGCATCGAGATCATCAGGTAAGTGCAATAGGCAAGGTATCATACCTAATGGACGTTGATTAAATTTGCACATCAGAGATGTGCCAATGGGCAACCGAATCCTGAGCTCCTAGCAGGCTAGCCTAGGTTTCCAGATAAGACAAGTAAATTTCGATCCTTCCGTGAAAGAAACTGCCAAATTGCTTCGGCAAAAATAGGTGATTCGCTTGCACAGTAAAGGCGCCATACTCTCACTTCTAACCTCAAGCAATCGTCAAATGAAGAGAAAATTAAGCTCTTTTACACGATGAAATGCTAAAAGCTATTGAATTTCGTACGTCTATCTCACCAAAATACAAAATTACAGTCATGCGCCTGATAACTTGATCAGATTATGTCGGAAAAGCATCGGAAGTAACGAATTAGAACAACTGATGAACGAACCATGGCACAACAACGATCAATCATTTCAGGTGCTTCTTCCCAATATTATGCGCAAATATTCATCTCATGGGAATCAAACAACTTTCGAGTGCATCAAATGAACATTCGGGAAAGGAACAGGTACAGCTATGAGAGAGAGAGAGAGAGAGAAGCCGACCTGCTTATTGATCTCGACGCCAATGGCGCGCTTGGTGACGTTCCAGACGCGGCCAGTGCGACCGTGGTAGAACTTGTGGGGCATGCCTTTGTGGACGGCGCCATTAACTTTGACGTCGACGTAGTCGCCGATCTTGTAGGTCCTGAGGTAGGTAGTGAGGGGGATGTAGCCCTTCTTCCTGAACGGCCGTGAGAACAGGTCCCTTGTCCTCGACCTCAGCCCGTGTCCCGCCGGCATGTTTCCCGCTTCCTCCTCCCCTCTGCTTCCGCTCGCGCGCGTCGATGTCACGGAGAAACCCTAACGCCCTCTCGTACTACTTTATATGTTCATCTGCTCGGCCCGCCAACAGCTCCTAACTGGGCCACATTGGAGAAAGCCCACATGAGATGGCCCAGGCCCATTATTCCTCTCCATTTCGGCCCGGCCCACACTTTTTCATAATTTAATGGAGGTGTCAACTAATTTATGTTCAAATTTTACCATGCTTGACTTCTCATCTGGGAAGTCAGGGCCCGTCCCAAGGTCCCAACAGAGGAATTGCTTAGATCAGCGGTTTGCAGAGGGGGCAGCCGCCCTTTCAAGATTGGCTAAGGCCACAGTGAAGAAGCGTGCAACAGAGACAGACGGGACTATAATACTTCAAAAACCTAATCAGACCCATTTTTATTAAGCTGCAATTTGCGAGTTCTCTGACGAAATCAATTGATCATTCGTGTTTATCTAATGTGCATAATCGCTGCGAAAACCTGAATTAAATTATGCTGTAATGACAGTGATCGCACCCAGTTGTTGCGTCTATAATGCCTGTACTATCTCTGGTTAGTATAAGTTGGCCTCTCCATCAGTAGCTGTCATCATCCAAAATGGAAAAAACCAGAGAGAGAGAGAGTGAAACCATGGTCAGTTTCTGCAATCTCTGGTGCAGTTGTTTACCCGAAAAAGGGCTTTAAATATCTCTCCTTCACTATCCATCTACGTGTTTCCTTACTTGATTGCATAACTTAGTTTTGTGTTTGTCTCCATGGATCCAAAGAGCCACACCAGAAAGTCTCATCATCATATGTCGGAGTCAGACCTCATGGTCGACTTGTTGGGCATCGGTAATTCAGGCGATTTAGAATAGGCGTAATTCGTGCTATCTACCTGGGTAAAAGATCCACGGGTTAAACAGCAGAGATTTCCCCTTCAATGATCAGAGTCGTCAATCTTTGGAGCGCGGTGCGATGCACTATAAACTTCAGGGAGCATAATAGAGAAAACAAAACATTAGGGGTGAATAAAAATCAAATTTCCACGACGATTTGTCCTTACTCTTTTTTCTTTTTTGGGTCTTTTCGACTGTTCATCCTACCGAGAGCGGAAAGAATCGAGGAAGTTGACTGGTAAAACTCAGGAGTGCACTGACGAGGACAGCCATGGCGGTTGTGGGCCCCAGTTCCGCCACCCGGACGCCAGCAGGACGCAGCGCCCTCAGCATTTTCTCCGTCGTTTTGCTCGAGTAGGGGTCGATTCGCCTCGTAAACAACTTCTTCTTCCCTGCTGGGTTCCCCCTTAGCTCAGCTCTCTGTTGCTTCCCCTCGTCATGAAATGTCAACTTCCTCTCGTCTCCATCCCCAGTAATAAATCGCTTCGTCCTGTTCACGGATAATAAACATCCCCATCTCCACCTATCGCATTTCGCTGCAGGGTCTGGCCGCTCCACTCTCCTTCTGCATAGCTTCTTCTGGGGTCTACGAGGTCCCCAATTTCCTCCCTTATTTAATCCTCCAATCGGAAGATTCGCTTGCATGTTCGAGTTGGACAAGCAGCTGACAAGCCCAATCCCTTCTGTGAGTCCGTTTCCTGTCTAATCCCCCTAATATTTCGCTAAAAAAAGGAAGAGATTTAACTAATTTTATGAATTTAGAATATCTTCTAGTTTCATGGAGGAATGCACAGCCTAAAAATTTGTTTTTCTCCCCACTGTTCAGTTATCAAGGGCAAGTTTCTGTTTCCCCCTAGGTTTTTCCTCTCGTGTGTCTCGCTCCCTTTTCTAATTGTTCTCTCTCAATTCTGGTAAATTTTTTGCAGGATCTTATTCTGTAATTCTGAGTAATTGTAGAAGACACTGATGGGAAAATCGGTGGTGGTGTCCTTCTCGCTGTTCGGGCTAGTCCTGTAGAGAATGGAACGAGGAGTACTGCTCTTTTGACTATTGCTCTTAAGTGAACAACTTGATGCATAATTTCTTCGATGGATTTGCTTATTTTCACTGATCTGGTTTTATCTTCTACGACTCTGCAGTACTTTCTGGGAACCCTTATTTATTGGCAGTCATGTGCTCATCTGTTGAGAACGATACCATTTTCTCAGCAGGTCCGTGGAGATAGCAATTTTTTTGGATTGTTGGGCGTAGCAATTTTTTTCGCTTTAGTTTTCAACAGCATTCAATCTTAATGATTGAGGGAATACATGACATGCTGTTTGTGGAAATTTTATTGTCTATTGAATGATTTTGCTCATCAAAAAGTCAAAAGCAAAAAGGAGAAGCTAAATGTACCCAAACAAAAATTTTCTGGTTCTGAGTTCCTGTAAGCGGGTAGATTTGCTGCCCGAGAGACTCTGAGTAAGGTAGAAGCTTATATTATTCTATGTTCCTGATCAAATGAAGTGAAACATGAAACGTTTATGCTCATTCTTTCCTTTTCATTGTTTACCTTAGAGGGTGCAGACTTGTGGCTTCCTTTTGAAGTGCCAACAATTTATTAGATATACTTAAAACACTTTCGCGAACTACCTCATCTAGAAAGCCTGAAAACAATTGGGAGAACTTTCATCTTGCTCACCAAAACATATATGTTTTCTAGGACCTTTCTCCCTTTTTGCGCACCTGTTTAGTTTGGGCCTATGTCTGCAATTTGTTTGTTACATGATCTACAACTTTAAAGAATTTGGAGTAACACGTATTGTCAGTCATAGTATTTCTTGAGAAATATGGAAAGTCCTCATTTCTACAGTTAATTGATCTACAAGCTTTTATGAAAGAGATACCCTGTTCTTGGAGATTTTTCATAACCTCTCTGTTTGATCTGCAGGCTCAGCTTCTCTCGGTAGCTAAATGCTTGAAACTCTGCCTTTAGCAACCTTTCCATCAGTATCTATTGCCATTGGCATATTTCCTCTGTACAAGGGACTCCATGAGAGAATTGAGTATCGATGTCCCCATGCCTGCAAGAGAATTGAATGTCAGTTTCGGCTACCAATGCAACCTCACAAGCCATTCTAACAGCTCTCTCATTGATGATGACTCAGATATTGCTGATACCTTGGAAGAGGGGGTCTTGATGACATGGCATTCTGAACTAAAGAATCGAAGTGGCTCCTTCTCCTGCTTGTCAGGTGCTGCTCTCAGCGCAAATGCAACCTTAGCAAACACGAAGATATGCAATGGAATCATTGGAGATGAAATCCTCCCAAGCATCGATTCCCCTAACTCATTCCGGCGGTTGTCCTCATCTCCATCTCTTTCACGCCTGGAGCTCGACACTCTCGTTAGTGAAGAAAAGACATCGAAGCCTTGGAGTGCTCCTACAAGAACTGAGTCCTCGAGCTTCCTCAATGCAGTGGATGCTCAGGCAGCAGGAGGAGCAGCAGGAGAGGACCGAGTCCAAGCTGTATGCTCAGAGGAGAATGGGTGGCTTTTCTGTGGGATTTATGACGGGTTCAATGGGAGAGATGCAGCAGATTTCTTGGCTGGATTTCTCTATGAGAATATTATGTGCTCCCTTCATAACCTAGAGTGGCGATCCAAGGAGTTCCAGTCCTCCCATTCTTCTGAAACAGAAATCTTCCAGAGTGGTGTGATAGGTTGCCTGAACGATGCTATTGCTCAGGCCGAAAGCAAGTTCCTGCACATGGTTGAGCAGGAAATGGAGGATCGGCCTGATCTTGTTTCAGTTGGATCGTGTGTGCTGGTGACACTCCTCCACATGAGTGATATCTACATTCTGAATTTAGGTGATAGCAGGGCAATTCTGGCCACAGATGGAGCCCGAGAGGTGGGACGACTGAAGGCAGTACAGCTCACAGAATCTCATACTGTTGATAACCAGTTGGAACAAATGAAGATTGTTGCAGACCACCCTGATGATCCTCGTCCTATCTGTAATGGGCGTTTGAAAGGGAAGTTAAAAGTGACTCGAGCTTTAGGGGTTGGCTACCTGAAAGAGGTATAATCAGGAGCTCCTTGTCGGCAAAATCTTTACGTGGATCTTATAGTCAAGTATCTTGTTCTCTTCTGATTTTGAATTCAACTTTCTTTTACAACTTCTTTTGCAGAGCAAGATGAATGATATGCTGATGGGCATACTTCGAATCCAGAACCTCCACAGCCCTCCTTATGTTTACTCCCAACCCTTTACCACGAGCCACACAGTTTCAGAAAATGATCATTTCATCATTCTTGGAAGTGATGGGCTGTTTGACTTTTTCACTAATGATGAGATTGTGCAGCTAGTGCACCTCTTCATCCAGCAAAACCCATCCGGTGATCCTGCTAAGCATCTTATTGAACGACTTGTTCAACGAGCAGCTGAAAATGCAGGCAAATTTTCCATTTTATTTCAAGTGTACAATTTCTGCTAAAGATCAATATCCCCCTTGTGAACATTCCGTCTCCTCTTCCAGGTTTCAGCACTGAAGAGCTTTTGACTGTACCTGTGGGAAGGAGAAGGAAGTACCATGATGATGTGACCATTATAGTGATTATGCTTGGGAATAAACAGCAGACTTCGACTGCTTCAACCTTCGTGTAATAGCCAAGCAGTCGTTTACCACAGTTCCGTTTACAGGATTCTGTCAATAAAAGGCAAGGCAGTCATTTTGCTCAGTACTATACTTGATGCCTAGAATAAATTTTAGAAGAATCACCACTTCTCTCCACTATATACCTTTGTCCAAATAATTATAATATCTTGAGTCTGGCAATGTGTTGCTGTGTGCCTTGAGGTTGAACAGCTCTGCCTCTAGTCGTGTTTCTGTCAGTCTGGCTGTGATGCTGAATGAATTTGGTGCAGCCGGTGATGGCTGAGACTTAGGAGTACTGTCTGTAAGACTCAACAAGTCATCTCTACTTGTCTCCTTTTACAGTTCAAATGGTTGAGCTTGATGGATCAAGGCAGAAGGGTTATTTATTAGTTAGGCCCTCACCTACCATGAATGAGAGTGGTCCTGCTTTGTTTCATTATCAATCCAATCTCCTCCTTAAGAATCACTACAGTATCTGTTGAAAGCTCTTTCCAAGAATATATATGATGCTAGCCTGTTGTTAGTGCTTTCCACCTACTACCAAGCTATTTCAGGATCATTTCCACCTCAAAATTTTTTTACAAAGTAAATGCAACCAATATGATTGCTCAAGTAAATTTCATGCGGAATCAGAATCACGGTCTCATTAGAAGTTATACGGCTTGAAAGGTGGTGTCCGATTCGTATAATTGCTAATTAGTAGTGGAGCAAGGTTTTGAGATCATCATCTTTGTTGTTTCCGGGTAACAAAGGAATACATCAATGCCAATAGAATTTGATCACATCAAAGCTCACGAGGTATGAGTAATCACTTATAGTACGTAATACAAGAACTGGGCCCAGGATGGAAGAAGTAATCCGTATGATTGAACATACAACAAATCCTTAAACTTGCAGAAGATCACATATCTCGGTCCCTCCTGCACTCGGGTGGCATGGTCGGGTACCGAGACCGGTCCATGCAGTAGTTGTAGATGGTGTACTTCCGACGGACCCATTGGAGCCTCCGGTACTGGAACGAGTTGAGGTCCTGGAACTCCCTCTGGTCCCACCACCTTTTGCCTTGGGTGGCACAGAATTTGGCTTCGACCGAGGCCTCGCACCCGTCTATGTGGAAGCCCTTGTATGTGGCGACGAAGGGGGCCTTGGACCAGTCGGTCTTCTCAAGGCCTCCCCGCGTGGCCCAGTCGTCAGCGTTCCACAGGCTGGAGTATATCTTCATCGGCTGGTTGAAAGGGAACCTCACCCCGAGGTCCTTGCAGTTCTTGAACACCCTAATCGGGACATCATCAACAAAGAACCTGCGCTAGCCATGCAAGAGATTACTGTAACCCATTCGAGGGTGGAGGAATTCAACATGGTTCCGAAAAGGAGGGGACATGTGACACCCAAAATCGAGATATCTGACATGACCCTGACAAGGTCGAGAAACAGGATTTCCCAGGTCCCCGCAAGCAATCGATGCCCAACATACTATCATCTGTCGCCACATAAAAAAAATTATTTTCTTCCTTCCTTTCTTTTTTAAATCGGAGGCCACAAAAGCATTCATTATCATGGAATGGAAAGGAAAGGACGGGGGCTTCTGGTCACACTTCTGAAAAAGTTGCCGGTGTAAAGCATCGTCTGTAAAAGTCTGTCAAAAAGCAAGTTTAGCAATAGGTGGCTCAAGAATTCTTGCTTCTCCTTAAATGTTATGAATAAATATCTCATTCGGAAGAATTTTATTGTAATGGATAAATTCAGCTCAAACTGGACAAGTCTCATTCTTCTAGACAATGAAATCAAGTTTAAGGGCCACTGTGACCGGCAAGGATGAAGAACTGTTACCCGATATTATTGATCTGTTCACTTATTGGACGCAAATGTAGAGAATCTATTTTCCTCATCTTGTGGGAATATATGCATTTACTGTACTGAAGGAGATGAGTGAGCTGGATCTAGAACTTAACAAGGGACTAGACGGTATTTCAATTGTTGATGTGATCTCATTTTGACTCAAGCGCCCAGTAGGAATTCATCAGGACAGTCGGAGCTCTCGACTGCTCAGAACATGATTTTGCTTCTCTTTTTTTCCCTGACAAAGTCCCTTGCTTTTCACGAGTTGAAATGGAAGCTTGAAACACATCCGAACAGCAAGGATTTCATCTTCAATGGAATCATATAATGCAATGGAATCTAATGGGGCAGAGAGAAGAGGCTAGAACTTACACTATCTGATACATGTTCCAGAGGACAGAGTAGGTGTGGAAAGCTTTGGTGGGATCAAACCATAGATAGATTCTCTGTTCTCGGTTTCCTTGGCCTCCCGTGAACACGTTTGTCTGGAGGATGGCGGGCTGCCCGGTCCTGTTCCCCAAGAACTCGAAATCTATTTCGTCATGCTCAGAGTTTTGCGAGGACAGCTGCCCGACAGAGAAAGAATAGGACGACTCGGATTAATAAGACAGAACCAACCATCCCAGAGCTTCCCTAGGAATCAATTATTTTCCAAGAAAAATCACAGCTTTTAAGGGCTCAGAATGTCGCTCACATAGAAGGCAGTGACGACCCCAGCAGAGTCCCCGGGAACCAACTTGATGTCCATGCTGAAATGCCCGAACAAGTAGTTTCCTCTTGACTGGAATCCGGTCCCTTCAGTTCCATAAACACCCAAAAATGTCAGATTTCTAAAGATATAAGACACTCTGCAGCCCGAAAATGGATGGAGATAAGCGAAAGAAGCAGTGATTGACTGATTATTAGGCCATTATGAGTGCTGTACCAGTGTATTTGTCGAGGTGGAGCTCAATCTGTGAGCCGCCGTTGTAGTACTTGATGTGGTCGAAAGCCCAAGTCGGCATGTAGTTCCTCCCGAACGGCACAGCTATCGGCCTCCTAGGGGCCGCCCCCATCGCACCGGACACCAGGAAGAACACAACACCCAGAAGCACAGCCGAACTCTGAGAACCCATTTTCCTCTGCAGCAGCACAAACCCAACAAAGGAAAACTGTCAGGATCAATGTGACCATGAAGAAAGATATCATAACAAGAACAAGAAGAAGCATTACAGAGAGAGAGAGAGCTGACTGTGTAAATGTGAGAGAGAGAAGAAGGAGGGAGGAATGGTTTGAAGGGAGAGGAGATGGGCCAAGAGGGGTTTAAGTAGGGGAAAGGATTTCAATCCCATACAGTGTGGAGAGCAAGTATTCAATGAAGGAATTATTGAATCCCCAAGTGAAAGGTTTTACGGTGAGATGAGGGTTGGTATACATCTTAAATTCAAATATAACAAATGAAAATAATTTAAAATTGAAATATTTTGATTTATTTATTGATAAATTATTGTGACTTGATCTAAATATTATAATTATGAATATCAAGTATGCACACTAAAAGGGAAAAGGAAAAAAAATCATTTTAGGATTGATTTGCATTTGATAATGAGGATAACAGTTGGTTTGTGGCCATTACAGCTAATATGCATGGCAGGTGGGCAGCAATCAATCATGTTCTGATTGGAGTTCGGCAAGTGATTTGATTTGGACCATATCAGAAGAGCTCCAGGAAGGGGTGTGAATGCTGCATGAAACAAATCCAATAATTTCAACAGGGCTCAAGACCTTTTGATACCGGATCGAAGAGAGTATTACCACATCAAACCGTGTTTATAGATCACACTCTTGTCTTTTCCAAGTTCATGAATATCTCCTCTTCCTCCATTGGGGGCTGCCAAGGCTGTGACTGTGCGAGGCTGCAAGCAGCGGTGCATTGGAGGCCGGCCAGAATGCCTACGTATTCTGGCATCTACTTAAGAGGCTGATGATCTATGCCGGGTCGATCTCGATCCCTTTCCCTTTCGTCTTCTTCCTCCCTCGGCCGCACCGCATGTGCTCCGCATTTTCTTCCCACCCCACAGTTCAAATTGAAGATGGGTTCAAATGAAAACCTGACACAGACGTATCTTGGCTTCTGCAAAATGGGTACACCAGCCGCTGCAGAGAATTCAAAAGAAAAAAAGGAAGTCAAAAGACGAGGAGGAGTAAGACGACAATCTCATCATCATCTACAGTGTGATTCCTTAGGGTTTCACCTTCACAGCCAGCTCATAGAGTTGCCCCCAGCCGAATAACGCACGCATTTATGTGGAATTGCAGCCGATTGTTTACAGCAAATCTAACTATATTATTATGTGGAAATAGAAAAATTATATATATATATATATATATTTAAAAAAACGGAGATAGAAAAAAGAAAAGGCAAATTGCTAGCTGCATAGTTACTTGTAATAGTAATAATAATAATAATTTGATTTGAAATGATTATTTGAGAATTTCTCGTGAATGAATAAATGGGGCGGACATGCACGTGCAATACTAAAATTTAAAAAGGAAAAAAAAAGAGAAGAAAGAAAAAGAGAGAGGTAATAAGGAGCATGTGGATTTTGTCGGAGAGAATGATCCTAACTAAAGCACGAGGAGGTCGAATGAATCATACATATACGTACTCAGCTTATTACACTAAATGGCTATTGGTTCGGTTTGGCTTCGTAAATGAAAGGGGTTTCTCTCTGTCGACCCCTGAACCAGCCCCGAACTATCCATCCATCCGGTCCCACAAGGTTATATCAAATTGCATTCATTGGTCCATGCTCGTGGCATCTGGTAGTAACTCCTCTCCATCCAAATGCGAGTGGAGGAAAAGAAGTGATGCGCACAACCTCAATTGTGTGACAGCCGATACTTTGCCTAGGTACATCAGCGTCCAGAGAGCCTGGGCACCACGGACATGCCATGGCACCACGGAGAAGACAGGGTCCGTCTGCGCCCGAGTCCCATGAGAGGTAATGTGTTTTCCATCCACCTAATTTATTTATTGTTAGTAGAAGAGCTGAATGAGTGGATCAGATGGGGTCCGACGATCAAGCCGATGCTGAGACAGCGTGCCCTTTTTCACATGAAAGCAGCAATGCCGGTTGGCTCGAAATTGTTGTATGCCATGTCACCTGTCGCGAGGATTTCGGGCCGAGTCCGATGAACTGCGTCAATGCAATGAGCCGGTGAATCCCTGTTTTAATAAGAAGATTCATAGTAATAGTATTTCAAGGGGGAACTCAATTGCTGTGACACGTCAGTGCAATCATATATGCTCATACAGAGTGTTAAAAAAAACCCAAGGAATCACTGAAGATGACTTCCATCAAGTCATAACTTTCATAGTTACATTGCAATTAGATTAAGCAGAATAAAGAGCAGTAAGTATACCAGTAATGAATGATGAGCTGCTTAAACCTAACAAGGTGAAGTCTGAGCTCGGAATAAAACATGTCCAGCAAAACATTGCACCGCTGCAACAGTAACTGATTCTACCAAAAATTTCGACTCTGTCAGAGCCCCAAACACGTCCGCCGCCGTGTATAAGCAGAGCACATCGGTCTTTCAAGTTTCCCTCCGGTTGCTCCTTCTGCGAGGAGGGGCTACACCTTCCTTGTCGGCCTCGCCCTCATTCTCATCCGCCTCCTCGGCCCTGCTGCCCTGGCCACCAGAAGACTGGGTTGCCGCCTCAGCATTCATTCCAGCGGCACTGTTGACCTGCAAGTTTATGTGCGATTTCAATCACATCGAGCAGAAGGGTCAACTTCTTAATCGGGGAAGTGCCTCTTTAGGCTGCCTTCTCAGGGGGTCCTCTTTCCAAACAGCTAAACAAAATGCTGATGTGTTGCATTGTCAGTCTCACATCTTTAACAACAGGTAATGTCTAACAGGTAGTAATAAGGCCAGTGGAAGAAAGAACCTCTTCTGGATAAGTCACATTTCTAAGCAAAAGAAAGGACATTAAGGTAACAATACCTTCTTTTTGCCACCAAAGAGGATTTTGAACAATAACGACAAGATGACAACCGCTGTAGCCACTAGAACACCGAGTGTAATGTTAGGCTGCCGCTCGGCCTTCTCAAGGAGATCCTGCATATAAACACCACAACCTCAGAAGTGAGTTCTATTACACAGAAAAGAACAGAAACTTGTCACTTATATGAGGTCAGATCCACCAGGTTACTATAGAACAGGTTTGCAAACTCACCAGTATCTTGGGCATGTGCGGCTCCAAGAGGGGAACATCTGCTATCTTGTAGAGAAGATTAAACACCTTCTTCTGCAAAAGGGCAATGCCACATGCAAATGAACTTTCCAATTAAGTTTTCAATGAGGCGTGCCCCAACAGAAAGACAAAGTGAATCAAGGGGTTACATGTATGCGTGCAAGGCCATCTGAATCTGAGACAGCATCTTCCTCCTTCTGCTTCTCCTTCTCCACCTCAAACTTAGGCTTCCATGCTGTAGCTCTGTATGACTCAGCTACTTTCTCATCACTGGTGATAAGAATGTTGTCGAACAAAACGCCGTCTTGCATAGTCCAGATCTCAATTCCCACAGCAGCTACAGGCTCAAAATCCGGTTTGTCAAGCTCAAAGTAGTCAGGATTGGGGATATCCTGTGGCTTCCAGATGCCCTTATAGTTGGGGTTGTCAATCATTGGGGCATGCCACTTCCCTTTGTAGCCAGGATTCCTCTTCATCGGCCTCTTCCATTCTCCACAACCAGGAGCTGTCTCACACTTGGGATTGTCAATCTTAGGTGCTTCCCATTCACCATCTTCTTCATCATCCCAGTCCTCTGGCTTAGTAGCCTCAGGATCATCTATCTCCTCTGGCTCATCATCCAGCCAGCCTTCGGGCTTCACAGCCTCCTCATCTTCTATTTCCATGGGAGCATCCTCATCCCAGTCATCCGGTTTCACTGCATCTGGATCAGGGATTTTGGCCCTTTCATCCCAATCCTCTGGCTTCTTATCATCAGGATCAGGGATTGTCTTAACTGGTATAAGGGGAGGCTCAAAATCTCCAGCTGAAAGGAAGTTTGCCTTCTTCTTCTCTTCCCCATCAATCAGAATCCTCAATTCATTCTCAGGTGTCAAAATTGCAGTGTAAACATGGGTGAGTTTGTCAAAAGGTACAGAAGGTGGGTACTTGAGATGATGCTCAACATACTCTCCAGTCTTGGGATTTTTGTGCTTCAAGATGAAATGAACCTTATTTGTTGCACCGCACTTGTCGGGTCCAAACATTATGGTGTACAGAGACTCATTGTCGAATTCCTTAGGTTTCCACCCAGCTTTTTGAGGTCGGAGATACTTTAAATACGCACCTCCGCATTCAAGACCATTCTGTAGCCGGACTTCATATTGGAGAACAACAGTCCCATCCTTGAGGCCGTAGTTCTCATCCAGCTCTTTCACTATAGCATACTTCTTGGCCTTGTCACTGACAAGAAGCCCATAATCCTCATGTCCATCACTTTTAGAGTGCTTCCACACACCTGAAACACCGAAAGTCCATATTTATCAGCTTGCTTTTACATTTTAGATAGAAAGTAAGAGACATTTGATGCAACTGTTGTGATGCAATGAGTCTCGTCATTGACTAATGTCCAGATCAAAAGTCACAGAGCTACATACAATTCCTCTATAGGTAAAGAGAGTAGCTCGCATCCAATAAATTGATTCCACTTTAATAACGGAAACCCCTCATATGAATAGCCTTATAGCAGCAGGTAGACATCAACAGACAGCAATGAAAGGAAAGACCTTGAGCGTAATGTGTTCTTCATGGTTGAAAACAGCTTTCATTCCACGCCAAATGTCAGATATGAATTCTCATAGCGCAAGTATAATTACTCCAAAAGTTGATAGACATGAAAGAGAAACTAAATATATGTTACAGAATAGACCATTAACTAAACCGGCATCATGGTTCGAAAATGATCTACATATTTTTTCATATACTCAATCAGAGATAAATTTAAGGAAATTATGTCCAATTGGCAAATAGACATTCTAGGTAGGATAGACCATGTTTGGCTGGGGAAAAAATGTAGAGTAGGTTATGCTAAAACTATTCAGACATGTGAACATGGGATAAAAAAGAAACGTAGTCTGTCCAACCGGTTGCATGATTATTCATTTTCTCTTTCACAAAATCCCCCCTTCAACTTTCTCCTCTACATCATTGTTATTCATCAAATTATTCCTGAAAATTGTTCTTCTTTTCAATGAGGCAATACTAAAATGCCATTTGGAGGAGGTTTTGAGAATCGGATCAAAAAGGTTGATATCTGAAACTTCTATAGCACCGAATTCATGAGACAAGAAAATCCATGTAGATCTAAGAACGAAACGAGCTATAAAATAAGAAATAAATAGCAGTCAAGATGAGCGATAGCTTCTACAGTGATTATTTGCGTAGCCAAATCAGGAAGAGAGCAGGAATACACATTTGAAGCTTACTTCCATTAATAGCAGAGCATCACGTCAAGTCACACAATAATTGCACAGACAAAAATAAAATAAAATAAAAATCACTCCTCACCTTTGTAGTCCTCCTTCTCGGATACAATCCACCGACCATCAAACGACTCGTCGAAGGACTCGTAGAAGATCTAGAAGAGAAAGCAGAACACTACATTAGATCAAGTAAACAGAACTCGACAAACGCTCAAAGCTGCAAGTACTCGATATCGGTTTACGTGAGATTCGAGAGTGTGTACCACATCGGAGGCGCCGATCTGGAACACGAGGCAGCTGAGCGACAACAGTATCGCGGTGAACGCAAGCAGAGGGTGGATCCGCCTCACATCCATCATCGTCACACTCCCCGGAGAGGGATACTCTTCTGTACGAGCTTTATAGCTGGAAGAGATGAATGGCTTCAGCAAGGAGGAGGAATCAGAGTGCCACACAGGCCAGCCTCCGGAGTGGCGAAAGGGAACGTGGGATTATGTGATTGTAGAGAGCGTCAGACGAGGCACGTCACTTGGCTGGCTTGGCAACTTCAGATTGGTTTTTACTGCTAAATCGACGTGGCCCGTCGTAGATGGGGTGAATCACTTTTGGCAGGGACATCTACGTGCACCAGAGAAAGGAAAATTAGGGATGGGTTTAATTAATTGATTTTTTTATTTTAAACATTGTAAATAGAAAATTTTTATAATTCAAGCAGCCTAGACTTCAGCTGGAAAATGAATTAGCTAAGTTGCGATATGCATAAGTGATTTATAAATTTTTTTAATTAAAAATGATACGTAAGAGAAGGACTTGGATCATGGGCTGAGGCCCGACAATGAACGGCCTACATTACGGCCAAGGCCCACAGCGTGTAGAGGAGGTAAATGGGCTGGCTCGACCCAATTGTGCCCGAATTGATACCTGTACTCCTCAGTGGACACTGAAAAATCCAGATTTTATAAGGTCAATCCGATGTCTCCCGGACAGAAGCAGTTCAAAAAGAGGCAGAAACACGTGCCAGAAATGCCCGCAATGACAAGTGTAGTTATGCACAAGCTCCCATCTGCTATCCAAAAATCGTACGTACAACTTTATCAAATATGAGTTCATCAACACATCAAAGCTTCCTGTTCGGAAATTGCCTAAGGAACTAATGTACATACAGACATATGATGACCTACATTACAAATTCTCACAGTTGCATCAGCAGCAGTTAAGACGAAGCAAGTACAAAGCATTGACAAGCATGTAACCGGAGGACCCCCCCGATCCAGACCCTACCTTTTCTTTGCTTGATGCCAGGGGGCAAATCGTTATAAATTGCAAACTCCCAGGGACTAACTCGCACAAATAGCAAAGCCTGTGGGGCAGGCAGACCTACCTACCACTCATTCTCTCCAAAATCATTCTATGAGAAATCAGCCAACGTACCCTTTTTTTTTTTTTTTCCAAATGGAAAACAATCATAATTTGAACCCAAACACAAAAGGATCAAGTACCCTTTTTAGTCTATTGACATCTCATGTGATTGGTGGGTCTTCAGTAAAATCACTGCGGCAATGTGTCATCCATTTGAACCGGATAGTATGGCAAGGACATCGCTGTCTGAAAAGTTCGAGTCCAACGCGACGTCATGGAGTGTTTTGCCCTCTCCGTTAAGAGCTTGAGCATCAGCCCCCCTGCAATTTCATCACCATGAGACTAAGTGCTGGTAGAGGGATTGGAGACTCATGAATAAGAGACAGAAGAAGATTAATTCACCTAGAAAGAAGCCATTTGGCATTTGACGCCTTGCCCCTGATGATGCACCGGTACAGAGGCATATTGCCTTTAGAATCAATGGCATTTACGTTTGCTCCATACTGTAGGAGGAGCTCAAGCATTCCAATGTCAGCAGTTTCACAAGCAAGGTGAAGCAGTGTGGAACCATCTATATCTTCCTGGCTACTGCCAAAGTTGAGCGAGCTTGTGGAGGACCTCTCTGTCCCTGAACTGTAGCTGTGGCCATGCCCCGTTGGCTCTTGCAGTAGCATAGCTTTTGCAAGGGTCAAGGAAAAGCTGCTTGATGGTTGCTCAAACAGGGTATACACATGTGCTTCAGAGTTGACGATAAGACGGTACACTGCTTTCTTGTCATTACATTGGACTGCGTCCCTGATCTGCTGGGCAATTGATTGATGCTGACAGTCCTTTGGCTTGCGCACAAATAGCTTTTCTGCATACTGTTAAATAAAATAGAAGACAAAAATAAGTAACCAAAAAAGAGAGCAGCCAATGCAATTTCTGAATTACTTGACTCAGGAAAGATGTTTCCTATATTCCAAGCGAGCTATCCATTAAACATAGCAAGCTACCAGTAGGAGTTTCCCTCTGTAAACAGAAGAAAAGCGAAACTAAAGCTTAAGAAAAATCTCTTGCACCTTTGCATGGATAAACTTCTCCTTAATTGAGATTGAATCTGAAGGATTCGGTTTGGTCATGACATGAAGCTGTGCATTGTCGGACTCATACAACCTTCATAAATAATATTGAATTAGACATTATGATTTTATAGTGACAAAAATCATACCGCACCAAACGAAAATTACAGGATCTACCACAAATACAACTTCCTTTACCTGACAGGAACCTGGAAAGCACTCCTGGACTGCAATAATTCCTCCCAAACAGAGTTACCAAAGGCATTTCCAAGTGCCTGAAACAAACTAATCACAGAAGGCTCCCACACTTTGACATCAAGTGTGAGGGACCTCACCTGCAATTGGATTAAAAGAGTCAAACTTAATCTACAGTTTTGATAATCTACATGTAATTTAGCTGTTACAAGCAGGTCCAAAACAGAAGTAGCAAGTCACTTGCCTTTGATATGTGCACACCAAGATTACGATGAACACCAGAACACTCAATGCAAACAAGAACTCCAAGATTCAAGGATGCCCAATCCGGTTCAGAGGCTCCACAATCAGCACATCTGTCATTACCGCATACTTTTCGCAGCACATCAATAGGCTTCTCAGTCCTGAGTGAAGACCATTGCTGTTGAGAATTTCTTGAAAAGCGTTCATGATGCATAGAGCCAATGTTTCTCTCAGATGCAAACTCTTCAGTTGCAGTGTTGTCGAAGTCAGAACTTTCAAATGAACTACTTTCACTGGCAGAATGATGATGACCACTTTCTAGGTGACCAGCAGTAAGACACTGGAATAATATAATTTGATAAGAGTAATGAATATCATAATAAAGATATGCCATGAAATACAAAAAGGTTCCATGAATTACTCGTTCAGGCATCTGCGAACTTAGTAATGAAGCAATAACCCCAGTTATCTTTTCAATCCAGTCCATCTGATCCAATGCACTCTCTGCCTGCACTGACAAGCTCAAAGCAGCACTAAGGCTCAAGGGAAAAAAATAATCAATTGGGCCACAAAGTAAGTAGACAAGTAATAATATACCTGTAGAGTATAACTCTTTGTCGGTGAAATGATCCTAAAGCAAAATCTCAGATTAGATTGGTCAGCATCGACTTTTATTGTTGCTGTAAGCAGGTTCACTGTGTGATGAGCAACTGATTTCTCATCATGGACTCCACCATGATAATGAGAAGAAAGCCACCGACTTAGCAATCCAGATCCAAGCTCTGAACTGTGGCGCTGGGTAGAAAGTTGAGTAGAAGAACCCTGAAAATGATCCTCAAAAATCAAAATGACTGCATGATTGAAACAACTAGCACCACTATGTAGCCCTCAAAAACACTAATATAAACAACTTACAGATGGCTTTATACACTGTTTACGATAGTAGTATAGCATTCCTCGACTATCAAGAACAAAAAACCTTCTTTTCCAGTCACCTCTCAAATTTGATGACCGTTTTGAAAGATAACCTTGGCGAATGGTCTGTACCTGAAAAATATCAATTCTGGTTTGAGGCCCAATTGGGCACAAATAAAACATAAGTTGATTAAATATCAAGGAAAAAATTTCCAGTGAATTTATTTTCCGTTTCTTTTGCTACAGAAATAAATTCCTTAAACCTTTCCCTTCGCTGATGATTTCATGACAGCCTCTATCATTTTGTGAGAACTTCTACCAACTGCATGCACACCCTCCCCATTTGGAGATCCATTAGGACCATGAGATGACCACCTACTCTCACGATCAATCTGCCTTTTGTATTCCTGCATCCTTTCATTAAGAGCTGCCTGCTCATAGTTGGACCTTTCTCTTGACTGCTGAGCATAGGCCAAGACCTGCCATTATGGAGCCACAACCTCTAATAAATATTAACATGCAGATAAATGCCAAATATTGAAGATAATGGAATAGATGAATACATACTAGATATGTAGAATACAAATACATTGGTAAAAAAGTTTTAAGAGTAATATAAGAAATAGGTTCAAAACTCTTAAAATTCTTGTCTGTATTTCACAGAAACTGCAAGAACAGAATACAAAGATCTCGATTGAAATGTGATTCATAACGAAGACCAGTTACATCAACTGAAACAAGTTTCTTCAACCATTTTCTTAGGTCACGAACTCTAGTCTAGCAAATAAAATTACAAATAGGTTGTGTATCCATTCCATCAGTCATTAGAATACAAAGCATCACAGCCTGTGTACAAGTTGTTTAATAAAGGCCATTCTCCTCTAGTGAGATCAGGAGGTAGAAAGCACTGGAAGAAAAACATTGTAAGGGGAAAGGCAGCCAGGTGTTGTACAGTAACGAACCTGATTAATGTATGGCTCCATTTGATGCAGAAGTTCATAGCCCTATGAGTAAAAAGCCAGATAAGCATCTAGTAGCTTATTTACACATATAATGGTGTGGAACAGCAGCCAAAAAGGCTCTATAATGTTTATTCACCTGTTTGAAGTAACGAAGATGCGCATCCATTGTTCCACTAACAGCTTCCAAGAAATCAAATCTCTTTTTAGCTTCCACATTAGATAATGCAGTTATCTGGGCAGGTTGATAATTGCTGTTAAGAGCCTGTGCTAGGCTGCATATAACCACATCCCCAAACTCAACAGATTAAAAGCAAAATTTTACCAGATTAAAACGAGCTTGTTCAAATGCAGACCTTGCAGAATGAAGTTCCTGAAATGTCCATGTTTCCCATATCTATATTATAATCATGTTCAATCTCATAAATTCCGCAAAGTAGTGTATGCATGCGGTTACCTCCTCTAGGACAACAGCCACTTCAGTTTTTGTTCCTTTCCGTAATGAAAGAAACTTCTCACGGGCCTGTCACATGTTGTGAACATTTGAAAAGAGAGTTAAATTCTAATCTCATGACTTCATTTATCTTACGAAACACAATCAACTTAACCTAACCTACTATAATAAAATAAAAAAGCAGCTAAATATATGATGAACAGAAATGTGAATAATAAAAGCACTATTTTTCCAGCATCCTATAAAGGGAGAGGTTTACAGGACAGGAAGGCAGAACCATTACAAATAAAATTTTTAAAAAAAGAACAATAAACTAACAACAAGAAATTGAACCTATTGGAGCTCAAATAACCAGAGATTCCAGTGAAAAAATATTAAATGACAATAGAAGATCAAATCAAATCATTCATCATTGGTTCAAGTCAAAGCATTCACAACAACATGAATACATTGAAAAACAGTAATCTCCAGCTAAATCTTCCAGTTTAACCAGAACGAAATGTCATCTGGATCAGAAACAAAATTGGGATAGATGAACATGAAATGGTTCAGATTGCAAATAGAGAAGGGAACACACCTGATCATATAGAAGGCTAGCCTTGTCAAACCGCTTTCGTGCTTCCTGCAAGTAACTAGCTTTTAACAACAGACATTCATGCATAAAGAATACTTTTCTTTCACCAAAATTTTCATTTTTTGTGCAAAAATGCCACTAGAACAGCAACAAAAATCACATCCAGGGTGACTGGTGATGAGAAAATATAATGTCATAATCCACCAGTATGTGAAAACAAATTATACTTGTACAAGTTGATTGCAGACTCACATTGGGCACAACCATCAAAATACCAAAGCATAGAGCCTTCATAAAAGAGGCAGAAGAAGGCACAAATTGATTTAACTGGCCACAAAAGTTCATGGACCAACCCACCAATTACCTAGCCAGCTCTATGTAAATACACCTGTTAGTGATGGACAGGCTACATCCACACACTTCAAAGGATCTGACAGGATGTATTAACTACAGTGCAATACCTTGACATCGTGCAAATCAATGTTCACAAACTGCAATAACCTGTCATTCAACATATGCTCAACCTGGATAAAAACATACAAAGAAAGGAGAAAAGATCAGTCAAATAAATAACAGAGAAATTCCTGAACAAAGACATTATTCAGATTATATGTTCATCAAGTTCACCAGGTAAATGAGCCGAACAAATAAAAAGCTTGTATAATCAATAACCTTGGGTACAAATTAGATCAAAGAAAAAAAACTGTTAATACTGCATTTCATTTTACATAAAAGTTTATGTTAGGAGTTATATCTCAATCCAAGATACAATTACAATTGCTCATTGAGAATGCAGAAGAAAAACTTGAAAACATGTAGAAGCTTGTAACTCTTACGCCATGAAATATCACCACCCATGGAATACCAATAGCTACTTAAATTTGATGAATCATTTATATAGAAATTGATGGTGCTACAATGTATATACCGAGGGACAAAAGGTTCAACAGAAAATTAAGTATCTGATACAAACTAGATGATGCTATTGCATCTATATATTACACAGTTACCCACAATGAGATAGAATAAAGCCTTTCAGGTACAAGCATCATCAGCACGCTAGAGATCTCAAAATTCCACCAAAAAAATTCCCAATGGGCACATAAGATCTGGAACAATTCTAAACAGCACACACCCAACACACCTGTGACCGCAATACTTCTTTATACGTCCCGATCTCTCTCAAAGCAATTGTGAATTTGGTCATAACTGGCCCTAGAGAAATGAAAGCATGCAGACAATTGAGTAACTGCATATGTCTAGGAAAGAATTACTGCAGAACGTATCTGAGCCATCCCAAATGAATTCTGTGTTACCGGGATCATCCATCCGCTAGTTAGGTTCATAAACATGTTCATGACTGACCAGAGCTTTGTTTGAAAACAAACAAACCAAAATAATACATCAAAACTAATTCCTCATACCTCCAAAGGCCACACTAATAGGATCATTATGCCCTCCACCAAAAGTTTCCAGAGAACTTGCAAATGCAATATCCCCATCATACCCCTCACCAAGCCCTTCCCTGCAAATAAACATAATTTACTTCAATCCCTCCGAAACTCAGGATTGCAGAACAGAAGTATGTCACATCAGTTGCCCCAAGTAGAAGCCTCAAAATTAGACCAGTAAGAATTATAACTCAGAGATAAAAGGGCACTCATGTAAACATAGCCTCTAAAATTCGTGCTCATAATTAGTTCTCAAATGAAACTTATGGTATTGTAGAATGTTAATATCAAATTTAAAAGATTTATAGGCAAGGAATGTGCCACAGCTCTCAACTAAATTTAGTAAAAAAGTTACACCTTGACCGAGGGAAATCAGATGCCTAAATCATATGCAGGAAGAAACAATGCATCACTTAAACAGAGGGACAACAAGGTGCACCAAGAGATGGAAATATCAGAATAAATATCATTTGATACTGAGCTGCAATATTAAAGTTGAATTGGAGAAGAACATTCTAGTAATATCTACCATAATCTATAACTTGAATAAATAATGGAGTTAACATAAAAGCAAAATATAGCTTTTTTATTGTAAGGAATGAAGGAGAACCAGAGTCATACGTGTATTTCCTACAGCCTTTGTAAAATTTGAAACTCCGCTCTCGCAATGATTCAGCACTTTCTTCCAAGCACTGTATCTGTTTTATTAAAAAAATACATGACAGAAAGAAAGAACTCATAAATTTCTTATCAAAGGAGAGGGTCACCACAAGTTGTGTATGCAATAGAATTTAGGAGCAGAACATGAGCAGCAGCCAATGAAATTTTACACCCGAAATATAAGATGCAAAGGAGGGTAAATTGTGGACAGCATTAAATAGATATTCCATGCTGAAGATAAATTTACATAAAACAATTTGCATTAAATAGATAAAACAATTTGCTCTATTGAAAGTAATCAGAATAATAAATCACACAATGCAACTATCAAGAACTGCAAGTGGAGCATGACTGCCACCCATGATAAGCATCCCCAAAGGCCATTGTAATCTTATGCCAAGAATGTCTAATAGGAGACCCTTATCCACCTGTAATAATTCACATATCATTTTACAAGCAAATTCAATCTTCTTGATGCTATAATCAATTTAAGAGAATCTTTAGTTACACTCTGGCAGCTATATCTCATTACAGTGAATAATCCAGACTATGGAGGGAACTCTAACAATTTACTGAATGGAGCTGATGGGAACATCTTGCTGAGTGGACATGCGCCACAAACAGGATCAGTAAAATACCAAATATTTGTATTACGGCACATTCTTTTCCACGACCATGTGATAATCTAACAGAAACTATACATCCTGCTTCAAGAACTATATCCAGCTCAGTGCAGTTACATGATCAAAATCTCATACAGTTTGGCAACTGAGCACATGTTCCAGGAGACCTACACGCAATTGATGTACAGCTTAGATGCCCATCGAGGCCAGAATCTATGTCTCGCTATAGGCAGCCATGAAAACTAAGATCATAGTAGAACGCAAGTGTATAGTAATTGCTGCCAGATGCTCCGTACATGCTAAGGAAAACGGCAACAACCAACAGGGAATTGGCGGGAATTTATCGTCTGGTGAGAAAACAAAAACTCAGAGCCGTCGTGGAACGGTAAGTGAAATTCGTGGCAGGTGAAGACGATGACTGGGGAACTTGCAAAGTGCAAATGGAGCTTTGAAAAAATGCCTCTTGCCTCCCATGTGACTGCGGAACTCTCCGGAGAAACCAAAGCGAAAGTCGACATTTCAGCCAGAAAAGAAAAGGTCGACAAGAATGAACTCGAGCGAACAAGAACAAGCTGAAACGGTCGAAGAAAGACTCTTTCTACTTTCAAACATGAGAAACAGCGACCTGCTTGCGAAACATAGGAGAATCATCGAGCTTAGCGAAATGCATTGCAGCCGCGAGTCTTCCTCTTATTCACCACGGGACGTCAAATGAGCATCACATCTGCTGTCGATCGTTGCCGATTGAAGCTACCACGGGGGGAAAACCGGCCATCGCCGACAAGATCTCGCGGTCGGCCCTCGATCATACCGTCCGGCTCCTCATCAACCGAAAGATAAAGGGCTCAAAACGGATCTCGCACGAGCACTCGGATTGCCGCGATGAGGAACGCGTCCCCTCAATCCCACGCCACCGGACGCCGTAGCATAGGCACGAAAGCACACAATTCAGCTGTCGGACACGATTCTCTCAGAGCTAAGCCCTAGAAAGCGAGGAGGGAGGCGGGATAGCGGAGCCAGAAAACCTATGAGGACGAGAGCAGAAAGAGGAGCGAGCTGTGCGTGGGTTCGAACGGTCGGGGGCTGTCAGCAGCGCATTGACAGGGCACTGGAGGGAGGGTCAGTTTAAGGACGAGGTCTCATTTAGCCATCACCATCAACCTCTGGAAGAATGTTGAGGGTCGAGAAACCATCAATGGCGTGCGGAAGCGAGTGGCGGACATGGATGAAAGCTCTCTAATTAGTAAGTAATTACTCTCTCTCTCCCTCGCTCTGCCCTTTTTTCTTGCACTTTTTTTTTTAATTTTCGTTTTCTTTTTTGCTTTTTACATACAAGGGCCAAAATAGCAGAAAGACAAAATATGACTCCGCGCTTTAAATATATATATTTAATTCGTTAAATAAAAAGTAATTTAGGAAATTATATATATTTAGCACGATATTTAAAATTTTAAACGTATACATATATATATGTATAATCGTTTCTTGATCTCGAGGTACTGCGCGGGAGGTATAGCTAACTCGTTGAAACGGCGTCGTGTCATCTGGGAACACCTGACAGAAGTTCAGCTTTACAGGGAGATCGAGGAAAAAGGACGAGGAACCTCTCCGTCCCTATCTGTAACCATAGCGCGTGGGTTGTAGTCTCCCCGACGAGGGGTTCACCCACGATTCGCTCGCGTGAGGGGCCGGTGAGGGTTTGAGCGCGTGGTAGCGTGATGGGACCCCACATGGACGCACTGGGACGTGGGGCCCGCGAAGAGGTTCTTCTAATTTCTGGCATACTTTCCTCCCTCCCTCCCTCCCTTAATGCCAAATGCCAAGCCACTCTCGCTCTAATTTCGCCACTAATGATATCATTATTTTAGAATTTTAGACGCATAAATCTGAGTGGGGAAAGTGAAATTTTTCACAAAAGCTCCCCCCAGCTTTTCGTGTTCGAAAAATTGCACCCTCGACTATCTTTCCAACTTACCCCCTAAACTATCCCGGCTTTTTCGAGTCAGCCCTTGCCTCTTCCCACGAATGCCCTGCGTGTACCGCAGACAAGTCTCGCAAGAAGTACACGGCATTGAGATAATAGCTCTTCGGGAATTCGGGTCCCCATGTTCTCACACGGGGTCAAGCTTCTTCTGATCATACACCATCGAGCGAAAAGACCGCGAGTGGGAAATGTTCGGTCGTTCTATTTATCTTATAATACATTAGACAATTTCGGTGTATCGTGCCTATTAAACCGATGTACACTCCATCAAAGCGAGCATCAGCAGGGTTCATATTATCAACAGTTCCATTGATGGATGAGATGGCTTCGTAAGTTGGAGATCAGCATTTTTTCAGCTGGGAGTAAGGAGAGCTTTGCTTGTTATGATGGCTGCTCGTGGCATATTGCTTTGTGCCTCCACTTTTTCTCACCACTACTGCATCTCCTTTTGTACGCTTGCCTGCCAATTTGATAGCCCAAGACATTTACTTTTTGCCGTCAACTGATTCTGGGCTGTCCCTGTTTGCAGATCAAGGCAAGTTCCCGAAACCATCCAACAAACGGAGGGGAAGGTGCTGATGAACTGTTCCGGACACCGGACCCCGAAAGCCACCCTCTCGATTGACGAGGGCATCATGCAGCAAAATCTCCTGTCGTGCTAACATGGGGGAAAAGACGACATTCTACAGTACATGTTATCGTGGTGTATTGGTCCGTTTCTGTTGTTGATCCCGGCCCTTTGTATGAAGCCCTCGTAAGCATTTTCTCTCGTGACTCATCATCTGGCTGCTGCCTGCTGGTGCATGAATTCTGCGCAGACTCAAGCTCGTTTCAGAAAGTTCACCTCCCCGCGATTCAGAATTCAGATTGATCTTGCAGAAGTCGGTGCTCTACAGATCATGGCAACGGGCTTCCTTCTGCCAGCCTCAGTGAAGCCGAACAACTGTGATCAGCCCCTCTTAAATCTTAATTAGACTCGGTACAAAACCATGAGAAAACTAAAGAGGGAATCAAAAACTCAATGAGTGTCCCGTTCAGAAACACTTCTTTTTTACACGGTCTCTAAAGAAGGAACAGGGATATGAAGATGCTGTGAATTTTTTTGGCAGTAAATAGACTAAAGAAAAAGGGAGCGGGTAAAGAAAAAGGAAGGCGGAATGAAGAGGCCACGCCGACACAGAGAGGGACACCTCAACCTCATACGGAAGTGGGGGTGGGGGCAGCTCTGTCCCTGCATTTCCCCGACATCTGTGCTGTTTTCCGAGCCCAAAAGAATCTCATTTCGGACAGCGAAACTCTGCACTGTGAGGTTTAAGGAAAGGCATATAATATGAGAAGTCTCGCTTCCAATTCTGACCTGACAGCGACAATGGATATGTGGGAATGAACATTCCTTCCAGATGGATCCTTCCTCCTCCATTTAAGTTGTATTAAGGGAGGAATTTTATAATCGAAGACGTCCGCTCTCTATCCCCTTGATGCAGGAGGCTGGCATGAAGCTGGACCGGTCAAGCCCCCCCTGGTTGCAGTGGTTTCAGCTCCAGGGAAGTGTGATAGTGTGCACATATAACCCGATCACTCTTCCACAAGGATCGAACTGACCGACAGAAGTGAATCTGTGAGAAACTGACCTATTATTATCGTCTGATGTTCGGCTCATTCTATCCGGGCATTCACATAAGCTCATAGCCGGGGCTTACCCATTGAACACAGATAACTGGAAAGAAGCTGGTTTTTTTTTCCGGCGTGTACCGTATGGAAATCAGGAAGGAATCGAATCCAACTGGTCTTGAGCGGTGGGGAAGCTGATTAATGGACTGAATCAACCCCTCAAAATTCACAGCCCTTCAGGCAACTCCTGATTTACTCGATCCATCTTCCGGACAATTCTGCCATCAGCTCTTCATTTTCTGCCCTAAGCCCGGCCCAAAATGGCCGACAAAGCGGGCCCTGGACAGTCCCGACTAGCTCAAAAGCAGCAGCAAAGAAGATGGCCCCGGAGAGGGTGAGCCCGCAGCTCCCCATCACCGTCCAATCGGCCGAAATCACTCCCCCCGCCCGCCCCATTTTTTTTCCCCCGAGCGTACTATGGACTCGAAAATTTCAACGAAAACCAAGGACGACGAGATGATACATACAATCTTTGTCTCGTATACCCGATTTTTATACGAGATTGAAGATTTTTTTAAATATAAATTACTTGATATTCAGAAGCAATCAGACCTAACGGATAGAGCTCTCTCCTTTAACAAAATATTCTTCTTAAGTAAACTAGCTTTTTTTAATGAGATTATATATATATTAAATTTATAGGGATGTGAGGGAAAAAATATAAAAGAGAAAAAAAAGGAAGGGAAAATACGTAGAAACGCACGTGAAAGTTAAGATTAGAGTAGGGGTAGCGGCAGGGGTAGGGGTGTGGTAAGGGACGCGGTGGGGGGAATCTCGTACTCTGTGGGATGGCTGATCGAATGTGGACAAAACTACTGAGCGCCCCGCTCGAATCATTACCTGCACATGCCCTCATCTAATCATTCTCACCGCCCGCCCACCCGCCCCCCACAACCCGCCAAATTCGCTTTCCTCTCTCAATTTCTTTATTAAAATTTCGGCTTTACCTCTTTTGTCTCTTTATTACATCTCTTCCTCTCTTTTATTGTTGAGGGGGTGGTGGCTTTTTAAGATTTTTTTTAAAGGCTTATTTTTATTTTTATATTTTTTTAACTTTTTTTTAAAAAAATAATTCCATAACATGCATGTAATAGTCGATTTATGAATAAATTTCAGACAACGAGCTTGTGTCATGTCCTATATTCGAGGCAGTAAGATTGCTCGAGACGGTGGAACTCGTAGGAAATTTACGGGGAAGCCTAAAAGGCCCGATCCATTGAAGGTGAGGTGAAGATAGTCGAAACTTAGACAATGTCGTCGAAAATACGCATGCCATTTCTTGGATTTTTCCTAGGTCCGAAGGGAATATTTATTCCAAGAAAATCCCTCGACTATAGTGAAAATTGAACGTCCCTCTCAAAAAAATAATGATAATATTCAAATATCTATTAGTTGTGCAAGTTTTAAACTTTAATTAAACTTAAGTTATATTAGTTTTTTTCTTATATTCATGGTATTTAATGTTATAACAACCGATTAATTTATCGGATGATATATTTTAAGATATAAAATTCACTATTAATCCTCAAATATTGACTCTCATCAATTTTAAATTTTAAAATTGACTTTTATTATCAATTTACAGCGTACTACTGTTCGAATCAAGTCAAACCCACAGAATCGGACATTTGAATAGGCTTTAAAGTAAAATAAATAAATAAATAAATAAAATGGTCTGTTTCTTCGGGCGGACAGTGAACGGTTCCTTCTAATCCGGACAATGCCTCTCAATGTCCCCTACGAGATGAAGCCGCGGAGGGCCACCTGATTTGGGTAACCTCCACGACAGAGCAATTATTACGTAAATAATTAATATACCGTTTTAATTAAATAGCAAGGGGAACATAAAAATAAGAGAGGAAATAACAAATTCAAAAAACAATAAGAATAATAAAAGGAGTTATGTTCAAAAACCAGGCTGGCCCTTTTATTGATAATAATAATAGAGTTGTTACGTATAATTGCATCGCACGCACGTATTTAAATTATCGTCAATCGCCAGCTTCGCTGAAACCGACGGGCTCTCTCTGTCTCTCTCTCGGTCTGCACCTTCCAGTGCCCAAAACAGTCCGTGTGCTTATTAGTTCAGATTCAAACGAAATTAATCCCATTAATGTAAAAGGTTTGCAAGTTAAATTTTTTAAATTTTATGAATTTTCTTTGAAAAACATCAAATTAATTCCATCGAATTTTATTTAAATTTAGCTGTTTTTCATTAAATTAAATTAAATATTTTCACCCTTCAAACACCAATTCTTTACGTGCGAGGATTCTTTGCTGGGAAGAGGGCAGGAATCCACTGCGCTCACGCCACGTCCAAATCTGACTGAGTTATGGGCCGGAATCTGCCGCTTTGCGCAGCTCTGTCGGTCGTCGCGTCATTGACCGGGCCCACATTGACACGCGTCCTCATCCAAGACCATTGGTCTTCCGGCCCCTTCAGTTTAGCTCCGTCACCATGCCTACCGTGTGTGGCCGAGGTAGACGGCTCGCAAAAATGTTGGCGACGCGAATCAGATAACATTCACGTGATCACTTCCCCGCACGCAGGGCGGTCTTCTCCACTGTCAAATCGACACGTGGCCGTCCCTCCCTTCCGGTGACCACCGCCGTGGATCTCATCTGCACCAGAGAGCAGGTGATCACTGCTCGGCGGGTTCCTTCATCGTTCAACCAATAGTTTTTTTTCCCCCTTATTTTAGACAGATAGAAAAAGTAAATTCGATTTTTCGACACGACATTCAGGCCCATGTCCCAACTGCCGAGTCATTTCGTTAAATTTCTTGTCAATTTGTTGGTTAAGCACGATGCAACAGCCAAGAAATTCTAGCCGGATGCGGTCAAACCGTGGTATCTACGAGCAAGATGAAGGTGTGTCACTCGACCTAGCAATTTTGTGGTCGGCGGTGCTCTTTTCGCGGCTCGATCGGGCGTCCGATAATTTATTTCCCCCAGGTGTGCCGTAGTAACCTACATCGGAGCAATACCTTCGATGCTCGAAATCACATCCTGCTCACCGATTTTAATCCCCACCGTCGATTAGTGGAATGCGACGGACTGAAATATTTCTGTGGGTAAATTTTTGTATCGTGGTGTAGTGATACAATATGACTCTACTGTGGGACGTGAGTTAGGGCGATCCTTTGGAACGGCAGTCAGTGGAGGCTCCTTACCAAACTTCATTACCAAATTGGAGACATCCCCAAAATGGCACCTAAAACCAACATGCCACATCGGGATATCCGATTGCGCCTATTCCACCTTCCTCCTCCCAGCTCACCCAAAGATCAAATCATGATTTTTGGATACTATGTAGTAAAAAAAATAAAAAGAAAATAATTAATATATAGAAAGAATGATGTGATATAATATTAGATTGTATATTATTTATTAATTAATTTACAGTTTTATCAAACGGTTTAATTATATTAAAAAAGGCTTTTTTGGTTAAATATAAATCTTGTAAGGGGAGTGTTAAAAAATAAAATCTCACATTAAAAAAAATTAATAAGAGAGATTTTATGCTATAATAAGTTGGACATATCATCATCCTACACTAACTTAAAAGATTTTGGGATGTACATTGGCCTAATATCTCATGTAAGGCTAGGGGGAAATTCACTGGGTGAGCCATCACACCTCGGAGTGACTTCGTCGTCCAGTAAAATGATCAAAATCTACGGTGGACAATTCATCTTAAGAAAAAAAACCACGCCTTACCGGCCGATCTCGCTCTAATCGGTAACGACCACGATCACAATCGGATGATGATCTCCTCGAGGGAACCCCGGATCGGACCGACGGCCACGGGCTTCACTGGACTCTAATCCAGCAAACGTTGCGACCAACCTACCCTAACACACCGACCAATTTTGCCTCTTCCGGAGCACGCGTGTCTTATAGGAATACAATGGAACCGCTAATTAAATCATTCTCGGAAATTTGCAAGCAGATCTTGTCGTTTAGTGCACCTGCGGAATTCATTAATGATTGTTTAATTAACAAAAAAACCCGCTAATAAAGACAGCGTTATCCAATTATTGACACTCTCCTCCAGCGCACAGACACAGAGGATGATGACATTTCGCTCTGCTCTTTTATATTTATTCTCACGCACGGGGCACGACCCGATATCCTCGAGTCTCGAGCCCAACGTGCCTCGGCCGCTTCGGGTTTGAGTCCATCAGTAAATTTTTTTTAATTATAATTAAAATTTTATTTAAGGAGAATGATGTAGATGACTAACTTTGGTTGGCCGAGGTATTTTAAATATTGACAACAGGACACGAGCCGGTTAATTACGCGACAGTCTCCTAACACCGTTAAAAGAGCTCAACGGCGGATATCTCTCTCTCGTGTTCGTCGGGCCGTCAGATTTTTTTCTCTCCGTTTTCCTCTCAAAATTCTCTCTCTACCTCCCCTCACCATCACCAAGGAGAGAGAGAGAGAGAGAGAGAGAGGGACAAAACGAAGCTTCAGCTCCGAATTCTCTTCACCGTCTCCTTCTCCGGCGTGAATCGGAGCTTCGCCGAGGCCGCCGTAGATTCTGGCGGCTGGTCCATCTAAGGTGAAGAGGAAGGTAGCAGATAGAGAGGTGATAGAGAGAGAGAGAGAGAGAGAGGGAAGATTGTTTCGTACTGAGGTTAAGAAAGAAAACGATTGGAGATCAGCTGCTGCAGGGGGGAAAAATGGAGGTTAACGTGCAATGCGGGGAAAAGGGAATCGGAGCTCAGGGCCTTTGGAGGATCTTGCAGGGCACAGATTCCGAGATGATCCATTGCTCGGTTTCTCCTTGCCTTACGCCGTAATTCATTCTATTCCCTCTCTGTTCTCCCTCCTCCGTTTAAATTCCTTCCTCAGCCTTCGCCTCTCTTCTCCGCCCGCTCTCCCCGTCCTGTCTCTGTTGGAAAACGAGGTGCGTTGTTCTCGCTTTTCGTCTCGGTCCTTGGATCGTGGTTACATTCCCGCAAATTCGTTGAGGTTGAGCTGGGACGTTTGATCGGCTTTGCTTTGAGCTAAAGTTTGGTTTTTTACGACAATTCATGGCAGCTCCGAGCTGAATTGGGGTTCGTTTCTCTGTAAGGTTTATGGAGGGAGCGGATTGCATATTTTTTTTAAATGTTTCTGAACATTCCTATTTGCCCTTGTGGTGGTCTGGCGTGCGATCCTGCTGGTTTTTGGTGTAAAATTTTCTGTAGAATTCTCCAAGGACTCGGACCAAAGTTGTCTTTCAATCAGACAGGGCATTCCTGCTCTCAAATTTGTCTATCTAGATGATTTTCTTATAACGGTTGGTCTTTAAGATATCCTGCTCGTTGTAATTGCACGGTTTCATTGGAGATATTCGATTTGCTCATGCTCCACATTTCCCTTTTTCCCCCCTGATTAATTTGCTTAAATTGCTCTTCTAATTATAGTTTCCCCTTTTTCCCACACAAGGACGTCTTTTTGCTACTTAAGTTTATATAGTGTGTTAACTTGTGCAGTAGAGATTGTGGTGGATTGTAGAATCCGCATCCTCTATCAAGGCTGTGGGCATGCAACTCTTCTGAAATAGTGAAGTATCTGGATTTTGTCGGATTGGACGACTCGCTATGCCATCCCCAACGATGGACCTCAAGGGATTCTCCTCATCTTCCCACCTTTCTGAAGATCCATCTTTTCCCAGTGAGGTACTCATCAACTGTGGGTTTTCCTGTGCTTGTAGTTTTATGTTCAGTTTATCATACACTTTCGGCATTTGATGACAAGCTCTGAATGTTATTCTGATTCTTTACCTTATTGTTTACAGAGGCAGGTTGGATTTTGGAAGTCGGAGACCATGCTGGATAAAAATGGTCAGTGTTTAGATGTTGCTGATCTCCGTGCTTGAATTTCATAGGCAGTAGATTGAAGGTGCTGTACCTTCCCTTGTTTTTCTTAGCTCTGCCATCCAGTCTGTGATGTTTTTGCCCATTTTGGTCCTTCACTGAAGAGATGCTAAAATTAGGGGCACGTTGAAATGTTTGCTGTTCAGTTGGACAATATGAGATCTATGCCCTGTGCTGAGGGTCTACCAAGCATGATTTGTTTTTTGCTTTGTAAATTTAGAAACTGAGGCAGGTAAAGTCAAATGAGGATTTATATGACAGTTAAAGGTCAAACTAAATGATCCGGTCATGACGTCAGGTCCATGTTGAAAACTTAATGATAGACAAAGACTGCTCAATAATATATATGCACCCATCATGTTGTTTGGCTTATGAAATTGTTCACATTTTATCATCGCTGAATTACTCCTGCACAAAGACAAAATCGATTTCTTTGAAGCTCTTCTTGCACAAATTCTAGCCTCTTGTTTGAAATTTGAACTATAAGTAAACTTGATTAACTTGTTCATCTTTTCTTTCCTTTCCAATTAATATCATGAATTGCTGGATATCTTCTTTTGCTATTGGTTGTTTAGGAACATCTTGTATGTGACGCCTAATCATGCTATGCATTTACGTATATATAAACACATGTAATTAGTTTTAGCTACTTCTTTTGCATCTTGTCATGCTCTGCATCAATTGACATGAAGATATGCTTGATCACGTAGATTTGTATTGAAGAAGAGAAACCTGGGGTTACTTCTCCTAGTAATTAAGCCAAATTGACCCATAGCTGATGTGTCATGATTATTTTGTCATTGACCATGAAAATAACGACTGATGGGGGAACTGGTAAACTCAATGTATTTCCAACATTAAATTAAGGTAGCTGACAATCCACTAATATTACAGCCAGTTCATGGATTCTGTGCAATCTCATAATTAGGTCACTGGGGATTTATTTCTAAAATGCAATCTAATTGTCTTTCTTCCCCACAGCTGGTTTAGTTTTTTACTCTCATGAAGAAGAAATTTGTTTTTTGACCTTGGGGCATAAATACTTTTGCAATCTCATCCAATTATTCTGCAACTTTGCCCTTGTAGAACTGTGTGTTGAAATACATAAATGTCCTGAGAAGAGTAGGATCAGGAGCTGTTGAGAAATGTGGGTAAAATTACTGTCTGTTCATGCTTTTTTTGGGTCTAATTGGCATCAATTCTCTCTGCAGTTACTGCAGGTTGTTTTTGGCCTTGACATTTTTGCTGCCCTACAATTAATTTGAACTGAGGCCATGTTATATTTATGTATCAACTTTTGAAGTTAACGTGATAGACAAGACAAAATTTCTGTTTTTCATATATTTATGCTGTCAGGCATGAAAGAGCAGCCATCCTAAAATCAGAACCTCCGCACCCATCACTTGCTTTAGTTTGGTGCCCAGGACTTTCATTTTTATAATTTTGGTGGTTTTTAGACCATACCTTTCTATTATTCAGTTGTCAGTAGGATCTGGGTGTAGTTATGGGGTCACCCATGAAATTGAGGATATTTATGTCCTCTAAATATGAGAAATTCATTTATGGATAGCCTTTACAAATATAAGGATCATTGTGTGGTCAGAATGTTACTAGTAAAAAAATTTAATTTGTATTTGTTTGTCACAATGTTATGGAAAGAAAGCAATTGCTGTGATATCCTATTGCCTATTCTTTTACATTCTTGGAGGAAGAACCGTTTTCTTCTTTCTGGTTTTTAGAACAAAAAAAAAAGCAAGATATGATGAACCAAATGAGAGAATTTTTTTTGAGTAGTCGAGTGAGAATGAATGCTTAAGTACGACAGTATTTTATTTTTCTATCCATATGTAAAATTTATCCCACCTAGCTGCTTTTATAGTCTTGCCGTGTTATATTGCATCGGTCTTACCTAATCTTTATGTTACTGAAAACCAAGTTGTGGTGATGTCAGGATCAGCTGGCGGAAAGTTTGTCTCATCCAATCATTCAAGTTCAAAACTTATATCTGCTGGATCACCGATTATGGCTTCCCTGCATCATCCTGAGGCTTTCATGATCCAGGAGCAGAAAGTGAATTTCTCTTCAGGCATCCCAAATGAGCCTGACAAAGAAGCTGATGGGACATTGGCTCTGTTGAAACCTTTGGGCCTTGACCAGGGATCAAGAGATAGCTTAGATATACTTCCAGCAACACACTCCACTGAAGGCGATCGAGTTGACATGATGCACACTCACTATGAGAACAGCCTATTCTCCAGTTCATTGTCCGACTTGTGTAGCCAGAAAAGTGAGCCATCATTTCCTTTTCCATATATTTATGACAAGTGAGTGGAAATTACAGTCTCGGGGCTGGTGAGCTTGTTGAACATCCCAGTCTTGCCAGCATGCCTGTGACGCCTTCCTTTTACATAGCAAAACATCACCTCCTTTTGTGATTGACCTATCAGAGTTTTCCAGTTCCACATTTTCAAATAATAACTGTGACATGCATCCTGTGCTCTGTTTCCCCTGTGTTCTCTTTGATTTTCAGGAAAAAGGGAAGCATGAAAAACTGGAGTATTTATCAACTATGGCTGTATGCATTTATTTCTCATGAGGGAATCATAACAGAAGTTGCACTGAAAATTAAACTCTTTTTAACATCATGATGCTGATTTTTATGATTATTTTAGCATAGGTAGGTGCATGAGAGTGCCTGTGCAAACTGTCCATTCACATCAATTCTTTATTTGCCTACTGCAGTGAAAATAACATCGAACAATGGCTTATATGACCGGTCTATCGATACTGTTGCATCTCATTATGAAGAAGAGGAACCACCTGAGTCTATAGATGATATTGAAGCCCTTATGATCGGAAACCTCCTTCCTGATGATGATGAGCTACTCTCCGGAGTGACTGATGGGCTTGAGTTTGTCTTACCATCTAAAGGCACTTGTGAAATGGAGTTAGATCTCTTCAATAGCGTTGGAGGAATGGATTTGGGAGAAGATTGCTCTGCCGATGGAAATAAAAGATTCGAATATTCTGGGGATGGTAATGGTTCAATGAATGGTGAGCACCCTTTTGGTGAACACCCTTCTAGAACATTGTTTGTGAGAAATATAAATAGCAATGTTGAGGATTCTGAGTTACGGGCCCTCTTTGAGGTTTGTTTTTCCCCCCTACTTCTCTTTATTTTGTTATTGATATTTTTTAAAGGTTAAGTTTCACTGAAAATTTAACGGTTGGTGAAGTTGTTGAAAGAGTGGACCGAAACATTTGCTTAGATTTTCACTTGGGATGTCCTTGCATAATGTTCTGTGGTACCATTCATTACATTTATGGGCTTCTTGAAGACTCTTGGACTAGCAGAGTTCAATGAACTATATGCTGTTGATGTCCTTATTTTAGCTCTATACCGAGTCCATCAACAGAAAAAGAAAGTTTTGTCACGGTTTGGATCTATTCTGATATTTGAAGTGAATCTTGTTTTTCACATGCAGCAATATGGAGATATCCATACACTTTATACAGCATGCAAGCATCGTGGTTTTGTTATGATATCTTATTATGATATCAGAACTGCTCGCACTGCTATGAAGGCGCTGCAGAATAAAGCACTTAGGCGAAGGAAACTCGATATCCATTACTCAATTCCAAAGGTGAGCTGTTACCTTGTTGGTTATCAGTTCCTTATATCCGTCTTTTATGTGATAATGTGTATCACTTAACTTGTCTCCATGTTGTATTGTCTACTCTTAGGACAACCCATCAGAGAAAGACATTCATCAGGGTATACTTGTGGTCTTCAACCTTGACTCCTCTGTTTCAAATGAAGAACTCCATCACATATTTGGTGCTTATGGGGAAATCAAAGAGGTGAAAATGCCTTTCTTGAAATTGAACAGTTTTTCTTTTGGGAATTTTCAGTAAGGAGGTTTGGTGACAGCTCTTTCATTGGATTGCAGATACGTGAGACCCCACAGAGAAATAATCACAAGTTGATTGAGTTTTATGATGTCAGAGCTGCAGAAGCTGCCATTCTTGAGTTGGATGGGGGCACTATCGCTGGGAAGCAAATTAAACTCGAACATAGCCGTCCTGGAAGTGTAAAACGGTAATCTTCTTCTTCTTCTTCTCCTTCTCCACCTCCTCATCCTGGAGGTGAATCAGCTTTGAAGTAATGGAAGCAACCTTATTGATGGTTATCTTGGATATTCACAAAGTTCACTTGTCTTTTCCTCCCTTTGCTGTAGTTTTGCAAAAAATAATCCTTTGGAGTTGGAACAGGAGGAATTTGATCTTTATGTGCAGCAGATGGGTCCCACAAATAACTTGAATGCTGGACTTTCATGTAAGCTGATTAATCTTATACAATTTCTCGTGCTTTCTGATCATATGTATGAAACTTCTTTTGCATAAAGTTCTATGTATGCTGTCATACAGGTCCTTTTCCTTCAGGGCCAAATAAGCATAGTGGTACTGATGATGGAATTTCTCTGGGCATTCACTCCTCAATGCACTCTCCATTTCATGAAAGTGCATTTCATCACGGGATATCTTCGAGTGTTCCAAACAGCTTGCCCTCTCTGATGAGAGGTGGGTCAACTGGCAGTCATCCTGGGCTTACTAAATCTGGCCACCTGATGGGCCACCTAAATTTTGACACTGAACTGGCACAGAATGTTCACCCCCATTCTTTGCCTGACTATCATGATGCTTTGGTGAATGGCATTCACTGCCATTCTCCCAGTACAGTGGCTTCCTCCGTCAATTCTCAATCAATGGAGAGAATCAATGGCAGACAACTATGCAGAGTGGTTTCAGATGGACACACTTTGGAGCTTAATGAAGGTAGTAAGTTTGATAATTTTTCTGGATGCTATGTTCTGCTAAGATGACATTCTAGGGGGCATATGGACTTCAATCATAGGCTATTCCAGTGTTATATACTTTCATTAGTCATCGTATTTCTGTTATTTTATTGGTAGAATTTTTCACTGCTATTTTTAGGGCATCTTAACGCTGAAAGTACTTTGAGATGTTCTAGTTCCTGGGTGATCTTACTGATAATGTAGGTTCTCTTTATCTGAGCATGTATTTAAAGCTACAAACCATGCGGTTATGCTCCTTTGACATGCTAATGCTCATACATTGGAGTTGTCAAAGCCACTTTCAAGCTGTTTAATTTACTCATATACTTTTGTTAATTTTGCTTTACATGCCTTCTAATAATCAGCTTTTGGATCTGCGGGGAAGCGGAGCTGTGCCCTTCCTGGACAGTACCAATGGAGCTGTATTCCCTACCAACCACAGCATTCAAGCATGATGTGGCCCAACTCTTCATCATTTGTTAATGGAATTCATGCTGCCCACCTCTCACCCAGACTGCCTGGAATGTCTGGGACACCATCACAAATGCTGAACCCAGTCTTGCCCATACAACCCCACCATGTTGGGTCTGCACCATCGTTGAACCATTCCATGTGGGACCACCCACAAACCTTTTCTGGAGAATCTCCTGAGACTTCGAGCCTTCATCACCCAGTCTCTCTTAGGAGCATGCGGGTTCCAAGCAACTCTTTGCATTCGGTGGACTTTGTCCCACAGAACATGTTCCCACAACTTGGAGGGAATTCTGTGGATTTCCCTGTTGATCCTAAGAATGTTGGGTTTCAGTGTCCTCATCAGAGGAGCATGATTTTTCCAGGAAGAGGCCACATGGTTCCGCTCCCTAGCTCATATGAGGCTCCAAATGAAAGAATGAGAAGCCGAAGAAGCGAAGGTGGTTCTAATCCAGTGGACAACAAGAAGCAGTATGAGCTTGATATTGACTGCATAATAAGAGGAGAGGACAACAGGACAACATTGATGATAAAAAATATCCCTAACAAGTATGATTTCTAATTTTGAATACTCAGGAAGAATTTGCTACTCTGAAGCAATCGGAAGCAACTTTGACAGTTATTTGTCCAATAACAACAGTCCTTTTAGGAACTCTTGCCTGTTTTATGATATTCATTGAAATTTACAGGTATACCTCGAAAATGCTGTTGGCTACAATTGATGAACGCCACCGAGGAACTTATGATTTCATATACTTGCCAATTGATTTTAAGGTAACGTTTTTTCATTTGTCGATGGGAGTTCATATTGGCATGTCTCCATTTTATCAATCATCTTCTGTTATTTTACTTGTAACACTGTCTGATTTCTTTTCCCAGAACAAATGCAATGTTGGTTATGCCTTCATCAACATGACTGAACCTAGCCAAATTATTCCATTCTATAAGGTGAGTTGTTTTCCATTATAATCTGAGAAAACAGATAATTTCAGATATGAAAACCTGAGATTTGGAGATGCTTCTGCTTATGAATAGGCGTTCAATGGGAAGAAATGGGAGAAGTTCAACAGCGAGAAGGTGGCTTCTCTCGCTTATGCTCGTATACAAGGGAAGGCTGCCCTCATTGCACATTTCCAGAACTCCAGCTTGATGAATGAAGATAAACGATGCCGCCCTATTCTCTTTAATACTGAAGGCCCCAATGCTGGTGATCAGGTAAAAAATTGTTTGACACCAAAATGGTCTCATATGCATCTTTTGTGGGAAGATGAGTCAAAGAATCATTTGTTTCAGTGGTGGAATTGGTTTTTGATGCTTGGTTCTTCAAATTGCAGGTGCCATTTCCAATGGGAGTTAATTTGCGGACTAGACCTGGCAAATCACGGACCAGCAATGCTGAGGATAACAACCAAGGGACCCAATCAAGTCTGCCTAGCGGGGAAGATCCTTCTAACGGAGACAAATCTATAAGCTGTGACAAGGATTCAGACTGAGGAGTTTGCTGCATTTTTTTTTCTGCGGGGACCCACTAACCTTACAGAGTAACATATATTTGCTTCCTCCCCAAATCCCTTGACCTTTCTTAGCTATGGATAGCAAATGGGGGAAAAAAGGTGGCAAGCAGGAAGGTTTGATCTGTTTCTGGGACCTTTTGGGGGCCTCTTAGAGAACTAAGGGGTCTCTCTAGTTTTTGCTGCCAGTGGATTGGGGGTGCATTTCTGTCTGCTACCACCAACTATAGAGTAACTCTGTCTCATGGTAGTTTGATTTTTATTTTTTGGGGGATGCTTTTAATGATTTTGTTTCTCTGCAACTTTAGGTCTGTAGCCCTCTGTAATTGTTGAGAGGTGAGAGTAACCGAGAGAGCTTTATTGGTTTGCATATTCTGGAGAGCCTGAGCTAACTACATATGCTTCTGTAGTGATCTTCCCAAAAAAAAATAGAGGCTTTTGGAATCAATTGGGATGGTTTTGTGACTTTTGTCAGTCTCTGAGGATTTCCAGTTGCCAAGAAGCAGGAACAGACTACGATTGATGTTATGGTTGGCACCGGCAGGGCTTCATGTAACTGTGGAGGAGGCCAGTGTACCATCTTGACCGGGTTACCCCGACTCCGGTGGAATGAGTTGTTCCCAGAGCTGGTGGATGAGCTGGGCGGGCTCCTACCATGCGAGCCATATTGATGAACATCTGAAAGTTCAGCGCCCGCCCCAACCGTATGGCTCAGTCGACTTGGCTGTAATCCGGGATAAATATAAGCTTGATTCTACATCCAAACGACCCCCGAAGGGATATTACTCCACACTGGTCCACAGCCCACGCCAATACAAGATAGCTCGGCATTCGTTCCTGTTTGACGTCGTTTTTGGATATTTAGTAAACCGGTCCGGTTCAAATATGACTTACGCACATCTCCATAGATTTTTTTTTTATTGGGACCGACAAAAAGAATATTTCTCTACCACTACCCTCTTAAAACCCTAGTAGATATTTTTTGTGCTTACATTTGAGGAGGGTGTGGGGGGCTGTCTGTCGCATGCTATCGCTGCTCGGTAGATTCTCCTCATCGACTTCTGTTGGCCTCCGTCCCTCCATTTCTCGCCTCTCTCACATCCTTTCCCTCCATACGGTCCAAGCTCCGATGGCAGCCTCCGAGGAGTCGCTCCGCAAGGCACTGGCTGAGAAGCAGGCCGCCGTCGACTCCCATGGCAATGCTGTCCGGGCTCTGAAGGCCACCAAGGCGTCCAAGACGGAGATCGACGCCGCCATTGAGGCCCTCAACGCGCTCAAGCTCGAGAAGTCCTCGATCGAGAAGCAGCTACAAGCTGCTGTAAGCGGCGGCGACGGCAGCGCCGTCACCAGGGAGGCTTTTCGTCAGGCTGTTGTCAACACCCTGGAGAGGCGGCTATTCTACATCCCTTCGTTCAAGATTTACCGCGGCGTGGCCGGGCTTTACGATTACGGGCCGCCCGGTTGTGCCGTCAAGGCCAACGTCCTCAGCTTCTGGCGTCAGGCTAGTGCTTAACCTATATCTGTGCTCATTGGGCTTCGATTTAAATAAGAGACTGCTAGTAAAAGATTAACACTTTGTGAAGTTAAAGCTTTTAATAGGTTGTGCATGTTTCCTTACACGAGGGTATGCCTTGTTTTGTTTGCCAAGATTAATGTGAATCATTTTGGCATGATATTCCCTGTTTAGACCTGAGAATTTGTATTATTAGGGCAAGAAGCTACTTTGTTTATACCCTTTTCTTGCAGCATTTTGTTCTGGAGGAGAACATGCTTGAAGTTGATTGCCCCTGTGTGACACCTGAGATCGTCCTTAAGGCATCTGGTCATGTGGACAAGTTCACTGACCTCATGGTGAAGGACGAGAAGACTGGAACCTGCTTTCGGGCTGACCACCTTCTCAAGGACTTCTGCAATGAGAAGCTGCAAAAGGACTTGACCATCAGTGCTGAGAAGGCTGCAGAGTTCAAACATGTACTGGCAACCTTGGATGACCTCTCTGCTGAGGAGCTTGGTGCAAAGATTAAGGAATATGGCATCGTTGCCCCAGAGACGAAAAATCCTCTCTCCGATCCATACCCCTTCAATTTGATGTTTCAGACATCTATTGGTCCTTCTGGCATGCTTCGTGGGTAAGTGGTTGTTATTTGCTTATGCGTGCAAAGAAGGGCACCTTGCTCATCAAAGTACTATTGGAATATATATGGCATGGACATGAGTATGCTGAGATGTTCAGCATGTTTACTGTGGTTTTTCATTATTTTTCTACCATTTTACTGCATACCACAGAATTCTAACTCAAACTCCTGGCCAAGCACAGGTTTATGCGGCCTGAAACTGCCCAAGGCATATTTGTGAATTTCAAGGATCTATATTATTACAATGGCAATAGGCTTCCTTTTGCAGCAGCTCAGATAGGTCAGGCTTTCAGGAATGAGGTCGTGGAACTTTCAGAATCTCCCAAGTATTTCTTTTGCAAAATTGACTGCCAGACCTTTTTGTCTTATTCACAGTCAAATAATTTGCAGTATTACTTTTTTAATTAAGTGAAATGACTAATGATAGTGCCTCCCTGTGTATAGATTTCTCCACGCCAAGGTCTTTTGAGAGTCCGTGAGTTCACATTGGCAGAAATTGAGCACTTTGTTGATCCTGAAGATAAATCACACCGTAAGTTCAGTGAAGTTTCTCATTTGGAGTTTCTTATGTTCCCTAGGGAGCAACAAATGTCTGGCCAATCTGCCACAAAAACTTGCCTGGGTGAAGCAGTGGCAAAGGTTCGTTCCAATTTTGTTACAAATTTGATCTCTTGTAAATTTTCATTCATAGAACTGTTTTGACACTCTGAATAAATGTCCAGGGCACTGTTAACAATGAAACTCTTGGCTATTTCATCGGGAGAGTATACCTCTTCTTAACTCGCCTTGGTATAGACAAGGACCGTTTACGGTTTAGGCAGCATCTTGCAAATGAAATGGCCCACTATGCTGCAGATTGCTGGGATGCTGAGATTGAGTGCTCCTATGGTTGGATCGAGTGTGTTGGTATAGCAGATAGATCTGCATATGATTTGCGTGCTCACACGGTGAGAATATGATAATTTTCCAGCCTTCCTTTTCAAGATAAGTGCCAAAGGGAATAATATCTGTCTCTTAGTTTTAATTATAGTGGATACATATTACTAACGTGAATCTTTAGTCAGCTAAACAGTTGATTGTTATCACCAAGTATTGTGTATGACATGTTATCTTCTTGATTTCATACAGGAGAAAAGTGGCGTTGCTCTTGTTGCTGCTGAAAAATTTGCACAACCAAGAGAAGTGGAGGTAATGCCTGATCCCATCTTTCTATAAGGTCTTATGGATTATAAAGCCGTCATATTCTATTTGGCCTGAATTATATCCTTTGTGAGTTTACCTCTCTGGTGCATCTTCATAAGTCAAATTATTACTGCAGAAACTGGTTATAACGCCAATGAAAAAGGAGATTGGCCTTGCTTTCAAGGGAGGTCAAAGGATGGTTGTTGAAGCACTGGAGGTAAATAGAGAATACCTATCATAACTTTTTTATCATTTAGATCATAGGGAAGTCAGGAGTGTATTCATTTTCAATTTTCTATACAAATTTCTCCCTTAATACTAGGCGATGACCGAGGAAGAAGCTATGAAGATGAAATCTTCTTTAGAATCTAAAGGAGAGGATGAATTCCTTGTGTGCACACTTGGGAAAACAGTAACTATCAAGGATAGCATGGTTAAGATCTCAAAAGAGAAGAAGAAGGAACACCAGAGAGTTTTCACACCATCAGTAATAGAGCCTTCATTTGGTATTGGGCGCATTATTTATTGCCTTTATGAGCATTCTTTCTACAAAAGACCGAGCAAGGATGGGGATGAGCAACTAAATGTCTTCCGCTTCCCGCCGCTTGTGGCCCCAATAAAATGCACCGTCTTCCCATTGATCCAAAAGCCAGAGTATGAGGCAGTGGCTCAACGTATCAGCAAGCTGCTGACTGCTGCTGGAGTTTCACACATAATTGACATGAGCGGTAATTTCCTGTGCAAAATGTCTTGTGCCCACACATGCTTGTATACTCAACCAGATGCCTCATCAAATTATGCTTGTACTGGGTGCATCTCTGAGCCCTTGATGATTGCTGAAAACCATTTTACTGCAATGAGCCAGTCAATGTGTCTGAGGAAAAGATGTATCTGGGGGCGTTTGGGGGAATTTTCAGGAAACCAATTGGTCTTAAAGCTTGTTTTCAAAATGAATTATAGGTATTCCTTCTTTAGGTTTCTCTACAACATTCTATTCCAAGTACATCATTTTCTTTTTGTTTCTTTGGGGTCTCTTATGGTAGAGTAGGGATTTGATCTCAATGTCAAGGGATTGCTCTATCATGGGCTGCTCTCAAATTCTCAGATTGTCTTTTACCTGTGAAATGCACTAGTACATTCATGAGTTGATATACATTCCTAATATGTGGCCTGTGCTTTTCTATTCAGTACTCACTCTATCGGTCTGCAGTATAAGTTTCTCATTTTGCTTTACTGTTTTGTTTGATTTCTACAGGCAACACAATCGGGAAAAGATATGCAAGAACAGATGAACTGGGTGTTCCCTTTGCAATAACTGCCGATTCGGAATCAGATGTGACAATCCGAGAGAGGGACAGCAAGGACCAAGTTCGAATCACCATAATTGAGGTAGCATCAATTGTGAAGGACCTGACCGAGGGGCAAAAGACATGGGCTGATATCTGGTCGACTTACCCCCATCATACATCTGCAAGTGCTGATGATGAGTGAGCGAGCAAAGACTGACGATCGATTATTATATCATGTACTGATCTTCTTAAGCTACATAACATAAGATCACCACTTGGTGTAGTTTCCTTTTATACGCAACTCAGGTTTGCTTTCTGTTTCCTTATTTTCCACCAAGAGTGACAGGAGTAAAGCAAAGATGAAGCCGTTTATGGGTTTTCATTTTCTTCGTGAGAGCCATACATGGCTTCGGCTTCCATCTGTGTTCCCTGCAACCTGACTTTCAGGATCATCTCGGCCGGTTGCATTGTCGACTCCCTATGGTCTCTGCAGGTGAAGGTTCACCATGGAAAATCCAAGTAGAGATGATTGGAATATTCAAGCTCATGCCAGTTATTTACTACACTGAAATAAAGGAGTAGATATCATATGATTGCCATGTGCCAACAATGCTAATGATCGAGTGATGAAACGTAATTTGGGATCGATGGGTTCTAGAAGAATCTCTCAGTTCTCCTGTATGGGAACCAGAGGGAGTTTGCCTCCGTATACATCAGGGAGCTGATCTTCATCAATTTCGGCAAGCAAAGTGGATCTCAACTTCTTGTTCTCCACGAAACTGATCTGAAGGAACACAAAAGAATGCACCACCATGAGCACCTTTATTACTCGAGAAGATGCCAAGCCGAGGGGAAAACCGAGATTGATGCTGATTCTTGGTTTCGGGCGTTACCTTCTTCTTGGTCTTACTGTCGATGAATGGGTAGACCATCTTCCACACGGTCATGAATACGTAAGGCACGTTAACTATGAACAGCCTCCCTAGCCGCTCGGGGTAGCAGTCCTACCATCAGAAAACAACGGAATCAGTCCTGGATATTGGCGGCTGTCAGCCTCGGCAAAGGCTGAGCAGAACATGTTCAGTCATTGGAGGATCGAACCTGCAGGATCGACAGAGCTGCTAGGTAACCTCGAATATCGCTGTTCGTGTATCCCCATCCTTGGAGATCTCCAATGGCAACAAACTTCTCCTTTCCTGGGGGCATTCTGAAGGATCCACAGACTCGAACCAAGCATCAGTTTAAAATGGATAAAGTGCGTCGAAGACTGAACACAAATAGAGAAACAACAGGACAGACTCGATTTATCATCGACAATTGCCAGGTTTCGAGGGCGAATCTCGCAGCATATATCGGTAACTTTATATATATATAGAGCCACTTTCGTGTAGTTTGTCGGTGTAAAAGAAAGTCACCTTGCACATATTTTCTCGAGGCCATAGACGACGAAACCTGCAGCATTGCAAGCCTATATCAATCAGATCTTACTTCTAGTCCAGGGGACGGAGTTAGTAAAAAGCTGAAAAAGGTGCTAGGATAAAGACTCACGCTTGAACTCCTCTAGACTTGACACAGAAGGTTTATGCCTGTTCCCGAACACGACCACGATCGGCCGCCCCTTCCGGTCAATGCCTTGCATGAACATCTTGTTCTGGGCGACCTCGTTTGGGACTTCCGACAGAGCTACGGAGCCGTTGGGTACAAAAGACCGCTTCCATCTCAGATACTTGAGGAACATGTTAGAGGCCTTCTCGATGTCTAGATCACGGGCTCGTAGGAACCTCCTTAACGTAAAATCATCCACGTCCTGGGAAAAGAAAAGCCCAAGCTTAGTGTCTTCCTGGTCGAGGAACTCGCCGCCCGCAGATTTCATCTCGAATCAAAATAGAAGCGGCCACTTATCCAGATTCAAAATGCAACTAAAATCAACAGACGATCACTTTCTTTGAGCCATCTAACCGGCACGGTTGGTCCCTGAGCTTGAATCTATCAAAAACCCAGCACAACTAAGAGCATAACAAGGTGACCACCGAGCTTCAATCTAACTGAGTCAGACACGGACAAACTTAGATAGAGTAAAGGGGCAAGATCGATCAGGGAGGAGGGAGAGCTGAGACGAAGATAGAGGAGGAGAACCTTGGTAGAGGGATCCTCTCTTTCAACAATGGCCCTCATAATCCCAATCTTGCTCTTCTCAATCTCGCTGCTCCCTTCAAACTCCTCCTCCTCCTTTCCCAAACCCAAGCTCTCGTCTTTTAACTCCTCCATCCCCGCAGCTCCCTCCGGCTCAAGAAACTGGATCAAGAAACGGAGCCGAGCTCTTTACCGAACCACACCCCACAACTCCTCCCCCACTTCTTTGGCGGTGGTACGGGAGAGCTACCCGGAAGAAGAGGAAGAAGGACGAAGGAGAAAGGAGACTTCAATGCAGACAGCTGAGGTGGTGGGCCAACTTTGGTGTCAACCGAAAATGACCCTGATTGCGAGAAGCCTCCCAGGTTTTCCTGCTTTCCTCAAAAAATCGTTCATTTTTTCTCGTTTGATTGTTCGGTGTGTTCTTGCATACTGTCAACAATCCGGAGAACGCCTGTGTGGATGACAATGGGTCTGCTTTAATCGGAGATGGGGACGTATATATATATATATACATACATATATATATGTAGGGTGGAGTTCCTTAGTGATCATTACCATAAACACACAAACACACGACATACATACATATATATATGTATATGTATATATGCATGTATTCAAATGATCCAAAACTTTAATTGAGTAGAGAGTATCGAATCATATGAATTCCGAACTTTCGCTTTAGTAAGACATCTGCCATGATAAAACCAACTATTGGAAGAGTGACGTTATTGCCAGATGAACCATCTTGAATTTTCGACGACCAGTCTATCTTATTAAATAATACAATATGATAAAGTATTCAAGATTTTCTTAGGGTGGGTTAGAACACCGTCGTGTTGGGCATTCAAAGCAATCCCTAACAAGCTCACATGGTATACACCCTTTACATACATACATATATATATATATATATATATAAGGCTTCCGTAGCTCGGGGGGCGTGACATTCGGGGAGACCGACTGGATTGGGCCTTTAGCTTTATCGAGACTTAAGAGGCCCATCCGTAACATTGACTGAAATTCAGTGTTCGATCTAATGGGCCAAATGGGCTTCAGCCCATGTCCATAAACATGACTTAAGGCCCAAAACAGCACAAAATACGGGCACACGGGTGGGATCCGACCTGCAAGCCCAATTCAATGGCAACTGGCGGGGACCCATGCAGTATGTACAATCATCAAACAAACGTCTAGTGTTACATAGTCCAAGAAAATGTCAAATTTTTTTTTTAAAAGTAGCATCTGTGCAACTCGGGCCATGTAAATGTGCCAAGTCGAGCGGGCACATGCTGAAATGACGAGAGAGGATACATATGGTTCGATACCATTAGTAGAAAGTTTTCCGAATTAAGTCTGGGGACATATCTTATACACATACGATGAAATACCAACCCAACGTACTCCTCCAGAGACTATTAGGGTAACCGAGGGGGGTTTTATTTTTTTGGGTATTCTTCAAAAAAATAAAAAAAAATGCGACTAATGATTAGTGGGACCCACGTGCTTAACTGAGGGAAAGTCAAACCTTAGTACCTTACCGTGGGGCCGGCCACAGAGGATCGCTCCCCATTCTCTACCGGCTCCCCTTAGGGAGGAAAAGAAAAAAAAAAAAAAAAAAAACCCCCCCGCGGAGGTCCGAAGTCCGGTGGCCGTGAGATGGACTGGTCATCGAACTGGCGTTGGCAAAGCAAACGAAGCTGTCACTAATTACTTATATTCTCTGCAAGTCCTCAATTTCGATACCCATAAAGCAAACAAAAATGGCGACTTCTCCGTTTCTTCAAGCAATTCCCTTTCCGTAATACTTCTCGTGTTTTCTAAATTCCCTTTCATGGACTTAACTCCAAGGTAACCCCTCAACAACTGCCCCACCGACGTCCCACCGCATGGGCTTCTCCTCCTCCTCCTCCTGCTGCTGCTTCCTCATATAAGGATCTCTTTCTCCTCTCCGGTCCCTCTCAGAAGCCAACCTCGCGGACCCTTTCTTTGCTACCTGAGTTCTGGGTCGTGGCGGGTTTCGCAAAATGAGGGCCTGTCGGTGGGACGTTACGGCGGTTCTCTTCATCAGTGTCCTCTTGTGGAGCTGCGAAGCTGAGCATAGGCCGCGCACGGAGCGAATTTCGGGTATGTGCCGTTTCGTGTTCTCTTGCTGTCAGCTATCTGTTCTGCCCTTGGTTGATGTCGGGCAGGGTAGTTTAGTTCAAAAGGCGTGAGATTTTTGCCGGCATTTGTGGGTCGTGACTAATATCGATAGGAAACGGAGCTGCTGTCCGGTCTGTGGACGATTTGGAATTTAATGCGGGTTTGACTTGCAGGAAGCGCTGGTGATGTCTTGGAAGATGATCCAGTAGGAAGGTTGAAAGTATTTGTTTATGAACTCCCGAATAAGTATAACAAGAAAATCCTCCAAAAGGACCCGAGATGCCTGAATCATATGTTTGCCGCTGAGATCTACATGCACAGATTTCTATTATCCAGTCCTGTTCGGACTCTCAATCCCGAGGAGGCTGACTGGTTCTATACACCTATATACACGACGTGCGACCTTACCCCCACTGGGCTTCCCTTGCCCTTCAAGTCCCCCAGGATGATGAGAAGCGCAATTCAGCTCATCTCCACAACGTGGCCTTACTGGAATCGGACAGAGGGTGCTGATCATTTCTTTGTTGTGCCCCATGATTTTGGAGCCTGTTTCCATTATCAGGTAAAGCTGCCGTCTCTGAGATGTGTGCTTCCTACTCAATGACCCTTTGGCATTTGTTAACACTGTAGCTCCTTTTGCTGCAGGAAGAGAAAGCAATTGAACGGGGAATTCTCCCCCTTCTTCAGAGAGCTACGTTGGTTCAGACCTTTGGGCAAAGAAACCATGTTTGTTTGAACGAAGGCTCCATTACCATTCCCCCTTATGCTCCTCCACAGAAGATGCAAGCCCACCAGATTCCTGTCGAAACTCCCCGGTCCATCTTTGTCTATTTCCGCGGCTTGTTCTATGATGTCAATAATGACCCTGAAGGTGGTTATTATGCTAGGTATATGTCTCCCCTAACTTTTCAAATTTCCTATTTTCTGATGATGGTGACATAGTTGAACCTCCATTTCTTATTAGTGAAAAATGTCTGACAAGCTTTAAACTGTCAATCAAAATTAAATCAACTGCTGAAGCCACAGAGCAGTGTATTGATGGATCCCACCTGCATACCCATTTGTAAGGGTGACTTATTTGTGGTGCTTTAGCTGAACTGCATGATTCTGTCAAATCAAGTGCTCTAATGCATTCGTGCCTCTCATTGTTGTACTAATGACTTTAGAAGATTTTCCACAGATCTGGAAGTGATCCTTGTCTTGAACTTCTCTGTGGTTTGGTGCATTTTTCATATGAGATAGCCTGATTTTTATCTGATGATTGGGAAAGATTGCATTGCTGTTTGTAAATTGTATGCAAGTGCTAAGAATTGCTCCAATGATGCCTGTTTTGCTTATGAAAATCACTTGCACATGGTCCAGTTGGCTCCAACTACCTGAGATTCCAATTCCTAAAAGTTTTATAGATTATATCTAGGAGTATGAAATTGAATACGTATTCTATGATGCACTACTTCATTTACTGTCTGGTTTAACCTAACAGAGGTGCAAGAGCAGCAGTCTGGGAGAATTTCAAAAACAACCCACTCTTTGATATCTCGACTGACCACCCAACAACCTATTACGAGGACATGCAACGGGCCATATTCTGCCTGTGCCCATTGGGCTGGGCTCCATGGAGCCCTAGGCTCGTAGAAGCTGTAGTATTTGGGTGCATCCCTGTGATCGTAGCAGATGATATCGTTCTCCCCTTTGCTGACGCAATTCCATGGGAACAGATCGGTGTTTTTGTAGATGAAAAGGATGTCCCAAACCTGGACACAATCCTTACCTCTATCTCACCTGATGTCATATTGAGGAAGCAGAGGCTGCTTGCAAACCCTTCGATGAAACGAGCAATGCTGTTTCCTCAGCCTGCTCAGCCTGGTGATGCTTTCCATCAGATATTGAATGGACTGGCTCGGAAGCTGCCGCATTATAGGAGTGTTTTCCTGAAACCAGGGGAGAAGATCCTGAACTGGACAGCAGGCCCAGTTGGGGACATGAAACCTTGGTAATATGTTGTTTTGTCCATAGTTTCTCAGGTGTAAAGCGCTGCGGTACTCTTTGCATTGTTGCCAGGAGCGTGCATCTTTTTGTATGTAATCTGCTTTCTCCCTGAGATAATGTCTGTTTTTTGATTAAGAAAAGATCATTCATCTGATAGGGAATTTGTTGCTTTCATGTCACTGCTGTGAGCTGTAATGTAGTGGTTCCATGAACTGCAAGACATACTTTATATATGTGAATGAACAATGTAAGGAGCTCTTCTTATTGAAAGAGGGAGATCTTGATCAGAGGCAATCATAGTCCTCCATTTCACCTTCTCTTCATGTGCAGTACGATGAAGTTGCTGCAAGTCTTTGAATATGCAATCAAAACTTATAGAATTCATAGAAGAGACGGATTGCATATGTTTTATCGACCATGATTAATTCAATCTTGTGAATTAATCATGGTTCCTGAAGTCAGGCCTTTCAGAGGCAAAAGGGTCGAGTGACAGCCAGGAGGTCTGAAGCACAAAGAGTCAGATCTGTGCCCCATCAAGCAACTCAAATCACCAAGCCAAGGGAAGACCAAATTGCACTGTTGTTGTTGCCATTTTTTCCATATCCCAACTACCATCGTCCTCCTCTCTTCAAGGTTACCAATTTGTTCTGACATTGGTGATATTTAATTGTAATCTATCACATGGGGAATGTCTGGTAGGGTGGAAGTCCTTCGTCAAGGAAAACTGTGAATCCAGTTTGTTTGACCACTTGCTGGCAGCCAAGGAAATTAGAAAAAAAAAAAAGACCATGTAATTTCATCCTTTTCGACTGCATCCGTCTCCGTTGTACATTAAGCCCGCACTGCATACCCTTAAATCCACAAGTACCTCCTCAATTGGAAAATTTGAAGACGAGAGTGCGGTACACAACAAGGCCACTTCTAGGGGAAGGGTTAAGCATTTACCCAGCATGATTATACCAATCAATATTAATTTAAATAGGAATTAGTTTCACAATAATATCATAAATCTAACTCGAATTAATTCTGATGATTATTACTAATACACTACGAATAGGAATCTTATTCTATGTTTGATCACTTTCCCTCAGCAATTTGACAGGCTAATATTATATGGGTGCTAACCGACTGTCCCCAACCCCCTATGAACCGTTTGTCAACTCCATAGACATTAGGCAATTCTGACAGTTAGCCACTGACCAGATCAGATCATGCAATCATTCTCAAAGTTTCAGGCTACCTGTTAGTTTATAATCGGATCATTTCAAGTTGCTATTACCCGAAAGCGGTTGGTTGTGTTTCTTATAAATAGATCATTGGGGAAATGCAACATGTGATCATGATCCCCATGTCTCTTCGTGAATTTAATTTCTCATGCAACTCTAGTCTATGTCTTTCTCCTCCTGGAGGAGCATGATTATCTCGAACCATTCGACCGAGCTCCATTGTCTAATAATGCTTGGAACTTTGACACAAGCATGAGGCAATTGCCAAGAGAAAAGAGAGCTCACCAACCTCCCGCCATTTCTCCTAACTCTCTTCTCTACCTGCCCATTTAGGTCAACCGAAAGGTGCAGCTCTTCTCCCGTTTTCTGTCGGCTCCCTCTGTACATTGCGTTTAGGTGCTCTTCCACCAACTTCTATATTTCTTGTTTGTGTCGCCACCCTCGTCGGGTGAGAGTCCATAACCCCCACCAAACCCCTTCTGTGCTGCCCTCCTCTATCGCCCCTCTTTCCCATGGCTACGATCTCCAAGCTCTCCACTGCGACCCCTCCTTCCACTTTCTCATCTTCTATCAGGCCCAGGTCGGTTCAGCCCCTGTGCTTCGTTGATCTGCAGAAGACAGCTGATTTCAGCTCCAATGTCGCAGCTTCTCGGTTGTCAGTACGAGGCCGCCGCCCGTCCAACGGGTCACTGGTGTAAGTCCCTCTTGCTCGCAGCTTCCTCTTCTATTTCTCCCCCTCTCCCCTCTTCGACTTTGATTTCCTGCTCATATCTTTTTTCGGGTTGAGACGAGTTCTCACGATCCTCGTGCTCCGCTCTTCTTTGTCTCGTTTCCTGAAATCTTTGCTGTTTTCTCCTGTTATCGGAATGTTTGATCCGTGGGTAAGACCATAGTATATCTTATAAATGAGCGATCTTGTGAAGTCAAACATAAATCTCGGCAGAAGCAAAAAGTTGAGGTTTTCTATCTCGTCGGGGTCTGTTCTCTTCTTTGGTAAAAGGGTTCGGAGATTTCAGTAGAATTGCGCTGTTATTTTGAAAATTAGAGTGAAGGGTCTTAATGGCCACAGAGACTGCTGGTTAGTTCAGTATGCTAATCCCATTTCTATTACTGATTATTCGTTTGCTTTATCATCCACCATCATCAATATCAGTGTATTCATTAATTAGTTGATGCAATGGATATGTCTAAATTGCTGCAGTATCAAGTGTTCACAAAGTTCAGATAATGGAAGTGCAGCTAAGAAGACTGTTCTTCATGATCTCTACGAGCGTGAGGGGCAGAGCCCGTGGTATGACAACCTCTGTCGCCCTGTGACTGACCTTCTTCCTCTGATAGAAAGTGGAGTTAGAGGTGTCACTAGCAACCCCGCGGTAATTGAATATCTGCTTCATGTTTTCCTGTCTCTTAAGGTTTGGCGCGCAAATGGCTGTTGGAAACCTTGAGGTGTTTTTTTCCTGGTTTTCATTTTTTTTCCAGTTCATTAATTTTAGTTTCTGAATTTTGCAGATCTTCCAGAAAGCAATATCATCTTCAAATGCTTACAATGATCAATTCAGGTACCACTGATTGTTCTGTTCTACCTCCCTCCTTGGCTGATAATTTTGTTGGGACAACTTAAAACGCAGCTCAGTAAATTATCTCTTTTGAGGTAGCCTAGAGATTCTCGTATATATGTACCATTGCTAGAGGAAATAGGATAAACCAGGATATCCTCTCGGAGAAATATGAAATCCTAATTGCAGTTGAATTTCTAATTCTCTGGTTCTTATCTAAGCTCATTGGCTCAGGTTATCTTTCCAAATTTGACCTATTTTGTCTTATCTTACATTGTTCATATCTCCGAATTTTGCAGAGAGCTTTTTCAATCAGGAAAGGACATTGAGACTGCTTACTGGGAGCTTGTGGTGAAGGACATTCAAGATGCTTGCAAGCTCTTTGAGCCAATCTACAATCAGACAGATGGTGGCGATGGCTATGTTTCTGTGGAGGTCTCTCCTAGACTTGCTGATGACACTGATGGCACTACTGAGGCTGCAAGGTGGCTCCACAAGGTAGTCAATCGCCCAAACGTCTACATAAAAATTCCTGCCACAGCCCCATGCATCCCATCAATCAAGCAAGTCATTGAGAAGGGGATTAGCGTCAATGTCACTGTAAGTCCTGATTCTGTTTGTTTACTCCTCAGAAGATATATATGGGGGAATCTGACTATTTCATTTAAATTGTTTGTATGGCAGCTTATATTTTCTTTGGCTCGGTATGAAGCGGTTATAGATGCCTACTTGGATGGTCTTGAGGCTTCTGGGTTAGATGATCTCTCTAGAGTTACAAGCGTTGCTTCCTTCTTTGTGAGTCGTGTGGACACCCTCATTGATAAGATGCTTGAGAAGATCGGAACACCCGAGGCTCTTGATCTCCGAGGGAAGGTAAGCGCAAATTCCAACATTGAAATCCTTGAAACCTGTCACTAAATCACATTATTTCTTCTACAGTGTATGGTTATAATGAAGAGATTAAAAACATTTCAGGCTGCAGTTGCTCAAGCAGCACTAGCCTTCCAGCTATACCAGAGGAAGTTCTCAGGTCCAAGATGGGAGGCCCTTGCGAAGAAAGGTGCTAAGAAGCAGAGACTCCTCTGGGCCTCCACCAGTGTGAAGAACCCGGCCTACCCTGACACCCTCTATGTTGCTCCGCTTATTGGACCTGATACTGTAAGTCATCCTAGTTTCCATTATTATCTATTTTCAATATTGGGAGTCGTTTTGGAAATCATCATGAGCCCTCTGCCATGGAAAACTATCCCATGTTTTGTATTCTGCTTTCTTAGAACACAGAAGGCAAGGAAATAATTCACTTGGCACTTCAAAAGATATTTTTCCTTCATAGCATTTGAAAAAGTGAAGGGAAAAAATGGGAACGTGAAGATATTGTTTTAACTCAAGACTCAAACTGGAGAAAGTTATCCAGAACTAGACCGAGGATATTACTCTCTTGTCCTTGCTGTTCAATAAATGATCATGCAGTATGCTGGAATAGGTCTCGACCATGCCTGACCAAGCTCTCCAAGCCTTCATTGACCACGGGACCGTCTCGAGGACTATCGACTCAAATGTCTCGGAAGCCGAAGGGATCTACAGTGCGCTTGAGAAGCTGGGTGTCGACTGGAATTACGTGGGGAACCAGCTCGAGCTTGAGGGAGTGGACGCCTTCAAGAAGAGCTTTGACAGCCTCCTCGACACGCTCCAGGAGAAGGCCAACTCCTTCAAGATGGTGGGCCTGTGAGCCAATTCCTCTATTTGTGATTTGCACAAATAAGAACCGTGGTTGTGACGTAAATTTGGTAAGGCCTAATAATGTAATGGCAAGTCTAGGGTGGTTGGCCGTCAGCTAGATTCTCTCTCATGAGCCCATTGCTTGCCTCTGGAGGGAGCTGTGTCTGCTTGTTGCATGTGGAAACGGGAGAGACAGCTGCGTTTCATTTCCCTTTGTATGTTGTGTTGTTCCTTCTCTCCATGATTATGCAATCACAACAATTCTCTGGCTAAGTTATCTTCCGGGAGCTGTCAGGATTGTCGTCGGATGAGAGTTGAGCATCGAGTCGCTCCCACTTGTCGGGCTCAGCCTCTGTGACCGTAAAATTTTGCCTTGCAACGCGAAGGTGCATGAAGTGGAGAAGGGATGTGGCGTAGTGATACCAAAACCATGAGAAATGAATAAGTCCTGAATTAAGTTGTAAGCGATCGTGCCCTTGACGTTTTACCCATGAAAATGAGCATTTTGATTTCAAGTTGAGGGCAATGCCATTGTGTTCCATCGTAATCAATTATAGAAAAGGGCTTACCGGTCAATCTAGGCCCAGGAAGATGGGCCCAAACTAAAGCCTGACTTGGTACATGTGGGCCCAGGAGGAGACTGCGGGGCCCACTGATCCCTCTTGCCTGGGCTCACATGCGCCCGTCGCATAGTATAATCTCCAGAAAGCTGAGGCCGTTATTGTCCCGCGAAGCGCTACCGCTGCTGCTTTCTGCTTTCTGCTTTCTTCGATCTTCCTCTTGCCCGACCTCCGTCTGTCTGTCTTGTGAGTTAACAATGGCGTCCATTTCAGCTGCTTTAGCTCTTCCTGAGTGTTCCTTCTTGTCTTCTACTGGAAGGGCTTCATCAATTGTAAGATTTGTCACAGCACTTCCCCCTGGTATTCGTTCGATCGTAACAATATGAGCTTGAAATCGCTCGTCTGTCCTTCTCGAGAATCGCAGGGACTTCTTGGATCAACTAAGCCCAGATCTGTTCGTATTTCAACCCAGTTTCCCCATTATCGAGAGTCGCAGGGACTTCTTGGTATCTTTCTCTATGTGGTTCGATGGATTGTGTGCGTATTTGCGTTTCGTTTTTCCGCGAGGTAATCCGTTGCCACTGTTGCCCTCTCCTTAGAGGAAATCTGTGGCTTGCGGTTAGCGGTTGGAGGAGGAGGAGGAGGAGGATTTGATCGGAGGGAGGTTCTGATGTCTTCGATTGCATTACTCTCTGGGGGGTTCCTGATCGATTTCGGACAGGGAGAGGCTTTTGCAGAAGAATTCGCCGACTGTAGTTTCTCTCTACGTTCTACATTCATCCAAGCTTGCATAAAAAAGAAAGTTTTTGCATTTCCTGGATTAATAGAACTCTGTTTATTATAAAATGGAAATTTTAAAAGTGAAGAGTTTTCATCAGAAGCATATCATGCAGGAATTACAGTTCATATGATTCTTGATAGCATTTTCCTCTATGCTACGTCTTGAATGTACAATTCCACCATAGCTTGTGTAGTTGGTGCTGTTAGAATAAAGCAGAGGACCATCAAGCTCCTGTGTTCCTTTCCTTGGAGTTTTCTGATATGTTGTACTGTCAAAACGTAATATTAGGATATTGATGCAATTAGCTCTTTTTCCTGAAGTTATACTGTGTGTCTATAGGATGATAGAAATATTAATGGCGCAATATAGACCATGATTTTGTTACTCAAGCTAATTGGCAAGACTGACTCATTCACGTCAAGATAGTTCAAAATATTACTGTATAATTGCTTCATTTACAACACCTGGCACAGTGCCGGCAATTAGAGGGAAAGATTATGGAAAGACAAAAATGAAGTACCCAGATTACACTGCAACAGAGTCGGGTCTTCAGTACAAGGTATTCTATAAAATGGTTCTTTGGAACTTGGAGGTTCAACATGCTTTATTTTATTACAATATCTACCCTGAAGTATTCCTTGTTCATTTAATAAGTCAAAATTCATTAATCTAAGATAGATGCAGGACTTACGAGTTGGAAATGGCCCCACACCAAAAGCAGGAGAGACTGTAGTGGTAAGCACAAATCATATACTTGCATGACCAACCTATCTCATGTTGTTTCATTGAAAGAACATGCTGAATTTCGAAAGTTAAAGAATCTGCCATGTGATTAACTCATTTCAGATTGATTGGGATGGTTACACAATAGGATATTATGGCCGCATTTTTGAAGCTCGGAACAAGACAAAAGGTGGTTCTTTTGAGGTATGCAATACATTCAGACTTCTATTTGGCTATCTCTTAGTTAAATGTAACAGTGTTTTTGGACTGATCAATGTATAGGGCAACGAAAAGGACTTTTTCAAGTTCAGAGTTGGATCTGAGGAGGTTAGTATTTTGTCCTGTATGCTAGACATTGGCTTGTCAACATGCATTTTCAATTTATAGACCATTGCTGGAGCTACCTGTTGTTGAGATGGGTTGTTAGACCTCCAGCATCATCGACTATTCTTTTTCTTTCCCATCATCTTTTCTGCTTACTTATATTAGACTCACTAATATATAGTGGTCACTAATAGCTCTTTGTGCAACGGCTTGCTTAGGTGATACCCGCATTTGAAGAAGCTGTTGCTGGCATGGCTACTGGGGGTATCAGAAGGTGATGCATCTTTCAAAGCATATACATTATAGATCTGTTATGATCAACAGAATTCTTCTGAGTTTACTTGTTGGATTATGAAACTGCTTGCATTGTACATACTAATCTATGCTGATTGTTTGTTAATTACCTATATGGTAGTATATGTAGTCATTTTTCTCTCAAAGGATTTGGAAAAAAGGATCAGAAAGCATGATGCATGCTAATTCATGTCAATGAAAAGAGAATATCAATACAACCATACAGATGATCTCAAAGCTATGGCACCCTCAGGCCCATATCCCCATTGAGCGTAATTTTCTGTAGTATTTACTTGGAACTAACAAATGTTCATCTTTTGATGACATGAATGTAAGGTCTTTCACAATGAACTTAGAGATGCTGTATGTTGTCATGGCTTCAAGTCTACTCTCCTTTCTTGGGCAACTCCAAGCTGAGCTAAGTTATTGCATGCAGTTTGTATGCACATTTTTGAAACTATATTTCTCAGTATTGCAGGATCATAGTGCCCCCAGAACTGGGGTATCCTGAGAATGATTTCAATAGAAGGGGCCCTAGACCCACTACCTTCTCGGTAACTCTCCTGATCTTTTGGTAAGAAGCATTGTTATAACATCATCACAGATGATAATATTCTTCAGTTAACAGGGCCAACGAGCTCTAGCTTTTGTGCTGAGGAACCAAGGGCTGATAGACAAGACACTGCTGTTTGATATCGAACTCCTTAAAATCATACCGAGTTGATCTGAATCTAAATTCCACATTTATGGTCACATAATGAGGTTAGTCTCTGAACTGTTATAAACCTTCTCATCTAGTAAATGTTCTCTCCTCTTGTATTAACTGAAAAAACTCACTTTTTTTCCCTGAGGCAGCTAGAAGGGTGTGGATTCTAGAGATTGCCATTTCAGAAACCACCAATTTTTGTTAGTGACCCCCTCCAGAAGTACTTCACTAAAGCTGCAAATTCATTACAATTTGTTATCATCTGCTTTGGCTCATAGTTTGACCATTGGAGAGGAGCCATTGTTCTGCAGCAGTTTCGTGTGTGTCTCACTGGACAGACAAAATTGCATTATCATCCATTGTCGTGACCTTTCACATTTTATCCCATGATGGGAAGATGGTCTTCAATTGTTTGTTAGCGGAGTGTTTGAAGTAAAGTCGATAATTTGGTTCAGATGGTTGTTCTGCCACAATCTTCAATAACTGCAATCTTATATTGAGAAAGAACTTCAAATCAAGAATATCCTCTGCTTCCATTATCTGTCTCAGTCTTTTTGCCATATTTATTAGCTGCAAGCAACCTATCACATTATTTCACCTTAGGCCGGCAAGATTAATGGCTTGCGCTGGTCCAATCAATTTAGGGTGGAAAACCGTGTACGGTGGCATGCACTCAGATATCAATTCGACTTTCAAAATTTAGAGCCCTCTTTGCTACTTACTATCCACGTCCCTGGTAGATGGATTAAGATGAAATACGTTAGTTGGAGGGATGGAAGCAAACAAAATCATTTATTGTAAACAATTAATTGTCTAGATTTCAAGTCGTCGTCGCTATGAGTGAGATCTGAGAATCATATCAGATTTGCATTCGCACACTGAAAAGGCGGCAGTATTGACGCTTTCTGTTATGGCTCGGAAATGGCTGATGCAGCGGTATCCATCCAAGATTAAAATTTTCAGCTCATTAAGCATCTAGTTGGGACCAATCATGGAACAGTGGCTTCAAGAGAACTTCTTGGTTCTTACCTATTATTTGCCATTTGCATCTATACAGCTTGGAAATCACTGAACTTTATATATATATATATAATTTTACGATTTATCCCGACTTTTGAGTGGAGTGACTATTATTGTCACCCCTTAAATCTGTCCTTGATATGGATCCAAAGGGCTGATGATGGGATGCAGCTGCTGCAGATTTCTCGTACTCACAAATTTAACGGAGAGGAGCTTTGGCGAGGGTGTTAGCCCAAGAAAGGGTGCAATAAATCTAATGGACCCATCTGGTTTTAATTTTAGTGCAGTTAGATTGGTCTAGTCTATCAGAACAAGCTGGATGGCGTCCACATGACAAGAGAGTGTCAAAAGACTCGGAACAGAGAAGCATGGCCGGCCTTGGACTTCAAGAGCAACCATCAAAGCTGGTGACAGTCATTAATTGCCACTCCCAACCCTTTTTCTCTGCTGTCTCACATAAATTGCGTTCTCATTCTGTTACAGTTAATGCTCTGTGAGTCTTGAACCCAAGTTAGTTGAGTATCTCCATATTATTTGTCTCATGTCATTGGGTATTCACATTGATTCTAATCTGCCCTCAACGCTTTTCTTTTAGCAGCAGATTCAGATTTTTTGGTAGTCAGTGCTTTCTTTTTCTATCCAAGCACAGGAGCTTCTGCCCTTACGCTCTGAGCTCTGGTGTGGTGCATTTTTGCCAAGAGTGTCTCTAGACCCGTTCCTGTTAATGCAAAATCCATTTGATCATTGTCTTCTAAAAGATTTTGATGTTTTTTTTTTTTTGCTCGTCTGAATTTGTTTCAGTAAGCGGAGGGGATGGGTACAGGGGAGATCAGGTCACCTGGAAGTCTCCCTGGGACACCGGCGGCGAGCATGAATCTGACTGCAAATCCCGAGCCATTCAGAAGGAAGAAGCTTGAAGTGTTCTTCATAGAGTCTGATGACAGAAGAACAGCTTTTGGGCGCGGTTACACCGGTGGAACTACTCCGGTCAACATCCATCGGAAGCCCATCCCAGATCTATCTAAAACTGGTGGATGGATAGCTGCCTTCTTCATTTTTGGTAAACGGTTCACTGTAAAATTTTCTTTTAGTCAATTAACTTCGCCTCATGCTTGGCAGCGGACGTCCCAGTTGAGGGAACCAAAAACGTAAGTAGCAGATTGTAAAATGTGTTTTCGATCATACGGAGACTCGTCTTTGTTATCTTGATGGGGAAACAGTTAGAAGAGGAATAGAGATTTTATGCTGGAAAACGTAAAGGGAATCAAGGATTCACCTAGACCACGGTTGAGTGAAAGAATCAACACGCCTCACATAGGAATCAACAGATCTTTTCGGCTGATTGAATCGATAGATTAACAGGACAAATATTCACGATTACATCATTCTTTCACGTCAAAAATTTTCCTTAGCTCTTGTTGATTTGTTTTTCCTAGTATCGTGTGTTCTAGTTTGACGGAGAGCTGATCTTGTACCATACGGTTCTGCAGGGAATGAAATGGCGGAGAGAATGGCTTATTTTGGCCTCTCAGTTAACATGGTGGTCTTCATGTTCTATGTCATGCACAAGCCTTTCTCGAGTTCATCTAATGCAGTCAACAATTTCCTCGGGATTTCACAGGTCTCATCTGTCCTTGGGGGTTTTCTTGCCGATGCATATCTGGGTCGGTATTGGACCATAGCAATCTTCACAACAATCTACCTTGCGGTAAGTTCTATGAATCGACGACCTAAGGTATCTAATATGAGTCCAACTAATTTTGTTGACGGTGTGAGTTCTGCAACAGTTCAGTCCTTAGAAGAATCTTACTGAATTGTGTTTTATTGCAAGGGTCATCTAATTTCGCATCATCATTGGATAGTCTTACCGAAATGTGTTTCATCTAATACCAGATTGGTCTATGATCACCCATGGTAAGATTATTTCTCTTTTCGCAGGGTTTAACGGGCATAACCTTATGTGCAACAAAGAGCATATTCATACCGAATCAAAATCACTGTGATCAGCTTGCTCTTCTGCTTGGTAATTGTGAACCTGCAAAGCCATGGCAGATGGCCTACCTTTACACAGTCCTCTACGTTACCGGCTTTGGAGCTGCAGGCATAAGGCCTTGCGTCTCATCCTTTGGAGCAGATCAGTTTGACGAGAGAAGCAAGGATTACAAGTCCCACCTGGACCGGTTCTTCAACTTCTTCTACCTCTCAGTGACATTTGGAGCGATTGTAGCCTTCACTCTGGTGGTTTACATACAGATGAAACACGGCTGGGGAGCCGCTTTCGGTTCTCTAGCCATAGCAATGGGCTTATCGAACCTGCTGTTCTTTGTTGGGACTCCTCTGTATAGGCACAGGCTGCCTGGAGGAAGTCCGTTGACGAGAGTTGCACAGGTCCTGGTTGCAGCATTTCGGAAGAGGAAAGCTGCCTTCTCAAGCAGTGAGCTGATCGGCCTCTACGAAGTTCAGGGGAAGCAGTCGGCAATAAAGGGTAGTGGAAAGATCGCTCATACAGAGGATTTCAGGTAGATACTTCTTTTCCGTAGGACATGTTTCCCTCTCTCGCTCTATATTCCTCACTGTAACAAGATTCGAGTCCAAGCTGAAAGCTCTTGTTTTCCAAATCTACAACATATTGTTGAGGTTCCTGGAGCATCTGACATTCGCTGGAAAACAGGCAGAAAGATAAGGTTACACAAAATTATGTCCCTCGCAGGTGTTTGGATAAGGCAGCTCTGCAGCTGAAAGAAGATGGCCCGAACCCGAGTCCGTGGAAGCTGTGCACAGTGACCCAAGTTGAGGAAGTGAAGATCCTCCTGAAACTTATCCCGATCACCGCCTGCACGATAATGCTAAATGTCATCTTGACAGAGTACCTCACCCTCTCAGTCCAGCAGGCTTACACGATGAACACCCACTTGGGCCACTTGAAACTCCCCATCACTTGCATGCCAGTGTTCCCGGGCCTCAGCGTATTCCTCATACTTTCCCTCTACTACTCGATATTCGTCCCACTCTCTCGACAGGTCACAGGCCATCCTCATGGGGCGTCTCAGCTCCAGAGGGTGGGGATAGGTCTCGCGGTCTCAATCATTTCCTCCGGGTGGGCAGCAATCTTTGAGCTTTTCAGGAGGAACTATGCGATAAAGCATGGTCACAAGGCAGACTTCCTGACCCCGATGCCCAATCTCAGTGCCTACTGGCTGTTGATCCAATACTGCCTCATTGGGATAGCCGAAGTGTTCTGCATCGTGGGCTTACTGGAGTTTCTCTATGAAGAGGCGCCCGATGCAATGAAGAGCATAGGATCAGCTTATGCTGCTATAGCCGGTGGGTTAGGGTGCTTCGGGGCTTCCATTCTCAACAGCATCATAAAGTCTGTTACCGGGAATGACAAGGAAGAGCGGCCTTCCTGGCTCTCCCAAAATATAAACACTGGAAGGTTCGACTGTTTCTACTGGTTGCTGACCATCTTGAGCTTCATCAACTTCTGCATCTTCGTGTTCCTGGCCCGTCGATACAAGTACAGGGCCGATGAGAAAACTGAGACAGGAAACAAGCCATGAAAGAAGATTTAGAACCTCTTCTAGCGGGCCATTTCGGTTTTATAATGCTGTGTTCTTTATAATGGTACCACAGGACAATATAAAGGATCAAAGTAGATTCAGTTCTGTGCTTTCTTGTTCTGAAGTCCAAGAATAATTGGAATTCAGAGCACCCGCAAAAGTCATATAATCATGTAGACAGTGGATATTGTCAAGGTTTGCCCGAATCAATTTTCATTCTCATCAATCAATCAGCTTCGTAGACCACCAAAGAAGATGATTCAAGATACGGATTCTTGATCAATGACTGCACTTAAAAAGTTACCCTTGAATTCTTGATCAATGACTGCACTTAAAAAGTTACCCTTGACGCATGGCCATCAAAGTTACTGTAATATTGTAAGTATCATCAAAGATTTCTGTCGATGAGCCAAAGGATCAGGCCTGAAAAAAGCCAGCCTAAACCTCCCATATCTTCTTTGCGGGGTCTCCTACTACTACTTGTCCATGCAAATGCCATGCCTTTCGGATTAGGGACAAAATTTTCGGTTGTTCACACAAAAATCGATGTAGCAGTTTGAAGAACCAAATCAATGAGTTACCTAACTATCAAAACTGCCATTTTTCTTCCATTTTTTAAAAAAATCAACGCTATACATGGATGCAGAACAAGTGAATTATACATGAAGGCAATGGCTTACATCTCGTAAGAACCAACAAATAGTATTCCGAGACATATGAATGCAGTATGACAAGCTACAACTAACTTCAACTACCTTCAGCAATCTAACTTTTGTTCAAATTAACACAGAGATATTTAAATATCCTTTAAACAAACAGCTTATATTGTGCACATCAACTGTCATCTCTAAAATGTCCGATAAGCTAGCATCATACTTATTAATCCTCTCGAGATATTATCTGAACATTGCAAACTCATGCACAGCATGATGGTCAATAGAATAATGAGAATTAATATACAGCTGTCACAAATTTGTCACAAATAACAACACCCGCATAGAGGAACTTATTCTCAGTAATCAATAGCTTTTGTAACAGTTATGAAAATAAAAAACAGTAGTTCAAACACAAAGATTAAAATTCTCCATACAGGATATTTTACATACTGAATCAAATAGAAAGATTTGATTACAGAAGGAAAAGCAAAGAAATGCGAGACCTGTATCGACCTTTCTTGAGCAGGACCAAAGCACATTTATTTACATCCACCTGTTCCCTGTGTATTTCTCTTTGCTTTGAGATCAATTGTAGTAAATCTAAGGGCTCTTGCAGAACTCCATCTCCTGATATTGTTGGAAGAAATGGTCGAACGTAAGATGCACATTCAGCTAGAGAATTGTGGATTCAACACAAAAGCAGTGTGATAAAATTAGACAAAGGATTACTCATTAAAAGACTGCTGAGTGACAATGCGCATTCTCTGCAGATACTTAATAATATGTACATATGGTATGCTACCAAGTGAAGTATGATCATCTCCCATCTATATATGATAAGAATGAGAAACAATGTTCATATAACAAATGATATCTCACACCTCAGTCTTCAAGTAGGCACTATTAAAAACAATGTGTCATTTATTGATTAAATATGTTACTTCAAGTTCAGATTGTGTGCCCATAAAGCCTTAAACGGACAAACCCCACAGTGCTTACCTTCCCACAAATGGGACAATTTTCACTTCTTTCCATCCATTCATATATACAGCCCAGGTGGAAATGGTGAGAGCACAATGTCATGATTTTTGGGTTTTCAGGAGTATATTCTGCAGCAGATGTAACCATTTAGAACCATTGGGAGTATGACTTAAGCCTTTCTCATAAAGTACATGTAATGTGACATGCACATAGACCAAATAAGTAGCATGGTTGAATCACCTTCAAGACAGGTTGGGCAAACATCCTCATCCTCGGATGAAGGTTGCGTACAAATTAACCCATCAGCACTTTCGGCTGTCAAACCTTCAGAGTACTCCAGAAGACCGAATTTACAATCTTCTTCAGAGTCAATGCCATTCCTCCTATTCCCAAGTCCCAGAGATTCTACACCAGAACTGCTGACGTTCTTTCTCACAGGCTGCACATCTTCTTGGAAATGATACATTGACTTATCATGCCTAAATACCAATCCATCACGCTGTAGTCGAGAGTATGTGGAATCAGAATCATAAGGCCAGGATCGGAAGATTGAAATGTGACTGTCATTTGTGGAATTATCAGATTGAAGTGGACTTATAGATGAAGATGCCAAGGTAGCTCCTTGGATTTGTGAAATGAAAGGACGTCCTTCAAGTCTATGGAGTATGCCTCTATACTGCACATGCAGACGAACATGATCAGTTAGAAATTATATAAATCTAAAAATGGAGCTTAAAATACAGGTCAATCTCCAGAGTTCAAAGAAATTTCACTGGATGGTTAAGGGCTTGAACAGGTGCACTAATTCTTGATATTGTGTACTTTGCAAAGTTGTCCACCAAAATAGTGAACATCCAGAAATTCTTTTCCTAATCTTGTCAAATGGAAACAGGTTAGCCAGTGATATCTAATTGAGCTAGGCCAATTAAGGATGAACATAAGAATAATGTACCCCTAAAACCACTGGCAACAGTAGAAAGCTCACAATTTTCCACTCGCACAAATCAATAGGTTATGAAAATTGCATCAAAGAAAGCAAGAAATAGCAGTAAGATATATTGGCTAATAATACTAAATAATGCACAAGAAATTGAAAGGATTTCGCCGAATTGCAAATGAACTATGCATCTGGAGGAGGGACATAGAGAGCCAGAAAAGCACAAGGATATCAAAGCAGCATTTCCATCAACAACAGAGGCATGAAAAAGTTGGCCATTGGATACTGAAAATTCAAAATTAACATACTCCAGTGAACAGCTGATTGACGACGAATCTCAAGCACATGCAATGCCTGTACATTGAGTTACTGGGAGAACCATATTCCTCAAAATCATCGGTATGAGCACAGCAGCAAAAAGCACCCATCTTTGTGCCTTCCAAAAAAGATACCCTATAACCGGTTATTGAACTGAAGAAGAAAAGAAAATAAGATGAGGAGACAAACATTCAGAAGAAAAAGTTCATCTATGCGGCATAAAAAAAATACCCAAGCAAAACCTACGGAAACATCTGCAGATTATAAGATGTATCGCTATCAGCGATCCACTACTGTGCTACAGACGAATTGTGATATAACGCAAGACTACCACTTCATAAGAGACAACAGTTCCTTGTTATTGTAGCCCTCATGTTTCAATGCCTTTAAAAGGAAGGATCTCAGGCTTATATACTGGAATATCGGCAAATGGTAAGTAAACATGGGAGCATAAATTTTTAGTTGACGGCATCCAACCTCAGAAGGACAGAAGGGAAAAAAAAAACCCAGTTCCGATCCCAAATCATGTAAAGCGAGTGCACCAAAATGATCGTGCCATTGACAACTCGACATTCGAGAAGTAGCAAATTCAGTTCAGTTCCACAGATGGCTACAGTGGGAAATCAAGTGCAACAAACCGTAAAATGAGAACGGAACCGGATGACTCACATACCCAAGAAAACAAAGACCCGATATTTCCCAAGCTGGAAGCAAATTGACAAAACACGGTCAAGAAATAAGCCAAAAGTTGGCACAGAGCTGAAAGCATAATTCTTTGACTCACCTTTCGCCCGAGTTGGACTTAGTGACTAGATCTCCCCCAAACAGAAACTGAATCGAAGCCAAGACTTGCCAGCCCACCAAACGAGGAGGAGACGCTGCGATCTCGGCACATGTAGAGCTGAACAGAAAGAATTGCAGCAAGAGAGAGAGAGAGAGAAGCTACGAAGTAATCTATCGAGGCAGAAGCTTATTACTACTCTACGGGTTATCAGCGCTTGTGTCTCCGCGTCGGAGGTTTATACCATTGATCAGTACAATCTCTCTCTCTCTAAGCTTGCAAAGATTTGTTATCGTGCGCAGCAGTGCGCAATGCGCATACTGAACTATCGACAGTGTAGTAGGTAGCCTGCATTTTCTCATTATTAATTACACATGACGAGTCAGGCCAGTCTATTATTAGTGTTCGCCGATGCATTTTTTACACGACAAGCAAGAAGAATACCCGATCTAATTCCATGCAACAGAAGAATACCACATAAGAGTTTAGATTAACCGAGACGTTGTTTCGTGTACACGTCATTATCTGTATTCCAAACTTTAGGCTTGATCGGATGTTATCTCATGATTGTATTGCATGATGTTTACCGATGATGTCCGAGTGGATAATAGGATTGTTTCCCATCACAATGCCAAGCTACACATCTTTGCATTTGCTATATCCATGTGCAGATCACTGGATTGGATCTTAAAGATGCTAAAAGAAGGAAGAACAAGAACATGCAGAGGGACATGTCCTCATGCTGTCTGACGGGACAACATAAGTGAGTACTTGGCAAAGGGCAGACGGATGGAGCTAAAAAATGAAACCCGGGAATTTCCACTGATGAGCATGCCTCTCAATATCAAGACTTCCATCTCTAATTTGAAGTTAAAACGTATCCAGCAAAGTCTGATAAGCATTTACAGCGGACAATATCACCCAACCTCCTAAAACTCCCATCAGGTGCTGGCAGACTCTCGCTAGGACGCCTGAGCTCATGATCTCAATCACTTGCAGTTCCATCCTTGCAGATATGTCAGATGGAGCCTGCCATTTTCAGATCCTTGAGGATAGCTCACAGTCTGCCGTTCCATATGCTATGCATAAGCTTCTCTCCCTCCAATGTTACCCAGTAATGGAAAGAAAATGGCAGCAGTAGCATTAGAATGTCAACTTAACTCTTCATCTTCTAAGGCCACATCTAAGTAAGTAAAGAAGTCGCACGGACCATCAGATACTAGTGTAAACATATAGTGCTGCAACTGGTAAACTTCCTAGAAAACTGTCCTTAATCTAGCCCCAACTAACATTAATGTTGAGGACATCAAACAGAAATTAGATTGTGATGAATTCCTTTATTCGGAAATTCTTCAAAATACTAAAGTTGTCTAGCTCTATCTCCACAAGAATGCCTTCAAGAACATTCTAAAGATCATACCAAAGCCTCGAATTGCAGATAAACTATGCTGGCATAGCCTCGTTGAATATAGAGACGTACCAGTGTCCTCGGGGAAACAGATGAAGTCAAACTGTCTCGTACAGATAGCCATGGAAACCATACATATGATGCTACCCGAAGTAGGAAATGCTGTAGATCCGGTTGCTACAGAGGATGCCCACTCTGAAGTGCAACATATGGCACGCCCTTGAAGTCAAGATTGAGCCTGTAGAAGGAGAAGGTGCCACTTTTGTACTTGATGTTGTACAAGAGGAGGAGAGAGCTGGTTTTCAGTAATGTTGATGTTGCAGCCACCGGGCCAGTCATCCAGAAGCCACGGAGGGATTGAGAATAGTAGCCTCACCACAATCAGCAAGTGGAACTGCTCCACTCACAATGCAGGTCCAGTTCCTTACTAATTATCAAGAAAGGTCCAGTTCCTTAGCCTGGTGGACTGAGATGTGGAGGTTAGAAGCGAAGAGCTACTGAACATACTAATGAAGAAGACAAGGAAAAAGGAGTGGACCACGCTGAAGGAGATGTGACATAACTCCTCTTGGGTGGTTGTAGTGGAATCCTTGGCTATCATATAATTTTGCAGCGATAAATTAGTGCTAAATATGCTAGCTTCCCCTTGGACTAAAAATGTACATATGAACAGACATAGCTAAATTTAACCCCAAAGACAAATGGATCTCAGTAAAACAACATATTGCAGAGGCATTGCTCTGCATTGACTGGATACAAAAGTCGAGATGAGAGCTCCTTGTACAAACACAAAAAGATTGGCAGGTCTCCTCCCTGTCAGTATTAAACGGGCTTGCAATTCTCTTTCTTCTTTATGCTAAATGCCCCAAGAAAAAATCAAAAGAAACTCTCGCCAGGGCTTCCAATGACAATTTCCAGGTGAGCATTCCCCACATTAAAAAATACAAAAAGAAAAATCACTTGAAGAGAATGAATAAGCACAAAACATAATTGACAAAGTTGAGAAACAAGATGAGCATATAAGTTCACAGATTCATAAAACCTTTTAGTGCTCCATTCAGTGGACCTCCCTCAAAGCTTCCAGTCATAGAAAGCCCAGGTTTCTGTCCATTTACAGCCTCTGTCTTTGTGAAACAGTAAGATGGAGCTTGCCATTTTGCATCCTCGAGGACAGCTCCCACTTCGTATATCATCACATCAGCTTCTCTCCCTGTAAAAAATAATTCGTGAGTAAAAAATTGCAGCAGCATTACTAGCTAGAAGGAAAAAACAAACTGATCCACCATCATAATCTCAACTCATGGAACATCAATAGGAACCTACTAGCAGAATCTATTTCTTGATGTTCCGATATTACATTTGAACAATGTCAAGAAAGTTAAACCTCACAGACACATCGACCAGGATTCAAATGGCATTATAAAGCATCAAATATTTTTTACAACTATGAAAAAGTGAAACTTTTTCTACTCCTAACAGCAACGGAGCAATGATGCCGCACCGGTTTCAAGAAATTCCATCAACAAGAACTGCTCGATCGACATTAATTTTCTCTCCCCCAGAACCAGCTTTATTATAATAGCAAAATGGTAAATTGCAATCCATCTGCCTTCTCTACCTGTAAAGAAGATCCACTTGACAGGGCGCTTGGTGTCGACATCCTCGTAGTACCAGATGAACTCGACCTTCTCCCAGACGTTGCAAGGAAGCCATTGACACGGCGCTGGCCAAGGTAGGTGGAGCCATCGAGCCAGTTGGGGCGGAGGATTCCCACCTCGAAGTGCGTGTGCGGCACTGCTCGAGGCCGGGGTCAAGCCAGTAGTAGAAGGAGGTACCGTTGTCCACTCGAGGTCGTAGTAGAGGGAGGAGGAGAGCTGGTCACGGATAATGTTGAAGTTGCGACCGTTGGGCCAGTCGTACCAGAGATCGATAAGAGACAGGGGCGCCGCTGGAGTTCATCAGCAGCAGGGCATGGAACTGCTCCGGCCACGCCGCAGGGACCGGGTCCTCGCCGGCGTCGACCAGCCGAGATACGGATGGAAGGAGGGAGGGGGAAGTGACGATGACGATGAAGAAAAAGACGAAGGGGGAGAAAGGGATTGACCGAAGAGGAGGAGGAGGAGGAGGAGGAGAAGCCATTGTCGCTTCCATGCGTGGTGGTGATTTGGAGTCAGTTGCCATTACGATGAGAAACGCAGCAACATCGGACGCGTGGAAGGCTGTCGCGCGGACCATATTGTGTGTGGGGTCCCATCTACCACTCCGTTTTTTTTTTTTAAATTAAAAAAAGAGTAATTTTATTAATGATTACTTGCATACGGTTGAGGGCCACTGGCCACATATAAGACTTTATCCAATATGATCGCATTACACGGTTGATATAGACCAAATCTTGCCCCCGGCAGCCATTAACACAGCCTACTCAAAAGTAGAGCTTACAATTCAGGTTGACACGATACAAATATAATATCAAATTTGTGCTCACATGGTATAAAAATTTACACAATCCTAAATACGCGATTCATACCGAAATTTCGTTTTTTAAACAGACGAAACCCAATATAAATAGTACAAATACTTATTTTTTAAAAAATAAATTTAAATAATTTATATTTTAAAATAAAATTTTTTATTCATCCACTAATTTAAATTTTATATTAAATTTAAATAAAATATTAAAATATAATTATATGTATATAATTAATTATTTTAACAGTTTTTCATATATATTTTTTATTACAATTTTCATTTTCACACTTTTTGGACAGGAGCACGATTTTATTTTCATGCCGTGCTTGAGTGCTGTGCCATTATTTGCCGCCTCTACTCAAAAGCAAGCTTAAGTAATTCTTGGCTTACGCTCAGGTGCTCCAAAATGGAATCCCAATTGAGAAACAAGCAGGAGACCCGACCGCCCAAGGTCATCATTATGAGATGTCAATAGGTAGTGTTCGGTGACTCCTGAGACCAAATCCGATCACAATCAGAGAGCTAAAAAACTTCCTCGACATTTGCTCAAGTAAAAGCTATGCAGGGGCCAATATCAAACATTCTCAAATGAAACATTTGAACGCTGTCATCACAACTCAGCAAGAATGTCATCCAGAGACTGGCTAAGACATTCAGGTGCAATCATCAGCCTGGTCGAAGTATGGCTCAGTCTCAGAGAAAGGGACGAACCTGGGCTATTGCATCTCCGCTTTGACAATTTTTCCTGAATCAAATATTGTACAGAGCCTGTCCTCGACCTAAATATATTTCAATCCAGGTATGTATTGCTGTCTCAAAGTCAGGTACTGCACCGAGGAATAAAGAATGCCCAGAAAACCCAGTATCCAAATCTTTCCAACATCCGTTATCAAAATCGATGGCAGATTTAAGGAGCAGAGTGAGCAGCGGCATCAAACCAGCCTGCTTTGCATAGCTCCATATGTACTGTTGAAATAGGATGTGGCTTCGAAATGTGAGCATGAGGAGAGCCACACTTTTCACTGCATAGAACGATCCTGGCCCACTGATCAGCAGGCCCCAGCCCATGTTTCTCTGCCAGATATCCTCCCATATGCTGTAAAGGGCAGTCAACACCAAGTGGCCTGAAATAACCACTGTGACCGGGAAATACCTTTGCTTGTCCCCAAACCCAGCAATAAAATCTGAATCTTGGTTTAGAAGAAGTAGAATTGGCGTGAGGAAGAAGATTGCCCAGTTCAAACCACAGGTGAGACTTACATTCAAGATTAAGCAGATCACAAAGCACATGATGGTTGCAACATGACAACTGCAGGCATCCAGGCCCCATCAGCAGCCATTCTCTTGATGGTGAAGGCAGGCACATTAGAGGCCAAACGCTGCTGCATAAATCTCATCCAAGGAAATGCAGAACAGTCGCTGCTCTGACCTGATCTACTATGCCTGATCCACTGCCCTTCTCAACTGCCTTCTCGCTCATTAATGAGGCTAGTTCATACTTAACCTCCAGAGCAATAAGCATGAATATTGCTGCATAGAGGCCGAGGATGGAGGTAATTGCACCTCAGCAGCCAAGAGAGTCATGAGGTTCTTGTCTTCTTCTCCCATATCTCCAACAATACCATCTCCAAGATTGCCCTTGACTCTCACCTAACCCTCCAAGAGATATGTCACTGGGAAAAGAGCCACAAGCAAAGCAAATACCTAAGGTAGGACCCTTGTGCTTGAAGCAGATGAGAAATGGGTGAAGACAACAAATACAGAGGTACAAACCATTGTAATGACAATAAGCACATGCAAAGCAGCAGCTTGGAGGAAGAACTCTGCAGATTATATATACCCAAGGGGCAATTCCCATGGCTATTGAGTAGAGCGTCCTTAACTCGACAGTATATTTAATAGAATGGAGAGATGTTACTGCCGTGAGAGTGAGCAGAATAGCTGCCATAAGCAACCATGAAGGCCATGTGGGCTTTGATGCCACAAACCCATGGATAGAGATATCGTCAGCAGAATGGCAGGCAGCTCTAATTAAGTCAGACCGGTAAGTTCAAGAGACAGGGATTGGCGGCTGCATGAAGATAAATTGCAGTCCAGTTGCTACTACAAGCACCAAGCTTCTCTTAGCAGACTGCAATATATATCAGTCCAATTAGTTCAACCAGAAAGAAGCTACGGCGGGACAATTAGTTCAGTGGGAGAACTTATAGCTTCTACATGAAGAAAATTTATTCATAATAATAATCCTATGATGATCAACATACCATGACATGCGAAAAATGGAGAGCAACTATGGGTGCAAAAGCCAATCCAGTCAGAACAACACAGAAGCCCCAAAGTAAACCATCAGATGGCACTCTCCCATTCCACCACTGGAAAGCCTCAAAAATCGTTTCATGACAAAACCAAACTGATAAAGCGGCCACAGCAGCATGTGCATAGCCTTGCCAGGGTTTCATTTTTGATGCAGTTCTGGACCTGTCCCTGACAAGATTGACAGTAAACAATCAGCTCACCTTGATCAATGAACAATGAATAGATATCTCTTCAATGAAAAGGTTATCTCAATACTTGTATAGCAGTAGTGGAGGAGAAATGGCCAACAGAAGGACATCAGACATCCAAACTACAGATTTCAATGCGATAACCAGCATTGCAAGCTTTGAAGAGTACAAGCATGTCAAATAACCAAACTGCTTTTGGTCAAACTCAATGGTCTGCTGAAAGTCTTCTCAACATAACCAACCCAACAGAAGTTGTCAAGACACCCATGTAGCTGGGATACATCACATCATCTTCATACCCGTAGGAGTATATGCTTGAGTAACTGAAAAAATCCATTCTCAATGTAGCATAGCAGCAATGCATGGCCGATTAAACCAATCTCAGTCAGAAAATGAAGTTTTGCTGGTAGAAGAGCTAAACCAGGAACACTCAAGGCGACAACAATACTTGCAACTAGAAGTTTACAGAAAGATTTTATTGACATGCCTGCCATCCATATATTCAGATCCCAAAAGGTATTCATCACAGACCATGCAACCATCAAGCTCCCCAACACTAAAAATGCAACTTCCTAGTAAAAAACCATGCAAAATAGAAGACCGCAACTGATGGCAAAGGAAGGAACTGAAAAGGCCAAGATGATATAAGAAAATGAAGAACTGCTGGGCGTTGAATAAACAAATTTGAGCATAGGGACCAAATGAAAACAGAAGTCCCCACAGATTATAACAGAGTAATGATTTCAATAGCTAATAATACTACAGAAATTAAAAGGACAATGCAAACTGTAGACAATAGAATTGTATCAGAAGCCATAACCAACGTGTCATTACCCATACATCACTAAAACTCTTTATTGTCAGTTGCATTCTATAAATCTCCCAAGCCAAAATCCAACAACTTAAAGTCATGTTTCATACAGTTAAAGAAAAGCACTTTCAGAGGAAGGAAACAGAACTATTTTGCAGTGTCCATTATGCATCACAAAAAGAATATAAACAACCATCTAAGACATCTTTTGACACCTCTGATGTAACAGTGCGCAGCATAAAATCCTCCAAAATGCAGCAGTTCCCCTTATTTCTCCCACATCCAGTTCTTAAAAAAATCCAGATTCACCCTTTTGTCCCAAGTACGTAGGTACAAGGATCGCCCAACAATGGCAGTATTCCCTTCAAATTAACCTATCAAATAAAAGCTCAATTTGCACACAAAACAATAAGACAGATTTCTATCCAAAATTTCTTCAAAGGAAAAAGAGTATCAAGATATACCTGCCCACATAATCCAAACATACCCTTCAAATGTTTGAAACAGCATAAAAAAAAGCAAAAAAAATTAAAAAAAAATTTAATAGAGATGAGCGCGAGGATCCAAAAGGCATACCATAATGGGAAATCCCACGACCACTGCCCCAGCAGCACTGGAAAAAACCGCCAATCCAGTGAAGATCACAGAGCTAAAAGCATCCGAAACCATTCCCAGAGCGTAGGCACCAGCACCAGCAGCTCCACTAAGCATTGCAGTGGTCACAAAAAGGTAATTTAAAGGCGGGGGTACCTGAATGTACCTCACGAACGAATGGAAAATGACCCTAATCTCCAAACAGATCACAACCACCACTAGAGCAAAAGCACCATTTACTACCCGAATGCTCTGCACCTGCTGAGGATTCTTAGTAACCCACCAGAGAGCATTCCTCGTGGATGCATACAGTTGGAGCAGAAATGGGATAAAGAAGAGTAAGAACAGGTCGCTGACAGAAGCCGGCTGATGAGAAGATCATAGAGTAATGCAACGCAATGTGAAATAGCAGAGGGAAAAACAGCAAATTTAGAGTGCGTACGCAGCTCTCAAGTGGACCGAGGATTAAATTCTCGCCAGGGATCTCTCCTCCATGATACTTCAGCTACTGCTTAGCTTTGAATGACGAAAGCCTTGGGACAGAGTAAAGCTAGTAGAATACACAGTTAAAGGCCATGAAATAGTAAGAAGCATTGTGCATGCCCACGGTAGAGACCGTGTCCCAGGTAAAGATGGACAAGGCTGCAAATAGCACACATGCGAATAGGAGACGCTCGAGTGCGGGAACTATAGAAGGATTCTCGATTTGGATTTACTTGAATTGCGGCTAGGCCCAGACGCCCATCAGGAAATTGGTCTCGGCACAGAGGAATGCTCCAAGAAAAGCGAGGGGATATGAATTGAAGGTTGTAATTAGAGAAGAAATGAAGAATAAGGCGCTCTGAGCTGCTATGAGGGAGAACCGCACTCTGAAGAATGAACCAGACTTGAAGCTGAGAGAATCGAGGATATAAGCCACCATCAGGCCGAGCGTCAGGCTGGCGACAACGGGAGCACCACCGACGTCGAGGAGGAACGCCGCGCAGGGGACGAGGGCGATAGCGATCCGAGCATTGTGGGAGAAAGCAGTGGGGGATAAGCGTGAGGGCCCCTTGATGGACCAGGAGGAAGAGAAGCCTGAGGCAGCGAGGCCGGTGAAGCCGCTGGTGCTCGCGCTAGCGTTTTGGGAGGGTGAGCCATTGCCGAGCGAGGAGAAGGTTGGGGCACTGATGAAGGAAAATGTATTGTGGCGAAAGGAGCGCAGTTGGAGCTCCGGCGGCGACATCTTCGCTTCGCCGGTGGTTAGAGAGGAGACAGTGAGCGAGTTTGTAGTCTGATCTGTGCGAAGTGAGGAATACTACACTATGGACCATCTCGTAAGGAACTGTATCATGAAAACCTGAACCGTCAGATTAACAGCTTCAAGTCGGTCCAAGATCTCTCATGTGCGTCGCTTCCTGCAGACAGCCGTAGGATAGCATCTTCAGACCAAGGCAGCTGCTTCAGTAGACTGGGCCAGAGGGCTCAACGGGCCCACAGAACCCATTAGCTATAAAACTGCCACAATCGATTGCTTCCCTCTCCGGAATTTTTCTAACACCCGAACATGTTCTGTTGCTGAAATCACATTCATTTGATCATATTTTGCTCTGAATACTGTGCCACACTAGTGATTTCAGCTTCAGAACGTGCTCGTGGAGATATGTTCAAAGAATTCCAGAACAGGAATGGATCACTCATCATTAAGGTGACTTTCCTGTAAGAGGGATATAGGAGAAGAAAAAAGTTCTGTATATCCATTGACATATCATCCTGTGCCTTAAAATTCTTCAGAAATGACAGCAGGAAAGAATGTGCAGAGGACAGTCTAGAAGAGCTGCTTCAATCACAATAAGATATTTTTCCCAGAGAGATCGATCTATCCATCTCCAATATCATGGTTTGCTTAAACTGGACCCCACTAATTTGGCAGGGCCATGACAAGCAATCATGAGCATTCGGACACCCCATTGGAACGCAATTACTCAGAGGAGTCTTCAACAATCTCTTCTAAGTTTAGATACTGAAGGGCTATGGAGTACTTTGCGGACATCATCTTCTTCGAATTGGCACTTACTGACCTGTCACTACTCCTCAGAAGAAAAGACCCATGCCCATCACCTAATCAGAATCATATTTAAATAATTGAATAAAAAAACCAGTTAGCAACAATCTTGCATAATCTACTCCTGTCTGAACTTTGAATCTAATCCCGCTCGAGCTTCGAAGTTTTAAGAACCCAACCTTTTATTGTATATATAGAGGTAACCCATCTTTTGTAGATGTATAACAGCCTTGATGAGTCCCCATGGTGGGTGTCTGCTAAGAGCACCTCACAATCCCCTCCAACGCTTTTCCTATTGACAGAGAACACATGATCACTTTTACCATAGTTGAGATCATGGGTACGAAAACTTCCTATTGGCATGACTTACTTTGCATGCATCACAGCATTGTGGCATAAAGCCAAAGTTCGAACCATTGCTAGATCTCTCCCGCGTGGATTAGCATATCTTTCCTGGCAGCTCCTTCGGGATTTCAAGGAAGATAGAATGATTTCTCATGTGAAAGATAGTCTGCTAAAGATTTTGACATTCATTTCAAGGTAAAAGAGACCACAACGTCAAATCAATAGGATACCTTTCATTAAAGAGGTCCCCGAAGTCATCGATCACAACAGCTGCAGGGAACCTGTCATGCAGGTGAAAGGCAGCAAAATACTTCTTCACCCCTTCATCGTTGTCTACATATCTTAATGCAAGATTAAGGTTACGAGGGAGCTGAAAGGATCATTCGCCAATGTTACAACTCCAAAAAGAAATTTCTTACTTCACTTGTATGCGCTGTAACACATCCGAGGTTGGTTCTATTCCCTGCAATATGCAGTGACAGGAGTGGAAAGAGTATTGAGTCAATGAGCAATAACTCCCTGAAAAAGGAATGATTTTTATTCATGCCAAGTGTTACAGAGTTTTTTCCTGAGAAAGACAGGGGGGTTTGGTTTCGAGACGGCGGCGATTGCATATGAAAATCACAGGGCCGTTGCCGGAGTTGCACTTCAATGAACAGTTGTACGCGAACTGCAGCAGCAGAGATGTTTTCCCGCTGCAACATCAGGTTTTTACAGCCCTATTACATTTCACGATGTAACAGTACGAGAAGAGAAGTAGCGAAATAAGCCTCCAGTGAGATGAAATCCGATGAATAGCTGTGACTCTATTTATCTGGGAAAATATAGAAGGTATCGACCGAGCAAGACCACAGAATCAAGGGTTCCTACCATGTGTTCGACGTCTTTCTGCTTAGAGAGAGGGAGGGGGAGGATGAAGAGATTACCAGGAAGGGGGACCGGACAGAAGGGTGACGCGGGAAGAAGCTTTAGAGCAGCAATCGATTCGTTTAGCCCCGCAGGAGAAGAACCTATCCACCATTTCCGAGATCTATCTTTCCCTCGTCTCATCCACAGCGCTATCCTGAAGGAGGAGAAGAGAGCTTCTGAACATGGGCCCGTCGGCCCAACATGACCTCACGAGACTGCTCCAGCCTGAGCTCTCAGGCTCTTCAATAGGACGTTAGATCATGGAGCAAGGCCGAACAGGGTGACCCTTGTCGCAGGACTCAACTGCTAGCAGCCACTCGAATTCTCTCGCAGATACCGAGTGTTACCTGGACTCGGTTATGTGTCAAAATGAAAATAGAGCCATAGAGAGGGGAATAGGGCTGATCTAGAAGACTGAAGGAAGGAGAAGACGAAGGACGAGAGACAGAGGGGGAGGGAGATACCAGATTTCGAGAGGAAGAAGAATCACATTCGTTACAACTAACAAGAGAGCCTCTGTCGTTGAAGCCCGCTCACAAATTCCAAAAGCTACCCCCTTTCTTTTCTTTATGTACATTCTTCCCTCGTATATTACTATGTTGATAGATAAGCGCCCCAATACTTTCTGTCTTATGCAAACTAGTCCTCTGTTGGTAACGGACTCTAGAGGGTGAAGGATACGGTGTGTGGCCCCCGGTACCGATAATTCGGACTGCGTGCGTGGTCGATATTGACTCTCGCGCTTGGCTATGAGACAAGGCATTCCGGGTGATTACAATCGGGACGTCTGGGCTCAATGCAATGAGCTGGAAGTAAGTGGGATGTTGACAGAGTGCTGGAATCATCGGAATCTCGAACCTGGGAAAAGGCTGCTACTGGGAACCTGATGCAGTGTGACTCGATGACACTGCAGGATGCACGCTGGTGTCTAACCTGATTCGGGCCTAAACTGATCAGCAATCAACTCATGGCAATCTTCAATAACCTCCTCGGGCCTGCAAGAGTTCGCGGAATGTGTCGCTCGCGGAAGAGCAGGAGACTATATCATCAGCAATTCGAGCGGACTACATCATTCTAAGCTGGAGCAGTGCTCTCTTGTGTAGTGCGTCGGCAGAAAACTCAGCATTCAATGTATATCATCACCATATCGCCTCCCGACATCTTCACCGAGTAGATTATCCCCAAAAACACGGGGAGAGAGACATCTTCACTGCTATGTACAAAAATCAGTCTTGAATATGTAAGTGTAATATGACATGCTACTGTCATGCATATAGCATATCAAATCATTGATTTCTGCCAAACCGGTGGTCTCGCATATTACCTCTCATGGTCCTGTGATTCCAAACCAAGGCTCTCGTGTTCTGCATGGCAACATAGCATGATAACGACTTCCCTAGATGAGGTGTAATCAAACATAGACAGAGGCCCACCTTTGAAAACTGAGCAGCATATTTGGGATAAGGGCCGAACAGATGCTGCAAGTAACAGATGTGGCGAAAGAACTGATGGATACGAAGAGGACCCAGAACATGAATGCAGAGCAGAAGTGGGAAAAGGAACTCCCATGGGATAACAAATATTTTGGGGGAAAACTGACACAGAAGCGTCAAGGTCGATCAATCTCTTTACGGGAAGCTTCCCATAGTCGGTGCTCGATTCCCAGCTTTCTCAGCTCCATCAAGCCTTGCTCAACTGAACACAACAGTCAATTCAGTCAACAATATTTTTAAGGATTTCTATGCATTTTTTAGCTGTTAAACTTCCCGAACTGGAAGTTGAGTTATTACCATCAACAGCATCATGTGAAGTAGGCAAGTGCCCAGTGCGGTTGATCCAAAACTGGAGACGTTCTTTGGCGATATCCTCCTCTATACCATGGGTTTTGGCTCTTCTCCAAAAGTATGTAAGCCAAGCCTACCAAATATTGAAGGATGAAATGCATCAAAGAGAGAGTAGAATGTAAAACAATCTTAACAAGATACAGAAATATTTTTGCAGAAGAAATGCCCGCCCTTTGAGCTTCAAATCAAAGTCATGGAACCAAGCGGAATTTCATAAGAAAATCTGCTCCTAGGGGAAGTCCCTTCAATAAATGACAAGTTACCGGCAGAATTCTACAGAAATTCAGGTAAATATCTTTGGCAAGATTTTTGAATTCACTGAGTGACCTAGAATGAACAAACCATGTTCTTTTTTAAATGGTTTATTCCAAGGACCATAAGATTCTAAATGGTCATATGGCTAGGAGTTTGGTCATACACACATATATGATAAAGAGAGAACTGAAAGAACATGATCAAGCAAAAGTATCAGTACCTCCTTGAACAATACATCCTCAGATTCCTCAGGACTCAATTCTGCCAAAAAAAATGCACATACCATAATGATATAGTAAGCCAAAGAATTTATGGTACTGCAAATTGAACTAATGGATTGCAGTTCAATCAATTGTCACAGTAACATACATTGCCAACCATTAGAGTACAACGAAAATAGCATTTATCCATCAGGCTTAGACAAAATTGTTGTAAAAGCCTGATTTGGCCGATGTAATGGAGGGGATTTATCCAGCAGCAATTGAACATTTTACAAGGAAGTGCAGAAGGTAAATGAAGCTCACCAAATGCCTCCATGAACTTTGGATCACCAGGTGACTTGACATCTGAAAGACAAACAAGTAAAGAAGACAGCAAACAATTCAATAGGCATTTTTTTCATAGATAGCTGATAGAGTTGAAGGATGACACTGAGACAACAGGTGGCTTCAGCCTTTAGAATGACCACCAATGAGCTTTGGATGTAGTAAGAAAATTAAAGCAACTGACAGAACAAATTTCCAAATAGTGCACCTGAGACGGAGTATCTTGTGGAATTTGGACGTCGCTGTTGAGCCAATGCAACCACAATAGCCTCCTCAACCTTGAATAAGAACCAATAGGCCAATAAAAAAACAACTCTTCAGAAATTACTTTAAAGCATGTAACTGGAAGATATTCAAGGGAAAAAACCAACATAGGAATCTATTCTAGAGACAAAATCTATGATTTATTGAGGACAAACCTTCAAGGATGCAAGTTCTTTTAAACCCATTTCCACTGAGAGCATGCTCTCTATATTGCTTTCTCCAGTTGGATCACTCAAATCGTGAATAGACTTGGTTCTCTCAGGATCATCAGCACCTGCACAATTAAAAGAAAATTTTACATAAACAAGGGATACAACCCCTATAGATCCAATAAACTTCCAGTAATGTGGCAGCAGAGGCCAGTCAGTTACTAGCCTTTTTCCCAACCTTCCTCCTTAGCCTTTTGTCCTGCAGAAAGGACCACCTCAAATGGAAGAGGGGCTAAGGAAGACCAGTGCTCATGCTTTGACACAGCTATATCAGCACAGATACCTGGGACAGAGAAGGAGTTACGAAGATGGCAATCTTGGAAATTGCTGTGCGTTTAAAGCAAAAAACTGAGAAAAATTAACAATGCTGTTATGCTGAATACAACCCTCTGTTCTCTACTTCAAACTTTGAGGCATCTACAAATAATTGATGCTGAATGCATCTCTCTGTTCTCTACTTCAGACTTTAAGGCATCCAAAAATAATTACCCACCAATCATCAGCAGACAGCTTACCATTGTATTTATATATTTATAATCTCTACAGGTAAATTGATTGCTGGAAATATTATCCAGGGTGACACATAAAGTATAAAAGAAACAAGATAATATAATAATAATAATAATAATAATAATAATAATAATAAATTACCATATTTTGCAGCTAAACCCCAGTAACGAGCAAGCCAGCATCTCTTGAGAACAACCTCTTCCTGTAGAAAAGAGGAAATATCTGTCATTACAAGCATTACATACTCTATATTGAAAGCCTGCATGGCTATCTATTAAATACCATTTCTTTTTGAGTCAAAATCATTCTCTGTGACATTGATTGAAGAGCTTTTACTTCAGATTCAGCTCCATGGAGATTTCTAACAGCAGCTGCAGCTTCATCCCTGGCATTCTGCTTATAACAAGAATTTACATGTGAAATATTTTTCATTCCCATGCTGAATCAGTCAAAGCAACTGACACTTCTTATTAGGACCAGACAGATAATCACACATACCTCTACTTCAGATCGAAGAGCTGTGATCTCCTTATCAACTCCAATATTTGTTTGCTTAGCATCCTTAAGTGCAGCCTGTGAAGAAAAAGACAAATCTATATAGCATAAGGAGATGACAAGAGAACATACGTCCATGAATCTTAAAGATGATGACTCCAACCTCCAGTTTGCAATTCGATGGTACATTTATATGTCAAATTGGATACTGAATAACTGTTCTTCCAATTGCACCACCCATGGTATTATGAACTCAAGCTCAAGATGGTATAATACAGATCAATGAAAAATTGGAAGATTGATTCCAAAATAAGGAATTAAGTTCCCTTGAAGTACCTCTCTTCGGCGCAAGGCAGCTTCTTTCCTGCAAAATAACATATAACATCAGAATATAAACGGATAATTAAAAAAAAAAAAAGCATGGAACTGTTAAAATCTCTGGGAACCTGCTTAACAGTTTTGCCTCCAAGGATACACCTTCCCCAAGAGCAGCAACCTATTAATCCACTTTGATGTTACGTTTCACCAGCAGTATAAATGGAAAAGATTACTGGAGGACTTCATATTACATGTTGACGCATATAAGAAGTGGGAACTAGCGGACCAGTCCAAAAAACTGCAGATATAATAGTCCTATAGTCAAAAAAAGGGGAAAAAAACTGAGTTGAGACTCAAGAGAGAGGGCTAGCAAAGCATGCGGTAACCATACCAACCAAATACTTCAGAAAGCAGGTGCTAAGGTAAAAGATCATGCAGATAAAAGACAGTAACTGTATTCTTCAGAAGTGCAGTCCATTTTTAGAGGATGACGTCAGGAAAGAAGGGAGGACAGGCAACAGCATATCAACAAGTTTTAAAATTTATGATAATAAACTGTCAGAATATTTGAGACATCTGCCAACGTAAGAAACAAGAAGATACCTGTTTCTCCAGCTCATTGATTCTTTCCTCTACTTCCTTACACCCGGCTTCCGCAACACTGAGCTGTGGACCAATTCCATAGAGCGTTAAGTCCCTTCTGGGAAATCATCCTCATGCATCAACAAACAGAGCTAAATCTATTAATCTTCAGCAAAATAAGGAAAAAAAAAGAAGAAGTGCACCTTCTCTTGATTATCCTGCTTCTCTTCTTGTAGCATATCAAGCTGCATTAATTGTAAATGTTGGTTTTGGTACTAAAATAACTTAACACATCATAATCCATGCAAAAGTTTCAGTGAATACTTCATCCCGAAGTGCAGAGGCATCGTGATCATCCTCTGTAGTTTTGGAGTTCAGCTGTCTTATATCAGGTGAGAATCTGCATTAGAGCCCATTCATGAAGCCTCATCTATACCATATTATATAGTGAAAATAATATTAAATTTCTCTTCCATAATGGAAATTTGGAATTACTATTATTAGTATAACCATAACAAACACAGAGTAAAGCTCCACTGTCCGGAATTAAGCTAAAGAAACTTAATTTGAAGTAGGAGCAGTAATTTAACATAGAAATCCTTTTTTTGGAAAAAAAATTAACATATAAACCACAATACATACATGATGAGAATTTTCTGGCTGCTCTGGGATTATGAACTCTGTATAAATTTATCACAGATTCAGATCCCAAAACACGAGTCTAAAGTAAATGATAAATATATGTTCTACCTGGCATCTTTCCGGTGATTGGAGGATGGAGGCTCAAGGGGTGGCAAAGATACAGCAGTCCTAAGTGCTACTTTGTTCGATGCTAACAATGGAGAAGTTCGAAGGGACATCGCAGGCCTCCCAGCGGATGGTGAACGAGTGGCTACAGTCTCCTCCATGGAATTTCTCCCCAGCTGATAAAACATCAAGCAAAGTAAATTACAATTCGAAATTATTCAAACTCCTTAGCAGGCAAAAATGAAGGGTGATCAACGCTCTATGTCATTCAACTGACAAATCTTCTTCTGAAAAGGAAGAATTTGCAACTGGTCAATCAAATTGTGATATCAGATGGACAAGTTAATCATAGTCTTTGTCATAAACTCCTTAAAAATGCCCAGTTGCAGCTAACTACGAGTAGGGCATGCTTTCTCTCCAACGAGTAACGAAGCCAAGCTACCAGCAGCAAGATCCACAGGAGCAGAATGAATTCGAGACACTGAATTTACACTTGCAATTGCAATATGAGACTGAATCGAGCTCAGTTCAGCTTCTTATTACGTGATTCTGCCAGAACCAGAGTTACGAGCACAATGTATCAGTGGACTCAACTTTACAGAGCCAATTATTGAACATTACTGTATCTGACTTCAGCGAACTTCTCGAAGCTGCTTCAAGCTTACCGCAGGCGAAGGAGATCTGACGATCCTGGCAGATGCATCAGCAGTTTTACCGACACCACCAGCATTCGCGCTCATGGAGAGCGCCATGGGCGGGGGCGCACTGTACCTGAACCCGAGATCATCCGCATCGTCCTCGTCCTCGTCGTCGGCAGTCTGGGAGGCCATGACCTGAGCCAGGCGCTGGGCGGCAGCTTTGGCAGCAAAGTTCTGGGCCCTCTTGACGCTGGAGATCCCGGTGGTGGAGGACGTTCGGGAATGATGATACATGGAGGGCGACGTTGCGGAGGAGGAGACGCCAATGGCGCTAGCGCCGGGCTCGCTGCCCCACTGGCGGGTGTAGACGTGGCCACCGCCTCGAGGCATACCGTCCATTTAGTGGTGGGTGGTGCAGGTGAGCTCGGAGGCAGTTCACAGGAGTGTGGGGTGGAGTCCAAAGGAAGTAAAAAAGGTTGCGGGGGTGGGGCGGTGGCGTTGTGAGGAAGGAGCTTTAAGGTCTCCTCCGTGCCATAAGCAAAGGGACAGGGATACAGTGCGGAGAGAGAATAACGGAGGCGATGTCGTGCGCGTGGAAGCTCAGACGACAGTTGCCGCGCGTCGTAGAGTTTTCTTCCGTTAGCTCAACCATCAGCTCACATCGATGTCACTTCAGATTGATTAGGTACAACGATAATTTCTTGTTTGTATAAATCTTAATTAAACTCTAGTAACTGAGATTTAGCCGAGGGATCCGACCTTTGCCGACGGCCACTAGCCGTCAGTCAGGACACCGACCACCGTTGAGTTGGTAAATCGATCACGACCGATGGATGGTGGCCAAGAGTATTCATTGGACTGAACTGAAGAGAACATCAAGCTAACCGACCAGACAAAGCCCGAGTCGGCATGGTCTCAGCTCCAGGCATGGAGGATTTACTTGGACTGCAAGTTTCTGGCCTCAAAGGATCTGTTTTTCTTCCTTCCACTCTAACCGGATTGCAACTCTAACAGCTCGAACTATCTCTGCTACTCGGAGAAAGACACACGAGACACGAAGTTGAACGGATTGCTTCCTACTGCCGCATCAGTACACACTGCGTTTTGTGCTCGCCCATCCATCCTCTAAGCTCCTGAACTCTTCTGGACGATCTTCTCTATCAAGTCCGCCGCTTCCTGAATAGTCGTTATGTTCTGCGAGCTGTCCTCCTCTACGCTTATCCCGAACTCCTCCTCCAAACCCATCACTATCTCCACCTGCGCCGGCAGCATTTGCGCTGTCATATTGCCATTTGCAGATAGTCGAAGTAATAGGTCAGCAGACAAGTAGTGTAAAGTGGTCAGATTCGAGAACCAAGGTGGTACCGTGTCTAGGGAATCGGCTCCGAGGGCTGAGAACTTGGACTCGGGAGTGAGTTCTGTCTCCGGGGTTAGAGCTAGCTGCTTCCTCACTATCTCGCGGACCTTGTTCACCGTCTCGGGTTTCGCCTGCCAAATCAAACCAGTGCCTGTACTTACTACAGTATCGCATTAATTTCCAACAGTTGCAACTTTTAAGAGAATGGTGCAAATCACGATGAACAGAAGCGGAAGTTCTCGAATTGTACAGCGCAGGAGATGCGGAAGTGGGAAGTCCGAAGAGTGGGAAAACGGTTCATTGTCACTCCCAGAGGAGAAGCCATCGAGTTGGTGTTCTGCAAAACAAGCGACCATTATCAGAAACTTTCTGGTTCATGTCAACCGAGGATACCTTCTTCTTGCATATACATACGATCATGTTTCTAATCTGACCACTAACAATGTACTTACGTCGCAGAACATGGTCACATACATGTTCATAGATTTTTCCAAACTACTAAAACTACCATCCGAGCACAGTCACATGTCCTAGCAAGTCACGATATTGGACATGGTTACCAGCAATGTCGGAAGATGAATTCGTGTCAATGCAGGCCAGATTGTGCACCAGGCATACAATCAAAAGCCGGTCGTATGATTTCCGAACTAGTCTGGCAATATAAATTTGACAATGGGCACTCATCGAGCCCCTGGGCTCTGTATCTCTGACGTCAACGTAAGAGTTCAAGATATTTAAGCAATACTAAGAGATGTGAGAATGCTAGCTCATCATAAACCAAACTGGAATTTACGTGGCTCGAGCATAAGGCTCACAGCGGACGGCAGCAGAACAATATCTCAAATCTCAAACAGTTAGCACAGTTGAAAAGAAGCACGTGAAACATCCATTCCATGTGAAATGTGAAGTTTGGAATACCTTATCGGACTTGAATGCAGGCTTCGCCAAGGCCCGGAAGCAGACGGAAGTAGCGGAGAGAGCAGCCATGGGAGCTGTGAGAGGTAAAGGCTTTGGTTTTGCAGGGGATAGAGAGAGTGGGGATAGACAGGGGAAGCAGAACCACTAATGTCGATGGGCCTCTTGGGTATTTATATAGCAGAAGTACTGGAGATAATCTGTAGATAGCTGCCCAGTTAGCATCTCCTGGTGATTTTTGGGGGCGTTCGATCGGGTTGAACACTGTAATAGTAAAGCCGAAGGACCCCACATGCACACACCTGTGCAGAACTGTTGCTGTGAACAATGAGGCTAAATGCAACACTAGGAAGTCAATCCCGAGGCTTGTGTAGGGTTAGCCCCCACGGAGTGCTATGCTATGATTCCTATCATTCCTCGGGGATTTATGGCCTGCTTGGAAACTAATACAACCATGCTATGCTACAGCACAAGATTTCCTGTCCAGCCGTTATCCGAGAAGAGAGGGCAGAGGATGAAGTAGAAGCCACGAGAACTGGGACGGAGGTATTAGGACATGAATGTTGGGCCTGGCCCATATTTACATAATCCAGGATGGGCCGGATCCTGGCCCAGCCCCAGCTGGGCGTCGTCGTTTGCTCTCCCCAGTAATTTAGTAGCACCTGTTCCCTGGTCGGAGTCAGACGACCTCGGACCTCTTTGCCTCTCGCGGACAGTGTTACCGTTGCTCTTGAGCTCACTGGAATGGCAGGTGAATCACAGCCGTCGGAGGAGCCGACCGCCGGGTTAGCCTCCGCCGTCAAGACTCCCGCAGCCACGGCAGCTCAGGCTCAAGCTCCGTCTCAAGCCGAAGACCAGCTGGCGCAAGAGAACGCCGGCCCGCCAGTCACCGCCCCGAAGCGCCAGCGCAGGCCTAGCGTCCGCCTGGGGGAGATCGGCGACCACCAGCCGGCCGCGCTCGTGCACGATTCGCAGGTGCGGCGCCCTAAGTGGAGGCTTCCAAAGGATGCTCCCAATCGGAAGGCTCGCTCCCTCACTCACCTGGCTAACGGGAACTGCGACTCGGACTTCGATCCCGCGCACAGGAAACCGAAGCAGAAGCGTGGATTCGGAATAGGGGCGGGATTCGGCATGGGAACGGCCGCGAAGCGAGTGAGATCGAGTTGGACCTCCAAGCCTGAGGAGACACCGGAGCATAACACCAGAGAGAGAGACTGGGAAGTTGAGGAGGAAGAGGAAGCGGAAGAAGAAGGAGAAGGAGGGGGAGAAGGAGGAGATAGACGAGGGGGTGGCTTCGTTTACAGAGACTTCGAGCGGAGTCCGGTCCCCTCAGCCGATGACGACATGGCTGCGTCCGATTCGTGGCAGAGGAGGGGTAATCAGGCTCCAGAATCAGACAATCGGGGAAGGAGGGGCGACTGGGTGAGGATCTGGCTCATGGAGTTGGGGCTGAGCAGGTACGCGCCAATCTTTGACGTGCACGAGGTGGACGATGAAGTGCTGCCGATGCTGACGCTCGAGGACTTGAAGGACATGGGAATCAACGCGGTTGGCTCGAGGAGGAAGATGTACACTTCCATTGTCAAGCTCCGCAAGGGGTTCTCGTGAGTGTTCTTGGACTTTTGCTTGTAATGTTTGATGAATGAATAGCCTCTTGTAACCTAGAAATCTCTGAAACCTTATCTGCTGACGGATAAATGGGAATGGGAATAGTGTTTCTGCTATCTGCTTCTCTCTGTTTGTTCCTCGGAGCACATTGTCTTGTCTCGGTCGAATGATCATCCGTGAATGCCATCCACGGTACGGCCAAGAATCCTACGAAATTCAGGTCCCAAGTACCAAGATTGGATTTTTATGGTACTTAATCTTGTCATGTACATTAGAATTGCTGCAATTTGTCTGATAGGTGAGTTGTTCATTCAAGGATTTCTTGATTAAGTTTGCATGTTGGCCCCTGCTTAGTAACTTGGAGGTAAGTTGATGTCGAATGATCTTGCAATCCCAATTCCTCTAGACTTAAGGTTTTTAACACGAAATTGCGCCATTTGCATTCACATATCGGCCCGTCAAAACCTGCAATGCAGATCTGTATTCTGCGCAGATTGTGTCGCCACCTACATGGATCAAACTCTGCCTAGTTGGATTGTTATGCTGAGTCTGAACCCGATTGACTGAGATGTGTCAAATTTGGAGGTCCCGACTCCCCTATATTTCCTACCGGCCTTGAACTATCATTTCAACATTTCAGCTGTTCTGCTAGCTAAAGAGTGCAGCTTCCTGTGTCGGCCTTGAAACTCAGTCAGGGTAGGTTTGTTGTATGTGCTCAAGTGCTCTTGCTCGAGAACTTGTTCCCATGCTCGGCTCATCTTGCATGTTTCAAAAGAGCTTGCACTGCTGCTGTAGCCTGTACTGATGATCAAAGCTCAACTTGCATCTGCCTTGCAGAGTTTGATGCCTTGAGTTGTTGTTCATCTATGCTAATTGCTTGGGGGAAAGTCACCGGAAACTATTCGTGCGGGACCCAGAGTTGATGTGCAGTTGCTGGAAATTGCTAGTTATTGATGGCATTTTGCAACACGATGGATCTCATCATCATCTTCTCTCGAGATCAGAACGCCTTCTACAGAACTAGCGTTCTCAGAATTCAGAAAACACAAATCTAATGGAGTCTTTGAATGTCGAGATGTACTGGCGAGTGCGTGAAACAGAAGACATGTTCACAGGACGTATATAACAAATACGGTGCTGGGCCTTGAGCGAATTGGGCCTTTAAAGTGGAAATGGCCCATTAGTTCCAGATCCAGAACAGAGCCTAGAACAAGTATTTTCATGAGGCCCAAAAGGCCCATAAAAATAAATTAAAAGTGGGGGTGCCATGTGGGAGCCGAGCCGAGAGGAGAGGGAGGCTCTGTATAATAATTTGGGAAAATATATTAATTCATTGTGGAATTTTATATAATTTACCTCAAGAGGGGTGTTATTTTTTTCATAAATAAAAATGGAAATTTAGAATAATATTTTTTAAAAAGGGGAGGGAAAAAAAAAAAGACACTAACAATGATGGTGGTGTGGTGGCGACGATACATTAATGATCATGGAGCGCACTCCGGCGGCCGTAGTGGAGGACCATGAGATGATCGGAGGGGGAGTCTGGCGGCGGAAGCAAAGCGAAGAAGGCAGCGTCGTCGTCATCATCATCATCACCAACCCTTCGACTCCAGATGTTGTCCCTGACATGCTGCATCGTCAAGCAAGGCTGCAGCTCTTGCCCTCTGCATCTTATCTCAATCTGCAACAAAACATCGAGCGAGCCGCGATCAAATCGGCAGTCTCAATTTTAAAGGGCACGTGTGGACCGATCCACGATGTCGTGTTCGTTGTCATTCCTATTGCTCCATGATAAAAGCACGTGGAGATACAGGCTTATACGTATAGGTACTTTTTTTTCATTTTATTTTTTGAAAATTTACCTCACCTAGCCATGCATACGAATTGATATTCTAGTATGTATATATATATATATATGCATATATAAGAGATATATATATATATATATATATAGACTCAATCATCCAACATGTAATGTAATGTCGTGTGCACTTTTTTTTTTACTCCAATATTGTATTCAAAAGTCAAATGTAACCTAATTAATTTAGATTTAAGTTTGGTAAATCTATTAAAGAAAAATTTTAAAAAAAGTCTAACAATAATCATAAAATTTTCTCCGATCAAGAAATTCAGATACCTCAATAGATAAATTAATGTCGAAACATATGAGTCACGTCTCCTATTACAAATAATTTGATAGAATAATATTATTTTATAAGAGAAAATTTTAAATTTGATTTTGAATTTGTTAATAAAAACACTCAAATCCCTTCAATTCCCTGCACGGCTCGCACATGTATGTGAGGCGCGCACCACACACACACACACACACACACATATATATATATATATATAACATCTTTCATGACTGATGATCTTCCGTCCTCTTTAATTTTGTAATAGCAATTCGATGGTTAACATAATTGTCCATGTAGTAAGAGAAATTGGTTTTCTTGCAGTAACACCGTTTTTAACTAAACAATTAAGATGTTATAATTTTAATTGTTATTATGGGATCCTCCATACCCATTTATTATCCATTCTCTGATATCTTTATATACTCATGACTCTCCTATATAATCGAAAAAAAATATAAAAATAAAATAAAATTCGTCCAAGCAGTATTGCACTCCATTGGCCTCAAGTACTTTAATATGTTAAAAAAGAAGAAGAAGAAGAAGGATATATCGATGGAGTTCACAGTCTGTGTCTTTTTTTCTGCTACTACAATCTGGTCTTGTTTCAAAAGCCAATTAAGAAAGGAGGAGGAGGAGGAGGAGGAGGGGGTGGAACGAAATGATTCTGTCGTGGAAGTGTATCGCCCCCATCCATTGCTCTTTCCACGACGTGACTCATAGCCAGCCTTGTATGTGTGGGTGTGGGTGTGGGTGTGGGTGTTTGAGTTTTGTGGAGGAGGGGATGATGAGGGTTCCTTCTTGAAAAGGACAATTCCCATCATCATCAAAGTGCACCACTACTTCAGGTTAACTTCGATGATGGGACCTTTTCAATCACAATCCGTGGACACAAAAACCAGATTAATTAGGTCCTCGAGGATGAGGATGAGGGCCTACCTACAGCACACACATTGGCTGTCACATATGCTGAGGTCGAGCGCCCGACAGCATGACAAAAGCCCGGGACCGAGGAATAAGGTCGATGTTATCGTGCTCGGTCTGCTAAGTGATTCTAGCTTGTGCTAATTTGAGCTACCATATGTGGTGTACACACACACACACACACGGGGCATGTTAGAAAGGAGGGAAATAAATGGGTACGAGAGGTCTCGCAGTAAGAATCGAGCCTACAACCCCTTAATTGTCATACCGAAAACAGTGACACCGTACAAGACCCCCGCTCTGTCGAGCTAGCATTTACCCGCACATATGAAACATGTGATTCCTAGAGGAGAGTGTGAAACCGAAAGGGAAAGAAAGATTGAGAGGGTACGACGCAGACGTTGCGTGGTCCATGCGTGTGATTTTCCAAAAACCCTATTGATGTGATGTGGGATGGATTTATTGAGAGGAGATTTCTCACAATTTCATGTCAACGAGGGACCAAGCATGTGGGGGGGTTTTTTCTTTTTTTTTTTTTTGTTTTTTCCTTCCTTGTTTCGGAGAATAACATAGCATAATTTTAAAAATTGGACCGGGTGGGCCACTCACTCAATCCAGTTCCTATATAAAAAAAAAATCCAATTACACTTTCAATGCGGTCAACTCCGATTGAATCGGCTGATTCTCGGTCCGACCGATGAACCCAATTGAACGGATGGAAAAAACCGGTAACTTAAATTTTTTTAAAAAAACTATTATAATATGCCTACCTTATTTTACTAAGTTTATATTTATATTTTATATTAAACATTTGTTCAATATAATGATTTTTGTTATAAATCATATTCAAATTATGATATTATATAAATTTATTAGTAATATTATATATTAAATATGTAGTTCGACTCATTGGACCATGGTCCGACTCATGAACCCATGCTTATACCAATTTTCAGTTAAATATGATTTTAAAAGGTATGATGATGAGTGTAAATTTAAAATTTCTTAATATCAACGCCAAATCCTTCTCAGAACATCATAGTTTACATCTCAGAGCCAATGCCCATCCATATACATAGAGCTGTATGGAAGCTTTTCCATCCTTGAAGAGAAGCCCTTTTGATCATAAAATTATGCCCGATCAAATTATGTGCGTGCATATATTCTGTATGCTACTTAAGAGACCGCGACTAACCACCACCATAAGACACGTACGTACTCTAGATATGATTTATCTATCGACCAATCTCATTTATTATGTACTCTAGATATATCTGAAATGATTATTGAGGAACATTCGATTTTGAGCGTACCCAATGAAAGAGTGTATGTAAAGTAAGGCGTAGAAGAAAAAGTCTTCCATCTACTTCCTGAAAGGATCGCACATCCCTCTCGTGCGGATGGATTAATCAATTATAATTAACTCATATATAGGACTACGTTTGTTAAAATAAATAATTATAGGAATATATATATATATATATATCATAATATCACTTCATCATCACACATTTTCATAGATTCCAAACCCCCAAATTCCCATAAAACTCGTCATAAATTTTTAATCGTGTTTTACATCAAGCGAAAAATGGAGAAATAAAAGTTATTGATTATTCACTTAAAACTAAGAAATTATAGTTTATATTTTCACATGACGGATCTCGTTTATTTCTCTAATTTTTAATTGGGAAAGACTCGAAAGGCAATTAACGTATTGGAATTGGAAACCCTATGCGTGATGAAATGGAAACCTACCAATAAGTGGACGGGGCATAGTGGTACTATAATTTTTCAGTGTATACAGCCTACTACTAATTTAGGTTTGATTAGTTTGGTTAATCGACTAGAGGGGGGTAATAGTCTTCTAATTAAGAATTTTGTTCTATTGCAATGAATTTTAATCAAAGAAAATAGATATTGAACCACCTTAATTAAATCATATCGGCGATTCAGTATAATTTATCATATAAGTTTAAGTTAGAGGAGGGGATATATATGTGTATATATATATATATCTTTTCTGGCTAATTTAATGGAAATCTTGGTGGCCCTTTCTCTGGTTTCGAATGCAAGTAATGTCCTATGTATTGAGACATAACTTTCACTGGCTTGTTCTGTGGATTGTGACTGGCCTGGAGCATTTGTTCATGGAGGGCTAACAGCAATGCCTCTCTATATATAATTATTCCATTTTGCATACACAATTTAGGTGAAAGGCATCTATCCAATTTATCCAGGAAAAAAAAAACCCTAATCAATAGCCTGATACTAATGGCAGCTTCTCCATAAAATTTTTGAACCTGAGACGAATTAGTTTGCGACAATTTTGGGGGTTTCGCTGTCTGTTCCGTGAACAGTTTGGTCGGTTTGGGTTTGAATGGTTCCTTAAGACAAAAATCGAGCCCTGAGCATGAGCTGGAGGCTGACCTAATAATACAGGAACAGAAGACAGCTACTTAGAAATATGCCTCCCACCTAAATTATGCCTGTGTGACAATTAACCTAAGACATTAATGCGACTGGATATGATTCATCTTAAGTTTCCATGTCCTGAAATGCTCGTTGAATAACCCCACGACCGGTTGCTTTGCTAATGTGTTTTGCCTTTCTCTCTCAATCCGAAATAAACCATGAGAGCTACAGAAAACAGGTTTAGAAGCGAAGTTATGTACCTCAAATTCGCTGTCGAGACTCAGCTTGTTAACCAAGTACTTCATCAGCAATCCAACTGTCATCTTCCCATCCCTGAGCATTCGGCAATTGAAATCAACAACTGTCTCTGCATTGGCTCCGAAATCAGCATTCCGGTTCACAAGAGTACTTACTTGATTCTTAGATAGCTTTTAGGAATTTGAGGTAAGAACGGCTCTCTTGCCCTGCAAAAGACTTTCATGATTAACGAATGCCACGAGAACCTGGGATGCCCAGAGAAAGATCAATCCATTCTCGGGATTTGCATAGCATACTTACTGGTTTTGTGAAGCTTGGAGCCTGAACCAGATGCCCGAGTGGGGCCTTCGAGGGGTGTTTATTACACTTATATTGGAACTCGACCCGCCTGCATCTGCCCTGACCATTACGGGTCGGGTGAAGTATGACCCGAAGAACGGTACCAAGTTGTAATTAGTGGCAGGAGAAGAGCCCTCGGTGATATGCGGAGGGATGAAATTTGGCCTAAATGGCCATTGAATCTCTTGATTGCTATGAGGAAAACTAGAGCTAGTGCCTCCTGGCTGCGGGAAGAAATTAAAGGGCAACATAGAATTAGGAGGGGGCAGCTGCCTCGACTTAGCTGTAACGTGCTCGGGCCCATGGAAGACTGGACCAGCGGAGGGCGGATTGCACAGTTGTTCGAAGCCGTCATCACTGGGCGGCAACAAATCGAGCTCAACCAGTCCATCACATCTCTTGGGGACAACTGTATTAACAAGCTGCTGAGATAGTAACCTACTATTATTGTCTGATACATGAGATACTTTCTCCACATCAAACCTCTCGATATTGTTACCCGATGAGCAGCCGCCGATACTCAGTTGGAGCCAATCCACGCCATCTGCTCCCTCTTCCCGGCCATCCTTCGAACTAGAGGCCATGGCGTCGTTGAGGCTGCTTTCAGTCCTCGATTCATCCTCTGCCATCGGCTTAAACTCAAGGATGCGATGTTGATGATGATGAGATGATGGAGACGCCGTTCCTACGCAGTAACTGTTAGCTAGATCGCTGCTGTTACAACACTCATACCCTTGAGAAACTCGGCTAGTAAGATCGCTGCAGCAGCCACCAAAACAGTAACAGCTGTAGCCGCCATGAGGAGGGTTCTCAACAGGCACCATGTTCAATAGAGCCGCCCCGAGAAACGCCCGACCCGACAACGGTCTAAACCCTTGCTGACGACGACCATGTGCTTGCTCTCAAGGTGAGCCATGGAGTGAAAGAGATAACTGTGGAAGCGGCTTGGGGTTTATATAGGGAATACGAATCTAAGGGAAGGAAGAGCATGACTTCAAGGAGAAGACGAGCTGAGCAAATAGGTTTGCAGACAAGCGAGGAAGATCCATTAAAAGCGAGAGGACTGTTTTTGTTGTTGTTGTTGATGATGTCGCTGTTGGGTTTGGGTGGGCTTCATGATAATCAAGAACATGGAAGTGTGGGGCGGGAGGACAAAGGAAGGGAATAAAAACTTGCAGATCCCTCACTTTTCCGTCAGTTCCCTTTGATTGGAAGTTTCTGGGAGAGATGAAATAGTTGCAGAATGAGAGGATCAGAGAGAGAGAGAGAGAGAGAGAGAGAGATTGGGCGGTCAGCCAGTTATGTAGAATTGAATAATTCAGGTCCAACTGGATTTATATATATATATATGATATTTTTTAATTAGACAAATTTTATAATAGAAAAAATAATTATATTACCAGTAAGTTGATGTAATTTTTATATGAATTAATAAGGTTTTGATGTGATATCATGTTTATGGATATTGAAAAATTTTAGAAAGAAGAATTCATGTGCGTGGGGGAGGGGCTTGCGATCTCTCGATCAATGGGGTCAAGTTTGTCAAGTTAATTGATGGGCATGCTATGAATATCTCTTGGTTCAATAATATCAGTAGCGTAATTAAATGAAAGAAAAAAGCTATCTGCTTCAAGCACAGTGTGTGTGTATTCATAGCATGTATATATGTTCTTCGAAGAACTGCATACTTGATTTGTACAGACAGACAGGCATGGCGGAGCGAGCGACGTGGCGGGTGGGCTCTCTCAATTAGAAAGGACATTTCCTAATTCCCTGTTAATCCATAAAACCGACCGACCGCCCGACCGCCCGCCCGACCGCATGTGCCTTCCCTCTTCTCTGCAAGAGAGCAGAAGTATCTGGATCGCCTTGGGTCGGACAATTTAAGGGTTTAAGAGCTCCCCGCCGTGGGTGGAACTCGAACTCGAGTTCTCTCATTGGGATGATAAGTGTCGAACCACTCTACCATGTTTAGATGTCCATTGTATATTTAGATGTCCATCAGAAACACAGTCCTGCTTCCGAGCAAACATATGGGGAATGTGGGCTCGGATAATCTGTTGCTTTCTTGGAAGCTAGTATACCACTCGTGCATCACACGATTTCTGGCACATATTGAGCTTTTGCGGTGACAGAAACGGAGAAGAATATATGAAATGGCACGAAATCATCGTACAAATTGCTCCACTTCTACAGTACTACGCTGCGTAGATATGGCTGAGGTATTAAGTCAAGATTCACTTAGTTGGACGTACAGTCCAAAGATATGATAATGTTAAACTGGTTAAGAATTTGATTATCCACTTAGATTTGTGACAGTAATTATGCAATTGCAGAAGACTGAGGAATCCTTAATGTTTCAGTTGAAAGCATATCAGAGCAATTTATTCGTGAGCTTGAACCTGATACTTCAGCAAGGGCATTTACCAACAGTCGAGCATGAAGACAGGTGATCGAGTGACCAAATCCAATATTTGGTGATAAGATAGTGACATTTGACTCCCAGAGCACATTAGTAGCGCAACTGCACATTGAACTTTGATAATCAGATTATAAGATATTATGACAGCAATGAAATCGATATTGGCAAATGCTGATTACAGCTATGATAGGGTCCTGTAGAGAAGCGGCGTGGGAGCCGGGGTCGAAATCCTCCCCATCTCCGGTCAACGCCACAGGTTGGGCCGATGGCCGGGCGGTGCATGGTGGAAAGAGGAACCCGGTCCCAATCTTAAAGCCCAGGGCACCGGTTACACGACGAAGCGCTCCGTGGAGAGAGAGTCTGATCATTCATGCGAAACCAGACAGGCAAGGGCCGGAGTGAGATGAACAGCCGAGCTGTCGACCTTGACTTGACGGGCGGGCAAAGCGAGAGACATAAAACGGCGCGTCTCGGGTATCGCTAATACGACGCCGCTGAATCGATTTGCGTTCGAGCCCACTTCGTGATGAGCTGGGCTTCGTGGGCCGCAAGATCGTACGGTCCACGTGCACAGAATATTTAGAGCTTCCCATAAATACCCATCCGCGTGAACTCATGGCCCTTCCATGACATTATCAATGCTTTTGGATCATGCAACAGTCAAGCCTTGGATTTTTATTTTAATAATTCAAGTTCATACTGAATCGGTATACGAATAATTTGTCAATTCCGATTGGATTTAGAATTGGAGCTCCACCATTCCTCTCCCACAGCTCGCTTCCAGTAAGGGTCACAGCAGCAATTCAGAACTATACCGTATTCATGGAGAGTGAAAATTCGAAAGCTGGACATTTATGTCGACAGCTATAGACCAATCCTTGTCCCCGTACACATATTGAGGGGGACGATAGATAACAATAGCCCTTGGAAGAAGAACACACGAAACAAGGGTGACATAATAATGTTGAATAATTTAAGGGACGGTATAATTCAGAACAATATTCAAAGAATTGAGACCACCAAATCACGGGAAGACCACATGAACGAGAGACCCGAATTGCGTCCATCAGAGCCGACCAACTGTAAGCAATGGCAACCCACAATCCATCACAACCCGACTACGAGAGGTAATATAGTCCGGCATGCGTACATCAGACGGTCCCAGTTTAGCTAGGCCGCATATTATAACAATTTTCGCAAGACAGAGAGGGACTAACTGTGATATCTCCTCCGACATCATCATCATCTTGGTGGGTGTCGTTTACGTTCGCTGGTCACGCTCCTCCGATTCTCTAGATGTCGAATCTGTCCCCGGCCGCCGTCCTCTTCCGGAAACCGCGTTCCGCTGTAGCTGTCAGGTGGGTTCGCCGACAGAGAAGTCAACCTGCAAGTGTCGAAGGGAAGGATGAAATCCGCGTTAAAATGTCGTCTCTACAATTTAACCATAACGCCACGAGAACGACAGGTGTCAAACCATGAAAGGAAGAGGATTGATGTTAGCCGACCCCCTCGACGTCTTACTTTCGGTGGTGTATTTCGTACATTGTTTCACTAATAATATTTATTAGTGGCATAAGGACTTTTATGGTGGTGGGGAATCACTTCTAGCTGTGAAGGAAATTTATGATCCACAAAGAAAAAGTAAAATAGAGGAATATCAAAATCTTATAAATAAAAAATTAAATTTAGACCCCTTTTATGGGTGAAATATTGTATCAATACATTAAAAATTAAGATCTCTTTGTGTGCATAAAATTTTAATATATAATTAGACCTCTCAATTCGGATTAGCACCACAATTTTGGGTCATACCTGTATAACATAATTTTATTTTTAAGTTATACCAATACAACCCACTATATCGGTTGGCAAAATTCCAATTCAGACACAAATATTTCATGCCCAAATTCAACATAAATAAAATAAAAATAATTTAAAATAATTTTTATAATATAGTTAACAAATTAATCATTATATTAATTTTAAAAAAATATTTAAATAATTATTTTAAAATTTTTCATAATTTTTTATTATAAATATATTTCCCATGCTATTTTTTGCAGATTTATTTGCAACTTCTTATGAAGTAGATGAGCTTTTAAATTGGAACTCTCTAATTCAAGAGATCAAAATCTGGAAATCGAAAATCATAGCATGTTTGGTTATTATAGACGGAGCAAAATCGTAAACGAAATATAACCTCAGCCATCCAAACTGAAACTAAGGCATAGGATCCTGTCAACCGAAAATAACTCCATAAGAAGAACTTTTGGAGCGTTACCTCTCCTTGCGCTTCTCCAGGAACCTCCCCAGTGATTTCCTCCTAAAGAGTGGCAGATCTGCAGGAGGACGCAGAAACCGTTAGATCTCCGTGAGAGAGATGAATGCTTGAGATTTCAGCTTGATTAGATTTATTGAATGTGTGGCTTGCTGGAAATCGATCCGCACTGACCTCCGCCAAGAGTGCCGAGCAACTGCTGACGGTCGTTCGACGGAGTGGCAGGATTTTTATTCTCCTCCCTGGTGATCTTCGAGCTTGCCTCGGCAGCAGCGAGTTTGAATATGTTCTCTGCCTGGAAAATCAGTCTCAAGCTTCCGACGATGAACAGACATACACTAGTACAGCGAAATCAGCTTAAGGAGGAATTTTGGCAGTACCTCGTCTGGGGAGACGTCGAAGACGGTGACGGTTCCGTTGTAGAACATCGTCAAAGGAGCCGTCTCTTTGCTACTGGCCTCCGCAACATTGGTAGGCCTGAGCGAGTATAAGAGATCAGAGTAGAGAGAGATCAGAATCCGTCAGGAAAAGATGAGAGAGATAACGGAGCAAAGAGTTTGTGCAACCGAATCAGAGATCGGCAGAGGGTAGTACCTCAGATCGGGAGCGTAAACAGGCAGGGGCGGCCACTGATTTTGCTCCACTTTAGGAGTTGGGGTTGCGGCGATGGAGGTCGAGGCGATGACCGACCTGAGTATCTCGGGATTGATCCTCGAGACCGCGCTCTGGATGCCTGACGTTTAACGTAACGGCACAGATCAGCAAGAGCGAAACAGGAAAATGAAAAAGAAGCAGCAATGCATTGTTCTCAGTCGAACACTGAATATATATATATATATATATATAGGAAGAACATATTTACCTCGGAAGCTCCTCCTGCCATCGAGGGACCTGGAGATGGCTGAGGAGCAGGAGGAGGATTTCTCCTCCTCCAGGCCGAAGAAATCGAGCTCGACGGCGACTCTGGACATCTTCCTCTTCACGGGCCAGAGCGCTGAAGGACAACTGAAAACACAGAGAGAGAGAGAGAGAGAGAGAGGAAATTAGGATCGAGGGAGAGAGAGAGAGGAAGGGAGGGAGTTAAAATCGGAGTATGGGAAGGCGCGAGTTCCGTGTGATTTAATAACAACTCAGAGGATCGACGTAACAAATTGTGCTGTTAAGTTAGTTGGAAGGCGCATGTAAAGCACGTGCTCCCACTTGCTCTGTTATTATTATTTTCACTAAGTGGATGAAGTTAATTAGTAAAATAAAATTTAATCTGATAATATTAAATTTAATTTAATAATTAAAAAATTATAAATTTAATAGAAAAAATCAACCAACACCACTACTAGGCAGGACTGAGTGAAGACCGCTAGACGATTTTCACGATTAGGCTTCCGGAGAAATACTTTTTCGGACGGCAATGATTACGTTCATCATAACTCGGCCACCGAAACAAACCTGGTTTGAAAAACGTGAGCGAATTAAATTCCACACGAGTGGGATCCCACAGGCCACGTAATCGTGTAGGTGGGCCCCCCTTCCCTTTCTGGCCTCAAACAAAGCCGTGTCGTGCTAGACTAACCCGATCTGCGCTGCGCCTACCCGCCATTCCAATGATTCCTCTTTCTCGCAATTCACGGACGGTCATTCGAATCTAGGAATTCGATCCGACCTTAATAATGAGTTATTCAGCTAACCTTGGTCAGGACGTCGAGAGTTGACGTCACTGCATTAGTCCATTTCCCTACATTACTGTCATTTCCAATCCCAGACCCGTTGTTTGTGTCAAATAAAAAGGCCCGAATTCAGTTGTGGCCCCCAGAGACGATAAATTATAGTTAGAAACCTAAGCCCGAGCAATGCTCGATGAATATGTGAATGCAAAATGCGGAAAGGGGCATGATGGGGGAAAAGCCTTCCATGTAGGGGTCATGCCACGACGTTAGTAGGCCACGTCCGGTCTACATGATCTGAATTTTTCTGCCAAGACTGGGCTCACATCCCTGTCGACACTGCCCGCTAGGACCGTCATCCCGACCAGGTTGGACTCATTAGGTGAAACTTCAACCCACGTTACATTGATGCATGGGTAGCTCGGCATTTCCGGTGGGATAATCCACCGTCAATCAGACGAGTCACAGGGCTTATTTCATCTGCAGCATGGACAGCGCCCGTAAGAGTACCTGTCAAAAACATCATCAAGCTACCACAGTGCTGTGCTGGCGATCGGTCACTCTATCTTCCCTCAGCCTCACCAGCTGCGCTGCATAGATGATAGATTCCTTTACCAGCTTAAAACATTTGATGTTGATTGAATTCGCCCTATAAACATGATTCATAGAGAGATTCGACCTAACTATTAACTTCCAAAGTTAACAAAACGGAGAGAAGAATGAAGATGAATTCAAGTAATTAACTAACACGTTTGTGTCCCACTTTCATCAATCCACACCTGCAAACTTGTTCAGGCCCATCAGCTATCACGGCAAGGTGGATTGAAGATCATCGTGAAAAATGAAGAGAAGAGAGTGGAAAATCAAATCATCGGGCATCTGGGACAAGAATCATGGGTAACATGGAATCAACTTGAATTGAATTGAGCCGGGTCAGATAATCCTGCAACTCATAGAGAGCCATCCTCGGATCTTTCGAAGTGGAGGAGCTGTCCGCTGCATTTGGGGCAGTCCCTGACCTCCTTTGGCACCATGTAGTACATTAGACAACTCTTGCAGCCCCCCACCACCAGAACGCGATCCTTGCTTGCGGTGACCTGAGGCGGCTCCCAGGCTGTCGATGAAGAATAAGAAGCCAGAGATGACACGGAGGAGGACTCTTCAGAGTCATGGTTGGAGATATCATCTTCGTTGTCGTCGGAGTAGTTGTATGGCCCAGAGTGGCTGGTGGTGGCAATTATCCTGGGGTCCTCGTTCGACTTCTTACCAGTCCTCCAGTTAACGTAGTAAATCTCTCCTGTCTGAACATAAAACATAGGAAAATGTTTGTCCTAATCTGTTAGGCTAAAGCTCATACTTGACATTCTCAAGTCTCAAGTTCGCATCTCAATCGAAGAATATCTAACCGATGCAACATCTACCGAGTAACTAGCCGGAATGTATGAAACACTAAGATTTCCAGGGTTCTTCCGAAGCAACGGATGCCACCAGAAAAATGCAAATCAAGGGATCAAATGCAGTTTCATGGACGTTGATGGTGATGTTCATATTGGACTAAACAAGTCTCGAAGAGGGAACTGTGTCTTATCTGCGCAGCATTGCAGTCGGGAAAATTCCCAACCCCCACCCCCCCTCCAAAATTTATTGTACATTCACGTTCATTTCATCAAGAGACAAAGTCAATAACAATTAAAGTTACGCATAAATCCAACTAAGAAAAGCAATCTCCACCTATCACATCAGAGTTCGATATTCACAGGGAAAAAAAATCGAAACGCGTGCCGATATCAGCAAGAATCAAGTGTTGATCATCCAAGGTTTTAAGGGAGAGAATTGCCCGTTGAAACGTACAGATCGCAGTTTCAGTGTTTTTTTTTTCTTTTCGGGGTCATAGGTATGATAAGAGAATGAAATAAAGTGAGTAGAAAAGTTCATACTGCGCACATGGAAGCCTGTTTCCCGGTCTGCATCATCCCGTCTTCATAAATTCAATACTTAATAAGTAATTCTGATTAATTAAAGTTCTATCTAGCCTCTCAGATCGTGAATTTTCTTCCCTAAATCATAGACCTGATTTTTTTAAAAAGATCCATTTCAACCAATTAATTGATCAATTTGCAAGGAAGAACACTGGTAGCAAAGATCCCGCCATGGCTTTTGCATTTATTGAACCCGGTGAGAGGAAGGCGCTATTTTTTTCTTTCTTGTCTTTTCTACTAAGTAAGGGGGAAAAAAGAGAAGCGTTAAATCGGTACTTATTCCAAGTGGGTGAGCAACAGAGCATGCAATTGCATACCTTTAAATTGAGGCGCTGCTCCCAATCGTAAGGGAGTGAAATGTGGGAGTTGAGCTCTAGGCTGGCGTCTTGGTTGTCGAGCTGAGTCTCGGAGACGTCGTCCGAGCTCGACGACCGGCCGAATCCCCCGCCTCCGTTCGCTGCTCTGCCACCGCTGCCGTTTAGGGAGAAGTTCCGCAGGGACCTCTCCAGCGACGCAGTGATCGTCGCCGTGTTTCGAGCCGTCATTAGATTAGATTAGAGAGAGAGAGAGAGGGAGAGGGAGAGAGAGACACGCGGAGAGGGAAGAGCTGTGAGGGCTGAAATTTGGAAAAACGAATTAGAATTGGAAACAAGTTGGATGACAAATGACAGAGAGGGAGGGAGACGATGAGGAGAGCGTGCTAACTGGTGAAGGAGACCGGGCAGCGTGCTAAGCACGCGCTGCGGCTGCTGGTGGAAAGTATCACAGGGTGGGACCAGAACTCTGTGAGTCTCTGGATAGATTCTCTGCTAGGACAGACGGGGTCCACCCCCAGTAATTCTCATGGGTTGGAACTGCTATCATCAACGAACTTTAATAATTAATAATTTAATTTTTAATATGTTGACCGAAATTAACTCTCGTAATGATATGATAAATTTTAACTTATTTTATATGAGAAAAAATTGAAAAATTAAGAAAAGGAACTCGAATTGACGTTGAAAAAAAATACGGAGCTTTGGTAGACTATTATTTTGACTTATTAGCATAAATTGCCAGTCAAATGTTACTATAATAACTCTAGCTCTTGCCTAGTCCATCTTTGCGTCAAGAATTTGAGGTCATTTCTTATGTGTATTATGTAATAAATTTGTTGTATAATAATCAATAAAAGGGTGACATGCATACCTTTTTAAAAAAATAAAAGAAGTAAACATAAAAGACAATTAATTTTATATGGTTATCTGTTCGATTTTTTTTCTAATAATATATATATTTTTTTTCTGCCATCCCATCAACACTGCCATCGATGGACTCGACCTGTCTCGTAAATAATATCCTCAACAGACCAATTCCGTGGGTCCCACATTACGGTACGTGTCGGCCAGGCTCCAGCTTTGGACCGGGGGCTTCAGTTAGCACAGCGGATCCACCCACTCCCGAGACCGCAGCGCGCGTGGCACGTCCTTCCGGACTTTCTATTTCCTATTCCTAACCTCCGATTCTCCCCCATGGCCCTCGGTTGGTTCCTGGAAATATATATACATATATATAAAATCTCCGAGTGGTAAGGTGAACTTACTCTGATTAGTGCTTCAAATTCACACCCCCACCCCTTCCCCAAGTCAGCGTGCTTCGAAGACGAATTGACGGAAATTCCTCGGTTTTCTTGGGCAGGCGGTCGGGTGAGTTAGTATTACAATCTTTCCAGTTGCTGCACCGAGTCGCGCATACTGTGGTATCGATTGCTCTGACCGTAGCTATCGAGTTGTTGAATCCTACGTGTGTGTGTGTGTATGTATATATATCATTATTAATTTCATGGTCAGAGTTGACTGTGATCATTCTGTAATTGATTTTCTCCATCCATTTCGCAGGATAGTGCCCATAAATCTCGCTCACGAACTTTGGCTAAGGAAAGTCAAATCATAATAACGTACATGCATTTAAACGGTCGGTGCTGGATAATGAGGAGTCCATCAAATGTTTGATCTTCGAGCATCCCATTCCTGGACAAGGGGACGACTCAGCATCCACCCGACGTACAAGATTCCCGGGGCCGATGAGTTTTGTCGGTTAGCCAATCATCCGGACTCGAAGAACCCTGCCCGATCAGATTACAGGTGTTTCGGATAAGTAGTGGTGCACTGCTCGATGGGGGTGGCATTTGGGTTGTGGCCAATACGTCCGATAACTGTCTGATGACACAAAGAGGAAACATGACAAGAGCGTCTCTGCAGTTTTGGGTTGGCAAAATGGAAGATACCCAGTGACATGTCCTCTTCTGATACTAACCCATCAATCCCCACCACATCCAATCGGCTAGGTTAGAAATATAGGTTCGTCAAATAGTAACCAGCCCATAATCGTTCAAAACCGATTCACACCGTCAAAAATCCTGTAAGTTAACGGTGGTATTTTAGTGGATCAAATTGAAAAAATATTCATTTAAATTAAAATTTTAAAAATAAAAAAAGATAGATGGTTCAAGAGTCAAACCGGCCCGAACCGGCTCACTTATAAACTATTTCAGGCTTATTCATATATTTATAAATCATGATCCGTAACCAAACCAGTTCATTAAGCAAACGGACCAAACTATAATCAGGCCAAATGATTTCAAACCAATTTTGAACCAGCCTGAACTGCCCGTTTTAACCATACTAGTTGGAGATGCTAACAATGTAATAGGGCCCTAAACAATAAGAAACTAATACTTACGAACGTACAAAATCAATATCTATCAACAATTTCTCTATTTTATTTAATCAGATAAAAAATTCGTTATTTATGCCATAAATTTTGGAACCCTGCGTTTTCTTATGGAGCGCAGCGTAGCGCCGAGCACGCCCAACATCTTCTGCTTCAATGTCGTGGACTGAAAAGATAAATGGGCCGTCGTGCACTGAGAGCACATTTCTGGTGGACAGAAGCCCATCTAAGAGGGCCCATCAGTCCAAACAGCACCGTCGGTGACGGCCGGGGGCGGACTACTACGGCGTATGCCGCCGCAGGATGGTTCTGCGGGGAGCGTTCTGGCGCTCCGCGGAATGGCTATTTCCCTCCTTCCCACGGAAGCTCGAACCCCGGCCACTCACTGCCGCTGCCGCTGCCTTCTCCGATCGAATGAATAAATGAATTACCATCGTATTTATTTCTGACTCGAGCTCTTGTATTGATATTTTTATGTTATACTATATTATTGTGATGTGGTCACGTGAGACTCTGTAAAATATTTTCAAGGAAATTGTACAATTTTCTCCCTTTTTTTCTTCCCTTTTTTTATTGCGAGTTACCAGGAGCAACCCCGACACGGAGATAGCCACAAGTGGAATTGGAAAGGTGTTAGGATTATTTTTTTAATAATAAAGTGGAATTTATTATAATGATGTTATTTTTAATTTAATAATTAAAAAATTATATATTTAATTTTTATTATAAAATTTTATATATCCTTTTATTTTTTTAATTTCCTATTCCATTCTATCTTTATAAATCCCTTATATAATAAAAAAAATTATTTTTTTACTAGTTTAGAAGAGGCTGAACCAAATTTATTTTTAAAATTTAAATTGATATAATAGAATTGTAAGATATTATTTTTTTAAAAAAATTTAATGTGGGATAATTTGCGAGAGACGTCGACAAAGGGTACGCTGAATGACGAGTGAATCTCGGTGGCCTACCGGAAATCGCCCCCGATAAAGTGGCCAACGAGCCGATGTTTGAGCGACCGATACATGCGTGTCAAATCGAACCTTCCAACTTTCGGGATGCCGATAACTATTAACTCCGCGGATCCCCCAATAATTGGGTAGAAAACAGTTCCAACGAGACTCGTATCTGAATGATGATGTCCCCTTCTCCAACTTCTCTTTCCACGTACGGTGGGTCGAGCGACTGCTGGGCGGGCCGGTGCAAGCGAATTGGCGGGATGAGAACATACCTTGGTGGATCGATTTGGCACTGCGGTAAGCTCAAATTCCATGTTCTTGTGCACTTACGCGATCGGGGATGAGGGCACCGCTTGCCTGCGTGCAGACAAGTTCATCGCGTTTGACTCTCTCCCATGTGGAGGTGAACCGTCTGAACGTTAGTCTGACTGCTAGCTGCCAAAAATAGAGCTGTCTACGTTTTTTGGACAGGTCCGGTGAATCATGTCTGATTCCCACCCGCCCTCGAAAAGTATCGAGGCCCGATCTTATCTTATCCCCGCCGGAAGAGCAAACCATGAAAAGACAAAAAATCTTTTCCCTTGTTGCACCCTAAGCTCTCATCTTTATTCATGTTCTGTCCCTAGGTTTGCAATGTCAATTCGCAGGAAACCCATCTTGGCATCGCCGCTTGCGGATTCAATTGGACATGCCACGCATACTGACTCAGGACGATACGACCTTTTTTTTTTTTTTTCCCCAAACAGTCCTGAATCGCATGGCGAAATTGGTACAGAGTTAGATCGAGGATTCAAGGTGACTGAAAACTTTGGGGTGCGAAGTAGGTAGGAGACAAATATTGGGGAGCAAAATGTAATATTCCCGAAAGGAAGGGCTGGTGGCGGCAGGAGGGAGAAATAGGATTGGGGAGGGAGGAGGCCGATGGCGGTGGCGCAAGGAGCCAAAAGCCTCCGCCTCGATGACGTCATGATGACGGCACCTCTCAGGGTCTCTCTTTCTTTCTTTTTTTAAAATATATATTTGAGAGCCGCAATTTTCCAAAAAACGTAATTAATGGGGATGAAAAGTTCAGAATCAGCTGAGCACTCGATGTCCATCCAACACGTGATTCCTTCGTGCACTCCATGTGGTCCCCACTCTCCTCATCATAATGATAATCGTTATAATTGCACTCCGAGGGGCCCGGACATGGAGGGTGTAACTGCAAATACTGTTCTTTTTCATTAAAAATATAAAATAAAATCCACCAACTTTGAATAATTGAAAAAATAAAAAATTATATAAAGAGCTCTACTGTAAAAATCAAATAGGGCATGAAATTTGTTTTTATTATTTTTGAATATAATATTTTTGGGTGCGGGCAAATATCCAGGGATGCAAAAAAAAAAAGACAAAATGAATCCAAAAAAATCGGTTCAGGTCGATAGTTGGTAACTAAATTTAAATAATTCAATTAACCCATTAAAATTGTTGAACTTTTTTTAATTTTAAAATATTATAAATGTATTGAAAATAAATATAAATATGTTAGAAATATTTATAAAAACTAATAAAATAGTACATATATATATATTACCATTGTATATCCCATTTTTCACCCATTTATTCTAAATTTCCTCATAAATAGGTCAATTAGTCTTGATTTTACTTGTTTGATTACCGTATTTGAAATTTATGTGCTTCTAATGTTTTCATTTTGCTATTTTTATGTATTTTTTTATTTACTTATATTTCGATACGATTTTTGTTTTATTCCGATTAGATTTATATTGAATTTGTTAAATTTTTTTATTATTTTTTTAAGAAAATTAGTTCGAACTAATTAATAAAACTAAAAAATTGTTTCAAAATAATTTGGTTTGATGGACGTGTAATGATTATATTTTGGAGATATAAATTTTGAATTGAACCGAACCAAAACATTTTAATGCTCTGAGAAGATTTGGTTCGGTTAATTGAACTAATCCTATACCAATTAGATTTTGGAAAATAGATACAAAAAACCCTACCCCTTAGATTTGAAACAGCTTGGATCATAGATGAATCTTCTAATGATGTAATATGACACTCATGGAGTGCTCATTACAGGGGATCCAACCAACTTGAGTTTGTCAAGAAATCACATAACACTAAAAACCAACTTAAGATTTGGAACAAATCCTGAGCCTTCAAACATTGCGATAAGCAAGCAAATTCAAGAGATGTTTAGCAAATGATGAAATCCAGACTAAGCCTCCAACCTTAGAAAGTAAGCCAATGGAAGATGTCCTTCAGCAAACACTTCAATTGCGCCTCATGAGAAGATACCTAATTAGGAAACAAAAAACTGAGAAAAATATGACTTAAGGATAGTGATTGCAATACAAAAATTTTCCATTTGTCTACTATTGCTAGGAGATCTGGTAATCATATTCTATCAATTAAAAAAGGACAATAAAATTGACTGATTAAGGAAGACATAAGCAACTGTCTCATTACTAATTTTACTGATCTTTTACACCACTTCTAATGCCTCTTTCCCTGATAACTTAAACAATTTAATGCAATCAATTGTGACTGATCAAGAAAATCAGTCCTTAACTCAAATTCCCTCTTCCCAGGAGATTGAATTAGCCATTAGATTCATGAATTGCTTGAAGTCTCCTAGTCCATATGGAATGGCCACATTGCTTTATTAAAAGTATTGGAACACCATTAAAGAAGACTTTGTCTCTGTCAATTAATGGAATTACACTTTCATCAATCTCATTCCAAAGAAATCTAATGCAAACCAATGTGGTGATTCCCGACGAACGTAAACCATTTCTGGATTGAATGATCTCACCTAACCAAATTGCGTTTGTTGAGGGGAGATGGATTAATGAAGATTTCGTCTTGGCTCAGGAAGCGGTTCTTACGATGAATAAAACCAAATCAAAGCAAGGTTGGCTGGGTTTAAAGATCGATTTTCCTAAAGCTTTTGATCGTATGGAATGGAATTTTATTGAATGAATTAAAAAAAAAAAGGTTTCCACTCCACCTTCATCCATCGGATAATCCAATTTATTCCAACCTCATCTTTTTCTATCATGGTAAATAGTTCCCCGTAGGGTTTCTTCAAATCCACCAGGGGCCTAACACAAGTTAATCCCCTATCGCCATATATTTTCATAATCTCTGCGGAAGTCCTTTCCCGAATGTTACTTAAAGCTCGACCATCAAATATATTAAAAGGAATCAAGATCTCTATGAACAATGAATCCCTAGTCACCTTTTTACTTGCCGATGACTTAACGAAACATCTGGTGCCAACAATTGTAAGGTGATTCTCCATACTACTTCTTGTAAATGTAGTGGAGTGGCCAAGATATTACCATGCAGAGATGGGGTTTATTTTTTCCCCAAGGAGGTAAGCGGTTATACCAAAGGTCAAATATTGCAGCAAATCTTTAAGAATATGAAGAACTGCGCTGATATTATAAGTATTCAGGTAATCCAGTATTCCTAAAAGGATTAAGGAAAACAAGTTAGCAAGCTAGAAGACGAAACACTGTCACAGTGAGCAGGGCAATACTTGTTAAATTAATCCTTAATGGTGTTTCTATCTATCTAATGAGTGCCCTTAAGCTACCAATCAAAACTTGTAACGAAGTTGACAGGTTGACGAGGGATTTTTGGTGTGATAAGATGGACAAAGAGGGTAGATATTTTACCAACCAATGCTGTCAAAAATGGCTTGGCAATTGGCAATTAGTTCTGATAGCTTGGAGACCACTTCACTCAAGAATGAATATGGAAGCTTTCTCCAACCAATAACAAGAGGGTGGCTAACCAGTTTCCCTCCTTTTTCGGAAAGTTATTCGATGTTGTAGAGATGCTTTCACTCAAGGAGCTTACCTCATGATAGGTGATGGAAGGAATATATGGGCATGTATGGCTTGACCGACCCTTGAATTCCTAGAAATGATTTGATTTTGTGAACCTAGTTATAAAAAAAAGTTATAAGGAGCATGGATATAAATCTAATTTGCAGCTCCCAAACTCTGAAGATGCGGGAGCCAACATGTCCCATGCTTCTTCATGTGTCAATGTTCTGTAAGATGAGCCCCCTAGTTCTGGTGCAAGGAACGATACCCTTTCCAGTTTTTACTGCTCGGTCTAAGAAAGGAGCGAGTGTGATAGGAGTTGGCCTGATAAGTGGAGTGTCTTAAGCTGCTTGGTCTCATAAATGCCACGTCCGATCTCCCTTGCGGACAAAACTTGTGGCTCTTTTGATTGTAGTGAGGTTAGTGATTCATAAAGCATGAAGCAGCGTCTCATCCTACACAGATGCCTGGGACATATATATAGCCAAGGCAGATAGCTATTCAAGAGAATGATCCGTCGTGGGGGTGTAGATCCATTTTGCTGACTTAAAAAAGAGAGAGAGAGAGAAAGAATTCAGGCCCTCTTCACCACCCACCCTTATTTTCATTGTATAGTTTTTAAAATCGGACCGAAGGTTTAATGGATTAAATTGTATATTTAATAAATAATATTATAAATAAATTTATATCATATTATAATTTAAATATAATTTATAATAAAAATAATTAATATAACAATTATATTAAATAAAAGGTCAATATAAAATATAAATATAAGTTAGTAAAATAAAATATGTACATTATAATATACTTTTTTTTTATTTTTTTAACTTTAAGTCGTCCGATTTTTCTACCGGTTCAATTGAGCTTACCAGTCTGATCAAGAACCGGCCGGTTTAACTGGAGTTGACTTCATTGAAAGTACAATTAGGCCTTTTATAGAAACCAGACCGGATAAGTGGCTGGTTCTCGGTCAAATTTGTCAGCCCTGGTTCGATTTTTAAAACTGTGCTTCATCGACTCGAAAATAACCTTGTTAAGAAAATTATTGCATATGTCAAAATCTTATATATTTTTTTGAGATAAATTTGAAGAGCTAAAAGCTTATGTGTCCTATCAAATCAGTAAGTTGAAACTTAAAAAAAAAAGATGGTGTAGGAATTTTTTTATAAAAAGAAAGTCCACTTTCTTCATATATATATATATATATATATATATTGGTACGAGTGTCCCCAATCCTTCTGTCAATTTTGAACTTCTAAGTTATGAGCCGGGGAGGAAGATGCGGTGACTTGCCAGCTCAGCGGAAAAAGGTCCTGAAGATATTTTCTCTGATGGGCTCCACTTTTTCTGGAATTACCATTCAGTCCCTCATCTTCAACTGCTGCGGGCACCCCTGACGGCAGCTTAACTTCCCAACCTGCTTCAGCCCCCTTCACTCTTCTCCTCTCCTCTCTCCTCAGCTCAGCTCAGCTCAGCACTTGTGCTTTTCAGTATACTAGATGGTGAGTCCCACGTCAGGAGCCAGGGAGAGCGCGGCCTGCGACTTCTGCGGCGAGCGAGCTGCTGCTCTCTACTGTAGGGCCGACTCCGCGAAGCTCTGTCTTTTCTGCGACCAGCATGTCCACTCAGCCAACCTCTTGTCCCGCAAGCACACGCGGTCTCAGATCTGTGACAACTGCGGCTCGGAGCCGGTCTCTGTCCGCTGCTCCACGGACAACCTGGCACTTTGCCAGGAGTGTGATTGGGATGCCCATGGTAGCTGTCCCATGTCTGCTTCCCATGATCGCACTCCCGTCGATGGATTCTCGGGCTGCCCTTCTGCTCTCGAGCTCGCTGCTCTCTGGGGCCTTGATTTGGACGGCAAGAAGCCCGGCCTAGCTGGACAGAATCAGATCCCCTTGATGCATGGCATGGTCTTTGGCTTTCGGGATTTGATCGTTCCGCGTGAAAATCCATTGATTTTCCCCGACATGAGCAGCGATGAAATTTTGAATTCCTCAAAGAGGCTGACCCCCAGCTGTGAGAGGCATAAACAGGTCATTCACGAACAATTGTTGGAGCTGTTTACGCAGGGCATAGCCAGTGGTGGTGTCGACAGAGGTGGCAGCGATAATGGCGGAGGAGGTTCTGGTGGAGAAAATATAGTCCCAGGGACGCCCAATAGAAACGCGTGGGAAGCAAATATTGACGGGATTGGTGAAAGTGAAATCGGTTCCGATGCCGGTGCAGCTGCTGTTGACCAGGTACTGCCGCAACAAGTGACGTTCACGTCTCTTCTGATGCTGTCGGAGCTGGGAGATTCGAAGGAAAGTGCTCAGGGAGACTCCCTCTGGGAGAGTAATCCCAGTGGAACTGCTCAGGTTCGTTCAGTATCTGCTTTATTACTCTCATTATTCCACTCCGCGGTATCGTAATCTTTGCTGGTCGGTGATCCGTTGACGTCCCATTTTTCCTTCCTTCTGGTTCTCATGTTCCGTTTGCCTGTGATTTACTATTTACTTTATCCACGAGCATTTCCACTGACAGATTCCCATCTGTACATGCACAGAAGACATCAGATCTTGATCTCTTAACCTTGGACGTTCTACATGCTTCTTGTCGAGTTCAACGCTGGATCGCCTTAAATTACCCTCGTGTTGCACTAGGTTTTGTCGCTGATGCTTGAGAATAACGGGCATTTCTGATGATCGTGTCAATTGCCTGTGCAGATATGGGATTTCAATTTAGGGCGAATGAGGGGTCATGAAGAGCCCGGTGTTCTGGAAGTTGGCTACAGTGCAGAAGATGCCAGTTTTGCAATCAAGAATTACGGCGAGCTCATGAGGGAAACATCATTTACGCCCACAAAAGTTCTCGAAGAAATGTATCAGTTTAGTTCCTCTTTGGCTCACGAGGACGTCGCATCCTTCAATGTAAGCATCCCTTGTGCCCCGATGCCGGTATGTCTTATTTGTTTTTGACCCATGATGTTTCTACCAGATTACTTTATCTTCCATGCTGTAGAGACTTCACCTAAGGTAACAATGCTGCAATCTTAGACTTTAGCTTGCTTTCGAGCCCCCCCCTGCTTGTGATCAAGGCTGGTGCATGATATTCACTGGATTGCTCAGTATGCATTCTGTACTTCAACCATGGAAGTCTAATGTATGACATGTTTGATTTCTCATGGAAACGTGCAGAGCAACTTGAATAACCAGGCTGCTAGCCAGGGACCGGTGACTTCCGAAAGCAACAACTTGCCTGTAATGAAACGATCCAGGAACCCCATCCCTGTTAAGCCCAAAGTCTTTGCAGATCAGACCGTTGTCGTGAGGAGTGACAGTGGGAGAATGACAGGAACAACGACAGCAACAACCAAGGTCGACATGGATCTGTTGGCACGGCATAGGGACAACGCAATGGTCCGCTACAAGGAGAAGAAGAAAACCAGGAGGTATCTCCCGACTGTTCCCTTCCCCCTTACGGCGTCTCTTTTTGCTGTCTGATGAGCTTTCTGATTCATCTGCAGGTATGACAAGCACATTAGGTACGAGTCGAGGAAGGCAAGAGCCGACACGAGGAAGCGGGTTAAAGGCCGGTTTGTGAAGTCTACTGGAACTTCCAATGGGTGATCCTGTGGCACCCGAATATCTGGGTCGGGTCGGGTCGGGTCCCTCAAGTTCCTTCTGTAAATATAACTTTGGCGTTCTTTTTCCCCTCTTGGTAAGATGTTCAGACGCTAATTGTATAATATTGAGCAGTCAATGTAACATCAGCATGAGATTGTTGGCATATGGATGTAACCTGCGTACTGGCATCTGTCTGCTCGATGGAAGTGAGGATCTCATCGTTTCACAAAAATTACGAGATCAAGAAATGCTGGGCTGAAGTTTGTAACTATAAAACTACAGGTTAAAGGGATCTAATCTAGGATATAAGCTCGAATCAGCAGGCCTTCGATGCCCCCAATCTCAACCTCCTGCTTTGACCGCAGAGACAACCGAAAGATTCGGACTCGTCCAATGTTATTTACATGTCAACGGTCGTGTGCGAAAGTTGGTTGATGCCGTCAACGGTGGAATTGCAATTTTCGGCTCAGTAAAGGCCCACGAGGATAGTTAATAGGCCCCTAAACATACTGAAAGAACAAGGCAGACGTCTAATGGGCCGGCCCGTTTAGTTTCCACTCATCTGCCTCGGTCGGCACCACAAGCTCGCGCCCATCTGTGCCTTGTTCTACCTCTGTTTTGAGTCTTCTGCCGTTTCATAATGGCCGTTGAAAGTCACTTCACGGTTGCAGCCTTGCAGGAAGTATTGCATCCTGCTCAAATGCTTTTGAAGTGTCAGATGGCTGAGATCGTTTCTTCTTATTGTAGAGTGAGGCTGTCCTGAGGGCTTGTTCAGAGCCTCCTCCTTCAAAAACTCAAGTCTCAAGGCGTGGATGCCGATGGTTGGAGTGGAACTGAAAGCAGCACTAGCTAGGTTAGCAATGAAACAAGTAGGAACATCTTATTCGAGAAAGCCCTTGTAGTGCAGCTGGTTTTATTAATTAGGGAGCAGTTTTGCCCTTAAAAAGTTGGACTTAAACTGAGATATAGCTTAGCGTTGGCAGATACTTCTCATTTATTGGACAGGGTGGATGGAGAAAATGGATTATGTAATTTACAGTCGTTTGGTCTTTGTCGAAATTAATCAGCTGCCAAATCATTTTCTCAATATGCATGGATACTAAAGTGAAAATTTTGTCGCAGTTATGAAATTTATTTGCACTGCATTTTAAAGGATTGAATCAACTGGCCTGGCCAGTCATCTTCTTCATGCGCACAAGCATCGATATGAAAAACCGTGTGCATACTGTTGGCTGATATATGTATATTAGGAACATGGTTAGCTGATATCGAGATTGTCCAGGTTGAGAGGTGCAGAGCTGGCTCAATCCGTGCTTCAATTTCATTATTGGTGACTGTACTTTAGATTGTAATAAAGTTAATCGTTTTTATATTTATTGGTTGGGGTTCTGATGACCTTGTGTTGCAATCTGTATTTCTGAAATTTGATCTCATGCTTTCTGGTAGCTGAGGTATCTGAGGATACGATTTAGATCAACTGAAGTTGATTGCGCACGTAATGCTTAAATCAGTATTACATTGCGTGCCTTGTTCAAAGTCTGCAGAAGGGACCGGTCATGTCAAAATACTAATCAGAATAGGTGAAAATTTACTGAACTTCAAGTGACGTCCCTACAATTGGACATCAAGTTGCTGTGATGGAAAATCTGTCTCGTAATGTGGACCGATGCTGTATCCATCATAATAGGTCAGGATATTGGAGTAAAGGTTGAAAAATCACATATCAATGTCCCTTTCAGAACCCAGGAGCTGATTTTTCCAGCCTGCCTTCGGGTTGCGGGGGGTGGAAATGTATGGGGAATTTCTTGCTTTCTTGTGGGTTCGAATGTCTTTTAGATACTCCGCAGGTCGCACTCGAGGAGACTACCTCTGAGGGTCAAGATTATGTTTCCCAGCATCTCCGGCAACCGAAAGTAAGTTCTCATCATCCCTTCCGGAAAACTCCATTGAACAATATGGAGAAAACATGGTACAACGCTATGCTGCTGCTTCTTGGAATTTGCTGTTGCTGTCTGATGTTGTATGGGTTTCTTGTGAAAGGCAAATTTCTTCCGTGTAGGCTAAAACTTAGGACTTGAATTTTGCAAAATCTGATGGTTTTCACTTTCTCATTGGCTGGTCGGAAGAAGGTTGCCTCCTCAACCTCTCCGAAGGACCGTCCCACCAAATACGCTTTGTTATGGTAGATTCGTGCTCTATGAGATATGCACTGATTTGACCACAATTAAATTGGGAGACGTCCTTGTTGCAGTATTACAAAGCAAACCCTCTCTCGGTTCCTTGTCCGGATAATTAAAATATTGGTTGGCTAGTTGGTTCTCGGGGTTGGAACGGGTCAACGCCCAGATTCCCCTGTCCGCAAGGCAACGGAAGCCCACCCCACTTCTGAATCGTCACATCTTTGCCCATGATGAGCCTGAAGCTTCACCAGGAGGATCGCTCGGCCGGGCAGGTCCACCCACAGGCAGGTCGATGACCTGTTAGATTATACCCATGTGGGGGAGAATGACAGGCTCGGCAGTACGTCCGAGTCAGCCATCTCCACCCAAAGGTATCAAATAATCATCGTCGTCGTCGTCGTCTTCTTCACCCTTTCCCAGTCTCGGCCCGCGGAGGACAAGGCAGAAAATCCATTCATCCACCACTGATTATTAATCAGGGTGACGTGAAGAGCCCCAACAAACTGCTTTCGCAAGGAACTCTTGGTCGGCTCATTTTTTGTATTTTTGGACCAAGTTGGTCGGCTATTGTTTACTCTCTCTCTCTCTTTTTTCTTCTAATTTTAACTCTAACTTCTTTTGTAGTGGCATGTTGGCACTACTAGTAAATTCAATTAAGAGGAAGACTTATCATCAAACCAAAAGTCTTATCAATAATACATCATGTGGTTGATTGTATATGCCGTCCGCGATGGCTCCGGCGTCCACTTGTTGGCCGGAGAAGGCTTCTTGCCCCACATGCCTGCAACAAAACCCCCTGAGATCAGCCGTGTTTCTTCCATTTTACCGGTAGTCTTTTCATCCGAGACCATAATTAGGCCATCATTTGTCATGCAATTATTTAATTAATTAACAGTAACAATAAAAGTGCTCTGCGGGGTCGAGTCGACTCATCTACATGAAAGTTTGCTTCTTTTGGTGTTTTACAATCCCCTCCTCTAACATGTCAGGACACTCGTGCTTAAATCCTGCTTTGTCCTCGAGTCACTGTCACTCGTACGTCAAGAATGAACAACGGCGGATCAGATCAGATTCGAGTGAGAAACTTATCTTACTGTGCCTCTCTGCATGTTCCCGGTCGAATCGATTGCTTGATTCACAAGGGAAAATGAAACATATGAATATATATATAAAACAGAACACGAACGTAAGTTCACTGTTCAATGTTTGCATATCGCAGAAGCAATTGAATTATTGTCCCCACCCCAACTTTAGGGTCAAAGCTTTGCATGGGTGTTGGCATCGGAATACAGTGGGAGAATCAATCCTCTCTGCTAATCCCTGCCCATTATCCTCTCCTTCTCCACCTATTGATCAAGAATAAGATTAACATTTCCAGACTGATGACCGCTAAGAGGATAAGCTCGGAACCCAACCCGTCTTCCTCTCGAGTGACCGATGCTGCGGAAAACGAGTCGGAGGATCTCTGTTGTTCCTCGAGCAGAGAGTCAGCTCAGAGCTTTATGTAATTTGGATTCGAGTGCGGAGTGAGGATTTCCTATCGACAAAGGTCCCCACAAGCCAAACAAGTCCTCCTGAGATTCCCTATCCAATGCGAGACATCGTCAAAGGAATTAGGTTCTCTTGCTTGGGTAGAGTAAAAGCTCTGCCTTTTTTGTCCGGATCTACTTATGTGTTGGGCTCATGTGCTGAATGAAGAAAATATTTGTTCGAGTGCTGCCTTCAAATAGTCTCTACCCTCTCTCATTTTCAGGTTTCAAGAAATTCTCTCGTCCCCTTTTGCTTTCCTTTGATTCCCAAAAACCCACGAGTTGGCCTTCGAAATGGATTGCCTTCTCGTGATGGAGAATCTCTTACACGTCGAGAGGAACAAGCAGACCTCGAATCAACGCAACTAAGAGCGCGCAACAGTAACACATTCATAAAAGTGGAGCCATTACAATTACATTAGCTAAAGCTCGAATTTTTTTCTTTTCCATTTTCGGGTCCGGTTACATGGCATAGCCACTTAAGCTAAACGTCCGTGCCAATGGTGATTGGCGATTTAGTCGGTCGACTAACCAAACACTAGAAGAGGCTTCTCCTTACATTCTCAGATGGGTTGCCCAATCAAGAACCGAGAACTTAGCCCAAGTTGGGGTACAAGAAAATTTCTGAAGCTCAACTCGGAGCTGAGATCATTCTCTAAGCTTAAGGTTTTCTTCTGACGTAAGGTAGGCTATTGCAACTACTGCTCTCCTCGTGATCCTCGCGTTCGTGGCCGGACAGCTCTGTGACACCGCTGGAGCCCGAGCACGAGGTATCGGGAGCAAGATTCAGATCGGCAGTCTTGTGGCTGCGACTCCGGCCCATGAAATCGTAGAAAAGCGGCCTAAGATTATCACTGCTCCTATTATTGTCATTGTTGCTGTTGGTATCCCTGTTGTTACCCTCGTTGTTCTTGCTGCTCCTCCTCTTCAAGAATATGCGACAGAGGACCCAATTCTCCGGAATCTGCACATACAGAAAATTCCGAGTTCGTGAGATTTCATCGAAATTCTGGTTCGTGCGGGATATACTCGAGGTACCAATCACGGTTAACCCACCTGGTTCAAGTTCATCCTGAGGGGGAAGCCAGGGTCGGGTGAGGCGAGACGGTACTCATGCATGATCCAGTCGGTCTTGGCCCCGTGTGGGGGCTTCCCTCTGTAAAACACCAGCGTCTTCTTCATCCCCTCGAGCTGGGTCAGGCTCGGGTCGGTGGCCCTCGAGGTCACGACCTGCCGGTCTATCCCGGTAGCCTTCCAGTAGCCGGAATTGGTAGCCCGGTTCGACCGGTTCCCATTCGGGTACTTGGCCTCCCTCGTGCTGAAGAAGTACCTCTCCTGGTCCAGATCGCCTGCAAATCACAGCGCAAAACGCATTATACACCTATACTTGTATCGGATATTCCGTTTCCTAGATAATCATAACAATATAGAATTCATCATTCTTACCTGGCAAGTCCCAGGGATCGGACCGGCAGACATCGACCTCGGGAATGATCGAGGCCGGAAGAGGGCAAGCGTAGACCTTGCGCTTGAGGTACTGAACCACGAGCTCCTCGTCGGTCGGGTGGAACCGGAAGCCGGGCGGCAGCCGAAGCTCGCCATTCTTCACGAAATTGAGCTTCGCCATGTCCCCACAAAGTCTCTGAGCCTCGTTTTCTATATATATATATATATATATATATTTCCGCTCGAAGATCCTCTCAATCAGAGCAAACAGCCCATCTCAGGAACTGAAGTTCCACATATAAGGAGCAACAAGTTCAAGCACATATACGCATGAGACAAAAGGGTAGTGAGAAAAAGTGGTGGTAATCCTAGCAGAGAAGCGAAAGTGCGGCTTCATTTTATAGGCGACTTTGTGTGGCGAAGACGATCACCCTTGATTGGAGAAGTTGAAGTTTTCCCTTTTGGCGTGAAGGAGACTCAATCTCTTCCTTTTATTTATTTATTTAATAAATCTCCAATAGGAAAAGGATGCCGTGTATAGTCTCAAACCCGGGAATTTCTTGATTTTATATGGAATGTACCGTAATTATTTGAATTTACTCCGCTTTGCAACGGTTGAGGATGTTGTTTTTGTGCCCATGCTGACCAAACAGAGAGCGGATTCAAATCCTAGTAGGGGCACAACATTTGCCTAGTTTTCTGCTCGGCCCTCTCGTGTCCATAGTTTTAAAAACCGGACCGGGCTGACCGGTTCAACCGGTTCAACCGGGAACCGGCCACTCACCCGGTCCGGTTCCTTCAAAAAACCCAATTGCACATTAAAAGAGAAAAAATCCGATTGAACCGGCCGGTTCCCGGTCCGACCGGTGAACCCAATTGAACCCATGAGAAAACCGGCCGACTTAAAATTAAAACAAAAATAAAAACATATTGTAATGTACCTATTTTATTTTACTAAACTTATATTTACATTTTATATTAAACTTTTGTTTAATATAATGGTTATATTAATGATTTTTGTTATAAATTATATTCAAATTATGATATTATGTAAATTTATTATTAATATTATTTTTTAAACATGCGGTTCAACCCATTGAACCTCCGGTCCGACCCATGAATCCATGAACCTATGCCTACACCGGTTCCCGGCCCGGTCCGGTTTTAAAAACTATGCTCGTGTCTCTCTGTCCTGGAAATGACCAGACGTTTGCACTGCTCCTTCGGGCCTCTTTTGTCCGTTCGTCGCGCCACTAGGGAAGAACCTCTCGGTAGCTCCAAAATGGCTAGCCAGTCGCGGGTGAGAGGCGAGGATGCATTCATTCGCTGTCACATCGGTGCCGAGGCGTAGGAGGAGGTTGAGAGAATCGACAAGATACCGAGAGCTGGCAGTGTTGAGAGTGGACGAACCGATGAATTCCAGCCGAACACCTCCCTCCTCTCTTATTATCATAAGATGATCGACTCCTCTGGGATAGCAAATAGCCCGTTCAGCATCAGGACAACCTTGATGCTTGCCCCTCCCCCACCCCCACCCCCACCCCCACCCCCACTGGTAAGGAGTGGCGAAGCACGCACTCTCGGTGCGGGTTGAAATTTTCGGATGGAGGGAGGGGTAATTTAGACAAATTCAATATATTGATTGTTGATATTTTCCCCGGTTAAAATCCGGGTGAAGTGTCACGTGACCCAGCCCCACCGTACGGATGAACTCACTCACCCACGCCTCGCTTTTCCAGCGGGGAGTTAAGATTAACGGCTACATCACCTTAAATTACATTACCGCCCCTTTGCCATTCCAACCGCCAACTCCGAGTCACCACTTGCCGAAATAGGGGAAACCCAATCGAATCGAATCGATCCCACAAGAACCCACTCAAGCACGATACCCCTCCGAAGTTGATTTAATTTTTCTCCCTCCACATCAATTTTCCCAATCTATAGTGCTTATACATTATTCAACGAAAATTTTAAGGGAATATCGTATGTACATTAATTTTGGAAAGATTTGATCATGGAGTGCACGCATATTGATTCTTGTTGTTGGAGAATACATACACTCCCCCACAATTAGATTTCATATTGGGTCTGTCTTGTCTCTTTCTTTTTTTTTTCCTTCTATACGGTTTAAATGTGAGGGAAATCAAATCAAACCAAACCAAATAAAACAGGGAAAAAAATACAAATTTTAGGAAAGTAAACGAGGTGAATAGGCAAAGGAGTCAAACGGGTAGAGACCGGATTCATAATCTCTTTATTTTGGATCGGATGGATGTGTGTATATTATTTTTTTTCTGCCGAACATTTTTCTTCAAGGAGGAAGATGCGCCCCTGAATATGAGGGAGGTGGGGAGGGTGGTGGTGGTCCTGGATAATGACAATGCGCTGGAGATTTATTCTCAAGGAGTTGGCATGGAGGAGCAAAGTGCCATATCTTCCATATCGGCATCTACCTCTCCTCCTCCTCTCGACCTCTCGACTGAATAGTCCATGAAACGTACGTTCCTGTCCAATTTAAGAATCATCCATTCAACTGATAGATAGATATATGACCGTGGCATATTTGAGATAGAGAGAGGAGGAGGAGGGGGACCGTCTGAATTCCGATTTCTCGAATATGCGAGAGGGATTTGACGATCGTGGTTGCAATAATTGCTTCGAGAGGAGAATAATGCCATTGGAAATTATTTTCTTGTGGGGGGTGCGGGCCGAAAATTTTATTAAGAAGAGAAAAAAAAAATCGAAGGAAATTGTCTCTCTTGGATTGGTGGGTGAGGGAGGAGGAATCAAGGATCGTGGGGGCGGCCTACCTCAATTTAAAACGACAGGCACCCACGTCGGAGCAATTGTACCCGACAAAGATGCCAACTTCAACCCGATGCCCCCACTGGAGATTGGGGGGGAAAATTTTTAAGATTTGCTCGATCTTCTTGTCTCACTATCTTGGATGAGATGGGGGCAAATTCTGGTTCCAAGTCGTCTCGTGGACCGGCCGGTGTCCACCCGACTTAATCGCTCCAAGTTTCGAGTCGGTGCAGCGGGCGCACGTAAATTTACAACCGTTCCACACTAACGGCACACCTTTTGGAGAGCAATAAGAGAATGCTATGGAGGGAGGAGTCGTCGAGCCACTTTGCCACCGCTCGGTCCGTGTCGGCGATGGGGAGCGAGGGAATGAATCCTCGCCGTGTCCATTTCGCTCCTTTTTCCCGCATCCTTCCTTGGATGACGTGGACATGCGTAACGCGTCCTGACCGAGTCATGTTACGTAAACCACATGTTGAGCATCGCGCACGTACACGTGTGGAATGACAAATTATCGGGATCAGATAACCGTTAAAATGGGAGTCGAGAAATAAAGGGATTCCGCGGATACGAGAGTCGGCTCCGAGTCATCAAAGTGGTTAGGACCTAACCGCCGGTGGGATCCAAGTCAGTGAATCCCTCCCCGCCGCCGCCGCCGCCCCACCACCCACACCCTCCACATCCGAACCCCATGCCGTCGAAGAGACAAAAATAATGTGACTAAAATTCCAACGACACCCCTCACACGAAGATATCTCGAGTGATAATGGGATCCCGTGTCACGCACAGCTGCCATAATTATTTTTATTTAATTTCATTTTTTTAATTTGGTTGAAAAGCCAATAAAACCGGGCTCAGCAGCGGAGATGGTTTTATTGTGGGAGGAGAAATTCGTGAGGATTATATACATATATATATAAAAGATTGTGGAAAATTAAATAAAAAAATTGGGAGAATGAAGTTGGGAGGGGGCAATTTGGGAAGGCTGGGATTTCAGTTAGAATGGGGCCCCCCAAACATTGACGATGGGAGGAAAAAAAATTGAAAACCAATGTCCCTTCGATTCCGTGGGGAGGAGGGAAACTCCACCTTTGTCTATTTCCATTTTTGGGTCCCATGAAATTTCAAAATGGGAAAATAAACATAACATTAACATAATCATAAAAAATTCTTCCATCCGATATTAAAATAACCCGAATTTGGTTATAATTAAGAACCTTCGAATGCCCCATTTATTCATATCTCTCTTTTATTTTTTGTATATCAACGAATGACATTTTATAATCAAGATTTGGTGAAGAAACGAGATCGCCTCCACCCTCCCACTTGTGTGAGTCAATTTTATTATTATTATTATTATTATATTATTAGTGAGACAAATTGCGGCTGTTCTTCTTCTTCTTTTTAAATAAAAAATCTATTTAATGTTATTAATTTTGGATGGGAGTCGAAGGAGGAGAAGGTGTGGTTGCGTGTGCGAGTTGAGGAGGACATCTACTAAGCCCGCAATGATTGTGGGTTTTTTGAGCAGGATTGATTATTAATATATATATATATATGTATATGTATATAAAAGGGGGAAGTAAATTTGATCTTTGAATTTCAATTAAACAAAACAAATGGTTGTTTGCTTGCCCGGAAAATGTCTCCTTGGTTGGTTGGGCAAGATCTTGTCACGCTCTTCCATCACACATATAATATATATGAGGATCGAAATCGTACTCAATTCTATCTCGATGGTGATATTACTATATCAAATATTTTTAATCGATCATAATCTGGCTGTTCCTCCAATAATTAAGCTTTATATGATATTGAAATAAGATATGATGTGGCATATATATATATATATAAATAAAAGTAGATAGAGAGAAGATAATACAATGAATTATAGTTGGTGTATTCCACAAAAAAAAAACTAATCTTCTCTTCAAGTTCTGTTTAATTGCATTCCCTTTAATGGGACCTGTGCTCTGTGGATTGGGCATTGACCTTTTAAAGGGGTTGCCCAGCTCCAAAGCATTTTGTTGATTCCACCAGAAATGCATTTCACAAATACGCATAAAGACTAACTTTATGGCATGTGCACGCACGACATTTCACCCTCTTTTCTCAATTTTTGCCAAAGTAAGAGAATACTTCTTTTTATGTAAACAAAAAAAAAAAAAGAGGAGAAGGAATAAAGCCAAAGTCTCCACTTTTAGCAGGAAAAAGCATAAGAAAGCTTCTGCTTGGAAGGAAAAAAAACCCGAAACTACGCAATATTAGTATTGTGTTTGAACGGTGCATATAAAAAAATTATTAATTCGTAATCTATTCATTTAACTCATATATACTAAATATGTTAATTATACATATACATAATTAATACTTTTAATACAATAACAACTAAGTATAAAAAATAAAATTTAACATGTTTTGTATGACATATTAAATTAACAACAAATACGGCTAAACAAGTGGAACATGTTAACATGTATTTAAATATATTTAATTAGATATAATTAATTACATCTTATCGAGTCACACAGATTTACCATAGTTTAACTTGAACCCGTATAACTCCGAGTAATGTCAAGTTGTGTCGGGCTACTGTGTTACGTAAGAAATTGTCAGCCCTAGTTTTTCCAGTTTTAGGGTTTACTTATCCGAGCATATCATGACAAAGACCACTTCGGCAGGCATATAAGATGACAAAAGATTTTGTACGACTCACACGGACCTCTCAACGAGACTATTCACATATGAATTTATCTGAATTCATGAGCTTGCAAAGTTATTTACGAATTCTTAGAATAAACATATAGTTCCATGGCAGGGTGGGAATGATAAGCAAGAAGAATCGTGTTGGGTTTGAAACCAGAGGGAAAGAGAGACAGTCTTGAGGAGAAAAAAAAACAGAGGGTTGTATGAAATCTCACTCACCGGTCTCTTTCGGAATGCTATGAATTTTTCTCTCCGTGTCCACAGTGAAATTTTTTATTCTTATTTTTAAGAAAAAATAATAATTTCCTCCCGACATGAAGCTATTATATTATCTCTTGTTCCCGATTTCAAAGATTAGGATTACACTTGCCCATATATATATAATATATATATAATTTTGGTAAGACCATATACCGATAAATTCATAAAAGAATATGAGAATGAATGAAATAAAATAAATATGAGAAATTCTGTCAATAATAATATCGATTTTATAATATTCTAATATGAGATTGAGAGTGACTATATGACCGCTTTATACGACTTTTCTCATATATTATATATTATATTATGATTGTGGGATCAGATAATGTGCCTAAATTTAATAGTAGACGACAAGAAGGAGATGTTTTCTTGCACTTGTCAAAGACATTAGAGATAGCGCGCGCACACAAACACACATATATATTAATGAATCAGCAAAAGCGCACAAAAACATTATGTTAATCTAATTTTTATGTTTGTTTGAATAAGTTCGTGATAGGGAGGTTGATCTCCATGAAGAATTCGGGCCTTCCATCTGGCCGAACAAATTTAAATATGTTTCCTTTACGTCTAGCTCGTGGAAAATGGAGCTTCACAAGTTTTTATCATGGCCCAGACATATATATATATGTGTGTGTATATAGATATAGAGCCTATAGGGGTCAATTAGCATTATTATAATCACATAAGAAAGCCACAATTTATAATTAGATATATGATGGGTACACCTATTTATGCTTCTCAACCTAATAATGTGAATTAAGATCTATCTCACCTCGTTGAAGAAAGGACCGTGTGCCATGCAAAGCTAGCTTCACCCTACACAGTCGTCTGCAACATGGGTATGTATAGCAAAGTATCCCTTTTTGTTCAATTGTTGTGGGTACGTGGCATGTATAATGCACAATCATGCACACACACACACGCATATATACACCAAATGCAACAACAGGGAGGAAGTGAACCTTTCTAGAAAGTGGGCACGGGGGGGTGGGATTCGAAAAAGGTCAACATTGAAGGGATCAAAAGGTTGACCCGTGAATTGTTGAATGATGTGAAGAACTTCCGGGAGGATTTGATCGACTTTCTTGCTCCCTTTTTTCAAAGGGTCATAGCCGATCAGGTCAATAATCACTTCATCTTGAAAGCCATCCGTTCGTTCCCATTGTCAAGGTCCCTCGTAAGCTGTGTTAAGCAGCCCACGGAAGGCTACGCCTCGCCTTTCGTGCACAAAAGTTAAAGCCACACTCGCGCTTTACACTTTACGGCCACCTCCGTCGATCGTTTTGCGGGGTGGTTGGGCAGAGACCCTGCGTTCGGGTCTGTGCGGATGTGCGCGGTTGGCTATATTTCACGAGCATCCCCTGAACAGGTAAGAGGGGTTTTAATGCGATTTCAAATTTCAAATGCCCGTTGACCCAACTAGCAGAAGAAGACGGACTGAAGCAACGTACATAATAAATGTTCTGGGTCCCTCGTGTGACTTCATTCATACCTATTGAGATCGTACATCGCTTGACACTCACATCTCGCATCACGATTTCGCTCATTCGTGTCCTCGGTAACCGATTCAGTGGGGAGAAGTTGCTTCCACAGGCTCATTTTTCTTTTCCCCCGAGTTAAGCCGCACTGAAAACTGAAGGATCCAGCAGAACCCACGGCCCAGAGAAACTTCCTCGACAAGTATACGAAAGGCAACTCAAGAAAGGGATTTGGTGCATTTCATTTCCATTGCCCTGTAATTAAGGGGTCGGTCAATGTTTTGACTCTCATTAATGAACTTTTTATACCATTTTATCTTCCTTATTATTCTGTATCATCTCTGTGTAATCGAAAAAGATCGCTCATGTAAGTACTTTGGGTGGTATCCCTCAGTGAGTTAAAGGGTATTGGCGTACAACGTACAAATTGATGCGTCACTCGTTTCACGGCATGTGAGCAATCTGCTAGGCGGCAGATTGTGCGGTGTTAATTAATACTTGAAGAGGCAATACGACCTCTTAATTAATTAGTCTCTTCGTTTTGTTTCTGTGTTTGAGCAAACATTTTTCTGGGGTTGTCCGAGTAAGCAATTTCTGTTTCTGATCCTGTTTTTGTCGCGAGGGGACAAGCAAAGGCGAGACGTGCGGTGTATCTTCCGAGTCAAGCTAGTGACTCTACTGCTACGTGTGCACTTTGCCCATCCAAATTTAGCCCGAGTGTGGCCGTTTCGCATTCAATTTCCTACTCCCCGTCGGTCCGGCGTCACCTTACGTCTACAATAATGCGCAATCATATGTCTCAGAGGAAGGGGAAATATATATATATATATATCGCCTGGAAGGTGATTCCTCTGCAGCTGAAATTCTCTGCCATCTTATGCAGTTCACCACCGAGACATCTGATGGTTTGGGAAGCACCGCCAGCAAATGGTCCATCTCTTCTTAAGCCGAGCAGGATGGCCCGACAATCATGTAGACGGGTCTCACTGTGGCATTGGCTGCAACCGGCGGGGGATTCCAATCTGCTCGTCGGATTCAGCTGCCCTGGATGGGTCTGGGCCTTATTTGATCAGCAAAAGGTTGGGTTGGCTTGTGATGGGGCCACGGCCGGCTGCCATATTTCCAAGAAATGAACCGTGGCCCATAAGTATGAGTAAACATAGGGTTGACCGTCGGTCCAAGTGCGGTGACCTGCTGGCCCACCAACAATATGAGAGGGCCGATGATTGGAGACGAAATTGGGTTAAGATTGTCGGGTTGGTCAAGCAGAACGGATCGCTTACTTAAAGCAGCATTTATGGAGCCATTTCAGACCAATTTGTATTCTTTTGGTTCTTTTTATGATAAGTTCCAAGCCAGGCCTGCTGGACTAGAGTTGACCGTGCCATGGCAGTGCCTCGGTGACCGGATTTGCTGGGCCTACTCTTGAAAGGCCCCCCCGATCAGCCTTCCGGCTGTGAAAAACATTCTGCAAGGTATGATCTTCGTCCTTGAAATTGATAATATAAGAAATTCATATCAGCAGGTCGTGATCTACTAGAGCAAGGAATGGCTATGGCTTCTCAAGCAGCTAAGCTTTATGGCAATGGTAATCAACATCACATAAAATACAATACCAGTATATAAGCAATTTCTGGTTAAGGATGGCTGACTGCGATGGCAACAGATGGCATAGACCTGTTTTTCCTTCTATTTGAAGACGGAGATGGCCTTTACTAAGTTGTCAGAGAGATGCACACAGAATCCAGGTTGCTATGTAGTCGAAGGAACCCTAGGCTGCATCATGACTGCATTTGTGACAGTAACTCCCGGTGGATTGGAGACTTGGAAGCGATTCCTGTGAAACATTAATCAGAACAATTACAAGTAGTGATTTCTTGGTCCATCATGCCCTCCGGTCTCATAATGAGTAAAGTTCTAGCCGAAAATGCACGAATTTCCTCGTTTGAACAGCTCAATTATTCGTAGAACCACCTGAGGTAAATATCGGGTCGAAGATTCAAAAGAACTAGCACTATCACAAACTGAGATCATTGCTCCCCCACAAGAACCTGAGACAAGCATCTCTCTCCCCCTCTCGCTGATATAGACCGGTATTCAGGTACTAAGACTGCTGATTGGCAGAAGGGCAAGATGATCAAGATTGATGAGATTAGCAGGCGAAGTTACCGCAAGTAGATATTTCATCAAGAACTTCAACAGAAAACAACAAAGGGTAGGTCTCTGGACAGGAAAGGGTAGAGAGACAGCAAGAACAGGGTGACATCACTGCTCCCAGTTGCTTGCCAGCACAAAATAAGAATAGAGGTGGTCAATACTTGCAACTCATGTGACTAAGACCAGAAAGCGCCAAACACAGATTTCAAATCCCATCTTCGAATTCAGGTGGGCACGCGTGTGTTTTTCAAATAGAGACATGTGCATCAGTAACCACGGCCTAGTGGTTCAAGGCTCACTTCCATGCGCTTTAGTGAGTACAAGGTCACAACTTCGTGGTTGAACATGAAACTGCACATTACCGCTGCCTTCCTTTTTTGTCTGTCAAAAAGAAAAAAAAAGATGTGCATCAGTAGAGCAGTGACGGATTCAAAAGGCCTTAGCCTAACCCATGGAAGAAAGGCAACTCAGTCAAGAGTGCTAGCTAGTGGAGCTGATCAACTATCCACTCTGTGTCACTCCATACCTTTGAGCTCGTGCAGGAAGGTTCTTGGCTTCAGATTCTGATGAGCCTACTTGAACTTTCCCTATAGAATTGATTTTTCAAGACAATATATCCTGAACACCACATACGCCCCCGTTTTTTGAGTTATTTCAGATTAACTAAAATTAAAATCAAGCCTTTCTACGGCAATAGCTAGGAATCATAAATGGAAATTGAGTCGCGATCGGCCCTGTCAGATGAGACTTCAGAGTGCATTTGAGCTTAGAAGAAACGGTTTTAATACGGCACGGAAGGAGATCTACAAGATGAATCGACCTGCATAACAGGCAAACTCTGTGAAGTCCCCAACTCAGCCGTGATCCCCCAGTCAACCTTCGTTGCCCGGAAAAAAAAAAAAAAAGAGGAAGCGTCGCTCGTGCATAAGCATAACCTCACATCACAGGCAGCGATGATACAATCCCTAGATGACTACAATAATAACCGGATTTGGCACCGGTCGATCGCCGTGACAGAGCCCTGGAGGAACTTGGTGTCCCAGCCGCAGGTTTTCTCGGCGCAGTCGCGGTCCGCTGAGGCCCAAGAGTGAGCGCCGGAAACTGTGGAACTTAGGGTGCCAATGTCGACGACTGAACAGAAGCTTCCACCGGCGCGAGAGGACGATGATCATGCGGAAGTTGAGGTTAAGGTCGAGGGCGGCGAGTACTGGAAACTCAGCGAAGAATTCACCAGAGACTGCGTTCCGGTCGGCGGGGATGCTAATGTAGATGTGGGAGACCGGGAGCTTGAAGGAGAGGAGAAGAATTGAGAAGGAAGAAAGTGAGGTAAGATTTAGCGGGTGAGGCCCCGTTCGGTATTTAGAGTAGCCGGGCCGGCCGTGAAATTGATTTCTCAACGGCCCAAAAAATAACGACAAATTAAAAATAAGACAGATAGAGAGGTCCTACCGGGAGTCGAACCCAGGTCGCTGGATTCAAAGTCCAGAGTGCTAACCACTACACCATAGAACCGGAAACGCAGAAATGAAGCTTCAAATATAAGTAGTCCCGTTTCTGCCTCCCGTTATGATGACTATTTTGCGTTTATTGACCAATGTCTGTGCCCCGACCAAGTATACTTACCATACACGAGAACATTGTACCTCAACATTGTTTCTCACGGGTAATAGGGGCAAGACTAGGATAGGAGATACACGTGGTAAGGTCACATAAGGGAAGCGAGAGGCGCAATTCGACTGCCCGTCTATGTCTACATCCCCGTGTGTATGGGATAACGCAAAAAAAAAAAAAGATAACATAATGATCAAATCGCCAACATTACTGTAAGATGTCGTTTCTTTTGCTCCTTTTCGTCTTGAATATACGTAAACGCATACGCCACTGAAAGTAGAGTTACGGTATACGGTGTGTAGATTTCATGAACCTGTGTGGATGGTGGACATAAGCCTGCAATTGCGCAATGCAAACACGTATGCAAGTCATCCATGCTATATATCTAATGGTGGAACTTAATTACTTCAAGATCAGCCATGCATATCCTGGTCAGTTTAGAATAACAAATTATCATAAGATTGAGTTTTCATGTATCGCAACAAGACCCTCTTCTTTATTATTATTATTATTATATAGATACATTGTATAATATCTGAAAAATTAAGAGATTAGGTCTAAATTAGATATGGACATATATAATTACAATGTCTTTATTGATCCAAAGTAGGCTCCTACTTAAAGGAAAAGGGCCGGCGATCCTCGCATTTGCGAAATGAACCTTATCTTCATCATCATCGTCATCATCAACCAAGACCTTGGAGGATTTGATGAGTAATTGACAGTTGATTTGGTTTTGGCAGAGTTCTGTACGGACCCTAGCCAGTTGATTAATTCCGGCCATCTTTGTGTGGTATAATTAAAGCTCGATCATATCTCTTCATGCATGCCGATTAAGGTGAGCATTATGTGTCTCGTGCACGAAACTACATCCACCCTTTTCTCTTAAATGTATCACTTAGTACATTTAGAAGTTTTTAGACTCGGGTTAACTAATAATGTTGTGCAGGGTTTTCTCGATGTAGGCTTCCTCCATTAAGATAAGGTTCAAAACAGAGATATTGTTTAATCAAGCAATATTATTATTATTATTATTATATGCTTAGACATTGATGTCATTGTTGGGCAGAATTAATAATGGGGTTGTCCTTTACGTTAATTAATCCCGACACGTAAGGGAACATAATTTCTTGAAATACATATGCTTATGCTTAGACGTTTGTTCACAATACAACTCATCACCAGAGCGAAAAACGTATTTAGTGGTCTCGAGAATTCCCATGTTTTATGGAACACTCACTTAGAAAACACACACATACACTCACACTCGACATCATGTTTTCCTCGTTTCGCATATGGTCTGGTCTGATATAATTTTGGTTGCATGACCATGTCATCTTCATCACGGCACCGTCATCGCGTGATATGACCTCGAGTCAATGGGACAAATTTTGATTTCTGGTCATGGTCTAAGGCTTGTAGATTTGTTCTTGTCAAATTTCTACGGGTAATATAAGGGCGGCCGATGGTGTCTTCTTTCCGAACAGCAATTGGTGAATTCGGCAGTCGCGACATGGATCAAAATGACGTGAAATTCATGCATGGTAAGATTTCCACTCGGCTTACCAATCATTGCATGATGAATCGGCTCAAGCCTCATTTTGTGTGTGTGTGTGAGAAAGAGAGAGAGGTAGCAAATGGACACCAGAACACGACCATATTAGCTTACAGTCTCTTGGGTGGTCTGTCTTTCTCTCTATCTTCGACTGATCACGAAAAGAAATGATCCATGAGCAATATATGCAAATAATGGTATCGCACTATATAAATCGAAATTCTAAATTTCGTACGGCTCAATAAGGTTTCTCATACTTTATTCTCTATTATTCTTTATATTTCTTGAATCTAATTTATAGTGAGAAAAAAAAAGCTTAGTGTAGAGTTCATGCACTTGAGATCCCAACCATAGGAGGGAGGGTTTAAGTATTGGACATCGAGCACAGACGCGGTGGTGCCACGTGGTCGAGTGAAACCTCTTCTCCACTCGTCCATCTCCTCGCAATCAAATCAAATCCAATCTGATTTACACGAGCGACTCCATAATAACACATGTCGACACAAAATTCAAACTTCCCGTCACAAGAAAATTCGCATCAAATGGGGGCCTCCCGATCCCTTTAGAGGTGAAATTATGTGATGCCATTTGGTGGGCGATGACACGAAAGAGTAGAGCGCATACCCATTCATTATTCCTTGAGCGAAATCATAGAATTGCATCCGTGTTTATAGCCGTTACCATTTAAATACCAGATGCCGTCGCCTGGATCCCCTCGAGACCCACTCGACTCTGTCATTTGCACCACAGGGACGACCATGCCGATCCGTGTAATTCCAGTTTCATTCTCGATGCTGTTCTCTACATACACAACAGCAAAAGTGATGAACTCATGTAGAGATGACTTCCAGGTGTCTTGCCCACAAATTAGCTGACTTTGCAGGTAGCGAAAGCCATCAAACAAGAACATTGACAAACCCTTCTCGAGACATCAAAAAAATTAAAAAAAAAAAGAAAGGTTTTATATGTAAAGGTATAGATAAACCGGTAAGAGCTTGATAGGTCGATATGAACGACAATAGATATATGATGTATTACAATTTTAATAAATTAATGTGCTAAATAGTCATTAACTTATCATATATATCACATGGTATAGAATTTCTGCCCTTCTCTCCCCTTCATAAAGGAGTTAATCAAGTGGATCACACTCACGCAAAGAATGAACAAATCCCCTAATGCATTTTAAATTTCATGATTGCTCTAATTAATATTAGCGAGGTGATAGGCCAGACAAAGCTGTTCGTCTGGGTCCCACTCTTTGTCCTCTTGCCCATCACATTCAACCCAAAAATTCCCTTCGGGCAAGCAAACTCCATCGTCACACAGTCTCTCCCCCTCCATCGACAAGTCAAATCCTCTTGACCATAAATTTAGGATCTAATTCATATTATAATACGAATTGATCAGAACTCACTGAATCCTATGTTAATATCGGATAATATGTATCAAAATAACGGAATCAGCTTAGGCACGCTATGACGGATGGAAGGATGAGACCCAAAAAAAAAAAAGGATTTAGGGCCTAGACAGACAGCGAAGGCGTGTTTGGTTCGGGAGAGGGATGTGAACGGCAGAAAACGAGAGAAAGGAGCATGAGGTCTCTGGGATATTGTCACATGGAGCAAGCATTCCTCCGGGGGACAGCCTTGCGGGCTTGCATGAGTGGCGCAAATACATCCCCCTCGCGCTCATCCCCTCCTCGCCGGCGCGTTCCCCCGACTTTCCCCTCGTACACCTCATCGGAACTCTTTCGGTTCATTAATTTTAGAAAGAAAAAAAAGAAGAAGAAGAAGTATATATCGAGAATTCCGTTAACCAACATAAGTTATTAAAGCGGCGCGTGGCAGCATTTGCGGGACATTGGTTAATTTATCGGTCGAGCCTCCTCAGCGCGTATCGTCTGACTACACGACTAGGAGTTTTCCGGCCGGAAACCGAATAGCGGTGACAAGATGACCCCGAAACTCGACCTCTAGACCGGTCATTTTCCATCCGGATAATAATAAGTCGTATCAGTATTAGAGAAAAGTCCTTTTATTAAGAAGTTAATGATACGTGCGTGGAGAATCTTGTACAAAATTCTAACTTAAGTAGATATCGCATTATAAATCATGAGAGTTCTCGGAGCTAATTTTCATGCAGTGAGAGTGATATTTTTCGAAGTAAAATTTCATATAATATGATATTTTCGATAATCTTATGATATATTTTATTTTAATTGATGAAAAAGATTGCACGCTCATATTATTCTAACATTTTCGTCTTTCAAATTTTGATATTCTGAATTCATCCCTCCACACTGTGAGCTTCCCACAAGGATGCATCCAGCTAGAGAATGCCATCCACGACAACCGTATGCAGACGACCACGAAAGGTGCGGGGACACCGGGAAAGTTGAGGGAGGCGCGTGACGGGGGTGGGGGGGAGTAGGGCGCGTGGGTTTATGAGGAGGAAGATGGGGAGTGAATGATTTAGGGCTACGCTACCTGGTAATGCTTCACTTGTCATGCGACTAGGATGAGCTCGATACGCACCCTCCCTCTCCCCCTCCCCACTCCCTTCCTTTCCATATTCACCCTGCGCTTGCCTTACGTCTGTATGTTACATGTGTGTATATAAGCCCTTTCCATTTGGCTGCTCACCACCATCACCATTGCCCACCGCTGATTGATAGCCCAGAGAGAGAGAAGCAGCAGAGAGCCGGCCGTGGAAGAGCAAGGGTTTCTCAAATATTGAGGCCCTCTGCTGTTTCCATCTTCGCTTGCAGCTGCAGCTCTCATCCTCACCCTTTCCTTCGATTTTCCCCCATTGATTTCCGTTCACATTCTTTGTTCGAGGGAACGATGACCTTATCCAATGTCCACCACCCTACGGCATTTATCTTCGGTGTCCTAGGTAAAATCTTACACTTACACTTGCATGTACAGCCTCCTACATACTTGTATTGTCCTTCTGCTCGTTCTTCAGTTTTCATGCATATATATATATATATATCGACATTCTTCGATCCTGTGATCGTGCAGTATAAAATTAAGCTATATACCAGAGATTTTTGTTTTTCTTGTTCGACTATTAACCAGGTGCGAGGAAGCCAGCTGTACGTTGACATATATAAATCTAATGATGAGCAAATGAGACCGCCAGACTGAGTGATTTTGTTGGTTAATGTTCTCTGGAATATTACACGCTAACGAGGTTTATTGCCTGATTTAGGTAACGTTGTGTCATTCTTGGTCTACATGGCGCCAATGTAAGTGCCCCACAAGAACTCGCATCCCCCTTAATTTCCATCTGGCCAGTCTCTTATCAGATGTGAATTGATGAGTCAACGATCTGTCTAACTCGATGAAGTTTTTGTGGCTTTAGCCCGACCTTCTACAGGATATGGAGGAAGAAATCAACGGAGGGCTTCGACTCGCTGCCGTATCTGGTGGCGCTGTTCAGTTCCATGCTCTGGCTGTACTATGCGATGCTCAAGGGGAACGCCATCCTCCTCGTCACCATCAATTCCTTCGGCTGCGTCATAGAGATGGTTTACGTCATCCTCTACCTCACTTATGCACCCAGAGATGCCAGGGTAACTAGGCTACCCTTCGAACAAAAACAAAACTACTCTCGGAGTGTTCGTATAATCGTCGAATGACCAGATATCTAACACCGTGGATGTTCGAATCACTGGGCAGAAACTGACCATCAAGTACTTCATTTCGATGAACTTGGGAGCATTCTCGTTTTTCATACTCATCACCCGCTACGCAGCGCCCAGGTACCTGCAAGTTGCGCTCTTCGGGTGGATCTGCGTTGCCGTGTCGGTGTGTGTATTCGCGTCTCCTCTGAGCATTGTGGTAAGCAAATACGTATATAAGTACATGTGTATGTATACACATATAAATCTCTAGCATGTTGCTAGCTTGATCGAGGGAGTAAGTCTTCGATCACAATAAGGAAAATGGATTCGATTTTTCTTGCAGGCACAGGTCATACGGACCAAGAGCGTCGAGTTTATGCCCTTCTATTTGTCCCTGTTTCTCACGTTGGGTGCGGTTATGTGGTTTGGCTATGGTCTCTTCAGCCATGACAAATGTATTTACGTAAGTATTTATTTAAAATTTTTTTGATTAATTAAAAAATATTATTATCCCCCTTAAAAAAAGGTATTACTAGGTCAAATTCTAATATCATTTTTTTGAATGCATCACTTATGTCTAAATATTTAATGAACTCTAACTTATTCAAGTATACTTAAGAATAAAATTCTTTCAAATACGAATTTAAATATCACAATGAAAAGAGTTTTGTTGAGTCACTTTCATTAGAACTTCCTCAATATAAATTTTTTTCATTCATGAAATTTGAACTCGAAATTTTATTTAAAAATAAAGGATATCAAATTATCTTAACTAAAATGTGAGAAAATGACAATTTGACTGTTCCATTAACAATAATCTTGATCAGACAAATACCATGGGCCCTGCCTTACAATCAGTGCCATGTCATACTTTTGTAGAATTTCCAAAATTAAATAATTATTCGAAAAATATACCTCTTGCTGTTCTTCCCCCGCATGCACTGTCAGCCATCTGATTGGCCTTCATGATTCGGACAGATCCCGAACATCATAGGCTTCTCGCTAGGAGTCTCCCAGATGATTCTCCACGTCATATACCGGAGAGCCGAAAGGGTGATCGTCGGTGAGAAGCTGGCCGAACCCTTCGAGGACATCATTATAATGAGCACTGTGGGAGCAAGCGAAGTCTACCTGGCCGATATCTCGCCGGCTGCGATCGAGCATCCGGGCAAGCGTGGAGCTGCCAGAGAGTCAGAGGAGGATGAGAAGGAAGGCGCAGGTCAGGATGATGCCCCGAGATCATATGGAGGAGCTGCAGTTTGAATAGTTCCAACACCAGTTAATTTATCACGTATCATATCATCATACATATCCGGCATTGAGTTTAAGTATTTGTAGGCCTTGAACGAGCCTCCTTTGCCCCGTCACTTCTATGTATCAATAGCTCCCTCCCTCTCTCGTGTGGTTTTAGGTTATAAAATTACAGAATCACTCCATCTCTCCTCTACGGGTCTCTGCGTCCTGCTCGATTTCTCGGTTTGCCAAACACAACTCAATCCGATCTTAAAGGCATGTGTGTGTACACATAAATGTCTTGTTGCTGGCTCTACCAACTTCAGATATGAAAACATGGATGTTCCTGAGGTCTTATGGCCTAATGCGATGGCACTGGTCTTCCGAAAAGTTCCATACCATCAGTAGGGTACCAGGTCTGTTTGATTACATTTAACCCGACTGGATTTGGAGCCCAAAATCTGAGACAGGGCCACTGATGAGTCCAACCAAACTTGACCCAAAAAATCTTCCGTCCTTTCAACCCCGCGGGTAGTCGAACACTGGATGGGCAACTTCGGGATTGATATATATCTGGTATCGTGAATCTAACTGAGAAACATACCACCATGCTCTAGAATGTTCGAGTTGGAGACATGTAAGTTGTTCTTTTCTGATGAGTGTGGTTTCTCAGTTTATGTACAATCAGCAGAGAAGCCCTCGGAAGCAGGACCGTATAAGCATTTCACAGTAACACCCTCAAGATTTTTCAATGTATCTCACCCCTCCACAGGTACACTCATCAGTTTTGAGCTCGGACACAGAAGAGATGGATGCCAAGCTAAAAGGATGCTTCGAACCGAAGGCTTCACTGCAGGAAGTTCCACGGATGAAGAAGAACGTATTCTGTCATGGAAACTAACCATTCAACCCGTCGAAGCTCCCCTGTGCGCCCTGTCGCCTCTTCTCTCTCCAGTTTTCTCCCCACATCTTTGCCTCTGCGACGGCCCGGTCCCTCTCCGCATTCCGGCTCAAGTTCACGATTTTGTTCACCGTCTCCCGTGGAGAATCTTCCTTCTCCGACCTTTCAAAGTCCCATCTCCGCGCCGATCCTCCCAATAACTCCTTCCTCAGGATCCTTCCTCCGCCTCTCTCATCGTTGGAGCCCGACCCTCCTTCTATCTGCCCCAACTGTGCAGTGGAATCGTACGACCGGTTAGCCAGATAGGAGAGGGCAGTCACCACATCCCCAATGAGAGGCCGAGCTGCCGCCTGTTCCTGAACGCACATCGAGGCCACGGCAAGCGCTTGGTAGAGCCCTCGCATCGGGTACCTACCCTGAAGCCTCGGGTCGGTCAGCTTCGAGAATTTCCTGCGATCATTAAATAATGGACGTGCCTGCAGAGAAGAACAGAAGAAATGAAAAGGTTAGTTTAGATGATAACTGTGGAATGTGATGAGCTTGGAGATCTTGGGCTCGAATTCAGATACCATCTGCCAGTTAGCATATGCACCCATAATTTCAAACTTCAGCCGGACCAACCAAAGAAATTGGAAGGAGATAGTTACCCATGAGACTAGGTTCTGCTCTCCGTGAGGGCGGTTGCTGTCAATGGCTTTCCTTCCGGTGATCAGCTCCAACAAGACAACCCCGAAACTGTATACATCGGACTTGACAGTTAATTGCCCTGTCATGGCATACTCAGGGGCGCAGTACCCGTAAGTGCCCATCACTCGTGTGGAGACATGTGATTGGTCACCAACGGGGCCCAGCTTTGCAAGCCCAAAGTCGGATAATTTCGGGAAGAATCCCTTGTCAAGCAATATGTTGGACGACTTGAAGTCCCGATAAATGACTGGTGGGTTTGCCTTATCATGCAGGTACTCCAAGCCTTTCGCCGCTCCTGCTGCTATCTTCATTCTGGTGTTCCAATCGAGCGGTTCCTTATCAGGAGGAAGAGCTGCACGAGGGAGACAAATGACTCGGAGCAGAGCTGTCAAAAGTAGGCTCTTATAGAAGGTGAAACTCTCTTACTGGAAGTCATTAGTGGATTCTTACCATGTAGGTGATCTTCCAAAGATCCCAAAAGCATGAACTCATAGACGAGAAGCCGCTGGTCCCCATCGGCACAGTAACCGATCAGATTCACGAGATTAGGGTGGTGAAGAAGGCTTAACATGAGGACCTCCACGAGGAACTCCCGGTTGCCCTGAAGACTGTTTCGGTCCAACTGTTTAACTGCAACAACCTGCAGAACAGGAACGACAGGACACCTTGATGTTCAAGGTTCATTGACTGCATATATCTCATAAAAACCATCTCCAAGGTAAAAAGCTGATGGAAAGAAATGCAGATTCAATCTCACCTGGCCCGTGCTCTCGAGCCTTCCCTTGTAAACACAACCAAAACCACCTTCACCAAGGAAAGATTCAGGCTGGAAATTCTTCGTTGCAGCTGCAAGCTCCCGGAATGTAAAGGTTTGGGCAGTGATGTTGGTGCCGGGGCCATTCTTGCTGCCAATAAATTCCCTTCTGGACCCTCCATTGCTTCTTGTTCGAAGTCTATCTGCTCCTCCATTTATGGCACAAAACAAACAGGGATCATTTACCCAGTATACCTATCTAACCGGGTTGAGGTCTCTTGAGAAATTCAACTAAATGCAGAAAGATGTTGCTGAATTGAGACATGGTCGATCACTCTAATACATGTAAACCTGGGACGTGCCAAACTTATTGATTACTTACTATCTTGTTGAAGCAAATATGAGCCTCAACCCAGGTAATTTAGCCCAGCAATCTAAATATTGTTAAATAACCTAACCATTCACTTCCTAGTTGTAGTAATTAATAAGAGCTTCAACCAAATTAATCTGCATCCAATAAAGCCAGAAGAATCGAATAGAGGAGACCCACAAATCCTTCACTCAACTTCTATTCAAAGTCACTCACCACCTGATCATTTCTTAGTTAGATTCAGCCAAGTCATTTACAAATCAGCAGAACACGCTTTCCATGACCTATTGTGGAATTCAGTTTTTCATGATCATGAACCAGGTTGGATTAAATAATTGATCACTCTCCCAGAAAAGGAAGGACAGAGCTCACTGGAATGCAATCGGGATATGGTCGAAGGGGCAGCAGGTAGATGCTGTTTCTGATCACTGGCGGTCACCTTCTCCTTGTTGAGCTTCTCGTCCTTCTTTTCGGGATTGAAACAAGAGAAGCAGCCCATCCCCTTGTTTTCTACACCGGACGATCAAGGAGTCACCTTTTCTTGTAAAGCACTCAATCGGGGCAGTGTCCACATCAGACACAGCCGACGAGCTGAAGCTGCTGAACCAAAAACCAAATAATTTCAGAAGCCCACAATCGAGAACCCATCAGAGACCAGCGAGGAAGAAAACAGGCAAGAAGAGGAGGGAACAACGAGAAGGGAGAGGCAGAAGGAAGGAACAGCAACGAGGGATCGAATATGTACATAGAAAAAAGCAGGCTTTTTTCGGGTCTGTCGGAGGCTTTGTTCTCTACTGTTCACATTGCATTACACTGCACTCCTCCTTTCTCTTTTGCGTTCACCCAACAGCATATGCAACCACCTGCAATCTCTTCTCTGCTTCCTCAACCTTCTTTTGACTCTTCATCTGTATGTGTCAAATATATACGTCGTGACTCTCCTCCCTACACAGCCTAACATCCCATTGTCTCTTTCTATTGCCTGTCTATTCCCATTTTCACCTTCAAGTTTAATTAAAAATGGAAAATTTTCTTATGGGTAGGCGTGAATGGGCTAATTCCATTTTGCCCCCCTTAGTTCGTACTGGTCTCAAAATGAGCCGTTTCCAATTGCTCCGGCGGATTTGAAGAGCCGCCTCAAACGCACGGCTTATCTTAATCTGGTCAATTGCGAACCATCGAATGAGAATTCCGACACACGTGGCCAGTTGATGCAGGTGCCTGAATGAGTGGATGGTCGACGGTTTCATAATCCATTATTCTCCCATTTAAGTGTTTGAGATCAATTATCCTGTGAGACCGTGAATCACCGTCATCTTGCATTCTTTAAGAGGCGAGCGGAGTTCTCATGCTGCTTCGCTTGCACCTCAAAACAGGGATTTTTTTTTTTGGGGGGGAATAATTTAAGCTAAATGGGCACTTTGAGAACCCCCTTAAACTGCAGGGGGCAAATCCAAATTAACCCAAAATCTGGAACAATCCAACTTCCAATTTCCTCCCCTCTCTCTCTAGTGTTTTTTTTAAATTATGGTAAAAAAAATCTCACTAGATATAGCAGTATAAGATTTGTATTACCATGTATATAAGGGTCACAATCCTTGCAGATTTCTGACATTATTATTCGTCCCAATTTATAAAACTTTTTAATTTCCTTCAACCAATTTTGATTTGTAAACTAATCTGTCTATTTTTCATATCAAAAATAACGTCGTGCCGATCCACCCACGGTATAAAAAAAATTTGGTGTGTGCGTAGACATCCACCACCACCACAAGTCAAAGCCAAGTTTGACTCGGAGTTGACTTGCTGAAATTCATCGCTTCATTATGGCTCCCTCAATCAATCAATCAGTGGTCACTGACTACAAATTGGCTGCAGGCACCCACCTCTCTCATATGTATCGGTGACGGTAAATTAAAATTTTAAATACTAGATGGTATGAGAGGTGGATTTCAATAAGCGGAGTTAGACAGGAAAATCAAAATCCTTCGGTATCTTATGCTCTGCTACATCGTGGTAACGATGGACCGATGATGGCTGGCCGAGCCAATCTCTGGTGTAATGGTACGATTCTAAGGTACGCCCGTGATGTCTCCCCGGGTAAAAGCTTGGACGTTCATTCATTAGAACAAAAAAATGGGGATAGGTCATAGTGGGGAGGGCCCGGCCCATGTACGTGTATTATTATGAGGTCGGACAAGTGATTGTAGTAGAGCTCTGTGGCCGAACAACGTCAGCAGGACAGGTGGATGACACATTGTTGTCCTTTTAGTCCAAGTCATCGAGAAGATTCCTAAACATGACGATGTGGACATTAGGCCCATGATTTGATTGATGAATTGAATTGAATCACACGCACATACTCCTCCTCCTCCATTTCCAGGGGGGGTGGGCTGGGGTTGTGGAAGAGAGGGAGTGTCTGCAACATTATTGCAAGAGAGCCATTATAGCCAAACCTGTCAATTCGGACCGACCCAACTAACCGTCGGTCAACATTAGACGCAATTTTTTTTTGTGCTAGCCGAGACGTTGAACCGGACCCATTTTTATTCGGACTAAAAACCGGTACCCTAAAAATAAAATAGGTCAAAACATCTTTTTTTAAATTAAAACAAAAAACTAGAGGGAGTTCTTGGAGGCTACACACACAGGGAGTGACATTTACAAATAAGCCCATAAGAACTGGAGGGCGCATCTGTTGGGCTTTCTCCCTTGAAAGCGGGCCTGGAGGAATAATAGTACAGAGGGTCGGGTGCAACCAAAAATGAAAATTAGAAAAAGCTTATATGTTCCAACTCACTATTCGTGAGTTTTATCCGTTGACAAGGTTGAAAGAATCAGATTTGATCCAAGTTGAGTTTAAAACATAATTTTAAAAACCGGACTGAGCGGCCGATTCGACCGGTACAACCAGCCACTCACCTAGTCCGATTCCTATAAAAAACTCAATTACACTTTTAATGAGGTCAACTCCGTTGAACCGATCGGTTCCCTACTGACCGATAAACCTAATTGAATTTGTGAAAAAATTAACCAACTTAAAATTAAAAAAAAAAAAAACAAAAACATATTATAATGTATCCATTTTATTTTACAAATTTTATATTTATATTTTATATAAAATTTTTATTTAATATAATAATTATATTAATAATTTTTATTATAAATCATATTCAAATTATAATATTAGTAATATTATATTAATAATATTATTTATTAAATATATAATTTGATATATTAAACCTCCAGTTTCACTCATAAATTTACAAACTCATATTTATATCAATTTTTCTATTAGAATACACTTTTAAAAATTATAATTTAAAGTCTTTTAATTTTTAATGGGGAGAGAGGAAATTAGAAGGGAAAAAGGCGAAAAACACCAACCTATATAATTTGTCCGTTGGTGGTCGGGGCCTATGCCGTTGGGATTGTGGAAGTGAGACAGAGGGGGATTAGGGGGTTAGCAGCAAGCACCTAGAGAGCTCAGGGGCGGGGGGGTGGTGCGGTCAGTCCCCTCATCTTCCGCTGGTAAACGCCGCATCTCCGAGCACGCCGCCGACCAACTCTCCTGTCGTCTTTCCACACCTCACGCCCTTTTCTTCATCACCTTATTCTCTGCCCGCAGAAGCCTGCCCCTCTTGGTCTACCCTAAAAGACCACTTTATTTAGTGGATAACATTAAATAAGTTGACATGCATATATTTTATGCGTAATGCATATGCTCTTGCACTAATATGATGATTATGATTACTAATCAATCACCTGCAGAGAATGCTCTTAACTAATTCCCGTGTATCGGAGGACAAAAAAACAATAAAACAAAAAAACTACTCCCATAATATTTACCTTCGCAATCCATCAATGAGAGCGTGTCGATGCCTGCATGCAAAAATCACAACAGAACGTCATCGGAGCCATTGTTCTAAAGAAGATTTCTACACATAACCAGGCATGGTGAGAATGATTGCATGACCGACCGTCCCAGTGCTCACCAAAGGGCTTCCGCATTTCAAACCTTGAGATCTACTTCATTCTCCCTTTAGACACACAACAACAAGTGTATACAGTATATATATAACATTGTCTGAAGTGGATTTTGATCATTGTGATGAGAAGCAAGTGCATCTTGACTAGATTGTCCAAGTGAAGAAGAAGTTCAAACACTCCAGGAAAATATGACATAAACAACTCAAACAAAAGGGAAGTAAGATAAATCAGATATCATTTATATTTTTTTCTACCATGAAAAGGATTCTAAAAAAAAAAAGAAGGAAAAGGAGAAAGGTTAATGAATTAATACTATTAAACCCAAATATTTACCTTAAATTTAGATTAATTAAAATAATATAATAAAATTTGAACCTATATGAAGGTAAAAAAATCCATGAAAACTTTCCGCGTCCCCGAGGCGTCATGGATGATGAGGAAGGGGGAGAGGGCATGCCTCTAAAATTCTGCACTCCTTGATGGGACATTTAAAGGTCAATTCGACAAGTCCATGGACCGTTGTTCATCATGATGTTCGTTTGTTCTTTTCCTACCCATGTAATTGAATCACCAGACCAAACCCCAGCTGGAAACCCAGCAGCAGCTAAAAGCCAACATCCCGTAAGGGTCACGTCATGATCTGTTATATCTATGCTTCTGGCTTTCCAGTAGACCAAAGATTATTACCCCTATAAACAATGCCCACTTTTTCGTGGACATCTATGATGTGCATATGCATGACCAGGAGTAATGCGTGCAGAGAAATCATCACGTTCAAGCCTACGTAAGCACGAGTTTGAGAGGTCGAATACGATAGTGAAATTACTAAGAAATTGGTGAAGCAAGAAGATAATTCTCACATATAGATGAGAATTTATAAAATTTTACATGAATTCGTAAAATTAATAGCTAATCCTAACTTGACTAACCTCATAGTCTCTATCCTCGATGGCTCAAGTATACGTCATAAGCACGAAATATTTCGACATCGTTAGAGTGTACTAAATATTTGGTCTATTAAGTAATTAATCTTGCTTCATGAGTAAAATCCAAAACAAGTACAACTAATGCATCAAAAAATTTGTATACTGCTACAATACATACCGGGTAACCGAGTTGCGTGGGATTTCATTCCATGACTGTCTTCAATCAAGCTCCGGTAGGAGCATTATCCGAATCTGTCCATCAATGCTATTGTAGGATGTATGCAGGTGTGAGGCTTAATTTCACCCGGACAACAGAAGAACCGACAAAGCAAGATATTCTACGAATAACCATTAACCAATGAAGGGAGACCCGACAAGAAGTACACATCCAGCCGTCTAAACAAAAAAAATAAAAAAATTCTCAGACCTCTGCTCCCTCCCACGGTATAAAATATAAGCATGAGGAACTGTTCCTGTACAGCTTCAAATATAATGGTTTTATGAATCTCTAATATAATAAATAATATTTACTTTTTGTTTAAAAAGATATTTTTATATAGTGTGAGACTTATAATGTGTACTGTTTATAAAGAAAATCAACTCTACATAAAAACTAATAACTAAGAAATTATTTTTCAAAGATACTTCGAATGATTAGGCACATTCTGACAATTTTTTTGTTCAGTACATACAAATCTCATCTATTAAGTTTTAAGTTTGTTATGATAAATACCATCTTCCTTGTGCACATCATCTTCAATGTACAATAATTAATTTATATTTGAGTTAAATTATCCATTAAAAAATAAAAATAATATTTTTTAATTAATGATATTTTTTATTTAAAATACTCAAATTTAAACTCTTAAAAAAAGTAAGATGTATAAATTAATTAAAAAAATTGAGTGATGTCGATATTGATAAAATATTATTTAGGCAATACATTAAAATTGTATAAAAATCTATGAAGATGTTCGCTGTGAATTGCTGAGAAGAAAGAGTGCTGACCTCTCTTTTGCAGACAAAGATCTTAGACTATACCAGCAAGCAGCCGCCTTCTCCTCGACACAACAGCACCAGACAACACCTCTCTCTCTCTCTCTCTCTCTCTCTCTCTCTCTCTCTCTCTCTGCTGCAAACTAAAGCTCACACTGTAAAAACTAAAGTGGGCAGTCTGCTGTTCCTCATCGTCCTGTCAATCGGAGAAAAAAGTACTAAGAGACAAGAAAGAACTACTCTTTTTAAAGCAAACAACCCACGAAAACAGTCAACCTTCCCCTCTCTCACTCTCTCTCGCATGCGCTTCGACAGCATCAGACTCTGTCTCCCCCGCTTATTTAACATCATGCCACTGCTTCTCCTCCCTCATTCAACTCAAACCTATATATACTCCTCGTACATCATCCTCTTCCCCACACCAACAAAGCCTAGACATTCAGCTACAGAATTTCCCATTTGAGCACATCTCCTGTCTTTCGGAACTTCCTGCTGAAACTTTTAGCTGTCCGTGACGCTCCCACTGTTAGTTTCTCGCGACATAATACAACTATGATGCACTACCAGAATCAGGCTCAGCACTGGGGTTACTACACCGCCCAGACGGCGAGGGGCGGCGGCGGTGACCCCCTGGAGCGAGTCGCCAGGCTGGCTTCGGAGAGTGCGGTCGTGATATTCAGCCTGAGTGGCTGTTGCATGTGCCACGCAGTGAAGCGGCTATTCTGTGGCATGGGGGTAAACCCGACAGTGTATGAACTGGACATGGATCCAAGGGGAAAGGAGATTGAGCGAGCCCTGTCAAGGTTGCTTGGGAGCTCGGTTCCAGTGGTCTTCATCGGAGGGAAGCTCATAGGCGCCATGGACCGTGTCATGGCATCACATATTAATGGCACACTAGTGCCTCTCCTGAAGGAAGCTGGAGCCCTCTGGCTTTAACTGAGCAGCCGTTGGTGCGTTCATGAATGTACGCCAGAGACGGGAAGAAGTTCCAGCTTTCATTGGAGGGTAGAGATTTGATGGGTATGAGTTGAGTGACATGAGAATGAATGAAATGTCTAAGGAAATTAAAGTGGGGAGAGGGAGTTTTGTGTGCCTAAGGAAAAGGGAGGAGGGGGAGTTTTACGTGTCTTCTTCGTTTTCCATATTTGATGATATGTTCATTGATCAATATACTTTTCCATCCTCCACGAGTCATATAGCTTTGTTCCAGTGATTGAACTCTGGTCAGCCTCATCGCTCCCCTGCGGATTGACAATTTTCAAGCTGCTGAAAATGAGAGACGGAATTTAACAACAAAGTCTTTCATATGGCAAATTTTGGAACCCTAAACTAAGAAAATGAAATTGTACGGATTAAACATTGGGAGGGTCAGTATCATTATCGATAAATAACATTCGGCCAGAATCAATCATAGTGGGACAAGTGAAGCAAATGGAAATAATTCTTTTCACTTGAACCAAAATCTGATTAAACCTTTCAATCATATGCATCCGTCCACAAAACCCATGGAGGGAGGAGTTTGTCCACTCCCATGGGCCGGATTGAAGCCTTTTGCTTTGCTTTCTTTCCCACACCAGAACAATACCAGCGAGAAAAATCAACTAAGTGCGTTTCTATCGGGTTGAACGTTAAGCATACCATTCTTAAAGAACAGGCCCACCCAACCCCACCTGACGTAATCCAATTGTAAGAATGAAATTGCATTATAGAATGCCACTGTTCAGAGATCATGGCAGTGGCAGATGTGTCTCCATATACTTTATAAATAGTTTTTTTTTTTGGCTGTAATCAGTAAGATCTCTGACAAAGCTAAGTGGGTTAACATGAGGAGACCTTTTTATTTGTTTTTTGCTGGATACGGGGAGACGCTTAGGAATGTAGCAAATTTACCACATAAATTATAGGCCAATCCGCTACAATCCTTGCCCAGTTCGAGCTCTGCATGTTAAATAAGAAAACCTGGAGGTCAAATCAAACATGAAGCTCACGCTCTTCATCGTGATTTTATTGAATCAAAACAAGCTTAATGCTATAACAGACTTTCAGGCTATATTCGCGTGATCCATATTTCATGTATTATGATGAGTATTATTCGAGAAGAAGTCGTTCTTTTTGACAAAGACTGCATTTAAAAATTTCCATCGTTTTGATTCTTGCGAGAGAATTTCCAAATTAGTCTTGTCCTCCCAACTCCAAGAATTCCTAACGTAGTAGTGGTCCTGTTATTTAACAGCAGAAAGTTGTGGGTACATCACCTGTATCAGCTGTCGGGATCAGAGCATTGCAGCCACTAGAACAGAGAAAAGAACAGGAATTAGTAAATAGAGCATGAGGCAGGATAAGCACTAGATTAGAAAATTCCAATGGTCCACTACAACCGTCAGGGCAAAATATAAAAGAAAAGGCGGTTGGACCCCAGCGCCCCTTCTGATTCACAGAACAATCAGAGAGCCTCCCTATTCAGCTCTTAGCTATCATTCACAGAGCAGGGCGGCAGGATTCAACTGTGCTGGGCCCATCACCATCTCCTTTCTTCCTGCTGATGTTCTTACCCGAGAGGAAACGTAGACGCCCAAGCATACTTTTGTACATTTTGTGGATGAAATGAAACTATTCACATTCCAGCCAAAAAAAAAAAAACAGAACAGAACAGGAGAAAGAGGTTTTATACAGTGGCATAAAGTGATTCTAGATTCGCTCACCAATGTAGCTTCTCATATCCCTTATTTCTTTACTTACTCTTACTTCTATTTTTCTTTTACCTATCAAAAAACACTGTTTTTTTCATCCCATGGACCTCTGTCATGATGAAATACATATGTCTCGTTTTCTCTATTCTTCTCCAATCTCTGCACGCAACATACCAAAGTGGACTAAGTTCACGTGTGGTTGCTTGTAGTGCATAAATAAAGCAATTTTTGGTTCTCCGAATACAGTTAGCCCTGACAACAACTATTCACGGGCAAGTCTCCGCACCTTTGGCACATTCCTCTTCCTGCCATTTAACATCGTATGCCTATAATATTCCCTATAACTACATGCCTTTCCGTGGAAACTTCTCCCACCTCAGCCAACTGATCCCCAATTTGAACTATCGTTTTCTCATGGATATAGTTATTTGCCTTCCACCTCCTCTTCTCATCATTTCCTCATTGCCTTCGCTCTCGAGCAGCCCAGCGGTCCACACGGAGAACACACTCCTCCCCCATGCAGTGTAGTCAGAGTTGTGTACTGTGATACTTGTTATACTAGCACGTTCGCCAGGTACAGCCACTTCTTGCCGGGTAATACAACTTGATTATTCAATTCACGTGTTTCTGGAAAACCCATATAGATCGAGTGTTGACGGGATCAACTGTGTGAACGGTGAAGAAATTGCTTCCATGTGTGAGGTCAGTTTGATCAGCAGCTCATCTCCCTCCTGCGGTATTCCTGGTCAAAGGACCACTGTCAATGAGGCATCACTCAAGTCATAACGGGAGAACCTCTGCATATTCAGCTTGAATGCATTGAATTTATAGCCCACTGAAGATGAGCTCTACCTTGTGTGGGAATCAGAAGCAAGGATTATCAGCTATTCTGAACTCAGTTTTTTCAACCTTATTTCCCACCACATAGATTCCCCTACACTCCGATCCCACAACTGCCACTTCCTCATTATTCCACGTTTCTCTTCGATGCCCTTCCCCTCCCCCTTCCGATTATTTCAATTCCCAGAATCGTCACCTTCACTACCTTACCCATTCCCATCATTTCCATTGCCGAACTTGCCACCTTCACTTCCTTTCCCATTCCAAACTCTGCCACCTTCCCCTCTGATCTCATCCCCTCCATCTAGGCCACCAGCATTCAACCTGACAGACCCAAGAACATGGTTCCCTAACTTCCCCTTCTCTCCTCCTCCACTGACTGCATTTGACGTGAAGGACCTCAGATCTTGGGTACGTCATTTCCCTCCATATTCTCCTCCAAGACCTGAGAAAAACCGTAGAATTGAATATTCATACATAATAACATCTATTCTTCACGTGAAACTTTGATAAGGATGCCATAAACGGGGTAGCAATTCTTTCCCCGTCTAAGGTACAGAGTTTTCCCCATTTTGTAGACTATGCTAGAACAACTACCAGCCCAAATCCTGCTCAACCATGTATGTCACTCATGGCAGAGAGTGAAAATAATAGATGTACGAAATTTAAAGAAGAATATTCTCTCAGAAATGTATCAACTTTTCTAGATTGTTTTTACTTTGTACGACAGAAGCTGAAGACCTCTCATCAAAGCAATGAAGATTATGCTTTTCATAGCTTACAGGGTAGATATATATATTTTAGCACATAATTACAGTTTAGACACAGATAACTCATTAAATATATGTTTCTTAGGGTGCAATTGATATGAAAGTTAAACTTTCCCCTTTTGCAACTTGACTGATGAATCAACAAGAGACAATTACCCATCAATGCAATAAAAAAGAAAGGATCCCTAAGGTACAAACCCTCAGATCTACAAACTAGATCCCACATCCAAATGTGCAGAATAGAATAGGGGACTAAATGATGCTCAATGGTGGTGCAAGGGAAGTAATGCATGAATATGGTCTTAACTTTGCAACTGATGCAGCATAGAGTCCATATGAGAATGGACAATGGCACTGGAGTCTAGTTAATACAAACAATCCAGGGCCTTTAAGCACTTTCAGACCTTATTGGAGAGGCCAAATTGCTCACCGATGACATGCTACCAAGAAGTGTTATGAGGAAAAAAAAATCCAGCGATCAAGCTTATAGAAATCTGTAAATCTATGAGCTGTAATGAAAGTGCTAGGGTTCTTTAACTGTTCTAGCTACAATGTACAAACCCCGGATTATAACAGTGAGAAGAACGCATAAGAAACAGCTCTTTTGCTAATCATTGAAGAACATATATACTGGAAAGAAGCACGCTGTGATTTGAGAAAATTTTTTTCCCTCCAATAAGCGGTGTTACTTCATTGATTAGATGGAAACGTGCAAAGATACATATAAAATTCAATCCAACCATCTATCACAATAAAGAGGATGAGGAGACATTCTACCAGGAAACAAAGGGAGCAGCAACCTACGCAACAAAGCGATTTACAAAGAATTAAAATCCAGAATGCGAGCTTAGACGATTTCGCATGCTTGAGCTCCGCTCTATGAAGAGCCAGCTTCACATGTAATGCAGAAGAGCGGGAAATTCTAGCAGATTAGATCAGAGGCCGACCAGGGATAATTCGAACTAGATTCTGTACGATCATTCCAGCTACGAACGCAGACGAACCTCGTCAAGTAACACGGTTCCCAATATCTTACCCGCCGAGAGAGAGAGAGAGAGAGAGAGAGAGAGAGATTACAGAGTAGAAGATTAAGGAGAAAATCGGGGAACTCGATTTACATGAGTTGCTCCCGGGAAAATGTATTGGGCCTGAGAAAGATGGCGGGAGCCCAATTACTAATGGGCTTAATGGGCCCAATGAATACTTGGGCCCGACATCGGCATTCTGCTTTTGGGTAATAATATTTATTTTTATTCGGACAAGACGTAATGCTGCTTAGACATCTATATAATATATGTCGTTTGTAATTTGTTAAATATTATTGATTCTCTAAAATATAATAGCATCAATTGACACAGTAAATAATTTTTTGCCCTCATGAAGTTGGCAAATGTAGTGATCAGTATATATCAGGCCAGTTTCATATCCACCGAGAAAGTTTAGACCGGCAGGTAATCGTGTTAACATCTCTTAATGGTCATAAATCACATTCGAGTGTATCTCAGATCTCTGGCCTCTTGACAATTCGAACAGCCAGTGGAAATTTAGGACTTCCTGCCTCAGTTTCTACCTCGGAGTCGATAATGGTCTCTTCCTAGGAAAAAGAAAAAGTCAATTAGAGTTTTTTTTTTCAAAAAAATTCAACTGGGTCAGTGATTACTTTGGGGTCAACGGGCTTAATCATCCACCAACGCCTAAGATCTGACTGAACATGTGCTCATCTCATATCATATGATTGTTGTCAGACCAGACCAGAACTAACGTAGCTTCCGAGCCCACCAACAACAATTTCAGTCACACGTTTTATTTCTCCGATGCATGGCAAGAGAGGGGTAGAGAAATCATGTACGTGATCAGGGGCAGCCTCCCTCAAATAAATCGCGCTTTGATGCACAAGATTATGGATACTTGATCACGATGAAGAAATTAGAGCTGGCAATCGCTGACAAAAGCTAGCGAGCTGGCCTCCACTGTTTGAAGATGCACGAGATGAGATGACAAAGCCATCGATGATCGAGATTATCCACGCAACGAAGACCAAAATGAGAGATTATCCACGCAACATACGGGCAATTGCGTACATTGTACTATAAAAGTAATGATTTGTCGGTTTCATTAGGGGCCTATCGACTAGAAGAGCCTAAGAGCAACAAAAGACACATTCATGAACCAATAAATCAACTATAAAAATTAGAACCATGATTTTCTAATATCCAATGGTCGGGGTTATTGTTATTGGTTGGTTTTGGTTTTGTAAGAAATGAGACACCATTTGGAAGAGGAAAAAAAATGGTGAATCAATATAAATTAATTAAAATTATTTAATATTTTATTCACTTAATAAGATCTTAAATTCAAAAATTTATATAGTAGAAATTTTACTCTTAAATAAATAATATATATATATGTAAAGGCTAGTGTCAACTTCAAAACCGCCGTCACCCTGCAGGAACTTGACCTATATTATTATAATTCTAACGTGGGTTAGCGGATTCTAGCCGGAAAACAAAACCCAAAAGAAATTGAATTCTGGGGCCTCGACAAGTGGATTTATATATAAACCCGGAAAATAGCAACTATAATTATTGTAATCATCGGATTATAAAAATAAAAAAAAAGTTGGAGACTAACTCTTTCCTCTATATATAAAACCTCGCATTCCATGGTGAGATTGCAACCAATCAATCAATCGAAACCCGTGTTAGGTTTCCCTCCTCCTCCTCCTTCATTCATCAGCACCATCCTTCTGAAGTTCATCAACAAACGTTCTTCCTATCCCAGTTACCTCCTTGATCTTTTGGAATGATTTAGGGTTTTCCTTCTTACGTGGGTAGGGAGACATGAGCAACACCATGCGGCCTAGGGTTAAGGTTGTCATCCATTTGGTTTATGACAGAGGATAGAAACTCAACCGTAGAAAAAGTTTCCGCTCCGAGAGATACACGCACCAGTCTTCCTAGAGATATATTTCTTCTTTCTTTTTTTTTCCTTCAGTATTTGTACGTGCATATATAGTTGACGGAGATGGAAGTGGTTGCCAAGGAGAAGAAGAATCAGAAGAGGGGTTTGATCACCAAGACATGGGAGAGATGCAAGTCCATCGGCCGAGGAGGCAGCCATCCGTCCTCCGACACGGGCCGTGGGGTCACGAAGAAGAGCAAATCATGGCACAATCCAGCCACGGGCGGCTCTACTACCCCTGGCCGATCCTCGGGGGATTGCAGACGGTCGGATGAAGGCGACGATAAGATCCACAGGAACAAGAACAAGCACAAAGTCGCCCCAGAAGGCTGCTTCTCGGTCTACGTGGGGCAGCACAAGCAGAGGTTCATGGTCAAGACTGAGTACGCGAACCATCCCCTCTTCCAGATGCTTCTCGAAGAGGCCGAGACCGAGTATGGGTACAGCAGCACCGGCCCATTGGAGCTCCCGTGCGCCGTCGAGGTTTTCTGCAGGGTTCTGGTGGAAATGGACTCCGACGACGGTGTCGGCAGGCCACAAAGGGGGTGCGGCTTCGGTCGTGGTCGTGTTGGTGGTGGCGACGGAGCGTATCGACTGCTTAGCCCGTCGAGGACGATGGCCATAAATCAGTTGTAGCCACGGTTTGTCTTCCGACATCCGCACACTCTCCCATGCATATACACCCCAGGAATGCAAGAGATCGCTTCTGTGCGTCTGTGGCTGATCTGTACGACATGCCAAGCCAAGTTGCATCTATGTACTGTCATGTATCCTAGATAAATAAGCAATGTCAAAATCCAAGCAGGAGAATTATTGCATGTATGTAAGTTCTTCTTTTTTCGAATGTAAACCACATAGTATTAATAGAAGTTCTGGACGTTGTACTAATTTAAATTTGAGTCACATCAATCCACTGTGAAATAAAACTCTCTCAACTTGAATATTCCCTATTTTTAAAACTCGAACCCGAGAGATTACTCGATAAGAGTACGCATCCGACCTCTTCATTCCATAAGAGCCCGCCGATTTTTCCTCTTGGAATAATTAGCCAATTTGCAATTAATAATTTAAAAAATACTGGCAAAATGGGTGGGAAAAAAAAACAAAAATCCCTAATATTTTGACAAAGTATATACGGATGGGAGTCTGACCTTTTGTTCTTTCTTACGGCAATTTCGGACCGTGCATGCTGCCGCTGCTGCCCTTCAATGTGCATATGTCACTATATATATAATTGACCGATTAAGCAAGTTGTTACATATATATACAAGTGCACGTACGAAAATATATGACATACGAATGAAATATATAAATAAATTCATATAGTCGGTCAATTTGCCATTTTAGTAAACAATTATCTATAGATAAAACATATAAAAATATGCTAATTATTTTTTTAAATCAAATCTTAATTATCTAGCGACGACATGATCCGGCTGCGGCAAGCCAACATATATTATATACATAGGTTAACTAGATGGCGCGCGCATGCTGTAGGGAAAAACGAGATATATATGTATATGTATATATATATATATATTCATTGGTGTCGTGATAGGTACATGCAATTCATGGCCCCACGGAACCGTAAACTAATTCGCAGTGGTTGGATGGAGATGATGTCATTGACAAAATATAATATTTGTTCTTATTTTATAAGTTTTCAGGAACAAGAAGCGAGTCGGGTCGGGTCAACCCAACCCCAAAGGAGGTTTAAATGATCTCATGAATCCAGCGGGAACAGAGGACAAAAGAGTTTATATATATATATATATATATATTCAGATTTGAATTATTTAAAATTAATTGAATTTTTAAATATTATTTAATTTAAAATTTTAAAATATACATAGGCAATGAATAAATGAGATTGAATTCCTTACGTATATTATCATCGCCGTTTTCATTTTTATCTCTATTCTACCTTATACATATCTCTCTCTCTCGTACTTGTTTTTTTAAATAAATAAATCAACATATATTCAAAAATCATTAAAATCTCACTTAAGCGGAATTAATCCACTTATATGATAAAATTATTTTAATATAAATTATTTTTATTTATAAAATTTTAACGTAATATCTTATTTTAAATATATATAATTATTTATTTTAGTCTATTTATTTAATACTTTACACTATGAAAATTTTTTGGAAGTCTGCCCACAGAACCACAGGAAAACCCCCCGGTTTGCAGTATAAATTTATGATATGCTTGGGGTTAAAATGTAAACTACTAGATTAGTCAACAGATTATCAATTACCTCAAATCACCGGCTGCTTAACCAACACGGGGGGACAATTAGATAGATAATTACTGTATTTAATTATATTTTTTGGATTTAGACATTGTGAAATTGAAAAAAATAAAGTCAATTATTTGAAAAGTCCTGCCCTTAAATGGAGGGACAGTAACAGTACTCAGGACTAATAGCTGCTTGAAGGTGCCGATTTCTGCCCGTGACAGAGGAAAAAAGAGGTCCAGCGTAGGCTCAAACTCACGGCTTTCGTATTATAGTAGAGGAGGCCCATAACTCTTTGAAATGGATAAGCCCGATGGGTCTCGTGCTTCGGCTTCGCCCCCACCAACAAGCCCGCCCGCAAAATTGTGCCTGAGGCAGGCCGTGGCGACAACCGGCGCGGGGCGGGACTGATGAGTAACGATGTTCTCCGGTGATCGACCAGCAGAAAGATCGTTATTCAGGCTGAGGCCGAAGAAGCTATTGACTGTTGTGTGGATGAGCTCGTGCAATCTCCGGAGACAGATGATGGCAACGAAACGGACAACTCATCTGAATAAGCGATCCGATCCGACTGGCGGGATGGTATGGATAGTAAGTATAAAAGCACCCGCGGCTGCGGCTGAGAATTGAGAGGTCCAGATTCCGCCACGTCTGCGAGAAGGCCGGAAGAAGAGGAGGAAAGCGATGGATCGCTGTCATTGGGGGACCCTGAATACCTCTGTGGTAGATCCTGTCGTAGGCCGGTCCCCTGCCACCCTGTCCCTAGCTATCTCGCCCTTTCCTTTTTTGCATTTCAGTCCTCTTAGAAGTCCTAATTGCCGGATCATGACCGGTCGTAATCTTTGCTAGCTCAGAGTCCCATATTTCAAAACAGTAGTACATGGGAGCCAGAGAGAGAGAGAGAGAAATGGAATCCAAACTCTCATTCTCACCCTACAAATTGATTTATCAGAGGACCTTAACTTCCGTTGCATTGTCCATCTGGGGTTACCACGCCTAGTCTACAGGGCCAGACAAAACGACAGGACATTGACGTGGAGAATCTTTGGGTCGATGTACGCTCATCTCCGCGTGGAAAAGTGCGAGAATCTTACGAGAATATGGTAATGGACAAGTGGGCACTGAATCAGGATCATGAGGGTACAATCATCAATCACTTGAATCCAACCAACACACGGAGACTTCGGCCAATCGAAATTCGGATTATTACATTCCCGCACGCCTGATCCCGAACACGATTGCCCGTTTGGTCGCTTCCACTGATGAGTGGTCCGACAGAAAACTCAACCTAGGCCACTTATCGTTTACCAAGACCCCACCCATGGATACCTTCAAATCATATTCAAATTAGGTGTGTAGTAAAAACCCCTCCATCGAATTGAAGACTTCGTTTTAGGCCAGAGACAAGAGGCCCGTCCCGAATCTGGACGCATCCACGGTGGTGATATCTAGCTCTCATTTTCTCCTTTTTGCTGCACAAAAAGACAGTGGTGAGCACAAACGTTATGTGCTTGTCAGTCAGTTCCGTGTACCGTATAGATCTAATTCAGTGGTCCAATGAGTCCATCCGTCCCGATGCCTAACCCCATATGAAAGTAAACCGGTGGATTGGTACGACTAAATGCTACTCGGCCACATAAAGAGTTCTTTGCAGGAAAACTAATGTAATTTTGTTAAATCAGTGATAAAAAATATTAAAAACTAAATTATTTAATGGATGAAATATTAATAATGATGAAATGGTAGTCTTGCCAGTTGCACGTCACTTGTACGTCAAACTTGCCGGTCTGTGGCACACGACATTCAACCTGTCCCATTGAAAATCTGAGGTTGTAGTGTCCGTACACGGTACTCCTACTTCCACTGTGCCTGCAACGCACGGCCGTTCACTCCATCGAGCGGCGAATAAAGAACTTAAGAGCCAAAAGGAGGTAGTGGTCGGGAGCCAAAGAATTGAACTTGTGGTAGAATCTTTTAACGAGTGCAGCAACTGACCAGGATTTCGTGCTATGTACATGGTCGGTAAAGAACTGTTGGCTAGGGAAGAACAGAAAGCTATGCACATCGGACTTTACAAGTTAGAATCCGACCTGGCACCTCCCACTTCCTGGTCTAGGTAATCAGCTAGCAGTTGACGAGCCCGACTTGATCAGCCAACTACGACGATCCAATGTTTTCCTCTGGCGAAATTATGGTAACATTTACTGGAAGCTTTACTAACTAGACTGTCCTCAAGAATACGATTTTATCAGGCCCAAGCTGTGGAGGAACTTCTCCGACTGAGAACGGAACAGGTCTCCCAGAGAGAACTTTCCGGTTACACTGTTCTCCTGGTCTAGGGGATTTAGCTGGGGATCCTCGTTCACACGGAGGACTGTTGTGCCAATCCGGTCGCGGACAGCCTCGATCGTCTCGCTCTTGACTGGTCTGCCGGAGGAATCGGTGACATAGAATGCATTCACGGCCTGGGAGCCCCTGGTGTTGACCTCGGCTCGGGTCACTGAGAGCCCATTCTCCCTGAATATACGAGTCACGTCTGATAGAAGCCCAGCTCTGTCCTCGCAACAGAGCTCCAATCTTATCCCCTGCACGATAATCAAACAGCATCAGCAAAATAGAACATCACCAGTTCAAGAAAAAGGAGCTAGCGTTGCAGAAATTCTAACAATCCTTGCACCTCGGAAGTTCCCCTCTTTATAGCAGCCTCCAAGCAACTGACTACCCGTTGCCTCTCCGCTTCAGAACTGATAGGGTAGCCATCCCTATGACGGATGTAGTATTCCTAGACAAAGAGCAAAATGGAATCGTTAAGAGTTAACGCACTGCTTTCTAGGACAACCAGCAAACTACACTGTTGTCTAGTCAAACCATATACAGAAAAATGTACCTGATAAGCCTCAGGGCTTTCTGCGATCACAGTCCCATGGTAGACTACGTATTCCATGTCAGTCAGAGTGCAAACTGTGTCAAAGATGAGCTTCGGCCTGTCCCGGCACCTTACATTCACCACAGTGTACCCCTTATCACGGTAGTTCTCCACCGTCACAACTGGCTTTCCCCGCTCAGTCCCTCCAGAGCCATCATCCACATCATAGTCCCGGTCAGCATACATCAGCTGATGGAGCCTTCGTTCCGTGTGAGTGGAACCAAGCGAAACTGTTGTATTGGCACTCCTCCTGTCCATATCCCCCTTGAGGACATACAATAAGAGCTGCTTCACCTTATCGAGCCTTGCAGGGTCATCTATGGGGTTTGCTGTGGCCTCGTCCGTGATGTAAACGACTGAGGCCATCCTCGAGTTGTGGGTCCACACCTCTGCAGCGACGACATTACACTTAAGATCAACAAGAACTGCAAAGACCTCGGAGAGCAGGCCCGGGCGGTCTCTCCCAGTCAACTCAATCGCGGTGTGCTCCAACACTGACTGTACACCAACAGAGCTTCTCTGGGAGCGGAAGCTCCGAGCCCGAGGTCCCAACGACTGTTAACATGTCAGGCAAAAGAAACGCATTTGAAGCTGTCAACAAACACGAGCCCGAATTGAAATGACATGCAAAAGAAACATCAGAGTACAAAACACTACTGTACAAAGATCAATGTCAGTCTACAGCTTCATAAGCTGCTCGTGATTAGAAAAAAGAAGCATGACGATTAGCCAATGAGTTGATGTCTCTCCTGTATGTTAGTACAGGGAATTCCCACCGAAAAGATAGAATTGTACTTTACTTCAGTTTATTTGTCAAATACTTTTCAAAAAGGGTCAGATTAAGCCTTATGCAGCAAATTTGTAGCCGAGTTCCAGTAATACAAGAAATTTTCAATCTTCAATCAACCATCACAGGACCAGAAAGTCTGAGATCCACCTAATTCTCGGTATCTTTATCAAACTGAAAACATAGCCAAGGTTCATTGTCAACGCGCCCCCTTTACTATCAGCAATGACCCTTTTACTGTCAAGAGTAAGAACCTCAGAAATCAGGACTCCCAGAATAAAAAATCCAGTGAAAAGTTCTATAGATCTACCCCTTGGATTCGTTCCGCTACATCGTCCTGGCCCAGCTTATTCCCATTTCGATCTGTAACGTGAAAAACTGACAAAAAAGAAACCAAAAAACCAATTTATAAACATAACTCAATGAAGGATATAAGCATTAAAAAAATTATACAGAGGTGGAGGATTAAGATTTAAAGACTCACCATCCATGAACCACTCGCCATCGGAAGAAATGTAAGCCCGACGGATTATCAAATTCATATCGGTCAGGACCTGGACCAATTCTAGCAAGCTCCCTCTCTTATTGGCACTATCAACCTGAAAACTCGAAAGCAAATAATCAGAATCTCAGTCTCAATTAGTACGTGCAGAGCAATTCAGCAAGATTTCTGTAGACCGTCAAAAGGAATTACCTTGATCAGCGTGGTCCTCTTGCTGGAGGCATTGTCAACCGTAACCCTGAGAACCCAGTATCAGGAACAAAACGGCAGCGTCAACTCACCTATAAAAGAAACAGAGAATTTTCGGGAAATTGGCAGCAAGAGTCGATGAGAGAGGACGACATAGGTACCTGGGTGGGTTCATTCTGAGAACGAGCTTCTCGAACTCGTCGTCCACCGTGACTGAAGGGGCCCAATACTCCATTTTTTATTCTCTAAGCAGAAAAGAAGAGCAGAACAAGGATTCTCTGTCCCGTCAGAGGAGAATGCTCTGTCTTGCTTCGCCTTTATTGTGGGATCTGTCACTCGTTTCCCTCGGAAATCTCAATTGTAAGAACGAATTCTGGAGAATTCCATTACAACTATGGCTGCGAGCTCGATTTGGAAAGTGGGGCTGTGGCTCTTGAGCTGGCAGAAGAGTTATTGGAAATGGAGGGACACACGAGGGGGAGAGACAGAGAAGGCCACAACATTGCCACTCCCTTCCATATTTATACAAATCATTATCACAAGAAAATAAAAAAAACGATTATCCTAATTAATGTCTTTCTTTTCGGTTAATCATGGCATACTCGTAATTATGTGGAACAAGGAGGTCATTTACTCATGCAGAAGATTCGGAGGGCTAACGTAAGGATGCACAACACATCAGTGGGCCGTTTCGGGCGGTGGCCGATTCGGGTCAACGTTGGGCCCACGGCGGCCGCTCCCCTGTCCTCGCATTTGGTCCCCCCCACCCCATCTAGGGTTTGGGATCTGTGTCTGATTTCTCTCTCTCTCTCTCTCTGCCAGCCTCTCATAGCCTATTCACATGGCGGCTCTCTCTCTCTCTCTCTCTCTCTCTCTACGTTGGACTTTTTCAATCTTCTTTGATCACCAGCGACGTGGTCCATATAGTATTCGAGAGACTGAACTTACCTCGACATAGAAGGCCATAGCTCGAGAGCTCTTTTCGGAAAAGCAAACAAAGAGCACAATTTCTCGTGCTGATAAGAGAACTTAGAGTATTTTGTTTGTAAATTATCAGTTATCAAATCATTTTAGCGACCATCACGGAGAGGGTATGTGACTGGTTGATAGTATTTCATGTCGGGCCATGTTAGACTCCTGAGCTCCAACCCTGGGGAATGCGTACCACAGGCCATACCTTGGGGTAATAGTAGCGCATAACATGCATGCGAGGATGCGTGACCAGTCAGGTGCGAGGTGTTAGGATGAATTGCAAGTCCACGAACGGGCAAGTATGGAGATAGTCACACAAGCGTGCACGAAGACACTAGTGAAAGGGATGGTCGATCAAAGGCTCGGCAGTGTGCTGAAGGACCAGATTGTGGCAAGGAAGTGTCATAATGCACAAGTAGGCGAATGCGCGGGTGGGCAGTGAGGATGCCCATGAGCAAGGCACAGTGCAATGCTCTAGGAGGTTCGGGGAACCTGATACAACTGCGCAAAGGCACTTTAGGAGTGCGCATGATTCAACAGGCCCGGCAGTTGCTAAGGGAAGCTCGGCACTTAGCGGCGAGGGAGTTGAATACTTGTGGGGATCGACTAAGTCCTTGACCAGGCTCGAGCACCGTTGGACGCAGCAATCAGACGACCGTGACCCTAGGAGAAGATCATGGATGTGGACCCTAGAGGAGGATGGATCTGGATGACGAGGCTAAGCTGGCGCCAAGTCAATCTAGGAAAATCCGGGGAAGATCCTCCCGGGATATGGCAAATCCTTCCGTTACGAAACAATCTTTGATATTACAGATCAACAGCCGAGATTGAACGGATCGAGATCTGATGGAGAGAATTAAGGGATTCAAATCCATCGGTTGCCATGTCAGATTTGCTCGGCTCCTCTATAAAAAGGGGGTCAGCTTCATTTTGCAAAGGCAACCAAGAGGCGAGAGACACCCAACTCCAAGTAGAGGCGAGGAGAGAACTAGGAGCGACCAGATCAGTCGAGGAACATGAAGAGCTCGAGATTCCAAAGGAGTGGAAGTCGAGTTGGGCAGCAGTCCGGTGTTCTTGAGAGAAGACACAAGACGGGTGGGGAGTGCAAGCAGTGAGAGACTGTGAGGCATAGGCTCGTGTGACTGTGTGTAAGTGTTCTGATATGGGATTGGGTTTTTCGTGTACTTATAGTAGATGTGAATACGAGTTGCGTTTTCCCAATTGTGTTATTGTGTTCCTTGGTGTTGCTTCTTCGGTTCGGTGATCGTTTGGCTTCGACGGTACGCGCGGTGTGTGTGTATGGCTGGTCGACAAACGGTGTGTCGACGCCTAGCGGGGTGCGGAAAAATTTGTGACCCGCATCGGCCCCGTGACAGGCCGCCTCTACCGATAAGTGGAACGAAAAGAAACATGAGGCTTTGGGACCTGACGACCACAAGGTCAAGATTTCACTGGGACAAGGTCCTTTGGTGCCGATGCATCGGCCGGTGGAAACACGCATGGTGCGCCGAAGTAACACGAACGTCCCCGGTCGCTCTCTGATCAATTCTCGATTGCATTCCAGGAATTGGCATATCCACAACATTGGTTTTATGGGATGTGCATATATATCGCTCCTTTTTTTTTCCATGATACTGTTAAGTTGCCGCACATCGTCCTTGTTCTGTTATCATCGTCATTCTCGGTGAAACAAGCGTCTTTCCTTTGCAACCGGAAGTAGCCCATCACTTTAAGAGTGGCCCTGCGAGTGTGGTGCGATGTGCATCGAACTCGACTCGCCATAAAACGACCGGCTAGAACCATTTTCTGAATCAAGTGAGGCGATAACTGGGTTGGGAAGGCATAGCTCATACCCAACACATTTGGATGTCATATGAGGCATCCAATTATGGAAGACTGGCGTTATTTTCCTCTTTCCGATCGCATCAGAAGAGCATAACATAAGAGAAACGATGCGATCGCACATATTGAATTGTTATTTTGAAGGAACCCTTTTGGTATCGAGGGATCTGTCCGCAAATTTTCGTGCAAGACTGTCGAGATATCTTTAGTAATGTATTGGCTGTGGCTCTTCTAATGGCACCTCACCCTCGATATTAAGGAAACACCTCTCCTTATTACCATGTTCTTGTCATCTTTACTCACATAGTAAGATTCTCTCCCCACCGAAGGTGAGTGTAAAAGGGAAACATTAATTCCTGCGAACTGGTCTTGGATCGCTGAACAGTCTCGCACACGTCATTAGGTTTACAGCTATAGAGAATCGAGTCGGGTCCATATCCACGCGTTTTTTACAAGATCGACTCTAGGGTTTTACGAGTTAAAGGTGGCCCCCCGCCTCATAATTTCTTGCTATAAGAGTAGGAACCCGACAATACCTTTGATCGTGCAGATTTGGCCCTGGCTTTGCCGCCTGAGACGCAGAATCAATTGCTGGCTCCAAATAATCTACGAGCAATTGCACTCTCACACTTCTGCGATCAAAGAAGCACCTCCTTTACCTGTATCCTATTTTCGCCCGACTGTCATGCAATTTTAAGGTTTTTTTTTTATTTACAAGAGGAACCCACGAATTTAGAAGCAAGCGTGAGAGATAGAGAGTGGAACGAAGTTATTCACTAAAACGGAATGTGCAATATTTTGGTACCATATCGAAAATGCTATCAAAATGTTACTATATAGAGACAAAAACAAATTTCATAGGAGATGAATATGTGGATTACGGTTTGATTGCCTTCTTAGCTTGGGTTCCAGGTGGAGCCACTGGGTTAGATACCCTTTGGGTGGAGAGTCAAACTATCTCTTTTTTTTTTTAATGACATGATTACTATATTTCAAGAGGATATCTTGAGAATCCAATTTGCCATATGATAATTAGTCTAAATCCGAGGTGAGCCAGCACTTTCATAACTAAAACTTTTATAATGATCGACTTTCTCTGCACTATAAAATTGGAATCAAGAATTTTAATTTAAGTCAAAGGATCATTAAGTCACTGAGCCTTGTTAGGTATAAATCATTCCTCCGCATGCCATAGTTAAATGAATAGGATTGGTTCCGTGGTATCCTGGCAGTGTCCGCCCCGCGTGTAACCTTGAACTCCTAGATTAGATGTAACACATCCGGGGTAGAGTCAAACCATTTCCTTCAACGACTCTTTTGTTCCCCGCGTGATAGTCACGTGGATGGCGAGAAATCGAGCATGATTCAAACCACGAAGAGGCTTTACATATTTCATTTTCCCTGAACTCGATTTTTAATACCATAACATTAATATGCAAAGGGGATGCTTTATCTACACCACGGGAATATTCCCGCTGGCCCTGAGAAATATAGGTCTGACCAATCGAGTGAGAGGTGAAGTCCTACCATGCTCAATTGGGACTCAAACTCTAGATGAAGAGATTTCGAATTATATCAGTTAACTTATATTGTTTACCGCACTTGAGATGAACCTACTCATTTTTTAGTAGTAGTGAAGAGCTTGAGACCAAATTTGACCTATGGGGTGTCACAACGGACGGCATTAATGGCTACCAATCCGGTGGGATCTTTACGTGGTCCGGGACACAGGGATCACTGGACCCATTTGCTCCATCACTTGTTCACCTGATCTTCTTCTTCTTCTTCTTCTTCTTCCGCAAAAGAATAATTTATAAGCCTCCGAAAGCCCACTTGAGAAGTAGTTGTTGTCAAACCCATCAACTGGTGCTACCCGTTCGTCCATGGCAGGGATGGATTCTCTTAAATTCAGGGGAAAAAAATTATGGAATACTTTATAAACTATTATCGATTTGAGTTCTACTCATTTTCAGGCAACCTTTTAAGATTCACTTCCTGGTTTATGACGATGAAAATGAAAAAGCTCAACATAGGTTCACTGAGAAGATTCTTTGTTTTAAGTATTGGAAATGAACAAAATCCAATTAGACAAAAAAAAAAAGGAGCGGAGAAAATCAGTGTTCGCGGCCTACATTGGACCGACCATGACCGGACTTAAATTTATTAAGATAGTGACCCTTATAAACTGAAATAGTGTACATATATATATGTATATATATACATTACTTGTAAGGGATGATACCAAACCCAAAATTGGAAAGCCCAATGAAGGTCGAGCTGGAAGAGCAAAGAAAAGGGACCCGAAAGGAGGAGACATAATTTAATGCCTGGGTGCGTATCTGACTGTTCAAAGATTCTTGCCTAGTGCAAGTTGAGCTGACTCGTGACGCTTACTGAGAGTAACCTGCCCGCCTCCTGGACCGAGGTACGCAGAGAGAACTCGATGGTCAACCTTGCAAGCACCGAGACCACCCTGGCATCGACTCGGTCTCTATCCTTCTTGCAGTCACTGCATAATTTCAAAACCATGGCTATTCTCTGGTCTTTTCAGAACTAAAAAATGGGAGCACTACAAGAACCTCTCATACCCGTAAAACGAAGCTCTCCGAATGACCACGAGATACAAAACTGTATGGGGGGAAAAATGCCGAATAGATTGTCAGGTCTATAGAGACTTCCTCTTTGCTCACTTTTGGTCGACTCCTAATCCGGTGGTTGATGGCTCCTGTCTTGAGAACTTTGTGTTGTTGGTATTACTGATCTGCACCAAGGTCGCCCCATCGGACATTGTATCTAGCAGCAAGGTAGTGGGCGCCGACTGGCCCCCGACTCCTGTAAGGGTAGTACTCAGGCATAACCTTTTTCTCTTCCAACTCTTCCAGTAAAGGTGTGAAGAGAGCCCAAGCTGCATCGAGCTCATCACTTCTGATGAAAAGCCTCCTCTCCCCTCCTATCGCATCGAGAAGGAGCCTCTCATATGCATCTGGAATCTCCTTCGAGTACCTGATGAGAATACAAAGCCAATGTTTACTAACTTCACAACAATTTACCACATAAATTAATACTTCCCCTGTTAGATCAGTAAACAAATCACAGGCAATCTTCACGGACAGAAATTTTGATGTGTTTGACGATAAGCAGACGTGCCTTGCAGCATAATGCAGATTGAGGTTACTGTGGTCCAATCTCATTCCAAGACCAGGAACCTTGTTGTTTATCTTCAAGTAAATTGCCTCATCGGGCTGCACTCTGATAACAAGCTCGTTTGTGCCCCGATCAAGACCTGTGTTAAGATTCTGATTATACAGATTGCCTGGCACATGCCTAAACTGTACCCTGATCTCAGCCCTGGTGTGGGAAAAGCACAAATGGAAACTGAAAGTAAGAAATACTCGGAACAAATAGTAGTTCGAAGCGAGGTCTCTCTTTATCAAAGCACCACACACCTCTTGTTATGTAATGCTTTCCCGGCCCTCATCAGGAAAGGAACTCCATCCCACCTTGAGTTATCTATGAAGAGAGCAGCAGCAGCAAAAGTTGGAGTACGACTATCCTTTGGGACGGTCTCATCATCTGTGTAGGCAGGATAAGTAATGCCTCCCTTTGTGTGGCTCTTGTACTGGCCTATAACTACATCATCAAGAGTTAATGGCCTCATAGATCGAAGAACTTTCACCTGATACAAAACCATGCAGATTTTTATTCATGAAAAACGCAGAAAATGATCATAATTGAAAGATCCTAAAAAATACTAGGGGCTTGATGATAATTACCTTTTCATTTCTAATGTCTTCCGCATCTAAGCTGACTGGAGTTTCCATAGCGAAGAGGGCTAGTATTTGAAGCAGATGGTTCTGCATGATATCTCTTATTATACCATAGTTATCAAAGTACCTGAAAGTTGATGGATGGAGAACCATTAAGAGATATTCTGAGTTACAGTGTCAACAGACAGTTACTCGAGAAAGGATATCAATAGTAGATACCCTCCACGTCCTTCGGTGCCAAAATCTTCAGAAAATATCAGCTGCACATTCCTTATATACTGCCTCGACCAGAGAGGTTCAAAAATAAGGTTCGAAAAACGCAGTACAGATAAGTTCTCCACGAGCTCTTTTCCAAGGTAGTGATCTATCCTGCAGAGAGATAAAATCTAATTAGCCAGGAACAAATTTCTTGGATTAAATAGGCTGAAAGCCTACAATGAAGCTTCACCTGAATATCTGATCCTCCTCCAAGTATTGCTTGAAAGATTTTGTCAGAGCAGCCGATGACTCCGAATCCCGTCCAAATGGCTTCTCAACAATTACCCGTGTCCATCCATTGCCAGAGGAAGCCGATGTGCTTGCACATCTCACGGCGTCAACAAATATGTTTGGAGGTATTGATAAATAGAAAAGGCGATTAGATACTCTCCCACCCTACAGAGGCCGTTTCATCAGAGCCATTCAATTGTTGAGCAAAAGAGAGAATCAATGACATGGCCAATCAAAGAGCCTGAGACAGGGACTTGATGTTCAGCAATGCTTCATAAATTACCTCATGTTGCTTCAGCTTTTTGTCCAGCTCAACAAAGTTATCCTGAGATTCATACTGACCCGAGTGGTAAAAGCATCTTTTGAGGAAGTGGTCCACCTTTTCACCACAATTCTCTCTGCAAATTGAACATATTCCATTGCCTCATTAACTAGACAATACACGACAGGTACCACACTGTGCATAGCCATTGGATTACCTCTGATCAATCCTGCAACTGAGAGTATTACTGACCGTGTTCCTGAGTTCTGCATCAGTCATCTTACTTCGAGCATAGCCATATATGGTGAAGTGCTGCAAAAGACATGGCAATATGCCAAATGCTAACGTTGAAACAAAGTAAATGATACTGAAAAATTAGAAATCAGAGCCAAGTATAGCTGAAATTCGCCAAACATAAAGAAAATTGAAATCCTCCAAACCTCAGGTAGACAATCTTCATAAAAAAGTGCAAAAAGTGCAGGAAAGATCTTCTTTTTCGCGAGGTCCCCAGAAGCCCCCACCACGACAATACTGATGGTGGACTCATTTTCGTTGGAATTTTTTCTTTCTTCCAAGGACGTGAATGACAGAGATCCATATTTTGGCATCTTCAATGGGGATTCCTTTTCAACAGGGCTTATTGCTGTGGCTACTGCACCTATATTCAAGTTCACCATATTTACTATCTAAAGAAGAAGAAAGAAGAAGAAAGAAACAGCCCGAAAAGCCACAACTTCACTCAAACAACATGAAAATAGAGCGTTAAAACATTGGAACCAGACCTTAATAAGTACCTTACACTACATTTACCTCCATCACAAAGCAGTTATCTAGGGGAAAAGTAGACAATGAAACTGATCAAGTATGGTATACTCTAATCACAACCGTAAACGATCCTGATGCCGGTTTATTTCCACGCATCATTTTCATGGAAGCTAGAGCCTTGGATCCACGTCATTTTAATCAAACGTAACGTGGACAGGGCTATGTAACGATCATGAGAACGATTGGAATATGCGTGATCGTTAATTACTGCAACCTTGTCAGGGCATCGTAATCTCAGCACGAATCTCAGCACGACATCATACTAAAGAAAGCTTCATCGACAGCATACGCTAGCCGAGCACACCAGTAAACAAGAGACCACGCAAAAGCGAAGCACTCAACAGGTCAAAATGGAGAGAAATTAAGGTAGTACAAAGAGGATAGCCAGAGGAAGAGAGCCGACCGTCTTCCATGCCGATTAAAGCATTTAGACGGAACTTCGGGTGGCACGAAACCTTAGCCGGCAGAAACTTCTTCGGAGCCAGAGGCACCGCGGCTGCCCTGTTCAGGCTGGAGATTAAAGACGACGACGACGACGTAGAAGACGGTATCGCCCTCGCATACGACTGGATTCGCGAAGAGGGAATCATTTCCATCAGCAAATGCTCGGTGATGCCGTCCGATCAACGAGCGTGCAGCTCGGGCCGTTCCTTCTCTCCGATTGTTGAAGGGAGGTCTCGTAGTCTCTGCTGGAACCGATTGACGGAGGTAGTAAAGAGACAGGGAGATCAGAGGAGAGTCGAGTCCGTTTGAGATCCCAGGCAGGGAAAAGGCCGTTTTCTTCTTCGACCGAGGAAAAGCTGGCCTCCGTGTTCGCGGGGAAAGAGGGGAGAGACTAACCCAATTTCAATTCTTCTTATTCAATTCTATGGACACCCATGGAAAGGGAGGAATACTAGTTGTCATTTTGCTTCCTGCATTTTATACGTGTAGAAATGGACTGACAGTGATGCGGGTAGTTAGGGTCCATAGAAACCTTTTTTTTTTTTTTAAGAGAGAAAATTTGCCAAAATAATGCTTAAATTTATAGCTGGTCATCAAATTAATCCTTCAGTTTTTTTTTACCTCTGATTCCATCCAAAATTTGTGATTGTATTATCAAAATAGTTCTGATATTGAGAAAAAGTAACAGACAGATTATTATTGACAATATCACGTGAGATTTCAATCATGATATTTTTCACGTTGTTGACTTACAGGCTATATTGATGATAAATTCGTAATTAGTGAATTAAATTGGCAGTTAAAATAACTGAAGGATTAAATTGGTGTTTTATCCTTTTTTTTAGTGAGAAATTAGGCTTCACTATGAAATTTTTAAAAAAAATATGGAGAAAGTTTTATTTTTCCGTCATCATATTCAATTAGAAATTAAATAAGTAAAATTTAATATATTCTTTTTTGAGGTTAAAAAAAACTTGAATTTTTTAGGAGACTTTCAAAATCGGAGGCTGAACTTTACCTGGTACCCACAATTTCAATTTTTAAATGTAAAAAACAGATTTAATCAGTGAAGTTGGACTGTCCCAGAAATGGAAATTTATTATAAAGAATCTAGAAAACCACAAATGCTCACGACTATTTATTTATTTATTTAGTTTTATGGTATTAGCCGAGGAGGAGCAGTCAATGCTGGCAGCTCGTTAGAATCTTCCCCAGCAACCCCGACACCTGAGCAGATTGTCCTTTTCGCGACGGGGGTAGCGCAATTCCACGGACGACAAGAGATCCCCCCCCCTGGGCTCCTGTTTGTCCTGCTGCCACTGAAGAGCCGAACTGGTCATTTTCTCTACGTCTGATTCTCACCTCCGTCTCAGTCTCGTTGATTCCAAGAACTTGAGTCTTCTTATACATTTCTCTTCACAAATTTCATGCAGCTGAGATCACCGAGGATGGTGGAGTTTGGTGAGTACGGGGTTTCATGTTCGAGTCCTCTCTAGCGGTCCGCTGTCATCTTTCGTGCTGCTGTTCACATCTGGCATCGGGCCTCTTAGAGCTTACTGTGAAGTTTGAATTCAGGCTGATGGGGGATGGCACATCAAGCCCGTTGATTATGGGCCGGACTTCGTTGAACATATGGTGGGCCTGCGCCAGATATTCGGGCCCATTAGGGCCTGGACATCGGAGGACACTGCTCGAAGAAAAGGATCCTTCTTACCATATGGTGTTGTTATAGGAACCAAAAGAGGAAGAAAACCAGACCAAACCGCTGAATCAAATCGAACCGAGTAAAATTAGTCGAATAGATCAAACTAATTTATTCGCCAATGCCGCCACCTTTTTTGTACGGAAGAAATCCCAGCTATCTATGACTAACCAGACCGTGATTCTCGATCTGGTTTGATCTATTTCAAAAACAAACCAAGCCAATGTAGTAGCAGTAGTAGTCGGGGGAAGATTTTCTCCTCACCCATAAATTACGGCAGGCAATAATATGGTATTGGGAAGTAGTTCTCTGCACGTCACGACCAATTTATCGATCACGTTCAATTAATTATTAGGGCTCTGTTCCTTCCGGTGAAATCTCGACATCTAATGTGCCTGTCATGTCAGATCGTGTCCGGTCCCAAGGCCATTCATTTCTCTCGTATTTTTTATTATTTTTTGGCTCCAAAAATAAAATTTCCACTATAATAATATTATTATATTATATGAAAAAATGGAAAAGAAAAAAAAGCTTTCACACACATGTTATTTTTAAAATACCACTATCTATTTAGAAATTTTTACTAATAATATTTTATTATAACTTTTTAAAAAAAGAATTACAGTAGTTATTGTTTTTGAATTAAAATAATTATAAATATAATATATATAAAATTGTAAATAATTGAAGCGAAGTCGTTCTTAACTGAAACTGTTTTTTTTTTTTTCTGTCAACATGTGTCCAACTGCGGGCAGTGACTTGTCACCAGCCGAGAAACTCCTCTAACCACTCACCGCCCGCACGCGCCGCTCGTCGTCATTTTGGCCTCCAGACTCGGCACCCTGCCGCTCAATCATTTCGGCGGAGCGTGTCTCCACGCTCCTACGTGGCGTGTAGCGCCCGCCATTCTTCCCTATCTCGCCATGTGCGATACAAACACGCAACTGGATAGATTAACATAAATTTTAATTAATAGTATGTACGTGGCATTAATTCTCGAGAGTTGTGCGGTCGATGGGTCCTTACATTAATGCAATGCACCCGTGGTATGAAGGAAAAATTCATATGAATAGCTAATTTTTTATTTATGTTAATTAATTATGAACGGCCTATTTAATTACCTGTTTAGTGACCTGAATCCGGGACTTTCAAGGGCATAAATATAGAGAAGGAAAATATTTATGATATAACTATTAGATTATTTGATAATTTTATTTAATAACTCATATCGAGCCACCACCGCCGCCACCGCCGCGTCTCTCTCTTTCCCTCTCTGTCTTCTCTCTCTCTCTATGTGTCTCCCTTCTCTCTCCCTCTCTCTCTCAAAAAAAAAAAAAACAAAAAACAAAATCTCCTTCTTGCTTGTCCGTTATCGTCAATGACAGCTCTCTGTTCTTTCTTCTGCAGATCGTATTATTGCGATTTCATTAACTTTTAATTGAAAAAAAAACTCTGGAAATTGGCCTCCAATGGAAAATTCAATCCGCCGCTAAGACCGACTGAGCAGTGGCTTATCCCTTTGCCTCGTTCTTAACAAACAGCAGGGATTTTTCTGCTTTTCTTCCAACTGGTATTTCACTTGTTGAAGGTACGTATCCAACTAACCAGCCGAATTTATCCCAGCGGTTGGAGGTGGAGAAGAGCAAGAATGATGAGAAGACAGCGACAGGACCAGCTTTCCAGCGCTCTCCACGAGCTCTCCACTGTGGTCCTTAACCTTCTGAGGTCGCCTCCGACCCCGATGTCGTTCGCAGACCAGTCTCTGTTGTTGGCGTCGGTATCCACGGCCGCGTCTTCGTCGAGCAGGTCGGTGGCTCCTGCGGCGGCGCAGATCACGCCGTCCGGATTCGCTTCCATGCTGCTCGGGATTTCCCTGGCTATGATGCTATGTGGGTCCGTCACCTTCTTCATCGGGTTCATGCTGATGCCTTGGGTGCTTGGTTTGGTGATGTTTCTGTACGTCGCGGGGATCATTTCTGCTCTTTCTGTGTTAGGGCGGTCCATTCTTCACTATGCCACGGGTCCACCGCCGAGCCCGCGGAAGGAGATTCCTTGTGAGGATTTCTTCTTTTACAAAAATGATTCATTTTTTGATTGTATGATCGAATTCTTGGACTTGTTTTTTTCTTCGTTGGGTTTGTTTGGGGCTGGAATTTCGTCTTAGCTCCGCTGCTATTGCTTCTCTCATGGGTTACCCACTTGCCCTCGCTTTCAATAGCCTGTAGCTGATGAGAAAATTGTATTGATTTGGCTCTGCAGTAGCTTGTCATATCAGTAATTGTTTGGATATTCTTTTTTTTAATCAATTTTAGGCTCAACCTTATGTAGGATGCGGGAAATTGAGTTCCTTTTTATGTTGATCTAATTTGAAGAATGTATATTGAAAGAAAATGAGTCGGCCTTTTAGCATCTCCGGTTGATCAGTTTCAGTCCTTTCATGTCGAAGGAAGTCTAGGTGTTGGAACAGGGAGGAGTTACTCTTTGAACTGCATTCACATGTTCTTGATTGAGGATCATTCTGTTGAAGTAAAAGCTAGCATGTGCATATCATTTATTTTCTGGGTTTTATGCGTGTGATGAGGCCTATACTAAGAAATGCCCAAACATTTGAAAAATTAGCATTTAGGATAGGTATTTCCTTTTCTGTTGCCTTTTCTCTTGTTCAACTTTATTCATTCATAATGAATGTTGTCTTCAGCTGATAGACAGGCGGTTTATCCAGCTTGTATATTTTCAATTGCAAGGAAAAATTTCGGGTGTCTATTATAGACTAGAATTGTTCTATGCTAGTGACCCCAACAATTGATTCTTTCTGCTTCACTTTCTTTGCTGAGTTTTTTTTTTTCTAAATTTCCAGCCATGAACTTTATCTTTTCGTGGTCTATTTAGTTTTCCGTGGCCATATGAGAGTCTAGTCTTCCCATGACATTTAGCTCATGACATTGTTTAGCTTATTAGCTATTTCATTTGGCGATCTCTAAAAGGAAGATGTGATGTCCTTTATCTGAAGGGAAATGTGTGGTTTGTCTGTCGGCCATTGGCACTTATTAACTTTTTGCTGATTTTTTATTATTAATTTCCATTTGAAGGTGAAAGTTAACATTAAGAATTATCTGATTTGTCCCTTATTTCCTTCTGAAAATCACTGCAAAGTGACTATAGGTGTCACTGGGCTATGAGGAACATTTATCATAAGTTAGGAATTAGGATTAGTCAGGTGTAGGTCAATTCAATGGCAATCAAGTTCTGTTTCCATAATATATGCTGTGCTCTGTCTGAGACTTCAAAGCTTGACAGGCCTTCCCTGCTGTAAGTGCATAGAGATTCAAAAGTATCTTTTCGTTTTTCTGTTCAGCATCTATTTCAGGTTGCTGTTTGTTCTTCAATTAAGACATATTTCGCGTAGTTGATTGGCGCAACTAGTAACAGATGAAGCTGTTGTTTCTTTCAAGTTTTACTACTAAAAATCTTGTTTCCCTTCAATTCCCCTGATGCAGCATGGAAGTTCTTGTAGTGAAGGCACCTCACAGGAAGAACATTTAGACTTGTTAAACTATATATGCAGAAGGAAAGATTTAAGCAGCACATCGAAGCCTCCATGCTCATTAAGGCCATGTACTGCCTCAGGCAACATATATAGGGTAAAAAAACAAAATTTCACGGAGCTTTCTCGGAGCATTGTATTTGTTGCAGAAAGATTGTGTAAAATCTGTTTTCATCTTTCCTTCCTCACGGCATGCTATCGTAACTAGCTTGTGTTGATGGCTTCAGTTGCCAAGTAGACATGCACGATTATTTAAAACTTTTCTTTTAGGATCTTATTTACATCAGCTCAACAAGGTGTACTCCTTGTCAATTAGATTGCAAATTATGTCATTCGGTTCATTGGTCGTGTTTACTTATCAATTTTTCACTCTGTCGTTTCATTACATTTTGCAATTACTAAAAAAACATTTTTGTGTGAGAAAATTAAGAGGGCTTTCATAGGATGTAATTGAAATGGAGATTAATTGGTGGGTCCCTTCTGAGTTTGACACAAGTGAACCATAGAGGTTTACGAAAAGGATAATGTGTGTGCCCCAGATGAATCATTCATAGAATGAAAAGGACTCAACTTTCTTCAACTTTTTCATAGCTAAGCTACTCCAATTGTAGTGGACTAGTCACATGAAGACAACATATTAACGTCAACACGCATGCATGAAGACAACAACATGGGAGCCACGACAGGGCAAAGATGGGCCCTCCTACCTTCTCAATTTTTTCCCCGTGATTAACTTTATATTATTCGGACTTGGAGTTGGTACCAGCTCAACTTTCTTCATGAAAAGGGCAGACCTTGTGAACAATTACTGTAAGTTACAACCAAATCACAGTAGCTATTACAGATGTTCAACTGGTAAAATGATACGGATAGGGAAGATGGATCTGAACCTGATCCCGTCACAGCATAACCGAAAGAAAATGGAAACTATATGCAGACAATCAAACGCAAATGCGAGTTGAGTTCCGATAATCACGGGCTGTATGTGTCGCCTCAGCTCATCAGTACGAGAGTGCGCAGCTAACCAGAGTAGATGTGGACACCGAGAGCGATGAGGAAGATGGTGATGAGGCAGAAGAAGATGATGGTATGGACGAGGATGGAGGGCCCGCTGGTCTGCATGTTGCCGAACTCCACTACCTTTCCCTTCGCTGGCAGCTGAAATAGCAGCCCCGGGCTCAGCACCACGAACAGCAGCACCGCCACCAGCACCGGCCCCCAGTCCGCCATTTTTAATCTCCCTTTCCTTGTAATTGCGGACCTCCTCTTCTGTCTTCTGTCTTCTAATCTGCAGGTTACGTTCTCTCTTTTATATGCATATATAGCAGGAGATAGGAAGAGTGGAGGAGAGGAGGGGAAACAGAGACAGAGTATGTGTGAGAGCTAAGTTTTGTGTTTGAGAGGAAGCTCGGACTGTAGAAGAAGTAAGGAATAATAATGATATATTACTTAAAAACTAAGAAAGAGAGGTGGAGAGCGTGTACTTCTCAATGTATCGACTCTGATTTTCGTGGGTAGGAGTTCATATGGCTCCTTATTATCTTCTTCCACGTATTATCCGTCTAGTTTATAATCGAATAATGAAAAGGCGACTGCAAAAAAAAAGGGAGAGAATTTGAGATTTGTAAATTCTACTGACATTATGTACAGTGGTAGTTGATGGGCATTTGAATATTACGAGACAGCGTCTTATAATGTCTTCTAAGCTCTCAGATTGTTGCTTTGTATAGAAGGGATTCAGTAATTCATGTCTGTTGCTGCTAGTCTAGCTGTATACATAGATGCATATACGTATATGTACACGCATCTGCTGGCTTATCAATCTATGTGGATGTGGAGGTTGATGGCGATAAGGAAGAGTGTGATGAGGCAGAAGAGGAGCAGGGAGTGGACAAGGATGGAGGCCCCGCTGGTCTGGAAGTTGCCGAACTCGACCAGGCTGTGGCTGCCGGGGACCTGGAACAGCAGCCCTGGTGTCAGCACCACGAACAGCACCACCCCGACCAAGACCGGCCCCCAGTCCGACGACATCCGTATCGCCCTCTCTTCCTAATCTCCTCCTTCGGGTTCTTTCAGCTGCAACTTTTCTTCACTCTGCGTCTCTGTGAAGCGTTTCCGTGTGTGTATTGTCGTTTTTGGGTACCTTAGAACCAAGAGGCAAAGGGAGACAGATCGCAGGAGAGCCAGGGGGCCCAAGTGAGCTTTTCCTCTGGAGTGGACTCGTAGTGTTTGTGTTGGGACTGGAGCTAGACTGTGGCCTCGACTCTTTTCAGTAGCTGGGGATCACCGTATTCATCCGGGAACTCTGCCGGCCCGATCCGAAGTTCCGTTGCATGCAGCATCCATTCCCCCACTCATAAATGTGTGTGGTCGTCATTTTCTGCTAACATTTTGTTGGGATTCGCGTGAATTATTATGCGTGTGACAAGGACCCTTCCTTCGCCAGCTATCTCTAAAAAAATGCCAATTCCTTCGTTAACCTGTAGTCCTTATATCTTCCACTTGGTATCCTCCATTAATTTAATGATTGCTTGAAGGATTGCCTTCTCTATCAAATTTATTATAAATTTATAAGGGACGTAACCTATTTCTACTTAAAAATTCATTTACTTTACTATATATCATTAAATATATGTTCTCAATAACTGTCTATGAACCGATATTATTCTTCTATTCTTGGACGAGAGAGACAGCTGACCATGAGCCGAGAAATTTTCTTCCATAGTATGACTTAATATTAATTGACTGCAAGCTAGATTTCTGAAGTCGAATCGAGTGAGATGCGAATTCGCTGATTCTGATACCATATTGAATTTATTATGAATTCATAAGGAATTAGGTCCGTTTACACCAAAAAATCTAAACTGGTAAATGATAATTCTTAATCTTTTTATATTATTACAACTTTTTTTCCTTATTTGATCGATATAATATCATATGCGTTGACAGTTTACTATTCTAACCCATTAGACTTCATGCACCGCATATGGGCTGTTCGTGTCGAAGAAGCTCACTGGATGAGATAAGACGGGCAACCCCTTTGGACATGCTCAGCTAGTAATGGGTCAAGCCCACTCATCATCAGGTGGGCATAGAATGACCGTGTCTTCGTACTTACGGGGCACATCATCATCAGATTTATGCCATCGGACACTCGCACTCTCAGTAGTTGCATCCAGACTGGCAAAGTACCATAGTCAATGGAACAAAGCGAGCCCCCCCCCAGCCTCACCTTTGACTCGGCTAGAGAAGTGAAGTCACATAGTGTCTATCTCCCGCGAATGAAAGCGGTATAGAACCGATGAATGGTCTATCAACTTGGTGAGCAGAAGGATGAAATACTCGGGTGCTGCTTCCTAATGGTGCTGGCCAATCCCAGTGATGTGCTGACGCCTGCAAGGATGAGCCAATATGGAGAAACGGAGTTCTTCCTCGGATGTCTCCATTGACTTTTAGGGGGGAAAAAAAGAGGTAGGGCATGAGAAACAGCTGCGTAATGAGAAACTATGAGCTCTTCTAAGTTCTACCGCGAAGCTCCTCGCCTTGGGATTGCAGCCCGGCTGACTGCCTCACTCTCCATATTTAACACGTTTTTTATTTTCTCAAATCAAATGGGGGGGAAAGAGAACACGCGAGGAGGGAGGAGCCATTCGCGGTGTTTGCTTTCGTCTTCCACAATTGACATCGTCCACACGGTGGGCGGTTCCGGTCTCTCTTTCCTTTTTTTTTTTTTTGGGGAACGTTTTCAGACCCAAAATTTTGTAAATAAAATATTTAAATATTAATAAATTTAACTCTCCCAATAAATTAACTGGGTATAGATTAAATTAGTATAAATTTTTAAATATGGTGTAATTTGTATTGAGAAAATATTCCTAACAAATGGAAGGGACAACAGCACACCGAATTTATCCAGCTTGGCGGCTGAGAACGCGGCAGGACAGCATCGTAGAATTTCAGGAGAACTCAAACTCGGACAGTGTACCGTGACGTGATGGACTATCCAAAACCATTACCTTTAGGTTTGTTATGTTTGCTGGATCGATGCGGTCACATGTATTCTTCATCGGTTCTGTTTGAAAAAAAAAATACTGATGTTGTATCTTTTCTTATTTTAAGATAATTTTGAATCTAAATATATATATAATTTTGAAAAGATGTCACCGGAAGTCTAAATCCTACGTATTTGAAGACGGTGCATTTAGTCCTCTTTTATTCCTGATGGGTTGTTTGAGAACAAGGATGAGGTAGGTCGGGTAGTTGGTCGGTTCTCTTCCATCACGATTGTGAGTCATATAATCCTAACCAGCCAGCAGTCAATGAGAGATCTGCGTGGATTAAATTTTATCAACCTCGTCCCAAGCGGTCAAAAAGACATCTTACATGGCATATGGGTGTAGCAAACTTAAAAACGTGGGTACGTTGTCCCAAGTAGGCCACTCGTTGCCGACCAGTCAGGCTCGAGACTTGCTATTATAATGAAAGTGAAGGAGTACGACCCAATGAACGGTTTTCAAATTTATAGAATTTAAATATTGAATTGAAAATCTATACTGCTGTGAAACATTAGTCGTTGGGACGCCCATTCCCATTGCACCGCGAACTGACCTTAGACGAGTTGCTTTCTCCTTTCTCGTATGGCGACCAGTCCCGTCTCTCAATCTTTTACCCCAACCGATGCGGCAACACTGTTGTCCATCACATCAATATCATCGTCAGCCTCATCGTCATCGGCCTTCTCTGTTTGTATATATATGCCTCAATACCCTGTATTCACTAAAACAAAACCGTGCAAGTAGTGAAAATCGTGAACAAAAACAAATTATATCGGGGGCGGTGAAAATCTTACAATCAGATAGATCATCACGCTCCACACGACTTACTTTCAGCCAGTAGAGAAACAATCCCACATATCAAAACTCTTAACTTCCTCCATCTAATGGATAAAGTAGAATGGTTAAATTCTATAAATATAATATATAAATAATCGTTCTCCATGAACGTGGACTTGAACAGTAAGTCCGGTGTCGATAATGCCAGTGTGATTGACAGCTTGCTCCGTTCGCAAATAACGTCGGATCCACGTTATCCCACTTTTTTTTTTTTTTGGTGGGGTCGGGGGAGAGTAATTGGATCCGCGTTCTAATGTTTTTGGGTATCACAGGGGCCATGTGGCCTCGGAGACGTCGGCATATAGGTGAACATCGACTGCCAGGACAACTAGTGAAACAGTAGGTTCTTAGAGATAATGGTAATGTATAATTTGTTAACCAATTCGCGCACATATTCTTCTGCCAAGTACGACGACTCACCACAGGCCAGTCTCGTCGGAGGATAGACTGAGATTGTGCATAATTTTAATTATTGTGGTTTGTTAATTGTCATTATCATTATTATAATGATTTGCAGCGTGACCGAGCCCTGGTCAGTGAATGTGAAACCCCGAAAAGAAAAAACATATATTGTCTTTCCAAGGAATAATCATAATTCATATATATAGTAATATAAGTAATCCGTCGACCATGTATATCATCTGTACTCCTTTTTTTTCCCCCTCCATATTCTTCGCACAGGTAAAGGGTTCGATATCACATACGACATATCGTCTTTCTAGAGACGAATCATAGCATAGTAATTCAAGTGATCGTTTGTACAGCATATGTCAATGCATCTTGTCATATTTTCACACGGGATTTCGTATCATAGTTTTTAAAAAAAAATCTCGACCTACCCCATATAGGCTTGGCAATCTTTTTTTTTTACACGACAAAGAATTAAACGGATCTTAGATTAAGTATGAGCGTATTTCGTATTTAAACGTGCATATCGTGTTAATCGTGTACCGTGTAAACGGACATGTAGACACATTTAAGTTATATGAGTTAAATGGGTCGTGTCGCATCAACCTGTGATTTGGGCGGGTTGCGTTCGGTTACGTGTTTCTAACCCGTTCAATAGATGAATCGTACATAGGTCAAAGGATTTTTTAGACACATTTACGGGACACGGATCGTCGGATTTGAAATCATAAATATATCGAAAATAGTTGCGATTAAGCCCCTTTGTACAAAATGATTGAGATTTAATATTCCATAAAATCTTCCAAAATGAACTGTGTGTGAAATCATAGACTATCGATTCTGATTCAGACACCCTTTTTCATGGAATGATAGCCGTCTCCACAGACCGGAAGGAGACCTTTTATTATTATTATTATTATTTTCTTGACTCCATGGACAGTATTTTTTATGGGCAGAAATAATGTAGGCTACTTTTGGGATCGTAGTAACTATACGATGAGCAGTGCCTCCATCTGGATGCAAAGGTTCCACGGATCGCCGCCTCTGTAAATCATGATGCGGAAGAATTGACATAAACTTACACATCCAGGAATGAGGTTTTATGCCACCGCACTAACTTTAATTTAATAATTAAGAAGTTTTAGATCTGATTTTTATTATAAAATTTTCATATCATATTATTATACTCTTTTTCTTTATCCTTTTAAACCCATGAAACTCTATGTAATAAAAAAAAACTTGTATATTCCATATGCAAATGACTAATTGGCCCATATATTACCAATAGGAAAAAAAAAAAAAGAAGGAAAAGAGATTTTGAATGACTATATCTTGTAATAATACGAGAGAAAGAACCAATAACATCGATAACATTGATGGCACTTACGGAAATTGTGCAGGCTATTAACTTTTGATCCCCCGTGTATTAACTTCAGGAAATACTAACGTGAAATAACTCGGCAGTTAATATATATATATATATTTATTAAATACCTATTGCTTCAAAAAATTATTTATTTTTTTCATTCCCTGTTTAAGAGAGGAGTTGACCGAACGGAGCGCTTGTTGGCAATAGTGTTATTAAAAGTGCTAGGTTTGAAATGGGGTTGGAATCGTTTAACTCAGTTATGATTTGATCCGTTTACCTAACAGACCGGTCCAATTACGAGTCACGGTTTAGATAAATATAAACCAATCTAGAACTGTTTATAAATGTGTTAGTTAATAGTTCGAAATGGTTTGACCAGTGAACTGCCCTTCTTTTTAATTTTTTAATTTTAAATTGGCTCAACAAAATCCGATCGTTCATTTACGAGATTTTTTGCTGTCCGAACCGGTTTTAGGCCTGTTCGGCAAAGTAACGGTCCGAGCCAGTTCTAGTTTAACATGATCATATTTCTGAACAAGCCCGTAACCACTCGAATCTAATAAAAATGATTACAGGCTGAGTTAAGAGCAGTCCAAACCAATTTCAGATTTAAACGATTTTAATCCAATTACGGGTCATTCTTCCCCGTTTAACATCTCTAATTAGTAATAACGTGGCGGGGAAAATGAATAATAGCTCTTGTGAAAGCGGGAGGAGAAAATATTCAGGTGCATCCGGTTCCACGATCGCTTGCAGTGTTTCCAGGGTAATCTGCATCGGAAAATAATAAAATAAAAGAAAATTTCCAATCTTTTACTGCTCAGATTCCGCCACCTCATCAGAATTCGATCACTCCCCTGGTCCCACACGCGCAAGATCTATACAGCAATCCGGTCCATGTCCCCCGTATTCTCAAAGGCACGAGACACTCCAACAAAACTGCATCGTTGAATTTTAGGGATTAGATATTCCGGGTATTATATTATAGATTTTGAGTATCATGTTATAGGTATTTTTATTATATATATGTTTTTTGTCCTCACTATATTGACAATCTTTTCTCTCTTTTTTTGCATTTAATTATTTTTCATTATTTATAGGATATTAGGATATTATTATATTTTAAATATTATAAACCATATTGGTCGAGTGAAGACTTAAGACCCAATGCTACACATGATTCATATCTGTCTAAGATCTGTCTAGTAGTAATTAAAAAAAAAAATCTATGCTTTATCATGTGCATAGAGAGGGCCCCACGGGGCTTCGTGGAAATTGTCCATCATCGCCCCCGGCCCGTACAAATAGGGGACAGGTTGGCACTCGGGAGTCGATATCCGTTGGCCCGTGTATGCTTGTCACCGTCCAACGACCCAGTTCTCCACTCGTCCCGGCTTGATCCTGAGCACGGGCTCAACTGAGAGCTAGGGACTCGGGGGACCGCTACCACTCCGGCTGTCCCAGGGGACCCTTGAACCTGGCGGCTGCTTCGAGTCTCGCTGCTCGAGAGCTCAAATCCGAGCTGAATATGTCCGAGCGATGGAGGATTTGTTCCGTGGTTGGAGCTACCAACGAGTACAATTGAAGCTGTTCCAGTCTAAAGATATAGAAGAGACATTCAAGTCGTGCTCCTGCAGTTAGTCAGCTCCCAATACGGCTTCTTTCGAGATTGAATATGGTTTCGTACGGTAACTACTCCATAACTTCGGTTCAATTGTATTTTTTTTTTAATTTTGCAGGAATAGTCGATGCTCCAGATTGCTATCATCAGGTTCCTTGATGTTCTTGTTTTCGTCGTCGTTACATGTGAGCTTGGAGCCTTCCTTTTGGGAGGCTCGAATTTTTTTGATACAACAATTACCTGAGAGAAACCAACTGCTATCTAGTTCAAACCTGTGCATTTTCCGTTTGATCTTTAGTCGAAATGGGGCAAAAGCAGTAAGTGTTGACCGATCAAGTAGAAAGGTGGCAATTTGGCTTTCTAGATGTCTCCTTGCTCTTTCTCTGAGTGATATCGCTAAATTTGGGCAGTCCAGAATGTACCCTCTCAAGATAAAGAGACCCTTCGTGTGTTTATTTCACCAGTTCCCTAATCTTCTTGTATGAGAGGGAAAAGAGGCTGACAAGCTCAAATGGTTGGGTCCTACAGTTGCAGCCATCTACCTTCATCTATCACATCTATGACTTTCTTTTTGTAAGTCAATCAATGGAGAAATGCACCATCCATTTACAACGTTCCACGACTTAGCCTATGCAGCAGGGAACATTTTTACTCTTCTGGATTTTTTTGATCTTGTTAGTCTATTACTTAATCATGCAGTCTTAAAAATAAGTTACGCCTCTAATTTTCCTTTTTGATGATGGCCTATTCACCGATTTAACTGTCCTGTAGACATCAGGCAATTCCGGCATAAAATCCTTTTAAATGATCAAATACATCCACAAGAACTTTGTACTTGTTCTTTCAAAGATCATAGCTAGAACGAAACTTTGTCTTGATCATATTAGATTCTAATTTTTAAATGTCCATTATTATCTGTTTCTACATGTCTGGAGGATCTTTAGATATTACTTTTATCAAAAGAGTAGTCCTTGGTCTATCATGCAAATGTTTTGAGGGCAGACATTCTCTCCTTGCAAATCTTTTGCTAACCTGTTGACTTTTCTAGGTTTTTGAATGTATCTTTACTACAATTTCACCCAGAAGAAGAATTCATTGCTTGAAAGCTTATAATTGTTGTTCTCAAAGTTATTCCAGGATATAGCATGAATGATCTTTACCGTGAAGCTCAACGCCGGTGGCTCAAACCTGCGGAAGTACTGTATATTTTGCAAAATCATGAGAATAGTCAGATCAAGCAAGCACCTCCACAGCATCCTCCTGGTGAAGACTTTTCTCTTATTTTCTGTTCAAAAACTCCGGCAGTCACTCTGCATTAGCTCTCTGCAAAATGTAAGCTGTAGATCTTACTTGGACAAGTTATAACAGGTGGATCATTATTTCTTTTTAACAAGAGGGTCCTTCGCTTCTTCCGTCGTGATGGCCATAACTGGCGGAAAAAGAAGGATCAGAGGACTGTTGGAGAAGCACATGAACGTCTTAAGGTCCGCTTATTATAACAAAGTAGTTTGCAAGAATTATCCTGTACTTCTTAATGGATGGAATTCTCTCCATTCATGTATGGTGTAAAATTCTCAGTCAGTATTTCTTCTGTTTAGTAAATCAAATGTTAGAACTTAATGTCTCTAAGGAGGTCACTTGTTCATATGTTCAGGTGGGAAATGTTGAAACCTTAAATTGTTATTATGCACATGGAGAACAGAACCCAAATTTTCAGAGACGCTGCTACTGGATGCTTGATCCGTGAGTTTACTTATTATTTTATTCCCATATGCATCTTTTTTACCCTATGCATCTCTATTCGTTACTAATATAGATGTGGTACTCCAGAAAGGTGTCAAGATTGCTTTGTTGTAATCAGGAAACTCTATGCAGCACCTCGATGTGTTTCATTATAATGATTTTGATCACTTTAGTTTCCCAATAATCTTCAACAACTATATGAACGATCATGCAAATCACACACCTGTCTGCTTCTTCTAGTTACATGTTACACTTTTCTTTGGCAGGGCATTTGAACACATTGTTCTCGTTCATTATAGAGATATAAATGAGGTCAGTTTCATATCCTGGTTTTCAGATAAACTAGGAAGTTTTCTGAGTTCTACAAACAATTTTTACTTGAGATATATTTGGAGATAAAAGCAGGGACTCCAAAGTTACAGTTGAAAGTTGTCTGAAGTCGGTTTTCTCAAAGAGATCTCTCTTACCAAGGGTACTATCATTTGCAGAAGCAGCTCATGCTGCTTGCTTAGGTATGAAAATTAAAATGATATCTGGTTTTTTGCATGTCTTACAGGGGAAATCTAGTTCCAGATCAATCGCATCATCTTCAGCTGTTACTCCCAGTCCAAGTCCTAGCCCTTGTTCTACTCAATATCCTGGCTTTACCTGCATCACCAGTGAAGTAAATGAACATTACCAAAGTCTTTCGAGTCCAAGCTCTGCAGAAGTTAGCTCCATGGTAGTTTCCAATAATGTGATGGATCATCTGGATAGTGCCTGTGTGGAGGATTTTAGCAAATCACATACTCTTGAGATAAGTAAAGCTTTAAAGAGGCTTGAGGAGCAGCTCAGCTTGAATGATGACACCATAGAAGAACTCGATCCATTTGCTTTTGAGGATGAACATTCAAATTCTTCAGCATTTCTGGAATTTGAAACTGAGGTATCAATAAAAGGTCAATATGGGAAATTACTGGACGGATCAGAAAGTTCAATGAACTATCAATTTCCTGGTGAACGCAATTGTCTGCAAGATAATGGGACCAATTACGTGGCACTTCAGGATATAGGTATAATATTTATTTTCCTCTCTATCTGGTTGCTTAGTAACTTCTGTGAGATGATGCTTTCCTTTATTCCTACATTAGAGGACCTCTTTTCCCTGCAAGTAATGCAATTAGAACTTCCTTGCAGAAGATTTATCATGAGTCAAGTCAATCATTTAAGAAGATGTGGTTCTATTTCTTTGAATGTGCCAAAAAATTGCAACGAGAGTAAACTTATTCTCTTTTGCTTTTTCTTAAAGAGCACAACTGATTTTCTTCATGGATTTCTTTCTTTCTTTACACATCTGATTTCTTGGTCAATAGTTCTATGCATTTTGATATTGCATTAAGTTGTGGATTTTGCAAGCGTCTCTTTTGATAACAAGAAAAAGGAAATAAGCTCGAAACCACCTTTTTAACAAAACATTTTGTTCAGATGACACTGGTGGATGTGCAGTTGGGGATGAAGCATTGTGGACAGAGATGCTGGAATCATATGTAAGTTCACTTTGACAATGGATGTATGGTGAAAAATATAGGCAGATAAAATGAAAATGTGGGAAAGGAGTTGAAAAAGAAAGCCTTCTATTATTTTAAATAATATACCATGATAAATCTCTCCTTCCAAAAGCGATGCTTACAAATGATAAGAGTCATATAAGTTAGTATTGAGTTTCAGCATATTAGTGAGCTAGCTTCCTTAGAGAGAACAAATTCTGTAAATGGTATATGGTGGCTGTCTTTTATCTGGATATTGAGTTTTCATTGTTTACAGGTAAATTATGCTTGGCTTGTAAACACTGTTTTGCATAAATGGTAATGCTTATTCTGCATGTCTCACAGACGAAACCATTTTCTGCCAATTGGAGCAAACCACAAGATATGCGAGAAGGTCAATGGTTGCACTGTTCTAATAAGGATGAAAGCAGTAAGATTTTCATAACTTGTATGAATATCACAGCTCTGAATTTTTTAGCATTTTTATCAACCATGGGCAAGGTTCTTACATTCCAACCTTAAACATTTCCTAGTTGAACATACCAAGATTCCTGCCCATCCTGCTGTAGGGGAAATTCCAGAAACTAGCCTTGAGGACTACCTGCCTTTGTTCAGCCAAATGCCACCTGGAATGCCTCCAGAATCCTCAAGTTTGACTCTTGCTCAAGTGCAGAAATATATCATCAAAGAAATATCTCCCCTGTGGGGCTACAGCAATGAATCTACAAAGGTGGGCTTCTTGTTTTCACGTAAAATTCCTTTTTCATCTTCAATGAGTACCATGGCTTTCTGTGATAACAATTTCCTTTTTTCTTCCCATATAGAAGAATCTTGGTCATTCATCGACAAAAGTATTTCTAAAATATGAATTTTATTATGTTCTCTGAAATTAAATGACTTTGTATATGTTTGTGCTAGTTAGTTGCATTTGAAGAACACAACATTTCATAACATCCCAAGAAAGAAAAGCTAAAGTGTGATATTTCTCAGTTTGCCTTTCATGGACCCAATAAAATGTAAATATAAGATACGTTCTATGCAGAAAGGTTCTGTATTCCGTCATACTGTTAAAATTGCATTGTGGTGCTGGAATCTTCTCTAATCTTTTTTGATACTGATGCTACTTTTTTTACATTTAGGTGCTGATAGAATTGCTTCAATGCTTTCCTTTAAGCATGAAATTTGATAAAAGTTGACATGGAGAAAGAGTATTTAGGGTTTGCAGATGAATCATTAGCTGACTTAGTTCTGATTATTGCTTATCAAGCACTTAATTATACTATGTAGACAGATTTTAAGCATGCACAGTTAGGCACATGTATACTGCTGTTGGTTCTTAAATATATAGTTCACCTTTTAAACATTGACTTCTGTTTACTATGCAGGTCATTATAGTTGGGTCTTTTCTATGTGACCCATCAAAGTTTTCTTGGAACTGTATGTTTGGTGACATTGAAGTACCCATAGAAATAGTTCAAGAAGGTGTCCTCTGCTGTGAAGCTCCTTTACACTTACCTGGGAAAGTGACATTCTGCATTACTTCTGGTAATCACGAGGCTTGTTCTGAGATGAGAGAATTTGAGTATAGAGCCAAATCAAATATTTGTCCTCAGTGCAAGTCCTCCCCATCAGAAGCTCATGGGAGCACCGAAGAGTTATTGCTTCTTGTTAGGTTTGTGCAAATGCTTCTTTCTGATCCACCAACACAGCAAGGAGACACCGGCCTATCAGAAATTTTTCTGCCGAAGAACTCCAAATCTAATGGTGATTCATGTAGTCACATCATCGAGGCTCTTCTGGATGGTAGTGGAACTTCATCGGGAGCCATTAATGGGCTTCTGGAAATGCTTCTTATGGATAAGCTACACCAATGGCTTGCAATAAGGTCCAAAAGGGATGACCAAGTGACTTGTTCCTTGTCCAGGAAGGAACAAGGCATAATTCACACAGTTGCAGCATTGGGCTTTGAGTGGGCCTTGAATCCAATACTTAGTTGTGGAGTTGGCGTGAATTTTCGTGATATTAATGGTTGCACTGCTCTCCATTGGGCTGCACGGTTTGGAAGGTGCGAAAATCCATGTGCTTTTGAAAGTTGTTTGGTTTACTAGATTGATTGCAAGCCTGATATACATGTTTGGAATAATAGGTGCTTCTCATCAGTCGTCTAATACATGGAATTTTTCAAAATAGTGCAGGATAGAAACTTTCTGTAAGATGTAATAAGATAATTAGATGATGGACATGAAACATTAGAAGAAGAACTAATACAAATGATTATTATTAAAGAAGATAAATTGTAATGGATGAGAATTGAACCAAGCCCCATCTTTGAGAATAATTGTCAAATAGGGTCAGGTAGTGCTAGGCAGCTTAATAATCCTACCTATTGTATCCTCAACCTTCAAGAATTCATACATCCACCAAAAGGAACCGGTTCCAGCTGTTCCAAATCAAATTACCATCTTCAATCTTGAGTTCAAGATTGTAGATCAAAGTGCATATGTTTTTGAGGCTAAGAGTAGTTGGTCCGCTATTTAATGATATAGAGTTCAAATCCTGTTTGGAGGTTGGAAAGTTTAAATTGCACTATACCCTACTTAGATCAGCCTAAATATGTATTTATTAGTTGTACAAACTCAGTGCTTTGATTGCTCAACTGAAACAGAAGAGAATATTCTGTCCATTGTGTGTTGATTTTTTCTCATCCAGTAGTTTCACCCTGCATTGACACTTCTGGAACAGGGAAAAAATGGTTGCTGCTTTAATAGCTTCAGGAGCCTCTGCTGGAGCTGTGACTGATCCCAATGCACATAATCCAACAGGCAGAACTGCTGCATCAATTGCTGCATCCAGTGGACACAACGGACTTGCAGGTTACCTCTCCGAGGTAGAGGTTACGAGCCACCTCTCATCTCTCACACTTGAAGAGAACGAGCTCTCCAGAGTCTCCGCTGAGGTTGAGGCTGAAAGAACTATAAGTAGTGTAACCGGGGGCCACCTCTCTATTAATGAAGACCAGCTCTCTTTGAAGGATACTTTGACAGCAGTTCGTAATGTGGCTCAGGCTGCTGCTAGGATACAGGCAGCGTTCCGTGCCCACTCCTTCAGGAAACGACAGCAGAGGGAAGGTGCTGCGAAGATTCCCAGTGACTTTGGGATCAGTTTGGATGATATTCACGCTGTGTCAAGGCTGGCATCACGGAGCACACGTGATTACCATTCAGCTGCTTTGTCTATTCAGAAGAAGTATCGAGGCTGGAAGGATCGGAAGGATTTCCTCACATTGCGACAGAAAGTTGTAAAAATACAGGTAATGGATTCTGTTCATATTATAACTTTGAATCTGATGTCATTTCTTGGGTTCAACTGAACTAAATTAACCTGGATATTGCAAACCTTGAGTTTGAAACTTCCTCTATAGGAGGTTAAGGTCTCTTTTCTCACCAAGGAGCTCTACTTAACATTGAAAGTGGAGAAGAAAGTAGAGATTGAATTTTATGCATCATAGGTGAATCCTAAGTAACTAATGAAAACTTTGATTACATGTTTTGACACTTCCTATAGATAGATGAAGCTAGTGGTCTTATCTTCCAATTTCAAGCTTAGGAGGATCCTTCTCAATTAACATCCTCTTAATTTTCGTTTTGGCAGGCTCACGTGAGAGGTTACCAGCTTAGAAAACAGTACAAGGTATTTTGTTGGGCTGTTGGAATTCTGGATAAAGTTATATTGAGGTGGCGAAGAAAAGGTCCTGGCTTGCGGAGCCTTCGGCACGGGACAGAGATGACAGAGGGATGTGAAGAAGATGATGACATCCTCAAAGTTTTCCGCAAACAGAAGGTAGATGGAGCCATCCAGGAGGCAGTCTCCCGGGTCCTATCCATGATTGATTCTCCAGATGCCCGCCAGCAATATCGCCGCATGCTCAAAAGGTACCACCAAGCACAGGTACATGAGGTCCAAAATAAGCTTCCAAACTCAAAAAGATATATCGAGCTGATCACATCCATCTTCTGATTATTTGACAAATCAAGATGTGATTTTGGAGCGATTCATGGTATTAACTGTAGAATGTATCTGTACCTGCAGGCCGAAATCCACAGCACGACTGGTGAAGCAGGTCCATCAAATTCTTCTTACTCCGTCAATGTGGAGAACGAAGGGTATGCAGGTACTTGACCTTGAGTTGGCTCTGGTGACCCTAACTCGTTTACATTTGCTCTGTATGATTTCTCTAGCTGCTGTATATGTAAGTGTAGATTTCCAGATCTGCTTCCATTTCTTTCTCCTTGTTGCTTTGCGAGACTTCCAAGTGTTCTTGCATAATTGGTGAAGGGCCTACTATCTAATATGACTCCGGTGGATTCAAGACGAGTTTCACGAAGGTGAATAGATGCGCCGACTTTATACTGTTTGTTGTTGTCACCTCGTTGAACCTTGAACGGTTGGGTCTTCCTAGGTCTAGCTGTCTTAAGACTTTTGATTAGGAATCGAATAAAACCATGTAGCCGGAAGCAGTTCCCCAGAACCTGTGTGCCCTCACGAAACATCCAGGTTGGCTTCGGCATGGTGGGAAGGGGTTAAACCATATTTTCTACATGACCCACAGCGCATGTACTCAACCTCACTGACAGCAGCCGGCACCCATCCACCTGCTGTGAAGATTGATCCTTTCATAGGATGCGGCAAGCCACAAATATCCAGAGGCAAGAAATCAAATTTCTCAAAGAGCTTAGTCAAGCGCGGGAAAATAGGCCGTATTCAAACTACAAGCCTTACTCGTAATCCTTTGTCTAATCATATTCCATGTGAATGAGTTGATGGGTTGAACAAAAGATCGAGTCAGGAGGGTCTATACTGGAACACTCCTGTCATCCTCGCATGACCATAAACCGCTGGTCAATTGCCCTAGCAAGCACCACCGCCAAGCCACTTCGACCGTGTGACCCATTTTGCAACGGTATAGTGTACTTGAGAAGATGCTTTACCATGACATTACAGAGGGAAAAACAAGGATCAACTTCGTATCACCGTAACCCTCACAGCCATCGACCAATGCGACATGGTAGAAGAGTATAACATGAATGAAGTCCAGAGATGAAGAGCAGAGCCCAGCTCAAGCATGATGGAGATCATCAAAAACTCGAGAAAAGAGGACCTATTATTTCCCTCGAGAGCGTTCAATGCAATGCAGCATCAAACGGTGTCCAGCAGAGAACCCACAATTGAATCCATCTTATAGCCTAGAAAGTGAGATAAGATGAGATATTAAATGTAACTATCCCAGATCAAAGTCTACGCGCAGAAATACCTGTAAAATAATAATTACGACAGACCAATTTCCTTAATCCCCATTGAAGGAAGACACATACGGGCCCCAGTCTTGTTGAAATACAAGAGGTCCATCCTGCCCTCACACGTAGTTCAACCGGAATACGTCATTCAACGCGTAAAAGCCTCCCTGACGTGTTGGCATTAAATGGAACACCTGATGGCAGAAAGCACAGAGACAAAGTGTCAGGCCAGATTTCTCGCAGGAAACAAACGACCTACTGTGCAATCACTTCCATCTGGCACATAAAACATAGTCAGACAGACCTCGATCAATTAAGACTTGACCAGTATTCAGTTTTACAAGTCAACCACAAAAAAGGGGGAAAAAAAATTAGTCCAAACAGCTTTGCTTGCCTATATGTGAATCACGACAAGTGAAGTGTATGGCTAACCTTCTGATGAACTTTTCATGAGGGGACTGAAGCAGGCTTCCATGAGACAAATAATTAAAACATGAAAAGGTCCAACTTGCAAGAGTATAAGAGGGTTGGGGCTTGGGTGCTGAACTGGTGGGCACAAGGAGATCTCAAAATCTCAACGAATTAATGCCCATTGTAAGAACACCAGATATTCACCAGATGCCATGGATATAAGCAATTCAAATAAAGGGCACATACAGAGGATGTCTCATCTTTACCATTCATAAAAACCATACATGTGATGTCAAGGATGCAAGCCCCACGAGACACGAATCCACCAATATCCAGACAGTAACATTTTTCATTCATGAGATCCACGGGAAATCAAGGAATAGCTGGTCAAGTCAGCAAAAACACAGCGACAAATCCAGACGGGCAAGACCAGCCGAACCATGATGGAGCAGGCTATAGGATTGAAACAGTGAACTACTCAGTTTAGCCAAAGAAATTTCTGACCAAACAGGCTTCAGACACCAAACGACCAAACAATTGCACTTGCAACCTAAAAGCGATGAGTATCAGACTCCAAGCTCCGAAAGCACATGGACCAGGCATTGATCCCAATCATTTATAGATATCAAAAGCCCTGGCCCCTGCCCATGGGATCTAAAAAATGATAACTCCATGCCTCAGCTCATACGTAAATTAAAGCGCATCGCTTGGCAGATGGATCGACCTCAGATCGATCAAAAGGGACAAACATAAATAAACAATCCACGAGCCGAAATACGCACGTCAGAGCGATCAGTGTACCTGACTGAACTTAAGGGCGTGCTGCTCACCGGCGAGCTGGAGGTTGCCACTGACAAAGAGCATGCCGCCGGCGGGGCCGGAGGGCTGGCAATCGACGGTCGTGATGCTGTGCTGACACTGCTGGAAGGGAAGGCTGGTCAACTTGGCGACGATGTTCTGAGAGCCTTGGATCTTCTGACCTTGGAAGGTCAACATGGACCCTTCCTGTTAGAGGTTCGCAAGGCCCGCGCGATTGGCATCGAACGTCGTCTAGTAGTGCTCCACGAATGCCTTTGCCACCGCGTCGGGATCCATCGCCGCCGCACCTTGATCTCAGTGGCAGCTTGCAGACGGTAGGGTAGACGGAAGAGAGATAGCTGGGGCTCGAGAGGAGAGAGAAAGGACGGGCGATTAATTGAAGAGAACTGAAAATATCACTATAAATACTCAATTTATCGCCACATCGCTGTTTTCCGTCTAAAGTTCGCCTCCATCAGCCGCCGTGATCGTTTCCCATCCTCGGAAAATGAAAATCTTCGGTAAGCCCGAGCTTCCGAGTTACGATTTCTTCTCACATCAGCTGGCAACGCGCTCTTCGTACTGGATCCCGATGAGTGCCAAGTTCTTAGATTATACCTAGATTCTCGATCACACTGTGCCATGAAATTACGATTCAGTGCGCACAAAATCACCGACATCCCGTAGCATCGCAAGGTGATTTCCCGATAAAATGGAGCAGAGAAGACAAAACAGGTAATGGACTTACTTGCATCAAGCCTCCATGGTACAGACTTGTTCTCCTGCCGGGTTTTGAATCACAATCAAGGCAAGAAGCCGTTCATCTCTTATTACCGAGAAGTTAGAATTATACACGGCACGATGTTTTTGCTTGGCTCTAAACCTGCAAGCTCTGTACGTATCTTGATTTGAATCAATGCATGTACGTATATAAATCTATCATGGTACAGGGTTGTCGGGAGGAAACCGAGCGACTTGCCTTCGAGTTGCGACTCTCTGTGTTATTCGAGAAGAGGGGCGTGATCCCCTGGCTCGTGGCGTATCCCCTTTGCGCAGCTGCTCGGTCAGAGACCGGAACCTCGGGAGACAGTTCGAGGCTATCGCACAGGGAGAAGAGAAGATGCAGCCCTTTTCTTTCTCTATCTAACACCTGAAAACAATTCACAGAAACCCGTCGCCAGCGATCAGAGGTATTGCTCTATCCAAATTCCCGGTGATGAAGACTCCTGAAAAAAATTGCACAACACACAGTCACAACTGAGACTCGAGAGAGCTCTAGCTAGAACAACATAAACAAGACCAACAGCAAATCCACGTCTGGCGGTTTACGTTGAACCCACAGATACTTGGACTGCATTGCATTCCACAGTAGAATATTTTTTGTTTTCCAAGAAAAGATGTGGAAACCTTTCCAGTTTTTCAAGAATCCAAGGCAGCCGACGTAATGAAAGATGAAATCTGATGATATAGATGGCAGAAAACTCACTCCATTGCAGATGCCGACCAGGTTGACCCGCACAAGGAGTCCCAGGACAAGAATGGGCGGTGGATTCCCATGCGTGCAAGCAACTGAAGCATCCTATATGACTCGGTTCGTCTCGGAAGCAAAAAATCGAGATACTTCTCGATAGAGTTGCTCTGCTTCAAAGGGTTTCGAGACGTAACCATCCATTCCACACCGTATGCACTCCTCATGCGTGGCCTGGATTACGTCGGCTGTCATGGCCAAAATAGGCACGTGCCAGTTGGCAGCCTTCACTTGAGACTCCGCAGGTCCATCCCCATGTCCAGACTCGCTACAGAAGCTTCGTTCGGCTTCTCGAATCCGTTTTGTAGCTTCAAACCTACAGGAATTTCTGGTTACCCATGCAGTTTATCTATAAATACGTAAGGGTTATTCATTTAACCTGCCCGTGCTGGATCTGACCATCGTTCAAGCCCACGTGTAGCATTTATACAAAAAGAAAAGACCCAATGTAAAGGAAAAGAAATTTGGGAAAGAGCGTAAATATATCGATCGCATACCCATCCATCACTGGCATTTGAATATCCATGAAGCACGCATCAAACTGGTGTGGCGGCTTAAGCAGAGAGATGGCCTTACTTCCACCGTTCTCGCACACCACATTGGCCCCGTACTTCTTCAGGGCCCCAGCAGCCACTTTTAGATTTACATTGTTATCATCCACGACTAGAATTTTCCTTCCTTGGAGCAGATTCCGAAGTGCCAACCGAGAAATCTCTCCATTGTGGGGATTCATCCTGTTCCTGAAGCCCATCACCCGTTGCAGAGAAGTCGCTATCATGCTTGCCCTCAATGGCTTTGTTATGACTGCTGGTCTGCTTGGTATTGCAGTCGTAGTCCCATCGCTTGTCCTTGAAGAACTTACAGAATTGGTCAAAATAAACAATTTTGGAACAGCACCACGATCATTATCCCTTAAATTATTCAAGAGGAGAAACAAAGGGCCTGAATCCTTATCCCATACTACTTCCTCCACGAGAATAATGTCAATCTTCATCGTCCTGCAGTTTACCACACTAGGCAGCCCATGATTCAAATCAGGAACCACTTCGACGTGGATTCCAAGCCTCTGGAAATGGTATCTCAACACTTTTGCTCGGACAGGTCTTGGGTCGACAAGCAGTGCAGTCATGCCATGGAAATCCAAAGTCGAGAGATCTGACTGATTGTTGATCTGAGGACCCCCGTACTCACTTAAGTTTGAGTGCCCATTGTTGAAGACTGCAGTAAATGTGAAAGTCGACCCCACTCGGGGAATGCTCACAAATCCGATCTCCCCATTCATGAGACCAACCAAGTACTTGCTTATGCTAAGGCCAATGCCAGTTCCACCATGGGTCCTTGATATGGAGGGGCCCACCTGCACGAATGGGGTGAAGATCCGAGGCTGGGCTTCAAGTGGGATCCCCTCCCCCGTGTCCTCCACTGATACAATGAGGTTGATGGGGTCAGAGATTGACGACACTGAAGGGCATATGGGCCCTTCTTTACTGAAACTTCCAAATTTTGACCAACTGAGGCGTCTCTCTGGTACAGGGAAGCCACTCAAGGTGTTCCTCGGCGATGATTCAGTCTCCACGTCAATTGAATCCATCACCTCCTCAACGAGGTGGACAGTCACAAAGATATGTCCTCTCTCTGTAAACTGGGGAAAAAATGGAGGAATTTATCTCAGTTTGAAAGAGTTAGCCCAAAAGTGGAAACTCATCAAACATACAGAAGTAAAGGAGAAAAGGTGGGGGAAAAGATAAAAGTAAGTTTCGAGCTCTGAATTTTAGAATAGGCTGCCATAAATATTGCATACAGAGGAAACTCAAAATCACCTTCCACAGCCTGGCAGGCCAGTTGTATTACGCAGTTGTTTTTAAGACAGTGGCAAAGAGAAAAGGAAGCGTGAGAGTGCCAAGACAAATTCTTCTTTATAGCGAGAAATTACTTCAACAAATGGCAACTTACTTTAATAGAATTTCCCATTAGATTGGTTATTATCTGCCGAAATCTTCCTGGATCACCAATTAGTTTTCCGGGAACCCTATCCGATACATAAACGGCAAGCTGCATAGTCATAGGAACCAATGTGAGACACAAGCAGATTAACTGACATCAATAAAAGGAGGACAAAGAGTTAAAGGCCAAATACCTCAACCCCTTTTTCCTGGGACTTCCCAGAAAAGAGGGACAGAACATCATCGAGTACGCCCCGCAAATTGAACTGTACTGCCTCGAGCTCAAGCTTACCTGATTCAATCTTCGCTTGGTCCAAAACCTCATTTATGAGGGAGACCAGAGCTTTACCACTCTCCTGGGCTGTTCTTACATAATCTTGTTGAGTAACATCAAGATCAGTGTCCATTAGCATATGCAACATCCCTGGGTAACAAATGGAAAATACCCTGAGAAGAGATTCTAACAGATACATTACTTATGTTTCTCAGAAACATTTCCTCACTTTCTGTAACCAGGAGAGAGGAATAGAAATCCTCCAAGATACTGACCTAGAACACCATTCATTGGGGTTCTGATCTCATGGGAAACTGTAGCAAGAAACTGCATGAAACATTTTCCAATTATAATCTCATTACTCTTCAAAAAAGGCATCATTGTAAATCACAAGATGGAGTACCTGAGATTTTGCCACATCAGCAGCCTCAGCCCGCCTTTTGAGCTCCATCATCTTCTGGCAATCATCTTCAACTTTTGCGATCCGATTCACTGTCGCATGAAATATGTGGCCACTGAGCAAGGCGATCACGAGAATGCCGGCAGAGGTTGCTACCTCTAATAATGGCCATAGGGCTTTTTCTTTGAATCTGCTTAGAGAATCAAGCTCAGTTTTAGAACTCGTTGACTTTCACTTCAAAAATGGACTGGGATCTCTAAAAGGTGTACACGGTTCGACAAGTCCATGATGAATTTAAGTACAACATTAGTTCAGCTAGTAGAACAGAGTAACAAGAAGTTTACCGGCAATGCATCTCATGCTTCCTTAAAGGATCCCCAAAATTGAGCACACTAACATATGATAGATCATTATCTGAGTTGTTTGAACTGGAGTCATACATGCTGATGGGATATGACTGGTTAGTAGTGTCAAGCACAGTCACAACAATGGTTTGTTTGCTTGCAAGCTGTTGAAGTAACTTCTCAACAAGAGATTGAATGTGGAAAATTCCTCCAATGTACCTGCACAACAAAAGCAAAGAAAATGCTCATTTTCCTAGCATTATAGCTAGGTTCTCAGACCTGAATTGGATCAAAAGGTAAAGCCCGTTCTCTGACATAGTGATTTTGTAATCCCCAACCAATAGCAATGAGAGGCCCGATACCAAAGTGGAAGGTATAATGAATTTGTATGTGAAAATCCAATAATACAGGATCAACAAGATCTCAGGAGCTTAATTCTTAGTCGATCTTAAGACAAGTCAGCAAATGGCATACCCTGCCGTTGCCTGAATTCTTTCATTTGGAGTTGCATTTGGAGGAAGATCTGTTTTGTAAACAGCGAATGTCAGAATAACTCCAAGTCGGTTTGTCTTGAGCAATCTAAAAGGAGCAGTGAGCACTCCCTTTCCAGAGGCTCTTGCGCGCAAAACATTCTCACGGTCTTCCTGTTAAACAATATTTCATGGAAGAAAATAAGTTGCTTAAACAGAATCTTGATGAAGGAGACAGTTAATAAGAGGCAGTATATGCATTCAATGAGAGAGCATCTAATAATTGACCCAAAAAAATAAAAAAGACTGTCTCTGGACCCAAGAGCGCATTGTGAGTCCTTGTAAGAAAATTTGGTCCAATGACAATTTAATCTCATTTCTACTATTTATATTGATATTATTCCAAGAAAGGGTGATCATCCTCGTTCTTTTCCCTTTCATATCCTCTCCATTTCTGTCATTTGCCTGGCTGATAAGCAAAAAAACATAGTCAAAAGAAAACTGTTACATCTACAAAATTAAGCATGAGCTGCCAACATATGTGGCACTTATCAATCACAGACACGTGGTATCCCAAGCTAAAGAGAAGAATTCACCTTTCCTGAAAGCATATCAAGAGAAATGACGTGGGAAACAGTATCTTGAGCAAAGATTACAGGGGCATATTCTTCTTGAACTGGGGATGGCTCTAGGGCTTCGGGCTCGTAGTCATCCTTATGAACTGGTTTCTGTTCAAGGGTGTCCATCCTTTTGATGGTCCACCCCTGCTGTTTCTCAAACTGTTCCCTCTCAGAGTGGAGGACTCTCACAGCATACGCAACACCACTTGTCACTGGCCTCTCAAAGGCAGTTCTCTCCGCATACCTAGCAAACGTCCTCTGCGGCACCAGAGAAGTTAGTGTTATTCTTATTTCCATCGGACCATCAATAGGTTAGCAGTGATTGAATACAAGAAAAACTCAGATCTGCATTTGATACTAAGGAAGAATTCTTATATTTTCCCAAGAACACGCACTGGATATAACATTTACAACCAAGAGAATCCTGACAGTTCCATGGCAGTAGGCCTAATCCAGAGCAAGATGGTCAGTCTAACAATATTCACTTCAAGAATATAATTTTTTTTTATGTCATGGCATAGTGACATGAGATGCCCCTCATGCTGACAGTTCCATGGAGTTCACTGATGGCCCAGAAAGATACCACTCATGCTGCAGCTCATGCACCAAGTCTTGGCCATGAACCGAAAACATACATCTACTCTGACAGCACTAATAGTAAAGGCATCAAAACTGACTACCTCAAGCTTAATGGGCGGAGAGAAAATCGCAGAGTATCATTAATTAAGACACAAGAGTCTACGATTTATCGAAAAAACTAACCTTACCTGATCAATAGCAGAAGGGTTCATTCCGTGGTAGAAGGTAGAGATAAGAATGGAGATAGCTTGGACATGGTTCATGCTGACATTGAACTGGTCCTGCAGCATCCTAGCTCGCTCGTCGCACATGCTCATGAGCATCTCCTTCCTCTTCTCAGCAGCCTGCGAGCTCATATAAAAGAAGACCCACAGAGAGACCAAAACAAAGCCCACAACCCAAGTGTAAAGAAGTTTCTTCCACCATGTCTTGCTAACTCTCTTAGACACAATAAACTGATTATAATGATGGTGGATCAGAGAGATCCTTTCCAACACCCTCTCCCACCATTTGAGTAGAACCTTCCCACTGAGAAAACTCGTCCTCAAGTTCATAATCCCACCACTAAGGAACCAGTTCATAGACATCACAGACAAGAGCCCCCAACATATCATCCAAATCAGGTAACCCACTTTAAGGCCGAAGGCGAGAACATGAACCAGATTCATCCACACAAAGCAGCATCAGCAGCAGTTCGCTGTAATAAATCTCCAGAACCCCTGGATTCCTCTGATCAACGGAAACATGAACACCTCCAAAATTAAGCACCCCCAAGTTGACCGGAAGGATATCTTTATTTATCTGATATCCCCCCGGACAGCTCCAAAAATTAGAAAAATTAGATACTGCAGAGAGAGAAGGAAGAGAGAGAGGGGGAAGAGAGAGAATCAAGGAATGGGCAAGATTCCCAAATTCCTAGTGCTTCCCAATAAACGGAGTGCGAGGATGTCTATCTTGTTCTGCCTCCAAACAAAGTTTTTAAGTAGACAGAACTGGGCCAAAACTGACCCAACAGAGATTCCGAGCTTAGTTATCTAATCAGACCCCGACCCACCTCCCGAAGCACGGAATCCGACAGAATTCTAGCTCATGGAGATCCCCAGCAATCTTTAGGAATTGCTGAGACTCAGGGGAGGGCCAAAAATCAAGCTTCGTGAATACTGAGGTTTGACTGTTTGAGAGGACAGCAGCAGCACAGTGGGGAATCGATTAAAGCAGTAAAAACCCAGACAGAGGAAGGAAGGGAGAGGAGAAGATCAGAATTAGAAGCATTCCTTATATATATATATATATATATTTATTAAGAAACATAATATTTAAAAATAACATGATATCGATTAAATATATTAGTTAATATTTTAAATTTTTTTATTTTTCATTTAATTTTACTTTAGTATTTTCAATTATCCGATTTAATATATTAATCGGTACCCATATTCTATAAACACGTTCTATAAACACGTGGTAATTAATATAATTCCATAAGTTGCCTAATTGGAGGAAGGCTGTAGTTGTGGCTTATACCTATTTTATTTTTTTTCTCTCTTTATTATATTTTATTTTAAATTTCTTTATAATATTACCCTGGATCCACGGCTACTATCTATTCAAGTCATTATGTTCAGAAGAGATGCATAGAATCATGTGTGCCTTACCTCCTATGAAGAAAGAGGAGGACGGAGAGTGTTTCCCAGGTAAAATAAACTCTTTATTTATTTATTTATTACCGTCCATTCGGATGATGGAGTGATTGCTCGACAGATCAAGCTCAAAAAAAATTATCAGTCTTGATTGATATTGCAAGAGACTGATTGAGATATTATTATATATATTAAAAAATATAACATTTAAAAATAAGAATCTATCGATTAAATATATTAGTTAATAATTTTAAGATTCTCTATTATTTTAATATTTTTAATTATCATATTTAGTTAATTAGTCTCCTCTTATAAATAAGCTGATAGTCAATATAATTCTTTGAATTATTTAATTGAGTAAAATCCTTGGCCGTGGCATGCCCTATGCCACGATTATCTTGGCAAGCGCAGCCCATCATCCAAACCCCCCAGATATTTAAAAGAAAAAAAATATTTGTTCTGTCATAATTGAAACCGGCGAAATATGAAAAACGGAGAAAAGGGCAAAGTTCGAGCTACGCAGGGAAAGAAAACGGTCGAGGGAGAGAATGCCAGAAGCCTACGTAAAACAAGCTCGTTCGGCGCAGCCGTACCCTTATTTACATAATTACCCCCCCGCGGGAGAGGAATTTACGGAGCATGACATCCCACTCGCGGTGTTCATAAAATGGCATCAGATGCCTCCCCCGTTGATTTTGCCCAAATTGCCCGCGGAACCCCCAGAGAGAGAGAGAGTCAATGATTAGGTAAGAGGGGGGCGCCTGGTGGTGACCCTCAGGGGGTTTTTTTTTTTGTATTTTTCCCCTTTTTAATTATGGGGCAGAGTGGTGCTTTTGACGGCATTAATTTCGGCACATGTTCATTTCAACTTTCCTTTTTATATAAACAGTCGGTATTCAGTTAGATTTTATTTAATTGATTAATTCGAATTACCTTGGATCGATCCATCTAAGAGGTTAAAAGTTTCTCGTCGCAAGTGAAATTCGAATTCGAGTTCTTCCATTAAGATGATGAGTACCAAACCACTCAATTATACCCACAGTAGATTTTTTTTATTTTATTTCCCCCTTCACCCAGCAGTTGTCGAGCCTTCTTCACCTTTTAAAATTAGCTTACGAGTCACCTTCTCCGGAAGGCATAATCAGGAGGGAAGCTTCCTGCTCGTGTGTCATCATCATTTATAAACTAATATATATATATGTATGTAAATAAATACTATTTAATATAATAATATTAATCCTTTAATTTTATGAAATGTAAATATTATTCTTATTATCTCCTTATGTACATTGTACACTGTCTGTAATCGGATTAAGTATTTTAAAAAATAAAAAAGAGCTAAAATTTACTTGAAGTTGATGTTAAACTAATTAATCCCTTGCAAATTTCAAATTTCATGTGATATAACAAGCATTTAATAAATATTCAATAATAACCCCCTTTCCACTCTTGTATGGTTGAATTTATTTATATTTTATTGGCAGTTAATTTTTTTCCCGGTACTCTTAATCCGGCCTTGTGTTATCTAAATAATTTTAACTAGCATGCCTTTCTCCTACCATAGTACAGTAAAATTCACAACCGATACCAACATATTATCTATACAGTGCAAAATACAGCGGTCTAACTTTTCTAATGTTATATTTATTCAATATTTTATAATAAAGGTCGACTCAAAAATATCTTAAATTTAATTTATTCGGATGAATATAGTAAAGAAACTCACGAGCTGTATCGGAAGAAAATGGCGAAAATTTTTCCAGTTATGTCCCGTCGTCACAAGGGCGTGAGAGGTTCAAATTTAAATCGATGGTGCTGTGATAAGCTGTGAGCAGGGAGATTTAGGGCGTGATGTAAATAAGTGAGGTGATCGGGGGCAATACCGTCAAGGAGTGCTGAGGCTGTCAAGTTAACAGGGGATAGTGGCAAGATGGTAAATAATTGGAGGAAGTTGGGGTAGGACTGCAGAGATGGATGGCACTTGGATCAAGGGGAGGGGACCCTTCTATTGTCGGGGGAGTGACCGGGGCCCATCACTCACGCTCGACTTGGTCCGATCGACCGCTCGCTCTCCCATGTCTGTCTGTCTCTGTCTCTCTCCCCCTACCCCTCCCTCAACAGCGACGGCACACGTCAGCGCACGGGTCCGCTGTCAACGCGCAATCAGAATGTACCACGAGTAATGCCCATCACGGGCCTCTCATTAATGCTCTCCAGGATCAATCAGTCGCGACCCTTACTCTCCTGGTCCCGGCTCATACACCCATCGGCTCTTAAAGGTTGAACCCAACCCGCTATGATTGCTTGGAGTAAGGGTGCGTAGGCCCCGTCAATATGAGAAATCCCTCGTTGCTTCGGGCCAGAGGGTACGGGAAGAAACATTGTGGGTTGGGGGGGTTTCTGTGAGTAAGAACTTCCAGTATCACACGTCCAAATTCAGTATACAGAAAACGGGATATAGATGATGCGCATCTTTCTCCTGTTGAAATTCATAAATCCTAGGCCGATTGTATATTCCTTAATTTTTATTATTTGGTCTTAGAGTTTAGGGCTGTTTTTACAATATATATATATATAGATATATACCCACATATATGAATAACATCCGCCTGGTGTCTCATACCCAGTGGACGGGGGAATTATTGAAACTCATGTTGACTTGTCCAAGCTGCCTCTTTTACTTTTGTTCTGTTCTCGATTTTTTTTTAAATTTTTTTTCGGGGGGATGATGAAAGGGCTTTTAGCCACAAGTTGGTGAAAACTGCAAGTAAGATGACGGGTGAATACTTACGGTCGAAGTAGACAACCCAAATTAACAATCCCCGACTAAAATTGGAACAGAATAATGGAAATATAGCAAAAAAAAACATGGTGAAATGCAAAGGAACACCCAAAAAAAATTTAGATCGAGTGATGATTTTTCTTTTTTCTACGCCCTCGTTTTGTCCCCGTGTAATCACGCCATGCTGTGTGGAAATTTTACACTGGATGTCCACCAGCACCATTAAAAGGTGGTGGCATGATAATTTAAAATCCACCCTCACACTATTTAATAAATTCAAAATTATCAATATTACTATTTTTTCCTTTTTTATCAATAAAAAAATAGAGATGTCGGCAAGCAGCTGACGAGGGTAATGCACTGAGCGCGCGTCAGTGTCCCCTTATTGAATGAGGGGTATTAATTGCGTACGGTAACTTGATGGGGAGTCAGGTTAGATCGGAAATTAGTGCCAGAATTAGGGTTCCTCATAGTTAGGGAGCTGAGGCCGTGCTGACGCCGGCAACGTGGAATAGAGCTTAAAAGTGTTGATTATGGTTTTGGCTTCATTATCTAACAAGCCATCCGTACGAGAAGTGCCGGGCTCGGGGCAGGGCGGGGCGGGAACCGTCCGACCCCATCTTACGTAGTAGGAAATAGGAATGTTCGCGGTCCGGTGCTTCCATCGGAAAGTTCATCCCGAAGACGCGTTACCGAGAGGTTCGGCTGCGGTCGATTGGTGAACGAGAGTGCCCATCCATTTGAGCGATAGGATAGCGATGAGTCCACCACGTGACAGATAATTGGAACCTGCCAACCTCATCACGTGATAGATAGCGGGAGGGACTTCCCAACACGACAAAACGGACACCGATCGGCTCATAAAACTGTAAGACTTCATATGGTTTGACGATCGGTTATGTTACTTAATATTATTCTGTCTTCACTGTACTCGACCGTGTCTATGACATCCAAATGTGAAAAGGGGATAGATAAAAAAAAAAAAATCGAATTGATTTCCTTGCATATTCTTAACATTTAAAATAATGAAATGATGAGGAAAGAAAATTCCTTAAAAAAATAATGGATGAAAATGAAACGGGAAAAATATGAATAAAACATAAGAGAGTGGTAGAGGAAATAAGTTTCACATAATAATATTTTTTAAATTTGATAATTAAGAATTTTTTAATTTTAATTTTAATTATAAAATTTTATATCTTATTTTTCTATTCTCATATTATATTTTAAATTTATAATTATCTTATTAAATAATTTATAAAAAAAAAAGGTGAGAAAGGCTTAGACTATTTTTCCAGCAAATTAATATAAAACAAATCATTTCTCGAGTGTCTCAGTGAGTGGGAATTTGCTGTGGGGATTGTAGCTATTGATTTTCATTATTATAATTATTGACAGAGACATCGAAGTGATAGGTCCTTGCGAAGCTAAACGACGCCGTTTGAGACTAAATGTTAATAAGTACTTCCTAGACCGCTTGACCGCTATCTTTGAAAAATAATTAAAAAGTGAAAAAAAAGAGAATAAATTATGAATATTAGAAATTTGATTAATCACAGTCCAAAAACAATTATTATTATACCAAAATTCATCTCTCCCCTATTACATCACCTGTTTGGCTGACTCATAGAGCAATAGCAGCGCCAGCCAGATATCAGGAATTCTTAATTCATCTGATCTAATCACAGTACCCGGAAGAGGAACAAACTAAAGACGACATTTGCTTTTCCACAGTTCATTAATCTCTCGATGAAGAGACAGCGTAAAGCGCATCCGTAGAAACATACTTTGTGCTCGAACAGGACGTTTTGCTTTGACGAGGCTGAATTAATAAGACATTTTTACTCCATCCAACCTAATAATAATGAAGTTCTAGCAGCTACGATGACCATGATGGACAAGGCAAGATCAGTAAATCATCGAATATGCATACCAAATGGGCAGGGACACTGAGTGAATTCAGGGGATGGGAGACCCTAAGTTATGACCACACTTATTATAAGTTTATTATGAAAATAAATTACTTTAGTGGAAATATTATAAATTTAAATTATATCTTAAAATTTTTACACTCCTTTATTTTTTAATTTTTTCATCTCATTATAAGTTCATGAATTTTATATGTAATTAAGAAAAAAAAACATGGTTTCGAAATCAACCCAAGAAGACCATACCCCTTTGGGACAAGTTCCCACTTAGGCATTCAATTCATCGTGCATAGTCTACATAAATTAAGTCCGGAGTGCCCGTAGGTGATGAGTTTCATCGAAAAATTTAAGCATCCATTGATTGAGCTTGTAAAGATGACATGGTGGACCTGGATACAATTAATTGTCTGTCACATGTAACATGACCAGCTGTACGAGGGGAAAACAGGAACGTACAGTTAGGACCCTTTACACGTGTCCCTGTCGACGATGTCTCTCCTAAGTCCTAAGTAAAGCACTTTCAGCTCCATCCCTTTGCCAAACATCCCTGTGAAGGTAAGGGGAGAAAAAGGGGAAAGTGGTAAGCAGGGGAGAACACTTTTATTATTATTATTATTATAAACCGTCGGTATCTAGTTAAACTTTGTCTAGTTGATTAATTTGGATAGTCCCGAGTCGGCTCATTTAAGTGGTTAAGGGCTCCCCGCCACGGGTGAAACTCGAATTCGAGTCCTCTCATTTGAATAATGAGTGCTGAATCATTTTACCACGCCCACGGTGGGTAGGGAGAATGACCTTTAGTCTCGTGAGAACATCGTGTATAATACCTTATACTCATAAATTTAACTGTGATTATTAATTTAAATTTAAATTAAATTGATCTAATAATATGTTTAACTTTAAAGTATAAATGAATTTTATCCATTTATAGGATTTGAAGTATGAACAAATTTAAAGCATTAATATAAAGAGAGTGAAACTCAATAGATGTAAGGTAACGCAAAGTGAGAAAAAGGCAGAGAATACCAATCATTATGGTTTGGAGGGGTGCAATGGTTCCACCCACAGTGAACGCGCTTCGCATGTCTCTTACAGAGCACCAAATGGCTTTCATGAATATATCCGAGCAATTACCGGATGACGAGTTCGAATCTTGCATCGTGTCGAGACCTCGTAGCAATTGATCTTGCGCATCAAGCGCTTATGGGTCTCTAGCTCGATACGTGAGGTCAAGCTCGATCCCTTATGACTCGGCGGAATCGGTCCAATATTCCAGATTCTCCATGCAAGCCATATTACAAGAAAATAAATTGTTAGTTGAATATGGGCAACCTGAGCACACATGTCATCGTGCAAAAGTCCCCAAGGCATGGAAAGAGCCAACTCGAGGCATCTGGGCAAAAAGAACCAATTAAAGAAGGAAAAATAAGATTTAATGCAGTTAATAATGCGAAATTTAAAATCAAATCCTTGGCGATAAAATCTTATTTAATTTTTGCAAAAGTGAGCCGCACTGATGGGAGGACGAGGGAGGCAAATAATTGAGGGGGGGCCCCACAGGAGTCTTTCAAGTGAACTGGCTCCAAGGTGTAATTCTGCCACCAGTGGGCCCACAAACCCCTCTTCTTTTTATAATCATTTTTTCCTTTAAAAAAAAAGAATTGATGGGGGATAATTCGGTAATTTTCTTGAATAATTTCTCTTACTTAAGGCTTTTGGAAATTTACGATCAGTGAAATCTAATCATTTTAACGCCCGACCCATCTCATGGTTCACTGAATTCCTAAACATGGTAAAATAGATATATGAAAAGGGAATTGTTTACGTCCAAGTATGCTGAAATGGATTAGGAATAGGCCTAACGACGTGCGGACAGCGAATGATGTAGGATTTAGAAAATAAGCTTCCAACTGATGGGAGCGTGCCACGTGTCAAAGTTGAGGAACCCGTCCACCCTATCCCGAAGAGAGAGAAAAATGGGCAACAGATGTCATTGTCAGCCTTTAATTGCGTCGTGTCAAGTGACTCAGACTAATGGATCACTGACCAGTGACCCCCCAAGAAAGAAACACGTCATGGATCATGAGATTGACGAAAGCTAAGGGCATCTTTAAGTAAACATTACGAAATTTACAACCCCATTGCGCGAGGCCCATGAAAATTGGGCACGGCACCTTCCTTGATTGATACCTCCGTTGAAGCCTCGAGCACTGGGAAATGAGGATCACGCACAGCCCAAGAAGACGAGAGCCATGGGCATATTTAAGTAAGATGTACATTTACAGGCCCATGGTGGAGGCGCCAGGTGATGTAATGAGTTTTATATGGGAAGCTTTATGTTCCAATCCCTCCGACGGCAGAGTGCATTTTCACAGGTGAGAATGGTGGAGGTGTAATTATCCTCTCAGATTGTTGGATTTTCGATTGGTTTCGATTGGTCCAAGGGATCGGCCTGACCGCCCACGGCCGGTCTAAGAAAGAAGTGGATGAGATTATTGGATGATCTTAGGTTCCTATTCGCCACGGGATTGGAGATAGTCATAAACTTTACCAAGGTGAGAGCTAGCATGAACTGACCTCATTCATTCGGTGCACGAGCATGACGTAAGAGATGCAGTATCTTATCTAAGGTAGGATATATAATATTTCGGAATAAGATTATTGCGTTAATTCATTCTTTAGAACATTCTAATGAAATATTTAAATATCATTACATATTTAGTTATATTTATTTTTCATACTCCATTACCTTACTGTAACATATATATATATAAGCTTGTTCTTTATGTTATTCAATAAGTCGATCGATATAATAAATTATCTAGTCTTGTAAACTCAGTTTTATTGCCACTACGTATCCCAATAATATGATACTAAAGATGGCGTCGGAAGATTCAAGTTGATCCCGCCTTATGAAGTCAAAGAAGCAGAATGCAAGAAGTCTCACATAAACATTATCCTTAGACCTCTAAAGCCAAGATGATCAGCTCGACTTTTACATTGCGGTTAGGCCAAGAGGCCATGTATTCACAGTCAACATTGATGAGGAGCTCAAACCAAGTTGGAAGTTCATCGTGGGAGACAAGTTCTCTGCTATTTGCTTGTCTTGAGGAGAGTGTAAGATAATATAAGAAATATAATGCTCAAAATGAGATTATTGTGTTAAACATATTTTAAAATATTCGAACGAAAGATTAAGGTATTATTACATATTTAGTTATATTTATTTTTAGACTTGATTATCTTATATAATATATATATGTTCTTCTGTCAGTATAGTAAATTATCTATTATTGTGAATTTATTCCAAATTTTCTATCACTTATTTTGATATCTCTTATCTCTTCCTTTATATTATTTTAAACTTCTTCACTTGAACATAATGAAATGGTGTGAACTCATTCAAGGTATAGGTATCCAGTCAGGACTGGCAAGGTATGACTCCTTTAAGGTATGAGTGTGGGTCCTGCCGACGGAGTCGTATGCGAGTCCGAGTTGCGTAGGCCGTGGTAATGTCAACTTGAGCAGGCTGGACAGACGGATAGAAGGGTCAAGCTAATGACCAACTGAGATTGTAGGTAAGGCAAAGTGAGAAGTCTACGGACCCTTAGAGACATTCATAATTTAGCAAAGAAAATTTAATGTCTAAATGAGTTCATACTCGATCAAATAATTGTTTTTTTTCGTCTAGCAAGCCTCATACAAATCAACTAACACTTACCGAAAAACTGAAAATCTTGCATACTAATATTCAATTGCACTTGCAATCATAATTTTAAAAACTGGACCAGGACGGTCGGTTTGATCAGGAATCAGTCACTTATCCGATCCGGTTTCTATAAAAAACTCAATTATACTTTCAATAAGATCAACTTTGATTGAACTGGCCGGTTCCCAGTACAATCGGTAAACCTAATTGAACTAGTATGAAAACCTGCCAACTTAAAATTAAAAAAATAAACTTTTGTTTAATATAATAGTTATATTAATGATTTTTATTATAAATTATATTATATAAATTTATTAATAATATTATTTATTAAATATATAGTTAAATTCATTGAATTCTCGATTCAACCCATGAAGTCATACTTACACCGATTTCTAGTTCAATTCAATTTTAAAAACTATACCCACAACAATTAGTAAAACCTTTTTATTTTATTATTTTGATGTTGTATAGTCATGTACGGAAAAATTATTTAGTAGTTACTCGCCTGGTTACCACAGGTATCGGGAGCTGGGAGACCCAATCCTCTGGTTAAAAACTAACCATGGTTAGGCCAGTGTAGCTAGGGGGCTAAAGAAACGGAGGAGAGTGGCTGCGTTAGGGTTCACACAACACGCAAGCCTAGCCATCTTTGTATGTGATTTGGAATTTTGGTTTTGGAGGGTTCTATTAGACAACAATTACCGGTTCGAGGACTTACTTTTGATTCAGCCAGAAAACGAGGGGCTGATTGATGATGAAGGTCCGTTCTTCATGGCGACTCCGAGGACTCCCGAGCTCTTCAACCTGCAGCGCCGGCGCTGTGACTAGAGGTATGTTGAATCGCCTTCGTCGCTCTGCGCTGTCGTGCATCGTGTGAACGGTTGTTGATGTTTCTAGGGTTTCGTTCCGGTGTGGTTATTGGATTGATGGCGATTTCGATGGGCTGAGCTGACCTAGGACTTCGTTTTCGTTTCATAGATCTGTTGAGGATTTCGTTTCGGTTGTTTCGATTGCGTCTCGACAAGCTTGCTAGATTTGTTGTCCAATTCAATTTAGAGTTACCGTTTGATGTGAGTTTGTTTCTGTATTCGGCTGAGCGGTTCCTTGATTTGCCGATAAATCTCTTTTGGTCCTTCTTTTTTTAATTTAAATTTAATTTTCCAGTGAAATCGCCATTCCTTTCTCTTTTCATCCCAACTGCTGTTTGTCTTATATGTAGTCGTTACTGGAATGGAAGTCTGTACTGATGCTAGTTGTTTCTCTTAACTTGTGTTTACATGTTGAGTTTCTTTGGAAGTTAGTACTGAATAGCCCTCGCATTTTCTCTCTTTTGCTAAAGCGTGAGTGTCCGCAGACCCTTTGGAACCAAGAATTCTGTAGCTTCTGAAATTTTTTTGTTGCAATTACTGGATTTGCTATCGGAATCAGAGAAGATAAATAGTTCTAGCGGCCAGATATAGGCCGTTTAGAATGGAGTGTAACAAAGATGAGGCCATAAGGGTGAAAGAGATTGCGGAGAAGAAGTTCATGGCAAAGGACATGGCTGGGGCAAATAAATTTGCACTCAAGGCTCAGAGTTTGTATCCTGAACTTGAGGGTGTTTCACAGATGTTGGCCACGCTGAAAGTGTATGTCAGTGCGGAGAATAAAATTCATGGGCAATCAGATTGGTATGGGATACTCGGTGTCAGCCCTATGGCTGATGAGGAGACCATAAGAAAACAGTTTAGGAAGCATGCTCTAATGCTCCACCCTGATAAGAACAAGTCCATAGGAGCTGATGGGGCATTTAAACTCATCTCCGAGGCATGGAGTGTGCTGTCAGATAAGGCTAAGAGAGGAGCATATGACCAGAAGAGGAGGGCTAAGATATTCCAGAGAGTTTCAACGGCGACTGCTGGGTCACATGCTCATTCCAGTGCCAATGGCTTTTATAATTTCAAAAAACGTACAGATCCTCCTCCTAGCATGAAGGTGCATAAGACTGATTTGGAGCGAACGAGTCACTTGCAATCTTCTCAGAAGCCAAAATCTGGTACATTTTGGACCGTTTGCCACCGCTGCAAGATTCAATTTGAATACCTCAGGCTTTATGTTAACCACAATCTCTTATGCTCGAATTGCCGTCAACCATTTTTCGCAGCAGAAATAAACCCTCCATCTTTAAATGGTAATATACCATCAAATCCATGGAATTTTTCACTGTGCCAGGCAGGCAGGAAAAATCAAGCAACTAACAAGGAAACAGTACATAAAGGAGTCAATAATGTGGCTTCTTCAGGCGGTCATGATTCCTCCACCCAAACGACATGCCACTGGGCTCCATTCAAGGGTGCAGGTGGGGGTGCTTCAACTGCTGCACAAGCTGCAACTGTGGTGCAGCAAGCATATGAGCAAGTGAAGAGAGTGAGGGAGGAGGCACAAGCAGCTTCGAAGAGAGAGGAGGCGCTTAAAAGAAAGCAGGCCCATAAAAAGGGTAGTGGATATACTGGCATGACACCCACTGCCAGATCCTGTGATGCTGTTAACAAAAGTACAGTTGATGATGATGTGAGCCGTCATGCGGAGGCTGTTACTAATCACAGGGGTGCTCAGAATGGAGTCGGAGGTGCAGGTGTTCTTCATTCTTTTAATTCGAACTTAGGAAGTTTGGAAATGAGTACGGTTGGTGGAACAGTTAAGCTCCATATGTTTAGGGAAGTACCTCAGGCCAAACTACAGGGAATACTTGTGGAGAAGGCTAGGACATCAATTCGCCAGAAACTAGCAGAGTGGGGAGGTGTTGCAAGACTAAGAAGGGAGGAAAATAAAGAGAATCAAGGTAGAGTTGGGGAAGAACCTTTTGCTGAAGCTGCCGCACAAAAAGCAGGGGACAGAGTCCATGCTCTGAAGGTGGTTGTCCCAGGTATAAATGTCCCAGACTCGGATTTCCATGATTTTGACATGGACCGGACTGAGAGATCATTTGGGGAGGATGAGGTCTGGGCGGCATATGATGGTAATGATGGAATGCCTCGATATTATGCTGTCATCCACAATGTCATCTCCTTGAATCCTTTCAAGGTGCGGATTAGTTGGCTCAATTCAAAGAGTAATACTGAGTTTGGGCCCTTGAGCTGGGTTGGTTCAGGTTTCATGAAAACCTGTGGGGAATTTAGAGTGGGCAAATATGAGATCAACAGCTCGCTAAATTCCTTTTCCCACAAGGTCAAGTGGACCAAAGGTCCACGTGGGATCATCTGTATATATCCAAGAAAAGGCGATATTTGGGCTATCTATAGGAATTGGTCTCCTGACTGGAGCAGAACGACTGCAGAAGATATTATTCATAAGTACGATATGGTGGAAGTTCTTGAAGACTATAATGAAGAACGAGGAGTGGTGACTGTTGTTCCCTTGGTTAAGGTTGCTGGGTTTAAGACAGTATTTCACCGACATTTGGACCCGAATGAGATTAAAAAAATTCAAAGAGAGGAGATGTTCCGATTCTCTCATCATGTCCCTTCGCGCATGCTTACCAGTAAAGAAGCTCCTAATGCTCTCAAGGGATGCTGGGAGCTCGATCCTGCGGCGACCCCACTCGAACTTATACATGCTACATCAACTGCTCAAGGAATGGAAAATCAGAAAGCGGTTAATGAATCAGATATCGAATTTGACATGCTAGCCGTCAAAAGGCATAAACGAAATGGAGAGAAATCTGGAGTGCAAGAGATAATAGTCATGGAGGATCATCCTGAAACTAACAGCAAGTAATAGGCAGTTGAGCATGGATTTTGTGGTATGCTCTTTTTGTCTGTACAAACTCTGATCCCCGTGAATTAAACCAATGCTATACCTTTTCTTAACAGTCTTCCATGAATGTCTTTTTCTCTCCTTTGGCATCCATACATGCCTTGGGTCTTACTTGCATGTTCAAGCATCCTCATAGGTACTGCATGAGTTTTGGAAATATCATGGTTTGGTCGGTCTTCCTTTGGAGATTAGCCTGTGACCCCGTGTTTCAATAGCTTTTTTATTTTTTCTTTTCAGTACCTTTTCTTTGGGATTTGGACTCTGTGTCTTCGGTTATGTGTGGGGTGGAATCTTGTTCAATCTGCTGAATGTTTTGAGAGCTAAAAACTAGACAATGGAAATGGATGCTCATGGCCATTCTTGATGTCACGGATCTGCCGCTCACGTCACACACACATCCATGTCTTCCTTCTTTGTATAGTAAAGAATCTTTTCCTTTGCTTGTCTACATAATGCTTTCATGGTCTTCCCTTTCAACTGTTGGCTCCTAACCTCAAAGAGCTTGAAACAAGAGACCTCTCGGTTTGAGCGTCTCTTTGGTTAACCTGGAACTGCTTTTACTGCCGTTCACAGCTGGGATTTACCCTTGAAAGTTCTAGAGAGTTGACACTGCTGCCCTGTTTGTTTTAGGAGTGGCCATGTGGATAATACTACTGCCCAAATTCTTGAAATTTCTTTGCCTTGCCACAGCTAATGGGATTGAATCCACTGGTATTGTCACGAAAAATCTCTGGAGTTTCCACTGTCATCATCCACACATTAACCGTTGAACCTAGAGATTATGAAATTGTTCGGGTCACTGTGACTTGATTACTATAGTATGAACTGCAGGGTGCGAGGATGCAGCACTTTCGGGGATGGATCAGAACGCAGCCGTCTGTATAGTAAGTGGTCTCGATTATCTAGGCATGTCATCTACTGTGTGTTTTTTTTTTTTGTATAAACCGCCGGTATCCAGTTGGATTTTGTCAAGCTAACTAATCTGGATTGCTCCGGGTCGGTCATTTAAGGGGTTAAGAGCTTCCTGCCGCAGGTGGGACTTGAACTCGAGTCCTCCCATTAGGATGATAAGTGTCGAACCACTTTACCACGCCCACGGTGGGTCATCCAGTGCGTTGAGTTTCCTCACCTTATGGAGTTCAAATGTTGTCAGGATGAACTTATGTGTTCTCTCTCTGTTAACATAAATAGCGTTTTTCTGACCAAAAAATAAAAAAGAGGATTTTTCCGTAGACCATAAAGCTCAATAACTATACCAGTAGCCATTGCTGCTCAACTTTATGAACTTCGCGTGATGCGATTACTTGGTTTTCGGATTGAGGGATCTGGAACGAAACAGGATTAGGGGAATCTGCGGGGGAAATTGTTACTCTTTCGGGTTTCTCCAAGAATTTCATTTGTACCCAACAAAGAAATTCTCCACTTGAATGTAGAGATGTTCAAATATCGTACCTGTCGTCCTTTTGTTTGTTAGGAATTCCCTCTACCCAAAGAAGAATCCATAAACGAGGTCTTTTCTAGCTTACCTTCATATGCCATGATGTTAGGTAATTCTAGGCGAAAGAGTTTCCCTTTTCTTATGGGATAATTTACTGGAAGAAGATGAGAAGAATTTCCAATTGCGGCAATAAGCTCCTATTCGTGAATTCTTCATCTTCCGTGCAATATATATATATAAGAAAAAAAATCTTTGATGTGATATATGGTGGCTATGAGGGCTGGTTATGGGATCGGAGCACGACGTCGTCTCAGAAAGCACCTCCAATTCTTTTCTTTCCCCACACTAAAAACTGAAAAGGAAGGGACACAGCGATAACGGATCAGTTAGAAGTCGAACAAGAGTCGGACGACGAAAGCTCTTCCACGATCCGTCCCTCTGTGTACCGGTAGGACGAGCTATTACGGTGAGTGACCAACAGCCAATCGTGCCAAGACACGTGGTCACCAGAGCTCATCTAGCCCGATCACGTGGTGCCCGTGACGCTCGTCGCGGTAGCTCTAGCACGGTATCAACCCGCTAAATGGGGCAATAAGAAAAATAAAAAAGAAAAAGAAAAAAGGCGTTTTCTATAAGACGCGACGAGAAAGATCATCGTTCATTCTCCGATACCGATCAGAGCTTTGAGAGAGGGGACCGACAGAGGTATTCTAGCTCTCTGTTCCTGATCTATTGTCCGTCGCGTCACTGATTTTCTTGGCAAAGTCTGACTATACGCCTATATCTCTAATGTGCGCTCTGCTTGCAGAGTTATCGTTGGTGTGATAGGCTATGTCGCTGATCCGTCATTAAGTTTGTCTGCTATGGTTTACTTCTTCATGACCTGTGATTTTGTTGTGCTGTGACCTCCGAGTAGTGATTTGAAGCATTACCTCGATCAGATTTGTTCTACCGATCACCACATGCGCCTGATCACGAATTTGACGAGCCTGAGCTCGTAGATGTCTTCACTGCTGAGTTTTAGCTGCAGTTCGTTTAGCTGATTGCAAACATGTCGATGTGCTTGGGATTCGGTTGAATATGTGGATGAATTTCAGAAACCGGAGTTATCTACTGCTGCATGCGAATTGTGGATTCATAGGCTTCATCTCATTGTTCAGATCGCCCTTTCTTTTCTTTTCTTTTTTTCTTGGCTCAATAACTGTATATATTAAATTATTGCAAAAGGTGGAGGGAAAACCTCAAAAGTACGTAGACCTTCGCCTAAACATTATTTTCCTAATAATCGTTGTTCAGATAGTTAGATAACAGGGAAACTGGTCAAATAGTTTTCCACCGATTTTCACTAATAATCTATACATCATAATAATGGAATGGTGATGCGTCATTCAGATAGTTCCTCAACTTGCTTCAGTGGCCTTCCTGCTTTTAAAAGTCAAGTATTTTTAAGTAGGATATAAGAGGAACTAAAGCCTAGTCTCTGCAAACTCATGGATATTATGTATTTCTTGATAAATGCGGGAAATAGTTCTGATTTTATATGATTAATTTAATGGGGGAAAATAAAGATGACCATTAATTTTGTGCTTTCAAGTTCTGTGCTATGAAGGTTGAACATGTAATTGAGGTGGTGTTAATCATACACAATATCACAGAGGCTTGTTTTCATTTCTGTGTTCACTAAGAGCTTCCAGGCTGCAGCCTCTTTTGTGATGTATTCCATCAGGCAGTACCCGTTTCTTATGTCATCTGAGCTGGCTGAGGTCAGAAGAGATGATGATTAAACCTACGCTTTTGGGTGGTTTTGGGATCTGATTTGGATTTGGATGTTTGCACAGATGACATCGTGGCGTCTTGTGGACTGGAAGGTAGATAGGTTTGAAAAGAACATCACAAAGAGAGGATCTGGACTGGGGCTGCCACCAAAGAGCGGAAAGATTACTCTGTTGGCCCTGTGCTTCTCGAGCTCTTCGTGTTTATGGTTATTGGCTCATGTGAGTTCCCTTCTTCACGTGTCTCTCCAGATTCATGGTTTTCCCCCCCTTATATTCCTGATTTTGCGAATGCATGGTTGGCTCCATACAACTCACGCAAAAAGACATCACTTGCTTGTTTCTAAGTTGAATGGGGAGAGGATAGACGAAATTATTTTGCGAAGCTTACACCTTACTTCCTTGTTGGAATGATACTGATACTACTTTACCTAAGTTTGAGCAGCTCAAAAGTTGTTAGGGAATGGAAGGAGGTAAAAACTCAAAATGACTGTTCATTTCCTTTGAGCACGACAAGTTTAAGCAATTGGTGGTATATTTTACGTTGGTGAATCGTAATAGAAGACTTCTAACTAGAGGAATGGAAAAGTAAATAATAAAGAAGTAGCGATTGCATTAATTTTATGTGCAAACTGCGACGGGAAATTTTGGAAAATGGTATTAGTTTTTGGAATGTAAAATCAATTCTCCTATTATTCGCTCTTTGACAACACTATAACATGAGGGAAGATTTTCCCAACCTTTCCTTTCCATATTCTCCTCCTTTCCTGATCTCTTAGTAATCCAAGCAAAATATGTGGAATCGTTGTTGATGCAAAAAAGTCGTTTCTGGGTCTTCATTGAGCGGTGATTGACATGAGCGCATTCCAGTGTTTAGCCTTTCCTTTTTCCCCCCAACCAAAGAAGTTTTTGTCTTTAATTTTATCATCTAACTTTGCAGGAATACACATTCTCCAACATAACTCGAGACAAATCACATGCTTATCTTCTGAAACTAAAGATTTTCAATTCCACCCGGAAAAATGAACTGCTGTTTTATGTTATGGAGATTGTACTTGCTTTTGTTCTTTCCATTTTCGGCCTCATTTGATAATATCTAGAGCACTTGCTGTTTTTATTGACCCGGAAATCAAGCACACATCACCTGACCTACCACGTGGCCACTGCCACGGTAGCCACATTTCCCAGACAATTTCCATCAAGGGATCAGGGCAAGCCGTGTCTGGCCTCACGAGTACTAATACTTGCCTCACAGTGTAGGTTCTTGAATGTTTGACGAAGGCTGATTGCCCTGCGACCCTGGATCTGAGGGATCTAAGTCTTGCTTTAGGACTCGTGGCTTGCAATGTGCCCTAGGTAGGACAGATCTCAGCCTGAAGCGGCTGAAATAATCCAGTAGGCAGTAGTTGGGTCGACTTAATATATATCCATATGGACATTTACTATATCCTTCTGATTAGTATCAGAGGTGGTCAGCATACTCATTGCATGATATCCTTCTCATTTGTTTGTAACAGCGCTACTCCAAATAATCAGAACTGCGACGAGTGGGCGACATGTCATGAGGCCCTAGGTGGTTCACATGTGATTGTTATAGAAGATGGCAGATGGCGCTTTACATGAACAGCTCCTGTCATTAGGAACCAATATTTGCATGTAACATGTACCGTAAAGTTAAATAAAATTCCAAAGCTTCAATGATCGCATTAGCTTCATGCGACCGACAATTTGCTAGTGCTAGCCTGCAAAAAAATCCAGCTCCATTTTTAGAAAAATAAAAAATCTTGAAACCCAGGGGTCGTACAAACTGCGCCTTCTACAAGAGCTCCCTTAGAGGCTCCATCCGACAGGTATATCTGCAAGTTGAAAGCATAGAGAAGATGTGTGATAAAAGCATGGCCATCTTTTTTGACAAAAGAGTCGATGCCTCAGATTTAGGAGCTCAAGTTGACCTTCTGCAGCGAGGGGACACGGATAGCTAGTCTTGCAATACATAGATTACTAGTAGTCTACACGCTTATAACACAAAGGTAACGGGCAACAGAAAAACTTCCCACTTCGAGGAGGTAAACGAAGCAGCAGTTAAAAGTTATAAACCAAAATTCATGACAACAGAAAACGAGATTCAGGAGCACGCACCTTCTAAGCCTTGGCAGTAAGGGAAGGATAGAAGGCAGTCCCAGAGGCAAGCCAATGCCTCATCCGCCTGCCGCTACGCAGCACAGCACATTCCGTCAGCTTTTCCCACACTCCCCTCGCCACATCATAGGTGACAAGACGTTTCATCTGCCTTGACTTGAGGGACAGCATGAGCAATCCCTGGTTCCCAAGGCAAGCCATTCGGACAATCTTCCCATAAAACTCTAAGCACAGTAAGTTTGGCATTCTGTCAACCTCCTTCCACAAGAGAGTCATCCTCTGCAGCTCCCATATGCACACGCATGTGGCTGCGTTCTTTGTGAGCAGGCCGGCGAGGATGATTCTGCCCCCACATTCAGCAAGGGTGTGGTCGGATAGATGAGGTGGAAGTGGGATTATGAGTTGTGTCCACATCCCAGTGGACATGTTATAAGACATGATTCCATCAGGATTCGAGCGCATAAAGTACAGATCATCGCCAATGGAAACTGTCCGCAACCTGATCATATAGAAACCATTTCAGGCACAGAATACTTCATATTAAGAATTTATTTAATTTATGAATCTGTGCATATAGGCCATTTATTACTATTCCCTACCAATGCTTGATGTTAACTTATACTACAACTCCTACGCAATGCCATGATCTGTTTTCTTTCTATTCAGCCAGCTAAGAGTATAGAAGAGATCTGGCGAGCAGAATAGATCCTTTTTCTTGCTTCTGTCTCCATATCTCACCTTAGCTTCTACTGAATATCCCTTTTCCAGATGATCCATTTGACCTTTTATTTAAAACTTCTGGTCATTCGCTGATTGTGTCACTCGTTAATTTTAGATTTACCTGGAGTTGAGAAACAGTGGACGTCTAATCTCAGGGGGTATGCTCCCAGTTTGTATCCATGAGTTTCTCACTGAGTCGTAGACCTCATATTCCCCATTGCAAGCCAACCACACAATCCCGTAAGCCCCGCTCCTGGAGTTCAAGGTCATCCCAACAGCAATGTGGACCTGCAAAATGCCTATCCGAGCGGGTAGCTTTCTGGTGGACCCCGTGAAAGGATTGCAAATGAAGAAGCTCATGCGGCCAATGTCAAGGAAGCACACAAGCCCCCCAGCAGAGGCAACAGGCACCACAGTCATCGACACAGGCATGGAAGAGATGCAGGGGTGATTGTACCACGTCTTTGAGGAAGGGTCATATATGGACCCAGAGTTCACATTCCCATGGGTTATGGTGTAGAACCAAGGGCGGTCTCTTTGGACCTCAGTGCATTGCTGGACAAAACTCCGGGACTCCAGGAAAGAGTTCCATTTCCGACAGACAGCACGGACCCGGAAAAATGCATCAATAGGGAGTCTTGCAATGACAGCTTCAAAGAGGTCTTCTGGGAATTCCTTCCAAATTTCTTGATCTAAAACCTCACCTGAAGCAGCACTCTCAGATTTCTCGTTTTGCTCCTTCCGAGATTTCTTGGCAGGCGGTGGCTTGCAGACATCCAAATTCTTCAAATTTGATCTGGACTTTCCAGCTGCCATCACAGAACTACAGTATTCTAAGGTGGTGTCATCAAAATCAAGAAAGTGGCACCTGTCAAAACAGTAACTAGAGTTATGTTCGATGGCAAGGTTGTCTTTATTTTGGACAAAAAAAATGAATGCATGCATCATCATGATATGATATATTTAGGTATTGCATATCATGCTAAGGCAACACTCAAAATATGATGGAAAATTTGACATCAAGCAACTCAAACGAATTTCATGCCTCACAATTTCCAACAAAGATGGACAGGGCCAATTGATTAGGGGTGAACAAGATCCGACAAAATAATGGAAAACTCCACTAGCAGACTAAGTGTGTGAACATAACCATGAAAACATTATCCAAACTCTGAAATATTATGGCTGCAGACTGATTAACATAGTTGAGAAACACAATATGCAGGCAGAAACCCAATGTACTGGACCTCATACCAAGCAGCGAATTCCAATTCAGCGGGATAACTCGGGAAGGCTAGTGAAAAAATATTAAACAAAAGATTTCGCATAAGGAAGCATAATTATATGAAATTCAACATCAGGGGAATAAATCACAAGTCCATTATGGTTATATCTCAATAGAATTCTTACAAAAGGAAGAGCTGTCATGACCTTATAACTATACTAGGCAGAGTCATGTGCCTCGTGCAATATCTAAAAAAAATCTAAGAAAGCATAGAAATACTAGTATCACCTGAAATAAATAAAAAATTATATATTTAGCCAAAAATTATATAAGCACAAGGAAGCTGAATTAAGAAAAAAAACTCGGATATAAAATTTCAATTATGATGGACCACCAATGATCGATGATAAAAAGCATTCACATTAAACCCATACTACCTTAACTGTATTAACAATATCATGTTCTCCTTGGTATACAAAAGCAGCCATTTTATTATTAGAGAAAGGATAAATACTTCAGCAAGAAAAAGATCGCGATGATGCTATTTCAGAGGGAGAAAATGGTTACAAGAACATGCCAGCACAGAAAGTGATTTGAGGTCAGAACTTTCTATCTTTCAATTTGATTTCTCATGTTGAAAAGAGCAAAGAAATCAAGTGATAGATTATAGAAACTGTTTAAGACAACAAAATTGGATACAACAAAAGACATCCAAATAAATTCTCCATTGGATTATTCTTATATTAATAAACAGTAAGCTGCAAATGGAGGTATGCTATCACTACGGATAAAATTCAAGATTCAGCTCGAGAAAGAGACATCGCCAAGGATAAAATTATCCAACTTCTAAAAAATATAGGAAACCACAATCTGCAGAATTATTGAACTGCGCACCTACATGAATTAAGTCATAACAAGAAAACGGGCCAACCTTTTTTCCTAGCCTTCTTGCATTTTATTTTAATTGAACACACATTTCTGCAAATGACCAATTAGCCTGAGTGATAAAACAAATGAAGGGAAGCTCATGTTTAGAGGTCGTTTCTCCTGCAAGTTGTGCATCAATGATCTATTTCGACCAAGTGATGGAAGTCCTGCTCAACTGATAGTAAACAATAAAGCATCCAGCCTCTCATTACTTAGAGAAAGGAGAAAAAAGTTTAAAAAAACACAGTTTAACATATCCAAAAAAAATGCAGGATCCAGTCCTCACTTGTTTCTAGCTCCACGTGACCACATACATACGAGGAAGAAGCAGGATATTTAAGCAGGACCAGGGAATAAAGAGGATGATGCAAGAGTTATACCAAAGTAATTGCATATGGCTAATTCATATCCAACATTCCCAAATTGGTTGATCATCCACGGATAGAGCAACTAGCGAGGAACTGACATCAGATTTGTCGAAGAACTTACAATTAACCAACCAGAGTGTGTATTCCGATCACTGATTTAGAAAATGAGGCATAAACCACTGATAAATGAATTTTCAGGACATGAATCGATGAGTTTCCTGAATCAGAGAAATCAATACCAGACAAAGTGCCAGAACAAATAAACTGGAGCACAGGACTCCGGAGATAGAAATTGCAAGATCATAAGAATGATAGAATCCTTTAACAAAGAAAAGGAAAATGAAAATCGACGGAAATCAGTTCTTTGAGCGCATCGTTAGAGGTCGACTAAAACGAATAAATAAGAAACGATGTCTAAAATCGCCGAGCTCAGGCGTGAGAATCAGACGTAATAAAGCAAATGCATACGGAGAAGCTCCGGACTAGAACAATCAGAAACCTAACGAGGATAGAAACCGAAGAACGAACGAGCGGCGATAGTCACGGAAATGCTTTGGAGAACGGATTGTGGAGGAAGGACCTGTTATTGAGCAGGCAGTGATTGCGACGGAGGAGATGGTACTGACAGCCGTTGAGGTCAGAGAGCTCCTGAAGCAGACCGATGAGCTGTCTCAGCATGGCCAGCTCCACTTCCATGCCCCTTCCTCAGAACACTCTACACGCCACTGACGAGGATGAAGCTTCGCATCCTCCGCCAACATTCACAGGCAGAAGCGTGACCTTCCATCGCTCCTCTCTCTTCCCTTCTCTCTCCCTCTCTCTCTCTCTATATCTCTCTGAAGAGATTCAAGACTCACTCTGGCGGTGTGAGCTTGCTTTTATGCTTCTCGGGCCCGTCTCTCTCTCAGGCTACCCACTCAACGGTTCCCACGTCAGCAGAGTGGGATTTTTCCTGGACTTTTGAAATTTTGTGGGCTTCCCTGCACGCAACCTTTTTCCTCTCCGATTAATCCCTTTTCCTAATCCCACCTCTCCGGATATTTAGGCCCGACCCAGCTTTCATTTCCTGAATCGACGGTATTGCCCTCGGTGTCTCTCATCTTAACCAAGAAACCCGACCCGGCTCCCTTCGCTCGATCCCAACTTCTCTCGGCTTCCTCGCCTATTTGAGAAGTCGAGAAGAGTAATTTTCTTTTGATAAGAGGTGGGGATGTAACTAGAATTTTCTTATTACGACAATTTAAGGGGGTAAACTATGAAAATAGAGTTCTATTAACTATTTTTTTATATGGTATCTTATCTCATATTGATTAGGAATCGAGTGTTTTGATTACTTATAATATCAGTTTATAGTACCTCTCTCACCATATGAGAGCCCTTTTAAGGACAAAACCTCGTGCCCCCAACAGTGCCCAAACTCAAGGACAATATCTTGCGCGCATCGAGCTAGCTGCGTCATTAGTGACAGGACCCATTAATGGTGCTCTTGTTGAGAGTGAATCCCTCCATTCCCAAGTCACTCTCTCTAAAACCCCACGATTACTCGTCAGGTGAGGGGTTATAATGTGGTATTTCATCCTACACTAGTTGTGAGTTAAGTATCTTATTTACTTATAATAGTTTAGATATCTTTCTCACAGCGTAAAAACCTTAAAAGGATAAAATCTCGTGTCCATCGGTGCCTAAATTGCGTCGTCAGCGACAGGACACATCAATTTCCACGCGTCCCCCACACTCCCCAACTTTGCCATGGAAACCGGGTCGGTAATCGGGCCATTTTGCATTCCAGCCGTCACAGTACAAAGGGCAAATAGGTAAATGGACTGCTCACCACGTCAGCCCATGTACTTTTTTTCAATTGATTCTCCCATGAATGACAGGGGTGGCGGAGGGGGGGGGGGTGCACGCCGCACGGGAAGGGAATAATTAACCGTGCGCCCCTCACACGTGTGAACGGGAGACTTGTCGGTCAACAAGACCACATGGACATGGGTGGACCTCATTTTGAACCAAAGGCTGCCCTCTTTACAGGGAGATCAGACGGCTGAGGTTAAATCTTGCTCGGGGCAACTTTCTTTCCAGCAACTCATTCCTCCCTAACGGGGGCCACATCGTCATGACTGTCGCACCACCTTTTGCATCCAATCCAACTGATTCATAATAATGGTTAGGTTGGGATGAAGGAATTACCTACTCAGCTATGTATTTTACGCGGTAAAAATCAATATACATCGACACTATACTTTATTTTTATAGATGGGATGATGAACCGGTACAGTACCTTCAAATCATGCTCGGAATACTATACTATTATTAGAAATCATAACACACTCACAAGCAATTTGGACACGAAATTTTTTGTTAGTTTAAACTTTTTTTTAATATAAATTAAACCTTTCTATTAACTCATGTAACAAAATTGTGCACAAAAGATAGGACGAGTAACTTTAAGCTTTACTCAGCTGCACAAAAGAAAGGATTGCACTTTCCATCGCCAAGTCACTCTCCCTCTCTGTAGGCAATAGGTTAACATCTCTCCCTATTTTCCTGTTTGTCGTTGAATTCAATGGCAAGATGGGTACGGATAGTGTACGACGGATTAAAGGCATATAAAGGGAATACATCAAATTAAAATTCATAAATTTTAAGTTGATAATAATGTTATCGTACGAAATCTGTAGTGTAAGTAGTTGTTGAATTTTGTCACCAAATTGTTGGTAGGAGCAATCCATGAAAAAAAACAGGGAGTTTAAGTCATAGAGTAGCATATTGAACTAGATATGATGATCCACTTGACCTACACGCGGCTGCAGTTTAAGCACGCATTGTTTACTTCCACAGCAGTACTTGAGCTTATAATACATCATTTGTTTGTACATCCATTTACTATTATATTTAAACACATCTTACTATAATTTGGTTGATATTTTATCATATCATATGATAAAACTGAAGTACAAGAAATTTTATTCACGGAGGATGCGATGTGCGAACCCAACAGGGACTCGGTAGAGCTCAGACATGGAGGACTGGAAAGTATTCGTAGTTTTTCGATCCAGGGTGGCTCCCTCTTGAACTTTTAATGTGAAATTAACCTAGAAGAAGAAGAGGCCACGACTAGAAGAAGGGGATGATGGAGTGGCAGGGCGACTGTAAATTGAGGGGGGGAGAAGAGGGTAATATGGTAAGAGAGGAGATAAAATTAAAAATAAAACGTAGTAAATCTTAATTATATCAAAAATCAACCCGGCCTATATTATTAAGACCAAGTAATTTTCATGATTACTGCTGAGGTCTGTGAGAAAAGCAAGAGAGAGGAATGGAAAAATGGGACGGAGTGCCAGCAATCATTTCTCCTTCCGTCTGTGAGAGAGAAAGAGAGAGAGAGGAGTTCTTGGCGGGAGGTGTACCCATTCATGGCTCATAATGATCGTAATCATGAAATTCCTTCTTTTTACGTGTTAGAATTTCCCACCTTTTTTTCCATTTTGCCTTTTTTCTTATTTTTCAAATTTCCCCTTTGTGTGTGAGTGTGTGTGTGTTTTTTTTGTCCCCTAACGTTGGTGGGAGAGAGTTAGATCCGATGTTACAGGTTCCAGCTTTGACTGAAGGCAATGCTGTGCGTTGCAGTCAAAAAAGCCACCATTGGTAGGTCCTTGATCTTGATTTCTTCAAAGTTCAAAGCAATCCCTCTGGACTCCAATGCTGGACCAAAGCACCGTGTGTGTGGTCCAGTCCACAACCCATTTGAGCATGACGTTGTGGGGGTCATTTAACCTGGTTGGTTGTAGGAGTCGGATTACCCATTTAGAGTAAAGAATACATGTGATAAAAATTTGTCAGATTATATGTGTCCAATTTTGCAGAAGAATATGTAAAGTATTTACATATGAAATATTTATAATTTTTAGATGTATTTAACGAGCTAACTTTATATCTACTTTACATGTAGATACAAAAATTATTAAAACAACTCATGTTCATCACTAATCACAACAACTACACTTTCTCGGTTTTAAATTTTGCTATATTTTTTATCGGAATTTTTAATTTTTGTTATAGTGCATATTCTTGACTCTATTTTTTTTTGTAATTTAATAATCCTCTGACCAAACTCTAATGGAGGAAGGAAGGCATTTTAGCGATGCTCACCCTCTCTGCAGCGTCCAATATGCATCGAACGAGTGCTCTGATGGGTGGCAGCTGAGTTCGACTGGACCGGGTCCTTTCTGATTCGTCAAAGCTGCACCAGCTTCACTGCTCCAGCAGGCACCATAGGAATTAAGGAAAGTCGATCAAGCTGCTCCATCCAACCATACGATTCATCTGCATCTAGTCTGAGAAGAGTCCTCCGGCTTGAGCTTCTTGATCCGCCTTATGATCCGTTTCATATGAGGAGCGTTCGAGTTTGGGTTTTGCTCCGAGCAGCTGAAACCAGAGATGGAAAAGGGTTGAAAAAGTGATTCAAAGAAGCACGTTTCGGATAGAAGAAGACAGAACGGATGAAGCAAGAAGCCAAGAACAGCCAAAATGCCATTAGGTCTCCAGACAATGATTATGGCGTTGAATACCCAAGCCAAAAAAAATTGGAAGTATGTGGAGAGTGGGACTCGAACCCATGCCCTTCCGGACCAAAACCTTAACCTAGCGCATTAGACCAACTCGGCTATCCACACGTTTTTGTTGGCTTTTTCTTTCGACAATTTTATTTAGGCAGAGATGCGTCTGATTTGATTAGTAGAACAGGAAGAGGATTAAAAAAAAAGCAACTGTTGAGCATCCATTTGAATCGACCGTATGATTGCGCGATTCAAAGAGATCGGTCGGTGTAAATCACCTGAAGGATGGAAAAACTCAATGTAGACGTTGAAGACGCAGTTAAAGGCAAATTCAGGCAATTAGACTCGAGGAGATTATTTTGTACCGGGGAAAGTGGTTAACAAGGTAGAGCTTCGGGGATGTACTCTTTAAGTTCGAAAGCTGACTGGGAATTTGGGTTGCCCGTGCCTTATTTTGGAAGGTCACTTGCAGCTCGTGACTTATGGAATAACTCAGATAGAATCCCATTAAATGATACTTAATGGCGATCACTGAATATATAAAAGACACGTTAACTCCTATCCAGAGAATAGTCGGTAGCCACGCACCATACCCATTAAGAAGATTGGAGAGCATATCAAGCACAATTCCTTTCTTTTTAACAATGAAAATCAAGTTAAATACTTAGAATTTTGATATTCACGTACTTTCTAGTCCATTCCACTAAATGGATTAATAGTCTGGATGATGACTGGGGGAGTACACCCCATCTGCGTACTTATAGTTTTCAACGCATGCTCACTTACGTAGCTTTTTTTTTTTTTTGTGTATCTCTTGTATACTCATGCAACCGCCACATGAATTTACTTGGATTAACGAGATTTGGATTCTTGGGGGTGCTCAATGCGTATGACCCTCGAGAATCGAAGGACGAAATATTTGTTATAAAGAAGTAGAGTCATATAGAGTAATTTGCTAGAACGTTGTGTCTCCGCAGTTACTCCTTATCTTCATGGAAGCATTTGTACATTGGATCAACTTTGATACTATCTATGGACAGTACACCCAAGCCCGGGTTCCACTTCAGCCTCTCCTCATCATTTTTTCCTTCACTTCCAATCACTTGGGAGTGAACGCCTGCGAGCAATACCGAACCGGGAGTGAATCAATCGCACAGTCGATATAGAGTGTGAAGAATGACCCATACAAGAAAGAGAATAATACTCACGGTGAAAATTGTGGCGTGACGGGGATGGGCGAGGTGGGCAAATAAATTGTCGATTGGGCCGGTCCCCGTGTAGATGATGTGCTGGAGCCAAGCGCCCATGACAGCCAACACAGACAACCTTCCGTTCTTGATCTCCATGGTCCTCGGCTCCTTGATCTTCTCGGGCGAGCCCGATCCCCAGCCCAGAGGGTCGAACCACAGCCCGCCTGGGTAGCCCACGTCGGTGCTGGTAAGCTTCTTGTTCGGGAACATCGGGTTGGTGTTGATGCACGCAGGCTTGATGATGTCAGCCCATCTCCAGCCCTCACAGTCCGGTCGAGGAAGATGAGCTCGACAACGAGGAGGGTGGTGGTGTCGGTGAAGAACTCCTGCTCGCCGGCAGTGTACCACGAGGGAGTGTGTTCAGGATCCCGATCTTAGTCAAGAATTCGGGGATGAAGATTCCGGTGGCTCCAAGCATGGCCCACCGACAGTGGACCAGCCCGGCTTGCTGGTTCTATCTCTCAAGGTCTCGGGGTCGGATCCTATAAAACCAGTGAACTTATGGTAATTACATTAACGTTCAGTACATCAAACATATCTCAGTTCGAACAAGTGACTGGAGCGCATCAAACAGCGATGGGTCAACCGGGTGTTACTGCAACGAGATTCCGGTTTTTGAGAGTACTAAATAAGCCTAGATGGGATTAAGAAGGCCGGTGCAATCGATAGTTTTCTCGATTTTAAACCTAGAGATTTTATTACAAGTCTCATCGGTAGTGATGAGTACTACTCATGATCCTATACGGATAATGAATAAGAGTTTTGATTCTTCGCGAGGCTCATGAGCATCCATTTACTTGAGATGTAGTTTTTTTTAAAGGAAGAACCATTCACGATCGCGGTCAAAGTGGCCAGTGTTTCTTTCGGACTTATCCATATCATGGATTCCGAGCTAAGAGATTCAGATGAGTTAGTTGATCCGCATGGAAGAGGAACAATGATGGGATTGCTTGAGCTCTTAATCGGACTTGAGCTCAGAGGACATTAGGAGGACCTAATAACTATCACAGAGCCCTGGCAAGAATATACTAAACTATTGCACCAATTGGGCTCGTTTAATATGGTTCGACATATCTTGACACCGTGTAAGGTCTTGAATCCGAGCATTACAGGAAGCAGAGCACTTTTGAAGAAAGGAATTTTATACTATTACTCGTTGTTCCTGCTCTAACATGGATATGTTAGGATCGATCGGATCAATGGAAAAAAAAAAAAGTTTACTGAAAGACCCCAAGTTAGGCTTGTAATGGTTTATCAGTTACGTGTATCAGCCAGGCTAGGCTTCAAGTTTTGCCGTGAAATTTGAGCTACGCAATTAATCACTGTCTATTAAAACGTAGATGATGGCAGATGGCGCTTTACATGAACAGCTCCTGTCACTAGGAACCAATACTTGCATGTAACATGTACCGTAAAGTTCAATAAAATTCCAAAGCTTCAATGATCGCATCCCAGCTCCATCTTTGCAAAATAAAAAATCTTCAAACCCAGGGACCATACAGACTGCGCCTTCTACAAGAGCTCCCGTGGAGGCTCCATCTGACAGGCATATCTGCGAGTTGAAAGCATAGAGAAGATGTCATGGCCATCTCTTTTGACAAAAGAGTCGATGCCTCAGATTTAGGAGCTCTAGTTGACCTTCTGCAGCGGGGGGACACGGATAGCTAGTCTTGCAATATATAGATTAATAGTAGTCTACACGTTTATAACACAAAGGTAACGGGCAACGGGCCAAATTATTATGGCAGAGAAAATTTCCCACTTCGAGGAGGTAATCGAAGCAGCGGTTATAGTAGTTGATCATTACCATAAAAAGAGAATAAACCAAAATTCATGACAACAGAAAATGAGATTCAGGTACGCACCTTCTAAGCCTTGGCAGTAGGGGAAGGATAGAAAGCGGTCCCAAAGGCAGGCCAATGCATCTTCCCCCTGCCACTACGCAGCACAGCACATCCCGGCAGCTTTTCCCACTTCCCCCTCGCCACATCATAAGTGACAAGACGCTTCATCCGCCCTGACTTGAGGGACAGCATGAGCAATCCCTGGTTCCCAAGACAATCCATTTGGACAGTCCTCCCGTAAAACTCTGAGCACATAGAGTCCGGCATTCTGTCAACCTCCTCCCACAAGAGCGTCATCCTCTGCAGCTCCCATATGCACACACACATGGCTGCGTTCTTTGTAAGCAGGCCGGTGAGGATGATTCTGCCACCGCATTCAGCAAGGGTGTGGTCGGATAGATGAGGTGGAAGTGGGATTATGAGTTGTGTCCAGATCCCAGTGGACATGTTATAAGACACAATTCCATCAGGATTTGAGCGCATAAAGTACAGATCATCGCCAATGGAAACTGTCTGCAACCTGATCGTATAGAAACCATTTCAGGCACAGAATACTTCATATTAAGAATTTATTCAATCGATGAATCTGTGCATGTAGGCCATTTACTACTATTACCCACCAATGCTCGATTTTAACTTATACTACAACTCCTATGCAATGCCATGATCTGTTTTCTTTCTTTTCAATCAGCTAATATGAAAGAAAAGATCTGATGAGCTGGATAGATCCATTTTCTTGTTTCTGTCTCCCTATCTTCCCTTAGCTTCTACTGAATATCCCTTTTCCGGGATGATCCATTTTACATTTTATTTAAAACTTCTGATCATTTCACTGATTGTGTCACTCGTTAGTTTTAGATTTACCTGAAGTTGAGAAACAGTGGATGTCTAATGTCGGAGGGTATGCTCCCAGTTTGTATCCATGAGTTTCTCACTGAGTCATAGACCTCATATTCCCCAGTGCAACCCAACCACACAACCCTGTAAGCCCCGCTCCTGGAGTTCAGGGTCATCCCAACGGCAATGTGGAACCGGATACAGCATGTCCGAGTGGGGAGCTCTCTGATGGAGCCCGTGAAAGGATTGCAAACAAAGAAGCTCATGTGACCAAGGTCAAGGAAGCACACAAGCCCCCCAGCAGAGGCAACAGGCAGCACAGTTTTCAGTGCAGGCAGGGAAGAGATGCAGGAGTGATTGTACCACTTCTTTGAGGAAGGGTCATATATGGCCCCAGAGTTCAGATTCCTGGGGGTTATGGTGTAGAACCACGGGCAGTCTCTTTGGACCTCAGCGCATTGCTGGGCGAAAGTCTGGGACTCCAGGATAGATTTCCATTTCCGACAGACAGCACGGACCCGGAAAAATGCATCAATAGGGAGTCTTGCAATGACAGCTTCAAAGAGGTCTTCTGGGAATTCCTTCCAAATTTTTTGATCTGAAACCTCACCTGAAACAGCAATCTCATACTTCCTGTTTTGCTCCTTCCGAGATTTCTTGGTAAGTGGTGGCTTGCAGAGATCCAAATTCTTCAAATTTGATCCGGACTTTCCAGTTGCCATCACAAAACTACGGTATTCTTGGGTGGTGTCATCAAAATCAAGAAAGTAGCACCTGTCAAAACAGTAAATAGAGTTATGTTCAATGGCAAGGTGAGCTTTATTTTTGGACAAAAAAATGAATGTATACATCATCATGATATGATATATTTAGGTATTGCATATCGTGCTAAGGCAACACTCAAAATATGAAAAAGAGGGAAATGAGAACCTCATCCCACTGAGAAAGCAAAGATAGATGGATGCAATGTCTGCTTGAAATGGAGACAATTTTTCTACTAGTTGCCATCGTTCTATAATGGAAAATTTGACATCAAGCAACTCAAACGAATTTCATGCCTCACAATTTCCAACAAAGATGGAGAGGGCCAATTGATGAGGGCTGAACAAGATCCAACACACTAACAGAAAACTCCGATAGCAGACTAAGCGTGTGAACATAACCATGAAAACATTATCCAAACTCTGAAACATTATGGCTACAGACTGATTGGCATAGTTGAGAAACACAATATGCAGGCAGAAACCCGATGTACTGAACCTCATACCAAGCAGTGAATTCCAATTTAGCGGGATAACTCAGGAAGGCTAATGAAAAAAAATTAAACAAAAGATTCAGCATAAGGAAGCATAATTATAAGAAATTCAACATCAAGGGAATAAATCACAAGTTCATTATGGTTATATCTCAATAGCATTCTCACGAAAGGAAGAGGTGTCACGACCTTATAACTATACTAGGCAGAGTCATGTGCCTCATGCAATATCTAAAAATTTATCAGTAAAGAAAACATAGAAACACTAGTCTCACCTGAAATAAATGAAATTATATATTCAGCAAAAATTATATAAGCACAAGGAAGCTGAATTAAGAAAAATACTCGGATATAAAATTTCAATTATGGAGGACCACCAATGATCCATGATAAAAAGCATTCACATTCAACCCAGATTACCTTAACTGTATTAACAATATTAAGTTCCCCTTGGTGTACAAAAGTAACTATTTTATCATTAGAGAAACGATAAAATGCTTCAGCTAGAAAAAGGTCATGATGATGCAATTTCAGAGAAATACAAACAGGATGCAAGCGCATTTCAGCACAGAAAATGAGTTGAGGTCAGAACTTTCTATCTTTCAATTTGACTTCTCATCTAGAAAAGAACAAAGAAATCAAGTGATAGATTATAGAAACTATTTAAGACAACAAAATTGGATACAACAAAAGACATCCAAATAAATTCTCCACTGCATTATTCTTATATTAGTAAACAGTAAGCAGCAAATGGAGGTATGCTATCATAAAATTCAGGATTCAGCTTTGAGAAAGAGACATCACCAAGGACAAAATTATCCCACTTCTCCAAGATATAGGAAACCACAACCTGCAGAATTATTGTACTGCGCACCTACATGAATTAAGTCATAAAAGGAAAACGGGCCAAACCTTTTTCCCAGCCTTCTTGCATTTTATTTTAATGAAACACACATTTCTGCAAATGACCAATTAGACAGAGCGATAAAACAAATGAAGGAAAGCTCATGTTTAGAGGTCGTTTCTCCTGAAAATTGCCCATCAATGATCTATTTCGACTGGAAAGATGGAAGTCCTGCTCAACTCACAGTAAACAATAAAGCATCCACCCTCTCATTACTTACACAGAGGAGAAAAATGCAAATTAGAAAAAAAAAAAAACAGGGTTTAACTTATCCCAAAAAATTGCAGCATCGAGTTCTCACTCCACGTGACCACATACAATCGAGGAAGAAGCAGGATCAGGGAATAAAGAGGACAATGCAAGAGTTATACCAAAGTAATTGCATATGGCTAATTCATATCCAACATTCCCAAATTGGTAGATGATCCATGGATAAAGCAACCAGCGAGGAACTGTTATCAGATTTGTCGAAGAACTTACAGTCAACCAACCAGAGTATGTATTCCAGTCACTGATTTAGAAAATGAGGCATAAATCACTGATAAATGAATTTTCAAGACATGAATCGACGAGTTTCCTAAATCAGAGAAATCGATACCAGACAAAGTGTCAGAACTAAATAGAATCCTTTAACAAAGAAAAGGGAAAAGAAAATCGACGGAAATCAGCTCTTTGAGCGCACCGTTAGAGGTCTACTAAAACGGATATATAAGGAACGAGGTCTAAAATCGCCGAGCTCAGGCGTGAGAATCAGACATGATAAAGCAAATACATAAGGAGAAACTCCCGAAGAGAACAATCAGAAACCTATATTTTGCAGGAGTGAGATAATTTTGTCCACAGGTATTCTGATGGGTGGCAACTGAGTTCGACTGGACCGGATCCTTTCTGATTGGTCAAAGCTCCACCAGCTTCACTGTTCCAGCAGGCACCATGGGAATTAAGGAAAGCCGATCAAGCTGCTGCAACCGTACGATTCATCTAATCTTAGAAGAGTCCTCTGGCTTGAGCTTCTTGATCCACCTTATGATCCGTTTCATATGAAGAGCGTTCGAGTTTGGGTTCTGCTCCGAGCAGTTGAAACCAGAGATGGAAAAGGGCTGAAAATGTCATTCAATGAAGCACGTTTCGAATAGAAGAAGACAGGATGGATGAAGCAAGAAGCCAAGAACTGCCAAACTGCCGTACCCACCAACCCAAAAAAAAATGCAGGTATGTGGAGAGTGGGATTTGAACCCACGCCCTTTCGGACCAGAACCTTAATCTGGCGCCTTAGACCAACTCGGCCATCTCCACGTTTTGGTTGAGTATTTCTTTCATTCAGATAATGATGCTTCTGATTTCAGGAAGAGGAGAACAAAATGAGCAACTGATGAGCATCTATTTAAGTCGACCATATGATTGGTCTCAAATGGGCAATTCAAAGAGATCAGTTGGTGCCAATCACCTGAAGGATGGAAAAACTCAATACGGACTATGAAGACGCAGTCAAAGGTAAATTCAGGGAAGGTGGTCAATGAGGGAGAGCTCCAGGGACAGTTTTAGGTTCGAAAGCTGACTGAGAATTTGGGCTTCCAGTGCCTTGCTTTGGAAGATCACTTGCAGCTCGTGACTTATGCAATAACTCATAAAATCCATTAAACGGTTACTGGTGATACATTGCCTCCTATCCAGAGAATAGTTGGTGGCCATGCACCATGCCCATCAAGAAGATTGACAGGCAAATCAAGCACATTACTCTTCCTTCTAAAAATCAAAATCAAACTAAATATTTAAAATTTTGAATTTCACGTTTTTTGTATTCCACCGAATCGATTAATAGTCTAAATGTTGCTAGGGGGAGTACACCCCATCTTCGTACTTATAGCTTTTAACGCATTCAGCTCGGTAACGTTTTCTAAAAGGTCCTCATCAGTAATTCGTCATTTGGCAGACGGAAACGTCAGATGCAATTGATCATAGCACTGAACCAGTCAGTCAAACATTTGAAAGTGGTATGGGTCTGAGGTGAGACATACATGGACGTAGGCTATGCTATACCATATCTATCGGTTTCATATGGCCGGACTCGCGGTCGAGGGCCCATAAGGCTCACAAATGTAGCTTTTTTCTTTTTTCCTGTCATCTCTTGTATACCCATACAACCACCATATGAATTTACTTGGATTTATGAGATTCAAATTCTTGGGGTGCTCAGTGCCTATGACCCTGAAGAACCGGAGGACAAAATATTTGTAATAAAGAAGTCGAGTCACATGGATTAATTTGCTAGAACGTTATGTCTTCGCAGTTCCCCTTAACTTCATGGAAGCATTTGTGCATTGGATCAACTTTCATACTGAGGACAGTATACCGAAGCTCAGGTTCCACTTCAGCCTCTCCTCATCATTTTTTCCTCCACTTCCATCACTTGGGAGTGAACGCCTGCAAGCAATACCGAACCAGAAGTGAATCAATTGCACGGTTGATATCGAGTGTGAAGAATGATCTGGACAAGAATAAGCATAGACCTGAATCATTCTTGGCATGAAGTTATTAGTAAGTTTTGAGATTAGAAAAAGAAGAAGAAGAATACTCGCTGCAAAAGTTGTTGCGTTACCCAGGTGGGAGAGGTGGGCGAATAAATTGTCGATCGGGCCAGTCCCTGTGTAGATGTGCTGGAACCGGGCGCCCATGACGGCCAACATAGCGAGCCTTCCGTTCTTGATCTCCTTGGTCCTCAGCTCCTTGATCTTCTCAGGCGAGCCCCAGCCCCAGCCCAGAGGGTCGAACCTCAATCCGCCCGGGTAGCCCACATCGGTGCCGGTAAGCTTGTTGTTCGGGAAGATCGGGTTGGTGTTGACGCACCTGGGCTTGATGATGTCAGCTCAACTCCTCCCCTCGGCCCACCCAATGAAGATGAGCTCGACGATGAAGAGGGTGGTAGTGTCAGTGAAGTGCTCCTGCTTGCTGGCGGTGTACCACGAGGGCGTGTTCAGGATCCCGGTCTCGGTCAAGAATTCGGCGATGAATATTCTGGCGGCTCCTAGCATGGCCCACTGACAGTGGACCAGCTTGGCTTGCTGGTTCCATCTCAAGGCCTCAGGGTCGGATCCTAGAAAACCAATAAACTTATGGTAACTACATTAAACTTCAGTACATCAAACATATTTCAGTTCGAACATGTAATAGAAGCATAAAAAATTGAAATCCCATACCAAGACCAAAAGGGGTCGAAGCCGAAGTCACCAGGGAGACTCCACGTTAGAAACCAAGGAACAACTCAGTCAGATGAATCGGTTCCAATCGACAGAAATGTGAGAATCAAGAGACGAGCTCATATGTACGGGCCTGCCATCGAGCCACGGAGGTGGGGTGCTGCCGAGGAACCAGAGGGGTCTGTCGGGATCGGCGGTGGCACATATGGTCAGTGACCTTGTAGTGGTGGATCCGGCAAATTTGCTCCCGCGCAGCCTCTTTCCAGACAGGAAAGAAGCCTTCGTGGATCCCACAACAGATCCACTCTTCTGGGCGCTGAAAATGTTCAAGCACGGAATTCACTGATTACTGCAGTTATCAACAGTTGGCCCATCGTCACCAATTCTTCACTTCAGTGAAGATCTCTGGATAATATCTTACCAGTGGGGAAATTTCAATACTAGACACATATAAGCATATGTACAAGCATTGGTCAGTCAGTCGCCAATGACACGTACGATCAGGACTGAAGTACTTAGATCACCTCGTTCAACACGTTCATGTCTTGACACGTGCTAGCTCAAGTCTCGATAGACTTGGATACCTACCAATACCACATGAGAGAGATGACCTGGCTGGAAGAAGAGATGGCAACGGCTGCAACAGCGGAAGAAGCACAAACGGAGGCGGCCATTTTTTCCGCCCTGGACGACCTAAAGAGGGCACTTCCCCTTTGATTCTCGAGCGGAGAATATGAAATCTAAAGCGAGTGTTGAGGGATCAAGACGTATAGTGGAAGTGGGCTTGTCTTGAAGGATAGGAAGGGAAGCCCGTTGAAAGGCCGGTCGGGTGCCACGTGGCAAGAAGAATCAAATGCAGAGCCACTCCATCTCCGCTTGTGAAGCTCGTGGGCTCATGCAAATCTGAATCTGGTGGTTCACAGCACAAAGCGACACGATGTTTGGTTCACCTTCTCCCCACTACACATGCAGATCAATTTTTCCCAGTGGGCCGAGGAGACTCATGAATGATAAAATTAAGTATACCATATGGATTATTACCACGTTCATTAAAAAAAATTATAATATATTCAGTCGCTGAACCGCTAAATGTTCTGTCAAATTAGCATTTCTTGGGTGATTCGACCTTCTGAATCATTTTACTTGGAGCCATGATCACTTTGAATTGGCCCAAATTGCTCTGTACCATTGCAGGCCCTCGCTCTGAATGATCGAAGAAGAATCTCAATTTGGCATTGTCATTGACTACTGTTAACGCGAAACTGATACTTTCTATCTGACCCGTTTGCTAGAACATGCTAGATACGAACCATTTCCTCGAGATTAAACGGACCGAAAGGTAGACAGCACCATGCAATATGTAGCACACCTAGTATCTTAGATGATGAAGATTCTAGATTTAAATAGAATGTTTTTACTTGGATCGTATTCGATACAGTGCTGTTGAAACTAAACTCCAAGTAGATTATGAAAGCCGGAGCTGTGGTGTTTTTGGAATTCATTCATATTTAAATCGGGCTGAAAATTCAATGATTCCGAATGGAGCTGACTCAAAACCGAGTTCCATAGCACTGTTAGATAATGCATGAATTGCAGCTGATGATCTCTCGTTATTCAGGGTAATTATGCTACAAAATCACCAGAAGATTTTCTCCTCCTATCGAAGCATTCGACCAAGTGGGAAGATCTCGAGTTTGGTCAGCCTTAAAAGCATGGCTTGCTACTGCTCCTTTCAACCCTCAAGTAAATTCACTCCTGAAGAAAGGTAAGTCTTTTACGTAAGCACAAACAGAATTTGGTTGGTGGATCGTTGATTATGAATCCAATCAGTGAAGGGAAGCAACTCTAACGTGCATTGCGAAAAAAAAAAACTAATAATTTAATGCAAGCCTTAACGCAAGTTGTTGTAACATACGTACAACAACTCGTGAGTTATCCATGAATTTATATGCTCAATTTTTCCATTAAATGTGTAAATCTTGATAAGGTCACCAATATATATATATATATATATGCACATGAACTTACCTGAATCCATGAATTAACGGGCGTTCAGGAGTTCAGGAAAAATAACATTTTCGTTATCCAAAAAAAAAAGAAAAAAAATATATATAATAGAGAGATAATTGTGATATATATTTTCATTCATAAAATTGAAATATGATATCTCAAATGACACAACACATACATGATCATATGTTGGAGTTTAAAACCTTAGTAGAGAGCATCAATAGCTCTTGTAATTCAAGCCCTTAACTTGCTTACGATTAAATTAATTAATTTCTTGGATTCTTTACCGTGCTTTTCCGTGCAAATTGCATGTGAATGCAATTAGTGCTATAATTATGCGTCATGAGAGTATGCGATCAAAGCATTCCCACAATCATGTGTCCCCGCACAAGGGTTTAGGAGGAAAAAAAACAACAACAACAACAACACATGATGACTATATTATATATATGTGTACAATATACTACATCCTTTATGGGCAGAACAATAGTTACAAAATTGTACGTACATGTGTTGCTCCAATTTAAAATACATTTTTTTCCTAGAAAAAAAATTTAAGGGGCTCGGTTACACATAATTATAAAAGCACGCGTACATGAGAAATTTCCTAAATGTGATGTTAAATTTCACTATAATTTTCTAATGTACAATCGAATTTACTTGCCGTGCCATGGTCAATTGATGACGCATCAAGTCATCATTTCAAACTGCGACGGGTCAACCACGTGCTACATGTTCGTGAGGAGTAAGGATTGATGCTACCACAAGATTCCGGTTTTTGAGAGTACTAAACAGGCCTAGGTGGGATTAAGAAGGCCCGCGCCGTTGATAATTTTCTCGATCTTAAACCTAAAAATTTTGTTTCAAGTCTCATTGGTAGCGATGGGTATGACTTATAATCTCGAATAGATAATGAATGAGAGTTTTGATTTTTCGTGAGGCTCATGAGCATCCATCTACTCTGAGATGTAGTTTTTCAAGGGAAGAACCAACCATTCAGGGTCAGAGTCAAAGTGGCCAATATTTCTTTCGGACTCATCCATATCACGGATTCCTTGCTAGGCCATTCATATGAGTCGATCCACATGGATGAGGAACAATGGGATTGCTTGAGCTCTTAATCAGACTTGAGCGTCCTTTACTTGAGATACACATTTTTTAAGGATGAAACTGTACAAATTAGGCTCAAAGTAGATAATGCCTTTTATGAGACTATCTACCTCACGAATTATGGACTCACCCTGATAAAGTGAGATTAATTACATGTATCATTTTCACCGGTCATCTTTTGTATTTCCTTTTAAATTTACATATAATTTCTAATTTAAAAAAAACAACATTTATCGTCTGATTAATTTACTCAAATTTCATACTCAAGAAATCATCATCGTCATCATCATCACAATTTTCACCGGTCATCTTTTGTATTTCTTTTTAAGCTTACATATAATTTCTAATTAAAAAACAACAACATTTATCGTTTGATTAATTTACTAAAATTTCATACTCAAGAAATCATCATCATCACAGTTATATTGTTTCGTTATGAGTTCGGTTATACTAGTTCATGCTTCATGGCGGTTCATTTCATTATGAGACCACGTTCACTTGCATGCCTGCTAGGGTTACTTGTGGATGAGATATGGTTTTCATCTGAGCCCGACATAGCTGTCTGACAAAGACTGTGAATGAGTAAATCACAAGGAATGCAGAGGAACAAAATTAAGGGAGAGAAGGCTTGTTTTTCGTCTTACGGGGGAGGCGACTGCCCGTGAAATCATGCCCTCAAAGGACATTAAGAGGGCCTAATAATTATCATAGAGTCATGGCAAGGACATATTAAATTACTGAGTGAGACTGCAGCTCGAGTGGCCATTACCAAGTGCCATGCCGAGACCGCAACTTTGGCCCTTCAACCACGTTGAAAGATCTGCCTTCTTTCTCTGGTCTCTAGAGTCTGCTCGCCAAGAGAGTGACTGGCTGACTCTCCAATCAAAACAAGACTTTCAATGAGCCCTATGAAGGGTTCGTAATTAACTGTACATACTTATATATATATATATATGATATGAATACTCATGCTTGATGTAGAAGTCGTATTGATGAATGCAAGGAATAGAATTGGAAATTTAAGAAATGCGGAGTGACGTAAAATTAATTTTAGAAAAATGTTCAACAATTTTGTTTAAAGAGTTAATTATCTTTAAAATCCCGTTTTGGAAATAGCCCTCAACTTTGGGTTATTTTTTTTTTTAAAAAAAAAGAAAAATAAGAAAATGTCTACGATCTACCTGCTGAATCATCGATTTGACCTTCAATGTGGCCCAGTCTTCGGCGAGCGCCTCAGAATTCGGTGCCCTGACTTCAGTCCCGCCGTACGCAGTGAGCCCTCCCAACTCGCGGTCAGGGCGGCGTGCTCTCCACGCTCTCGGGGAATGACTGGCACGCGTCCACCACGCGCCGCATCCCACGGCCCGCCAACCAGCCCGGTAAAACCTGTAACCACCCTCCCCCAACCCCCACCCCGGAAAACAACCGCGGTTAGCTGTCCCACTTAACGGCCTCCTCCTGGGTAAATTTTTACTCTTCTTTTCAGCCAATAAATTTCCCTCCTGTTTACCCTCTCATCTCTCTGTCTCTCGCGTTCCTCTGGCAGGGGCAAAAGAGGACGAAGAATTGATAACCGAAGAAGAAAGAGAGGAGGGATCTGGGTCAAGAATGTTTGACCGAGGAAACGACATCCAGGGGGCAGTTTCGTGAGAGCGTAACGTACAGTGGGAGGTGGTACCGTTCATTTTACCTCCGCAAATCCGCCATTTTCACCTGGTTGGATGTAACACAGAGACAAGGAGCAGAGGCACGGGGAGAGAAGAAATGAGAACTCGTAGAGGGGCGTGTCAGCAGAACGGCGGAAGCGCTTGCCCGGAGACGGGGACATCCATGGCGAAGAGTAAGCGGGGGAGGAGGGGGGACGAGGAGGAGACCGTGACAGGTTTCTCCGATGGGAAGCGGCGTAGGGGAGGGGTTGATCTGTTCGATGCTCTTCCCGATGAGCTCGTCCTCTCTATCCTCTCCAAGCTCAGCGCCTCTGCACGCTGCCCTTCTGATTTCATCAATGTCCTGCTAACGTACGTCGCATTATTTCCTCAGCCATTTTTCTTCTCCTCATCTTTTTTCCCCCTTCCAATTGATCATATCATTAGTTGTGTATTTCATTCATTTCTGTCCGGACAGGTCCAAGAGACTGAAGGAGTTAGGCCTCAGTTCTCAGGTTCTGTCCAAGGCGTCGTCTGAAGCTTTTGCCGTTAAAGCTAAGAGCTGGGGCGACTCAGCTCACCGTTTCTTGAAGCTCTGCGCAGATTCCGGCAACCGGGACGCCTCGTATACTCTCGGCATGGTATGCTGTTTCGTTAGCTTGTCAGCCATTCCCGGTACGATGGTTGCGTGTAACTAAATCCTTTCCGCGTTTTTCTTTTTCCAGATCCGTTTTTACTGTTTGCAAAACCTCGGTGGCGGGGCTTCTCTGATAGCTAAGGCGGCAATTGGCTCCCACGCGCCAGCCCTGTACTCGCTCGCGATTATCCAGTTCAATGGGAGCGGGGGTTCGAAGAACGACAAGGACTTGAGGGCCGGGGTGGCACTGTGCGCACGCGCCGCCTTCCTCGGCCACATCGACGCCATGAGGGAGCTCGGTCACTGTCTCCAGGACGGCTATGGCATCCGCCAGAACATCGCCGAGGGCCGCAGGCTCCTCGTCCACGCCAACGTGCGGGAGCTCACCGCTGTTCTATCCGCTTCCGCCGCCACTAAGGTGCCGTCCTCGCGGTCGTGGCTTGCCTGGCGAGCACATTCTGTCACCAGCCCCCGCCATCGTGCAGTTGAGACCAGCTGCCCTCTGCTGAGCGACTTTGGGTGCAACTTGCCGGCCCTCAAGGCGCACCCAGCGAATCGGTTCCTGGGCGAGTGGTTCGCGGCACGGGGCGGCTCCCCGGCACAGGGGTTGAGGCTGTGTTCTCACGTCGGCTGCGGGAGGCCCGAGACGAGGAGGCACGAGTTCCGGAGGTGCTCGGTGTGCGGGACGGTCAACTACTGCTCGCGCGCGTGCCAGGCACTCGACTGGAAGCTCGGGCACAAGGCGGAGTGCGTGGCGGCGGAGCGGTGGGCCGACGAGGACGCAGGGGAAGACGACGGGCCAGGTAACGGTGGCCGTGGCGCGAGAGCGGAGAGCTGATGGCGATCGCAACGGCAGGTGGTGCCCTGTTCTCACTCGAGGGATGAAAATGAAAATCATAAAAAAAAGACGAGGGGGTAAATTTCAAGGTCAATTTTGGATGCGAAGTAATATACTGGAAGAGTTTTTGCTCTTGTTTCTCTCTTTCTTTCCCCCCCCCCCCCCCTATTTTAAATCCCCGATGTGGCTGAGATTTTGCATAGAAGGACAAAATTGCTGGGGGTAGATAGTCAGGTGGATTTTCGTTCAGTCTCTTTTCCTTTTCCTCTTCTTTTTAACCACAGACCAATGAAGGAGGAAGTCAAAATGCGACTAAATTGAGGGGCCCTCGATCTCTTGGTCCCAAATCGAGGACAGGACGAATCCTCATCTTTGAACTGTGGAGAACTATTCGAACTTCCGAAGTCACAGAAAATAGCTACTGGTAATTTCTTTTGGAGGTTCAATTACCAGCTTGATATCCACAGACTCCACACGTCAGCTACGACAAGGATTCAATATAATTTATTTTCGGATGGTTATTTCCCCCGTGGGGAGCATGAGTCAAATGAACGGTCTCGCAATCCAACTTAGGGACTCATTTAATGATTAAATTTTCACCCTATAAGATGGCAAGAGACTTGTAAAAATGGAGAGACGGGCAAAGCGACATTTTGGTCAAATGGGCAGAAGAACCAGACCCGCCACATGAGTGCTCATTTATTCATGACCAATTTATCCAGTTCGCCATATCCTCGAGGTAAAGTTAAAGGGTGCATAGGTTGTTCGTCTCTTAGATTTGCTCAGAGAAGTCAAGTTTTTAACGGCTCATATTGATTGATGCGGCTTCTGCCTTCATGAAAAATAATAAACTGGCAATTTGAATAGAGAGTGAGAGAGAGAACTTCTCGGGCAAATGTGTCATATTAAAACAGTAAGAACAAAAAAAAAATTAAAAGACACCATCATATATTTTTTAAATCAAACTAGATGAGAAATCAATATAAGTATAAAATTATAGATTTATAAGTTAGAATGGAATTTAATAAGTCAAATTATATATTTAATAAATAATATTATTAATAAATTTTTATAGTATGATCGTTAGAATATAATTTATAATTAAAATAATTATTATATTAAATAAAATTTAATATAAAATATAAAATATAAATTTAATAAAATAAAATAGATATATTATTATAAGTTTTTATTTTTTTAATTTTAAATTGGTAGATTTTTCTACCCTTATTGGTTGGATCGAAAATTAATCGGTTCAATCAGAGTTGACCTCATTGAAAGTATAATTATGATTTTTATAGAAACCGGACCGGGTGAGTGGCTACTTCTTGGTTGAACTAGTCAAACCGACCGACCCGATCCGATTTTTAAAACTATGGACACAATGCATTTTTATTATTTACATTTTATATTTCTCTTTTATTTTTTTATTGACTTGATATATACGACATGATAATTTCGTTTTTACAAATCTACTTACACTCACGAGAAGTGACATTACATATAGGTGTATTTTACAATAGCATTGAGCTTTTATCGATTTCCTGATACCTTCTGGACCCTGCCTTCCATTACTTTTGAGATAACTTCTTACATGCATATACATATACATATATATATATATATATATATATTCGCAAATACATAATCCTCTTCATATGTTGCTTTGACAGAGGAAGATAAACCTACACGACCACGCGATTCGATTTCGCTGCTTCCATGGGCTTTATGAGAATATCCCTCTTTATAAGGCCAACTCACGGGAGGAAGGAAGCGTCCCACCGGCTTATAGCATGGCAGGTTAGGGGCTTCTTCATTTCAAGAGACAGCTTCAGGCATTCCGATAGATCGACGGGTTGGACGGGGAGCCACCTGAATCGCTGGAGAAGCCGGGCGAGCCACAGGTGCACGTTTGCGAGACCCATCGCTCTGCCCGGGCACACCCTCCGGCCCGCTCCGAAAGGAGCGAGCCTCATATCTGAGCCCATCACGGGCATATCCTCCTCGAGGAACCGGTCTGGATAGAAGGCCCATGGGTTTTTCCAGACAGACGGGTCATGGGTTATGGCCCACATGTTGACCATCGCTGTGGTGCCGGCCGGGACGAGGAGCTTGCCCACGTGGACATCCCGGGTGGAGAGGCGGGCCCATGAGAGGAGAGGGCCCGGGGGGCTGTAGCCTCAACGCTTCTTTCACGATGCGTTGGAGGTATGGGAGGTTGGGGATGTCGGAGTCTTGGACAGGCCTGCCGCCGCCCACACAGGCGTCGATCTCTTGCTGGGCCTTTGCCTGGACGTCCGGGTGAAGGACCATGCGGGCCATTATCCATTCGAGAAGTATCGCCACCGTGTCGATTCCTCGAAATATCATCTCCTTCACAAAAACCCAAAAAAAAAGAAGTGGAACATGACTATAAAATGAAGAAAGAAAGATATTCTGGATCCAAGTCAATATATAATGATTGACAATATGATATAAACAATGTGCAAGAAAGATGAAATCAGAGGGTCATCGAGGTTAAAGTTCATCAATCGAGCTGGCTGCTCAATATCAGGTGATTCGAATCCAAAGTTTTTCATCTTGGACAAAGCTTTCTATTTTCCCATGGGTCATACCTGGAGGGAAAAGATACAACAATAGCTTCTGATGTCTTCCATACAACAGACAACCTCATCGACATAGCAAGGCCTAAAATCTAGGTCTTTGACTTTTCCCATGGAGCTAGCCAATGACCCATGCTTAGTTAAGCAATTTGATGTCGTGTTGTGACCGTAACAAATATCTCTGTTTTATGAGCAAATGCTCGCTACTGCCCACGATGGTCAATGGAATACCATCCGATGGCTTAGTGGGAGCGAATATTCCTATATATGACAACCCAGCTCTTTAGGTCAGGAATGAATTTCCAATGAATAGATTGTATGAGCATATAATCTATCGGATCTATACCAAACTCGACTAACCTATGCAAGATCATCCCATGGGACAAACAGGAGAAAGGAAAGAACTAAAAGGGGGCATTGTCCTTACCCACAAGACAGCGACCAAGTCCGAGTTACTCAACTGGTCTTCCTCGGGCAAAGACAGCAACGAACTGAGGAAATCATTTCCATTAACGAACCCTAAACTCTCACTTCTCGTCCTCCTCCTGTCGTCCACCAACTTTCCCAGGAGACCTCTAACCTTAGCAGCCAACTCATGACACCTTCTCTTCACCCCATAAAAGTCCAACGGCCTCAGAGGAAAATGGTCTTCCCAGTTGAATCTAGCTATCAGCTCGTACCCTTCCCTCACCATATCTCCCAACTCTTCCCTACCCATTAGCTCAACACCCTCATCCCCGAACACGCTCTCCAGCACGTTGCTGAGAGACCCCTTCTGCAGTATATTTCTCAGCTCGACGAATCCTCGACCCCCGATTTCCTTCCTCACTTCCTCCATCATCTCATCAGCGATCCTGCCCCGGAGCCCTCCTAGTTCACTGATCCTTCGGGGGGAGAACATATGATTTGATGCAATCCTCCGGAGGTGGCGCCAGTAGGTCCCGGAAGGGGCAAATCCAATTGCCCGCTTGAACATCAGGGAACGGGCTGACTCCCTGACAGGGCGGTCCGAGAAGGAAGGGCTGCAGAGTATCTCCCCGGCTGTCTCGGGGTCACTGCTGATGATCACCGGTGTCAACCCCAGGCTTAGGGCCATTGCAGGCTTAGCACCCGGCGAAGCTGCCAGGGCAGCCAACTTCCGGTGGGCGAGCGGGCCCATTGAGGGCATCGAGCCCAGAATGGGCCACCCAGAGGGGCCTTTGAGCTTGGAAGGGCCAGTGCTGCGGTAGTTTCTCCATGCGAGGCCTCCAGGAACTAACCAGAAGTGAATCAGTGGTGGGAAGAGGCACAGAAGAGAAAGCAGAAGGTGAGAGATGATAGGCCATGACAACTTCAGCGCAATAATACCAAGAAAGATTAATGGAGCTACTAAATTGATCATATTATTTTCCATGATTCTCTGAACTGCAAGTTCTGATTAAACTTTAAAAGAGAGGATTAGAGAGGGAATTGTCTGGGGATGGACCTTTGCCAGTGTGAGGATTGCATGTGGGATGATTGCACGCACACATATATATACCGCGCGAAATGTGGAGTTTTGGGTGGGCAATCAAGTGCTCGATCTAGGATTAAATATTTAACCATGGTTAGCATCTCAAAAGCCTTAAATAATGGGCTCTCCAAGGACACAGGATTCTATACTATAGGCCAAACTTTGATGTTGCACTTGTATCAAAATGTGCATACCATGGACAGGTGCAAATGTCACTGTTTGCACACTGTGTTACTTGTGGATTTGGACTAACTTAGTATTCTTGGAAAACTTGTTCAGCTCTATAGTTTGCTAGAGAGTTTTTAGCTGGGCTCCGAGCCCCGTTGATCAATGTGCTAGGATGATAATACACACAAGGATTCGTACCTTATTAGCCCTTCAGGAAAGACAGATGGCTGATTTGAGGAACTCATCATGTCTCTATATTGTTTGTAGTACGCTTCAAGTGAGAGAGATGGATCCATTGATCATGACGGCTGCTTATGGATGTGGAGAACTGAACTGTCATATGTAAGTGCAAATTATTGATATGCGTAATCTGAACCAGTTAATTGTTGCCATAAAAAACATTCCAGAGCCTAGTCAACCAGGTGAAGAGGTGAAGTAATGAAAGTGCAAACAATAATACGAGTTTACTGATGCATACAGTGGATGTGTCACACGCATAGATGGAGGACATGTGACCCTCTTCAGCCCATATAAAGGGCATCCACATCCTGTCCGCTGCAGCCATTACATGGCATTATATGGTTCAAATGTGCTCATGAGTGGGGAATGTGCAGCAGGTAAGCTATTCATTTTCATATTGCCCATCAGTACCTGCATATCCAATCCACCTTACAATTTTTCGTAACACGTGGCATGTGAAAGTGAAAGTGAAACCCCACCACATTTGTATCACAAGGAAATTATTGAAGCTAACAAGATTAAAAAAGATATGTCTGTCCAAGGAGGCCGGCATTATCTTACTACTAGGAAGGACATGGGGACTAGAACTAGGGGAAATCTACCTGGGGTTTAGCAGGGGCTGACTCTCCCTATTCAATGAATGAAAATTCTCTCAAACTGGACGGTAGATATTCCCCCAAGAACTATGTTGTCTCGGGCAAAATCAACAACTGTTCTTATGCTTTTTGGGGTTCGAGGCTTTCTGGATTATTGTGATTTCCCATGAGAACATCATCTCCTAGTGTTGGCATGTAACCTGCGGACACAACTGATCCACTAATCTACGTTTGTTAACTGGAGCCTTTGTCCACTGCTGGGTGTTAAATCTGACCTTTTGTTCTCAATCAGAGCCTGAGTTTGACGGAAGGCGGACTGGCCATTCTGCATAAGTGCATAAAAACTCCTGTTGGTCGAGAAAAATGAAATGAACGTCCTAATTGTATTGAGGCGAATACATTAAAAGCAACCAAATCATGGGCTACAAGTGATGGGCCCATACGACCATTTTAATTTGTCTCAACCCAAGGACTGATAGGCCTAACAGCAGCTCAGGAATAACATTAGGGGCCTCCAACAATGTAAACTATGCCCTTCTGTAATGCCCGTGTTCCTTCCTCCAATGTCTCAAGGACGAGATAGAAGACAGCACTTCCTGCATTAACTCCAGTAAATATCTAAATCTTAGAGCTTTCAGGCAGAAACAACGACCAAGCCTCTGCCCTTATTCAGTTTTTCTAATTGATATGAGAAAATTATGATTTATGAGTATATACATATACATATATATATAAATGTATGCATTGGCTAGGTCTGTATGCTTCTCTCTTCTATCCAGGTGAAAGATTCACAGACCAAAATAAAGAGCAGTTGGGAGGCATGCATCAAACCGCAGGTCACAAATTTAGCCACTGCATGCACTCAGAAGGAATTGCTCAAACGAACTAAGCATGCTCTGCATAGTAATAGCAGTCAAACCACCCAATACCATTGGATTCCCACCCACATCCTTCTAAAATTGAATTGAATTAAATGTGAGCCAATGCGGAAAAGCCCAGAGCAGCGGTCCTACAGAGGAACACCTCATTCGCGTAGAAAACAATTTTACTGCCAACAAAGAGCATCCAGTAGCCTGCAGCAGATCCAACATTTAGTACAAAAGCATCCAATGATCCTCAGGCCTCTCAACGAATCTTCCATATAATAGTATCATACCATGGAACCAGAGAATCTTGGAATAATATATGCCTGCCAAGACAAAGTAGACGCGTGGGAGCCCTCCCACCCACAAAAAGTCTCATTTAAGACTTTCACATTGGCTGGGTCTCGATGACTCCTACTTTGCTGAAGCCTGAAAGCATTGCCACAGAACATTCCCACTAACTTTTTCTCTGCCATTAGGGAACCCTAAAAGCTTATAGGCGGATCCGGAAGAACCATATTATGGCCCTGGCAACAAACTTCTAAAACAAATCCAGGATGAGAAAAATGATCACTCAACTCAGCGTGAGGATCGCTTTGAAATGATTAGCTGTTTGAATTAATTAGAAGAAAAAAACAAAAAGCAGAGGCCCTTTACGGCAGGTATGAAAACAGAATTCGAGTACAGTACCCACAGAAGAGCACAGAACAAGGCCAATCTTTGTAGATCCTCTTGTCAACTTTTCCATTTTTAATCCTCGACATTATTATCGTAGTTCTCCTGGCTTCGACACCTCAACATCTGTGCCGGTTAAAAAATCTTGAGTGACAGTTTGGTCCCAGTGGATTTGTTTCCACTAATGGCATAGTATTTTAACATATCTGCCAGCTTATCCACCCCACTTCATGCTGGTAAAGGAAAGTGGATGGTGGGCCAGGAACAGCAATTGTACCCTGATCCCTGGATAGAGTACTAGGCAATATATGTGGTTTACGGGAAGAAAGAAGGGCTCGTTAACCTTATCCTTGGCCGAGAAAATCCTGATGAGACCAAATAATCTCCCGGTCAGCACTCCGCTTGATAATCCCAGAAGGTATGCATCGAATAAGTATGCACCTTGATCCCCTCCCCCCAAAATACAAAGACCTGATCTTGCTAACTAACATTGAAAAAGAAAAAGACAGCTCTACAACGTTGGCTAAGAACATTTCCATCTAGGCACATGATCGACCAATCATTTTTTAGCGAAGATAAAAGGATCGAGACACATTAATCATCTGTGAATAAAGGAGGAAAAAAAAATCCTCCACCACTCGCGAAAGAAATGGTGTGCTGTACGTTTCCTAGAACACGTGTTATATATCTACATAGAGGAGAAGCTATATTGCCCACAGGAATTGGATTCCACCGGCAACATGATCAATTAAAGTGAATCTCCATATTGATGGGCACTCAACTACTTAAGTGGAAGCAGCTTTACAGAACTTTTTTTGTTGCTTACAATCCATCAGACATCCATTACGACAATCTCTAGACGATGATTGGTCACTTGTTTTTGCTGTCTCAAGCTTATGGAGGGCTTGATTTTTTTTCTCTCTTTAAAATATTGACCAGTGGCCCAAATCATCCAACAGCTCCATATTTTATTGGTGAAACATTAACTTTGATGCATATTCATTTACAGAACTGATAAAACAGCCATATGTTCCAGATTGATATTGTGCATCAGCGAAAAGCTGAGCACCATACTTTTACAATTAGAATCTAAACCAATCTCAAATGGAATATAAAACCATTTTACAGGAAATGCACCCATCCTTGGGATTTTCAAAGAATGTGTCATGAAATATCTTGTTTCTTGTAATAAATTGGTGTGATTTCAGCGTGCTTGTACATTGAGCAAAATGCATCATCAGCAGCTCAAGCATTAGTGTTAGCTGATGAATTCATTTTAGAAGTCAAAGAACCCAATATATGACAAGACAACAATCTTAAGCTCATACCAACAAAAGAGGCGTAAAAGTTCTTGTAACAAAGTGGAGCTGTTATAGAAAATATTTATCAGAGGACGTAAGAATGAGTCATGGATGTAACATAAGCCAACAGGTAACCTGAGATGGGGAAGAGACTCGTACACCCCAAAGCCCTAACTGTCTGTGGCCCTGTCGATCCAACATCCGCTCCACTTGGTGTACTTTCAAGAAACTGGAAATGAACATCAAGAAAATGAGGATATACGAGAAGACCTATAGAAAGAATGTGAGGACTTGAAGCAGTAAGGCAGTTTTCCAATTTACTCGATTGCTTACAGAGACAGGATTGTGTATGTTAGCTTTATTAAAGATAAGTAAATCAAGTCATGGGGCCGGTATCACAAGAGCTTAGACTCTGAAAGTACGAGAGAGATCTGAGAAAACCAAAATAGTGTTGACCCGCCGGGGCCACCAGCATGTCGATCACCCGAGTCTGAAAGGATTAAAGAAATTGATGATTAGCTTCCAAAATATGCAGGGATCAATGGAGTTTACTGCCAGACTTGTATAAAAAATATTATCATGCTGTGAGGATACCATATTTCACTACAGTAAACCCGCTATACGTTGCGAAAACAACTTGATAGATTCTCCAACTGTGCTTCAACGCTGGATAAAGGCAAGATGGAGTGCAAAATGCTCTTCCTGATAGGGAAAACAAAAAAAAAAAAGGTTGTCATCTTCTGAATAAACAAAAAAAAAAATGATGTTAGACTAGAAATCTATAAATTTATAGCTGATTGCTTTTTGCATCATAGTTATGACCTATCAGATAGATTATCAAAGATGGCCCCGGCAACTGCTTAGATAATGCCAAGGATATTGAATTTCATTTTTTTTCCCCATCAAAACCATCTATGAATGCTGATTCTAAAGAAAATTTCCGTGTAAAGATGGTGATGAAGAGAGAAACAAACCAACAAGCTAAGCATGTATACCATTACCAACAAATAAATATATAATGAATTGCACAGAAGGTGAGTAGAAAATTATCGAAATCTTGTCGAGAAAAAGCCCATCCACCAAAAATACCAGTCCACGATGCCTTTACATTGAGATTTTGCTTGGTTTTGATAGAATAGACATCATAAAGGAATGCATGCCATATACAGCTTTTGCAGGATAAATACTGACAACTGAGCCATCTCAGGCTTATTGCCCTGAAACACCACTGCCACTTACTGCTCTAAATTCTCTGGTAAATAATCTTCATCTGCTCGATGAAAAACAACTACTACCGGTACATTGCTCATCTTAGTGAAGGTTGATACACTTGACACTCCTCTAATCCCATTGAAAGTATCCAACCAAATACATCATACTCATGATTACTGAATTTCCTAGTTTTAAAAAAAAAATCTACATGCATGATAGTGGATATTATTACTCAATGCTTCAGTGGTGAATATATCATGACTAGCAGGTTGAAAGGGAGGCAAAAGCCTCATGTGCGCTGACGAATCTATGAACAAAAATTTGCTCACAACCAGTGCCTTCAAAACCTAGCCTGGTTGGTTGATTCGGTTAACCAACAACCCGCTGCCTTTTCTGGACCAGGTCTAGTGAGGACCCCTTAGGTTGTAAAACCCATCCAGAACCAGTAAGTCCCGTTGACGCATCAAGCCCAGAAGACCGCCTAATTACAGTCAGACCAGATTTCCATTTTATTACCCCCCATATTTTTTTGATAGAAGAACTCAAATAAATTTTGCATACAAATTCAAGCCCAAGAATTAACATGTGCAGAAGAATTTTCCCTTAAACGCTCATTTCGATCCGTTGGTAGAAGACATACGGATCTTGATTGTTTATTAACAGATTCAGTAATTCTATAGCATTCCATGATCTAGTGAAAATATTTTTAAAAAATAATTCAACTAGCTAGTGGTTGAACTGGTCGAGCCACACCACGATCACATGAGGAGAACAGTTCAATGTCAAGGCCGGATTTTGAAGACATTTCTAGCAGTGATTCATATAAGGATTTTTAAATCAGGTGATAGAATGAATAAGTACATGCCAATTGCCATGAATGATCCCAAGCTCCACATAGTTGAAAAAACGGCACAGTTCATTTGAAGGATCTCTTCGAGCCTTTTGTTCCATCTTTATCTATTAATCTAAACTTGAGATTCATGAAAACTCTTCTAATTCAAGCAACAACCTGGGATTGTCTCAACTTTTCATGGGAAAGCAAAGTACCACCGTCGATGTTAATTAAAGTTGCTGCTAGAATGATATGCAATTTCAAAGCTCAAGCTTAAGTTCAATCACTAATTAGACTTAGGACTAAAAGGGAGGGCTGAGTAATAGTGTATCAGCAACCCATTCTTTTGTACTGTCTTGGGGACTTCATGGATACGAAAGAACGATCGGAGAATGATAGGTGGGGCTACTACGTACGTACGTGAGACAAGTTTTAAGTGCCGTAAGTGTTGATTAAAAAAAAAAAGGTAAGGATGAACATGGTCATCACATTACATCGATGGAGACTATCAAAATTTAAGACGGGAAATCATCCCAAACATATTCAGGGCAAAAGCAGGACAGCAAAATTAATTTGTCAGGGAGCGGATGCTATATAGAGAGAGACCCCAGCAGCAGCAGCAGCAGCAGCAGCTTGCAAATGAGCTACCGTTGCTAGTCTGCACCGCACGTTCACTAAAATGGTCTAAAGCTACGATGATGTAATGCTGTTACTTGCCCTATAATCGAGCTTGATAACAGCAAACCGATAACACGAGCATTCCACATTTCTGGCGGATGAAATTCTGGATGGATCACTCAGCATTGACCAATGGAAATAAGTTCACTGCCACGGACAAACTGTTTCCACGTTTCAATGGTGCCATCCCATATTCCTTCAATAGATTTCCATTTTTCCTGGTAGGATCATATTCCTTAATGGCGTTATCAGAAGTGCCAACAATTTCTAGAAGACCCATTCAAAATCTTAGGGCACGCCACTCATGCACCTTGGAAGCCTGACATTCACAGCACCGACCCCCAACTGTGAACTTTTAGCCCCACGCACCCTGCTAGAACAATGCTCGCGAGCAGTAACGCATGCACACGGGCTTGCATGGCGGAACCCATGAGGTAGGAGGAGCTCGGGCAATCCAGAGTGATCATACTGGTAGAACGGACAGTGCGATCAAAATCTACGAGGAAAACTTGTCAGCCGACTCGAAGTGGGAAACAACTTCAAGTTGCCAAAGTAGTAATATCAGCCTGACGCTTGCGAGAATCCACATTACAGGCAGCAAGAAGAGAAACACGGACCAAATTGGAGCAGGCTCACACAAAGAAAAATCCAGAACATTGAGGATGCCGCTGATCCACTAACAAATATCCACAATGCATCGTAGAAGAGACAGCAATGTCGAATGAAATTCGTCTCCGCCTTAACGTGATTGGACGCTTTTGTGAGGCAGTGTTTCCGTTGTGTGTGTCTGAGAGAGAGAGAGAGAGAGAGACCATGAACGAGGGAAAAGATTGGACATTGACCGCAATGGTGCTGCTGCCCAGGACGAAGAGCTTCAAGGCTTCGGCTTGCTGATAGTTCCCTCGGGACTGCACGGTCCAAGTTCTTATTGGGCCGGAATGTAGATGATCTTATTTGGGCCCAAAAGGGCCCCAACATGTGCATGCTTCTATTAGCCCGACCCACAAATCAGTGCTAGGGTTTATGACCTTAACGAGGATCAACGCTTGCTTCTCTTTTTGTTCTGTCAGAAGCCAGACCGCAGACGCAGAGAGTTTCACCCACCGAGGAGGCAGCCACATCAGTCGACATGGTAACCCTAACCTCGCAGCGTCCATTCTCATCCCCTCCCCTCTCCTTTTTCTTCTGCGAATTTTCTACTGTTTCTGTGCCTCACTCTGCTGCTTATGATCTGTGGCCTTACTTTTTCTTCTTTATCTCATCAGGTGAAATACTCGAGAGAGCCCGACAATCCGACCAAGTGTAAGCCCTGCGAGCTGTTTATTGGATTATTGCTCACAAGAACTTCTGTAGGACCGCAGTTTGCGTTTTTGTTTTTGGATCTAAATTTTGGTTGTTGTCTCCTCGTCCTCCAGCGTGCAAGGCAAGGGGGTCAGACCTCAGGGTTCATTTCAAGGTAATATTAATTTGAAGAAATCGCTTCATGTTTTATTATGTGGCAGTTGATAATAAGTGCTGCAATAGTTCCATCATCGTGCTTATTCGATAACACTGTAATATAACCAAATCGACTGCGTGGATGATTAGATTGTAATTCTGCAATCGTAAGCTCTTCTCTCCATGCATTTTGATGCGGAAGGATTATATTTTCACGTTCAAATAGTTCATGGTAGCTTGAATAAAATACTTAATGCTTCATTTGCAGCATGTTGGTGTATGTTTTCCCTGGGATAGATGGAGTCTTTTAGTGTGGTATATTTGCATGTCTTATTGATAAGGGATTGATGATTTTGTATTTTTCTCTCTCTTTTTTTTGGGATCTAATTGTTTGATACCAATGGTGAGAAAGGATGATCTGGCATAGGTTCCCGTCCCTCCCTTGTTTCTTTTGGTTTTGTATAATTGCTTTCTCACTCTGTCTAGAAAACTGTCAAGATGTCAGGCGGAGTTTCCTTTGTGATTCTGATATAGATGAATAAAGTTAGGCCTCATCACCTCTACTATATGGGTTTCTTGTGAACTATAGGAAAATCAACCATTACTATTGGGTGAGCCACTTTATGTAGTCATTACTTGGGGTTCAGTTAGTGACCTATTGTCTGTTGATTGTTTGTATGGCTAGCAAGTGCAAACAATTATGGTTGCATAATAATTCCCCTCAAGTTCCTTTGGTTTGCTGTGATCTCTCTCTTAGTTAGTGTTGTCACATTGCTTTTAGCACATTCAGGCATGCTTTTTGTGCATGCAAAGATTTTGGAGGCTATTATTGCCTGAAATGTATTTGAAATAACTGTGAATAGGCCTTTAGGATTTCCTTGCACTGCCCCTAGTTCAGTTATAACTCACTGTCACTATTGATCATATTCCAGAATACCAGGGAGACAGCTTTTGCCATCAGGAAGCTGCCCTTGGTCAAAGCAAAGAGATATTTGGAGGACGTCTTGGCCCACAAGCAGGCAATCCCCTTCCGCCGCTTCTGTGGAGGTGTTGGAAGGACTGCACAGGCCAAGAACAGGCACTCTAATGGACAGGGTCGCTGGCCTGTGAAATCTGCCAAATTCATCCTTGACTTGTTGAAGAATGCTGAGAGCAATGCTGAAGTGTGTCCTCATTCTAGCATCTGGAAAAGTAATTTTTGTTCTTAAGTTCTCTTCCTTTTTCGCTGATCACAACCCCTGTGAACTGTCTGTGTAGGTGAAGGGTTTGGATATCGATGCCCTTTACATCTCCCACATTCAGGTCAACCAGGCACAGAAGCAGAGGCGTCGTACTTACCGTGCCCATGGAAGAATCAACCGTAAGTTTTGTTGACCTAAATTACTTGGTATCAGCCTTCTCTATCTTGAAACTACATAATCAAATTGAGGTTGGTCAATTTATGATTTTTGCAGCATACATGTCTTCGCCCTGCCACATCGAACTGATTTTGTCTGAAAAGGAAGAAACCGTCAAAAAGGAGGTGAGTTCTTCCAGTTCTATGATGGATTATTTAAATAGCTTCTGTTTTATTGACCACATTGTTTTGGATTTGAGCCATTCTTTTGAATCTGCAGCCGGAGACTCAGTTGGCGACTAGCAAAGCTAAGAAGTGATGTACCTGGTTCAGCGGTTTCTCCTCCTTATTCATTTGGTTGGTGCTCGAGGAAACATGTTTCTTCAAGAGATTTTGTTGTTTTCTAGTCTCTTTCAGATCAAACTATTCTGCAGATGCTTTGGACCGCTGAGTGTGTTGAACTTACGAGATTGGCTTAATTTCATGCACTTTAATGATCTTGCCTTTTGACATTTGATTGATGCTCTCTTCCCGTGCTTTTAATCTGTACTCTCCCTGTCGAGAATGAATTATGGAAACCCAGGTAGTTGATGCTATTTTAATGGTAATAATCCGGACATGCAACGATTAGAGAATTTTACAGAGCTCAGAGCAGAGGGGCAAGTTTACTGACATTAAATTGCCAACCTAGGAAAAATGGCAAAGACAAACTGGGGCCTATAAGGATTTCAGGACATCATATTGAGTGTTGAATTGAATTTTAATCAGCCTGGGCTTGCCCCGGTTTGCTTTAGAGAATCTCTGGAACGGCTTCCCTCTCGGGTGTAGAGCCCTACAATCCTTTATTTCCAAAGAAGTTTGCTCATTTTGTGATTGTTATATGCTCATGATATCGTGTTGTTCTTGTTTTCAGTATCAAAGTTAATTCATAATGCCCTACGATCAAACCCATATGAGGTTTTACCATGAGCGGATTGTATCCATTGGGCAAATATAGGTTCCATCAAAATTTGTTTCTCCCGCCCGCCTGCTGGCCGGGCGAATCGAAGTTATCTTCCGGTCAACTGTCCACCCACCCAGTCGAGTGCAAAAAACACAGTAGAATCACGCGACGCACGCTGCTGGTGTGCTTCCTGCCAAATTGTTCCACCTCCAATTTTGTTAGAAGTTCCATACCACCCCTTCAATTCGAATTAGCAAAAGCTATATCTCCTGTTCTTAGTAGCTACTTTACTTAGTATAGAAATACACCCATTTTTCCTCTTCATTGACCGCCCTAGACATAAATTACGACTCTGAAAATCTCAATTCAATTATTTCGGGCTTACAATTTCCTGCATATTTATTGAGTCCATGACCTCGGGCCTCCCTGGATCCCTAATTCCTAAAGCTCTGAGCGAGACCGATTAAACATAAGATGATACTAGACCCCAGTTTTTTTCTTGCTGACCCTGACATTGCAGGCATTGTGCCCGAACTCGTAGTTTGGTGTTAATCCTCAAAATATAAGAAATCTCGTGATTCTCGTGGAATCAATGCTTCCACCCTGGGAAGAGCATGCAATGTAATTTATGCCACTGCTCGAGACTGGAGTCCATCGCACAGGCTGAGATTACAGCCCCTGAGCACGCTTCTCTTTGGCTCTAGAGCAGTGAAAAAGTTATCTCCATTTGCAGGAATGTTCTTGTGAGTTTGCACAGAGAGAAAAGCGTCAAGCCACTTCAAGCAGACAACATTTAGGATATTTACATCCGCCGTGCCGTGGGGCAACTATAGAAGCTCTGACTCGTTTACCCTGTTTCGTTTCTCAATGCCCTGAGGATGGGATCGTTCTCGTCATCCAGCAAGTCTTCGTCATCATCAAGCTCGTCCATTATGGATTGATTGATCGTCTTTCGGGATTTCCTCCTGTGCTTTTTCAGCTCCAGCCGTGGTTCGGCCTGTTGGACCCCCATGTCCCCTACCTTATACCTGTTGAAAGCATGCAACGTGAAAACATTCAGTAACTGAGAAATGTTACGGGTTTGTTGAATTATCGGCTTCAGCTTTTGTTCAGTTTCACATTCAGACTACTGCAATCCCAAAGACTGACTATCATTGATTTTTCCAAGCTATTTCTCATAGATTATGCTAGAAAGATACAGCTGACATTGCCCTCTCTTTTGGTCTCAAACATCAAATAATTGTGTCTGATAAGAAGCACAGTGGAAAGTTCATGATATACCTGACATCGCCCTCCCTTTTGGTCCCAAATGTCCTCAACTGAAATTCTTCTCTGACTCTAATTTCATCAAGAAGTTGAAAATAGTAAGAGTATCTTTCAAACATATCACCATCCAGCACGCACCCAGGTTCGCCAACATGCAAGCAATTACTGAATGCGCACTTAGCTGAGTCACTGGCTTTGAGCCTCTTCCTGAACTGAAGTTGAAAGTATAGATTATAGAGCTAGATGTGCTATGCAATGAATAATTGCTACATCTGGGGGAAGTTAATATAAGAGCCATTTACAAATGCATAATTCCAGAAACCAACAATACCTCAGGGAATGCTTCGGCAAGAGACTGCTTACTGACTTTCAACAGACTAGGCTGATTAAACCCAGGCGTATCAGCAAGATAGCCCCCTCCAGCTAAAGGAAGTAAGGAAACATTGCGAGTGGTGTGCTTTCCTCTGCCACTTCTTGCTGATATCTCCCCCACCCGCTGATCCTCAAACCAATTGCTACCAAGAATCTGTCAGGTACAGAAGAATGAAAGTGAACAGATCAAGAGATGTGTCAACCAAGAACTTGATGAGTATTTATTTCTGGTTCAAGAGCTGATATTTATTTCATAACACCAGTGCAATGAAGCAAAAATCTGCAACAAGAGAATGAACCCACAGGCTCAAACCAGTTATCCTCGGCTGCTGCATCACGAGGGTGATAACTGCTTCTCAAAGCATTGATCAGGCTCGATTTTCCAACTCCACTTGGACCCACAATGACAGTTGTTTGATTTCTCAGGCTGAAAGCAAGGGTGTCCAGTCCAAGTTTAGATTCGACACTGCAGAAGATTGGATCATAGCCCCAACCGTGCAGCCTAGATTTCCATGTAACCAAGGACTGCATAATTCATTGAATAGACACTACAAAGAATCAAGATCACAGTAGAAGGTACAGTCCATGAAGATTATAAGGACAAACAAGAAAATGGGAAATTAAGAGGGCCTGCAAAGATTGACAGATTGTATTTCACTACTAGTTCAGTATGAAGAAGACAGAATTTATACAAGAACTACTGCACCACATTTCTCACAAGGAAATTAATAGCCATTGTATTGCACCATTTACAACAGTTGCTCACTGTTTTTTTTTTCCTAGCAAAAAGGAAATAAAATTGTGATATTAACCCTTCTCAAGGGGAAAAGCCAAACCCCCAGCTCTTAGCGGAGTATATCAAATGACAATGATGAAACTTCACTCAAACTCTACCACAAAGACATTTAGCCTGGCGCAGAAACATCATAAATGCACATATTTGACAGTATTCAATCTTCAGGCCAGTCCATGGAACAACTATGTAGCAACTGGCAATGCAAAATTTATGAAGTCTGACTGTATCTCTATCATTGATCTGTCAGAAACTAAAGGCTGCAGCAGTTTAAGCTCAAACTACCATGACGACTTATCATTGAACAAACAGCATCAATCATATTGCAAGCTTGCGTCAACCCAAAAGAGGCAAAATTCAAAATAGCAGCAGCTCGATCGTTAGTCAACTAGAGGTCAAAGATTGGTTATACTGGACAACTGACAGCGACAACTCCGAATTGCTCAGCCAACAGAAACGTGCTAAACCTACTAGTCAGTTATCTTAGAGAAATATTTGAAGGATTACAGCACGAACCTCTTCATCTGCTAGCTCTGCTTTATTCAAGGCAAGAGTGAGTGGAATCCCAGTTGATTCTGCCTCTACCAGGAACCTGGTGAGCAAAAATGGCTCCAGCTTGGGCTGCTCCATCGAAAAAAGCACGAGCAAGTGGTCCACATTGGCCACGGGAGGGTCGATGATCTCGGTCTTCCTTTGAAACACATTTTCAATCCAACCCCTGCGGTCTACCCAATCAATGCTTCCTACTACCACCCTATCACCCACCAGCACCTTCCTCTTAATCTTCTTCAGGACCGCCTTCACCACGCACAGCAGCTCTACTCCGAATCCAGTACCGTCCGCACCATCGGAGGTTCCAGATTGAGCCGTTTCCCATGGAAAAGCCTGCACGATCACGCGCATGAAGTTGGCCTGAGCTGCGGCAACCATGCCGATTGCCTGGGATTCCGAGAGGGAAGGGGCGTCATCCGGAGAGAGGATCGGCGCGAGGGAGGAGTACTCCTTGACAGTCAGCTGCTTTGCCCTGAGCAAGTTCTTGTTCGGCTGCTGCTTTCTTGAGATTTTGCTAGGATTCTGGTGCCTGGCGGCGCAGAGAGGGGCCGAGAACTGACGCAGCTGGAGCAGAGAGGCCGCGGCGCGGTGGCGGAGGACGGACAGTGAAGTGATCGGCATCAACGCTAGTCAAAATCACTGAATAACCTCGTACTTCTGAGCAACCAATCTCCACAGAGATCATCTAGGTTTTGGCCAGTGAAGAGGGATCACAGAGAGAGAGAGCAGCCATTTTTATCCATTGAAGCTCTGTGTTTTCGAGAAATTGGGTCACTCCACTCGATGACGTTGATGCACGGTATCGCTTTACCGCTCTCGAGAAACTGCTGAGTGCCACGTCAGCGTCCATCACCTTGCGGTTGAGCCCCTCGATTTTAGAATTTCGGTAAGTGGGCCTCAAGTGCCGGCCCAATTTACTTTTAGGCCCGCAGCCCACTGGCGAGATGTCAATGCGTCTCTACAATTCGGCCTAGCCCGGAAACGTCCCCAATATCATTATCATCCAATCCTGAACGCTCAGTCCTCCTAACTTAGAATTGGAGTAGTGGTTTATTTACTGGACCCTTAAATTAATAATTTAAAGATTGAATATCTGATTAGGAGAATTAACGAGATTTTTTCCAAGAATTCTGACCCGATTGTAGACTAGTTTTGAGGTGCAGTTCAGCTGGATCATAAATATTGTATTGTGCAAGCCAAAAAAAAAAAAAGAAGTTTGGTCCCCACATGATTCTTCCTTCAGGGATGCTCGAAGATTTATATTAAACGATTGGTTTTGTGACTGAAATCTCATAATAGGGCACATCGATGGTTGCACACATCGATGGTTGCACATCGGTACGATTTTATTATCAGAAGTGGGACAATAGATGATTAAGTCTAGTTATTTATTCTACGAGAGAAGAGAAGCCTTTCGATTTGTTCATTTTTCTTCACCTGACTAATTGCTGTCAAAAGGCACGAGAACAGCGCCCAGTGTAGATAAGCATATGGATATTCGTGTCGGTCGATTTCCGTCTGAGATTTAATGGAGGCCTCGGTAGGTTGAAGAATTGACATTGAGCGTTGATATTTCAAAAGCAGTATATATATATATATATATATATATGAACCCAAGATGACAAAATTTTATATCAATTGGGAAACTAAATTAAATGTCAACAAACAAGTAGCCATAAAGTTATAGTTGGTACGAATTCTGTACATATGTGTATATATATATATATATAGCTAATGGCTCATCAACTTAGAAATATTAAATGAGCATCCAGTCAATTTAAAATGGCATACAACTATTTGATATAGTTACTATTCAACTTATTAAGCATAATAAGTCGGTCCGGTTATGAGTTATAGTTTATGAATATATGAATTGGTTTAGAACCGTTTATAAGTACACTAGTTCACGGTTCGAGTAGATTTGATTGTGAACCTTTTTTTTAAATTATTTAAATAATTTTTTTAAAATTTAAATTAAATTGATAAAATATGATCGTTCATTTGTAGGATTTCTAGAGGTTCAGGCACATTTTACAACGGTTTTGGGCCGGTTTTCTTAAACAGTTCCAAACCAGTTCAATAAAAAAAATGTGTCATGTTAATTTTGGCTCAACGGACTTATTTCTTGGACCTGACTCATAATTGGCCTTTAATCCAAGAAAAGTGATTCTGAGCCGGTTTGGAGACGGTCCGTGCCGGTTTCAAGCCAACCCGACTCATTGAACATCTCTACTACGAGGTGCACCACCAGGCATCAGGCATACATATGAAATTACAGACAACGTACGTGTGATTGGGAATTAAGGAGAAAAAAGCATCTAATTTCTTCCGTGTAATTGTACGCTTCGAAATAGAATTTTTCTAATTATAAATTTTATTTGAAAAAAAAATCCCAATCCGACCAAGACAGGTGTGTTCGCCAGTGGTTTATGGAATAACGGTGATGTTTCGTTTTCGAGAGATTCCTTTCCGGTGGGATCGATTCTATGCAGTTGAATTGAGGCCCGTCTGTTCCCCGACGAAGACAGCTGGTTCCGAGCCGAGCCCGATGAGCCACTCATGTTGCTGATATCCTCCCTCCACCACACCAGTCAGCTGAGCTGAATGCGACGAGATTCCTCCGGGCAGCTTTATCCTGTGGCCAGGTCCATCCGCCCGCGGTGGATTGCAGACCTTTCGCAATCTGCCACGCGTATGGTCGCTGGCCATCTCCTGCTGTCGTGGACGCTGTGCTGATTGATTCTGCTGTGTCGTGTTCTAATGATTTCCCCTCGAGGGATCTGAGTGCTGGATGGATAGTCGCGTTCAAGTCCGGACAATGGCAGTGAAGTAATTATCCCGGCAACGGGGGGGCATATATCGGAGGGTGACTGACCGCGTCTTCTCCGTTGGGAATTGATTTGGTTGGTTGGACTCTGGGCCGGGGGGGTTGACGATAGTGGGAGCAGGGGAACCGGTCCAATTTGGCGGCTCTCCGGCCAACCAGCAAATATTTTATCTCTATCTGGGCCAATAATTTCCCAGCAATAGGAGGGAAATGAGCACCAATAATTTTATTGGTGAAAATTAAATTAAATTAAAATTTTAATATTTATATCATTTTTCAAAAGGGGGTGTACAGTGGACGAGCTTGGAATAAAATAAAAGCAGATTCCATTTTCCGAGGAGCACACGAAAAGTAAAATAATATTAAAAAATCAAATGTCTTGACGTGGCGTTCTCACTCCACGTCAGAATTATCTCCATTTTCTCCTCTTTTTTTTTCCTCTTTTCCCATTAGTTATCCTCACTACATAAAAATAAACATTCCCCTTCCTATCCTTCTGTCCTCATCAGAACGGGGCCGCCTTCTTAGCTTCTCTGTCTCTGACCAGCTCATCTCAGCTCGTTTCGACCAGTCTCCGACGTTTCAGGTGAGAAGCCCTATTTATGTCCGCTGAGATTTCCGCTCAGACTTCTTCCCTCTCGGATTAGAATGACATTTCCCGGTAGGATATCTCAGCCTCCAGCCTATCTTGGTTTGGATTGTCTGATGTGTGTGTCGGAGCTCGATGGATCCACACGCTGAGTTTGCTTTGTTTTTCGCTCTTATAAGAAGAGATTCTCCGTAGGCGTAGATCTCGGCTGTCTGTTTTTAAATTGAGTACAGTTGTCTTGTGGGTAGTCGTAGTTGCAAGATTTTCGTACCTCGTTTTTTTTCCTTAAATACATATATATAGATATATTTGTCGCGAGTCTTCCATTTCAGTCGCCGATCTAGCTCATGCGAACTGATACAAGGCGAATAACTCGCAGTCCTTCGTATTATAGCTGAAATTTGCCTAGATGAAGTTCTGATCTGCTCTAATCCTTGTCGTGAAAGCTTCGGACTCTACTCAGCTGCTGATTCTTTTATATTCGTTCGAGACGTTACTGTTACAGTACCTATAGACATGAGGCTTCCCTCAGTTTGTAGTGAGTTTTTGGTTATGAAGGTTAAGACAATGATCGGAAAAATAGAAATTAGGTTCATTCTTTATCCCTCTTTTCAAGCTATTTAGTGATTGGTTGTACTGTATGGTTTTAATAATCTTTCTGCGGACCCTCTGGGCTTTGAGAGTTGGATGGAGGTGGGTTGGTTAGCTGAACTTGAGATGTAATTATCCGATGTACCCACAATATGGAGAGGCGTCTTAGCTTATTGGCCTTGTCCCTCTGAACGGTTTGTTGCTAAATATAATGGAGTTGCTCCTGTTTTATATATATATATATATATATATATAAAGCTCCTGTTTTGGGTTATAAATTACTGCATAAGATATGGTGCGGCTGGGCTACGTGAGAATCTTTCCTTTTTCTTTTTCTCCAACTTCCTTTTCAGCCTCAGTCCGCATGTGTGGTAATTTCTTTCTGAAATTTTACATCCGCTCAAACACTTGAAACAGAAAGAAAGAAACCAGGGATTTTAGATTACAGATTAAAGATTCTGCTAAGCAATGCCTAGGTAATTTCTGATTTTTTTAGAAAAAAATTTTATGATAGATCATCGGTTTTTTCGTAAAATGGCCTTTTTTTTGCCCCCATAAAATTACCATTCTCATGGGAGAAAATTTTAGCTACTGAACATTATTTTTGTTTCATATGCTCTATTCATTATCTGATCTGCAGGAGTCATAAGCCATGCTTTTGCCTGTTTACATGTCCACTGAATATTCCTTCTGTTCTCTGGAGCGGTTACATGCAGGTGGCTGTCAGATTGGATAACTATGGAAGTCATAGGGGGTTAAGATTATACTTTAGTTCTTTTGACACCGGTACGATGGTTATGTCCTCCAATTCTTCTCTGCAAAATATCTTGCCTGATTGCCATGCTTTCCCTTGTGATGAGTAGTTTTCATTGATGTATCTGATGTAGTTGTTACGGAAATGTGTGGGGGACGGATTACACTTGGAGGCTTGGGAAGTTCTTTGCATAACAGGATCCGTAGGAATTACGCTCAGGAGAAGTCTGGAATGGAATTTGAATCGGACTGGACAAAACACAGAAAATCCTCTATCTTGACTGCTCAAGCGATACGTTCTGCAACAGCTTTCATGCCTTGGTCCCGTAAGATTCCCATAGGGGAAGGGTATCATGAATTCTTCTAATTATATATTTCTTCAAGAAGGCTAACACTTTCTCGGTAGAGGAAAGATTTATTTTACTCTATATTAAAATTGTCTCGACTTGGAGTTCTAGTCTCAATAATGCCGGGCTTTGTTAGTGAGAAGAAGATATTCGCTGAACAAGCTAGTTGTTTCTCTGGCATGCGCGAGCAAGAGTCACCACTCATTTCAAAGATTTCTGTTCATCCACGTGATGATGATTTAGATAGCCCTGTGCTGCCTGGGCTTCCGGATGATGTGGCGAAACACTGTCTCGCTCTTGTTCCTCATTCAAACTTCCCTTCCATGGGAGCTGTTTGTAAGAAGTGGCGGTCCTTTTTACGTAGCAAAGAGTTCCTCACCGTGCGTAAATTAGCTGGAGTGCTGGAGGAATGGCTCTATGTATTAACTATGGACCCTGAGAGGAAGGAAAGCCACTGGGAAGTTTTGGATTGCTTGGGACAGAAGCACCGGCAGCTGCCACCAATGCCTGGTGAGGCGAAGGCTGGGTTTGGGGTGGTGGTTCTCGATGGAAAGCTTCTAGTCGTGGCTGGCTGTCCGGTGGGTAGTGGGAGGGGCCCTGCCTCTGATGAAGTTTACCAGTATGATTCTTGCCTGAATAGGTATTTACATCCTCCATTTCTTCTTCATTTTCACTTTCCTTGAGCTTTTCCATTTAAACTCTCTTCCAGATATATGGTTACTTCGAAGTTATTGTCACAAAGTGATTGGATGAAAAGCTCCGAGTTTATTGGGGATCCTTGTTGCACTAGTCTGTAAGAAGAGTTAAGTACCTTTTAGGGCTGAATCAATAATTTTATCATCATTTCTCTCTTCCGTAAAGTCGAATTAATTGAATTGAAGATAATTGGTCTGTAGAAGATAGGTTGTCCTTGGAACATGTTGTGGTAATACGTGTCTTATTTGCGCTGCAGCTGGAGCAAACTGGCAAGCATGAACGTGGCCCGCTACGAATTTGCGTGCGCTGTGGTCAATGGAATGGTGTACGCTGTTGGAGGCTATGGGATTGAAGGTGACAGCCTCTCCAGTGCTGAAGTGTACGACCCGGGCACTGACAAGTGGACCTTGATAGAGTCCCTCCGGCGGCCGAGGTGGGGCTGCTTTGCCTGTGGCTTTGAGGGCAAGCTCTACGTGATGGGTGGGAGGTCGAGCTTCTCTATTGGGAACTCGAGGTCTGTAGATGTGTACAACCCAGAGAGGCACACGTGGGGAGAGATGAAGAACGGGTGCGTCATGGTCACTGCCCACGCTGTGATTGGGGAGAAGCTCTTCTGCATGGAGTGGAAGAACCAGAGGAAGCTTGTGATATTTAATGCCGAGGACAGCTCGTGGAAGGTGGTGTCAGTCCCACTAACTGGTAGCTCGAGCATTGGCTTTCGTTTCGGAATAATGGGTGGGAAGCTGCTGTTATTCTCGGTCGAGGAGGATCCTCAGTATCGCACTTTACTGTATGACCCCGATGCAGCCCCAGGGTCCGAGTGGCAGACCTCAGAGATAAAGCCATCGGGGATGTGCCTGTGCTGCGTGACCACAAAGGCGTGACGGACGAGGAGTACCCCGCTCCGTTTCTTCCTCCAGTGATCGATCACTGGGAATCAGTCGGATCCACATTCCACGGACCGAGTTAGAGATGTATTTTTCTGTTGCACGGAGTCCAATCCACGAGAAACTGAACACATTACGTATTGGGTTCATATCGCATTTCCTGCTTTCGAGTCTGTTAACAAACATTGGTTCGGTTAGTTCTGTAACCTGAAGCCTTCGTTGTCTCTGACATCTCTTTCACATTTTCCACCGTGCATGACATGATTGTTATGAGCCGAAGAAAACAAGAAGCCCCAACTATGGGCATTAGGACAGCTAAAACTGCCGAGATGGGTAGATCATGGGAAGCATCCCGATCAGTTTTGAGTCGAGAGGTGCATTAGCTTCATATGCACCACGTTCAAAGATGCCAACTGACAAGAAAAAAAAAAAAAGGAATCGACTTATAAATAGTAACGCAACAACGCCGTGGAGTAACAATTCTGACAAAATTTGGGAAACTATAGTCTAGTCCTCCTCCAACCCGTTTGTTCTGAGTTGTGGATGGGTAGGGGATCTTGAGCATTAAATGCTACATTACCATCTCTCGATTAGACCAAACTATTACCTTTTCATTGTTACAGCAGTGTGTATATACAGGAACTCTACAACCCGAGCTTCTTGGGTCTTAAATAAGTCGAAGCTCCCTGCTTCAGCCCAGGCATGGATACCCGTTGCTGCTGCTTCGCTCTCTTCTCCTTCTCCTTCTCCTTGCTCTCCTTCTCGGCCTCTGCCTGCGACTTCCTCAGGTTTTCCATCTCCTCTTCCATGGCCGTCTTTTCCTCCTTCTGCCTCTTCTTGTGCTCGAGAAGAGAGGTGTCCGAATCCTTTACTGAGAAGAACATGGGACCCAGCTCAGCTAGCCACTGGGGCTCCACCGCAGTCGCTGACTGCATGTACTCCTTAGAAGTCAAGACTAGTTCGTGATACACGACATACTCGGGCGTGTGACCCATTCCATAGAGAGCACTGCTTGGGTGTAAGTGACAGGGCATCCCGTTCCTGCAATTCACATACTCTCCCACACCCTTGAGTCTCGCCGCATTATGAAAGTAAGCAGAGCAGATTGCTTTCCTGACCACATCCAAATCGGGCCAGCTTGAAGTCAAGGGGATCTTCAGGGTCTTGAGAATATCAAGAAGTTGAGACCTGACCTCTCTTGCCTTCTTCAGCCCCTTCACATGCAGGAAGTGGTCATTACACCAGTCCCCTCTATATTGATGGCTCTTCCACAGTTGGTAAACATTGTAGAGCGTCAAGTGGTCGGATTCGGGCATGAAGAACTTCTCCCTTGCAGCATCACTCTCCTCAGCCCGATCCTTTGGTCGGAAAAACACTGAAGGGACTGAGAGCATAGAGACTATAGTCAGGACTTCATCCAAGCACCCAAGCTGCTCACCCATCAGGAGCATCTTTGCAAGGGGAGGATCTAATGGAAACTCCACCATTTTCCATCCGAGCTCAGTCAAGCCCCCAACATTGTTGAGTGCCCCCAACACCCAGAGTTGGTACATGGAGTTAAGGATGTTATCCTGTGGTGGTGGGTCCATGAAATCAAAATCGAGCAAGTTCTCAACTTTAAGTGACTTGAGCAACAGGACAACATTTCCTAGGTTGGTCCGCTGTATCTCAGGCACCGGACTTGGGAGCATCTCATTCAGGTACGCATTTTCTGTATAGAGGCGGTAGCAAGTGCCTGGGCCCGTCCGTCCTGCCCTGCCCGACCGCTGGTCTGCAGCAGCTCGACTGACCGGGAAGACCTGGAGAGCGTCCATACCCATCTTAGGGTTATAGACCTTCATCTTGCCATATCCTGTGTCAATCACATAGAAGATCCCATCCACGGTCAATGAGGTCTCAGCAATGTTAGTTGCTACAATGCACTTACGAGCCCCATCCTCCGCCTTCTGGAATATCTTTGCCTGCAGATCGGCAGGGAGCTGTGAGTATATAGGGAGGATCAGGAGCTTGTTCACGCCTTGCTTTGCGGAGGCTACAAGCTGCTCCATCCGCTCTGCAAGGGCATAACATGCTGCCTCAATTTCATCCTGCCCTGTCATGAAGATGAGGATGTCACCAGGAGGACTGCTGATGTGAATTGCCATTGCTTGCTTCACAGCGGCTTCGACGTAATCTTCACAGGGAGTTTTGCTATACAAGATATTGACTGGGAATGTTCTCCCAGGGATGAGAAAAATTGGTACACTGCAAATTAAGAACAAAAATGCTTAGGTAGTGACATGCAACTTAAAACAAGTGATAAACTGAAAAGATTTCAAATGGTGCAGAATCCTCTTCCTTACCTTCCAAAGAAGTTTGAAAATTTCTGAGCATTTAAGGTGGCAGATGTGACAATGAGCTTGAAATCACGGCGGCGAGCAACCACTTTCTTCAGGATTCCAAAGAGCACATCAGTACTTAGAGATCGCTCATGTGCTTCATCCATCACGATAACACTGCAAAATATCAACCATCAGCAAATTTGATTTACCAGATTGCCTTAATAATCAGGGAGGCAGTTGGGAAGCTAAGTATTTTCCATACCGGTATTTGTCCAAGTCATCATCTTTCAAAGTTTCACGAAGCAGCACTCCATCGGTCATGTACTGCAAAATTAGTAATGAGACTATGAAGGTAGTTCAGGGCATGCTAATTGGAGATTATGGCATAAACTTGTTTTCTTGAAGCAGAGCAGATTATTGTCAGCATTCATTTTAATCAGCAGCCATATTAAGCATGTACCTTTATAATAGTGTTTGGCCCAGTAACATCCTCGAAACGGATGGCGTACCCCACCTTATTGCCAAGTTCAGTCTCCATCTCTTCACTCACTCTCTTAGCCACACTCATAGCTGCAACACGCCTTGGCTGAGTGCAACCCACTATACTGCCGATTGTGTAACCATCTTCGTGCAAATACTGGCACAAATGTATGTGTCTAACCTTGGGAACCTCAACAAACATCCCAATGAGGACCAATATACAAAGAGGGGAAAAATCACCTGTGTCAGCTGTGTAGTCTTTCCTGAACCCGTTTCTCCAACCACCACCACCACTTGATTCTCTCGGATCACCTGTGTAAATCAATAAAGTAGCAATAACAACAAATTATTACATGGAATTAGGGATGTTGAGAAAGATATGGAGATGAAAAATGATCCTTAATGGAATTTACCTCAGGATGACATAGTATATTGTGTAAGAAACACAGCAAAGACAACAAAACTACCACTATTGGACTGAAAGTTGACATTTCTCTATGAAACCACAGTTAGTTCTTTTGCCCTTCTATTTTGGGCTGAGAACAAGCATAGAATTTTGAAACAAGTAGGCAACTGAGATGCAGAAATGAAAACCAACTGATCAAACATCAACATACTTGGTTGCCTCTGTTGTCACACATCATGTGAGTGAGAAGGGTAAACAAAAAAAAGGGAATATTTACAGTATAACCTTTTGCAAAAGGTTGAGGGTAGTGCCTAGAAGCGAGAATTACCAGAACTAATTGATTCAAAATCTTGCTCGTACACGTGCTGCACAGCCATTTTCCTTTATCATAAGAGACTTATTTACTTCATAAAAATGCAGAATCATCAAGCATAAAAGGGTTACAGACTGACCAATCAAATTATCTTACTTTACAAACTTCCCACAATTAAATTTTAATATGCAATATCAGCTATTAACCATCAACAAAACCAAAGCTTACCTGCAGCAACTCATCCCGCACCGAATATATTGGGAGATATTGTCGTTGTTGGGCTATAGTTTTTGTCATTGCAAACTCGCTAACTGCTTCACCACCCTTCTTCATGTGCTGTGCAAACTTTGCCTCTTCCTTGAAATCTACCTCACCATGTTCACCAACTACAGCTGTGTCTGCATCAATCTAAAATTATATATAAAAAAAAATTAATAACAGAGTTCTCATTACAATTGAATGAACAACATCCATGAGAAAATTAAATGCATCATATGTTTATCTGAATTTTCAAGACAGAACCTGTTCTGCTGTTTTCTCAACACCAAGAATATCACCAAGCTTTGAACCAGCAAGCTCCCAGAACCGTTGGCGTGACTTATTCATGCTCTGTTTTTCATGAATCTCCCTGACCAATGTAGATCCTTTCCTTGAGATAATAGCCATGTCTGAAGTGGGATCCTTGATCGGCATTATTGGCTCAGCTTGTTTTGTAAAGACAACCCTACCATCCAAGAAAGGAGGTTTTGTATCTGTAGCAAGCAAAGTGTTTTAGCCCATAGAAGCAGGAGCAGTTTCGGCTCTTGCAGAACTCATACAGTTGCAACCAATGAAGAGTTATTACAAAGCTTTCTTACCATGTACAAGAAGAATAACCTTGCATTCTTCTTCGTCATCAAAGTCAGTCTGCACCTCTGTACCTCTAACAGCTCCTGATCTCAGGAGTTGTCGATCTTCCCACTGAGCATTATCAGCTGTTCGCTGTGACAACTTCTTGCTCTGAGCAAGTGTCATCTTTGTACCATCCCGTCGAACCTGTAAACAAATTGGAAAATTTTAACACAAATTCTATTATATAAATCACAAGCAAAGAATGCACCCTGTATCATTGTGACAGAGATGAAGTTGAAGTTGGACAGACAATTACCAGTTTCTTAGCTAGTTCTGCTTCTTTCTGTTGGAAAGAGGCCTCATCCCCAAAGAAAAATAATGAATTATCAGCATCAAATGCACAGCTACTTTCTTCCTGGTTATACCTGCATCAGAACCATTCATTAGCCAATGACAACCTCGGTCTCATGGCAAAGAAGCTATACCATCAAGACAGCTCCCAAAAAAACTAGAAAAATGAAACAAGTATAATGTTACGGGTTGAATTAAAGCCAATAAGTTAACACAAAGAAACAACATAGTAAATTTGTCCAAAGAAGTTATCAATTAAATACCACATCATCAGGGGAATTGTCACTTACCATGCACGCTCACTTTCATACTCCAATTCTTGACACATATCTTCAGACATTTCATACTTCTGTTCATCCATCAAGTCACTCCTATTGGCTTCTCCATCCTAAAATGTATACAAAAAGGTGGTATCCCTAGCTTAGGCACAACTTAAACAGTAAAGTTCTTCCCAAGAAGAATGATCAAGAGACAATTCCAGGTTAAGAAGAATGACTTTCACAGTTATGATGCTAAAAATACCTGAAAAGACTCTGATTTCCCAGAAGAAAATGTTAACTGATGAGACCTTCCACTGTATCTGGAACTCGAAGATTTAACTGATGCACCAGATGCACGGATAGGAACTGGTGAGGGAGAGACATGATCCCATGGAGAAGCAGCATGCCCTACAAAGTCAAAACAAAGTTAGGATGGTACACAACTAACAATCTTGGAGAGATCAATATCTAATATTAATTTGCATCAGCAACATCATACTTGAAGAACGAGGTGTGTGACCATCCAACCATGGAGAAACCAATCTTGCATCAGGTGATGCCCCAACTAGCATAGGTGATGGTGAGGGTTGATGCCGGCGTTTACTAGAATGACCATCACGACGTGGTGTGTCCTGCCACTCCCATCTCCCATCATCCCACTCAGATCTACCTGTAAGATTGGAAATTTTCATTTTTGATACAGAAAACAGAATAGCATGTATAAGGCTATATGAAAAAAAGAAAAAAAAAAACATGAGAAGAAATAGTTCATATCCATCCAAAACAAATTTAATATTTCAAGCAACTGTCACTTGCAATGAGGTCATCCAATATCTAATCAAAGGATTTCCTCGCTGGAAAGACATCCAATCTTTATTTGGAAAAAAAAAAAAGGTTCCAGACAAGAATGCAAGGATGAAAGTATTGCTTACCAGGAGTCTGACCTTCACCATCATATCTGCTTCGTTTATAACTATATTCTCCGCCATAACTACATTGATAGTGTTCCCGACCTTCTCTTCCATATCTTTCTCTGCTGTCCCTACTATATCTATCCCCAGATCTGCTGTTCCCATTTTCAACATGCTCGAAATCTCTTCTTTCACTACGGCGGCTCCTGTGATCACTTGTAATGCTCCGTGACTTCATGATGTGTGAAGTGATGACAGATCTTTCTGAAATCTTCATACCATGAATGCAAAATCAGCAATCTTTGATACTAAAGCATGAATGAGGGGGAATTTTCCATTAAAGAACCTCAAAATTAAAAATAATAAAAGCTGTGCAATACAAATAGGTCAAACGCTTCCTAGTTCTTATCCAGACTAAATATCAATGATGACCCTGTTTCAAGATTCCTGCAACAAACATTTTTCTATGCAAAAACTCTAACTGAATTTATTAACAACCAAGAATAAGAAAGAAGACTAGGCACTTACTTCTGAATGCAGTCCATCACTTGAACGATGACTTCGGGGTGTGGTGCTCCTGTACTCCCCTTCAGTCACTGTGCTTTCTGCAAAAAGGAACACATATAAATAATACACTTCACGCTAAGAAAAGGATCTTCGCTGTTTTAAAGACATGTAAATGCAATATATTACTCACATTTTGTTTGAAACTAGCAAAGTCCAGAGATCCCATTTTTCAGTAAAGAACCTAAACTAAATCCAACAACAAAAGAGAGGCCTAGATGCACATCTAGGTGACACAAACATAGGACATCCTGAGCAAGGTAGCAGAAAGCTACCACTCGAGGGGAAAAAAATGTAGAAAAACTCATAGACAAGCTTTGTTTTTGGAGAGACATAAAAGAACAATGGTTACAACAGAGCAACAAACTAAGTGAACAACAAAGAATCCCATTTGATCATGTTCAGAACTCAATGGCTCAAAAATGTGGCACACTGATAAATCAAAGATGGAAAGAATTATGTTTAAACTATACATGGTCTAGCATGTGTCAACATAAGCCAATCAAGTTAAACCTTATTGAAGAGACATGAAATCACGATACCTGTAAAAGAGTCCTCATTTCTAGCCGCATCACGATATCTCCTATTAGCATTTCTAGTAGCCTGAACCTCTTTACTCCCTTCTTCATCTGTGGGGATATGTTCAGAGTCCTCTTCTTCATCCATAGATGCAGCAATCGAAGGAACTCTTTCTTTTGGGACCTTAAATCCAGATTCGGCATTTGAGGCTTCACGCTTGGCCTTTGCTAGTGCATCTAATCCTGGGACATAACTTTATAATTATTCAAGAGTAATAACTAGTGGTAGGAAAGTCATTCGGCCCTTATCGTCATGGGAAGAATAAGACGGCTTCTCTAAAATGTAAATTCACAAAAATAAATTATATTCAGTAGCTCACAGTGAAGCATATGTATCACTCTCATAATCTGAGATCTCACAAGCAACAAAAATTTTTTAGGTGAATTAATAGGCATACGGACATCAAAGAACGAGTCTAATCCAAAATTCAAAAATTTCCAAGAAATTTCAGTTATGAGCAAAACTTCCAACAGAAGAAAACCAAGATCATAATTATAGAAGCAAGTCACGATGGCATCCAAAGATGATCACAGATAACACTGTCTTTCCGCCCTAAAACGCCAACTGATCATATGAATCATACATCAAGTCCAAATCTTACCTAGTAAAGATTTCCTCTCGGAGGGTCTAAACAGAATTCGTTCCTTCCCAGGAACATATAGCTCAGCACGTTCGACTGTGGCCTTGGCATCATCCATAACCAATTGATTCAATATCGTTGGACTCCTACACAACGAACAATTAAAAAGGCATTGACGTCAGCGGGCCCATCACATACAACCAATCATAGCAGCTGCCAATGAATAAATTTGAAGCTTTTCTCCAGCAAGGATTGGGGACTATCACCCTCAGGGCGACAATTAATGGGAGATGAATTAAACCATCCGCCTATCAGGGCCCCTGAAAAATCCACAAACAGGCAAAACCCTAAAATGAAAACTCCCACCTCTCCCACCTCTTCTGGAAATATAAGAGCAGCTGCAGAAGAGGAAGAAGTCGGATCTGCAGATCAGAAGACGTCGAGAACAAGAGCACGAGAGGAACAGAAAGGCAGCTGGCAGCGCACTAAATCGGATTGTTGCTGGCGGAGGCGGAGGCGCGCGGCTCTGTTTTATTTAATTGAACGATAACGAATTAAGCACCGACCCTGTTTTCGGGCACGGGCAAAATATGGGCCTGATTGTAGTCCGGTTCGTTCTGGGCCAGTAGACCGGATACAATGGTAAAATGGTCAGAACGTCTGCCCATTGATTAAAAAAAAAGACTGATAAAAATTCCGACTTTAATTTTATTCTACCAGAAAAAAATACCGATTTTTTTTCTAATTTCTTATGTGTTTTATGGATAAATAAGACTACGAATCGAAAGAGAATTTTTGCCAGGGTATGATTTCCATCCCTTTTAGGAAATTTTTAGATCATACCCTCGTCAAAATGATTTTTTTTCCTGTTATATATATATGTAATTTATCTGGGACGTGTGAAAAAGAGCTCGAGCTGCATAGCATGTAATTGCCCAACGCCCATAGAGTGGTTCAGAATCAGCGCATTTACCTTTACACCCTTTTTTTTTGGGCTGCATTTCAAACTCCCGGCTGCCTACATGAGAATGCTCATGATTCGATTCGGTTCAGTTCAACCTTATCGAACCATTAAAATAATTCAATTTAGTTTGGACACTTATACCAAATTATAATCATTGATTCAAACAATTTTTAAAAATAATAAAATGAAATATAAAATTGAATCAAAATCAAACAAAAACCTCATTCAAATATAAGAAAAAAACATAAAATAGCTAAAAGAAAAATATTAAAATTATAGAAATTTTAATTAATGATAATTAAATATACAAGATTAATACTAAAAAAAGCCTATTTAAAATAAAATTTAATATAAAATAATGAAAAATATACTATACAAGAGTAAAAGAATCAATATATAACAATTTAAAATTTTTAACAATTATTTATAATACATTTATTTTTATTTTTATAATATTTTTAATATTTTTTAAAAAATAATTTAACAATTTGAACAAATTAATCAAACATTTTAAATTTAATAATTAACTTAATTATTATACCTCAAAAAATCATATCATATAATAATCAATTTATCTTATACTGATATATTTTTTTTTCTATTATTCAGTTTTCTTTTTGCACCCTCACCTCCCATATGAAATATTGCTTCCGTCCGTGATCCTGTTGAGTATACATACACTTCCCAAGTACAAAGCTATATGTCATATTTAATTTTAAGGGAAAAAAAACACAGCGACATTGAACTTTCAGAAAAAAAAAAAAAAACAAAACCAAGATGATAGGCCACGCTAGAGCTCTGTGTGAACCATTGAGTTTGAACCTTCCCGGGATGAACCATTGAAGATCCCAAAAAAAATTTGATCCCCTAACCGCAGAATGCCGTCCAGATCATGCGATCGATAAATTCGCCAGTATGTCGTTGCTTGACGAAATTACTTTGATTCATTACCAGCGATTGATTTCATATTTCGATCCTCTCGAGATTCTCCGCTACATTCTTCATCCTGGGTCGAATCTCGGGATCAGCCTCTGTGCAACCTAATGCGATGTGGAATGCTCCTAAGACCTCCTCCTTCGTGTGCACTTCCTGGAGCAGCACAGGATCCATCATGTCTGAAAGCGGGACCTCCTCGTGGAACCATTTCCTAACCCACTTCACGAGGTCGGGCACCTCAATGGAGGTCGAGGTGGTGGGGGATAGCTCAGGTGACTTCCCACTAAGGAGTTCGAGCAGGACGACACCAAAAGAGTAGACGTCCCATTTCTGGGTGGGCTTGCTCCCCAGGATCCGGGCCTCGGGGGCTCGGTAGTTGTTGGTCCTCTCCGATTGAACTGACCTGAGGTAGGGGAGGGCGCCACCAGTGAACCCACCTGATGATGAAAGATTGTCGCCTGTGATGTTGATAAGGCGGTTGAGGCCAAAATCGGAGATGTAAGGCTGGAAATCGTAGTCTAGGAGGATGTTGGATGGCTTGATGTCTCCGTGTACGAATTTCCTCGGGCTGCACTCATGAAGGTAGGCTAATCCATGGGCAGTCCCCTTGGCAATCCTCAGTCGGGTTGACCATGAGAGGCTCGAAGAAGGCTGACCACTTCTCCCTGAAATAACAAAGCTGCAAATTAGCTCCAATGAATAAAGGAAACCATTAGGTGCTCCTAAGCCTCATCTAATTCATCTCTTCATGTGGATCTCAGGGGTCCCCAGAGACTTTTTCGCGAAAGCAAGCAGTGTATTTGTCCTATCAGTTCCTTAGCTAAGGATAATTAAGGACGGCGATGTAAGACATCGCTGTAATTGTACTGCAATGAGTCGGTATCATCAAGCAGAAACCAATAAGATTATCAAACTTGAGGAACACTCAGATTATGGCAACATGCATAATGCCAGGATTAATCCAAGCATTTAATTCAACCACCTCCCTCAATGGACCTGCCAACGAGCTCTGTCAAGTTCATTTGAAGTCTCCAACCCCTTGCTTTCACATTCTTGGATAAAGCCAATGTAAACTCAGGAGCAGTTTCACACCCAGAGAATCCATAAATTGTCTTGTTCTGAGTCTTGTTGCGTTAAACCTTCAAGAGATTAGATGCCCCGACTATAGGACAAAGAGGGCTACTTTAGCTTGAAGAACCGTTTAACATTAATAAAAGCAGTCACAGCAATCTCGGAAAGAACCGAGGTCATTGGTCCCACTTCTTCAAGGCTTTTCCCCCAACACCACCCCCCCTTTTTTTTCACGGAGACACTTCCTTGGTGAATGCAAAGTAAACAGGAGTCCCTCAAAAGGCAAGAGATGTATACATCACCTTGCGTCCAATAACAATAGAACTTGTACGCAAAGCAAGACCAAGATCTCAAGCCTTTCTCCAATTCCAAAAATTTTTCTCCCTTTATTACATTTATAACCAACATACTTTTCATTTAAGTCGGTGCCTGGTAAGGAGTAACTTCAGCTAACCACACCTTACATGTAAAGCTAAGTTTTTGGAGATAACCTTTTGCGGTTTTTGGAAAATTTTCCACAATAATTGAACAGCAGCGACATCAAAAGTAAAGCACCATCTCCACCATTACTGAAAAGCGTATCAGGTCACCCAGAAGGGGAGATGGAAGGTGAGACACGGCAACTGCAGCATTTATTATCAAAGAGATGGACCACTAGACGGAGTGATTGAGCTGTCAAAAAGTGAAGTCCTCAATAAACGAAAAACCATTGTCACTCCATCACTTGTCATGGCCTTCATCTAAAGGAAGAGAACGGTGTTTGGGGGTGTGGGTGTGTGGGGTGGGGCGGGGGCGGGGGCGCATAGTTGTGGGGGACCCTGTAATTACTCAGGCTTTCATCCCAACAGAAGCTAAAACGTAGCTATAAACATCCAAGAAAATGAAGCGTAGTCCAAATTAAAGAGGTTCTCGAGGGGGAAATACTCTTGAGATTGGATGCCAGAAAAATATGTTAAACAAGATGATAACAACCATTAAGTATAACAATTCTGATCAAAATAATTTGGCAACTAAAACAATATAATGGTCATGTGATTGACTTAGGTAGAAGCGGAAGCATTTTGCACCATCTAGACAAATTTTCCATACCACACTTCCATGTGTCAAGCCCTAGTCCTTTCATCTATCTCCCCAAAGTTGAAAAACTAAGCTGCATTCTACATTAAACAGAGGAAAGCTTCTAGCTTGTCTTGATTTATCAACTATGAACGACCGGATGAGAACACAAATGATAGCCAATCAAGAGAAAAGGAATCTTATAAACTCTCTGCCGGTTAGAAAGTTTTCATAAATGCTAACATTTATTACTTTTCATGAAGCACTGATGTCAATAGATAACCTGATAAATTCTACAGGAAATGGGGCATCTGTAGAGCAGTTGAGGTCCATGTGGAGCAGATGGGTATCAAGTACAAGCCACATGGTCAATAAGTGAGCCACCCATGCCTTCTAATAAAGCCGAAGTTTGCTAAAAGCCACACCATTCAATCTGACTTAAGAACTTGCTAGCTATCTCTGTTCAGTTGCTTGATGGCCTAAACATTCCATTCCATAAGCAAAAACAGAAGCCACTTACCAGAATAGTTTTTACATTTAATATATTTCTACGCCAAGTTCAATCTGAAATCCATAAGACAAGACAATCCTTAGACCCCACATAGATCTTGAAAGTGATTCAATAAATTTAACAGCACAAATGGAAGCAATGACTCCTACTCCTAGTTTGGGCCTAGCTCTTTCTAAGAATACTTGAATATTAAATAGATAATTTTCATGATATAGTGGCGGACTATTGATTTAATGAAAAATTTTAAAATTGGATTTACTATATATAAAATCCAAACTGTGATCTAAGAGAAAAGATTTTTATATAAAGAAAACTGAAAACATTATGTATGAATACACACACACACACACACACACACATATATATATATCTAGCAAAATCCACATTCAATGTACTATATTTCAGTCTAGTTCTGGATCAGTACACCAGTTACTATTGCCAGATACGAAGCAAGGAAACAAAATCAGTTAATCATCATCGGAAGTTGGATCATGTTGAATAACAAGTAGCAACTCCATTCTAAATCAATTCCATTTCATTGCACTAAAAATAACACCTGAGCCAGTCTGATTCCGTTTCTTGCATGAACTAACAATCCTATGAGAAAGAGATTGAGAAGAAGAGAATAGACCTGACCTCTGAGGGCGGTGGCAAGATTACCATTGGGGATGAAATCGCTGATTAGGAGCTTCTCATCGGGGGCCCAGTAGTATGCCCGGAGCCTCACGATGTTAGGGTGCTTGACTCGGCTGATGGCCTGGACCTCAGCCACAAACTCCTTATACCGCTGTTCACCACCCTCTCCAAGCCGCCTCACAGCCACAGGGATCCCATTTCCAAGCACAACCTTGTAGACGATCCCAAGGCTGCTTTTACCCAGCACATATGCTGATGCCCTCAACAACTCGTCCAGGTCAAACGTGAACCCCTCGTCTATTGCCACCAGATCTCCCTCTCCTCTATCTTCTTCATTCATCAAAAGAACATGGTGTTAAAAGAAAAAACAATTTACCTAGTATTGCAATTCATCGCTGAGACAGTTTGCAAAAGTTGACAACTTTTATGATCATAGTGCTGCACACTACATCGAGCCTGACCAAGAACCCACTGTACTAGAATTTTTTAAAGATCGATATCATATACATCTAAGGTCAATTTACATGGTATGCTATCCCTGGAGATTAGAGTAAAGACAGACATGCCCAGAAGATGCAATGCGGAGACATTCCACTATTACAAGTTGGATTTAGTATAATTTTCAAAAGACGAGGTTAGCGCCTTGATTTCCCCAACGTCATCTGCTGGTGATACTTATATGCCGGAAGCTAGAGCCTTTAAACGGGCAAATTGATCAAGAAAACAGAGTACTAGCAGTAGCATCTACCTCTATCTGCCTTCTCAGGGTCTTCGATTTCAGAGTCATCACCAGCCTTCAAGCTCATTCCACCGTGGCAGGGGAAAAGACAGTTGTGCTCTTTCCCATTCCCACCCAATTTTCTTTTCCCCGTACAGCTACAGCTGTTGCTGTCCTTCTTCTTCCAGTAGATATACACGAAGATCAGCCCGATAAGGGCAACCCCGGCAGAATCTGCAGCTGATATCAGCACGATCAGCCCCGTGCTGAGGCCTTTTTTGGGTCTCTTACCCGACAGCTGGGACGCACCCTGAGTGCCATCCGCGGACGATGACTGCGGCGAGTTCTTGCAGAGCTTCTTGAGCGGGAAACCACAGAGGAGAGGGTTGTCGAGGAAGGCGGTCGGCCCCTGGTTCGAGAACGAGCCTGTCTGGGGGATCTCACCACTGAGGTTGTTGCTCTTGAAGTCGAAGCTCACCTCCACCTGTAAGTCACCGAGCGATTTGGGGATTTCGCCGGAGAGGTGGTTGTGAGAGAGGTTGAGTGTGCCGGAGAGGGACTTGAGCTCTCCGAATTCCTTGGGTATCGAACCGTTTAGCTCGTTCGAGGACAGGTCGAGCTGGCTCAGGTTCTCCATTGCCGGCCAGATTTCCCCCGGAATCTCGCCAGAGAAATCGTTGCCAGCGAGGACGAGCCTCTGGAGCTGCTTGCAGTTCTTGAGGCCGTCGGGGAGGGGACCAGAGAGGGAATTGTTGGACAGGTCGAGGTTCTGGAGCCGCGGGAGGTTACAAATCGAGGGGGTAAGGGGCCCAGAGAGATTGTTGCCATAGAGATAGAGGCTGTGGAGCGACGAGGCATTGAAGAGCGGCTCCGGCACGGGACCGTAAAGGTTGTTGCTGTGGAGGTTGAGGCGGCGGAGGTAGACTAACGTGCCAAGCTCAGAGGGGATGTAACCCCGGAGGTTCTTCCCAGCAACCGAAAGCCCGATGACCCGTGGGCCGGGGTCCCCGGTAATGTTCATGCAGGAGACACCGGTCCAGCGGCAGGGGGTGGACTCATCCTCGTTCCAATCAGAGAAGGCGTCCAAGCCGCCACCGTCAACGGCGGACTTGAAGGAGAGGAGGGATAGCCCATCTGGAGTCAGCGACTGGGTGAGCTGATGCAGGGAGAGCATTACAAGAAGAGCAAGAAGTAAGCTCCGATTCCTCATTACAGAGTCCTCCACGGAGTCGCAGAGCGATACAGAGCAGGTAGGAAGGGGATGGAGGAGGGTGCCCTGGACGTTAGTCGTGGTGAGGGGTATTTATGAGAAAGAGACTTGGATAGGACGAGATTTTGATTAAGTGGGGCCCCCCACTCCCGCCAACAGTTTTTTTAATAATCAAACAAAAACTAAAACCGACGTATTCAAATATATAAATTAACTAAAATCCAAAAACATTACATTTTAAAAATCGAAATTTAGCACAGTAACATAATCCGAAATTTATACGAGGTAATCGTGTTTCCACCTCATTTTCATGCCGGGTTGGTAGCATTAAGAATGGCAATGGGGCGGGGCGGGGCAGGCTAGGGCGAGGGTAGCCGAGTAACCGACCCACCCCGAACTGGGTAATTCCAAGTCAGCCCATTCCCCAGCTGTGCGGGGTGACCTAGATCCGTATCAACCCATTTATAACCCGAATTTATTCAGAAAGTATCAAAACAATGCTAAATAGAGTATAAAATCTAATATAAATTTATATATTCATAATAATAATATATTTTTTAATATCAATATAACTAAAACTCGTAAAACTGTAATTAAAAAACAAATAGCATCTAATATATAAAAATTATTTAAAAAACATACAGGTATAAAATATATACTATAATAAAGCGGGTCAAGAGGAAGCCCGGACCCGCCCCTCTCCATCCCGTGCACGGGTCGGGTTTGACCCGGCCCAAGGCAGGGCGGCCAAAATTGCCAACCCTAGGCAGCATCGCGGTCAAGCGGCAACGTCCACGCGGTCTAACCATCCCTAACCGAGCAATTAAACCGACTTCAACAGGGGCTCCCGATAAGAAGAGCCGAGGCAACCGTCAAATGCTTGGTGCTGGGAAATATCATGCTGCTGATCACATGCTCCTTGTCTTAAAAAATGGAAATGATTGGTGTTTAATCATTTGAGGGGTATGTGTAATCATGTTTTAGTGAGGTAAGTTTGGAAATATGGGCGATGATTATACCTCGCTTCCAATCATGATGAGTAAGTAAGTGCATGCTTAGAAGCTAACAAACCAGCACTACACTTGACTCTCAGGCAGACATACCTAAAATGTCTTAGCTGTTCTTCACGTTTGACGTTGATGTCTACACACTTCATCCTGTTGTATTTTTGATGGAACTGTACGAGGGTGGAGGAAAGGGAATGGGATGCAGAGAAGTACCAAGAAAATTTTCCGGAAATAAGAATCGAACTCGCAAATCCAAAAGGGTGCAAAATAGAGTGGAGAAGAGAGGAGCGGAGCTCGCTGTACTGGCTTTCTTTGCTCTTCCGGAGCACACAGCCTAAGGTCAGCCTAGTCGACAATGCATCACTGACAGCCCACGGTTGGATTTCTTTGTTGTGTAACAGCTATACTATCAGAAGACCATCGCCAATCTTCTATAAACTGATTGCCAGGTAGATTATTGACTCAAGACCTACATCCCAGCATGGTTCAATGGCAAAAGCATGAAGTGCAGACTGCAGATTTGTTTCTAGAAGAAGGGCCATTTCACATGATGAACTCCATGCTGACAACATCCAAAAGACCGTGTTTAGCAGAGTCGTGGAAGCAAAGGCGAGCAGTCTTCTCTTTATGCCTGGCTTCTTCTGTCATTTCGTGTCCTGCCTTGCTTGGCGTTACGAGATTGTTACTCTAGCGAAGCTCACCAACATCCATCACCTTATACTGATGGCTTCTTCCACCCTTTGGGCTCCCCCATGGTAGACTGGTTCAACGACCAGATTTCAGGTCATGATATACACGCGCAAGCAAGCACATATCCACGAGAGGAGATGGCTGAGTACCACCGGCAACTCCGTCACCAACCCCATCTTGGGAAGTTGCATGGTAAAATGGCTCCTCTAGCAAGTTCTGCAGTTTCTTCAGTCGACATGGCCTTCCTCCACCACTATCTGCATAATACGGTCCTGAATCCTGCAACAGGCACATATCAGATTCACAGAATCATATCATAAAGCCCTGTTCCCGGAAGAACTGTTCCTAACAAGAAATTCCAAATATTAATAGCAGTGATGCTTTTGAGTTCACAAGTGAATGCCGGTCTGGATCCAGCCAGCAACCACGGTCCTGACTGCCAGAAAGACCCACGCCCCTACAAGAGTATGAGATACTAGTCAGCAGTTTTAGTAGTGCTCCTCTAACTGAAATCCTCCGCTGTTTGCCATGCCAAGTAGTGCAGCCGACACTAGATCATAAGATAAATCCCGATTCGCACCTCTCCTCCTTGAACAGTAGATGGAGCTTGATTAGAATTAGTCAAACTGTTTTACTTAAAGAGATGCTCTTCTTAAACAGACAGAAGTAACATGCATTGTTCGGTACAAGATTTGACATCTTTCGGGCATAATGAACTGCATGTGAAAGCAAAATGAGAAGATTATCCACTACACTCTGCACTATCGTAGCTCACTGAAAGACGAAATAACTCACAGTAGCCATAAAGAGAAAATTCCAAATTGCCACGGTATGTCCCTGCAGCAATATGCTGACACTGTTGACCCAACTTTCCACCACAACTTTAGCTTTCTTGGTACCACTTATCGATGATATGAACGACATAGCCTATCAGCATGATCTCCACCGTAATTCCATTAATTTAAGGAGATGACAGGACAGTAGCATGCATATGAGGGGCTGCCTGCAAGAGACGACCTCAATCCCCAGCTGTACCAGGATTGGCAGCCAGTAGCGCCACCAACCTTCGTGCCAAGCATGTAAGGATTGATCTCAGTCACCGATTAGTTATGCTGCCAAGAAAGGAACTATATCTAATACCGGAAATCAAAGAACAAACAGAAGCCATCCCCACTACTGTGGAAAGCTTTCATGGGATAGCATGCATAGGTTAACTCCTCAAAGGGAAGAGCACATGAAGGCAAACATGCCGTCAGGATTGAAGACTAAAGATTTCCAGGTTAAGATGCCCGTCTAGCTCAGTCGGTAGAGCGCAAGGCTCTTAACCTTGTGGTCGTGGGTTCGAGCCCCACGGTGGGCGTTCTTTTTCCCCTTGTAATTTAATTCTACTTTTGATTTCCCCCTTCTCTGACTTTTGGGCAATAACGACTTATCTGTTCTCGACAATAAAATGAATTCTACAATATCAAGTGAACAAGGTTCAACTTTTTACAATAATACAGAGATCATTCTGAAAATCGCATTCATTTCGTATGTATACACCTACGCATTCCCATCCTCGCATGAGTCCACCACAGATACTTGAAGATCCTAAACTCGCCAGGCTGACGACCATGGCCGAGGCGAACCCGAAATTACACCTAAATCAGGCTAAACTCTCATACTCGCCCAATGAAAGAAAGAAAAAGGTTACACCACGTTTTGCTTCTAAATTTTGCACCACTCCACCTAGCCAGCGAGCCAAGATGCCCGAACCGTCCCGCTCCCTGTTGCCCGTTTCACAGGCTTGTTCATGTGCCACCCCGATTCGAACAAATCCAGTATTGGATCACCATCTTTCAACCCCTCCACGATCTCCTCCCCGACAACCTTCTCCTCCTCGTCCTTCTCCTGGACCTCTTCCTTATCGATGGCATCTTCCATCGATGGCTTTTGGCCCTGATGATCCTCTCTGTTCTCTTTCTGCGGCAGCACTTCCTTGTGTGTGCTTCTTGGGGAGACGGCGTCACAGCAATCGGCGGCCTTGGTTTCAGTCTTCAGAGGTTCGGCCTGTAAAAAGAGCTGTTGTCCCGCCTCCTCATCATCTCCTGGGGAATAACTGTCAAGGAAAGTTCCTGCACTGCTATATGCTGATCTTGAGTCCATTGGGATATCTTTTTCTCGTGCGGCAATCTTTGAATCCTGTTCAGAGGACCAAGAATCCAACCATGAGAGCGCGCAGGATAAGCCCCAGTTCAGTAGCGGGACCTTGTGGATCAATGCGGCCAATACGGCGACGGCTTGGTCAGCCTTTTCGGGAAGAGCTTCGACAGCCCGGATGAGGTTGTCGGTGCCGTCAAACACCAGGGCTGATGCAGGGAAGTACTTCTCGATCGTGCACTCAGTGGCTAGAATCCGATCGTCTGCGAGGGTGAGGATCGACAGGCACCAGTTCTTGATGTCTCGTGCGTATGGTTCCACGGAGTCGGTGAATCGGGCCGACTTTCTGAATAAGGAGCCTGATGGACCATCGAATTCCTGGGCTCTTTTATATGCCCGGTGGCTCGAGGAGAGGACGGACACCGTGCAAGTGTGCAGCGGAAGTTTCCTCGACCTCGTCGGCGAAGTCATGGACATGGGATCCTACAAAATTTCCGATCGAACACATCAGGAAAGGCTCCGGGAGAACGGTTTACGAGCACATTCGGAGTCCGTAGCATCGAGGAGGCGAGTTCTTTCGATGATGAAATCACGTACCTTGCAGAACAAAGACGCCGCAGAATTCAGAACGAGGAGGAAAATCTTCAGGAAGTAATTGAGGATTCTCATTGTGATGGTTGTGGAGGTGGATGAGCAGCGGGAAGGAGACTTGGAGGAATTCCTTCTAGTGGCCGAAAGGCTTGGGGTGTAATGATAACGTCCAAAAACTTGTAAATGGCGTTTCGGAAAATTTAAGGAAGAATTCGACTGATTGTGTATTTTCCTATCTTGAAATAGCAATTCTGTTCCTCAATCCCATCCACGGGTTAAAACTTTCCATTAAGGGACACGTTTGCGGTTTCAACGGTTCTGAATTTGTTGCCATGTATTTTCATATTAAAATTTTAATGGTTTTACAAGAATTTTGACTCATAAATTGAGAAATAGTGAATGATATCTCACTTTTTTTACGTTCTCTCGTTTTTCTTGTTATGGGATATGTTGGGTAGGGGAGGAAGTGGTGGCAGGGCTCTATTTTGACACTTATCCTCACTTTACTGTCTCCTGTGGTCTTTGTTTTTTGGGCCATTTTCCTCATTATTGCAGTCGGTAATATAATTTAGAGTGATTCAGATTCATCGCTTCCTTGTCCGGTGGTTAACTTCATCATCCTCGAGGAGAAGATTGATGCGAATTGAGCCTCGATGAACGTTTACCACCCACTCACTCATGCACCCGGCCTGTGATTGTCTCGGTGACCTTTTAGCTGGGCTGCCCCAAGTCTCATGTTTTTGTGTGCTTGTGCTATCACGGATTGACCTTGAGACTTGCAGCTAGTCTAAGTCTATGGCTGGAACTTATTATTGTTCAGTGCATATATATCAAATATCTAGCAAATGACAGTGAGCTCTGCGATACCCTACCATCAGATTATCATCACGATCGCTGCGAAGAACATGTGGAACGGGGAGCCCTTCATTTTCAACCTGAACCCGACATGACACTATCAGTGACTCCGTTAACGTGTCACGAGCCAAAATGGACAGACCGCTCTAAATCCTTTGAAATCCACAGTCAGATACAAAAGAAAGATGCTAATTGTTAAGATAAGGTCCATCATTATTTGCCAGTGATACCGGCCAGTGTGAAGTTAGTAATTACAAAACCAAGAATATAATACAGTACTTATGGTGGAGTTCAAGTGTGACTACTCACCATCTTTCCATACCTCTCTGAGGAGCTGATATCTCACAACCTTTCGGCCTCCCTTTCCCTCGAGCATCCAGTCAGAGGAGCTTGAAGCGGGAGAGACCCTGCCCTTGACGACTATTGAGGCCATTGGTGAGTCCAGCTCATCCAGCTCATCATCGCTGGTGTATGATTTTCTCAGCACCAAGGACTTGCTTTGAAGCAGGCTCTCACCACTTCCCATATCTCCAATAATGCTTGAGAGTGAAGATGCCAGAGGTGGAGTGTACAAGGTCAAGGGTGCAATATATGGGATATTTGTTATCAAGTTGTTGTCGGCATCAGAATGCTCCTAATACAATACAAAAGTGAACACACGAGTTTTTGGATGAGGATGTGCAAGTCAAAAATAGCATGGAGAGGTCAAAACAGGAAGTGAACCAAACTTCGGTTTAGCTCTGAAGACCAAGTTTGGTAGGAAGCAATAAAAGAGAGTGAAATGTCTATTGCAATCTCATTCCCACTTCTAGACATTCTTCCTCATAAAAAACTCAAAAAAGAGGAGACTACTGGCTTGATAGTAAAAGGTGGCATGGAAGCATATATTTGACCACAAATGCGTGTCTGGCCACATGAGGCGACCTTTTTTTTCAGCTCATTTATAAGCAAAACTATTCGCAGTCCCACAATGACAGGGATATGAGGAAAGGACTAACCTCAGCATCAAGGGCCTCAAGAACCTGCTGAGGGACAGACTCGGGACAAAACTCGTCCGGGACAAAATTATAAAGAACCCTCTTGATCAATGGTACACCAAATGCTGGGCAAACCTTCAAAAGATGAAGCTGAAGTCAATAAAACAAACAGATCATGAAAACAGTGAGAATCAAGACCAAGATAATAAATTGAAGTCGTAAGAATGGAACCTCTTTCCTTGTGGTTCTATCTGCAAGCATTTCAAATGGGAGCATCATGAGATCGCTCAATGCATTAAGCAGGTGAAAAGCTCTGAAAGATGAATCTGAGTCCTGTTTACTGTTATCAATGTATAAATTGGGTTCTATATGAGAACCATCTTCGTCTATGCCAAAAACATCACTTAGCCATCGGGACCAACTACCAATCTGAAATACAAAGAAAATAGTGAAGAAAACATTAGATGAAAAATTTTACATTCCATGAAAGTTGCTTAGCAAATATCTTCATGCCAAAATAGCAGATCTTTGGGGAAAAATATTTCAAAACATGGTTAGTTACAAGATATATCTACAAGGTATATAACTCCAGATTGATCTCCCTAAGGAAGTCCCAGATGCAAGAGAGACATGGACTCAGCAACTTCTTTTAATGACAAGTAACAGCAACAGCACAACAATGAAATTTCTTCAGCACTAGAAGTATTGGTTAACAGAATAAGCAACATGTTCATGGTGAAGCGTGATTTAGGTTTGATCAAGTAAGATTCAGCCTGCACAGAGAAGATACTAGAAGTTGTATCCCGAGAGATTGGTAGAGGCTGGGAGAGCATACTATGGGGAGGAAACAAGAATGAAACTGCTTACTGCATTTTTTAACTGTGCGCCAGCCCCGAAACCTGATTTTCCAGCAGGAATTGGGAGAACTTTAGGTTCAGTGATGGGATCAGAAACAGGATCAGTTGGCATCTCATCAGCAGATTCACGAAGTATAGCATTGAACATGGCCACATCTAGTCTACCCACCAACTGTTCCATTACCTATGAAGGCCAAAGAGGGACAGTTTAATTCAGTATATGATCTTCTGAAAAGGAATATTTTTGGAATATCACATAGAAAAATAACATCACTTCAAGGACAAAAAAGATGCACTAAATTGTTTTCTAATGTTGATGAATACACGCTTTCAAAGCTTAGATGACTAAATATCCTGGGAACGTTACTTCTACTAATCTTGTTGAGGAATGGAATCCCACATCGGAAAAATAAGAGTAAAGACAATGGTATATAAGAGATTGGATACTACTATCCTATTAGCTTAAACTTTTGGGTTAGACATGAGCCTAGCTCTTTTATAAGTTTGGTAGAATTTGAGACTGGGTTTGAACTGAAATATAAACATGTTTTGACATTTATTTTATATCGTGTGGTCGGTGCGCGTGGGATGTCCATATACATCTACTGGACTCAGAGTCATTTTGGTATGGGCATGGGTACTGTGCAAAAATCTTTTGAATAAAGGAGGGCAGGCAAGAAGATGGCACCAATTATGCTTACTAGTTGTGTGAGCACCGATAAGCAAGCACACTCGTGACCTCCAGCACGAATAGGGCAAAGCCTCTCACAGGCATCCATAAAAGCCTTTTTCCATAGCTCAATAGAATGAGATCCCTGTTCAATATCACCCAACATGTGCTTCTTGCCATGGGATTTCCTTGAGCTTGAGCTCTTCGCTGCAGAACTTTGCATGTGCGGAGTCATAGTCTGGGATGGACGAGTTACAGAGTATAAATAATGGCTTCAGAATATCAAGCAATATTCTTAATTCTTTATCCATAAAGGAACTTCTGAGCAGAAGAAATGTTGAAAAGGAAGGTCATTTCACCTGCCACCAAACGGACTCGACTACGCGTGAAAACATCCAGGTTTCGACCCTTTCCAGTGCAAGTGCAAAAGCTTGAGGGTTCTCCCAGTCATTTAAATGTTCAGACTTACCAGGAGAAAACTTGGTAAAAGCTCCTCCATTCCCATGACTGTCTTTGCATGATTGAGCATTAAATCTTGATTTTTTTGCAGCAGAAGAGGCTATGGCTCTCAATACAATTGTATTTGACAACCAAAAAGTTAATCTGCATATAAAAGTGAAAATTTGAACCTTTGACAAGTTATAGATCAGACCAAATAAAAGCTCAACTATAAGCCTTCTATAATCAGTAGGAAGATTGAAATTTCAAATGAAAAGTTCAGCACATTCATGGATGAGGAAGCAAATTCCTCATGAACAGTCTCCACAAATTAGTGAATAAGATAATTGCAATACACGACATAGAAATGTTAATTGTTCTTCTCAACTTGACAAACTAACTGAATCACCCAAGATAATCAATATAAATGACCTCAGGGACATTTGCTCAGTAAAGTGCAACTAGTCCTCAGTCTGAGAGGGCAAGAACACAATCAAAATGCAAGTGAGCCAATAGTTTCTTGGAGAAGTTTTAACATACCTGGGCACATCATTCCCGCACGCTTTGGAGACCAAAGCTAATCCTGAAACTATAGCTCTAGCCGCACTCACTCTCTTAGCGGGCAAATTTGTTTGGCAAGCATGGACATAAAATCTAGAGAGACGCCTTGCAGGAGAGTGGATCTTATTTGAGGAGCTTCCATGTTCAGCAACAACCGAATAGAGGCTAACCTCAAGGGCAGCAGCTTCTCTCAGTTCTTCCTTAAGCATAGCAACTTTAGATTCCAATTTGGCTTCATTGTTAGATGCTCTGTTGCTTGATGCTGAACTAAGAGCAGCTTTGGGACCATCTTGCCGAAGAAGGGTGTGGCTGTTTATGAGCAGTTCGGCGCTATCAGATATTGCAGATGGCAAAAAGGTGGATTTTGCACGTTTTAGAGCATTGTTTTTGCCAATGTTGCTCTGGTCACCAAGGGCACCTTTTCTGAAGGTAACTTGCTTGCTTGCAGCATTTCTTAATTGTTCTGAATGTCCATTTTCTTGATGCCCATTAACTTCTTTTTCACTCAACTGACCACCAGTTAACTCATCACTGCTTGCAACCTCCTGTGGATTGACTTTGTTCTGTACCCATGTTCTATTGTAAGTCTGAGTTTTGCTTCTTGCGTACAGCTCAGGTAAATCCATGGTACTCTTTTTTCGGTTATTTTCATCAGCTTTACCCTCATGAGCTGCTGCTTTTTGCTCAAGGCTTCCACTGTAGTTACTGGAAACCTCATGCTGGAGTTGCAAACCTGGGCAAGGTTTTGAAAAGTCAATTCTTTGCATAAAGCTCCATACCAAATCAACATTTCTACGAGAGAAGGCCAGAGAATCTAACCTTTTAGGATGGTATCGCTTTTATGGTTGTGTACTTCTTTTGTATCAAGAAACTCGGTGCTTGTGAGTGGTACATCTTCCTCAATTGCTGCTGCTTTGTCCTTTTCAATTGTTCCTACTTCTTCCTGCAGGTCAAGGGAGCAGCTCATATAATGCCAGATGTAAACATATTAGTATCACTATGAACTCTCATGGAATCTAATCCACCAGTTAAAGTTGTTTCCATGGAAAACAATCAGCAAATCTATTGATTGTGGTATAAAGAAAGCCAGATGGCCTTTGCCATAGCTACAAAACTTTAAGGATAGCAAATATAATGGCAGCAAACAAACTGGGTAAAGGTTGGGGGGTGCAGTGGGTGTGGAGTGTGGAGAGAAAGAGGTCAGAAGAACAAGAGCTGCACTGCTCCTTCACGAAACTACATTAACATAAATGAATTTGATTACCTCATTCTTCTGAGACAGTGAGGTCCCAGCAGCATCAGAAGCAGCAGAGGAAATCACTTGAGAAGAATGTGTGGAAACATCATCATCAGTGAACGATGAGATCTCAACATCACCATCACCATCATTAGCTAGAGGAGAAATTGATCCACTTCCACCCTTTTCCAGAGATCCCTCCTTCAGTAATCCAATATTCTGTGAAGAGCTGGAACCATCTTGGTGCAATGGTTCAATGCTAACATAAAGCAGAGGTGGTTGTCCTATATTCTTCAGGCTCTTCTTACAGCTTACCGAAGCGCTCAGTTTCAAGGTTTCTCTACTAGACGCATATTCTGCTAGATTTATTGCTGCAGATCCCAAGAGTTGACCTTTCACTGCCTTGTCACCTTGAGATTCATACAACTGAAACTCCAGGAAGTTCTTTTGGAAATGTTCTGCGCTTCTTTTCTTCGATGCTTCCCTGTATAAGGTAACAGGAAGCTTAAAGGACTCTCCTATTTCAATTTGACCTTCCCTGACATTGCATCTGAAGGATCCTGAACTTTGATCCTCATTCTCCCATTGGATCAACAAGAATGGTGATGATTTAAGAGACCGGCCAGAGGGCCATGGCCTGATTCGTTCTACATGGATAAGATACTCTCGCTGAATCGAAACACATTTTCGGCTCTTGGATCGCAAACCAAGAACCATTTTTTTCCGAGAAGAAAATAATAAGTCGGGGGACGCCTCAGTCACTCAGAATACCATCTATAGAGAACTTCTGGATTGTTAATTCCAATTCTGCAAAGCACCCACTAAATGTCATCATGTTACATATACATGAAAAGATTAAACCAAAGTTGCTCTCCCTGCGTATAAGAGTAGAAGTGAAAGCAGATTAGCAAGCTTGAATCTCAAATGATGACGAGTAATCAGCAAATATTGGTTGTTTACCCAGAAGAAGCTCATTCAAATACGGGTTCCTCTATACAAGATTACTTGAGTAATGAGGGCATTTGGATCGGCTCAGCATCACATTTTAATTAGTAGGAAGGAAAGATAAAAGGCCAACAATTTTAGATGCATAGGGAGCAAGATCACTCTCACAAGTTAAGAACCCAACAAAGAAAGAATTAGGGAATAAGAAATCACCAACCATCTCCCCTTTCACTCTTCGTCGGGAGTGGGGCTGGTGGGGGGCACGGGTGGGTGGGGAGAGATGCTTCGCTCTGAGGCATTTTTAACAGAAACGAAGAGTCAAATGGGAAGAAAAGGGAAACTTGACCAGCCCAGCCGATCGAACCCGCGGCTTTTCACACCACAAAATGCGATGAGACATAAAGCAAAAAAAGAACTGTATACTAAATAAAAACAAGAGTTGAGTCGAGATCGATCACCCACTTTAAAGTTTGAAAAAAGAAAAAGAAAAAGAAAAGCTTGACGATCAGTGAATCTAAGAACAGAGCAAAAGGACAAGCCACCCTCTTTAGCAAACCCAGTGAAAAATATGGGAATTGCAAGCTACATTTTATCTCGCGTGAAGCTCGAGAACAGGATCAGAGTAAGTAGAGAGACGTACAATGAGTTTGAAGTGAACTGGTGAAGGAAAGGGCTCTCTACCTGCAGCAATGGCAGAGGAAGAGGGGACGGAAAGGAGCGAACTTTTTCCTCTTCTGTCTCTCTGGGTGGTGGAATCAATCTCCAGAGGTGATGAGAGACAATCCTTGTCACCGTGTGGGATTCTCTGTTGTCGTTGTGTTTTTTTCCCTCAGGTCGCAATGTTGATTTTTAATGATGAAAAGGAAGATTTGAAAGGGGCAGAAAAGGTTCCTACGATGCAGAGATATTGCGCGTAACGTGGTTGACGAACAGGATCTGGCGTGGCTTCAATACGGCGCCGTTTGGAGCTGAAAAATCTAGAACGTTAGACGTCGAATTCCTGATAATACTGTTAAGATTGGATGTGGAGTTGGTGAAGAAACTCAAATCTGAAGATGATTGAACGGAATTCTCAGAATTATATATATATTTAAAATTTCTTCGTAATCTACAGCAATACTGGGAATCAAATACCCGTTCAACATGGACTTTGAATGGACGTTCTTTCCGTGGAACCTTTCAAGCCGTCGGAGGGCAGAATGCACATGAGGCACGGATCAGATGAGTCAAGGACGAAATGAGCATAATTATTATTGACAGCTTTTCGAGGAAACTGTGTACCATGATGTCTGGCAAAATCATTACGACGATGACGGCAACGGCAATGATTAAAAAAAAGAAATCTCCCAACAAATCATTCAGAAGAGATTGTGCGAAGCTCCTCAAGCTGCACCGGTAAATACATTGTTTAGTTGGTACACATCAAGTAACTTTGGTGCTACAGGAGCCCAAGTCGCTTCTCCATCTGAGAATCATCCCATTCTTATTCCAAAAGCACCGGCACAGCCAAGTTTAACTGCATTGCAGAGGGAAAAGGATTCTGTTAAGGTCCACTTCTGAGTCTGCTCATAATCAGAACGAAGACTAAACTTATGCAAGTATCGAAAGGAGGTGCACGATGGTTTATATCTGACAAAAGATTAGCTAATAAAAAGCTGAATGAAGACAATGCCACCTTTTAGTTTCTTTTGACATTGACGTAGTTTGAAGTTGGATCCAAATGGCAATACAATCAGAAAAATGTGCTGGGTAAAGCATAAAATATTTGACTTCGACCATCCATTAGAAACCCAACAACAGAAGACCTACTGATGAATGAATGCATCACAAACCCGCTTTCAATGTCAACTTAAGCATTGGTCAAAGAATTTAGATAGGTAAATGCAAGAACCAAACCTGAGCAGAAACCTCAAGCAGCAGCAGCTTCCAGCAGCTCCCTCTCTGCACGCTCCCGAATCCTTCTCTCAAGCTCAGGCCTAAAATGACGAATGAGACCCTGAACAGGCCAAGCAGCAGCATCACCCAAAGCACAGATCGTATGCCCTTCAATCTGCTTGGTCACTTCCTGCAACATATCAATCTCTTCCAGCTTCGCATTCCCAACCTTCAGCCTCTCCATGATCATCCAAAGCCACCCTGTGCCCTCTCTGCAGGGTGTGCACTGGCCACAACTCTCATGCTTGTAGAAGTATGAGAGCCTTGCAATTGCATCAACAACATCAGTAGATTTATCCATCACTATGACAGCTGCTGTTCCTAATCCTGACTGGACAGCCTTGAGAGCATCATAATCCATTAACACATCATCACATATATGCTTGGGGAGGAGCGGGACAGATGAACCCCCGGGGATCACTGCAAGTAAGTTATCCCATCCACCTCTGATACCACCACAATGCCTCTCTATCAGCTCCTTCAAAGGAATGCTCATCTCCTCCTCAACTGTACAAGGCTTGTTGACATGGCCTGAAACACAGAACAACTTTGTTCCTGAATTGTTTTTCCTGCCAAAACTGGCAAACCATTCAGGTCCACGCCTCAAAATGGTAGGTGAAACGGCCACAGTCTCCACATTGGTAACAGTAGTGGGACATCCATATAATCCTGCATTAGCTGGGAAAGGTGGCTTCAATCTTGGCTTCCCTTGCTTACCTTCAAGGCTCTCCAAAAGTGCTGTCTCCTCACCACAAATATAAGCACCTGCACCATAATGGATATGGACATCAAAGTCATAGCCAGAGCCACAGGCGTTCTTCCCCAACAAACCAGCTTCATAGGCCTCTTTCCGGGCCCTCTCTAGGTTCTTACGCTCATTCACATACTCTCCCCTGATATAGATATAAGCAGCAGAGGCACGCATTCCTACCCCAGCAATCAGACATCCTTCAAGAAGCTTGTGAGGATCATGACGCATAATTTCCCTGTCTTTGCAGGTTCCAGGCTCACTCTCATCAGCATTGACAACAAGGTAGGAAGGGCGGCCATCAGATACTTTGGGCATGAAAGACCATTTAAGGCCTGAGGGAAAACCAGCACCACCACGCCCTCTTAAACCAGACTTCTTAATTTCATTTACAATCCAATCAGCACCTTTCAGTACCAAATCCTTGGTCCTGTACCAGTCCCCACGTTTCATGGCACCTTTGAGGAAAGGGTCATGCAACCCATACAAGTTGGTGAATATCCGGTCCTCATCCTTCAGGCCACCAAAATGGGTTTTCTCTGGAGGTGGAGGAGGTGGAGGAGGCTGAGGTTGACCTTTAGCCTGAGGAACCGAGGCAGGTTTTCCACCTTCAGTGCTAAATGACCTAAACGCGACGCCCCACCTCCCACCATGACCCCGGAGCAAGCTGGTCCTCTTCAAGAATAGTAAGCCCCTCATGGGTGACTGTTGAGAATGAATATATAAAAAAACACCAACATATAACAGCAAGGATATTCATCCCCATTAAGCAAGACATCGACCAAAACACATACATATTCACTAGATAACTACATATGCTCAATATCAAGAAGGAAGTTCTGTGCATATCATCTTATATGAAGCTTAAAGAGAATAAAACCTACATAACCTATATTGAAGGAAATGACAGCTAAGAGGCTAGCATAGATTATGATCTGAGGCAAGAATCCATTCATTGGCAACACTGAGCTTTTAATTTCATCAACTAAATACACGGTGATGGTATGTGATGGCATAAGTTTTACATCGAAAATTCTTTCACCAAAACACAACCCAGAAAGAAAAAGGTATGTTTTTACACAATATGGACTATCCGAACGCATATGCAGTGGCATACAATCTCAACCCCAAGTCAAAACGTGGTCTAGCGCTCCCTAGATATCCACAAACAGCAGACAATGTCAACATCAGAATCAACTACGCGTCATTTCTACCCCCAATTGATCAAAGGAACAGCAACAGAGATCTCACGTGCATTCAGATGGACAGAAAACACACCTTACCAACTGGTAACGGTCGAGAACCTAAGGATTCGGAATCAGCAGCACCACAGCGAAATCAAACAAGAAAACGAGACGCGAGATGAATCAGAACCCTAAGACGGCGAAAGAGCAGAGCTATAGCCACGTACCATTGCATGAAACGACGGAGGAGTGAGAGTGAGCTCCCGTGCGTTCGGCGATTAAGGGAAAAGCAGCACAGAGTAAGAGCGAGATAGGGGGAGACAGGGGACTGACCGAAATCTACAGAGAGAAATGGACAGGATCTCCTGTTTCTCGTGAGCAAGGAGGGCCTGGAGATTAACGGTGAGGATGCTCTGAACCGGGGTCGATCCTGGTGGAGTCGGTGATCGGACGGTCCCTTTTCTGGATTATTCAGTGATAATCTAGCGGACACGTAGAAAGGGGCCTTCGGAGGTTTGATGGTCATCGCTGGGCTTTTGATTCAAAAAGCCCATTAGTGGCTAAACTTGAACAAGCATTGGGCCCAGAGGAGAACCTGGGCCTGGATCCAAATTCACGAATGAGCGCCGTCATTGATTGCTTCGCCCTGCGTAACAATTACTGTCATGTAGTAAATCTGGTACACTGCGCTGTCGGGGGCACCAAATCTCATAGGAGTTATTTCTAACCGTGGTCCATGTAGGAGTCTTTTTTTGCTTAAAAGGGCAATCGTAATCCATTACTTCAAAAGGTATGCATCATACTTGGGCCAAATAACATCTCTTCCTCTCCACAAGACATTAGCAGGAAGATTCGAGATGGGAATTGAGCCGTCAAAGTTATAGTCTTGGACCCGTTTTGCAGTGTCATGGGTCAAGAAATTAGCGGCTCTTGGATCCGAGATTAGACAAAATGTTCATTGCTTGGGACAAGAGGTCTGCCAGTCGGGGTGGAGTACTATCGAGCATGTTTGATTGGAGAGCATCGATCAGATCCTTGGCATCGCTTGAGAGGTGAGGTTGTTGAATGTTCATCTTTCTTGCAGCTTCGATGATCCCTATCAATTCCCATTGCATTGGAGCAGCAGTGGCAGTTTCACTTGACCAAGTAGATGTTATGGAGACAAAAGAATTTGTGCAGGGTATACCGACCCACACTTCGCCATCCTTGAATGCAGCATCTGAATAGAATGAAGCTCTAGCTGATCCTCCTTGGCAGCTTGTCTGTCTGGTGGGGGATGTGGGGTGGGGCTCTTGTTTCATGCTGGATATTTCTCCCATGCCTCCTCATTTCTGTCCAGCCGTTTCTTGATCTGTTTTGCTGCTTGTAATGGGTCAAGCTTTGCCATTTTTCCCTATTGCTGTTGCGAAGTTCCAAACTATAATAAATTGCTATCACAGCTTGTAGAAGGAAACTATGTTGCAGCTCATATGGTAAATTTAGGCCTTTGTCGACACATAACAGCATACTGATCCATTTTGCAATTGTGACGTCTGTAACATGAGCAAAATTGATTGCCCATTTCAAACTTGACTATGTAATTGTTGCAAAATGGGCTGTGAATGAAGACATACAGCTGTGTGTCCTCCTCACTGAAGCACAAGAAGCAGCAGCAGCTGTAGTCTACGGAAAATCTGCCATATATGTCTGCATTAGTGGGCAGAACATCCCAAAGTAGCACAATCTGATTTTTACTTATGAGGCTCATGTGTCTTGGACCTCCAAAGTTTCTTCCCGGCCTTGAATGCATTGTAGTTGGATGCAATTAGTGAGCTTCTTGCCATCAAACATGCTGATTTAGTGGTGAAGTCACCGTAGGTGTTTGGTGAGCAAATCAGCATCCATGAGTGATCAGGATTGAGGAGCTGAATGACACCATGGACCGGGGGGATTATCACCGGGGTTGGGGTCAGATGAAGGGACTCGGAGAAACTTGTCACAGTTGGGAATCCCATGGGTCGGTCCATATGTTGACGAAAGATGGCACCTTTTCTAATGAAGTCACGGGAGTCCATATTCCTAATGGTTTCTATTAAGATAGTCCGTAATTACACCTCTATCCTCTTGTCGGTTTTTCCTTCTCTTCAGCAGTCAAATGTGAAATTCATGGAAGACTTCCATGAGAAGAGAGTTCTGTAAGCAACACATAACGCTGAGAGAGATTGTGGAAGAAGAGTCGACCGTTGTCCAGTTCAATGGTGAGCCTCCCAATCCTCCAGTTCGAGGAGAAGATCATCGAGACGATAGAGCACAACCCCGTCGTGGTGATCATCGGGGAAACCGGTTCCGGTAAAAGCACCCAGCTCTCCCAAATCCTCCACCGCCGTGGCTACACCAAGTCCGGCGTTGTCGCCGTCACTCAGCCCCGACGTGTTGCCGCCGTGTCCGTCGCCAGGTATCTGCTTTAGCCTTCTAACGCTGTTGTAGGACGCGATACTGGTACGCTAGGGTCGTGGGAATCAACTCTGCACCATTGGCTGTCCAGATGAGCTCCTATTTCTTTCTTAGCGGACGTATTCGATCGATGTGTGCCACAGGCGAGTTGCCCAAGAGCTTGGTGTAAAGCTTGGAGAGGAAGTGGGTTATGCCATCAGGTTCGAGGACAGAACGTCGGGACGAACCAAGATCAAGTAAATTTCCAAATTATTCCTTGTCGAAGATCAGCTTTTCGATGTTATGCCCGGACATCGGACAAGGTTGTGTTTTCAAGATTGGTTTCATCTAAGACTCTGATTTTCACTTAGGTATCTCACAGATGGAGTCCTGCTTCGCGAAAGTTTGTCCAACCCAGAGCTCAACGCTTACTCGGTGATCATATTGGATGAAGCTCATGAAAGGAGTTTAAATACGTAAGCTACACTTATCGCTTTCGGCTTCTTTCCAACTCTTCTAGAGTGATTCTTTATGTTCTCATCTATGTGACTTGGCAGTAGTCTTTAGTGACATATTGCTTTTCTTTTGGGTTTTTCACTACTTTTAGGGACATATTGCTGGGCCTGATGAAGCGATTAGTGAAATTGCGTCCATCCAACTTGAGGGTTCTGATCACTTCAGCCACTCTCGATGGCAACAAAGTATCTAAATTTTTCTCGAATTGCCCTGTGCTGACTGTACCAGGGAAGTTATACCCTGTGGAAGTACTTTACAGCAAGGAGCGTCCGACTAGCTATATTGAATCTTCTCTAAAAACGGCTATTGGTAAATCAGTATTCCTCAACATTTCTGACTGCTTGAATGATTCATTTCCCATTAATTGCTGTGAGTTCATTTGAGTCCCAGTGCCAAGTGTTATTTGAAGAGCTTATTAGTCAAATCTTTGTTGCAGATATACACGTTCGCGAACCAGAAGGTGACGTTCTAATTTTCATGACTGGACAGGTTAGCTTTTTTATTTGTTCAATTTAATTTGCTGTGAAGACATGGCTTTTGAACTAAGGTGTTTATAAATGGTTCAGCACAATATACCTGATGCATGTACAATATTGATTTCTCTCTTATAGGATGACATTGAGAAGTTGGTGACCAAGTTGGAGGATAAAGTTCAAAGCTTGGAAGAAGGATCGTGCATGGATGCCATAGTCCTTCCCCTTCATGGTTCTTTGCCACCTGAAATGCAGGTGAGTCTCTTTCATTAATTGTTATTTGTCTCCTACTCAGTTTGAAATTCTCTCTGAATCAACACCATTTAATGATTTTATTAAATGACGCTAATTGTAGGAAATTTTATACATCATCCTGAGTTATCAGTGAAACTTTTGAGACTATTTGGAGTTGATGAAATTACATGGTTTATTTCATCCAAGAGTTTGAGACCTCTTTTATCGATGGTAGCATGGAATGTTTAACAGGATAAGCACATGACAAGCCTTTCAAGAATATTTAATCAAGGTTCCAATTTACTGAAATTGGGAAGCAAATATAGGTTATCATATTGTTGATGAAATGGTTCTCACTTTCATATCCATTGACCAGTTTCTGGCAAAAAAAGGTGGTCTTCTTCTGATATAAAAGACTGAAAGATATAGATGATATTATACATTTCCATTGCTAATGGTTTAATTCTTGCAGGTGCGTGTTTTTACTCCTCCTCCTCCAAATTGTAGACGATTCATTGTGGCCACTAATATTGCTGAAACTTCCTTAACCGTTGATGGAGTTGTGTAAGGAATTTCCAATTCTAACTTTTGATGCCTGCTAGCATTCAGTTACTGATTTATTGATGCGTTCTTTGATCACAGAACCACTACATAGTAAATGCACTTGTCGCCAGCTTCTACAGTACGAAAAGCCAGAGGATAAGTTAAAATAATTTGTACTTTTATGAGTTTGTGGGGGATGAAAGACTAGAATTTTGGAAGTAAAACTCATTAAAGGACTGCCTTGAGCATCTTTTGTGGAATCTTAAGAGATTTGAATAATATGAAATTCGGGAGCAGCTGATGAATATAGCAACTTACTTTAATTCCTTCCAAAAGATATAATATTGTCAGAGAAAAGTGGAAGGGGGGGGGTGCTGTGTAGGAGATGATATCTCATAGTTCTTCATGCTCATGTTTCATTAGAATCAGGTGAGTGTTTGAGACTTCTATGTGCTTACCATTTGAAAAGATGCTTGAACTTGTTTGTTAAAAATCAACCCTAGATATGGATCCCTAATTACTTATTTTACCAGTGAGTTTCCGTCTGATAATACTTAAGGTGCTAGTGCTTTTGCCTGTTTTATGTGCATTTAGTTTTATTATGTCCAAAATTTTGCTCTTATTTATGTGCATGTGCTAACAACATACCATGAAATGTGCATTTGTTTTTTATAATCTCATCTAATATATGCTTTATTTTCCCAATGACAGGTATGTGATAGATTCTGGCTATGTAAAACAACGTCAGTACAACCCCTCTTCAGGAATGTACTCCCTTGATGTTGTTCAAATAAGCAAGTAAGCAGTTACAACATCATAGTCATCCTGGATGTTGCATTTGCAAAAATGGATTCTTAGTGATTCTTCTCCACATTTCATCTGTCACTTGAATTATCATATTCCATATTCCCAGATTCTGCAAGTTCTCCATTAGGATCCCATGATATAGAGACAAATCATGTCATGCAATAATTACTTAAATTGGGATGACTGCTTTTGTTACATCTTTAAGGATATTTCCACAGAGTCCAAGCTGACCAAAGAGCTGGAAGAGCTGGAAGAACGCGTCCTGGAAAGTGCTATCGTTTGTATTCATCCAAAGTCTATCAAGATGATTTTTTGGATGCAACAATTCCTGAAATTCAGAGATCTTCTCTTGCTGGCAGTGTTCTTTATCTAAAATCTCTGGACCTTTCTGACATCGATATTCTCAAATTCGATTTTCTTGACCCTCCATCATGTAAGAAGGCATTTGCATTATATCTCCTCATGTTTGGACTTGCTTAAAAAGTCATGAGCTTCTTGTTTCTTTTTCATGATTTAAGCTTTTAAATTTATCTTTGAATTATCCTTGTCATATTTGTGGCATTAAATTTCTTTTACTTCATGATGCTTTGGATTCCTTGATGATCAATCTATTTGAATATGCTGCAGCTGATACCCTAGAGGATGCTTTAAAACAGTTGCACCTTATTGATGCGATCGATAAAGATGGATCAATTACCAATATTGGAAGTATTATGGCAGGTATCATATTCCATCCAAATAATATGTGTTATGAAATACTGGACAGAACTATGCCCCCAAGTATAATGGCCGGCTTGGTTATTTTACGAGCTTTTACATATCTCGGGGATAAAATAGCTGAAGCTGTATTGTGCACGCAATGCCTTGAGAATTTTTCCATCATCACATTGTCAACGTTTGAGTTATTATCAAGATTTTGTAGAATAAGCATTTGCTTTTGGGGTAAATACACACAGAGCTTCCACTGGAACCATCACTCTCAAGAACCTTGCTGGAGGCTAATGAGTATGGCTGCCTATCCCAAGCTTTGACCATTGCTGCCATGCTGTCTGCAGAGACTTCTCTTCTTCCAGGTAGAAGGTGAGTATAAATGGCCACTATTTCCTCTGTGACTGGCCTTATTATTCATATCCTGGATTAATGAGTGAATGTTGGCACTGGACTTCAAAGGTGGATTAGTTGTGAATCTTTAATTTGTTGTTGGATCTTATGTTCCTGGTAATAGTTTTACAAACAAAATTGTTGGATGCTGGTTTTATTCCCTATATTTTCTGAATAGCAAAGTGTGCAAAGACCTTAGATAGTTAGGATATATTACGGTCTTTTCGAAGCAAATTCATGTTTCAAATCCTTATGCCTAGACTTCATATGCTTTGGAAAATGCATTACCCATTTTATTCAGCCCAGATGGGAGGCATTGCTCTAGAAAAGGTTTTTCTAGTGCTCCAAAGGGGAGAATTTATTAATAAGATACTCTTTCTAATCTTTGTGTGAGCTGAAGTGATTTGAAGAGAAATGCAGATTCTCCATCTCCTAAAAGAACTTGTGGTTTTGTTTGAAATATGTTTGATCTTTTGCAGCAAACATTCTGAAAAGAAGAGAAAATACCCGCCTGATCTTCCTGATGGTTCTGGCTTGGGTGATCACATTCAACTGCTGCAGATTTATGAGTATTGGCATCAAATTGACTACCACATCGGTTGGTTGAAAGATAATGACCTGCAGGTATCCGCTCCTCCCTCATTTGCTTACCCAACTCTTAGATCCACTCTCTAATGAAAGTAGAAGTAGTGCTCCGCCACGGATCTGTTCTATATCACAGAAACTGTTAGTTTGTGTTTTCAAGTTTTTCTACAATGAGCCATCACTTTCATGGAAGTGGATTTGGTGATTGAACATGTAGATTGGTCAGCAGAACCCTATTATACAACTCGTTAAAGCGCAGATTTGTGGTATTGCAGGTCAGAGGGATGCTGTTCATCAGAGATGTTCGAAAACAGCTCTCTCAGATAATGCAGAAAATAGCAAAAGGTCGACAATTGCTAGTGTATTCCGTATTCTTTTTCCTTTGTTAGCTGAGGCTGATTTCTCACTTGCAGTAATAATAAATAATGACTGATAAACATGGAACAGGATATTTAGATGTTCAGAGAAGTGAAAGTGAGAGAGAAAGACGGAGGGATTACAAGAATTTGAGGAAGGCCTTGTGTGTGGGCTATGCCAGTCAGCTCGCCGAAAGAATGACTCTTCATAATGGCTATCGTACTATAGGATGCAAGTCTCATCTAGTTCAGGTACCGTAAATCCTCTCTTTTTTTTATTATTTTTTGAGTTAAAGAAAGAGAGAAGAAATCTTCCCGACTAGACTACGGTGTAACTTGGGGCAGATTCCAATATCCTGAATTTTAGGTGCATCCATCCTCCGTGCTGGGAACAGATGACCAAGGAATGTTCCCAGAGTTTGTCGTCTTCCATGAGCTCATATCTACCTCTCGCCCATACATGAGAAATGTGTGCGCTATGGAACTGTCCTGGGTCATGCCCATCATGAAGAAGCTCGGGAACTTGAATGTCAATAGGCTGAGGTAAGCAAGCTTCCACTTCGAAAGGTTCTCTGACTACACTTCACAGTTGGACACTTTGGATTCGATTGATGTCTTTAATCCCATGACACAGCGGAGGGTCTGGTCGGTTGACCGAGGGAGAGCAGGTGAAAGGTTCGGGCTCGCTCAAGCAGAAAATTCCTGCAACTGTTCCAAGCGACCAAGAAAGCAGAATCCAGGCTGCTAGGGAACGGTTTCTCGCACGCAAAGCAAATAAGTAAAATGCGTGCCAGTGTTCATTCAACATCCATGGAAGACATTGATGGGCTCGCTGTTGACTACAGATGTTGCTGTTGGAATGGGAACAACTCTTCGATGTTATTACCCCAAACTGGGGCATGCACGGATACCCTGCTGGCATTCAGGGAACGTTAGCAAACAGAAGCACCTATGCAAGATCATTCTGCCACAGCGGTTGAGGGTTTTTCAACGATAATTTCCCGATGAGTCAGTGAGGACCCCGAAAGTGAAGCGTCTTTTCCCAGAGCAACCAGTGCTAAACCTTGATTCTTCAAGGGGGCAGAGGCTGCTCTATGAATTCTGTCTGCTAGTTGATTTCTTTATCATTGTATTTGGTCGTACCCACCAAATTTGATCATTGTGAGTTCATTTTGGTCCTCCGATCCAGTTTCGAGTTCTTCCTTTTTCTGATCGTCATGATAAAAAGCACATGCGATCATCCTAGAGTTCAAATTTTTAATCGTGACGATTCCTGTGCATTTCATTTTCCCCCTGATCATAGTCAACCTCACTTTTGACTTATTAATCAATGGCGATCATTGGGAGTACGACATGTCAGCAGTCATCATAAATCACCTATCGAACGTTAGACGCTCTCCAGACTCCCGCCTCTACCGCAATTTTGACGACCCTTACAATGGACAGACTCTACCCAACTATTGAAAGCCTTGTAACAGATATTGGTGTGGGCCCTCACCAGAAGGCGGGACCCTCCAAAAATTGGCGTATGCCGCAATAAGAGGCGAGCACACGGTATTCTTTAGTAAAAGGCGAAAGAATAGTTCGCTTTGTGCTCACCGCACGGCTGCGTGATCCGATCGATTATCGACCGAGCGTTTTATTAGCTAATGGTAATGGGCTTTTCTCCTCATCTGAGCGGTGTGGGATTGGGACAAGTAAAAGAGAAGGCGAGCGACGCCGTTTCACGTGCCTCCGATTTCCACTTTCCACGCACATGCGTCACGTGACCTCGGAAGTCGAAAGTTGAGACAGAACAGACGATTTTCTTCTTCTTCGAAGTATACGCATCTACCTGGGGGAAAAAAACAGAGTTGGATCGGGTTTGATGAAACTTAATATTGAGCACTCAAACTTGAATTGCTTGATGATATAAGCTAATGTTGTTTGATGGATAGTTGAAGTTTTCAGCGTATTTGATCTTGCCGATTAACCTATTGATCGGTTCACTCATCATCATCGTCCCGCCGGAGTATCCAACAGATCAGTGATAAAAGGAGTCATCTTGGTGATGCCTCACGAGCAAACTGCCCCGCATAGGAACTTTGAGAGTGGCTGGCGATCCGATTCAGGAGATGAAAATGGCTCCCTTCTGCAATTTTATGCATCAAATAGGAGAATCATACTTCCAATTCACATGGCTCTGTGCATTATGATTTAAGTCAAGCTCATATCAGGAAATCACAGATCCATCGTACTAAAATTTGAATCCATGATTTGACTTTGGTCCCCGGAGGCCACTCTGCACGACTGCATATTACATGAACCGTAGGAGGTACGGGAACAACCTCTTGCAAAACTAGCATATGAGTGAGAAGGCACTTTTGAGCCACCCTCACTGTTTACAAGAATGAATTCTTACCAGCAGAGTATGATCTGATTCTGGTGTCAACTGGAGACCAAAGATATGGAAGAAAACGAGAGATGTTGAAATCTGAAACAATCTTTGAGCTGCCTTCCTGTCTTCTGGTGTTATCAGCGTGTAAAAGGGTCATCAGCTACAGACAAGAATGATCAAATGACCGATGACAGCAGTAGTGATCCCAAGCAATCCACCAACAATAACCTGCCATCGGCAATCCTATAGTTAAAACAGATGAAGAAATCTCTCATACCATATTGAAAAATTGTGATCAACCTTCCACTCAAATATATGCCCCAGATTTCTTATGTGAAGAGCATGGCATCTTAATAAGCATTGGGTTTACTATTCCAAATCAAATTTTAAGTCGGTCGTAGCATCTGAACCTTTTGCTGAGTACTGCACTAATAATGCCAATCCCCATGGATGGCATGACACTAATAGTAGCGAGCAACTCTCAATCAGCTACATGGGTTCAATCACGTATGGATTACCCAAAGTTCCATTTCTTAAACGAACCTGAGGAGGAGTGTGGCCGAGAAGTTCATGCAATGGCCTGCTCTCAGCAAGAGGATGTTCAGCAGGAAGTTCGTATACAATCTGATTCAGTACCTGCAAAAATTATTTGAAATAGATTACTATGATCAATGAAATAGACAAGTTTCACCATCAATTTCTTCACTGTGGCCGTAAAAAGCTGTTAAAAAGAAGTTAAAGAATGATACCTCTGCTTGCCTTCCAGCCTGCAATCTCACTCCAGTGGCATCGTACATCACCTGCAACAAGATTAACAGCAGAAGGCATTAGCATATCAATCTGCAACAGAAACAAGCAGCACATTGCCAATTTCATAGAAGAATATCTTTCTGTTCGTGGTCGAAACCAGGCTAGATTATATAGGACATAGGACATACAACGGCCGCTAAAATCAGGGCAGTGGCAAAGAGTGGCCCTCCAAAGCCTTCTTGAAACCCAATGGCCGTGGCAAGAGCAGTGACGGTTGCAGAATGAGAGGACGGCATCCCACCTGACCCGATCAACTGCTTGAGATCCCATCGCCTTTCCTTGTACCTGCAAATTTATGAAACAATAAGAATCTTAGAGTATAAAAGAATCATAACAATAAAAGGTTATCGGCCAGGACATGAGAACCTGCGCCATCTTCCACCCCCCCCCCCCGCCCTTTTTTCATGAATAACCTGCACCATCTTGTAGAGAGAAAAGCCATACATCTAGGAGAAGCATAATCTTTTTAAAGCATTTTGGAGCTACTGAACAGAATTTTCTGACGCAGGAATGACTACAAATTTATCAACTCCAACGATCTCGAGCATAGTCCAATTACATCCAAAGTAGAACACGATGAATTAATGAAATACCCCAAGTCCCGAGAGGATTAAAGAAAAAAGACGCAACATACTTGCTTAGCGATTCCAAATGATCCTGTTCATCAATGATCACAGCTCTTGATAGAATCTACCCAGACCATCACATGAACACAAGAGTCGCCATAGGATCAAATATCAAAAGCAGTCAAAGAAGTATATCCACAGCCCAACAAACGTCAAACCCAGGATCCAACTGCAGCTTAAGACCTGAAAGAGAAAGAGGGAAGGAGGGCAACGAGAAGTTACCAGGCCGTGAAGAACTTGATGGACTGGGCAACGGCGAAGGCAGCGAGGGCGGACAGGAGAGGGAAATTTGTGAAAATGGACGACGACGACGACGAAGGCGGTGGCGGCGGAGGCCCAGATGTCATAGTAGAGCTCTGAATCATCATCACCATCATACCCTCATTCATCTCCAGCTCAATCACCTGTCTGCCTTCTCCGCTGCTTCCAAGTTCTTTTTTTTCCCCCTTTTTTGGGACCAGTTTCCAAGTTCTTGATTTGACGACAGCGGCTGGGCTCCTCAAATGGCGGATTCCCCGATCCCCTTCGACGCGCACGTTGGAATACGAGATCAGAGCAAGAAGCCTTGCAGAGCTGCAGAAACCTTTGAAGATGGAGAATTGTCTTGAATAAATTTCTTCCGGGTACCTTAATTTCGTCAAAGGGGAGACCTTTTCTCATCTAACAAATCAAAGGTCTGCTCTTCTCCTCTCTCATGGTTTGCTTCCCAATTTATTTAACTAACGGTCGTCGGTCCATTCTCTCTCCCACTCCTCTCCATGCCTAGCCTATTCGCGTCACTTTAAGCCGATGTATGAATTTCATGAATATGCCTTCCCACCATATCCGCATACGCCTTCTTCACCCTCTCCCTCCAATTCTTTACATTTCCCACCACCGCACCCCCCCCCCCTCCAATGGTAGGTATCCTTAACTTATTAACCGATACTTTTGCTCTTACTTCACGTATTTATCCTTCAAATCCTGCTCTCTTCATCTGATGCTGAAGCAGATGGCTATTTCAGTGAAATAAAGAGTCGATATGATGCAGAAACTGAGGCTCTAGGACGTGAGTTGGGGGGAGGCAGAAAGATTCATATATCCCCAGGGCATGTTTTTATTTATATCTGCAATGGGGCATCCCTTTGGTTTGATTAGTCCCCCTCAATTCGTTTGATTCCTTTCATTTCCCGCTTCCGTCTGCTTGCAGTATTGATGTGTTCTTTCGCATCTTTTGAAGTTCTTTACTGGTAAAAACTCGAGTCCCTGCAAATTCAGCGAAAATTAGGAAAGGATTTCTCGAGGAACCGATCAGCCATATTCCAAAAGAAATGAAGTGGGCAATAAGGTCGGACGCAATGGATTAAACTTAGAAGATGGAAACGGCTATCATACTTTGTGTATATCAGAACAACTGAACCAGACCATACCGAAAGCAGAAGAAGTTGTTTAGGTGTGATGAGGGACATGGAGTATATACATGATAGAGCATGTGCCCATTATATTATCTGTCATCATCTGCTAGACATTTCTCTGCCCCATTTTCATGAGTAACAGCTCAATTTACATGTGCCATGCAAAGAAGTTCGGAGCAGTTAAAAACCCACCATCTGCATCAAAACTTGTCGTGGAATATGACCGGAGCTGTTATAAATTGTTTATCGAGCAAAGATATAAATCACCCATCTTTCACACTTGAATTTACAATATTCTCAGTTGTACAATATTCAACGGAATACATGGAGGTTGATGAGAACTAGTGCTGCTTCTGTATTTACATGTTGGCACCAAATAATGACGATCACTAGAACCACCCATCCGTCATTCCATTTCCATCTCACATCGTACCATCAAAGCAGGTGATGTCCTTGTTGTCGGGGCCTGGATTTCAAGAGAAGAACTGGTAGTTTTTCCATGAGAGGATGATCTGCCTCAAGCCGCCGATCGGTGCAAGAATCATCAGCACGACACCAAGGATTATACAAACCTGGAAAAGGACCACAAGAGAATGAAGAAAGAACGAGTCAGTTGCAGGAAGAGACTGCAACTGTCGAGGGTTTGGAGTAGTGATGATTCTAAAGCGTACCCAGTTTATAATCCAAGACAAGCTGAACATTCTGGGTTTGCGGATCGCAAGCCACATGATGCATGGGAGCTGTTCAAATGGAAAAGGTGACGGTTTCAGTTTTCAATCGTTTCTAGCTTCTGTTTCAAGTAACCTTATCGAATGGAAGACATTGTTCTACTTACGTAGTAAGTGGTCGGGGCGAGAGCAAATCCTCCAAAGAATCCAAGAAGGCTTCCAAAGAAGGGAACTGCCATACCCATGACCATCGTGAATGCTGCAAGAAGGATTTCAAGGAACAGATTCATGAAGTCATCCCCGAAAAGCACATCAATATCAGCTTACAGGAAACTAGTAATTATTGAGAGTTGAGATTGCTTACCAACATATACAGTTCGGGTGATGGACCGCAGCCAGAAAGAAGGCTTGAACCGCAGTTGCTTGACAAGGAATGTCTCCAGCATGTCAAATACCGGCATCGCATATATCTGATCTCATATGACGTGGCAAAGGACTCCAAACCAGATCAGTTTCAATTCTACCCCACATTAGAGGGAAAGGGGAGATATGGGATAAAATAAAATTATTTGAATGGGAAGTCGATAAAGAATTTCTTGAAAACTACGTATATGGATTCGGGAGATGCATTGGATGATCCAGTTGAGCATGAGGCAGCTGCTCTTTTCTCCTTAGTTTCTTTGTTTCTGAAGAAGCAGAAAATGAAAAACTGCAAGATTTTCCAGGATGCAATTTTACCTGATAGCTCCCAATGACGTGGATGACGACAAACATGTTTGCAGCTGCAATGAGCCAGTCAGGTTTTTCAAGAGTCAAGAGGATGTTATCATCCACTTTGTTCCCAAACATCCAGTACCCGATGAGAGCTACTGGGAAGTAGCAGAGGGCCACGACTATGTAAGCAACCAAGACTCCCTTCCACATAGGCTTCTTTGATGGTTTCTCGGGGGTTGAAGGGATTGTTGCTTGGATCTCAAGCACCACGTTGTGGCCAGCATATGCAAAGGCCACATCTCCAAGACCGCTGAAGAAGTTGAACATCACACCAGTGTTGGTTGAGGCTGTGTAGCTATAGTCCACGTCTGGTAGGACACCCTTCTTGACAGAAGCTACCCAAGCAATTGTAGAGTAACTGCAGAGAAGAAGAGTGGAAAAAGCGCACTGTGGTGACTGACTTGCACAGCCGTTTCTAGGGAAAGAGACCAATGTCTTGGGAACATGTTCGATGACATTTTTGCTCAGGTTTTACAGGAGAAAGCAGATATTTTCCAACAAAACATAGCAGATGAGAGGGTTAAGTGATCTTCAGGTTCTTCTTGCAGAAAGATTATATAGAAAATTGTTCATGAAAACCAATGCATGATTTTCTTAAACGTTGAAAATGTCTTCTCTTGATTATTTTATACCTTAAGGACATGACTGCAGCAGCCAGCGATACAGCGGAGATGGAGTTGAAGTTAGGAAGGTGGGAGAGGACAAAGTGGATGGAGGCGAAGATTATGATGAAGTATGAGGTCTTGATGGGGGTGCAGCTTGGGCACACGGTGTCATGGAACTTCTTAAGAGACTTGCCCCCCGTGACCATGTACACAATGTTAATTCCGACCTCCACGATCAGTTGCTGGGGGACCACAATCCACAGCCCGAGTTTCTCCCCAAATGCATGCTGCCCAAGCTCGTGGTACCTGTCAAACCTCTTCCCAGGCACCATCTCGTGCATCTCTACCATCTGCCACAATGTGTACAGCGTGATGATCCATGAAAGTATGAGGACTGCCACTCCAGGACCCCTGCAAACATTATTAGACCGCAAAAAACTTCAGGATCTTTCCTTTCTGGATGTTTTATGATCCCAGGTATGCTATAAACGCAATTTTACCCATTTCAAATTTTCAAGAAAAATAAGGAAAGAATATCAGGATATTTTCCTGAACCAGACTGCCCTCGAACTTGGAGAAACTGTTTTCATCACTTTCCAACTGAAACAACAAGACGGTGAAGAAGAATGAAGTGCCATGAAAGAAGGATTTGTACATAAAGTTTCATACTTGTTAACTGAAACAAGGAAATTTGAGAACAGGAATCTGGACGAGCTTTTTGAAAAGTTTTTCTATCGGGATGCTGCAGTTGATGCTGTTGGAAAGATTTCCAGAGAAAAAAAAGAGATTATTTCTAGAGAAAAATTCAAAATCAACAGGTAGGACATATATATTTGAGAGATACCATCCAAGTTCAGCCATGGCATAAGGCAGGCTGAGCACACCAGCACCGACCATGGCTGTGACATTGTGGAAGGCAGAATACCACCATTTTGCGTCCCTCGAGGAGGTGATGGGAAGCCAATCGTCCACCGATTGCTCCTCACTTGTCTTGCTCCGCAACTCTTCTTGAGCCATATCTTTTTCTTCTTGTTCTTTTCGCTTGGAAACTTGATCGAGAAGAAAAAAAAAAGAAACAGCAACAAGAGAGGGCCCCCCCTTCACTTCCTAACTCCGTAAACTGATGGGTGCTTCTGGAAACGAGAAGTTGTGTTTTGTTATATAGGAGGGAATGACAGAGACGGAACGGCCGTAATTAGCAAAAGAGTAACAAGTTCTTTTTCTAAGTATACGCCATTGACCATCTGAATCTTTGCAGAGCCGCTCATTAGGAAACCGGTTAACAGGTGATCAAAGGTGGAAAATTTGCTGCTTTGACTCAGTGTCAATTGCTGTATTTAGCATGGCTATGAAAGGAAGGCACGCTGAATCTCGTTTCATTTCTGGAGAAGAAAATGTGTGCGGACACTTGGATGAGTAGTCAATAACGTATATCATATACCAGCAAGCTGTATAATCTGCAGATCATTTTTGTAAGGGTCTCGTCAAGATTTCTTTGATTAGGAACCACTGAAAACCATCAGTTTCACATCCGAAACCATCCTTAACCATTTTGTTCTGCAGATTTATTCGTTAAAACATCTGTTAGTTTGCTAGCAGCATGCAAATTGAAGACCATGCAGAGCAGGGAAGTAGACCTAGACTCCATGCCTACTTCCCGGTTAAACTATATCAGCTACTGCATAGAGGCCATGGAAGAAGGCCCTCAAACCAATGACTTAACAGCAATCCACATGAATCAAATATCTTATTCTCTTTGTTCTTTGTTGTGAGACATACCTGATGTTGAAACAAGAAAGAACTTAATAACCATAAGTCCCGTGTCTCACATTTGACAAACTTAGATGCTCTGTCTCTTGTATTCCACAGAGGCATGCAAGGCACCATCAAGGTTCCTCGAGGTTCTTGCCAATAACATGCAAAGGCCTAGTTGGGAGTCAGTATTGTGTATTGTCTCACGTATTAGTTAGGCTGTCAATGGGCTCTTAATTCTCAACTTCAAATGAATGAAGAGAACTTCTTATGGATTCAAATATTTACTGTAACCTTCGTGAATTCCATTGCATGTAACCCCATCAAATCATGCAATCAGTCAAACAAATATTTGGGAATAAAATGCCACTTTTAACTCAACAGATGTTAAAAAAAAATGCTTTCATCCATTCAGCATCCAGAGACGTAGATGAGGGATTCCCAAAAAGAAAAAATTCAGAGCCCACATTCGGCGCACGAATGGGCACATTTTCCTAGTTCCAGCGGAATGTTGTTTTCTATTCAAGTGGCATGTGAAAATTTTCCAAGTACCTTTACGGATGAAGGTGATTCCTTTTAGATCCTAATGGTTGATGAGAGGCCATTCGCCCGTTATCTGCACTATGCTGGAGACCGGGTGGCTCGAAGATGCAGTGCTTGACTCTAGAGAAAAGGTTAAAGACACAGGAGCTGAGGAGACTTAAACACTGCAAATAACAAGTACGATGATGTGCCCTCTAAATTATGAGGGGGAAAACACACGCAATTGCAGGCGAAGAATAAATAGAAATATACTTGAGGTGTCTCAGCCTTCTTTGATTCTTAATATAGTTGTCTTTTCTACAATTGCAGATATTTGATAGACTGTCCTGTGCTGAAATCAACCTCAGACTAGTGAATCTGTCACTTTAACTGAATTTTGGTAGCCCCGAACTGAAGAAACTAAAATCAAACCGAACAACTATCTGTCCCCATGTCTTTGCATTCTGCATAACTTGCAGTCGCATTTTCACTTGACGTTATTCAAACTGCTGTACATGCAAAAAGCAACTTTAGGCAGATCGCTCAAGCTCAAAACAGTGTAGGAAAACATTACAGATGATCCAGTTTAGTTAGTTTCATTATCTCAAATCTACTAAATATTGAAAAGCTAACGCAAGCCCCTACTGCTGTCTACAGCAAGGCTTTGGGCGCCAAAACACAGGTACTGGTTCATTAGCTTCTTATCAAATGACATCTGTTTCCAGTTCATCCGAAGGTTTCCACTGTTGGAGGACTGATGAATATCATTCTTCTTTTTATTAGCTGATGACGTAGGGGATGACACCAAGGATCCAGATGCTGAGCGCGAACTGAGATAAGAATCTGCTGACGCAAAATATGGCCTAGGCTGAATTACCCCGCGTATGAGTCCTGTCATGAACTTCTTTCTCGTGCAAGGGCTTGGAAAGCTGTTTTGATATGACAGTACCCTTTTATTGTTTGGGAGAGATGACTGTTTTGCATATTGTTGCCGTAATGGAATCGGAAAATCACCCAAGTTTCTTCTGGCATCTATGGACAGATCCAGAGAATCATTTTCCTCATCTCTCAACTCTGACTTTGGGGATTTTCGGCCTTTTCTTCTCCCTGGCCAACGAAAGAGGGATTTCAGAAGGCTCGAGGCATTATTTTTGGAGCCCGAAATCTTATATTCACCAAACGAACTGCAGGAGTTGATGTCACTTATCTCACTCAAGCACCTACTGTGTTCAATACTTGGCGAATCATATCTGTAGCCTGGTGTATTCTCAATTCCAGAGTAGAGGAAAATTTCTGCGTCAGGAATCTGGAAAGAAGTCCCAGGACTTCCTCCAAGACCCTCCCTCAGGTGAGACAAAAGAACACTTCTGGCTTCATTGTCTTGGCAGTTCGAGATTCCCCCAGCAGAAATCAGCTGCTTGATTAGAATCTCAGATGAAGCAGATCTTGGCCCTTGTCTTAGGAGATCCAGTGGAGTCATCTTGTTGTTATCACGAATATTCAGGTTGATATATCGCGCAGTCATTAGCAGCTCCACAAGCTCGGTTTGAATGTTCACTGACACAGCCACGTGAAGAGCTGTTCTTCCATCCTTATTTCTGATGTTGATAATATCATACATATCTACAATTCTGCCGCTGACTAGCTGCTTAATGAGCTCAGTCCGTCGGTCCAGCCTATGGAACCCAGGCGTTCGAAAACCTGCAACTGCAAGATGGAGGAAAGTGTCTCCATGGTTGTTCTCCATAGTGGCCAAAAACACAGAGGAATGGATTAGAACCTCCACGATGTTTAAGTAGCCCCGGTAAGCTGCCACATGTAATGCTGTATCACCTCGATTGTCTCTCGCAGTGATAATATCGAAGGTTGATATAAGATATTTCACGACCTGCACAGATAATATCACAGATCATTTTTGTGGGATTCTTCTGCGGATAAAGGAACTGCACAACAAATTGCTTTGATAACTAATAATACTGATGCAGAGTCCAACCCGCAAAAATGTATATCTGATTGTGGTAGAATTTGATTACAAACATGGATGAAGCGTGATATTGTGATCACTATCTACAAGGCAAGCTCAACCAGCAATTCAAGTATCGGTTAAAGCTTGAATTGCCGTAAATGAAAGAAGAGCTGCCCGTGAGAAAGAAAAAGACCTGGTAAATGCAATAAGGCCACAATTGTTTCACTCCCGGAAAAGGAGACCAAATTTGCAGCCTGTTTCATAGACGTGTTGCCAAGAAAAAGCTATATGGTTTAATATCACATTTCGATCTACTTTGGCCATTCAAATCGTTCCATCTCAGCATAACCATCTCTCAATAATTCAGCTCATACAAGCTTCGGTTCTTACATCTGAGCACCTCATTTAAGCAGTGACTGATTCTTATGCAGCTAAAACAGAGAGAGAAAAGGAGCAGGCTAATGTCCACTTCATCGTTATCCTTAGGAAATTCAGTGACTAGTGTTACTGGCTCAAATATCAAGAATTCGATAGAGCTCCCTGTCTAAATCAACTGCAGTCATAGTTTTGTACAGAAAGTGGCGATCATCACCAGAGCATGGCAAAGTGATAACAGAAACATGGCTTCCCATAAAAGGGGGGTCCTGAAGCCTTACCTCAACCTGCCCTCTCCCAGAGGCTGAATGCAAGAGAGTAGAACCCTGCAAGTCTCTGTACATCAACACATCAGAGCATTCACCAAGAAGTTCCCTCAAGATCTCCACATTGCCTCCCCTAGCTGCAGCATGAACTGCCCGGTTCATCATCTCCGACTTAAAGCCCGAATCACCACCACCGCCACCATCACTCTCTCCTTTGTCTGTTTCTCCTCTACCAGCAGATCCCGGAGATAAAGCAAAATCAAACAACAGCCTGAAGACGTCGGAATTCTTGCTCCTAGAAGCAGCATAAAGCACGTCCGTGACACCATATTCCCCTTCCCCAAACACCAGCAAAGGGTCCCTCTCGAGCAGCTCCTTCACAAAATCGACATCCCCAGCGGAAGCAGCCGTATAGAGGAGCCAGCCTCCATACCCTGCTCGAATGAGGGAATTGTTGCCCGTCTTGGTCTCACAGTCGAGGAGGAGCTTACGGGCCACCCGGGAGCGGCACTTCGGCACGTCATCAAACTGGGCCTGGTCGTCCCACACGGTCTCGAGCCGGCGAATTCTGCGGAGGGAGGTGAGCTTGATGAGGAGGTTGGTGTCCAAGTGGAGAAGTTCCTTGACTATGTTGTATAGGCCATTGGCGGCAGCCCAGTCGATTGGGGACGCGTACCACCACTGGTCCCGGGTGCTCTCCCACCGGAGAGGGAAGTACTCCGTCGACATTTCCTTTGTTCGGTTAATCAAGAAAGCAGGAAAATTTACCGGGAAAGATAGGTTGATAGAAATCAGTGCAAGAATCCTGGGAACTTACAGCAGAACTGCAGCAAAAAGGGAAATTCCGACGGAAAAAAATATGCTTTTTTGGGAAACGATGAGATGGCCTACAGACCAAGAGTCGAAATGTACCCAATCAGAGAGAGAGAGAGAGATCGGGGAAGCTATAACGAAAAACAGGGGAAATGAAACGAATTAACTGTACGATTGAGATTGACATGAGAGGAAAGGACATTAAAGAAACCAACCCCGTGAATGGTTTGGGCAGCAAAGTGGTTCAGAGAGGAGGAGAAAACGAGGATAAGGGCAGCCATTATTGGCAACATAAAGCTCAGCGGACCAAGGTAAGGGCCAAAGAGTAACACAAAAGCGACACTTTTATACTATTTCGCAGAAGATAACAAAACGAAAAACGACCACAAGATGATTGCCGATGACAGATCTTTCTTCTGGGCGAGAGGTTTTTTTTAAGATGGAGAAAAAGCTCCGACTAATTAACAGAGCACTCTGTTTTCCTGATCAGGAAAACTCCCTGTCGATCACTCGCAAAATAAGGGAATTTTATGTGGACTCTATGGGAAGAAGGAAGAAAGAAGAGGAAGAGGAAGAGAAGATCCGAGAGACTAGATCCGGATTGAGTTTTCCCGATCCTGCATTTTTTTCATGGATTTATTATCATCCCCTAATAAAACATTTGAATAAGATCTGATATGAGATCCTTTTAATTATCATTTTCCACTAAAAAAATTTTCCTTTTTCCCCTTGTTTTTTCATTACTCTCTTTTAACTCTCAGAATTTCAGCAATGATAACAGAGAAGTCTGGGAGATGTCAAAGCAGGCCATCTCAGACCAACAAAAAGAAATTTTTTGGTTTGTGTTTGGGGTTCATCCATTCAAAGATGATGTGGTATCGGAACCATCCCACCAGAGGAATCATAATTGGGAATATAATATGGCGCACCGACTCATTCTAACTTTCCAAGTCAAAGCTTACACAGTGAGATGACGCGTTCCGAATTCTATAATTTAGATGAGCTCTGAAAGATTCGATTAATCATATTGTTTGTTTACACAATACACAGCGTTGAGCACATGGGGGCCTTCTGCAGTGTACCGGCGGTGCTGTGGTGTTAAGCTCTGACCATTTATTATTCTTGGCCCCCTCTTCATGGAAGGATGCTGGTAGCCTCTACCACAGGGCTCAGGCCCATCCTCTCTATTCGCATACCCAATAATGCCTTAAACTAAACTATGGAACCGCCTTGTTGAAAAAGCACGTGTCTTGGACGTTGAGATTTCCCCGGTGAAATAGATCAGATTCCAAAGGGCGACCCTGGAGGGATTGGGGCATTGGATCCTCTCTAGCATAGGTTCCTCTCATCCTTTGGCTTTATCAGTGCTGACCTGGTTGAGCTTGCAGCACCCATGGATGAATATATAAGAGGTGGGAGCCTTGTGAAATATGCGAGGCTTAAGCGCTGAGAATATCTTACGAGCTTGGTCGATCTGGCCCTCCTTGCAGAGTCTATCAAGCACTGAGTTCATAGCCTCCATGTTCTTCTCTAGTCCAAGGTTCTCAAGCTCATTGAATGTCCTGATTGCATCCTTCAGCATCTCTGCACCGCGAAACAAGTGCTAGAGCTTCTGAAAAGACCAAGAGAGAACCAAGTTCAAGTGAGGCTGTGAGGAAGAGTACAGTCATTCATCATACCTTCAGTCCAGATGTTCTGTGACTTCCCTATGGCCTACAATTCGCAAAGGTAAAGGTTCCATTAGTGCCATCTTGATGTCTCATCTTTCTGGTAACAGAAATCAGGAAACATATTTGAACTTGAATTCTAGATTGAATTCAGAGAGAAACTCAGACAAGGTGTAATGCACTAGAAGAACTCACTGCAATATCCTTATCAAGCTTGCACTGATGCCATGTTGATGATCATCCTGTGTTGCTGGCTGGAGAAAGCACATCAATGGGGAAGGCAATCCCATGCTACCTTCGTCACTGGCAAATGTGAGATATTTTCTCTCCATCACTCGATTAAAAATTGAACAGTGACAGTGGATACTTTCTCATATGCTATATCTTGTCTTGATTATGAGCACTGTAGGACCGTTCTACAATTTTGAACTGCACAGTCATTTCAACCAGCATGAGAAATGAAAACCTTCAAATTAAGATGAACTAGAAATAATCCGTCATAAAACGTTTATCCCCTGTTAGATTGTATGAGGATTCAACCGACATGAAACAACTGTCTCAGACACATTTGATTGAATGCATATTATGTGTGTGCCATAAGCTTGACCAAATTGCTGTCTGCAATGACCTGCAGAAACTTAGGATCCTTGGAAAAGAACATACGGGCAATGACAAACCAAAGGAGCTTTATTTATCAAAGCAAGCCTTCATTTTCCTTTCTATATGTTTCTGCTGCCTGGTTAGGCATGCCATTTTCAAATTAATGCAAAGGCTTTAGTAAGTAAGAAGATTCCTAGAGCTAATGGGAGATAGAGTTACGGTGGTGCGGCTGTGGAACTCAGTTTGATGGCAGTCACAACAGTAAGTACTCTCATGCGAAGACTGTCATTATATCAGTCGATTACATCTGAGATCTTATTTGCAACTGCTAAACCTACAATTCCTTCTGTCTAAACTGGATATCCAATGTTAAGCTACGATCTACTCTTCTGAGGACAGGCACAAACTTCCAGTCTTGTACTTTACCTCAGTAGATGTCACTTTTGTCCTGAAGCAGAGAGACCTATTGTAGACTGCTGTTAGATGATCTTCTCAGGAATTCAGCCACTAATTTTGAGAATGAAGACAACTTGTTTTCTAGTAACATCTTCGGCGAGTCATACTCCATCACCTTTCCTGTCTCACGGCTAGCCTTATCAAGTAAAATTGTCTTCAAGGAGTAAATTCATTTTCATAGTGAACTCAATAGGCTTTTATTACCTTCATCGAGGACTAAAACTAGGTCATTGTCAATAACTGTGGGGATCCGATGAGCCACGGTGAGGACAGTACATCTTCCAGTTTCACCTCGAATTGCCCGCTGAATTACATTATCTGTAGCTGTATCGATCGATGCTGTAGCTTCATCAAGGACAAGAATCCTCCCCCTCTGCAACAGTACCCGAGCTAAGCAAACAAGCTGCCTCTGCCCCATGCTCCAGTTCTCTCCATCTTCAGCAACTGCAGGTTTAAGTACCAAGAAGAATTAAGAACCCAAATCCCCCAAAAATATCAGGAAATCAGCTTTTGTCATATTACCGGGTGCCTCCAGAATTCTCTGGTCCTGTCTCACCATCTCCTCTAGATGACACTTTTTCAGCACCTGACATTAGAGATTTCAGTGTAAATCATGTGATCAAATAAAAGCCAAAGAGAAGAACAAGGCTTTAGTAACTGTAAGTGCTATACATCCCAGACTTCTTGATCTGAATGTTGGTGTAGAGGATCCAGATTTTCCCTGACTGTTCCCTGGAACAAAATTGGGTCCTGGGGTATGATTCTCAGTCTTGATCTGAGGTCCTGCAATCCCACCTTCCCAATATCCAATCCATCAATAAGAATCCTTCCTCTTGATGGCTCGACAACTCTGAAGAGAGCTTGGATCAGAGTGGATTTTCCACTTCCTGTCCTTCCAACAATCCCAACCTTCTTCTCTCCTGGGAATGTGCAAGTGATCCCTCTCAAAACTATTGGGAGAGAAGGCTTGTACTGAACATGAAGGTCCTCAAGCTCGATTGTCCCGCTGCTCGGCCACTCGGGGCTTGGTCTGGAATCCTCAATCACTAATGGAGCTTCACTCGGTATGTTTGAAAACTGAAGGATCCTCTCAACTGAGATCATCTTGTTTGCAACATTACAGAGGTTCCATATTACCCATGCCTGTAATACGTTGAGGTTCAGCCCATAGGTTGCTACTAATCCCGCCAAGCCTGTGAAACATATTGGACTTATTTTTATGTGATGGGACATTCCAGAGCCCAGGCTAACGTTTGTATGAGTTGCATAAGAGCTTGTATAAGCATTCAATGAGAAATCTTAAATTGATATTGGAATGATTCGTCTAGATGATACTAGGGAGCTAAAGAAGCTTACTCATGTCAATAGCTGACCTCGGCAGGCTGACCAAGACAACCAGGACCACAAAGAAGACAGAGTTGAAGAGAAAGTTTATCCTCACGCAGAGCCATTCCATTGTGCCACAGTTATGAAAGGCCATGCGGGAGTAGTTGTCAATCAGGCTAATGCACCTTCTCAAGAAGTGGCCCTGCTGATTAAAGCACCGAATAGTGGCTGCCCCAGTGATTGATTCTGAGAAGTGATGGAGGATAGGAGCCTTCTGAATCCCAACCATCCTTGCTAGCTCTCTAGCAGTTGTTATATAGTACGTCTGCAGCATTTTCCAATACTAAGTACATTTAGATTGTAAATCTGCAAATATAACCTCAAAAAACTACATCAAAGAAGAGAAAGGTAGGAGCTCGATCCTGGTTCTAGTACATTTTCTTTGAAACAACAAACAGGGTTCAACTGATTGGAATGTGGATAGAAAAATAATGTTGCAGTGGCCATAGAAGTTGAAATGGGATTCCTACCTGGTACCACATCGAGATGCTGAGGATAATAAAGAACAGAATGAAAACTTGCCATGCGACCTGGGACATAAGGACGATTATACTGAGAAGCTGAATAAGAGCAAAGACCAAACCGGCCAATCTGTAGGGAATGTCCGTATCAACCATGCTTTGATCGGTTGATGCCTGCAAGTGAGGGAAAGAAACATCTATTAGTTGAAAGTTCCGAACTAATAGATTGCAAAGCCATGTTTAACGTTAAAAATACATATGCTGGGAAATGGAAGTTGTACTTTTGAAACTGCACCATTAGGTGCAGCTATTCCATTCTACTGGTTGATACCATGATTAACGTACATACCCTGTTGAGGATTCGGCTAGAAGGTGTGGAGTCAAAGAATGAGATAGGAGCTCGAAAGACTGATGAGATCATGCCAAGGAAAAGGCGCTGAGCTGTCTCGATTGAAATGGTGGCCAAGAGAAAAGCCCTTCCCAATATGAAAATCGAGCTCCCGCCTGATAGCAACGCAAATACACCAATCAACTGTCTTCGGCTGACTCTTCCTTCTTCTTCAGTGGCCCAGGCGATCCAGTAATTGCTAGCCATCTGTAGGCCCTGGAACAGGACTTGGCAAAGGAGAATGACTGGAATGAGAGCACCCTTATAGGTGTAGGTAATGAATATAGAGTAGACCTTCCATTTCACTTGGCCAGTTTCGCTCTCCTCTTCTTGTGTTGACGCTCTTGGGAAATTGGGATTCCTATAGAAATCAAGCTCTTCATTGATTACTTCAATTTGTTTTGCCCGCCTGGATCTACAGATTGAAGTCAGGTTGTGCTCTCGAGTTGGATTTACTTGGTTTAAGGATTGTTCATGAGCCGCCAATTGGCGGATTAATTCACTTTGTGGGTCTCCAATCAGATCTTCATACTTCCCTGACTGGACAACTGTCCCATCTTTCATTACCTGAAAGAAAAAAAAATATCGCATTTACTTTCAGAAAGATTTTCATTAAAGATAACCATCTGTGAAAGCAACTAGTTCTATAACTGAGATAGAGCTTCAGAGAACTGTCAACTTACAAGAACGAGGTCGGCAGCACTGAGAAACTCCAACTGATGAGTTGAGTATATCACGGTTTTCTGGCTCAGGAGTTGATTTAGGCATTTCTGCAAGAAAGTCTCACTTTACGAATAATATCAACGCTCACCAACCAGAACAACAATGGAAAGATAAGGGAAGAATCTGAGTCTGATGAATCTTACCTTGAACAGGTGCGTTCCTGTATGCGCATCAACGGCACTAAACGGGTCATCAAGGAAATAAACATCCGAGTCACTATAAGCAGCCCGAGCTAACTGAATCCTCTGCTTCTGCCCCCCGCTTAAGTTCATCCCTCTCTCCCCAACCAAACTCAGATCTCCATCGGTCCATATTGTAATATCTTGTTTTAAAGCACAACTGTCTAGGACCTCATCGTAGAGTGAAGCATTCATTTGCCTACCAAATAAGATATTGTCTCTTATGGTACCAGTCTGAATCCATGCACTCTGGGGTACGTAAGCTTTTGTTCCACGAACTTTGCTCCGTGCACCAGCTGTCCAGGGAATCTCATCCAGAATGCTACACAAGAAGCTCGACTTTCCAGATCCCACAGACCCGCAAACTGCTACCTTCCAGCCCTTCATTATCTTCACCTTGCTTGAGATCTTGACAGTAAATTTCTTTGAATCCAGATTGTCCAACTTCCAGGCATATTCCCCAGGCTCGATCTCTATAGCTACATCAGGTGGTTTACAAAGATTTTGATGATAGTTTATTGCCTTCACCTGGTCCTCTTCTCTGATGAAATCTTGTATTCGGTCCATGGAGACCTTAGTCTGTGCAATCATGGAAATTAGCTCAGGAAGATTATAAATCGGTTCTTGCAAAATGCGGAAAGTTGCCAAGGCTGAGAGGACTGTTCCTGCTGATAAAGGTGTCTTCATTATAATGCAGACGCTGAAGGTTGCAACTGAGACCAAGGTTGGGGAAGCCCAGAACAGGAAAGCCACTGCTGAGCAGGTGTAGAGGTATTTCTTAAGCCAGTTACTTTCAACTTCCCGGAGTTTGAGGATCCTCTTCAAAAAGGTTGGCTCCCATGAGTGCAGCTTAAGGATTCTCATGCTCTTCAAGGTTTCAGAAGTGGCCTTAATTCTCGAATCCTTTGCATCCATTATTCTCGAATGGAGCCTTTCCTGCCTGTTTGCCAACGGGGTGTTACTGACCATGACTAAGACTGTCAAGAAGAGGGCAGCGATTGCAGGTGCAGGTCCAAGGTTCCAGTGAAGTATAGCGAGTGCCAAGCAGACTTGGACTGGGAGCAACCAAATACCGTGGATGTACCAGCAGAAGTCCCCGATACGCTCCACATCCACGTTGATCAGATTAACAACCTTGCCGCTGCCCTGACCTGAGGAGTGCTTAATTGAAAGACACTTCTTGTAAATCAATACCATAAGACCAGCTCTAACACGAATGCCAATCCGCTGGGCTCCGAAGTACCATTGCCTTTGGGTGAGAGACTCAACGTTCTTTGCAGAGAAGAGCACAAAAGCAAGAATCAGCCCATACAGGTAAGAGGGGCTCTCATGCTTGTTAGATAAGAAATTCACGAAGTGTGTGATCAGAAATGGGCCAGTGTACGAAGCCATAGTGTTGATTCCTAATGCAGAAAAAGCAAAAAAACAATACCAATGAATGAGTACGATATGAAACTCTCCACAGAAATGACAATGAAAAGGGAGAGAATTGATGAGAAAGTAGGTGCTTACCTGCAATGGCCCCATTGATGGTCATTGATCTCCATACGGCAAATGATATTGCTTTCGGCAATGATGAATGTCCTGTTTTCTGCTTCCGGAGCGATGCTTCCAACGATGAGGAGGCAAATTCTGCACTCTCGGACTGAGGAACCAAAGGAATATCCACCAGCTCTAGCTTCTGCACTCGGCCAGTCTTGAAGAGAGGGTTCAGCCATTGGAACGTCAGCCTGCTCCATACACCAGCGCTGTCAAAACCCTCAGAATCTTTACGGGAACCTCCAGGGAGTAAGGGTCTCTCAAGTTCGTCAGTCTGGCGAGGACCACTGCAACTGGTAGAGATCGCAGTGGAACAAAGAAGAATGGACAAAGCACAGGAGACGATATTGACTACGTCTGCTCTCACCAGGGGAGGAGGATGGAAGCTTTTGGATCTCAGTCGGATGATGATGAAGGAGACAGAAACTGTGGAGAGAACAGTGGAGCAGATCCACCAAAGAATGAGAACAACAGGCCAATGATTGCCTCTACTGAGATTCCTCTTCCTGAAGTAAACTGCTGTAACTGATGCCAAAATCCATGAAACAGCGGAAGAGACAGATTTTGAGTTGAATCTTCCAAACAGCCAATACTCGTAAAGACTGAAACAGATGTATAACAAAGAGAAAGCAAAGCTGCAGACAACAGTGACCCAAGAACAGACGGCTGGAGCTGATGAAACACCGTCTCCTGCTGCTGCTGCTGCACCACTCTGTCTCTCTTCCGACGTCCCAGTCCTACGTCTCAAAATGTCCATCAGACCCCATGTCAGGAAAACTCCCACGAACGCGACATCGACAAGTTGCAGAGAGATCTGCATCCTTAAACAACAGTCCCCCCAACTAAAAGGGAGCAGAGATTAAAAGCTCGACCCAGCTCAGGTTCTCGCTTGAAGGTCAAGAACAGGGAATAAAAATCCAAACTTCAGACAAGAGCAAACAATGGATCGACAGTCAGACCATGTCTGTGCTTCGTTTTCTAGGTGGATAACTCAGAAAATGTTTGCGCAGACACATGAAGAGCTCAACAGACGTGGCGGGTTAGATTCGGACCTGTGTGGCACGTGGTGAGGGCATGGATGGAGGGATCAGCTCAGACGGTTTCTTTAATAAATGAACGGAAATGAGCGTAGAAGGTAGCAGCAGCAGCAGCAGACAAGCGCCAGACAATCACTATCAGACCATCAACACACAAATCTCTGTCTTTTCTGTTTTATTAAAAGGATTTTATCTTTAATAGGATGAATAACTTAGATTTTAGTTAATTAAATTCATTCAATTTTTCAACACTAAATCATGTGAATATAGGGAAAATCGGCTAAATAGCCGCCAAGTTGTTTAAACACGAACTTTACATTTTCCCCGCAGCCTGGACGGCTTCCGTCACCGCCGTACAATTTTCCCTCCCCAAAAAACCTACGAAAAGGCTAAAATACCCCTCGGTTAGATTAGAAAAGGACGAAAATGACCTCTCAACGTTTGCACGGTACCCGTGACCGCCATTTTTTGGGAAGCACTCAAATCAAGGCAAAGTAAATGTAGGAGTTTGATTGACATGCCAAGCTCCGGAAGGAGACCACAGAGCTTGCTCGACCTCAAAAGGTCCGGTAGGGCTCTCTACGGAGCTCGTTCAAAGGTTTTACGGGGGACGATCACTCAATAGTTGTCGTCGCTATTGTCTACAGGTAGCAACCTCGTCCAGCAGAGTTTCGCTGCCGTTGATTCCGTGCCGATTAACAGGAGCAAGGATGCGAGCTCCCCATGCTTCTGGCAAATCCGTTTTAGACGCCGAAGATGCAAATCTTTATATTACGTATCGAATAGCGACCAGTATAGGTGGCATAACATGGGAATCGAACCGGTGGGCAAGTAGGGTACATCAATCAAACGAAGGCCACGATTCTGTTGGGGCCCTTAGCGGCCGCGGAGTAGGCTGCCGTGCGCTTGAAAATTCTAATGGTTGGTCGATGGGGGCAACACTATGAAACCTCGGACTTCTGCCGAGTCGGGGCAGAGGGTATGGTGGATCCGACCGAACGAAATTAGATTTTGAATCGGGAACACGTGGGGAAAAGGTGTTGGCTCGTGAAGGCCAAGGGCCTGCCCAATGCAAGGGCGTGCACTGGACAGCTCGTGGGAAACTAAGAGCCGAAAAAAGAAGAAGAAGAAGAAGATTATAGTGTGTGCCTCGGTATCTTAAGGTTAAAAAGCAGTGGGCACACGCAACCATCTCACCATTTTGAATCATGCTCTCCTTTATCTGGATTGATGCTGACGTATCACGGTTCCACGTGGCAACCACCTTCGGTCTGGTTCCAAGAGGGGTCAGACATATATATATATATATACATATACATATATATTTAAGTTGAATTGATTTTTTCACTTACTATAATTATCGGATTGAGTCATGTGTAGAGGATAATTGTTTTATTGGACGCTCCACTAAGCAGCCCTGCATCTTACCTATGTCTGTGAAATCAACGTCGGTGGCATGCTGTAGCCCGAGAGCAAGACGTACCCTCAGTTTCGTGTTTACGTCGTATAAAGTGCACAGTTTATATCATGATCATTTGACCAGACAAAATTAATTAACGACACCTTGCGGCTTGAAGGAAAACAGGATAGAAAAGTGGGGGAGGATTGCACATTATTTTATGTCTAATTGTTAAGTAGGGTTGAGGAGGAGGTGGAGAAGGAGGAGGGGGAAAACTTTGGTTGGGTTAAAGTGGCTCATCTCTCTTTCAACTTAAAAAGCAGATCCACCATCACCATGAATTTTGGAGGTTTGTGAATTAAAATATAGAGGTGATACCTTTTGTCTTTAAATTTGCTCAAAATCAGACACATTTCTTTCTGAATGCAATGACCCAGGAAGGGAAAAAAACCACCTGATTTGATAACAAGAATAATCGGTGACCGGCAAAATTTGGAGTTGCAATCGGAGCGTGTGACCGATGCTATCCGTGCTCACAATTGTTAAAAATGGTGATCTAGTGGTTCAAAACTTGCTCACATGCGGTTTGGTGAGTTTAAGTCCCTTGCTCGAATCCCCGGTAGAACGTAAGCTTGGGAGTGTTTGCTAGTTGTGTGCTGTTTGACCGTTCGTCTTGGAGGATACCGACTTCTTTAATTATAGTAGATTTTCGGTGGTGCTGCACTGCTGAGGTACGGTTGTTTAGTTCGCCTGCTAAGATCAGCAGATGCATCGGTGTCGGTCATAAGCACTGTATCACCCGATCGACTTTGATAAGCATATGCAGACGATGAAAGACTAACTTCAGGATGGTTGCACTTTGATGCAACAATCCATTTTATGCTTCGTGGTGATTCCTTATGGGGTTATTAAAAGGGGGAAGAAAGAGCCTTTGCCTTTTAAAACAGTCCTTCTTGATGATTATGAAACAACTCTCGAGAAAAGAAAACTGCACCAATGCAGTGAATCTCAAGCTGGCTGGCACACAGCTCAATCAAACTTGTTCCAGATGTGATAAAACAAAGGCAACATTGTCAGTCGGTCAGATGGAATAGCCTCGGGAGTTGGGAGAGTTTCCACATATGCATTATGTGGGATTATCTTGACATTTACCCTTCTTTTAAAGGAACATTTTCAGGCTCTTTCCTCAGTGTATATGGAAGTCTGACCTCTTATTGAACAATCACTCTCCCAATTAAGTTTTCAGTGAGTCCGCATGTTCAAAATCCTCATTTACGTGGTAATAAAGTGTATTATGCTTATCATGTTCACTTAAATATCCATTCTGAATAATTAACCATGTAGCAACAATGTGTCTTATGCTTGCCTTCGATAGCTGATATCTGTCCTTGGGCAGAGCAGGCTTGCTCCTTCACACTTGGACTTGTAAGCTGTAAACTCATACGGTAACTTAAATTTCTATTACCCTATAAGAGTATGGCTTCATATCCAACTCAAAAATCTAAAATCGATACCTAATAATGCTAGCTGTCACTCTTATACTCCCCAAGTGTTGAGAGATGGACCCAAAACCATTTTTTAAAAGAGTAGCAGGATTCTCACTGATAATGTCTTCCGCTAGTGAAAGGAGATGGAGAAGTCACCACGTGGTTTAATAACATCAGCTACTCGATCCTCGTCAAAATGATGACAAGATGAAGAGAAGAGACAGATGAACACACAGTGTCGACATTCTCTGATCTGTCACGGGGTTGCTGTATATGCGATTTTCGCGGGGTCCAATACTGACAAGAGAGCTTCAGTTTTTCTTTTCTTTTTTGGCTGAATAAGAGGGGGTTTAGTTAAAGGGGATTGAATTCTGCTGGTAGATCTGGAAGAAGACCACTCCACCATTTCTGTGTGGTAGCATTCTTCAACAGCCTTTTTAGCATTCACGAGCTGTAAGCCATCTGTTTCAGCCCGACAGGTTCTCTAGTAGTATGAAGTGTGAACCCCCTTTTCGATCTTGTCGGGCACGCATGATTCGGTTGAATGGAAAGGAAACAGGACAGAATCACCGCGCCTATCTGTACCTTGATCTTTCTGACGTGATATGCATCCATTAGGCCCCAGGCCTGTTTGTATATTGCAACATGATTCAATAGCTATGTACGTGCATGGTGGTAGACTAAAACTGCAGCGTAGTCTGTCAACCAGATCACGTCGATCAGAATATATTTGCCGGGTCAATATTCATGTAGCATGTCGACGCTACGGAGATGAACTCATGCTACCGAGCGCTCATCATCTGTGTGAAGTATTGTCTAGCTTTTGCCATTCGAAAGCCTTGATACCCCACGTTAGAGTTCAAATACAGCAATAAACATCCACGGAGCCCAAACCGTGAAGTTTGTTTCCGGGAAAGGCTGAGCAAGGAACAAATTTCCCAAACCCGCCATATTCTTAAGCTTGGATGAGCAAAAGGATCGGTACTCTATAGTGCTCGGCCGGACGCAATTACATGACATGAATTGACCATTGAGTGAAAGTGGAGGGAGTGGTGATGAAAGTGGGAGGGCAAGGGAAAGGTTTCTTCTTTACTTTTATATGATAATAAGGGTCTCCGATGTGCTTTTCTATTCCCAGTTCTGTGGGGCGCTTTTGCTTTTCCTAGCCATGGCACCATATGAAGGAACTCGCATGATGGCGATGTCGACGTCACGATAAGCCTCCATACCAATCGTCCCTTTCGACATTCAGTTTGGGTCCTTCTGAGTTATTGATGCTTCTGGGGTGGGTTTCTTTGTCAAATGCATCTGAATTTAAATTTCATGGATACGTTGATCTAAGAGGGCATCGTATACGATTCACCCCAAAAGAATACAGAGAGAGAGAGAGAGAGGACATCTTATACGGCGTTTCTAAATGTCAGGTTAAGTACAAAATGGGCTTCTGCTCTCTGATCGCGTCTGATACCCCACCGGCACCAGACACCGCCTAAGAGGCCTCGCTCAATTGGATATCAGAGGAACGAAGCTATTTATCTATCGATCAAAGCACATGGAAAAGGGAATAATCGTTGGCTTGAGCCGAGTAAAAGATAAGTAGGTAAAAGCCCATTCCGATACGCTGTTTTGGACCTTCAATGCCCATAAAATTCCCACGTCATGGTCAAATCCCCGTTTCAATCGGGCCGTAGAGAAGCTGCACACCAAAACCAAGGAAAAGGACGCAGCCTTCGTTATTATCTGCAGAAGAGGAAGCTCTGCTTGAGGTACATATACCAACCCGAACAGTGTGAATCACACCACAGTTTCATCAGTTTGCGGATCAATAGCATCAGTGAGGGAGACAGTTTAACCGGCACATATTGTGCTAGTTATAAGGGCAAGAATACAAGAGATCAGAGAAGCCTTGGCGTCAGACTGAGAAGAGCCTCCTCCCACATGGAGCCTACTCTATAAAACTTTTCTTCCTCTCGAGAGAAGCCCTTCACCTGAAAGAGTCGGCCATCACTTATTTGCCGCATATCAGAGTCCCCGGATTCGGGTTGTAGGCACCCCACAGGCAGCAGCTGCATCACTGTTGCAAATCTCCCAAATCAGAAATCCTCTCTTTTATCATCCCCCTTCCGTAATAAGCAATCTCTCATAAATACTCTAGTAACAGCAATGTACAAAGAAAGCAGGCACCTTAGCTTCATCCATTTGAACAGCAGATGGACCTTTTTTTTTCTCTCTTTGATAATTTGACCTCAAAGAAACGAGAAATGAAAAGCTATTTCAAACTTTCTAGTTTCTCCAGCAGATTACTATCTCCTTGACTGACCATCCATTGGCTATTTCTTCCTCGCACTCCACAAAGAAAACAGAATGCATGCAGCATATTTAGGCCAATTAGCCACTGTGGGAGACACCATCTTGCGGCAAATCCTGAGTGACAGATCTCAAGGAATCACCCTCAACTTGCACTAGTTGGCACTTAAAATGCTGCTCCACTGAACAGCCCGAACATAAAACCTCCAGGCAGAACGTTTCCTCGTATTCGCCATCATTAATACACCGTCCACACTGGACACACCTTGCTATACAAAGTGTGCATGCCCTGCACACTTGATCAGCATCATGCTCCTTCCCTTGACAAACTTCAGCAGGGCAGTCATATACCAGTCTCATCCTCTGACACATGGGGCACACCTCTATATCAATCGTACGATCATCATCACAGGATAAGTACAGGTTTCTTTTATTGTAAAAGTGAGGCTTATGTATCTTTAAAGGATCATCACCATCCATCCCCAACAAATGCTTCAGCTCTAGAAAATGTTCCATTGTGACACCATAGAGGCCCCCAATCCTTAAGTTTTTCAACCTCAGAGTGCCCATGGACTTGCACATTCTCAAGATCTCAATGATGCCATTGATAGTCAGCCTCGTGCATCCAGGCACACACAGCTGCAGAAATTAAAACAAATTCTACAAGGTCAATCGAAAAGAGAACATCATATCATTATGGAAAAGAAAAGGAGTCAAAGTCGTACCTAAATAAAGTTAGAATATAAATCAGAAAGTATTACCATGCAAACCAGCAAGATGGCAATTAAGACCGCTAAAAACAAATAAAAAAACAAATTTCTTGAATAAAGAAAAGAGAGCAACTAAAAGATGATCTCCATCAACAAAAGGCAACCCTAACCTGCTCTGATGAGTATCAGAGAGAACAAATAGGAATACAAATTAAAATATAACAAACATGTCAAGCTAGCGACAGGATACAAGACTTGCTTTCATACTATAATAAACGCGGCAATATAGATATGGAAATATAAAGAACCACGGTGTTGGATGATCGAGTACAAACCTTAGATATCCTCGGATTAGTTTGAAGAACCTGCTTCAATCCATCATCAGTGATTCGAGTGCATTCTATTAGGCTCAGACATTGCAAATGCCCTTGAGACCTTTTAACCAGCCGCAAAAGAATATCATCAGTTATCTTTTCATTTAAGGGCTGGCTTATATGGATATTCCTCCACAAAAGAGTATCACTCTGTACTATTTCACGCAGTGATCTGCAAACCCTCTCAACTGATAAAAGATCCTGCACTCCCAGAGAGGTAAGAACAAAGCTCAAAGCTGCATGAGGCATTCCATTTTCATCAGAACAAGCAACAGAACTCTCAGGGTTGGTGGAGATTTGTGGGCTCACAGTTCCTAAGCTTCCATCATTCTCCACTGAGCACCTATCATGCCCTCCCAACGACTGGAATTCAACAGAGCAAGATGCATTCCCTCCTTCATTCATCATAGAAAGTCCATATAACCCATTTGAAGAGTCAAAGTTCATGGGGCAGGGAAGGTTATCCATTCCCCTGCCGTAAGAAGAGACCCCAAGGGAAATTGCTGATCCAAATTCTCCAACTTGATGAGGTGATTCAAACCCCAAATAAGCAGACTTAGCCTTCGCATCCTCGGTAAGGGGGCATCTGCAATGTTCACTCATCCCTCCACAAACAAATTTGAAGGACCCGTTGGCAGCTTCCTTAGCTTCATCATACCCACAAGTCCCACCAGCTGAATCTGAGATGCAGTTAGACCCAATGGACCCTGGAAAACTATGCAGCCTCATAGCATTGTTACAAAGCAAATTCAACCCTGCAAAAAAGTCGTAATCTCCACCATTCCTCCCAACCATATCATACCCGTAACCACCATAATCCACCTTCCATCCCTCAAGCAACCCACTGAAGGCCGTAAAAGTAGTGCTTATCTCCATTCCAAACGGATCAGAAGGCAAAAGGTCAAGAATGTCATTTGAGATAGAATCCTGAGAGCAGCCACCGCTCTTGCATCTACCTCTCCCATAATCGAAATAATCCTTAAAATCCCCATCAGAAAGGAAGGAATTACAGAATATGTCCTCCACACCGGCCTCAAGAACGCAACCATTAGAAGGAAGGATTGGTCTATGAGAAAAATTCAAGGCCATGACGTACAAACGCTCCCCAACAAAGTAGCGGACTCTAGATTCCTCTTCTTTCTTTTTTCCCCCAGATTTGGCTAGGATTTTCAAAGAAGCTGGACCAGAAAAGGGAAACTGCAAAAGAAAGAAGAAGAAAAGGGAAAGTGGTTCTTTTTTCGTAGATTTGTATCGGAAGATACAGCAAGGAAACCCTCAATTTCGGATGGCAAACAAAAATAACGCACCAAAAATTTCACGGAGTTTCTGCTCGAATGGTGTCAAAACTGCAACCCTAATCCCAATCTATCTACATATAACAAATTAACCAAATTTCCCCTGTTTCTTTTTAAGCTGAAACACGGCAAGGGATTCTCAGGAACTGCGAACGCCCAAAGAATGAAAGGCACAAAAGAATCTGACAAGAAAGCGGACGAAAAGAAGAGAACCTGAGAAATCGAGCGACAATCAATTCTAGCTAACGGAACCGACGAGGAACCCTAACACCGACAAGCCAATCAACAAATACCCTTCTAGACCAAATCGTCCACCTTCTCCGATCACTGACAACTCCTCCAGAGAGAGAAGGAGAGGGAGAGAGAGAGAGATCTCGCGGGGGCTGCTTGCTGTTTACGAGGATTCAAGAGTTTGCCGGTGGAGGAAAGGAGGGGCCGAGAAGGGGAGAGAGAGAGAGAGAGAGCAGAAGCGGAAACTTTGTGCCGTAGAGAGAGAGAGAGAGAGGGACGGACTGTGTGAGAGGGGCAGAGAGACAAAAACGACGAGAATCGTTTTAATTTTAAAGGGTCTCGAGGGACACGTATCGTGCGGCTGATAGAGGGTTACAATTTTCGTAGGCGGAAGATGTGGCGGGAGACGGAATCGTAATCCGATTCCGGGGCGGGAGCCCCCTGTCTCTCGGGTCATACCCGTTACCCGGTTCCGGCTATAGTTGCCTTTATCCGTCGTTGATTGATGTTTGTCAACGGTTAACCAACAGAGTTAGTCAGCTGATTCGTTAAAGGCAATTAAGAAAACTCACTATCAAAATAGTCATCTAGTATGAAACTCAAATTTATTACGGCTCGTTGGGACAGAGATACTAAACAATATATATCGAAAATTATAGTAAGTAAATGATATTTTTAATGATATTATCTCGTAATGTTCCATGAAAAGCACCTATCCGAATGTAAAAGTGGGTAAATGAGTGTTAATTACATGACAAACTGCCATAATTATCATTATCATTAATTATATGGATGAGGGATGCTGGCGTATCATTGCTATGGGACATTGTAGGGTTCTCCAAAGTTGGGTGGGTGGGTTGGCATAGGTTAGATTAGGAAGGTTTATTAGCTGCTAAACACTCATCAACACCAACTAAATCACAATTCTACGCGGGTGTGCTCACCCAGAAAAGAAGGGAAAATTCCCAGGTAGATTTGCTCCAAGATAGGATGATTCTTTGTGATGATCACTCGGGCCGTCATCATATACGTCACCACCGTATTAATATGGCTAGTTCTATCATCTCAAACTTTCTCGTTATCATCGACGGAACATAAGAGAGTCGTGGGGGCATGTTTGGAATTCAAGGATAACTAATAGGACCCGTGAAAATTGTAGTCCACACTGCCTTCTGATGAAGTATTGACAAAACAACTGGTAAAACTGGTCAAGTTCGCAGTGATGACGACTGACGATTATTCGTACGATTAATATAACTCTGTTCGCTCGTCACAGCGTTGTGATTGCATCCTCGTGTCGGTATCGAGCCGCCCTGGTGGGACCCACATTCTGGATTTCCGACATAACCTGTGAGGAGATCCGACCGGAGAGCACTTGAGGCCTGCCGGGCAAGTAGAGGATAGATCCTAGGAATACGTGCGAAGACACACGCTTCCTACGTTCAGTCCGAAGGCAAGGCTCCCAACTCCCACGTGCGAAATATCTCCGTAAGAGATGACGTACTCCCGACATTCAAAAAAGGCTCGAGAAAGAGTGTCAACCAAGTAATGCTGAATGTCCTTATTATTCCACGTTCTTCCACCCAGCAAATAAAAGATTTGTTTTCCCTAATTAAGAGCATTCACATGCCCATTCCATCTTTTACTTGAAATAAAAAAGTTATCAATTCGATTCATGTAACGTAATTTATTCGTGCCAATTTATATCTTTTATATTATAATATGATCAATTCATTAATTTCTCATTTTTTTAAAAAAAATTAAGAGACGATTATAGTGAAATATATGTGCGTATGCCTTCTAAGTTATTGTCTCACGTTGAGTAGAAGGGAAAAAAACGGCTCTTTTGGGCAAAACTACGGGCGGGTTATGCCAAGGAAAGAAGAGTGTGAGGATAGTTACCTATCTTTCATCTACATATATGGTTCGTTCATAACGCTCTCCAACAGCTCGGATGTTGCATCAGAGAATGATCGGATTGATGATTTCCAAGTTAAAGGCCGTTAAGAAATAAATGGATCATAAATAATATATATATATATAAGAATTAAATTAGATGCAATAATAATAGGAATGCATTGTGTTTTCTCTGGACTGATTTATTATTATATCCTCTATATAAAAGTGATCGAATACGGCAGCAGTGAGATGGAAGGTCAGAGGGAAATAACTTGTGAAGGAAGGTGGAAAGCCTTCGAAGCTAGAGATCGGCTTACCCCTTCGACGGGGCAAAAGCCACCGTCGACCCGAGCTACCAAGGGATCCCCACCTAAAAAATTCACCTCCTTCGATGGGGCATCCGAGAGGGAAACTTCTTGGGAAGGCTCGAGAATTTAGTACACAGATGCCATCGTCAATATAGGATCAGAAGGCTTCCGGATTCAGTTCTCGTAAACACAGTTCCGGTATGGATGAATGGGAAGGAGTGAAAGTCCTGCGAGGCCCTCCCTGCCGGTGCGGACTTGGGCGGCTCTCGAATGTTAATATTCTCAACAATTTTTTTTTCCGATATAAATTCACTTATATGTGAAAGTGATCGGATTAACTAACTTATATCGAGCTGAGCTGGGTTAGCCTACTTATGAGTAAGTTATTTCAATTCATAAGATTCAAATCCGAGACGTTACTTGTGTGAAAATGATATCGAACAATCTTAACCAACTTGTATTAGTTATATTCTAGACGACTTTTTGGATGTTAAGAGAGAGGCGATGCCCTAGCTTAAAATTAGACGGTACGGACTATTGAGTCTTTGGAAACAAAGTCGGCCCGGACGAACAGGCTCGATTTACTCCCACTGCCAATGTAAGAATTTCCGGTTAAGCTCTGTAGTCAAAGTTCAAGCTCAGTGTCCTGCATCTTGCTAATGTTTCATCCATGTTTATATATGCAGAGGAAGGGATCCACTTAAATATAGCGAGGAAGAGAGAAGAAAAATACAAGTTTCTTGGCAACAAAATTGGTTAACATGTTTGGGCACATTTTTCTCATTAAATAAGTCATTAGATTAGATTATTATAAATGAAGATAATTTAATATAAGAGAGTTTTACACTTAAATAATGGGATAGAAGTTAATAAGAGTGAAATAAAATTTTGAAAATCAGATCATTTATTTTATATATAAGAAAATCGATGGTAGAGGAGTAACGTCGCAAACACTTTTTTTTTTTTTTATAAATAATTACAAACAACTATTTCATTCAAAGGAATCTCTCAAAAAATAATTTTTATATACAAGTTTGGTTAATAAATTAACAAGTGAAAATTTAATATTTGCAAATTTTCTTTATTTATAAAACTTAATTAAAATTTTATTTTTAAAAATATAGAATTATCTCTAATTATTCATGACATTTTGTTATTATGTTTTTTTAATATTGATGGTGTCCGGCACTGTAACAACTGACTAATCCACTGTATGGTGTATTGTACATTCTAGAGCACGCCAATTAAATTCCAGATATTGACCATTGAGAATTTCAAATCCTACACTTGACTTACTGTATGTTATCGTTTACTAGCGGACTGTCACTTTCAAGAGTTGTTATTATGTTTTTCTTAGTAGAATGATTTGTTATATAATAATAATAATAATAATAATAATAATACAATGAGCTTAGGTAGCAACTAGAGGTGGTGAAAAGTGGCATGGCACGAAAAACCGTTGTCTAGGCCATTGTTTTAGGGCAACTCAAAATTGGCCCGAAAGTATAAAAATACATTTTATAATAAAAAGAAAATATATGAGAAAAAATTTAAAAATTGATTAATTATATACATATAATTATATTTAATAGTTATTTAAATATTTTATTTAAATTAATCAATCAATTATATAATAAAAAATTTTATTTTGAAATATAAATTATTTGAATTTATTTTTTGAAACCGATTTTTCGTACTGTACTGGCTCGAATTGTTAGCTCTAGCAGTAACTGAAATCTGCAAGTAAAAGATGGCTTTGAATTCAAGATTTTTGTGTTTTATGATTGCATAATAATATCCAAGCGTGGATGGAATCTCAAGTGGGATCAGGTTGAAATTTCGTGGAAATCGAGTCAAAAGAGAGGAGGAGGAGGAGGAGGAGGAGGAAGGCGAGAGGGAACGAGAAGTCTTCACAGGATGAAAGTTTCTTGGATGGTGGAGAAGGCCAAGTCAATGGTAATATTATTTTCAATATGAACCAAACGGTATTAATGAGTTATTAGATTATAACTAATTTAATTTGAGTTAAATCGACTTATTTAAGAGAGTAAATTTTTTTATAATATAAATTATTTTTATTTATAATATCTAAACTCAAATATTTACTTAAAATCAATTGTATTGTTTGAAGTTCAGTAGGAGGCTTATTCTCTAAAATTCATATTTAAAATTTGTAAGTACAGTTAGTTGACCGCTCTGAAGTGTTATCCGATTGAGTCAAATTAATTCTCTCTCTCTCTCTTAAATGCCCTACCCAAAGATCTTTTTCGACAAAAACATAACAAATTAAATAAGAAATTATTAACTGTAGTTAGTTAGTTAAGATAAATTAGTATTCTTTTTTCTTAGGTAAAATATTATTCGAGCACTGTAAATAAAAATAATTTTATCATATCCCTACATTTTAATTGGTTAAAATTTAATATATTTAAAATATATGATGAATTGGAAAAAAAAAACAAAACGGGAAGGATAAAAAGAATTTCTGGCAGACAAAAAGGGAAAAAGGAGAGAGAAATTACAAGCGAATAATTGAGTTTGTGAAGTCAATAATTTTATTTAAGACAAACGTGATGGCGTCACTTTCATGTTCCTTCGGTCTTGTCTGGTCTCTGTGCTTCATTCGTTGGTTTCGCCGTCCTGACTTGACAATTAAATTAATCTAAATTTAAAAAAAAAGCAAAAGGGAAAAAAAGGAAAAAATTCATTTATTTTTTAAGTGTAAATTTAGGCAGATAACATTTAAATATTTGAAATAAAGCAAATTTTTACGATATTTTTTCCAAAGCTGAGTAATAACTCTCTCTCTCTCTCTCTCTTTACTATATATACTAAATGTAATATATATATATTTAAAATATTGATGTTGAAGTACTGAGAAAAAATAGTTGTAGTGTTAAAAGAGGCAAACTTGTAATTATTTAAATATTTTTCATTTTCAAATAATAAATAAAACTGACACGAAAGCAGCATAGCAAGACGCGTCAGCTTCAGCCATGGCTTTAGAGGAAGGTGGAATTTTTCAACTGATTGAATCACGAGAAATTTATTATTTCCCCCAGCAAATCTTTACCCTCTCCTGCTGAAACTGTTGCGGCCTTGCGAACGGGCAGCACCATTAACAAACAATTTACGAGAAGGGGGAACTGGACAGGAGCTGTGAGCAAAGTTGGGAGACTTTTTCTCTGTAAGTGACGCGCTCTCTGTCCTTTTTCCTCATCTGGGGTTTCCTCCCTTTTTCTCATCACTTCACTTCGACACAGCTCCGAGCTCGCATGTGATTCGAGGCGGCCTTCGAGTTGTATATTCTGCTTGTTGGGTTGGGTTGGGTTGAGTACTGCTGTTCTCAGGAATGCGATGTTCATTGGTCAATTTGTGTCCCGTTCTTCTGTCTTGGTTAATTTGAATCTGAAGTTAGTGAACGTTCATTATTAGAGCAGCTTTTGACTTACTGGGTTTTTGCGGTTGGTTCGAAAGTTGGGAACTTTTTGCTTCGATCTGTGAAGGCATAAATCTGTTTTAAGGGTTTCTGGAAGCTGATCGAGATCGGTGATTTTAGGGGTTGTACATTGACTGCTGTTCGCGCAAACTGCGGACTTAGCTGCTCTCTGAGTTGAAGAATTTTCGATTTATTTCAGGCTGCGTTTTCTTAAACACTGGGTTGAGAGAAGAAAGCTCCTTTGTTGGTACCTGCGAAATTTTGGGCATTAGTGTTGTAGCTTGAGGGAGGTGAAACATCCTTGAACTTATGTGAAGTATGATCAAACAGATACTCAGCAAGCTTCCTCGTAAATCTTCAAAGTCGGGTGAGATTCGAGACCATGGCAGAAACTCTAAACTGTATTTTGACTCTTCTATCAATCTGAGAAGCGGTGAATTCGGAGTCAGTAATTCGGGGAGCTTGAGTGTCTCCACGAATACAGCTTCTAATCATGCTTTGGATACAGGATCTAATCAGGGAGGCAAAGTCCCAAGAGGAGCTAACTCAAAGTTTAATGGTGCTTTGGTGTATTCTTCTTATGAAGCATTGCCTGGGTTCAAAGATGTGCCTAGTTCTGAAAAGCAGAATTTATTCATCAGGAAGCTTAGCTTGTGTTCTGTTACCTTTGACTTCACTGATCCAACAAAGAGCATTCGGGAGAAGGAGATCAAGAGACAGACATTATCTGAGCTTGTTGATTTTGTGACTTCTGCTAATGGAAAGTTCACAGAAATCATAATGCAAGAGGTTATAAAGATGGTGTCAGCGAATTTATTTCGTGCGCTCAGCCCCCAACCACGTGAAAACAAGGCTGTAGAAGGCTTTGACTTGGAAGAAGAGGAGCCTTCCATGGACCCAGCTTGGCCCCACTTGCAACTTGCATACGAGTTCTTCTTGAGGTTTGTTGCATCCTCCGAGACTGATGCCAAACTTGCCAAGAAGTACATTGACCACTCCTTTATCCTCAAATTGCTGGAGTTATTTGATTCGGAAGATCACCGAGAAAGGGATTACTTGAAGACAATTCTCCATCGTATCTATGGCAAATTCATGGTGCACCGCCCATTCATTCGAAAAGCTATAAACAATATCTTCTACTGCTTCATTTTTGAGACTGAGAAGCACAATGGGATTGGTGAACTTCTTGAGATCCTGGGCAGTATTATTAACGGTTTTGCTCTGCCACTGAAGGAAGAGCATAAGCTGTTCCTAGTCCGAGCTCTGATTCCTTTGCACAAGCCCAAGTGCTTGGCTACGTACCACCAGCAGTTATCATACTGCATCACACAGTTCGTGGAGAAAGATTGCAAGCTCTCTGACACCGTCATCAGGGGCTTGCTGAAGTATTGGCCCATCACGAATAATTCTAAGGAAGTGATGTTCTTAAGCGAATTGGAGGAAGTCTTAGAAGCGACTCAGCCTCCAGAATTTCAACGCTGCATGGTGCCATTATTTTGCCAAGTTGCCCGCTGTCTAAGCAGCTCACATTTTCAGGTATTTTTGTGCAATAGATTCCATTTATTGATCATGTGATAGAGCTCCTAATTAAATCCCAAGTGGGCATGATCCAGTATGCAATTTGATTATGCTTCATTTTCCTGCTTTATCTGTAGCATCCACAGTTGCAAGTACTTTATATTCTATCTGTATCCTTGAATTATATAAAAGTGGTGCGACTTACTTTTGCACTGCTGTAGGACTTGACTGAACTATAGCTTCTGACAAAAGTTAGTTGTTTTCTATTCTCTTGTAGATGCTTCCACTCATTTAATGGATTTGTGAAAATGAAATAAATTTCTACAATTGATGGAATTAATCATTGGTCAAATTTCTTTCTTTAAAGAGGGAGAAGAGGGTGTTAGTTATTCCATATAACTTTATATAACATTTTGTTCCATACTATCTCCTCTTCCTTGCTTTTACTGTACTACATTATTTTGTTACCATAGAAACTTCTGTAAAAACCTGCATTCTTTAAATATGATACTTTTTTTTTCAAAGGTTGAGTGCCTTTCTTGAGTTGAACACAGTAAAATATAAATTGAAATCTTTCTGATCGCTGCATTTCCCACTCCTCTGGTTGATTGAGGAGAATACCCTTATCCTATTCAACTGACCTGAGAGCTATCCTTGTTCCTCCTACAAATGGTTTCTACTACAGTGTCAACTTGTGATGCTTACCTTAATTTAACCATGGTAACCGTTTAGAGTTTTCAACTAGTTATGTACATTTTTTACGCTACCTCAAGATCCTGCTGTGGATATTGGCTTAAATATCTTGTCAAGCACTTGAACTTGTAGTTTCTACTTCTCTTGGCACATGGTGAAAGGTGATTCTTCTACTTAGTGGGGCAAAAGCTTGTCCATTAGATTCCTTCCAGTCCCTTAATTATGTGCATTGGCAAGATAGAGAAACACTGTCCGAAATTCTATATTGGCTTTGTATTTCTTTATTGTCCTTTGGGGAATTTGCTGCTATTTCGTTTTCCTGTATTAAGCTCCTTTTTCAATTTCGCTGCTTTGATCAATTTAGGTGATGGATGTATTTTATTTTTCGAGGCTGCATCATCTCGAGTAGTCTGTAATATGTCAATGTTCAGCTGTAATGATAATTCATGTTTTGGTTTTTTTGGTGGACAGCTAAGCATTAATATCTGGTTTCTGGGTTTCATTACTAACTAGGTCCTCTATGAGCTTAATGGAAATAGGGGAAGTTGAAGTGAATGCATTATATTATTAGAAAACATTTGCTTCTTGCAATAGGTTTCACTGCATAAAGTCTGGGGTGTTTTTCGCTTTCTGTTTTGCAAATGAAGGGAGCTCAGTAGCAGTCTGATATATAAAGTCAAATCATGCTTCTTCTTTCTAGGTGGCAGAGAGAGCTCTCTTTTTCTGGAACAATGACCACATCGAGAACCTAATTAGACAAAACCGAAAAGTCATTCTTCCAATTGTCTTCCCCGCACTTGAGAAAAATGCCAGAAACCACTGGAACCAAGCAGTCCACAGCTTGACCTTAAACGTGCGGAAGATCTTCTATGACCTCGACCCTGAGCTGTTCAAGGAATGCTCCCTCAAGTTCCAGGAGGATGAAGCCAAGGAAGAAGAGATAAGAGCAAGACGTGAAGCGGCATGGAGACGCCTTGAAGAAGAAGCCGCCAAGAAGGCCACTAGCAACGAAGCTGTGCTTGTCCCTGCTCCAAAAATGTCTTCCTGAACCTTTTGAAGTTAGTGAATCAGTAGTTCGAGGCATGCTCAATTTTTTGATTGGATATGATTTGTCTAATTATACACGCACATGCTTCAGATAGTTCAATGCTCTTGGGACTGAAATGTATATTGGCTATATGGAAAAGAGCTGCACACAGTTTGCAAATGTTATGTGCAGTCAATCCGTGTTTTGGGGAGTCTTAGATGCCGTCTGCACCAGAGAACATGAACTTATGTTAGTGTTGGCTCATTATTTGAAATTGCATTTGGCTATATGTTCTGTTTTGCTAACTAGATTTAACGCTGAATCTTTTGAGATTCCATGGAGTTAAAATGTTGGCGCCAGTGTTATTGAGACGGTGACACCAGGAGATGGACCAATTTGTGGATCCCACTTCTATTTCTCCTTTTTCATGTTCGGCTTTTATGTCTGACGCTGCTAAAATTGCTTGTATGATGGACAGATATTTGTTACAGTAATCAAGAACTCTTCCTGGGAGATGATTTATCTGTGCCAAGATATTAAAATTTCTTCCATCCATCAACCTCCTGAAATGAACTACAAAATCTAAGGGAGGGTGCATTTCAAACTTGGCTGTGTCTTGTTCGGCACCGTGACCTGGGTCTGCACTCCATCGCTTTACTTTGTATATCCATTATACACCGGAAAAAGCCTGAGAGTGTTCATATACCTCCCATCCGGAATGATGATACAAATGCCGAGCTCCAGTGCATCGTCAGCAACCTGAGGGCGAATTTGAAACACTATCTGGAAACCTGTATGTCCTAAGAGGATACGAGAGGATCAAGAGAGCGCCGTGAAAGCCATCATTGAAGCCGCTGGTAAATTCGGAAGCTTAAAGAACGACGAGAACATATGACTTCTACACCTGTATCAGTCGGTGCGGGGTCCATTTCTACGGGGCTGATTTCGGATGGGAAAACCCAAACTTGGTGGGCCCAGAAAGCGATGAATTTGAGGATTCCTTGGCGCTGATGGATGCGCAGAGATGGCAAGGGCGCCGAGGTGTGACCGACCTTGAGAGTGCCGGACACGGCTGATCCGTCTAGGCTGTAATTCTCTTATACACATGCATTTTTCACGTGGGTTTTCTAATTAAATATGCAGAAATGATTCTTAACCTGATCTAACCATTTATAATGTATGTATATATATGAGCGCGCGAGTATCTTCCCATCAGCCCCATGTTTGTGCTAGTTATTGCTAGCGTGAATCATGATCATTTGTGGGAACAAAATCTGACATAAAGTAATGGAATTGCTTCCGATTGTGGCTGCACAATTTCCTCCTCCTCTCATCCTCTGTCCCATTCGAGAGCAGACAAAACACGACCGGCACTCACCGTGTTTATACAATATCAGTGGCGAAATACAGGTGGACAACCTCTGCGACGACCGTATGTGACGGGGAAAATCCGATATTACCGATGATTCCCTGAAATGGGCAGTGGAACCAGTGATCGCACACTAAGCAGTCAGGTTGAGGTATGGGTCCTAGATTCGCCTAATTTCCACACACACACACACAGACAGAGTCTTATTAGTGCTTCCTCTACATTATGTGTCTGGGGTCAATCCCGCTTCCCATATTTCAAAACAATTACCATAATTCTACTATATACAAGAAAGTATTAGACGATTCTTTTACTTATGTGTATATATCAGCTATTAAAACTCGAGTATGTCACTGTTATACAATCTCACAAGTCTCTCGACCCAACCCCACCAGCTGAGCAGATCCCTAGTAGGTCACGGGCAAGTTGAACAAACGAACAAGAGTACAGGACCAACTCCTTCCTCTAGCAAGCGTAAGCTCGATCGAAAGAGGGAGAGGAGAGCGTAAGAGCTACAGAGGCAGGAGTTAAAAACTGTTCTCCCAGCGAGCTTCGCAGTCTAGACGTATAGATATGTTTTCTCTTCTCCTTCCATATATAGCAGGTTGTCGTCTCTATCTATCCACGATCAAATCTATTGTCGATTTCAGTTGGAAGGACGACTAGTTGATGCGTGGAACTAGAGAGCTAGGACAGTACAGCTAGAACCAGCTGTTGAACAGTACAACTAAGAGAACTAGAGGGCTGTTGAATGATTTCTCGATAACAGTACAGCTAGAACCAGCTCATTCTTTTAATAAGATTTTTGGGCAAAAAAAAAAAAAAAAAACACACACACACACAGAGTTGAAAATTTCTCTAGAGAATAATTTTCAGGGGGGAAATCAAGTCGGCACCTTATCAGATAAAACTACCGGTATCATAAACTCTTTTTTTTTTCTATTCACTAAATTTAAAATTAAAAAATATTACTAGTATAATTTTTAAAATTGGACTAAATCGAAAACCGGTCAAGGCATGGGTTAATGGGTCGGACCAGAGGTTTGATAAGTCAAACGACAGATTTAATAAATAATATTAATAGTATAATATTACAAATAAATTGACATAAGTTAACAATAATTTATAATAAAAATTTATTATATGAATATTATATTAACGTTAAGTTCAACCGAAAATATAAATATAATTTTAATAAAATAAAATAAGTATATTATAATATATTTTTTATTTTTAAAAAATTTTAAGTCGACCGGTTTTTCATCGATTCAATTAGGTTTGCTAGTTGAACCGAAAACCGGTTAGTTTAATTGTAATTAACCACATCTTAATTGCAAATGGATTAAATCTAGAAATTGAATCGGGTGAATGGTCGGTTCTCATTCGAACCGATCAGACCGGTCTAGTTTTTAAAACTATACTTGAGAGAAGGGTTTTCGTTGGAATACATGGTGTTATCTCGTACCACTGAAGCTAAATGAATTGTTGTCGGCAAGGGATAGGAGTTGTCCCTGCATGTGCTTTCCCCGAATTCGAAGTAAGAGAAAGCAGCATCTTGGGACCGACCGACCGATCAACGTTGCTTGGTGAGCAACCTAATTTGTAAGCACATTGACTTCAGATAATTGCGTGAATAAATTAAACCATGGAACCAAAATTAATTCTAAACTATATATATATATATATATATATTGGATGGAAGAGAACAGTGACTCCCCTTGTCAAACAAATGTGCAATTGCCTCCATGTAATCAATCAATCACAGGTTACAAGTTGGACCATCCCAACAAACTACAACAAGCAGGGACAGATCCAAGAGTTGTGGGGGGTTGAAAATGAGATAATTCGGTACCATATAAATGAATTCAAGCAAAATTTGTATAGACAGATCCGTGATGACGAAGAGATCTCCTTCAAGAACCGATCGAGCCTGATCCAGCTTCAATAAGCAAGCTATTTCTAATTGCAATGCAAGGGTCTGCCTGAGGCTGTGCACCACAGTCCAAAACCCAGCGAGTCTCATGGGTCTACCCAAGGGTAGAACTCTCGAATAACGGCAGTTTCCCGGTTTACGCGATTTGGACTTCCATTCCATTTCTTCGGATATTCGAGAGTTGACATTATTTCTCTCTCTCTCTCTCTCTCTTTAATTCAGCACGTGATCCATGATCTGTAAAACAATCTCTTTGATTAAGACGTCGTCGTGTATGATTATGCATGATGCTAACCCCTCTCTCTACCTCTTACTGGGTTTTTCCCGAGGATGTTTCCATGAAATGCGTGCACGTTGTTCATTTCTTCCTTCGTGGTGGATTAGGTGCTGTTTCTTGATTTTGCCAGTTTGGTAGCTGTCTTCTGTCGTATCATTAATTCGACGACTTTCATGTTGATTTCAATTATTTTATTTTTATGCGTTGCCTGTCTAACTAATTTTGCTAGTTGAATTCATTGGGGTAAATTTTTTCTGATATTTGAATACGATATACTATTAAGGAAAATACATATTAGACCATTTTAACTGATTGGGCTCGGTTGGTTGATTTCACATGCTTTTTCTCAAGCAGGATCCCAATTACATAAAATGAAAGGTGGGGATACGGTTTGTTACAGAAAAATATCTATTAATATGATATTAAGATATTATAAATTTGATTTGTATTAACTCAATTGAACTTTTCATATCCAAAAAAAAGTAGAGTATAATCTTCGATGGAGTTATTAACTTAATCCGAAATGAATCGAAACAAGTTCTGGGCAGAAAGAATTTATAATGTTTGGGACAGTAGACGATAGTTGTCTCCATGTGCTCCTCCGAATTTGAAGTAACACGGACAGAAAAAATTCCCCTGCCCTGTCGCCTTATGGACAACTCTCGAAAGGTCAAACCTTATAAAAATTGACCCATACACACTACAGATAACAACCATCTTCCCTGGTCCAATTTCCTCCCCCAAAGGAAGCCGTATCGCTCCGACAGAGCTTAACTGAGACGATGGCTCGTGAGATTAAGGTCGAGATTGTCTCTAGAGAAACCATCAAGCCGTCTTCTCCTACTGACGAAGAGGTCGATGGGGCCATCAAGCTCTCGCTCTTCGATCAGCTCTGCCCCGTCCTTTATGTGACTGCGCTTCTCTTCTACCCCGGCGGCGAAGGCAGGTGCATTGATAAGTCCAGCAGGAGGCTGAAGTCGTCCCTGGCCGATGTGCTGACCCGCTACTACCTTCTTGCTGGGAGGATCAAGGACAACTTCTTGATCAAGTGTAACGATGAAGGCGCTGCCTACATCGAGGCCAGGGTGAACTGCACTCTCAAGGACGTCCTCGAGAAGCCCGAGCCCTTGGTGCTGAAGAGGTTGTTTCCGGTGAATATGGAGTCCACGGAGGCAGCTTTGGGGCTTCTCTTGCTCGTGCAGGCGAATTTCTTCGAGTGTGGTGGGCTGGCGATTGGGGTTGCCATTTCCCACAAGCAATGCGATGGCTCAACGATGAGCTCGTTCATCAAGGCATGGACTCATATGGCCCGAGAGTCGGCTGAGGTCCTAGGTCCGGACTTCTCATTGTCAGCTCTATTCCCTCCACTGAAGCATCCGGTCGACAATCCTGTGGCCGAGCTACCAAAGGGTCCATGTGCCACTCGGAGGTACGTGTTTGATTCCTCGAAGGTTGCTGCACTGAAGACAAAGGCTATCAGTGCAGCTGTGCCGGAGCCCCATCGGGTGGAGGCTGTGTCTGCTTTCATATGGAGATGCGCGGCGAATGCATCCAGGAGAAACCTGGGTGCTCCGGCAAGGCTGTCTGTGCTGTCCCAGGCTGTCAACCTGCGCAGGAGGCTCACACCACCTCTACCGGAACATTCTGTCGGCAACTTCCTGGGTTCGTTCCACGCCCAGAATGATGATCCCGACGCCGAGCTTCATCAATTGGTGAGCAACCTAAGGGTGCGCTCGAAAGATTATATGGAAACCTACCCTAAGAGGCTACAAGAGGGCCAAGAGAGCGCTGTGAAAGCGGTCTTTGAAGCTGCTGGCGAATTCGGGAGCTTAATGAGGGACGAGAACATAGACTTCTATAACTGCAGTAGCTGGTGCAGGTTCCGGTTCTATGAGGCCGATTTCGGGTGGGGAAACCCGATCTGGGTGGCCCTGGAAAGCACGGAATTCAAGAACTCCGTGGTGCTGATGGATGCCAGAGACGGGAAGGGCGTCGAGGTGTGGCTGACCTTGACAGTGCTGGACATGGAGGAGCTTGACCGCGATCAGGAGCTGCTCGAGTTCGCTTCCCTGAACCCGAGCATCACTTGGTGACCCCTGCCGACTCCAACCTACTTCAACTACATCATGGTTATCAATAGGATTCTTGAGTGCTGTGTTCGAACCAACATGCTTCTTCTTCCTCTCATCACATTAATTTTGTGTGTAACAATTTTTTTTTCTTGTTTTCTGGTTGATATTGGGTTTGTGTAACGTTGTATAACATCAATAAAGCATCACTTGTGTGTAACTGTGGCTTTTCTTTCCCTTGTAGTTATACTGTATAGAAGCTGATCACTACTTCCATGGAGTTTTAACTATATAAAAAAATTGATTTTTTTAATCTAAAAAAGTTAAATTAAAAAGAGATAAGGCTTAGTTAATTGCAATCATTTTCGCATTAGGGCAAACAAGAAGTCTAGATTTCAATTGGTACATTTGCACATGCCTATATGCATCAACATGAGACAAAAGAAACTTACACTAGATTTTTTATCCCAGATAACTAGAGCTAGTAATTCGAGCTGATACGATACGAATATATTAACGGATCACGTCAGCACAATCCATCATTTCGGGCGGTCCGAGCCCGGCATGAATCACACAAATAATTAATTTTTAAAAATAAATTTAACCATTAAACTATAATTATATATGTATAATTAATAAAATTTTTAATTTTCTCATAATTTTTTATTATAAAATTTGATTTTATATTTTAAATTGTGCCAACACAAATTTTTTCGGGCAGTATTAGTCTGCTTGAAAAAAAAAAATTTTTATACTGTACCAAAATTTATCACATGTACAGGTAAGAACACTCGTCCTTAAACCTAGCCACGTCTCCTCCTCCAGGTTCACGTCAAGCCCCAGATCCCGTCATCGGACTTTACGCCGAGAAAGGCAGATGTGGGCCAGATTTCATCCATGTAATGGGCTCTGAGCCGCTTTCCAGCCTGATATATAACATCGCAATACTGGTACATATGTCAGTAGACTCGATGAAATAGAAAACAACAAGAAAAGGATTCGATAATTTACGGATAAGTTGAAGTGGTTAGACACACCTCTTTTTAAAATTGAGTTCTCCACCGCCTCTTGTAATGGTGTAGAGGTTTTCTACCCCCATCCGATGACTAGGGCGGAACCGGTCCGAGTCCAGGACCCGAGACTTTTCCTAAAGGTGGCCCAAACCCTTGCTCCCAGGGAGCGGCCGTAGGAGAGGTTCCATGGCCATTAACCTTAGGAGTCAACAATATGTAACTTCGACAACTATGATTTCCCTGAAGTATCAGGTGAATTTGTCCCCTAACAGTTGCAACAGCTTACGTATCATGCTCTACTCATCATGGTGGTGTGATCATCGGGCAGGTTTTCATCCCTCAATTATTCCCAGAAGAGATCAAATGAAAAAAAATAAATAAACAAAGGACAGTTATCCACATCAGTTGGTCAGGTCTGCCATGAAAGAGATTGTATCTGCAGGTCATGGCAACGGGAAACAAATCGATTCAACTGTGCCAGCTTGAATCTTCCGACACCATCCGACCGGCTCAAGAAGGACGGTTGGCACTTTATCACCTACACCGAACTTTCTCCTTGGTTAGCCGGCTGTGCCCACATCACCGCTGTCCAGGACATAATCTTACCAAGAAAGGGATGCGGCACGAACTTAGGACAGCAGGTAAACACCTGTGACCTGATGAGAGATGGATTCCATTCATCAAGGAAAAAGGAACTCAACAACCATGCCGAGCAGTTCTGCAAGGCCGACCCCAGGGGCACCTGAGTTAAGCAGCAGCATGTCCTCTCATGGACGAACCATGAACACCGGAAACCTCGGGGCTAGACATGTCGAAGAAAAAGCAGACATAAAATAGAGTTCGTGGACAGAACATCGAAGAAGCAGGGCCTGGTAGAAGAAGACAGTCACGTACAGATAGAGCCTTCTCGATCAAGCTTTGAAGAAGATATGAGAATTCAACAATTATGACCCTATTATATACTCCGGCAGTCTAGGAATTCCTAGACGATGATTAAATAAAATAATGTTCTTTTAATCTGATTGAGCTATGCGTACTTTGCTCGACAGCATGGAAAGCATCGATCTAACAAGAAAGCTCCGTACATAAGTCTTCCCAGGACCACAAAATTGAACTTTAAATAGGTTCCAAGTCCCCACATACGTCTTCTTTTTCCTCTTAAAGTTCCCACCTTGTGTGGATTATTATGAGATCTGGTTACTGCTTGGCAACCTTATCGTGCGAAAATGAAGACGTCCATGGTGAACTTAGCGGGCTTGACCTTAATATCTCGAACATGGGACCCTATTCATTCCAACTCATTCCTAAACTCAATAACTTCCCTTTCTAGGAAGAAGCTAGGGGCTGCAAGAGGCTGAAGTTAGATGCTGGGGAAGAATCAGTCTCGAGTAATAGCGGGAGCATTTACAGTATGTCCAGCAGCAAGACCACTGATAGCTTGATCAGCCTGCCTCGGCTCCAGTTCAGGGACCATGTGCAGGCCTACATGCAGAGGTTCTTGGTGGTCGAGGCTATGGAAGAGGCGGCAGTGGCCATGATATAGAGGAGTGAGGTGAACGAGACCAAGGAGGGCAACAGCAGCGGGGATGAGATCAGGTTCGTCCAACAGCTCATCGCCTCCGTCGAGGCCGTTGCTTGTAGGGACAAGGTCTATGCCTCCACCCTGCTGTCGGAGCTCCGAGCCAAGGCCCTTGTGTTTGGATCATCATTTCAGCGGGTTGCATCTTGCTCCGTGCAGGCTCTCTGTGACCGCCTCGTCCTAGTCCAACTACTTGGCGGAGTCTGGATTTTGGGACAGGGAGAGAAGCCCGTGCCAGGATTGGGGACCACAGCATCCGAGAGAGAGAGGAGGCCCTCCGCCTTGTTTATGAGATTTGCCCCAATATCCAGTTTTGTCACTTTGTAGCAAATGCGTCCATTACGGAAGCCTTTGAGGGAGAGAGTTGGGTTCACGTGGTCGACCTAGGGATGGGCCTGGGTCTGCCACACGGCCTCCAATGGCAGAACCTGATCCAACGCCTGGCTCACCGTCCGGGTGGACCGCCATACAAGCTCAGGATCACCGGTGTTGGGAACAGAGGAGATGGCCTCGGCAAAATTGGAGATGAACTAGGAAGTTATTCAGAGATGTTGGGGATGGATTTCGAGTTTCTGACTGTGCAAAACAGCTTGGAGAATCTGCAAGTGGGAGATTTCAGAATCAAAGAAGGTGAAGCTCTGGTCATTCACAGCATTCTTCAGCTGCACTGCGTTGTGAAGGAGAGCCGAGGAGCGCTGAAGACAGTCCTGCAGATGCTACGGAAGCGATTGTTGAATTTTAATTTGACAATATATAGTCCAACAATATATTATTGATCATGTGTCTCTGCTATCCAATTGGTCAATCCAATTAAGTGATCTAATTAAGTTTATAAAATAGGGTTGAATAGACAATCTGTAAGGTGTAGGGATTAATATGCAGAAACCATAAAGTGATTTCTGATTTCTATGACGGGTGAAATTAGAAATTAATAAACTGAAGGCACTTATTTACAATTTGCGGTTGTGGTCCCTGGGACATACGATATTATCGGCTCTTTTGATATCCCATTAGTCAACGAGAGTCAGAGTGAATCTTACATCTTCTGAAAGATTTTTCGTACAGTCCTAGAAGATCCATATCCGGTCAATCACACGAGTCTTACCTATGGATTCAGATACGCTTCCGTTTATGTTTTAAACATTCTCTTTGATTTCAACACGTATGATCTTGAGGTAATTTGGATTAGGATAAATTACAACAATTGGTATCAGAGTTTTGCGTGTTTGGATCATTGAGAATTTTGGTTTGATGTGATTGACTGATTTGGAAATTTTCGGATCACTGTTTATAGTGAAAAAAAAAAATTTCCGTCGGTGGTGTTCTGGCGGGCTTCACCGCCACCAACCAGCCGCTGGTTGGCTGCAGGGTGGGGCCTCCATGCCACCAGCCGGCCCAGGCTTCACCGCCACCACCCGCCGACTACCGTAAATTCCCCTCTCGGCCAATCGACGAAGCTCCTCGGTCCAACCTCAGTTAGAGTCGCCATACCGCGGTCGAATGCAGCGGCTGAAATCGGCGGCTCGTGTCGCAGGAGGAGGGACGGGGCGTCGTCTGCGGGCCGAGGCTGCTGCCAATCGCCGAACCGGGGCGGTAGATAGTTGTCTGTGGGCCGTGGCTGCGGCCAATCGCTGGTCGACAGTTGTTTGTGGGTCGAGGCGGCAGCCCACATGGCCGGAGACGTGAAGGAGCGGTTGCCGATCTCGGCGGCCGACGTTCTCGGTGATCATCCGTTAGCGATAATTAGTGGCTAAGATCGCGGGATTCGGTTGAAACGGATGAAATCGTGCGGCGACATTAGGGTTTCGGCGAAGAAGATGAACAGTAACCGGTCTGCATGTCGAGCCAGTTCGGTCCAATTTGGACCGGTCCGATGCAAATTGGGCCGGCTCACACTGTTTGGATCGAAATTGGGCTGGTTCGAGACTAATTCAGGACTGGTTTGAATGGTTCCCTCATGTTTAGTTGATTTCTTCACCAATTTTGCTCCGATTTGATCTAATTCAAGAAAATTATAGTAAAATTAAGACCAATTCAGAACGGTTCAGACCTACTACAACCTGGTTTATACCACTTAAGGTCTGATTTAGCGGGTTTAAGCCTATTTTAGTCCATCAAAAGTTAAATCACTACCAATTAAGTTTGGTTTAGGCTTTTAAACTCGATTTTTGAATGTTGAATGAAATAATGGCATTTTTTTATGTCTAATATTCAAGAATAAGTTAATTGAAGCAGTATCTCGCCAAAGTGAGCTCTCCTGTGTAGATTGATTTATTCAAGAATGTATAAGATGTTTGCATGTTTGAAATTTCATGCGAGCAGTGGATCGGCTCAAAGGAAGGACATTGTTTGGCCGAGTTTCAAATATGCCTGTGGTAATAAATGCGTGATAATCGTTGGGTTTTCCATGTGAACATGAGTCGGCCCAAAGGAAGGCTCATTGTTTGACCGGATTGATTATCAGTGTTTGATTACTGCATCGAGAGTACCGTTTACAAGTTGATTATTTTGTCCAAAGATGAAATATCAATGTTGTGCTTGGTATCTCATGATGGGATAGACTGTTATTTCATTCACTATTCATGCACATGTGAGCTGATATATTTCCCATTTGTTATTTGTTCTTTGTTCAGCTAATACTTCTGCTACATCGATTTCTGCCACTATTAATTCAATCCCTGTGCTAACTGGCACAAATTTTAAAGTATGGAAAGAGAACATTATGATAGTTCTCGGTTGCATGGATCTGGACTTGGCCCTTCGGACTGAACGACCACCTGCTCTTACAGTTAACAGTTCCGTTGAGGCTAAACGGGATTTTGAGCGGTGGGATCGTTCAAATAGGTTGAGTCTTATGATCATGAAGCGTGCAATTCCAGAGACCTTCAGGGGCGATACCTCTGATGAGGAAGATGCCAAATTGTTCCTAGATGCCATAGAAAAGCGTTTTGAGAAAAACGAAAAGGCTGAGACAAGCACGCTTTTAGCAAAGCTTATCTCAATGAGGTACACTGGCAACAAGAACATTCGTGAGTACATCATGGAGATGTCTAACATTGCTTCAAAACTAAAGGCACTTAAATTAGAGTTGTCCGAGGACTTGCTTGTGCATTTAGTTTTGATCTCTCTGCCTGCACAATACAGTCAGTTTCAAGTTAGTTATAACTGTCAAAAGGGGAAATGAAGTCTCAATGAGCTCATTTCTCACTGTGTGCAAGAGGAAGAGAGATTGAAGCATGAAAAGGCAGAAAGTGCTCACATGGCATTGACCTCTAAGAGTAAGAATAAGGGCAAAGGCAAGAAAAGGCCCATGAGTAAGGAAGTTGCGAGTGTTCCAGATAAGGTTAAGAAGCAAAAGCAACAAGATCAAGTTACTACTTGTTTCTTTTGCAAGAAAGATTGACACTTAAAGAAGGATTGTACCAAATATCACGCATGGCGTGCAAAGAAAGGTACATCTCTCGCTTTGATTTGTTCTGAGGTTAATTTGACCTCTGTACCTGCACACACTTGGTGGTTAGACTCTGGTGCTACTACTCACATAAGTGTGTCTATGCAAGGTTGCCTGAATTGCCGAAAGCCAAATGATGCTGAAAGATTCATCTATGTGGGCGATGGCAAGTCAGTTATGGTTGAAGCAATAGACAAATTTAGGTTATTGTTAAAGACTGGATATTATTTGGATTTGGAGGAGACTTATGTTGTGCTGTCTTTTAGACGGAATTTGGTTTCTATTTCCCAATTGGACAAATTCGGTTATTATTGCTCTTTTGGGAATTCTCAATTTCAACTTCTCCTTAATTCAAATGTGATTGCTACCGGTTCTTTATCCTTTCATGATAACCTTTACTTGCTTAATACAATTGCTTCATATGGTGAAACCTTGCATGTGGATTCATGCGGTACAAAGCGAAAATTAACTAATGAGAGTTCTGCGAAGTTATGGCACAAGCGTTTAGGTCATATTTTGAAACAACGAATTGAAAGGCTTGTGTCAAATGGAATTCTTAATTCTCTTGATTTTACAGACTATGAGGTCTGTGTTGAGTGTGTCAAGGGGAAACGAACAAACATTAGGAGATTAGGTGCCGATCGAAAGTTAGACGTCTTAGAACTTATTCATATTGATATTTGTGGACCATTCCATACGGCTACCCAGAATGGTCAACAATATTTTATCACGTTCATAGACGATTATTCTCGATATGGGTACTTGTACCTCCTTAGTGAGAAATCTCAGGCCCTAGATGCATTCAAGAACTTTAAAGCTGAAGTTGAAACTCAACTTGGCAAGAAAGTTAAAGCCGTCAGATCTGATCGTGGTGGTGAATATTACGGTAGATATGACGGATCAGGTGAACAGCGTCAAGGACCTTTTGCCAAATTCCTAGAGGAATGTGGAATTGTCCCTCAGTACACCATGCCAAGAAATCCTAACATGAATGGTGTTGCTGAAAGACGAAATAGAACGCTCAAGGATATGGTAAGGAGTATGATTAGTCATTCTACTTTACCAGAATCACTCTGGGGAGAGGCATTAAAGACCGCAGCCTACATACTCAATAGAGTACCAACCAAAACAGTGTCCAAAACCCCTTATGAATTATGGACTGGGAAAAAGCCCAGTATTAAGCATTTTCGTATATGGGGATGTCCAGCTGAAACTAAGCCTTATAGGCCAAGTGAAAAGAAACTGGAATTAAGAACGGTTACTTGTTATTTTGTTGGTTACTCTGAAAAATCCAGGGGTTACAAATTTTATGATCCTACTACTAGATTAATTCTTGAGACGGGAAATGCCCAATTTTTTGAGGAAGTTGAGTTTGTGGGGGGAGATAAGGCTAGAGATATTGTTTTTGAAGAGAAATCAATTTCTCTTCCTACAGTCATTGCTTCTAATCAGGAGCAACATGACGATGTCATACAACTTCCTTTGCAACCTCAAGAGGTTGATCCAGAAGAACAAACTCAACAACCTCAAGCTGCATCAGATGGATGTAAAGACGGCGGTTCTCAATGGTGACATTGATGAGACGATTTATATGGTGCAACCAGAAAAATTTGTGGTTGGTGACCCAAAGAAAATGGTTTGCAAGTTAAAGAGATCCATCTATGGGCTAAAGCAAGCATCTCGACAATGGTATTACAAATTTCATCAAATTATTCTCTCATTTGGTTTTGAGATAAATGCAGTTGATGAATGTATATACCATAAGTTCAGTGGGAGTAAATATTTTTTTTTTTTTGGTTTTATATGTCGATGACATATTACTTGCATGTAACGATATGGGCTTATTGCACGAAACCAAGAGATTTCTATCACAGAAGTTTGAGATGAAAGATCTTGGGGACGCCTCTTTTGTCTTAGGGATCCAAATTCATCGAGATCGCTCTCGAGGAATTCTTGGATTATCGCAAAAGAGCTATATTGAAAAGGTGCTAACTAGATTTGGCATGAAGGATTGCAAGCCTCTTGATACCCCTGTTTCTAAGGCAGATAAATTCAGTCTTAATCAATGCCCCAAAAATGAATTTGAGCGTAAGGAAATGCATAATATTCCCTATGCATCTGCTGTTGGGAGTTTAATGTATGCTCAAGTCTGTACGCGGCCGGACATTGCGTACATTGTTGGGATGTTAGGCAGATATTTGAATGATCCTGGTAAGGAACACTGGAAAGCAGTCAAACGGGTTTTACAGTATTTACAAAGGACAAAACATTACGTGCTCACATATACGAAATCAGATCAGTTGGAGATCGTTGGATATTCTGATTCTGATTTCGCCGGATGCCAAGACAGTCGCAGATCTACATCAGGATATGTTTATCTGTTGGCTGGAGGAGCTGTCTCCTGGAAAAGTGCTAAGCAGACACTTGTAGCCGCTTCAACTATGGAGACAGAATTCGTAGCTTGCTACGAGGCATCTAATCATGGGATATGGCTGCGGAATTTTGTCACAAGACTGCGAATTGTTGATAGAATAAAAAGACCACTAAAGATATTCTGTGACAATAAGTCAGCAGTAATGTATTCCCATAACAACAGGAGCTCTTCGAAGTCAAAGCACATTGACATCAAGTTCCTGGTTGTTAAAGATAGGATTCAGAGTACTCAGTTGTCTATTGAACATATTAGTACAACTTCCATGATTGCGGATCCGCTCACTAAGGCTTTAGCACCCATGGTCTTTCATGAGCACACTGCTCATATGGGTGTAATATCATACTATGATGCTAAGGTGTAGTGGGAGTTTGTACAATGACTATATTTGTTCATGATGACTATTTTGAATTATTTTCTGCAGAAATAAAGTTTTCAGTTCATTTGCACTCTGAATCTCGCTTATGACTTAAAGTTGATCTCCATAAGGTTTGAGGAGGACCAGTTGGAAATAGGCATGTTTGGATCACATTACATGTAATTTCCATGCTGCATACCTACACTTGATCTATGTCGTTGGGTGTGTTGACATACGTGATCATTGATGGTTCTAGTCACAATAAACGAGATGAAGAACGCTTTGGTTCTATGTCAATATATTCAATGGACGAGATTGTTGAGATTGTTGATATGGATAGCATTTTGAGCTCAATAAAGTATTTTGGTGATACATGACATATGAGATATATTTGTTGGCCCAAGTGGGAGATTGTTGAATTTTAATTTGACAATATATGGTCCAACAATATATTATTGATCATGTGTCTCTGCTATCCAATCGGTCAACCCAATTAAGTGATCTAATTAAGTTTATAAAATAGGGTTGAATAGACAATCTGTAAGGTGTAGGGATCAATATGCAGAAACCATAAAGTGATTTCTGATTTCTATGATGGGTGAAATTAGAAATTAATAAACTGAAGGCACTTATGTGCAATTTGCGGTTGTGGTTCCTGGGACATACGATATTATCGGCTCTTTTGATATCCCATTAGTCAATGAGAGTCAGAGTGAATCTCACATCCTCTGAAAGATTTTTCGTACAGTCCTAGAAGATCCATATCCGGTCAATCACACGAGTCTTAACTATGGATTCAGGTACGCTTTCGTTTATATTTTAAGCATTCTCTTTGATTTCAACACGTATGATCTTGAGGTAATTTGGATTAGGATAAATTCCAACAGCGATCTCCTAAACTTTTGGTTCTAGTGGAGCAAGACTCAAGCCACAACGGGCCATTCTTTCTAGGGAGGTTCATGGAGGCACTGCACTATTACTCTGCCATCTTTGACTCCTTAGATGCAATGCTGCCTAAGTATGATACCAGGAGGGCAAAAATAGAGCAGTTCTTCTTTGCAGAGGAGATCAAGAACATAGTGAGCTGAGAGGGGCCAGCCAGGGTGGAGCAGCACGAGAGGATCAATCAGTGGCAGCGGAGGATGAGCCGAGCTGGTTTCCAACCGGTGCAGATGAAGATGTTGGCGCAGGCGAAGCAGTGGCTTGGGAACTGCAAGGTCTGGGACGGGTTCACCATTATGGAAGAGAAAGGGTGCTTGGTTCTAGGGTGGAACCTGAAGCCCATCATTGCAGCTTCCTGTTGGAAATGCAACTAGAACAGGAACCCTTCAATGGCTGTCAAACTTGTTGACTTCACGAAGCATAATCAGTTTCTGCTTCAGATTGAATAAGACTCATCTGACTGCTACCAAAATCAGTATCTGGAGCATTATGCCATGGGACTCTGCATTTCTATGTTTCTGTGTGTTCTTGTTTGAGAACAATGGAGATGGATGGAACTTATCACTGTTCTTATTGATCTTCACTACAACAAAAGTTTTTTACCATTTTGGTTATTACTCATGCAGTGCCCTGATCGAATTGAGGATTTATCAGCAGTTTTGGGAACAAGAACAGATCCAACTGATGAAATGAAGTCCAGCGTTGAAACTTAAAAAAAGTGAAAATTTTAGAACTAGAAAGAGATCAAAACATCACATTAAGTCAGTGAAATCTTCGACTGAGCACTTCTGAAGGCTGCTAGTACATTCACAAAAGAATGAAAAGGAACTCCTTGTAACTTCTAAAAACTGTTCTCTTCATATTTTCAGGAAAAAGGGGGAAGGAAGAGACATAAGAATTCCCATTTTGAGGAATTTAACATTTTCTACCCTTTGCACATTACAGCGAGAAATTTGCAAAATTTTCCATTTTATGTCAAAATTTTGCATTTTTTTGGGGACCAAACAAAAGTGGAACTGTGTCACTGTGAGCCTGGGGACCCTTAAAACGCACCGTTCCATGGTTGTCTGTGGACGACAACACAGCTGCTGCCTGCCGTTGGGTGGGTCCCTAACAGGGAGCTGCCAGCGGTGGCCCATGCGCCACATGTATGTCGGCAGAGTCCTACGATCATGAGGATAAGAGGCGACGCCTCGGGAAATTTCTGTCCTTGGTAACCCGTCTCTTCATGGGCCTCCCGATGCTCGCAGAAGAAGAATCAGAAGTGAAGAGCAAAGCCCCACGACAGCGACAAACAGAAACAGAGCAGAACACGCACTCTTTTTCTCCGAACTAACTGGAAAATTTTGCAGCCGAGGATCAATGGACGTGGGCATGTCCCTGAACGCCTTGGTTCGCCTACCTCTTTCCAATTCAAGAGGGCCGCATGGAGATGGGCTGGTGAAGCATTCATTGTTCAGTTCGGGCTTCGCTGCCACAGCCGCCCAGGGTCACAAGTGGGGCCGGTCGTTGCTGGTGGTTGAAGCCAAGGGGAAGAGAGGGATGCAGGCTCGTCAGTTTCAGAGGCCCCCCGTCCCTTCCCTGCCCAAGATTGAGGACGACGACAACCCCAGATTCGTCATCTTCATTAGGATGGCCAATGTTTGTTCTCCTTCTTCCCCCACCCCCCCTCTCTCTACTATAGCTTCCATTTCTTCAAGAAATTGATCATTTTTCCGGGTTCAATCTGTGTACTTTATACTGCACTAATTCATATGGAAAGATGGGAATTGGAAAAAAAATGGAATCAAGTCAAAGTTGAATTTCTTGAAAGGATGAAGAAAGTTTCTGTTGGAGTTCTGCCATGAATATATGACCACCGCAAGTATCATGGTGAGCTATTATTTTCCATGAAAGTTCCGAGCAGGAGCACTGATGAATCTTCTTCCTACCTACGGACTGTTCTGTTTGTCGAGTGACTAATCGTGTTAGCAGTTGTCTGCCTGCGTCTGCTTTTTCTCGGGACGAACAGAGTTGGCTATTCAGAGCATGTTTATTGATGCGGTGTTGTTTCATCTAGCCAGGTCTATCTATGGTACCCGCTCAGTATAATAACTGGAGGCACCACCGCGAAGATAATGGTGGCAGCCAAAGATAATTTCCTGGGCAAGTATATCTACAAAGACACGCTTGCTCGGAATCTGGCTGCTGTTATATATCGAGTAAATCCTTCATGGCTTCATTGCAAAATCTTGTCGACATATGGAGTTACATTCCACTAAATCTAACGCTTAGTATTTAACAGGATGAGAATGAGATTCAGAAGACAGCGTTTAAGCAACATCGGACACTGAGAGAGGCTACTGAGTTCAGATATGGCTACAAGCTTGTTGTAATATCCCTATGCCTATTACAGACCAGGGATGTGTAGTAATACGTGTTCGGTTTAATACAAATCGTGCTCAGTGGAAGTCCTGCTAAATTGCCAAAATAACTTGTCTGCTGTTTACACAGGAAAATGGAAATCTAAGAGCAGCAATTTCTACCAATGATGTTATTGAGGTTAGTCATCATTCTGCATCTTTTTGGTATTCTTCAGGTTTTTGTTTATAATCAAGATTTAGTCAGCTTTAGCTTCTATTACATTTGTCCTCCTTGGCAACCTCAGCTTCCAACACCGGATCAGCTGAAGACAGTGCTTGATAAAGTGAAGGACTTCTTTGGAGATGCTAAAGAATCTTTTGGGAAGATAACGGCACTGAACACTTTGGAGGACTCAGAGGAGAGCTCGACAGAGAAGGCAAAGTGAGTTTGCTTCAATTGAGAAACTTTCATTCTTACATCTTCATCGATTTCAAAGCGAATTACCAGATTTGAATTATATGTGCACCTACATTCCTTCTGACAGGGTTAAAGGTTGAGGTCATGAAGAAGGTGTGTGGCAAAGAGGTTCGAGATATTTTCTGATTGTCATCGCTTCAGAGACTATGTACTGGGTGGCCAAGCAAAACAACTTCACCAGCTGGACTAGCTTGTAAGGAATCTCTGTCAGTTCAAAAGAAATTACTGGCTTTAGTTTAGACTTGTTTGTTCATAACACAAAGTTCATCATTTGCTGCTCAAAGTATTAATTCTTTTTGCTTCAGAGAAGAAACTCACTGTTTTCGACATATACAATGCACGAAGTCGCGCACATTTTCCATGAAAAAAGAAAGACAGCCTAAGAACTTGCTCCTAGTTAAGGAAGTTCACTTTACACAACTTGCTTGACTCAGAGGAACTATTTTTTATTCCTGTGGCGCAAGAGGATGAAAGTTCAAGTCGAATGGAATAGAGTACAGATTACACTGTGATGGAATTGCATTTCCAGTCATCTCGTCTGAAACTACTTGCTGATCCCTCATGAACTGTTGGGACAAGAACAAGCGGGGAATTCTTTCTTGTAGCAAGCCCAAATATCTCATCCATGTCAACATCATCTCGCCCAATTCCCCTCGGCAAGGCCCAATCAAAGTGGTATAATAGCTTTGCCAGTGTGTTCTCCACAGTTGCCAACCCGAATGAGAATCCAGGGCATTCTCGTCTTTGATCTCCATATTGATCCAGTCCTTGAACCTCTCGGGGCGGAATTCCAGAGGATCATCCCATGAATCTGCATCCCTCCCGATTGCATATGCATTTATAAAGACCCGGGTTCTTGCTGGTACTTCATAGCCAGTGAGGATGCAGCTCTTCATGGATTCTAGGGGAACCAATAAAGGCACTGGTGGGTGCAGTCGCAGTGTCTCTGTGAGCCCATGGACGTGGGCCCAAGGAGAGCCCAACTAATTAAGTTAGGCCCATCTATTTTTTTTTCTTTTCCTTTTCTTTCTTTTCTCTCCCCCACCGCTTTACGCCTGCTTTTATCCCTGCCAATCAACTTTCTCTTTTCTTCTCTCCATTCTTCTGGAGACATCCCAGAACACCAGCGCGCGCGAGAGAGAGAGAGAGAGAGAGAGAGAGTGGGAGAAATTTGCATGAAGAGAAGGTGAGGTCGGAGAGGGGAGTTGGAAAAGGTGGAGTTAAACAAAAAGGGAACCACGGTAAGTTTAAAATAGTTAAATGTTTATTTTAGTATATATATACATGTTGATTTAGGATGAAATTTGATTTTTGCAGTGAAAAATGGAAGGAAAAGAAAGGAAGAAAGCAACGGGAAGGAAGAAGGGAAGAATAGGGAAAGGAAAGGGTGTAGGAGGAAATTGATTTTTGGCAGTGGAAAAATAGAAAGAAAAAGAAAAAAGAATTGAAAGAACGGGGACGAAGAAGGAAAAAGAAAAAAAGAGAGAGAAAATAAAATATAATAATAATAATAAATAAATAAATAAATAAAATAATGTATATATATATATAAATAAATAATTAATGAGGTTGGAATCATTTTAGTCTTGTATACATATATTTATGGAAGATAGTTCAAGAGTTGGGTTTATGTAGGGTATAAATCCTTTATATTAGTGATAAGATTATTTATTTGGTTAAGGTATAAATTATTATATGATATGTATTAATTTTACTATGAATTAAATGATAGGTACCGAAGAGACCCGAGATACCCACCCCGAAGATCCCGCATTGTGATTAGTCAGTTCAGGGGCAGTGAGTACATTTTTCTATTGTGAAATGCGATGTCTATGATTAGTAATTAGTAAATATAAATTATGAAATAATTATTTGTTATATCTAAGTAGCTGTCGTTTTTAATGAGTACATATATTTCGATTAAGTGACGAAGAGAATAGAAAAAGGATAAGCAATAGTATTAGTTGGACATGCATATATACATACATGATTTGCATACTATCTGTGTTTGTGTATAACCATGATAACCGCTAAGTCGGCGGAATAGAAATGGGCTTTATTGATTTACCGTGGATTTCCGGCGGGATATAAGCATGGGACATGAGCGACATTGGCTCTGTGACCCCAGCGGAATATGTGAGGTGACTCCCTTTTCGGACCCGGTCGAAAAAACAAAGACCGGAGAGGAGAGGTAAGAAAAAGAGAGAGACTTGAGAGCGACGGATCCACTCTTACCGCCGGAGGATAATAGGCGGCCCCGCAATTGCGGGCTAAGGGAAGGGCACGGGAAGGAGAACATTATGAGATTGATTGAGGTGCGGGGTCACGGTACCGTTTGGGGAGAGAGGAGTATTAGTACCCCCATAACTCTGTCGCAGAGGCAGTGCGACCCCATGGTTATTATTTGACATGAATGTTTACATTCATTGCATTATGTGGGTCGTATGGAGTTGGTTAGGTTGCCAATAACCATCTATCTTCGATATTTGACTAATTAGTAAAAATGGATACAATTATGTAAGAACCTATACTTAAACTAATGTTATTTCACTATAGAATTATGTATTCACTGAGTTGTAGCTCATACTCCTCTGCAAATGTTTTTTTTTTTTCAGATAAGGAAGACACTCAGCCAAGCGGAACTGCCAAATTTGATTCGGGGATCAACTAGGGCAAACCGTAGTTAGGGTATGTGTAGAAATTGTGCTTAGTTCTATATAAAATGTTACGACCTAGAACGGTTGGCAATAGCTATGGGTTGAAATGTGTGTTGCTGCGTAATGGTGAAAAACAGATAGATTGTGGAAAACTGTTACTGGATATGTTGAATATCATGTTATAATATAACAGGTTGGAAATTTTGGATTTGTATGAAAATAAGGGGAAACTCTGCCAAAATTATGGGTCGTGACAAGTTTGGTATCAGAGCCTAGGTTATAAGATTCTGTAGACCTTAAACAGTTGGTTGATCCCCACATGGTTTTTAGGATATGTTAGAAATTCCGCGGCTGAGTTATTTTTTTTATTTAGTGATTTATATACCTAGGTTGCTTATGTTGATAGGGGGTAAATTAGATATGAGGCCCATACGCACCCATCATGTGCCACGAAGTTATCAGAATGAGAGTGTGGTTGGTCATGAGGCACCTTAGGCCCCAGATGAAGGGCAACATTCTCATACTATTCCCCAAGAGACTCCTGAAGAGCATGTTGAGAGAGATGTTCACATTCGGGATACTCTAGATGTAGTTGCACGCATGGTTGGACAATATACTCGACTTATTGAGCAACAGGCGACTCTTGTTCAACAACAGATAACAGCACAAGCTCACCCTGCAGAGCAGCAGCACCGTGTACCATATGAAGCTTTCAAAAAGTTGGAACCTCCATCCTTCTCAAGGACCGTGGATCCTATGGTAGCAGAGAATTGGGTTGTTGACATGGAGAAAATCTTTTCAGTAATGGATGTTACAGACACACAACAAGTCGTTCTTGCCACCTTTATGCTGACAGGCAATGCTCGACACTGGTGGGAGGCCACTCAAAGACGACTTGACCCAACTCTGATAGCTGATATTACTTGGCCTCAATTTACACGTGTTTTTCGACAAATACTTCCCAATTTCATATCGACGGGCAAAGGAGAGAGAATTTCTGAGCTTGAAGCAAGGAGATATGTCTGTTGCTGAGTATGAGATGAGGTTTACTACTTTGTCAGGTTTGCTCCAACTTTGGTCAATGATGATGTTTCCAAATGCAATCGATTTCTAGAAGGACTAAATATTGACTTGAGATCTCGACTTTCAATCTTTGAACTTTCAAGATTTTCTGAGCTGTACAACAAGGCTCTTATCGTTGAACAAGATTTGCAGGATGAAGTTCTGGAGAGGGGACAACACAGAAAGACTCGATATGTTTCTATTCTAGAAGGATCTTATAGGACACCCAAGAGAGGTGGATTTATTTCAAGTTTAGCTAAGGGCAAGTCAGTTTATTAGTCAAGTTCAGCGTCAACTGACATTCCGAGAACAATGCCTTGTCGAGAATGTGGTCAACCACACATAGGCGAATGCCGAGTAAAATCCATGGGATGCTTCCATTGTGGGCAAATAGGTCACATAAGGAGAAATTGTCCTTTTCTAAGTGTAAAAGAAGTGACTTGCTACCGTTGTGGGTTGAAGGGGCATTCACAACGACATTGTAAGCGAGGGGATTCGTCAATTGGGAGCATCACTAGAGGTAGTGGGATTAGAGGGAGACAATTTGCGAATAGAGGACGAGGACAGACCAGTGGAGCTAGAAGTTACCAGGGTTGAGGAACTGAATCGGTTGCAAGCACAGTCGGTCAACCCAATTCTGGAGTGAGACAGACAGATAGGCCTACGACACAAGGGAGGGTTTTCACATTAACAAGACGTGATGCCAATGCCACTCCTGCTGTAGTAACAGGTACTTTGACCTTGTTTGATAGAACAACACAAGTACTTATAGATCTAGGGTCTACTCACGCATTCATATCATTGACATACTAGAAATACTAATGTGCATCAAGAATTATTAAATCACCCAATATCCATAGCAATACCTACAGGGAGAGTGTCGCAGTCTATACGATATACAAAGGGTGCATTATATAATTAGGGGATAGAGAGATGATAGCTGACTTGATACCTATGAGTATTCAAGATTTTGATGTGATATTGGGTATGGATTGGCTTTCCTCTTATTATGCGACAATTGATTGCCATAGAAAGGAAGCGGCATTTAGAATACCGGATGAGCCTGAGTTTAAATGGTGTGGGGATCAGAAGAGTGTTCCATTCAGTTTCATATCGTACCTTAAAGCCACTAAACTGTTGAGGAAGGGATGCGAATGGTATATGGCATATGTTGTAGCCACAAAGGTAGAATCTCCAAGTATCAATGAGGTTCCAGTGGTTTGCGAATTCCAAGATATTTTTCCAGAAGATCTACCCAAATTGCCACCATATAGAGAGATTGAGTTTACTATTGAATTGGAACCAGACACCGCACCGATCTCTATTGCACCTTATCGTATGGCTCTGCTAGAGCTCAAGGAATTGAATGATCAGTTACAAGAACTCCTGGAGAAGGGATTCATCAGGCCTAATGTATCACCTTGGGGTGCTCCTGTGCTATTTGTGAAGAAGAAAGATGGTACTTTGCAATTGTGTGTGGATTATCAACAGCTAAATCGAGCCACAGTACGCAACAAGTATCCGTTACCACAAATAGATGATTTGTTTAATCAGCTCCAAGGTGCTAGTGTGTTTTCAAATATTGATCTTCGTTCAGGATATCATCAACTGAAGATAAGAGAATCAGATGTGTTGAAGACTGCTTTTCGTACCCAATATGGACATTATGAATTCCTTGTGATGCCTTTTGGATTAACTAATGCTCCTGTAGTCTTTATGGATTTGATAAACAGAGTATTTCAGCCCTATCTCGACAAGTTTGTAGTAGTTTTTATTGATGACATTATGATATATTCGAGGAACAAGAGTGAGCATGGGCAGCATTTGAGAATCATATTGCAGACATTGAGAGAGAAACAACTCTATGCAAAGTTCAGTAAATGTCGGTTTTGGTTAGATCACGTGGAATTTCTCGGGCATGTAATCACAGGTGAAGGCGTGTCAGTAGATCATTCGAAGATTGAAAGTCGAGATCTCAAGTCAATATTTAGTCCTTCTAGAAATCGATTGCATCTGGAAACTTCATCATTGACCAAAGTTGGAGCAAACCGTGACAAAGTAGTAAACCTCATCTCATACTCAGCAACAGACATATCTCCTTGCTTCAAGCTTAGAAATTCTCTCTCCTTTGCTCGTCGATATGAAATTGGGAAGTATTTGTTGAAAAACACTTGTGTAAATTGAGGCCAATTAATATCAGCTATCGGAGTTGGGTCAAGTCGTCTCTGAGTGGCCTCCCACCAGTGTCGAGCATCGCCTATGAGCATAAAAGTGGCAAGAACGACTTGTTGTGTGTCTATAACATCCATTACTGAAAAGATTTTCTCCATGTCAGCAACCCAATTCTCTGCTACCATAGGATCCACGGTCCCTGAGAAGGATGGAGGTCCCAACTTTTTGAAAGCTTCATATGGTACACGGTGTTGCTGCTCTGCAGGGTGAGTTTGTGCTGTTATCTGTTGTTGAACAAGAGTCGCCTATTGCTCAATAAGCCGAGTTTGTTGTTCAACCATGCGTGCAACTGCATCTAGAGTATCCCGGATGTAAACATCTCTCTCAACATGCTCTTCAGGAGCCTCTTAGGGAATAGTATGAGAATGTTGCCCTTCATCTGGGACTTGAGGTGCCTCATGACCAACCACACTCTCATTTTGATACCTTTGTGGCACACGATGGGTGCATCTGGGCCTCATATCTAATTTACCCCCTATCAACATAAGCAACTTAGGTATATAAATCACTAAATAAAAAAAATAACTCAGCCACGAAATTTCTAACCTATCCTAAAAGCCATGCGGGGATCAACCAACTGTTTAGGGTTTATAGAATCTTATAACCTAGGTTCTGATACCAAACTTGTCACGACCCATAATTTTGGCAGAGTTTCCCCTTATTTTCATATAAACCCAAAATTTCCAACCTGTTATATTATAACATGATATTCAACATATCCAGTAATAGTTTTCCACAATCTATATATTTTTCACCATTACGCAGCAACACACATTTCAACCCATAACTATTGCCAACTGTTCCAGGTCGTAACATTTTATATAGAACTAAGCACAATTTCTACACATACCCTAACTACGGTTCGCCCTAGTTGATCCTCGAATCGAATTTGGCAGTTCCGCTTGGCTGAGTGTCTTCCCTATCTGAAAAAAAAAACATTTGCAGAGGAGTATGAGCTGCAACTCAGTGAATACATAATTCTATAGTGAAATAATATTAGTTTAAATATAGGTTCTTACATAATTGTATCTATTTTTACTAATTAGTCAAATATCGAGGATAGATGGTTATTGGCAACCTAACCAACTCCATACGACCCACATAATGCAATGCATGTAAACATTCATGTCAAACAATAACCATGGGGTCGCACTACCTCTGCGACAGAGTTATGATGATACCGATACTCCTCTCTCCCCAAACGGTACTATGACCCCGCACCTCAATCAATCTCATAATGTTCTCCTTCCTGTGTCCTTCCCTTCGCACGCAATCGCGGGAGCCGCCTATTATCCTCCGGCGGTAAGAGTGGACTTGTCGCTCTCAAGTCTCTTTCTTTTTCTTACCTCTCCTCTCTGGTCTTTGTTTTTCCGACTGGGTCCGAAAAGGGAGTCACCTCATATATTCCGTTGGGGTCACAGAGCCAGTGTCGCTCATGTCCCATACTTATATCCCGCCGGGAACCCGCGGTAAATCAATAAGGCCCATTTCTATTCTACCGGTTTAGCGGTCACCATGGTTATACACAAACACAGATAATATGCAGATCATGTATGTATGTATGCATGTCCAACTAGTACTATTACATATCCTTTTTTCTATTCTCTTCGTCACTTAATCGAAATATACGTACTCGCTAAAAATGACAGTTACTTAGATATAACAAATAATTATTTCATAATTTATATTTACTAATTACTAATTATAGACATCGCATTTCACAATAGAAAAATGTACTCACTGCCCCTGAACTGACTAATCACGATGCGGGATCTTCGAGGTGGGTATCTCGGGTCTCTTCTGTACCTATCATTTGATTCATAGTAAAATTAATACATATCATATAATAATTTATACCTTAACCAAATAAATAATCTTATCACTAATATAAATGATTTATACGTTATATAAACCCAACTCTTGGACTAACTTCCATAGATATATGTATACAAGACTAAAATGGTTCCCAACCTCATTATTTATATATTTATATATATTATTTTATTTATTTATTTATTATTATATTTTATTTTCTTTCTCTTTCTTTTTTCTTTTTCCTTCTTCGCCCCATTCTTTCAATTCTTTTTTCTTTTTCTTTCTATTTTTCCACTGCCAAAAATCAATTTTCTCCTACACCCTTTCCTTTCCCTACTCTTCCCTTCTTCGTTCTCGTTGCTTTCTTTCTTTCTTTTCCTTCCATTTTCCACCGCCAAAATCAAATTTCATCCTAAATCAACATGTATATATGTATTAATTTTACTATGAATCAAATGATAAGTACCGAAGAGACCCGAGATACCCACCCCGAAAATCCCGCATCGTGATTAGTCAGTTCAGGGGCAGTGAGTACATTTTTCTATTGTGAAATGCGATGTCTATGATTAGTAATTAGTAAATATAAATTATGAAATAATTATTTGTTATATCTAAGTAACTATCGTTTTTAGCGAGTACGTATATTTCGATTAAGTGACGAAGAGAATAGAAAAAGGATAAGTAATAGTAATAGTTGGACATGCATACATACATACATGATCTGCATACTGTCTGTGTTTGCGTATAACCATTGTGACCGCTAAACCGGCGGAATAGAAATGGACCTTACTGATTTACCGTGGGTTCCCAGCAGGATATAAGCATGGGACATGAGCGACGCTGGCTTTGTGACCCCAGCGGAATATGTGAGGTGACTCCTTTTTCGGACTCAGTCGGAAAAACAAAGACCAGAGAGGAGAGGTAAGAAAAAGAGAGAGACTTGAGAGCGATGGGTCCACTCTTACCGCCGGAGGATAATAGGTGGCCCTCGCGATTGCGTGCGAAGGGAAGGGCACGGGAAGGAGAACATTATGAGATTGATTGAGGTGCGGGGTCATAGTACCGTTTGGGGAGAGAGGAGTATCGGTACCGCCATAACTCTGTCGCAGAAGTAGTGCGACCCAATGGTTATTGTTTGACATGAATGTTTACATGCATTGCATTATGTGGGTCGTATGGAGTTGGTTAGGTTGTCAATAACCATTTATCCTCGATATTTGACTAATTAATAAAAATGGATACAATTATGTAAGAACCTATATTTAAACTAATATTATTTCACTATGGAATTATGTATTCACTGAGTTACAGCTCATACTCTTCTGCAAATGTTTTTTTTTTCAGATAGGGAAGACACTCAGCCAAGCGGAACTGCCAAATTTGATTCGGGGATCAACTAGGGCGAACCGTAGTTAGGATATGTGTAGAAATTGTGCTTAGTTCTATATAAAATATTACGACCTAGAATGGTTGACAATAATTATGGGTTGAAATGTGTGTTACTGCGTAATAGTGAAAAACAGATAGATTGTGGAAAACTGTTACTTGATAGGTTGAATATCATGTTATAATATAACATGTTGAAAATTTTGGGTTTGTATAAAAATAATGAGAAATTCTGCCAAAATTCCTCTGATCACGGCTTTTAAGTAGGTGCAGTTTTCGACTCCTAAGGAGGCATTTGAACGAACTTGCTCTTGCGTTCTCTTCATGACTCCAGGACGTTTCACGGGCTCTGTCATTGTCCCCTCGAGATTTGCAGCGGTTGTGTCGGTTCCAGCAACAAGCATGTCCTGCTGAGTGACAAATTATACTGTTGAGACTGACAAAATTTCTGAGGGAGGTGCCTGAATGCCACTTGGAAATTTTCATTTGAGAAAAATAAACTGAAGGTGCGTCTACCAGGACGAGAGCTTTGAGGTTATCATCTGTGATGGAAACCTCCAGGTCATCTCTCTGTTTCATTCTCGTCAACACATCCAAGAAATCTTCTTTTTCCAGTTCTTGCCCACCGTTAAATGTCCAGTTCCTCTCCTTCTTCCTCGTGTGTTCCTCAATGATCTCATCGCATACTCCTCTCAGGTCTCTCAAGTTGCTCCCCAGCCTCCGGTTGAGCCCTGTCACCTCATTGACCCACCCCCAACCAGGGAAGAAATCCCCAGTGCAGAACCCCGCCAGCAGTGATTGCGTGTCTGTCAACACAGCTGCCAACTTCCGGCTCTGGCCCCCATACTCCGGTGGCCCATTATCATCGATGAAAATCTTTCCAAACGCCATTTGGCACAAGATGTCGTTCGTGTGGGCGAGGACCATTCTGCTCACGTCAACTTCGGAACCTGAGAGGAACAGGAGCTGAGACACTAACCGGGTTGTCTCCTCCTCATGGACAGGCCGGAAGTAACTGGTTCGCCTCGGGCCAAGAAGCTCGGATACGCAGATTTTGCGGGCCTGGCGCCAGTAAGGCCCGTAGGGGGAGAAGGTCACATCGGAGCAGCCGAATGAGAGGCACTAGGCGGCCACAAGCTGGGGGCGGTTTGCAAAGATGTGATCGTGGATCTTGAGAACCTGCTTGGCGAGGCCAGGGGAAGAGACAACGAGGGTAGGGACTTGGCCGAGCTGGAGGGAGAAAATGGGGCCGAGGCGGCGGGCAAGTGCAGTGAGAGTGGTGGGGCATGGCAGATGTGAGGAGGAGTAGGTGGAGGTGGCCGAGTATAGGTAGCCTAAGGAATGGTGGTGATGGTGGGACGTTCTTGGGGGTGAGATCTCGAGATTCTAATGAAGTAGATGGTCAGGAGGAGGAAGGGCAAGACGAGGAAGCGTAGATGTGGGAGCCACTCCATTGTTAAGCTTCAATGGTGTTTGTAAGAAAAGAGATGGAACTGCTGTTGTCCGATAAAGGGAAGGAGAGGCCATTTCAGTCATCACTAATGCTAGATTGTCCGATAATAGATTTTCTCTCTATTATCAAGGCTTGAGTCCAAAAACCGTCTCGACAAAATCCAGGATTTGGTTTAAGAGTGTTATTGAGTTTGGGATATTGAAGATTCATATGTGAATCTTTATTGACATGTTGAGTTGGTGGGGAATGGACAGTAGAGGAGCTCTTATTGCTGAGAACTTGTGAACCCATCTGTCGAGGCTTCGTGCGCATGTGTCGCGCTCATAGTCTATGTCACGCAGCAAGAAAATCTTGTCTTATAGCACAAAAATAGGAGCAAGCTTAAGTGAATGACGTGGTACTTGAATATGGCCAATAGAGATGATGTATTCCAGGTGTGGAGATCGATCCAACAGTAAAGAGGATCGCAAAGGACCAATGTAGGGGTGTCCTTACTGATCATAGATTCCATATTCGTAAAGTCCAATAACAATCGGTTGCTTCATTTCAACAGTACAAGGGGAAAAAAACTGAAGGAAATAATATCGAGAGTTTGGACGCCATTGTTGCCAAGCTCATTGATTTCCCCAGGTGTGTGTCTTCGTAATTTTGATCTGGAGTCATTTTGAAACCTCTGTGAAATAGAGAAGGCCGAGGAACCCGAGATGGCAAAGATCTAAAACTCGTCAAAATTCGTTGCTTTGCTCAGCACTAAACAAACAAAAGGGTCTGCACCTCAAATTTGATCATCTGGTCGTGCCATTGTCGGATCATAAGACAGTACGTGAAGCCTCTTGCATTCGGCGGTAGCATCCTTTACTCTAGTCTGAGTCTAAATTCTTGAAATATACGAAGACAATGAATAAAATTTCCATACGCCCAGTTTGAATACCTCCGGCGTTTTCACATGCTACAGCTGTGGCAAGCTCCGTGACAGAAATTGCAGACATGAAGCCTGCAGGGTCCCTTAGAAACCTTATCTCAACAAAGTGAAGGCAGGCAATGACAGCTTATGGATAGACAACCTCCAGAAGTTCCCTCTCCCTTCCTTTTAAATCCTTGCATGTTCCATGCTTCAACCTTTGTTCTCTTCAACGTCCATGGAAGCTATCATGGGAAATCTCAAATTCTTCGATAGTTTCCGATTTGGTTCTTTCTTGTTTCCTTTGCACCCCTACAGTCTAGACAGGACTAATGTCTCAGACCTCGTTCTCAGCCATCCACTCAGAGCCGCTTCTTCTCTTGCGGTTGACTGGCAGCTGGAATGAGAGCTGCGAGGGCACCAGGGCCTTCACGGCTGAAGCAGGGACAACCTAGACCCACTTGCAGAAAGCGAGCAGGAGGAGGCAGCAGCCTGCCAAGAGAAGGATCAGCCCACTGTCCCCCTGGTTCCATGGCCTATTGAGACTGAGCATTGACCTGTTAAGGCACAGGTTCTCGACTGGTGAGCATGGTACACCAGTTCATGACTACAACAGAGGACGATGGACGAGCCGTTTGCCTACACAGGTGGGTGATCCTTGCTGTTGCAGAATCTCAGGCAGATTCAGCTAAGGGCGGGCTGCATGGGAGATCAAGGAAGGCAAAGATGAGTCCAAGATGGGGTTTGGCATTCCCAGAATGAACAAGGAGGATACCAAATTGTGAGTCAAGGAGAATATGCTTGCCATCAAGGCAGAGAAGGTCCCTGAGAAGAACGGAAGGAGAGGATCAAGAGAGAGCAGAATTGTGGAAGAAGAAGGGGAAGGGTAGTGGTCTGCTGAGAGAAACGGGAGGTACAGCACGAGGATTGGTTTGCCTTGGGGCAATTTGAGAAGAACAGGACAGAATCCAAGGATGGAGTCGGTATATAACAATTGCCTAGGATGGTAACGCTGGAAAGATATTGGACATCGATGTCAAACAATTTTGGTTATGCGTTTGTTTTGACGTAGAGCCGCAACAGAGTTTCAGGTAGTAAGAAGGTGCATATACCGCAGGTAATGTTGATGATAGAGCTCAATGTTGAAGGCTCGATTATTCTTGCAGGTTTAATGAATTTGTTTAAACAATAGGGAACATGTGTCTCATGCCGGAATCAATCGTAGTGTCAATGTTTTGTTTATTTTCTGTTCCTTGCAATTGACGACATTGAAGGAATATGAAAATCCACTTATTCCAGTGCAACTTGGTCTGCTTTCTGAGTGATGCATATCTTGATGTTGATGGTTCCATCATCCACTTCACGCAGAGCGGCTAGGTCTGTTAACTTTAACAAAACCTGCTGGTGCAGAGCACCGTTCTATGAGCTAACATTGGGTGGAGGAACCTGTTTTCGGCCAGTGTAGCAAGCTGCAGAATTGTTTTGGAGTGCATTCATAAGTGGGTACAGTGTGTGGGCTTAGAAGCATGGGTGACCTTGATCAAAGACGAGGTCAAAGTGTTGACCACGACAAAAAGTTGCTGCAAGTTTGCTTCCACTTCAGTTTGCATCTCTTGGTGAGCCTGTAGTACTTACCTTGCCTTTTTTAACATATTATCCAAAGTTTTCATCTATGTGATCATTTCCACAGCAAGGGCTTTGCATGTTCAAGAGTAATGGCTCACTCATTCGGTCATGTTGAAATTCCTCAATGTTCTTATTTGGTGTAGAACAACTAAGAGAAGTAGAGACTCACTCTGCTTCATCAACTGCCAATAGTTAAATATGATACATTGTTTCAGCACCCCAAACTCTACATAGCTCCTTGAGAAAAAAAGCAATCAACCTCTAAATGGAGACAAACTTATGGATGAGTCCTAAAACAAAATGCCAATTTCCAGCATCATGTTATAAATAGACCATGTTCAGCAATGAAGCACTCATTAGGGTCCATGAATTGCTCATAGTCAAACCTCGGGGTATCGTACGAATGGATTGGCACTTCAGCAACAAAGCACTGGTCACTATATCCTATGAATTCTGAGTTTTGGGGCCTGAGATTAGTAGGGAAGGGATCTTCCTGAAGCCATCCAACTTGAAGATCCTCATCTGAAGACCCAAAGGGTGACCCACTGATTGAGAGAAGGTTTTTGAGAGCATCGTGTGAAGCAGAAGGACCACTCAGGTCAAAGCCCTGACCTTGTATGTTCGGTGGACATGTGTGGATAGGCTGGAAATCTTGATAATATGCTACGTTGTTCTTGTCCTGAACAACAACATTGTTGCCCTTTGCCTTCAAAGGACTCTCTTGGACTATGTTATTGCATCGATAGTCAGCATACAGAGGCTTATATTCCATGGAATTTGTTCCTTGATTTTCTGCTAGGTGTGGTTTGGAATTGGTTGATTTCAGCAGACAGCCAGAATCTTCTAAATGAATGTGAGCATCGCTCTCTTCTTTGAAAGCAGCCTCTGGAACTCCTCTCCAGGAATAATGTGCTGGGATACTGGAATCAAACTCTGCGTACCTTTCTTCAGGATCAAAAGGCACGAATGACTGTTTGAACCCAGTTTCCATGCCCCTACTCTCCTGTTGATTAGGAACCTCAGTGATCAAAGATTTTTTGGGTTCTTCTCTGGGCACACCCTTCAGGTCAGTTTCATGGCTTATAGGATTTGCATTCTGGGCAAGCAATTTGTTGCAAGAAAATGTCAAGTTTCTATTTGGCATCTCCTCTTGGGGCATGATGGAGATCTGAGTGCTAAAGTTGACAGAAGGATCTGGAGTGGCTGTGTCTGAATGCTTTATCCCACCAAAACAAGTTTTCAAGTCATTTTCTTTCTGCAGTCTAGTCAAGAAAAGCCGGTATTTCTGCGAAGAAGAATGGACCAGCCCATTAATTGTAATTATTCAGGTGTCTCTAGATATGTTTTCACTGAACATTTACCTAATAGTTGTAACATCCATCTCTTGGTCCTTTACTTTTTCCAATTTTTCTTTATTCTAACCTCAAGATATTAGCATAATATTATGAAAAAGTATGACAGATCAAGAAGCTATATTTTACTCTTGAATTCTGGGAGAGATATTTACCTGTAAATGGCTAGCAACATTCTCTCGTGTCAACCATGGAACATTCATCAAGTCGAGTATTCTTTTAGGACCAACTTCTGCCAATACACATTAAAGATGTTATTTCTCTTGCAGCAGTACAATGTGATTTGTAACATGAAGGGCTTATTATTAAGAAGTAAATGAATGAACTTTGAATCAAGAAGTTACTTACTATCAAACCCAATCTGATTTACAGCTTTTACAAACTTTTGATGAAGATCCACTGACCAAACCACTCTGGCCTTTTTCATAGAGGACCCAGGATCAACGAAGTCCTTGTCATCATGCTTAGTCTCTGCTTCTTTCCTCTTCTTTCCTGAGGAAGTCTCCTCTCCACTAAAGAAATGGTCGCTCAACTGATCCAATCCACTTTGGTTCATCTGAAGCCCATCAATAATTTCATGGCTGTCAATATCCTTTCCCTCATGTATCTTCTTCCTCAGAACATGCTGCCATATGTTTCGGAGTTCCTTCATTCTTATCGGCTTAAGGAGATAATCACATGCTCCATGTTGGACGCCTTTCATCACTCTGCTTGTCTCTCCATCAACAGACATCACTGGGTCATGGCAAGAAATATAACTCGTCAGAAAAAATGGTTCCACAGATTATAATTTATGAAACGACAGGGAAAACCTTAAGTTACTTTTATCAATTTGATGATTCATAATCAACGAGAGAGCACTAACTGATTACAGGAAGGTCCATCTCAAGGCCAACAAGCTCAAGGAGTTTAAAGCCATCCATGTCAGGCATGTTGACGTCACTGATTACAATGTCGTATCCATCCTTTCTCTCACGAAGCAAGCTCAGCGCATCTCTTGCTAGACCACATGTAGTCACTGAAATACAAGAGAAATGGCAAGAAGAACATCAGAGCATTACAATAAAGAGCATATCCTTAAGAGATTAGTTGAAGGAGACATCTCCCTTAAGCTGTCCCCACACCACTGAAGGTCGAGGTACAGAATCTTTGAGAAGCCAATTATCTATTGATTCCTATTGTCAAGATAACCTATCTTTAGCATGAGTTCATCAGCAGATGAAATTGTTGCAGGGCAGAATTCTAGAATACAGCCATCCCTTTCACAGGTTGAAATGACATCGAAGTTTTCAACAAGATAGGACAACCATAGTCACCCTTGAGGGATAGCTCACAAGCAACTCCCAATCCATATTCCATAACAGATACACATATCTCTTAGCGGATCTCGGTGCGTTTACATATAACTATTGCTTAAAAGTATATGTACTCCTCCTCTTGAGCAACCACGTCCTCTAAATCAAGAAGTGAATTAAGCAATAACTCCATGGAATCCCAATCAGACACAAGGCTAGTATAATTCTGAGTCTTCTAATTGCAAGGCTGTAGAAAAGATCACCAATTTCCAAACTCTCGAACAGAGATAAAAATTCCGAGCTTGTCCGGCAAGAAACAGGGCAATAACAAGAGAGTAAAGCACTGCAAGCGACAGTGACCTTCGTAGGAGCATTTCTTGAGCATCTTCTCGAGGATCTTCAGCCACGTGGGATCGTCATCGACGACGAGCACACGCAGGCCGGCGGGGAACCCGTCGTGCCTCGGGGAAGAGAAGCCGGTCTCCATCGAAGAGTGGATCTGAAAACCGGCACCCATATGAGAAATTGGCCACTTGGGTGTTTCAACTATGGCTGGATGGAAGCTCGGGAGTGGGGGAGGGGAGTTTCAAGTGAAGGGTCTCCGTCTTCCTGGTTCTGAGACAAGAACTGAGGTCCGGTTGGGAGGATTAAGAAGGGGGGACGTGGAAAACAAGAGAAGGGATTAACGAATATTGGCGCCGGCTAAGCAAACTGTCGCTGTGGGGGCACACCAATGTCTCACCCCCGTAAGAGGACTTCACTTCAATCCCCTGCACCCACTTACTTTCACCCCTCCTTCAATCTTCTCTCCTCGACGATAAGAACTTTGTCCCCATCCACTCCTTCGGGCGTCGGCTCGATCGATCGATCGTATCGTAAAATTTTGTTCCTCTTTTCCGCTTCGCCTCTCGCCGAGGATCGGAATCCTCTCACTGATGAAGTTCAAAAATACAAATCATTGATCAGCGAAAAGTGCAATTAGAGTTTTTCACAAGAATGATACATAAATATTTAAAATATTTACCATTAATTCTCATTTAATTTGCGGTGTGTATCAATCTTACAATGTTTTTTTTGTTGGAAAAATTTATAAACTCTATAATCTTTCGATTTATGATTGAACCGATTATCATACCGATTAAGTTAGGCGAGTCCTATCCGGTATTTCTTCGATCTTTTCATTTTTAACCCTGGAAGCGTCGATGGACATAGGGAGGGGGCGCAAGGTTGCGATCGCGCCCGGCGTTGAAATCAAAAGATTATATGAATTTTGCTAGAATTTGTTCGATTTTTGCCAAATTTACTTACTTAGTTCATCCCCTCGAATTGTTTCATTATATCATTCTACTGGGTTCCGCTCCCTTAGAGGGAGAGTTCACACTGGATCCGTCGTCGCTTGGGAGGAAGGATACATACATTGCATACGTATATAACATCTAGCAATACCGTCAGCCCAGATGGTCCAAATGACGGGGGAGAGACGAGGTTTGGTACGTTAGTAACATTCTCGATTTTCCTCGCGTTCGATTTCCGTCCGTGAAAGCTCCCGGCGGGGGCGCTCTGTTCTCATCTCAAGCCGGACCCGGAATGCTGTCCCACATGGCCCTGTTTGGACCAGTGTGTGTTTTATTATGATTCCCTTGACCGTTGTCTTTGCTTTGTTCCCCGGAGCCCAGCATTGGGTGGGTGGATAATCTTCAAGAGGCGGGGAGTTGATGAGAGGAGAGAGGCTTCCCCCACAAAATTTTTTTCTGCAACCTTTCCTGTCGGTATGTATCAGAATAGTGGAATCGAGAAGGCTCGAGAATTTACTGTTTTGCAGGTTCAAGTTGATGAGGGAAGGAAATGGGAAGTCCTTATTAGCTGGATGCCACCGAAAGATTCATGGATGAAACTCAATTCTGATGGAGCGGCAGACCAAGGACAGGGCAGGGCGGGTTTGGGGAGTAGAGTATTATTCGGGATCCTACTAGAAAGCGGGTTGGAGGATGCATCCATATAGGACGGGCATCTAGCCTTGTGGCCGAGTTTTTGGTATAAACCGCCGGTATCCGACTAATCCGAATCGCCCCGGGTCGATCCATTTAAGGGGTTAAGAGCTTCTCGCCGCAGGTGGGACTCGAACTCGAGTCCTCCCATTGGGATGATGAGTGCCGAACCATTCTACCACGCCCTTGTGGCCGAGTTATGGGGGCTAAGAGATGGCTTGTTCTTGGCTAAGCATACGGGAATAAAATTTATATATGTTGAGCTTGATGCACTAACAGTGGTGAATTGTATACATGGATCAAATTCTAAAAATTTATTATTGAAACCTCTAATTGATGATTGCAAGGAGTTCAAATCAGTCACATTTTCGGAGAACGAAACAGAGCGGCAAATTTCCTAGCAAGAGTGGCAAGGGAAGCTACCCTTCATCGGGGAGGAGTGATCTTTTTGAAGGAGTCATCTGCGAGAATGCATAGCATTTTAATTGATGATATTTTAAGTCGCTCATCTATAAGGAATGTAAATATAAACACAAATGCCGTAGAAAAAGCACCTAATGATACTGATCAGATGACTCTTATTTTTGTATCACCCATCTTTGATATTTTTGCTTATTAATATAAAATTTCCTTCCTGCAAAAAAAAAAAAATATCATCCCTCTCGATTTCTTCTTCCATGGAGCCTGTTCGTCAATATCACCCCTCTCAATTGGAACTTCCTCTCGGCTTTTCGGGCAAGCTCACGCGCGACTCGATAGATGCAATGGTTTGGGTTGTCTGGGTGATACAGCCAGCCAGCCATCGTCAACCTCAAGTCTCGAGACAAGTTGATCGGGTGAGGGGCCGGTGGATGGAACCGAGACTGGAAGTCTATGCATCTGTCAGAGTCTTAGTGGTGCGTGAGTCACACGCTACCAATACTTTTCCTCTCATGCCAAAATCAGAAACTAGACCCCAAATCACGCACATGCGGATTAGTTCAAGTGGTTGTCTGCTTTTTAATCAATTATTCCGCCTGAATTCCATAAATAGAAGAAGATGAAGAAAACTATAATTGATTTTTTTGGCAGTATGAATTGCCTTGCATTCATAAATCCAATGAGTCCGAATCAATGTATACTCGACCATCATCAAGATAAGATTCTCTCAACATAAATTCTCTCTATCTATAGGATCTGAACCCGAATTTCAAACCCTAATTTGAGAGGAAGATGTCATGCTGCGAATTTTGATTAACTAAGAGGCTTTTATCTCTTTTTTTAATTTGTACTGTACAGTATTCTCAGGCAAGCTGAAACGTACCTCAAGACCAGTCTGCGATCGAACCGAGATCTCTGAAAAAATTCGTATCAATCTTTTTATTTGAAAATTTAGTAAGAGAGCCACTAGTTCAATGTGAAGTTGGTAAAAAACTTTTATCACTTGTGGACAAATTTCTTATTTTATAACACGGGCAAATCATATTTTATGTATATATTCATTAGAGTCAATCACACATGAATGCAAATCATATGTGCACACTCAAGTGGCTAGAAAGGGAAGTGCAGTCTCACTCTTTTCTTCTCTTTCCCTTCCTGGGAGGGACAAAGTTGAGATGGTGAGCCACTACGAGCGTGTGTTTTTTTCTACCCTTTCTGATCGTCGTCGGCCTGGCCTATCATTAGATGAGGAATTAACGAATCGATCTCTTTTGTACGTGGGGGCGTAGTAGGACGAGAGGAACGATCTTCCGATCCGGTTTAAATAATCGGGAGTCGATCGAGGCCGAGGCCACGGCACCCCTCCGGAGTGTGCCCAGCCCCAGAAGCCAAAAGAAATGGAAGTCGAGAGAGATCTCAGATGCACCATTTTGCTCCTTGGCAGAGCAGATAAGGTGGCATCTTCCTTATGCCAAAACTCATATCTTAACAACACATTAAAGGAAGAATCACTTCCCCATACTAAATATCTTAAAGTTGATCTTGATCGTCTCACCAGCTGCCAAGAAGACTCGCGGGTCCATGCGGCGGTGCAGGGGGAGGTGATGATACACAAAGTAGGAGAAAATTCGTCGGCAATAATCGAACTCACAACCTTTTAATTTCAAATTGAGAATAATATAGGTGAATTGAGGTCTTAATCTCTCGCACTTACCTACATTTTGGCAGGGATGGATTTTAGGGGAAGGGATTGCTTCCTCTTACTTGGACTTAGAAAACCCATCAATCATTACATAGACTCTAAATGAATCCGTTTATATTTTACTAAATTATATAAATTTCACTCCCTCGAATTTGTTAACGGTACTCTTACATTAAGTCCCCCATTCTCAGTGAATGTTCTGGATCCAAGACTTGCACTTTGGCTTGACATGATAAGGTCAATAATGGGTATTAAGATTTAAAAGGCATAAACTTTGGGGAGTGGGGTTGGGGAAAGCTTTTGAATAAAAATCTCAGTTGTCTCCAAAAGGAAAAATGCCCACTGACCCCAAGTTATATATATATATATATATATATAAGCATATAAGGGAATGATATATGAACACTTGTCTAAAAAAAATGATAAAGGTTAAAACAAATATATAATATTCTATACATAAATGAAAATAGTATTTATAACCCGTTGGTCTGAGATTGATGGCGATGCCTCTTCGTCGAACACTTTTTTTTCTTTGGTTCCTGCCAATTAATTTAATTAAAAGGGTGATCGTGATTCGTTTCTAACAAAAATTGGAAGGATTATGGCCATGCAAACTTCTTTCAGTGGAGTCTTTTGCTTTTATTAGTTTAATCCCCTCACCTCCTCTCCTACAATGCTATGTGGTTGGTCTGTACTGTGCCATTTTCTGTGCATATTGTTCAAAAATCTAATAAGTTTGATCGATCAATCGGTGGATAAAATTCTCTTAATTATAAATTTTCTCTATGTTCTCATTGAAAAGCAAAGAGCTGTGCTCTCAACTTCTCACTGAACTTTCTAATTCAATTAATTATCTGTTAAATTATATACATATATATTTCCATTAATTCCCTCCTTTAAACCCCCACCCCATGACTGCCCTGAAGAAGATGCTGAAAAATGCAAATGGGCTTTCTGGTCTGAGAATATGCCAAAGGCAAAGCCTAAGTTTGGCACCAGCTTTTAGTGCCTTTGTCTTGGATTAATGAACTATTTTTGTTTGGACTAAGTGTTGAAAATATCTCCGACTTTTTTTTTATGAACAACTGAATCATAAAAACTAATATGTATAGAGCGATATGGCCGTGCATGATCGGTTGAGGCACGTTATGCTTTTGATTTCTCAGTGTCCTGGCTTAGTGGTTGTAGTCGGTAGCAAATCAAAGAACCAAAGAATCGAAAAATAGATTGCCGGGTAAACCGGACCAGGATCGATTCCAGCAGATCGTCTTCTCACTCGGAACAATTTCTCTGGTCGAGTGTTTTCCATCAACTACAAAAAGAGTAATACTCAGCCGACATTGTGCGGGTTTCGATCTTGTCCTCTTAATATCAATTTATCCCGGGCTTAATAAACAGTATGAGAGGTTTAAGAGAGCCCATAATGATCAGAGGTTAGGCCCAGTAATTAGTTTCAATGTCGAGCCGCTTCTCTTTTTTCTTCCATTATTATTTTAAGTAGTTGCTTCTGCCACAAGGAAGTAGTTGCTGCTTCGCTCTTAAGCATGAGATGACACAGTCCCATGCTGTTCCCCCTTCTCGACATTCTCCAGCAGTGAAAGCTGATGCTGTTGTCTCGGTGATTTGCACCAACAGGACACTCTCACGACTCCCTAGAGCACCGTGATGTATCTCTGGGAAACAAAGCGCTCTCTGGCGTACATATTAAGGATATCTGTACCAAGTGTGAGACTCTTGTTCGGAATCTTTGAGCAGGGGTTGATCGACGAATTCATCGTAAATTTTGTTCATAGAGTCGTTTAGGAGAATGTCTTAGATGATGGCTTGGGCACCAATGTTAGGAATTGGTTGGATAACCTAACCGAGAGGGCTGATCCCTAGATGATGGCTCGGGCACCAACGTTAGGAATTGGTTGGATAACCTAACCGAAAGGGCTCATTCTTAGATGATGGCTTGGGCACCAATGTTAGGAATTGGTTGGATAACCTAACCAAGAGGGCTCATTCCTATTGATTCCATATGGTTGACTTGGTGCACACACACCCCAAAAAAAAAAAAGGGTTAAAACAAACCCTAGACAATAGTACCACTTGCATAAATTATGTGCAAGTGTGTCATTATGCCTTGAAGGGCACTAATATGCTTCGCGTTGACAATTCTTCCCCGTACGTTGTTGCATAATTCATAGTTACCACCTAACCCATTCGGACCACATGATGGCTAGAAAGCACCTCCAATGATATGAATACAATATTCCTACCCGATTAAATCCTTATAATAATATGATCATCTAGAGTTCATATATGATAATGAAGCAAGGGATAGGATGGGATGTGGTAGTGTACATGTCTGATGCTTATCCCGTCCAATCGAGGTAGCTTCCAAATCCTTCTCCTAAGTGCACGCATCACAACTTCCTACCAATGAGGCAATGGATGGGCCGTACACGCAACACGAAACAGCCACCATGTAGCAGCAATTCCTTATCCCCTTAGACAAAAAGATAGAATAATCTTTACAGATAATGATGACATAAATATTATCCCATCCATTGTATAAGTAATAGTCATACTTATAATGTGCGCAAAAATCTTTAAATATTGGGAGGATAAATCGATCTCATCTACTTGAAATGATTTGACAAATTTTCCTTTATTGAGATTTCAAGTCTTGATCAGGAAGGTTTTATGAGATTTATGAGATATTTGATTAATTTGATTTGAATTTGAAACAATTAAGGTGGGTTAAATTTCTGAACGTTAGAGAGAATGAGCGGGAAAAAGTTGTGATGAAGAGGGATTTTGACCATTATACGGGGGGAATCCACTAGCAAAAAGCAAGGATTTTTAATCGTGAGCATGAAGAGGCGGTCACCAAAAGATACGGCTGGAATCGAAGAGCGGTCTATTTTTGACCACAGAAAGAGAGAGGAATGAAATGGTGGAAATAGAGAGAAAGAAAATAAGAATTTAAAAAGGAAGAAATGGAAAGCAGTCTCTATCAAAGAGCCGCCCTGAATTCAGCAAGCATTTCGATGATAAGCTGCGGAGGGAGGTGGGAGAGAGAGTAAAGAAAGCCCTCTCGCAGTTTCATCTCAAAGTTCTTGCCCGGGTCGCCCTCGGTGGAGATTAGGTCCCCAACATCTGTACCTGAGCCGGTTGTAGTCGTCTTCTGTAGTTCATCCCTTATATCTGTGTTTTCTTCCTCTGTCTCTCCTTGGTTTTTGTACAGAGAGAGAGGGGGTTGAGCGATGGAGATGGTGTATTACCAGTTGGGTAGGTTGTCATATCAAGACTCTTTGAAGGTCCTGGAGGCTGATATTCAGTATGCTAATGCTCTGTAAGCGTCTTTATCCTTTTTTTCCGGCGGAATCTTCTTAAGACTGCGCCCTCTCTGGGTCTGATTGTGATCGGGCACCTTGTTTATTTTTTTGCCTTTCCCGTCTCAAGTAGTCTCTGCTGCTCTACATTCTGTCCTGTCCAAAGTTTTGTTTCTGCTGGAAGTTTGGAACTTGATGATCGGCCTGCGGGAAGTCTCAGTTTTTCTGATTGAGGGAGAAATCCGGTTACAAAACTTGCGGAAATAATAACTTCTTACAAAGGGGCTCTTTTGATGGATTGACTGAAACTCTGCTGTATCTGGGATGCTAGGTGTTGCTTGCAAATTTGGATAATCGTTGAAGTTGGGATTTTTTTCTCCGGCTTTGTAGGGCGGCTTCAATTCCGAGGGCAAAAGGTGGTGTTCGCCTTCAGATGAAATTGGTGTACAATCAGCTAGCCCCGCTTTTCTTGTTCTTGTTGCAGTGGATGGATTGTTCCTGCGCCTGTCTTCTTCCTAGATACTTAAATCTCTTCCACATTCTCATCTATAAGGTCTGTATTTCATCCCCTCAAGCCCCCCGAACAAATTGCAATGTTCCTTGTAAAGTTTGGATTCTTTATTGGTGGCAGGTTTACCCTGATGGTAGACCGACCATTTCTTCATACGGTAGGAAGGCTTCAATAAAGGACTTCTATGGTATGAATTTCTTCTTAGTTGAGTCTTGGAACTGATTTATTCCGACTGGAGCTTTATCTTGAACCTGTCATTTGAAATTAAGAGCTCATGTTTTTCTGAGTTGCAGCTGTTATATTGCCATCTCTCCAGAAACTGCAAGAGGGCTTTGACCAAGAGATGGATGAAGATCACGGTAGAGGAAAGCAGCTAGCTCCAGAGCCTTATGGAAAGAAGAAACTTGGAGAAGATTTCAGGCTATCTAACGTTGATTTGGACCGGGAGGATGAGTGCGGGATCTGCCTTGAACCCTGCACCAAGATGGTTTTGCCCAACTGCTGCCATTCTATGTGCATAAAATGCTACCGCAACTGGTGAACTAGAGTCTCGACCATTAAACTTGATTGCCCATGGTTTGCTCATGCTTCTGATATTCTGTTCTGCTTCCAAATGCAGGAATATGAAATCAGAGTCATGTCCTTTCTGTCGCGGGAGCTTAAAAAGAGTAAATTCGGAAGATTTATGGGTTCTCACTTGTAACGAAGACTTGGTCGATGCAGAGACAGTATCTAAGGAAGACTTGCTCCGGTTTTACCTCTACATAAGTAGTCTGCCGAAAGATGGCCCAGATGCTCTATTCTTGGTTTACTATGAGTACCTAATCTGAGCTGAAGCAGAATTAGTGTACAGCTAGGAAGGAGAAGGGAAAAAGAATGCCGACCTCCAAATGTAGATAGCGTCTGGCTCCTGTGTTCAGGGATATCATTAATTCGATACTGTACCCATCAACATTTCTGATCAGAATGCATGTGTCCCACATGTTGATAATTGGCATCTGAGAATATCTTGTTCTGGTCTTAGTTTTTTCCCCTTCTGAGCATACTTTAGTAATATAATGTGTCTGAACGGCGTCGGCAGATTGACCGAAAATGGATCTGTAAGTTGCTTGAGTTAAGGCGGGGGGAACGAGAAGTTACAGTCTTGTAGAAACATCAGATCTGAGGAGTAATCTGCGCTTCTCTTCCGATCTTTCTGATCATATCTGGCAGTTACTTGTTTTTATGAAGCTATCTTCTAATCTATGAACTATCAACAATAATGATGGAAAAACAGGCCATTGCTTTTCTTGATCTACGGTTAAGCTGGATTTTCTGTCTGAGACCTTTTGTGAAGATGTCAGTTAAATAAACAACTGCAGTGTAAAGGATGATTACAATTTTATTTTAGATTGTCGTTCTGCTCTAGGGGCGAACACGGACATCTAAGATCAACAGACCGTCGTACATAGATTCTGGCAGCAGAGCAAGAGATCTGAATGCCTGTACCATTGAAGGAGAAAAATGAAGCCAGTCATGAAGTCAGAATAGACGAAGACTGGTGCTGGAACATCTTGCGGAGCTCACCAAGCTTTCTGCTGGAGGATTTTGTTGTGTTTCATCACTGCCTTGTCGATCCTTTCAGTATTTGCCCCACAGAAATTCCATGACTTATTGCATTGTTGTCTGTTAGATTCTCGTTCTTAGGACTTTGCCTGGTCTTTTTATTTCCTTTTCTAGTTTATGAATCATTTTCGTAAGAGGAAAAAAAAAGTAAAAAATGTACATAATGTAGCTGGGTGAATAATATTGGTCTATCATTTATTATCTCTTAGCACAAAAATTCTACGTGCCTTTCTCCTATGTTCTGGAGCATAACAGAAAATTTGAAAACCATAGAGTGGAAGGATCCTCGGTGAACCAGTGCAGCCACTCAGAGTTGATCCTTCATCAAACTTTTATTATAGGAACGAAGGCGGAATGCCCTGCGGGGGATGGCTATAGATTCGATATTACTTTGGGGCGCCCTTCTTGGTCTTCACGAGCTGCTCAAAGGTCGGGTGGGTGCAGCCGCCCTGGGTGAAGAGCTTGGCCACGGCGTTGTTCATGGCAGCGGTGTAGTGGATCCCGTCCCAGACCATGTGCTTGCCGACATCAGCGCAGACAGTGCTCGTCGGGGCCCCGCAGAGGCTCTTGAGGTCGAAGTTGTAGTGGCTGTCCCCGGCACCGCAGCAAGCCTTGAATGGCTCCGTGAACCCGAACTGGTGGTACCCTGAAAGCACCTGCATGTAGGCCTTCCAGTGGTCGGCGTAGACGAAGAAGCAGTGCGGGAGAGACTTCTGGAGCTCCCCGAGCTTCTGCTGGAGGAGCTCGTTGTGCTTCATCACTGCCTGGTTGATCCTTGCAGCACAGCCGTTCTGGTCTCGCTCGGTGATCGAGGACAACATCAGGTCCAGCGGCAGGCACCCCACCGGCGGCAGGCCCTGCACCACGATGTACTTGGCACCTTGGTTGACTAGCCCCTGTGAGTGATACGGTGCACATGTCGATCAATGACACGGAAAAAGTAAAAAAAGAAAAAAAAAACATATATACATACCAAGAGATGATCGATGTGAATATTTTTATACCTGGATGAAATTGGAGACATGATCTATGGCTTGCTGGGTGAGCCAGTCGGAGGAAGTGGCAGCGGCCTTGTGGATGCGGGCGTAGTCGCTGGTCCCAACCCCACCGAGCCAGAAGAGCGTGTTGTTCATGTTGGGCTTGGCGCCCTTCTCGAAGCTCTGCAAGAAGTTCTTGAACCACTGGAGCTGGGTGTCGAAACTCTGGGGCACGTTCTTCCACATGAGAGGGAGAAGGTTGTTGTGGAGGAAGAAGGAGACCGGGAGAGCCGTTGACCCGGCCAGCGCGAAGTTGGCACCGTTCGAGAAGTTGGCCGAGTGGTTCTGGTACGGCGGCACAGGCGGTAACCCGAGCGCATCGCACAGGTGGTCAATCACCAGCTTCCCATTAGTCAGCCCATTCCCCGAGACCGTTGCATTGGCCGAGCCAGATGGCGCACCACCACCATTACTCGACCAGGAGTAGGAGAAGGAGCCACCGGAGCCACTCCTACCTCCGCCTGATCCCTGAGGACCGGCAGCACCTGCTCCGCCAGCAGAGGAGGCCGACCCCCCTCTGCCGCCGCCGCCACTACCGGAATTGAAGGCCAGGGCGCCCTCCATGGTGTGGAGCCAAGCCCCGACGAAGCCCTTGAGGACGCCCATGAGGCGGGCATTCCCGTTGTCGGTGCCGGAGTCCCCGAAGGCGAAGACCGTGTCGAAGGCCCCGGCCAGGTTGACATCAACGTTGGTGTTGTATATGTTGGTGGTCTGGCTCCGGTTGTGACCCTCCGACGGTAGGGCCCAGAGCGCGACGACGAGAACCGCCGCCTGGAGCACTAGTAATGCTGCCTTACTACAATTGACCATTTTACCCTCAAGTTTTTTCTTTTATTTTCTCCCTTTTCACTGAGGAAAATGTCTTCTTTTTTTTTTTCTTCGCTCTGTTTGGGTTAGATAGAAAGGGACAAAGGGTATATATTTATTTATTTATTTTTAATTTGAGAAGCCGAGGGCAGAGGGGGTATTTATATCGAGTCTCTGCACAAACTGCATTTGTGAAGATCCTGAATTATCTGCAATCCTTTGGCTAATAATAGCCTTGGACTGCTTCTTGAAAATTAGGAAAAATGTGACGATCCGATTCGTGTGCAGCGGTCATCGTCGGAAAAAAAGGTGGGAAGAAAACACGACAAATGACTATCAAAGGTAAAGTATTTATCGTAAATTTATGTCACCAGGACGAAATTGTTGGACCCCAAAGGGAAAAGTAAATATAAAAGCTCCATTAACCAAAAAATATTATTTAGAAAGGTAAATGTCGTCGAACGGGAAATGGATATACGTTCAAACCCAGCCCCCTCGCTCCTACTGATTGATTCTGGCCAGTTGATAAACTATGACAATTTTTCATAATTGTAAGTTTACTCGAGTCTGATACCATATATAATATAGTTATCAATTACCAAAAAAGTGCAAGCTTGGATTTATCTGAAAATCATCCGAACTCGCACACATACATATATGTATGTATATGTGTGCTCGGATCAATTTATGCTCCATTCAACCGATCTGCCTACGGGTGAAATTTTCCTTATCGATATGGAGTGTTCGAATTTAAAATCTGATTGGTAAAAAAATGAGACGTCGAACTATATGAGCAAGTAATCAAAGGTATACAGTGTATCACGATATCAAGTGAGTCTTAACCCCCTCTATTGAATCAGCAGGTGCTGGTAGGAACAAGCTAATCACTTCCATAAAATATAATATTCGAATTTTCATATATACTAACGGCCATATATCTCAGACAAATCCAAGAGTCGACGCTTAGTGTTAGTACTTTCTAAGATCCAAATCCAAAGAGTGTATTTTCATGATTCCCATACGATGCCTTAAATTAATTAATGTGATTCTGATTTCTTTTTATTTTCATTTTTTATTTGTTTTGTAAAAAGATAATTAATTTAAAAAGAAAAAAGAAAAATGGCAGCGGGATGCTGTCGGCGTCGATTTGGCAGGCGGTCAAAAGCGAAGACCTTCGTACTCTTTCTGACGTCCCATGATAGCTACTTTTCTCTCGTCCCAAAGCTCGGCAATGCCAACAGACGGTCGCAATTCTTCCCCCTGTAGATTCGCCGCTCACTCTCTTCTCCGGCGATACGCGGCTCTGAGTCTGGGATCCTAGTTGCAATGGCAGGCTGCGCCGTCGAAGGTGGCTGTCCCAGCGACTACGTCGCCATCGCCATCTCTGCGCTTTCCGTGTTTCTGTAAGTGCAATTGAACTTCCCCCGCAGCTTTATCCACTAATCTCTCTGCTTGTTCATTTTTTTATTTCGCTGTTGCTCTGCTTCTCTATGCTACTACGCTGGCTCGGTCCTTGATTGATGCATTTTTCCTATTGTTTTTGAATGCCCACCTGCTGTTGGACCGTCGACTGGTGACTGCCTTTAAGGTTTCTTCTGTTTGGGTTCATGTAGTGGTTGTATTCTATTGTTGCAAAGCTTCGAGCGAGTGAATTGTCTTTGGTTTTGGTGTGTTGGTCCCGAGCAAGTGTTCGTGGGCTATCGACCTCCTGTTATCTCTTTTTTGTTGGATACTGATCAATCTACCATTGATCATTCATTCTTGTGTACCTAGATCAAATTGGCTTCTTGAAACTTGTGTTCTTCTTATTTTGATGGTGAAGTTTCCTCCTTGCATACTCTATTGTCAAGATCAGAATATGTCAAGATATAGGTTGGAACAAGTCAAATGCTCTTCTTTTCAAAACAATTCCACAGGCAGCTAGCTAGGAATAATGATCTCGTATAGAATTTTGTTTCAAAACTTGATCGTGGTTCCCTTCCCTTCTAGTCCCCACTTTTCATTAGTGGATTTTCTCATTTCAGGCTCCTTTCTCGATCAATTTTGCCCTTTGTTGTCCACAAAGTTTCTCGCAAAAAAGGGAGTGGGTTTTGGATTCCCGTGATTCAAGTTCTAGCAAGCATCAACCTTGTAATATCACTTGTGGTAAACAAACTGGAAACTTTTCTGCCATCCTGATACTTATCAGAATTCGTAATTGCTTTATACGTAGCTTAAAGTAATGATATGCAATTTTGTATGCAGATGTCCATTAGTTTCCTAAAATTCAAACGAAGACATTGGTGGCAGTCTTGCTATGTCTGGGCAGGTCAACTATATCATCGTGTTAAATTATTTTCTCTAACTTATTGAATCTTTTGCTCTTATATTAAATTTTGTGTATCTCAATCACAGAATTCATGTTTTGGTTCCAGTTTGGATTGAAGGTCCACTTGGATTTGGTTTGCTTCTAAGCTGTCGCATAGTGCAGGCCTTCCAATTGTATTTCATATTTGGCAAGTACGTCAAAATCTAAAAATCACTTTTACTCGTTGAGTTCTCTGTTCTCTGTATTCTTGGCCGCTAAGCTTCTAGTAATTCTTCAGGAAACGTCTACCACCACTCAGATCTCATATTTCTCTCCCATTGTTTCTTCTGCCATGGTTTGCTGGGGCGGCATGTAAGAATCTATCTTTAGGATCTTCTCTTTTTGAACATTATCTAAAGAATACAAGTGAATATATCCTTTTCCCAAATATTGGATGATAAAGTTCTTCAGAATGTCTCCTTTGGTTGCTAAATACTGACTGGATATTTAGTTTTCTTTTCTTTTTATGTCTTAATTCTTAAAACTGTAACTGAAATAAGAGTTTTGACATTATAAGGACCAAAAATTCAGATTTAGTAGTCTATTTGTTCTTCGCTGATGACAATGCTTATCGTTGTTGTAGTAATACACATGAGGAAACCTCTAAACTATCGCTGTCATATAAGGGCACTATGGATCGTTCCTGTGATTTGCCTCCATGCAGTATATGTTGGCATTTTGGTTGCCTTTACTGGAGCCATTCACCATATCGAATTCAGGTTTAATGAATTGAGAGATCTTTGGAGAGGAATACTTGTCTCAGCATCTTCTATATGTAAGTTATTTCAAGACTTTATAAAATTGTCCTGACAGGTTTCCCCTGATTGATCTTTGTGTTTTTCATGTGTAGGTGATGATGTGTGTTTCTTCCTTTTGTACGCTTATGGGAATAATGGACTCTTACATGTTTTGATTGAAAAAAGAGAGAGAAATTTTTTATGCCTTAATGTGTCTTGTGAAAATTTGCAGAAGTTGGGAATCAATCACATACATAACACATGTCTGTTGCTTCTTTATTTGGAATAATATGATTCTAGTTTTTTCATCAAGTGGACATTTTCTCTCTTTTAAAAAATCAATAGCCATAACATTGAGTACAGCGTTTTCAAGGTTTTGCATGGATTAATTCAAATCTGAGATCAATATCACATATTCTTGTTTTTGGCTTTCACCTCAGTTATGTGCTTCTGTGGAGATTCTACTACTTGCTTGCCTCTTTATTAAAAACCTCTTGATTTACTTTCTACGAATCTTACTGCAAGCTGATAAATTTGGCTCTTCAGAGTTGCAATTTATTTGCTTCCTTAATCTGACATCATATCTTGTGTCAGATTTACTTTCTTGTTCCAGTTTCTAATTTAATTTTGCAGGCGTGTGGATTGCTTCTTATGTTTTGAATGAAGTTCATTTGGAAATCAGATGGCTTCAGGTCTTGTCTAGGTTTCTGCTTTTAGTAACGGTATGCTGTGTTTTCTGGTTTCCTCTTGTTTACTGTATTCACAGTTTTTAACATACACAGTTCTTAAGCTTGCTTTTGTACTGATATAATGGGTTCTGATCAACAGACAGATGTTCTTGTTGTTGTTTTTGTCTCCATCTCAAGTTCACAACCTCTCCTCTCACAAATTAGTTTGAGGAAAAGGGAGTCTTTGAGGTGCAAGACAATGGGTCAAGCTCTTGGCATACCAGACAGTGGACTTGTATTACGCAATGAGGCAAATTCTGTGTTAGATCCCAATGAGCCTCTAGAAAAGCTTCTCCTTAACAAAAGGTTCCGTCAATCCTTCATGGCATTTGCTGATAGGTCAGTGCTTCAACTCTTCTGCTTTATTTTTATTTTTTAAATAAATATTTTGCCATGTGTGTGCTTCTGCTTCAATTACAACCTTTTATCATATAATTCTTTTCTGTATGGTCATTTCTTCATAAAATCAATCTACATCTTCATCATGGAAGCGTCTGTTTTTCCTGCTAACTGATTAGCAAGCTGTGATTCAGCAAACATTTCTCTGAAATTACTCGGCCAGCTTCACAGTGATTTGTTGATCAATATTGATATGTCCAGAAAAGGAGATCTTCGTATTATTTTACTTTTTGCACCTATTTTCTGTAATGATAATAATGGAGATGGGAAAGTTCATATTTATTTGTATCACTCACAGCTGCTTGGCGGGTGAGAGCATGCATTTCTATGATGATGTCCATGAGCTTAGTAAAATTCCTGCTGATGACTCCATTAGAAGGATCTACATGGCACGGGATATCATCGACAAATACATAATTGCAGGTCTAAGAACTTCAACCATCTGACTTGTGGAATGTGATTTATGGCTAAATAGTACTTCTCTATTCTGGTTCTCTTCTTGAAAGTCCCATTGCCATTTGAGAGGCTACTTGAATTTTTCAAGAATTAATTCATTGCTGTCTTGGAATCCTGTATTTGATTCGGTTCTTAGTAATCCACTGAGGATCTTAACAGGTTCTACAATGGAGGTGAACATATCTCACAGATGCAGACAGGGGATTTTGACTACTCCTGATCTTGCGGATCCTCATCTTTTTGATTACGCTCTGAACGAGCTCCTGCAGTTGATGAAAATGGTACATATTCTGCTCCTGTTCTGCGCATTGAGTTGTTGTACGGTACCTGATAATTCATTAGGCCCTGTAAGTTCTTATCATTCATTTTCCTTTCATGATATATTCTACGGCTTGTGAAGAATTTGGCGAGAGATTATTGGTCATCAATGTTCTTCCTGAAGTTCAAGGAGGAAACAATCAAGAGACTGGATGGTCATGAACTGGAGCAAGTGTCAGGTTGGAGTTTCTCCCCAAGGCTTAGTGCCGTCCATGGATTTGATGATCCCTTCCACGACGATCATCTCTCAAAGAGCTCTAATAACAACGATGACAATTTGCGTCCCAGCCGAGTTTGAAGATAAGAGCATCAATTAGTGCTAGATGTGAATATGCCACCAACCAAATGTAGTCCCGATCGCAAATAGATAAACAACTTATTAATGTGAAGGCGTTGCTCAGCTTTTGTAGACCAAAGGAGACTAAACAGGAATAGACGACATGGCTAGCGCACAGAGGTGACCCATGAGCTAAAGGTACTGCAGTTATGCTGCCGTTGAAGATTACTTCAGGTTGCCCAGTGCCGTATAATGTCAGTGCTCACTTTTTACCGGATAGGAAAGGTTTCTTGGCATTAAATGTGCATTGCTTGTCTGTATTGGAATGGGACTGGGAGTGGTATGAAATGCAGTACATTTTGAAAAACTGGAGATGTGCGTTGCTCCTGTGTTTTCTTGGCTTACATGGGGTGTGTATGGGTTTCACCCCACTAACCCTCATGTGCCCCGTAAGTATCCTGTAAACTAAACCCACTTAGCGAGAGCTAAGTCCAGAGTCCAGACGCTGTCTGTTTAAGTGGCTCAACTGGCATGCTCTCCTGAGGCCCGCACAGGAAATCGAACTGTGGTCTTGCCCTTGGGCCCTTTTCCTCTTACTCATTCGTAGTCGCTCAACATATTAATTTAGCTCTGATATGGATACGATCTCAGATGAAGGACTCTCTTGTCTGCATTCTACCTTACTCATGATCGTTGGTCTGTTCAATTCATTGATGGAAGCATTAAATTTGCGGCGGCAAGAACCAGCGTGGAACGGCGAAAACATATGAGCACGTGATTTAGAGCCATAGCTGCTGAGAAAGCAGCAAACATGTGAGCTTCTGCACAACCTTCTGGATTTCCATTTAAGAGGGAAGGATGGGATTTTCAATTTAAGGGAGTATTTGTAATACATGCATGGATGTGGCATCAACAACGGATGTTTAGCCTCTGCAGGTTGAGTAGACTACAATTAGCCCAGTCCCATACCGAGTCAGTCCCCCAGGACGGTCAGCCGAAACTTTAACGATGGGACAGATAACGAAACCGAGAGGACTTTGAGGTAGGGAGTTCTCCAGCAAGCCGAGGCGACGTAGAGACGGTAATGGCTACTGGTGCGTGCGTAATGGCTCCTGCCTTTAATTTTGTGTTAGGCCCCAGCAGGAAAAAAAAGGCCCTTACTGACCGAGCTGCACGGACCCTACAACCGACGGAGACCACTGAAATCGTCCGATTGGTCGAGGTAGTGTCCTATTTCTCTTTCTTCTCTGAGTTTAATTGGCTGACGAGTGAAAGGGGGAGATCATGATCAACGACAGTCGCCGCCATCGTTGACGAGATAGTTGATGGTTGGTTCCTAGTGCTGTCGATGACCGTGATCTCTACACTTCATCTTGATTTCAGTTCCAGCCAAGTTTGATACAGAGACGAAATCGTAAGGGACTGCCTGCGGCCACGTCGAGGCAGTGATGACTGACTGACTGCCTCCGTGGCAAGAGAAATCACGACGATCCCAACATCCTCTGATAAAGCGGGACCTGTCCTCCGAGGTGCTTTCTGAGATTGCCGTTTCTGATTGGCTAGCAATTGTTGCCTCCCACGGAAATTCTTAGAATGATACCGACGACGATGGCGCCGTTGATCGTACCGTAATGTCCATACGAGGAATTAACTTCTTTGCCCCTCCTCGGGACAGGCAACGTCCCGGTCGTCCGACCTCGACAGCCCGTCGTCCCAAACATCTGTTCTCGGTGGGGTTTTACCTTGATCGGACGGCTCAACCGATAGTTATCGCCGATCATAACAATTCCGTTGTAGCCGTTCTTCTTGTTCTTCATTTTTCTCAAGAAATTTGTCAAGAGCCAGTACTCGACGACCCTGAAATTTATTCTCCTGCCAAAATCGTCGCTCAACTTTCATTCCAAATAATTTCACGGTCAATTTTGCACGACGGGAAGATGACTTGGCACAACAAAAAACTGATGCGTCGATATGACACACGTATACACGAACTTTCCATTCTGAAAAATGAAAAATGACAGATGATTTTGGTGACGAAATAAATTCGAGTCATTCGGTGCTAATTCATCGCGAATTTGAGAATCCAACGGTTAGTGCATTCCTTTTTTTTTTTCCATTTCTCCCAGAGGAACACTTAAATGAGGCCGGACAATATTATATCATTTCGAGTTTGAAAGACGGAACGGTAACTCACAGCCGAGTTACAAATCGCAGTAGCAACTCCATGCTCGGCTTCACATGCTCTTCGCTCCTGTTTCCAATCTCTCTCTAGCTGTCTCGATCGCACGCTGCTGTACCTGTGATCACCCTGTGATGCATGTGATCGTGTGTCGTGTGACATTCATTAACCTCGGTTGCAAGTAGTGGCCGGCCGGCAGAACGGAGCTGTCAACGCCATCACGGAGCGGAGATTTCAGGCCCTAAGCTCGGCCCCGTGATAGTAGGCAAGTGATTTGAGACCGTAACATGAGATTTTCAGCATAATGATATCATCTTCGAGTATAAAAGAGGGAGATAACCCATTGGAATATTCGGGACTTCCGCTTATTATTAGATGGAGGAGTGGAGTGAATCAAGTGGGAAGAGCATCTGCCGGCACGTGTCCCAAGTGCGAGTAAAACTCGGAAGTGCCTTTTGATCAGGACGGTAGGGAGGAGCCCTGCCATATCTACACTGGGATAAAACAGCTGGCCCTCGTTAGAGCTTTGACTCAGACTCTTCCAAAGGTCAGCTCTTGGTGGGAGCGGCGAGCTCATCCATGGCATGAGTAAATACAAACGTGATCGATTTCAAATTGTAACGAGACAAGTCTACACCAACTCCACATTTTATTAATAAATTGATTTTTCTACCTAGAAATTAGTGTGTACGAGATCTAAAAGTGACATGAATCAAACATAATTCATTAACTTTTTTAATAATGGTTAATATATTTAAAAAAAGGGGAAGAAAAAAGGAACTATAAGGGCCAGAGGTTCCGGAGCTAATGATCGATACTGTTGAGATTCTGAGAGATCTCTAATCCATAAATTCGTACGCGGAGCAAAGAAGGATATGTCTGTCACATGCAACGAGCAGCAGCTTCCATGGATCCCTCTCATCTCAGCTCTAGGGTTTCTCATCCTCATCGGGCACTTTATCTCCCTCATTAGATGGCTAAGGACCTGGGCGTGGGTGTACTCATAAACAACGTGGGGGTCACCTACCCGGCGGCGAGATTCTTCCACGAAGTCGAGGAGGAGCTGTGGAGAAGGATCGTCCGGGTTAACGTCGAGGGGACAGCCAGAGTCACGAGAGCCGTTCTGCCGGGAATGGTCCGGAGAGGAAGAGGTGCGATCGTCAACTTGGGGTCCGGAGCATCCATAGTTGTCCCTTCACACCCTCTCTTCACCATCTACGCTGCCACAAAAGCGTAAGCCTCTATCTCTCTCCTTGAAAATTCTCTAGCATTGCTATTATGATACTATACATGCGATGCGTACCGATACGCATACAAGTTATTTGCAATCACGAACACAGAAAAACGATAACAAAATTCGTGATTTTCCCCGATTTGCCCTGCTGATAGGAAATTCTAAGACATGTACGATATGGAACGGACAATGATGTAGTGTATAATAATATCAAGTCACCACAAGGTCCTAACTGGAGTTATGAACACTGATAGAAGCGTTTTTCAATCTTCACCTTAGCAAATAGTTATTTTCCCATAAATGGATTTACTTTCTTTTAATAGAATGAAAATGAGACTCCCTCTAGTCTTAATTGTGTTAATACATTCCCACGTGATATACTTTAAAACCAAGACTTCTCGACAAGAGTCTCCCGTCTCCATGACCTACCGTCCGCATGTAACTTACCAAAAGCAGAAGGTTGATTACTAGAGGTGGATGGCAGCTACATATATGTCCTTCCACATGTGGACCGGTGCCACATTTGAGTAAGCAGAGACCATTCCTCGAACTGATCGACGAGTGGGGATCCACCAGTCTCGAAAACTACATTTCGTATGGACCATATCACTAGATAAATATACGTTAGTTTATGCATTGCGTACGCCCACATAAAAAACGTGCGCACACACACTTGAATGTGCATGCAGACAGAGATGGATACAGATGAGCGATCTCGCCAATCCGATTGATTTCATTTCTCATTTCGTTCGTTGGATTTTAGGGTTCTCAGGGTTTAAGGAGAAGGCTAGAGCAATGTGAACATTGTAAAATCGAAAGGATAAGTATGTCTGGTGAACTTTTGGTATCTTGTACTGGTATGGTACTAACAATCACAAGTTTAGCTTGTTATCAAGAAGAAACATAGTACATGTATAGACAAAAACACACATGAAACACAAAATATTGATAAACTGATGGTGTAATTGGAAAAAAAAAAAAAGCGGACGATGGATTATCAATATCCTTTTTTAGTTATTCTATTTCTCATAAAAATTTAAGGAAGCCCATGGACAAATTCTTGTTAGCTATGTAGCTTTAATTTAGTGCACTCCCAGCTCGAATCTTAATTAGTTATATTGCAATAGGATTCTAGATATAAGATGGTTTGGTCATGAAAAAAATACTCTATAATGGTATTATTTTATCACATAGAAAGCACGTGGATTTAGAATAAGATAATAGGAAGGGGAGGGAATAAAGGGACATGGAGAGTCTCATGATGAAAATTGAATCCATAACCTCTTGATTGTTAAGTCGATAACGGTGTCACTATACCAACTCCTCTTTGCTCCATAATGGCATGTTGAATCATATTTGGTAGCTGCAATGAATTAGGTTTATGTTGTACAACAAGGGCTCCCACACAATGCGGGAAAAAAGACAATGACTGCACAAGCAAAGAACAGAACTGGGCCTGACGAACCAGGTAGCTAGACCGTCTTTAATTGACATGTCCCAGAACGTGGTCCAGTCACGTCCAGTCCTTAGTACATTATATTATCCTGCTCCCATTGTGTCCGTACATCTAATTCATGAAAAACCCCTATTAATACAACCCAGAAATATACAGAAACGTCTATGAAAATAGGAAAGGACCACATGGATACATCGATGAAGTTACTCTCGTATGTGGCATTCAATGGACAACGAATCAATCGCTGAAAGGTCAAGGACCAAACGGATACAACGATACGATCCACACGGCGATGAAGAAAGGTTACTCCACTGGGGGTTACAAATTAGGGCACTAACTTAATTACTTACGCCCACACGCCCTGTATCTAACATCTTTCAGACATGCTGATTCTTCGATGGTTTGATCCATTTTTTTTTCCCAGATTCGTGGACCGGCTGTCGAGATCCCTGCACGTCGAATACAAGCACCATGGCATTGATGTCCAGTGCCAGGTGAGTCGATCTTCCCCTTCTTATCTTCTCCTGGTTAATACGGAGCCAAAAACCGAGCTAAACCCATTGATTTCATGGAGAAAGAAAGATGATAAGATCTTCAGCTGAAATGCATGGCTACAGCTACCTCTCTATATCGCGACAAGAATGACATCCAGGGTAGCGTCGATCGAGAAGTCATCCGTCTTCGTGCCATCGCCCGAGGACTCTGCGGAAGCTGCGATTCGTCACATAGGGTATGAGGCACGCTGCATGCCCTTCTGGTCCCACTCGGTCCAGTGGCTCTTCACAAGCTTGGCCCCCGAGAGATTCCTTCATTCCTGGCGACTGTCGCTCGGACTCAATAGGAGGGCTAAAACGCTGACTCCTCGGAGATCAGTACGTGTTTCCGGATCGTGAAGGATATACAGTCATTGTCATGTTGATAATGCTTGCTGAGGTGATCTACATATATGTAATACCACCGGTTAAATCACTACACCAGCCATATTGTATCGAGCATATATCCGATATGGATTGTCGAAACATTTGAGCTTAAATTGTTGATATTGGCCGCCATAATCTTGTATTACACTTCATTCGTACGACGTTACTACAGGCAGTCCACATTGAAGTACATATGTAACCTATAACGTAATATGGCTCCAAACCCTTGCTATACATCTACCCTGGCTTCTCAACACGTACTTCCACTCCACACAGTAATCTTTTGAGCTTCATATGACTAATGAATGATCGGTATGCCATATAACTGTGTCGTCGGTTCATGTGGCAAACCAGTTCAGACGCAGTCTGCGGTGATGGTCGATTTCAAAGGATCTGTTCTCCCGGTGATCGCGAGTAAATCCAGGTAGGGCCTTTTGCCGTTGGCTTCATATTTACTCTTAACAACTGGGGCAACTCCTCTGGAGTGAGTTGTTACTCCCCATGTTGTTTATTTTCCTGGTCTCGACATATTCTTTAGCGGCGATCAGAGGTGAATTCAGAGAAATCCTGTAAGAGGGCAGAATTTCCCGGAAGACTAGGATGACGCCAAATTTAGGGGGCCGAAATACACAAGCCGGTCAAAAAATAGATGAAAACGAGCAAGACTAACATAAAAGTCGAGGGATTTCCTCGGATTTATGCGGCCGGCCGATTGCTTCACAGCTCCCCTTAAAATCCATATCTCAGCTGCAATGTGGATCCGATCTTGTGGGGAGGTCCCTTTCCGCTTCCTGCCCTACTCGATCGTGGTCTATGCTCTCACCAGTCAATCAATGCGTGAGTGCGTGGAGTGGGTGTTGTGGCTGTGTGCAGCATTAATTTGCTCCGTCGAGGATCGCGCGGGGAACGGCAAAATCCCCCATCCACATCAGAGTTAGAGCGTATACGGGTTGCTGAGGAGAGCAGTGAGCACGTGATGCTCTGCAACTCCCTCTGCTCTTCCAATTAATTGTGAGCATAAAGTGGGATTTTTAACTCCAGTCATTGATTCAACTAGGCAAACTGCATTAGATTGTGAATTTTAAGCTATTCACATACAAATTTACATAAGTGAAGAAGAAATGAGGGATGTGCAACTTTTCACTTATAGGGAAATCTATGTGGTACAGGCACGAATCTGACACCTGACCATTTCTGAAGTGCAGACGGGTTGGGCGTATCACACCGTATCTTGGCTGTAAAAATGATGGTGTGTACACGTGATGATATATCTATGTTTGGTTTCCAGCGAGTGGGAGATCCAATATTTTGTCTCATTGAAGAGGATGAATTGCACGTGGGGAAGGGTCTCAAATTCGAATTCCCCCCGTACCATTCGATGCTTAGCCTCCACTCTACCAATTGAGCCGGTCACGATTAGCTTTGCTCTCCACACCATATGTGGCCGGGATACCGAACGGAAAGATCGCACGGTGGGAGCATGCATGTGGGGGATGAACATGGACCGGCGTGGAGTGGAGGGCAGGGCTGTCGCGTACGTAATGGCTCCCTGCCTATTACTCTTTCTGTGGTGCCCAGCGGTGAGAGAGAGAGAGAGAGACGCTCGTATCTGTACTGTTCCTCGACCACACCCTGGGGAGCGAGCCACGCGGACCCTAAAATCCCTTGGGACCGCCGAAAGCTCCGAGGCCTCGGGAGGATCATCAAGCGATCGCTGGCCATGTCACCCGGGACGTGCGCCCGATCGTGTGAGGACGAGCTGCTCGATTCGGGCTCCATATCCGGCGACCGGTCCACGTCTGAACCGAGTCAGTCTCTTCCCCGGCTACGGAGTCCTTCGGATTGCTAAAGACGTGGCACCAACAGCGTGGCTGGTCGTACCAAGTTGCCCGTATAGGGAGGGAATCAACACCTTCGCTGCTCGCTCCACCGGTGGAACAACATTTCGGATCTGACTTGACAACCTGTGGCCTGCCGATATCGCCAGCCACGGCAGCCTTATAATTAACTAGTCATTCCCTGCGATATGTGTCAACTTCAGATGAGATCATCCGAAATTTACTCAGTGTAAGTAACGGTAGTTTGGGAATAATGATTATGTCATAAGGAGGCCGGGCGATCTCAAAATCAACACCTTCCACAGTGCAAAAGGTTGCGAGGGGGTATGATCTCCATGGGAGGTGGCCACCCAAGCAATCAATTGGTTCATGTGAACTTTTGCCTAGTTGATATTCCCTTTCATTGCCCCTCCAATTTGAGGGTGTATTTACGCAAGTGTGTGGAATCCGAGCCCAAGTCTTCCCTCCCTCCATGAACACATCCAGTGGCGCCGTGCCCGGAACCTTCCGATGAATCGTGCTCGCCCTACTCACGCATGCCCGTCCCCTCCTGATCCTGTAACATCGTCTACATATACGTCTATAATTCAAATTTTAATAATAATAATTCAGTAGGAACACATGACATTAATGAATTTTTATTTAATATAAAAATTTAAAGTGATATATATTTTTTAATTTTGCAGAAATCATATTAAAAATTTAGGGGAAAAAAAGAAATATAACATATTTTATTGATCGGGATGAGAGCGGGGAAAAGGCCGAACTGAAGAACCATCGCCATCACCAAATTAATGCATATGGGAACGGCGCCTGGCCATTTTCAAGCTTCGTCATCGCCGACGTCAACTGTATACCATCTATCAAATGAACACAGGCATGGCAGTCGAACGTATACTGTTTGTTCTTCTTGATCTTCTTCTTCTTCTTCTTCTTTGGTTTTTTTTTCCCCCTACGACTCCGAGGAACATTTGCTGACATGTGACTCCGAGGAAGTCACTGAGTCAATTTAGAGTTGGGATGGGACGCAGTGGACGATTATTCAACTTAAATTCGAAAGAACCTGTCAAACTTTTACTCTTTACTAACTAAAAAAAATAATTATCTTCTTATACATCATTTATATAATCATGTTATATTATTATATTTCATCTCATGGAAATCGTTATTTTACTTTTTTATTAATTTCTTTTCTTGAGTTTCATCATATATATATATATATATATAATATGCATTGGAGGTACTTTTAAGGTCGAACTAGAAACCCTATAATTTTATTTATTTATTATAAGTGAGTTTTAAAAGTTTTAAAATATTATGTTAATCATGTATATTCAACTCTATTGCATGGCTGAGGATAAACCATCAACTGTTGTTAAATATTAATTAGATGACATTATGTAAACAGTTATCTATTAATGTCTATATGATGCATGCTCCACGCTGGCTTGACGTGATATATAAAAAACCTATTGTCGCATCACCATTTTTTTCACATCATTATATTTTTACCATATCGGTATAGAAACTATTATATTAGCAAACAAGTGGCACATATGTATGACCGTTATGTAAAATTTCTGTACGTTATAAAATTAAATGAAATAGTTTAGAATTCACTAGTAAATAATAATAATTTTATATGAATTTCAACGTGGTTTTACCATAACTTTAGAGTTAGTTTGGATTTCCACACGTGCCTGTACTTAATAAGGACGCTGTTAGTTGGTACTGATTATTACTACCGAGTGAAAATTAATTGAGGCGCTACGGGTGAAATCCCATCGTAAGGTTACAGGGACTGACACGACTCACTCTGCAGTTGGCTAGGGTTGGCAGCCTCAGGAAGTCCATGGAATAATTCCATGTACTTACCAACTGAGGCAGAGTCCCTACGACATGAGTTGCAGAGAAAAGGCTGTGACATATAATTTTCTTTTTGGGTAAAATCTTAAATTCAAAAGTCAAAAACTAAAGAAGGTGTAATTGAGTAAATTACGTTGAAATGACTTGAATTTCCACCGATCAAGATGCGGTGTGCTCTGTAATATCAGATTAGGCATGTATATAAATGCTAAGGAAGAGAGGCTCCCCCCACCCAGTCAAGAACCCCACGGCAAACGATCGATCGACACTGTGGGAGAATGAATTCTGTGAGGGCTCTCTGGGGTTTCTAATCCACAAATTCGTACATAGGGGCGAAGAAGACAAATAACGTTATACTGTCGTAGGAAGGATTATACTTGCTTACTCGAAGAATTATGTCTGTCTCATGCGACGAGCTTCAGCTTCCATGGATTCCTCTGATCTCGGCTCTAGGGCTCCTTATCCTACTCAGGCACTCCATCTCCCTCACTAGATGGGTCGCCAACACGTTCTTCAGACCCCCCAAGGATCTCCGGAGCTGTTACGGCTCCTGGGCCATCATCACGGGCTGCACTGATGGCATTGGCCGGGCATTCGCCTTCAAGCTGGCTCAGAGGGGGCTCAACCTCGTCCTTGTCAGCCGAAGCAGGGACAAGCTCGAGCGGCTCTCGAGCGACCTGCTAGCCATAAACGAACGTATCCTCGTGAGGATCCTCGCATTAGATTTCGCCGAGGAGGATATCTCCGGCGGTGTCCGGGAGATCGAGGAGATGGCTAAGAGCCTGGACGTGGGCGTTCTCATAAACAACGTGGGGGTCACCTACCCAGCGGCAAAATTCTTCCACGAAGTCGATGATGAGCTGTGGAGAAGGATCGTCCGGGTTAATGTCGAGGGGACGGCCAAGGTCACGAGAGCCGTTCTGCCGGGAATGGTCCAGAGGGGAAGGGGTGCGATCGTCAACTTGGGGTCTGGAGCATCCATAGTTGTCCCTTCACACCCTCTCTTCACCATCTATGCGGCTACAAAAGCGTAAGTCTTCACTTCTCAATGATTTCTTTAGCAATAATCTTATTTTCCTGCAAATCAGTCCGACTCTTTGCTTCAATCATACCAGTTTGACATCGATCTAGCCATACAAAACTTACTACAGAACTAGCATGAAACCCTCCCGAGTCCTAGGGTACATTCATCACATAATATGTATATTGCTACTACATACAGGACCTTCGAAAATGGTCTCCCATGCTTGAGCCCTAGCTGTTGTTCTGGCCATAGGTAATTTACCAAAAACAGAAGGTTGGTTCGCTAATAGTGGACGGTAGATCTTTTCCATGTGGAGCTGTGCCAAATTAATTCGATTAATCAAATTATTCCCAGAACAACTGATTGACTCAGGCTGCGCGAGCAGTCTCTGATTATTATAGTTGTATATCTATATCTATATCGGGTTGAATTAATTTTTTTTACTACATCTCTAAATTGGTGATTTAAAAATTAAATAAAAAAATTTTAATCATCTCGATCCAATCATATATTAATATCAAAATATGTTTCAACTCACCCTATATGGTATAAAAATAAAAAAAGGTTATATATATATAGATAAAGATGACATCTCATCCATAGGATTTCAGGGTTTCATGAGAAGCTTTCTGCAAAGTGAACATTGTAGAAATGAACAGATAATAATACTCTATGAACTTCGTTGTCTCGAGGATCGGGATTCAAATATATGCTAAGATTGAGGTTCTGTATGAGATCCCATTTGCCCTTTATTATCCATTTGAGAGTCCCTTACAGTATTGCCCATGTCCCCCTGTAATCGAAGAAAATAGCATGTCGTACGTTTGAATAGGAAGGCAAATAGACGGGACAGGACATTTCGACTGAATTGAATTCAAACTGATTCCCTAATGTTGTCGGTCCCCAGCTGCAATGATTCCTCATGTACAGTGAGGGAATTGGGCCCCGGTCAAGCATCGATCATTATTCGTAGATGCAATGCATAGCATAGCGGTAAGTGTTATGCCCACAAGAGCTTCGGATACAATACAGGAAAAGACAGTGACAGCAAAGGCATGATAGAACTAGGCCAGATGAACCAGGCTAAGCCCATATCTTTAATTGGCACATCTCGGACGTGGTCCAGTCCTCAATATTATATTGCATCCATAGTGTCCGTACGTATTTATTCCAAGAAACCCCATGAACACCTTGCGGAAAACATGATGAGAATCGGAAAAGGACCGCATGAACACACAGCAAGATCGACGGCAACAGCAGCAACCTTGGAAAAACTTACTCTAGCTAGTGGGCAATTGATGCATATGATGAGTTAATAGCTACGAACTTGGAAAGCGAAGATCGTCGATGACCACACGGATACCGTAACGTGATTGACGCATCGACAGTGACATAAGGGTTGTGAATTAGCTAGCTGACTTAACCCACCTACTTACGTCCGCTATATATTGACTTAATTAACCTTTGTTGTTTTGTCTAAATGCGTATTCATGGTTCGTATTAGGTAGCCATTTTCATGAATTGTTTCTGTCTGCAGATTCGTGGATCAGTTGTCGAGATCACTGCATGTCGAATACAGGCACCACGGCATTGATGTCCAGTGTCAGGTGAGTCGATCTTTTTCTTTTCTTATTCCTGTGTTTTATGGGGTCAAAATCCGAGTTAGATGTGAATTTTGTTTTTATTGGGATAAAAAAGATGATAAGAAACGTTGTACATCCCCGTATATTGAGAAAATCATTTTGAGCAGTTTGTGTATGTATACACATACACGTCCATATGTAACTCTTTGTGATCATTGGGTAATTTCTGTGAAATTTCCCATCCAACATACAGGTGCCTCTCTATATTGCTACCAAAATGGCATCCAGGGTAGCCTCAATCGAGAAGTCATCCGTCTTTGTGCCATCGCCCGAGGACTATGCAGAAGCCGCGATTGGTCGCATCGGGTATGAGGCTCGGTGCATGCCCTACTGGTCGCACTCGGTCCAGTGGTTCCTCGCACGCCTGGCCCCCGAGAGCTTCCTTGACTCCTGGCGCCTGTCGCTCGGCCTCGAGAGGAGGGCTAAGACACCTGCTTAAAGGATGAATCCCTGTTTTCTAATCGTGAAGGAGACACGCATTGTCTTATCATGCCCTACAGAATGGCTTGATCTGCGTTACCTGGTACTAATGTTGCCGAGGTGGTTTACATAAAAGTTACTGTCGAATAGGATACAACTTGTTAAATTACTAGCTAGCCATGCATGTTGTATCGATAATTCGGCAGATTTCGAAAAATTTGTACTCAAAGTAATTATTGGACATCGTACTTTATATTATTTGTTACGAGAAAAACGTTGTTACTGGTGTCTCTACCCAGTGCTCAGAAGCTCATATATAATTGCCATAGCTGATAGTATACAGAACCTGTAATGGATGGTTCCTAAACCCTAGCTAAGTACGCATATATCGTGCGTGTGGCTCTGCTGCCACCATTGTCTTGCATCGACTAACGACCTTCTGCTGCCATCTCCGGGAGCTTTTCGAATCAGAGCTTCGACCTAAGCCCCTCTGTACATCAAACCGAAACAAAGTGCCCCATAACGTCCACTTCTCGGAGACGTTCAGATTTAAGGGTTTCCATGTTCCGACCTCCCTTTAGTTCATATCTCCGGTCTCCTGTTTCTATCTCTGACAAGGGTTACATCACCGTGGATCGATGGGGAAGGAGATGTCGATAGTGTTGACTCTTCGTAGGTTTCAGCAGCAGCAGCATAGTCGTTTTTAATTTGCTATCAGTACATGTGGGCAAAAGAATAGCAATTACTAAATGCATCCACGAACAGTACGTAAAAGCTAAAACCTGTGCACGCAATCTCGCGTACCGACAAAGAAAAAGGAGAGGGGGAGAAAGGGGAAGGTGCACATTCATTTGCACGAATGACGAGGAAAACCTGTAGAAAATATTACGAAAATTATATCATAAATACTAAAAAAACACAAAAGTGGGCTCATGCCTTAGGTAATATTAAATTTCTTTTGTTAATCGCTGCTAATCACATGTAAAGTATCGTTTATTGGTGTGTATATGGCACGACACATTGGTAATCCGGTGCTATGCCATCATCATATTTCTCGCCGCCGCCGCGTCACCGTAACCATCTTCCATATGTACAACCTAATATCATAATAAAATAAAACATATAAAAGTCTAAACAAATTTTTAAAATTTTAAAATTTATTATAAAAATAATTCAACTTTTGAAATTTTACGTGCTGTAGTTTCACCCTATCTGTGAATATGGAACAGCTGTTTTAAAACAGCACCAAGTGCTCTGCCGACTCAGCCTCGGGAACCTAGGTCTGCGTCTAGAGGGCACTAAAAATGAACACGTGGATGTGGTGGGTCCAGGGAACGTTGCCGGGTCACTGTGCGGACAGGTTTAGAAATTTAATGGTGGGGATGAGAAATTCGAGAAGGTACAATTACACCTAAAATTTATTATTGATGTGAAATTATTATATTGTATATTTAATTATTATTTTTTATAGTACTCTCTTGGCACTGTATAATTAATTAAACAAACACCGGTTAATTCTGCTTAATATGTTAGTTACAGGACGAACCTTCCACCAACCCCAATGAGCGGTCGAATTTTCCTTCGTTTACTGCTGAATCCAGACGCATGCCTATTTCGAACAGTTCGAAATGACAACTCAATTGAAAATTTTACCACTTTCCCTGGAGGAAATAAAAATCGGCTCGTTTGCGCCGTACACTGTCTGGTTGTGTCCCCCCACACCACACCCCCCTTTTTGTCGGTTGAATTGTAATAAATAGTTGCAGTGAATGGTAAAGATCATAGTAGTATTGTTTAAAATACTAGATCGGTTTAAAATAGATTTGAAATTATTTGATCCGGTTACAGTTGGATCCGTTTGCTTATTGGGTTGACTCAGTTATGGGATTATTGTTCAGGCAAATATGAACTGATCTGGAACCGTTTATAAATAGACCGGTTAACAGTCCGGACCGATTTGACTGTGAACCGTCCATCTTTTTATTTTTTTAAATAAATATTTTTTAAATTTTTTTTATAATTTTAAATTGATCATACAAAATCTAACAGTTGATTTGTAAGATTTTTGGAGATTCGGATCGGTTTTTAAGGGTTCTGGGCCGGTTTAGTAGAGTAACAGTGTAGGTTAGTTACCATTCAACAGGTCCATATTTCGGAACCGGCCCGTAACCGTCCCAAACCCACTAAAAATGGTTTATGGGCCGGGTTATGAGCGGTTCAAGCCGGTTCTAGGTTTGAACAATCCAATTTCGATTCGTTTACGGGTCATCTTGGCCCATTTAACATCTCTAGGCCGAGCATCCATTTTTCTTACCCATATGACACGTCCATTTACAAGCATTCAGAAGGGTTCTAAAAATAAAAGTTATTTTGATCGTAAATTTACAGTATTTAAATTCATACCGGTTAAAATGTCATGCTTATTTTTAAGATAAAAATGTGCAAAATCGCCAATATTGCTTAATTAATTTATGTGGGGGGGGGGCATGTGATTGAAGTGATTCAGATGTGGGCCTCGTGAATAGATGTTAATGCTTAAACAAGACAGGGATATATAATATAGGTCAAGATCGACCCACTTATAAGGCATCGACATGGCCTTTATCCCGACGTATATGTTATGTAGTGCAAATGAATGAAGTCGGTGACCTGCTGTAAGGTGTAAGCTAAGCTACCAATGCAAGAATTCATCCATGAAACTTACTGTTAATTCGCTTTTACTGATGAAAGTAATACCCTTGTCAGCCTGTCTACACATATAATGAAGTCGAATTGGATGGTGAAGGATTTAAACCCGAACCCGAATCAACCCGATGTGTGTGGCCGAGGAATTGCCCTTCCTGGGCCTCTGTCGGAGCAAAGGCACAAATCGAATGCTTCTGCGGACCGAAAATCTGCGACAAACGTAAATTACGTACTGTCCATTGGGTTTCCCGATCTAAAGTCAAAAGTTTCTTAGCAGCGGCCCATGTTTCTATAGATGGCCGAATGGGCACGGTTGTGTCATCAGTGGATCTGATCGGGCATCGCTTGGGTCTTCTTTATTTAAGTTTGCCTCCCAGCAGTACGACGTAGACGTCTTCTTTCTCGTTCAGAATGTCTTCCGGCCTTCCGATGTGTAGCTGTCACGATCCAGCCGTCTGGGTATCTCGAAAGTTGTTCGCTTGGCATGTCCCGTTGAGTGGAGAACATACTCGATGATATTGATCGACGCTCTGCTGTTGAATAACAGTACGAACGCTTATACGAAATCATACGTTTGCTCGCTGATGGAATTGGACGAAGCGGCATAAGTTCAGTATTCACAGACCATCTTACCTACGTCCGTTATAGCGGAAATGGCAGAACTGCAGGCATCAGTTCGTTCAGTCATGTTCTGGTCAGTGGTTATCCACTCTTTCTGGATAACTTGGGTGCCCAAAGCGTCGGAAAGGTAAGGTGCCCCGAATGCTCTAGGGTTTTATGTTAAATAATGTTTCAAATCTGCGATAAAACATAATTCAACAATCAAATGTAGAGTTTTATCCACTCTCGTGACATCATGTATGAGTATATATATATATATATATCACACGATACGATACACCAATTACAGATTACAGGAATCGCTACAGGTACGTAGTGGGCACTTTGGATTGCGTGCTTCTCCCTCTATCTTCTACCAGACACATGGTACTCATAAATGCACGATGGAGAAAAGAAAAGAAAAGAATGTAAGCTTTTAAAGAGCGAAAGGGATTCCCCTTACACAACACACGCACATTAATACATATAGCACTATTCTGACCCTCATGGAATCCTTTCCGATCTGCACGTCCATCCTCATGAAACTCTGTCGATGGCAAATTCGCATTTTGCACAGAATAATATAATCGACCACAATATACATCTGTGTGTGTGTATGCACATATGGCAACAAGGGGTCTGCATTGCGTTCGAGTGATCCAAAGTCAAGATAGACAGATTGAAAGGCAAACGGTGCTGGACCGGCTGAACCAACCTGATCTGGTTTTTATACGTGTGCCTCAAGTCTTAACTAGAAATATGAGAGGCAGATTGATCGAGAGGAGGAGAATTGCATCTTAAATTCTAACTTTTATCGGGAATTTGTCCAATCTCTTCGTAGAAAGCAGGCAGGCAGGCAGGCAGGCTGCCTGTATGCCCGGCTCTTAGTTAATTTTTCCATAACTGAATGAATAATGATCTCATGGCACTTTTTCTGCGTTAGGGAAAAAGGGAATATGACAGGATGATAATGGCAAAACGCCATGGAATGTGCTGTGGAAGCATCTGCCATATACGTGTCTCCTTATCAACCTATCCCTTGTACGAAACAACTTCCATTCCCACTAACCGAGTGATTGAAAATTATTTCCATGAGTAATACAGAACCGGTATTAATCTTAAATTAAGACATGTTAGATCATGGTTGGACTTGGTTTTCCGCTTAAAAAGAAACTGATATTCCGATTGAATATTACAGCATTTACCTGTCTACATTTAATGAGTATTCAAAGAAATATATATAGAGGGAGCGATCCATAGAGAAATAAATGCCCAACTTCCATACCCACCCGTCTCCTCTCTAGTTAAATTGGTGGATATATAGTTCGATTTCTAAGCCAGAACAGATAGTGGGAAGCTCGATTGGTTCGGGTTACAGTCCCTCATGATTCGTGGATTCATCTAAGTCCCCGAACTTGTGAGTTATTCACAAACCTAGCAACTAGAAGAAGAAGAAGAAGAAAAAAAACCCCGGTAATTATGAAGAAGGAAAATTTCTCTATGGAGCTGAAGAGTCAAGACTAGCAGCGGGGTTATGCCATGTGATCCTTTGGGCTAACAAAGACAATGGTAGTGCACCTTAATTTAAAAAGAAAGAAAGAAAGAAAAAAGCGATCTTTTGGATACTTGGTCTCAATTGCTTGCACGACTAAAATGCACTCCCCTGCTAAGCTCATGGCTGACATTCGTCTTCGCTATGACTCGGAAGACATGGCATATGCGAAAGCAATGCACGAGACCGTGTCACGCCGATCGTCCGAAATGTGAGGGATCCAAAGCTGAAGAAAATCCTTGAATATACTCTCGATTCCAGGAGGGTTTGGACAGACTTGTGATAAATCTGTGCTCGACTTCATGTGTAACGGGTCCGTCCCTTGTGTGGGCTATGGACTGACTGACATACGAGTCCTTACATGAATATGAGAAATTTTGGAGAGCAGCCGACGGCTCCGTGCACAGTGCCGGGGCCCAAACAGGGGCAATTTATGCATGCGGCATCGACGACCACGATTCTCCGACCTGGATAATTGGAAGGCTGGGATTGGTCCCCCACGGAGAATTCCCGATCGGTGGGCCCAGGAATAATCTCGGTGCGGGGGAGTTGGGGGGTGGGGTTGCGAGGGGACAAAGCTCACATGGGGGAACGTGCCGTCACCAGTCGGTCGGTCGATCCATCGCCACGTCAGCGTACCATCATCGATAAGTTCAATCTACCGTAAATTTAGTGGGATCTGAGCCGCGGTGACACAATCGCTTTCCATATGAGGATGTGGAGCTTCTTCCCCTCCCCACGTCCACGTCAGCTGTCCTCAAGAGTGAAGGGTGGATTACATCGTAGACGACATCATCTGCAAGGGCTACGAATCTTGGGGACGAGAGGATGCAAAGAATCGGTGGGACTTACCAATAGTCAGGACAATTCCTCCGTCATTGCGACGGTTTTTGTGTGAATCTACACTTGCTAGGAGACCATCTTGCCAGTCGTGTGAAAGCCGAGGCACAGTTGTAGCCCACTAGCTAGTTAGTGGTGATTCATAGGGACGAGTCGTCGTCGTTGTTGTTTTTCTCTTTTCCCTCTCATTGATCAGTGGAGCACGTTGGCCGGTCATCTAAATGTTACACATGTGCAGGGGGTGTGTGCGTGAATGATATCATAGTCGACTTGAGCCTATAAACAACCGAGTGCTGTGAGAATGCTCGCTCGTGAGACTGCCCGTAAGTCGGAGTAGTTAGGGAATCATGTACGCCACATCTAGCACTTGAAGCAAGGACCCTAGGGCTTGGGATGATATGCCATATCGATACGGAACTGATATGGTTCTAGCCTCCGGCGGGTGTTTGTCTAGCCGAAGGGCTGAGTGGGGTCGGTTTCCTCAGGGAGTCTTAGGTCCCCCAAGCCTTGAATGTCGCTAATAAGCCTAATCCAGATAGAGTTACCTAGAACGGTCCTCCGATAGTTAAGTTAACAGATTGAATAAAGAGAATTCTTCAAGGGAGTGAAACATACAACTCCTAAAAATGCTCAGAAAAACTTATCTCTGCTTCGGTGGTGCATGATATTTATAATAGTTGTGCTGAAAGTGAGTGTATTAAGCCAACTAAGAGGAACTAGGCTGACCGACTTACTGGCTATGAACTGTGGTGCGGTTGACTGGTCAAGGGCAACCGGGCAAACCGGTTGAAGGGAGCAAAGTGGAGCTAGCCAACCAAGTGCTATCGGATAGTCCGACCATTTGAGGTAGAGTGTAGTCTGTCAACTAAGTGAAATTGGATGGTTCGACCAGATGAGAACTAAGTGAAAGAAGGGGAAAAAATGATAGAAGGGCTACATTGTCTAGGACAAATGATGACAGTACACTCAATGGTACTTTCGATCTGCCATGAAATTAATCCGAAGCTGAAATAAACATATTGGATGCATGAGATTTTTGTCAGAGCATTTATAATCTCATCTGCATTGGATCTCTCAAATCGAAACCAGACGGGAGAACTGGTGTGAAATTGAGGGAAGAAAAAATGGAACCCTAAACGAAAATTACGGCTGGCTCAGACCGGAGCTCCGAACCCCCACCGACAACGAACGGCATGTCCGAGGTGCTGGCGGAGCGACTTGGCCGGCACTTATCGTTGCATGTCGATCATGCAATTATTATACTATGGGTCAGTGCCGAAGTACTTGGTGAGGCTAGTTCATCATATATGCAGTGACGAGACACTCGTCACCTGACTAGGACAATCAATGTGCAGGGATGAACACAATGAAGGGACCAGTAAGTACAAAGGGGAAAGAGATGAAATCAATTCGAGGAGACGAGGGATTTGGTATATTGATATTATCCCTATGAATAAATCTCGGGTTTGATCCACGCGGTAGGACTCCTCGTTGGCCCCTTTATCGGGCCAGCCCAAACCGAAGAAAGATAACAGCCAGCGGCTGTGATCTGCCTGATGTAGATTAATAGCCATCGTCCGAACTCCAACAATGATATCAGATACATAACTCTTATCCAGATCGGCTCTGATACTACTTGTTACTACGATATACGAACTTATGCTAGACAGTCAGCAGACCAAAACGTCCATATCGATTGTATCGGGCCCCTCTCGAAAGTGAGAAATTATGGAGGGTCTTTGGGGTCCGAATGAACGGCTTTTTAAATTTTTAGTACTTTTTCTGTGAATGGCTCACTGCCTTTATAAATTCCCATGCCCTTCACCTCAACTTCCACGCGCACACGACGCTCACCATTTCTAGTGTCGGCTCTGTGTCTGTCCACGGGGCGAGGGCGTTCGATCTAGAAGAGGACCGAGATCGATGGCAGTGTTGCATCATCCGCTGACCCCCACGACTGTCCTATTGCTCATTATTGCGGTCGTAGCTCCTGCATCTGCTTCTCCCTCTGCAGTTCGAGATCCTGAATTGGTCGTTCGAGAAGTGCACGAGTAAGCTAACCCGTGCTGGTTACCTCGAGTTGCTTTCGTAACCATCTGGTCTCAATGCAGTTCTTTCTCCGGTCCGGCTCAGTTTTTAGCAATAACTCTGATGGCCCGACCGCTTTCATATGGCAGGAGCATTGCGAATGCCACCAGGAGAAACCTGGGATTCCTCTCCTGCGGCACCGGGAACCCCATCGACGACTGCTGGAGGTGCGACCCCGACTGGGAGAAGAACCGCCAGGGGCTTGCTGACTGTGCGATCGGGTTCGGGAAGCACGCCATCGGCGGCCGGGACGGTGAGACCTACGTGGTCACCGACTCCGGGGACGACCCCGTGAACCCCAAGCCGGGCACCCTGAGGTACGCCGTGATCAGGGACGAGCCGCTGTGGATCGTCTTCTCCCGGGACATGGTGATCCAGCTCAAGGAGGAGCTTATGATGAACTCGTTCAAGACGATCGACGGCCGAGGAGCGAGCGTCCACATCGCGGGAGGCCCCTGCATCACGATCCAGTACGTGACGAACATCATAATTCACGGCCTCAACATCCACGACTGCAAGCAGGGAGGAAACGCGTACGTGAGGGACTCCCCAGAGCACTACGGCTGGCGGACGCTGTCGGACGGTGACGGGGTGTCGATATTCGGGGGGTCCCACGTCTGGGTCGACCACTGCTCGCTGTCCAGCTGCAGGGACGGGCTCATCGACGCCATCCACGGCTCGACCGCGATCACCATCTCGAACAACTACCTCACCCATCACAACAAGGTCATGCTGCTGGGGCACAGCGACACCTACCCTCAGGACAAGAACATGCAGGTCACCATCGCCTTCAACCATTTCGGGGAAGGACTGGTGCAGAGGATGCCCAGGTACGTAGAGCTGATGCGGCTCGGCTCAGTTCGGTTTGGTTTGATTCTCTGGGCGAATTTAACAGTTTTGATATGGTGCTCGAGTTGTTGCAGGTGCAGACATGGCTACTTCCATGTGGTGAACAATGACTACTCCCACTGGGAAATGTACGCCATCGGTGGCAGTGCTGCTCCAACCATCAACAGTCAAGGCAACAGATTTCTTGCTCCAGATGACCGATTCAACAAAGAGGTCAGCATTAATCCATATAGATATATATATGTATGTATATATATCAATCCCCAAAAGTCCGGGTTCTATCAACCTATAAGTTAATCGGGTCGATGGGCCTCGGGTTGAAGAAGTCATGTGAAAATAAATGTGGGTGACTGGTACTAGGTGACCAAGCACGAGGATGCACCGGAAAGCGAGTGGAAAAACTGGAACTGGCGGTCGGAGGGGGACCTGATGCTGAACGGCGCCTTCTTCACGATGTCCGGGGCGGGCTCGTCTTCTAGTTACGCCAAGGCATCAAGCCTAGGGGCGAGGCCATCCTCTGTGGTGACCTCGATCACTGGGAGCGCCGGTGCACTCAGCTGCAAGAAGGGCAAGCAATGCTAGTCCAATTGGCACCGACCAAGTAGACGACCCAAGATAAAAATAAGCCTACATACATATATATATGTATAATTACATATGGTGCAGTGGTGGCAAGTGTAGTTATACGACATTAGGGATGTTTTCCCATATCATGTTTACTGGTTCCAACCTTGTGCTCTGTTCCAAGGTACCCGGGTAGCTCACTAAAGCTATATCTGAGGAATCCGAGAGCATGAGAGTTGATGGATTCTACATGAACTTTCCCGATATCAATTGAATTTCTCGAGACGGGTAAACCTTGCCAAATGTGATGCAATTGCAGGACCAGAACATCGACGCCAATAAGTTAGCTGTGGTGGGACACGATAACAGCAACCATATGGTTCACTTTTCATTAAATGGAGACTAGACTTTCTTGCTTGCCAACGAGGCAAACCAGCGATCCAGTCGAGCAAAGCATGAACAAGGGAGCAGAAAGGTTACTTCATTGAAGACCATGCCTCCGACATGGGCGGCTCCGCAATTAAGCGGCCAACCAAACCCCATTCCGTCCCCCTCATTAAATGTCGAGCTCGAACATTTACCCTCATCGTCGGCGGGAACAGAAGAAGATGGGATGCATTTGTCTGCGTCATGTCGTCGTGTCAATTGAGCGACGCACGTACCAGAACAGGCGTCGGCCATTGTTCGTCTCTCTGCTTCTTCTCCCTCCCAATGCCCGGCAAGAATGTCACGTACTTAAAAAAAACTTCAACGTAGATACATCCATTCCGTGAAAGACGAAGAGAAAGACGAACCATCCCGGTCTATGGTCATCGCACAATGGCCGCTAACATGGAGCCATCTAAAATTAGGACTATTTTTTTTAAAAAAAATATTCCTTTTCGATTTGTGCAAGCCCGTGCTTCTCCGCACAAAACGGGCGAGCCCTTCCTTGATTAGCCATTGCCAGCCTTCTTCATAAGCCTCATCCTCCCCCTCTCCCTGGACAGCGCTTCTCTTTCGCAATTCCTAAGAGGGAACACCTCTGCAGCGGCGAAACTCCGGCTAACATCCTCGCAACCCCACGGACGACTCCCGTTCTCACGCGTCACCCGAAATGGCACGTCGGGCTGCGGTCCTCCTCGCTGTCTTCATGGCCGTGATCGGCCTTGCCAGTGCCGCCGTCCCCGAGAGCACCATTGCTGCTGTCTCTCCTTCCGGCTTGGCCGAGGCTCCCGACTCCACCATCGGTGCAATCGACGAGGGCAATGCTCCTTCCTCAAACGACAATGTCCAGGCAGGGTCCATTGGTGGACCCGTCCCTGCCGGCACCTTCGCCCCGGGCGCCCCCGCTCCCTCACCCAGCAACAGTGGGGCTCCCGTGCTGGAGGGCTCTATGGTTGCCGGAGTTGTCACTGCAGTCGCCGGATATTTCTTCTTCTAGACAGCAGCAGTTCGCCCCAAATGATGATATGGTTGAGCGTGAACTACTGGTTAACGTACCATTGCGATCGCCGATCTTTCTGCTATGATGCCCCCGAATCAACACCCAACCCAATAAAAGGCTAATTCATTCATTGATTACACAGTTCTATCCATACATTCTTGTAAATGGTCTACCGGTTGATGTTGCATTTTTATGGAAAAAAGTTCTGACATTATCACGTGATATGCGACAGACCTTTGCCCTGTTCCATTACCGGAAATGAGCATTTTTTGGCTAAAATAAAAATTTCAAGGTAAGTATTCATTCACGTAGGAACCCTACGTCTGCTTTCATTTTTTTTTTTTTTCTCGACAGATATCCATCCTTGTGCATCGCTCGTATCAAAAGGGAACTTCTCCCTTGCCCTTAAGAATGGTTCGCCTTGAGAGGGGATAGCCGTTTGGACAAGGGAACGTACCTTAGAGGGGCAGTGTAATTTCAAGAATGCTGAATGTCTTAACTCGGCCAGCTTTCTCGGCCCAAGTCCTACCGCTAATGTCTGAACTGATAACTACCAGCAGAACCAACCTCAGACAAGGGGGTTAGATGATATGAAGCAGCGGGCAGAGTCTACACCGGAATAGCCTTACATTTAATTGGGGAGAACCTGAACTTCGAATCCAGAAAGTCTTTTGAACATACGGCAAAACGGAGGAAAATCTTCTGCTGTTATTATGCTATTGTTGAACATGAAAAAATGGCAATCATCTACTATCTAAATGTACCTGAATGGGGACTACGAATCTGGCCCCAAACTTCCCAAGGCCGGTCTTTCTGGCTACCAATTTGCAGCATCCTGCTATTTTCTTTTCTGTCAAGGGGGGAAAAAAACCTAGATTCCTGATAAAAGAATGAACAAGAGAGATCTATTTCTTACAAATGGTGGAACAAAATTTTCTACATTTTGTACCACCAGGAGAAGCAGCTCCATAAGTTCATGTCAATGCATGTGACAACAGGCTTCTGGTGGTAAGATTAAGGAACCGAATGGAGGTTGGCGAGTAGAATGCCTGCGCATTTTGAAATAATGCTGACTGAGCACAGTCCCGGATGATTGGATTTTCATTTTAGGTTCAATACATTCCCTTGAAAACTGGATTTGTACGGCAAATGCTAGCTCCATACTCTTCGTATTCTGCTTTTGTATGACATGCCTGCAAATATATTAAGCATGAAATTCTCACAACAAAGGATGGAAAAGCATGCAATTATGCTACACCACCATTGATTAAAGCATGCAAGTGCATTGAGAATTATCATAAATTTCTGTAACATTGTATCGCAAGAACTGCTCAGGCCAGCCGATGCCATGCCATATTCTTGTAAAAGATTGTGCCAGTAATACATCTAATAGTATGAAAACCAGAAACACGCTAGAGTTCAAATAAGAACTTCAAACTTCAATAAAATCAAGCTCGAAGACTCTCAAAGCAAACTTCAAGAATTACATGAAAAGTAAATAAAGACAAGAAGTATTTGGTAAGGAGAGTTGAAGGACATGCCTCAAAAAATTCAGGTGTAGAAGCAAGCACAGATCCACCAAACCAAACTGCATATCTCTGGATAGGATGGCTTGCAACATTCACTTCTACTGGCTGGGGCTGCAGGAGGAGACAATAAAATGAGAAGATACACTTTTCCACTTTGCAAACTATATACAGTTTCATTACGAAAGCCAAATAAGTAGAGAAAACACAGCAGCATCTCGTAGACTTACTTTTATTTCTCCACCATGCCGAGCTTCAGAAGCAAGAACTCGAGCATCAACAATCTTCTTTAGATCCCTTTGCAACCTCCTATGAAAATCCTTAAACGTGGTTGAGCCTCCAGAGAGCACTATATTCTGAAACGTTTTGGTGTAAGTCACTTTTATGAAGAAATCAAGATATATCAGAGAAAAAACACAAATTTTTAAGCGGCTGGGAAATTGCACGCTAGGGCAGCAGCATAAGGGTAGAAATAACATAGCTAACATAGCCCCTAAGTGGTAAATAATCATAGAAGCAGGAATGTTGATTCAGCTGTGAATACACCTGTTTTAAGATGGATAAGCAGGCCAATCTAAAAGCTTAGATCTACGAAAGATATATGAACCAACTATGGAAGCAACACCCAAAGCAAATAATAGAAAATGAATGCTTGAGCAGAATATGTAAAAAAATGAAATGAAACCTGAAGATACCAAAGATGAGATCTCAAAATGCACCTTTCTCAACAAAAGAAAGCAGAAAAATCCTGCATTTATGCATCATGCTCCTACCATCATTTTTAATGCAGCTCACCAATCTAGCTCCATCTTCAGAATTATACGGCATGGATAATGCAAAATCTTTCTACTTGATGGCATTTACCAGTGGCATATTCAAAAACATTCAACAGCACCTTGTACAATGCCCTCCTTGTGTCAATAGGAGCAGACTGTATGCATTTGTCAATTACATCAGGTAAAGGAGTTGTGAAATCCGTGCTGTAAATCTGAGGATTAAAGAAAACCTACACAGTGCATAATTATCAGATTAGCCTCCATAAGTTTAGAAAACAAGGTGCAACTCAACAGCAAAAAAACATTTTAAGGAGCAACATCAAACTATATACTGTGGCACATCCCTTGATTTAATTATTCATACATGTGACGAATGGAAGCCAACCTCTGGACCAAGAAATCGTTCATAGCCTATGTCACAAGAATAGGGTGCTCCTGTTTTGGGCTTAGTCCCTTTCCACTGCTTGATATACTTGGATGGTTCTTTGTCATGCTTATTAAATTCCTGTAATTAAGAAACTACATTATCCCTAGATGCTTAATATTGAAAATATTTATGTCTCCCTATCAAGAAGAATTAATTGAGTGAAATCAGTGGCAAAAGTCAAGAATGCACGTAAGGGTCATGGTAAGGGAGAAAACCTTGACAATGTCAGAGCAAGTGTAGCAATATGTTTCCTTTACTCTACGAGCTACCTCAAAGGAATCTTCTGGGGGTACATGCTCACCTCTCTCCTACATAGAACAATGTAAAGTGCAAGATTCAGTAATACAGACCTATGGCAAAAGAATCTTCCACAGAGCCATGCCTTTTAGATATAGGAATCATCATCAAAAGACACCAAAATCCAAAATAGGTTTTCTTTAGGTTCATTTCCAGACTAACTCTACAAGAAATCATGTTACACAGAGAGAGATTTTAATTGAAGAAGACCCCTGATCTGGCATCCGATCCTCTAGATACAACATTACACCCTACAGCTAAAAAGAGCTCCTTAAACAAGAAAGTGCAATATCTTCTTGTCTTTGGTTTAGAGTAAAAGAGAAAATACCCTCATGAGCTGCTGGACAAAAAGGGAAACATCTTTTCCAGCTATTGGAATAGACCTAATGCTGCTACCGATAACATAACCATCTGCAACAGGTACGACATGAGTAGCACCATCTCCAACATCAACAACAACGCCTGTCATCTCACACTAAGGAAAACTATCGGTCAATCTTCAAGTAGAAGAGTTGATGCTGTGTAGTGTAAGAACAAGAAACATATAAACTACTCAAGGGAAACACAACTTAAAGACCAAGGACATTGAAAATTTTATCTCTTTTTAACGACAATGACTCTTCTGTTTAATCTCCTCTATAAGCACAAGTTATTCCGCTTAACTGAGAAAATTCTTACTAGCCAAGAACAAGAAGCAGTAACTGTCTCAGAAAGATTTTCAGAAATGAAATCCTGATTCGAGCTCGATTTTTAAGAAAACTTCAGGGGTCATATAGGCCGTAATTCTATATCAGCTTCTTCTATATCTGACTGTAACACCTACAACTTTGCTTATTGGATCCCCAAACAGGAAAAGTCAAGCTGTGAAAGACGAATTACGGAAATTCTAAGACACTAAAGGATTCCATGATATGCAGTGCAACCGTCTCTGAGTTAAAACACCAACCTTAGATGTCGTGTAACCAGCTGCAAGGGCGAGGACAGGCTGGACAGCAATGTAGAGCCCAGGGACATTGAAAGTCTCGAACATGATCTCTCCGGTGTACTCGCGGCTCTCCGGAGGAGTGTGGGGGCTCTCGGTCAGCAGGAAGTAGTGATCCTCGGGATCACAGCGAAGGTAGTTGAAGATGCACTGCTGCCAGAACCTCTCCATAGCGTCCCAGTTGTCGACCTGGCCGTGCTTCATCGGGTAGCTGAGATTGTACGTGCTGCTCGATCTCGACCTCGAGAGCGCTTCTTCCCCAATGAAGAAGTCGAGATCGGCCATCACACCCGCGCTGTGCTGCGCAAGCCAGCTGTTGTTTTTCGTGGAGGTCCGTGGCTGGTTCAGGAAAGACTCGTTCGCAGCCACCACGGTCGGGACAATGAAGCAGGGCTCCACGTTCCCGGCGAACCCCATTTTACTGTACCTGCGGAAGGAGATTCTCAACAGATTTCACTCGAATCCCATCCCAAGAGAGTCAGAAGGGCGGCGGAAGGTGAGGGAAATACCCGGTTCCGTTGTCGATGACGACAGCAGGTCGAGAGGTGGCAGGGTCCATTGGAGAAAGACAGAGGACAGGAGAGTAGGCGGCGGCGGCGGCGGCGGCGGCAGAGGAGGTAGACCTGCGGCTGAGATCCAGTAGAGAGGGAGAGGCAAGGGATCATATTCAGGGGGAGCGCTTGGAGAGGCGTGGAGTGGTGGTTGGTTACGATGAGGAAGGCTTGGAGCCGAAGCAAAAGCGGCAACCCAACAACGACTGTGTCAGCTGACGCATGGGGGCAAAATCGACTCGAGGGGCCATCGGCGCATCTCACGAGCGGCGGCGGAGGCGGCGAATGAGTCAATGGAATCGAGCGGTGGTGGCAGTGACACTAGACGGCCTCGCCATCATTGATCGATCGATTGCTGTCGGTTGGGTTCGCCTCTGAGCTGAGCTCAGCAGAAATGGAAGTGTCCTTGGGAAATGAATCGAATCAAACGATCGACCAGAAAGGGGAATCCAGGGGAACGATTTTTCCCTTTTCCCCTTTTTTTTAATTTAATTTTATTTCGTCAATTATTTTTTAAAATATCAGAAGAAAATCTTCACTTTGTTTTCCCTTAGAAGCAAAATATAATTCCGTAGAAATATATATATATATAAAGTCACGAAAATAATTAAAAGAAATAGACGGGAACGTAGGTTGAGGCGGGCGACGCTCTTACGTCACGGAGAGGTTTCTTTTCTGGAGTCGTTGGAGACTTGAGTAAGAGTCAACCAGGTGGTCCCAGGACCACAGGCTGAAGTGGAAGCCCAATGGGCTTTTACATATGTGGGCCCCAGAAATGAGGGCCCTACTGCCCTTGTCAGCTCTTTTTTTTCCGTCGGGCCGCGCGTTGGGGGAAGATAAAATAATTAAAAAAGGAAAAAACACGTGGCGTCGCCCGGACTCGAACCGGAGACCTTCAGTGTGTTAGACTGACGTGATAACCAACTACACCACGACACCCTTCGACACGAGTTGTAAATCCGTTGATCACGTAAGAGCATTAACCCAATTCAAACAGCCATCCGATTAGTGCGCTACCCTGCCATGCCGTCGCAACAGCGTAAAGCAAAAATCCAGAGACACTATATCTAGACCAACATATGAAACTCACATTTACACAAGACAACGTCGCAATTGAACAAGGTTGTTGATGTCACCAGCTTTCTACTCAATGTGAATAATAAGGCCAAAATTTTGAGACACAGCAAAATTCGATCGATTACCACCAACCATATCCCATGGAGAAAACAAAGAAACCGGGTGAATCAGTCACTCACAGGGAAAATGGAAAACACCCCTGATCAGTGAAGTCCACCATGAATGTCAATAAGTATGCCGCCAAAGTGATGCACTTGCTTAGCTCACTGTATCACCAGTGTTTTGAGGTATGAGCCGATACTTTTGTAGCTTTCCCCCCCTCTTATTTCCATGCTTTCTTCCCGCGGAACTGTTTGCCTCCTCTATTCTTCTTCTTCTTCTCTTGACGGGATCTTGCTACCTTGGATCGCTTGGCAGCAAGTGGCATAGCCTTCTTGTGTTCTTTCTGCCGATTGCTCAGTCCACCCGTCTATCACATCACAAGAGAGAGAAATGTACAGGTTAAAGCATAACAATACAGGCCATTGGTCCCATCTGTTTCACAGTGCATGACAGGATAGAACCGGCAACTTCCAAAACCAGCTCTCCTAGACTCACAACTAACTGTCACAAGAAACTAAAAGCTTGTCTGACACATGTGGATGGAAAGAAAATGACTATCTATTCATTCCATCCTATACTCAGGTATTTCAATGTACATAACGGACCATATTGGGAGATGGATTCTGGCAGAAAAATAAGCATAATGACTGTGCTTGAGAAAATGAGAAGTATTCACCTTTTTCTGCTTTACGGCAGTGCTTGCCTGATACTTCCCTCTTTCCTCTCTTCCAGCCCTCACGAGTGCCAGTCTTTCCTCTTTGCTTAGCCTCTGTTTCACATGCGCCTAAAATTTGGTGTGAACAGGACAGGTCAGAATAAAACTCCCCACAAGTTGCACTGATTGAATATAATAGAAGCCAAGCACGTAAATGTACATGATACATGACATATGAACACGAGAAACATTTAAATTAAAACAAAGAAGCTTATTTTTGTTGAAATTCTTTCAAATATGAATTTTTATTAACATAGATTAAAAGGGGAACTTACTTCAAGTTTTGCAGGATCCACACGCTTGAAACCTAGTTGACTGGAATCAGGAACCTTAAAACCTGAAGACTTTGCATTTGAACCCTTCCCTAACAACCCATGCTTTGTCAGGGTGACTTTCGCTTCTTTCTTTGCCTGATATCAAAAAGCACCCACCACTCAACATATAATTTCACATAAGTTTATATTATGCTGCACAAAAAGTTCTGACATCATGAGATTCAATAGAAACAAGCATGAAAAACAACAAACCTTTAGCTCCTTGATACGTTTGAAGTCTTCATTAGAAAGGATCCCATCTCCCAAGTCAGAGGGGGCCTGACCCAGCTTTGCTCCCGCTAATTTCTTGAGAGCACGAAGACTGGTATCCCCAGCAATCAGCTGACTATCAAAATCAGAAGCTTTCCTCTTGAGTGTTTTAGGTGTTCCATTTTCTGTTCCACTCTTTGCTGAGCTAGGATGCACATTAGCTTCCTCTTGATCCTCCTTGTCACTGTCACTTTCTTCATCATCATGCTCCAAATCCCTGTTCATATCCTCATCCATACTACTTGCATCACCAACATCCTCATCAGAAGTGGACTCATCAGCTTTGTGTTCATGTAAGCCCACATCATCATCATCACCACCACTAGACAATTCATTAGCTTCATGTTCTATATCCTCATCTTCACTAAGAGCATCATTCTCATCATCAGATCCATCAGACAGAGGATCATCACACCCACTATTAATGTCATCATCCAAGTTTCCATCACTGTCAATGTCATCACCCTCACCGCTGTCACCATCATCTTGCTGAAGCAACTCTGCACCAGGAACGTCTTCAGCAACACTAACTTCACCAAAGGCTTTTGGTTTTGCCTTTGGGTTACTTGGACGGCCCCGATCCTTCTTTACAAGCATAGATGGGCAAACCTGTGTAAAGGGGAGATTATATGGTATGAGAGACATACAAGACACCTCATCTGATTATAGATATAACACATGCACAGAAATGACTCCAAATACCTCTCTAAATAAAGACATCAGAGCTCGAGCAGCTACTGAAACAGCCTTCTCATGTGATTTCTTATACAGAACAAGATCTTGCAGCAAGTCTTCTGTCATCAACTACACAATGGGACAATATGGTTAAAAAATGCAACTTCACTCCGAAGAAACACTCAGATTCAAGTATAAAGAAAATTTAACAAAAACATTTTACACATGACATTCCCATTGATGTGCAAGAATAGAATCATGGCCTCAGAAAGGCTAAACATACATCTTCATCACTGATAATACCATAGCTCCAAGAACTTGACAAACGGAGATCAACTTATTATTACAACTCGAGAAATTTACAGGGAAAAGAGATATAAAAAATGTTACCAAGGGCATCCGGAGGCATATCTCTCTCACTACATTCAGTCCAACAGCTATTGCCTGAAAATGAAAAGACAAGATAAAAAGGGCATTGCTTATAAAAAACAGACAGAGCAAAAACAAAAACTGAAAGAAAGTGTTTGTGAAGCAGCACCTCGGGACGTGAGCGATCATGTACAAAATGGTTTACTATTTGTTTGAAAAGAGGCTCAACTGCATCAGGAGGCACCTACATAATAGAAATCCACTTTGTAAAGCAACAAAATTTTGACATACAAAAGCACACAGAATAGCGTACAATATGCATATACTCTAAAACAAAAATCCTATATCCCAAATTCAAGAAAAGTTGCATGATCTACCATATCATGACAGCCCTGTACTGCTGCAGCAAGTAAAGTTGTGACATCTCGTTGATGAGGCTGCAGTAAAATGCACAATTGTCATAAAACCAGTTCATAAGAACAGAAAAATAATAGCATTTCCAGTTACATACCTGCACATACTTCATAATAAAAGGATAAAAGTTCAATAAGATTAAATGGTGCAGCCCAATCGTCCGCGAAACTACTTTCAACATCATCATTTTAACCTGCAGCAAGTGTATACAAGGTTTGAAAGAGCAAATATTAAATTTGCAGTCAGCTGCCACATCAACAAATAGAATTTTAATAATAACTTGCACATAAGTAGAAGAAACACTATTAGATATACAGCAAAATGCTATTTGACAAACAGCTGTCAGCAAAAGAAAAGAAAAATGCCATTATTTCCTGCCATTTTATAAAACATTCTCCTTATGAGAGATGGAAGGATTAACCTCAAAGCGTTCATTGCAAGTTTGGAGACGGGAGAATAGCTTCTCGGCAAATCCCTGATAAAATAAAATAATAACATTAGCAGCAGCATAAACAAATCCCTCCAGGAAAGTGAAAACAATAGGAAAAGGGGCAAACCTGTGCATCCTTCAAATGATTAAGGGGAGAATAATAATTTAAATTGCTTCTTTCAGAGGACATGCGCTGTTGTCTTTTCATGCTTCGCATAGCTCGTTGCAGCTTTGCCTTCTTTTTCTTCTTGCTAGCAGCAGTGCCTTTATGGTGAGCCTGCATCCAATTTAATCATTAAATTTAAATAGTAAGTGTGCAAAACCATTTTTTCATTACATAAAGTGTATGCGTTCAACTCTTAAGTGTTAGGTCAGTGGTCAGATCACTAAATAAGCAAATATAAAGTACATGACACCCTCTATATTTCTATAGAGGAAATTCCCAAATAGGCCAATCTATTCTTCAGAATGATGTGGGAACCGATTCTAACTGACCTTATAGATAGTTTCTTTACTAAGGACAACCTGGGGTATCAGTTTGGTTGATTCATCCTCACTGCTTGAAGCATCACTATCCGTATCATCCTCAATCTTCTCATAATCCAGAAGAAATGATAGAGCAGCAATCATGATCCTAACAGCACGGGAATACGATATTATTTGACATGGAGATTAAAGGGAAGAAATGTTATACTGATGAAAATATTGCTACCTTGATGATGGATGAAAGCATGCCATGCAAATAGCATTTGCCGTTCTTTCATCAAACCACACCTTTCTCCGATGAAGCTCACACAGTGTGATAAGTGATCTCTTAGCTTTTGCTTCATCCTCGTTCTACAGAAAATATAAAACAATTAGCAGAAGCCATGGTCTAGGACTCATGTGCCTCAATGAAAAGAAAGAATCTCAGGTGCACACCTGTAACAGTGGGAATAAAACATTTTGAAGGGCTCGATTTACAGCCTCATTCTTGTGTTTCTGGTTCATCTTGCGGATGCTATGAATGACATGTGAGAAAGCGAGCTTCCTCAAAGTCCGATCTCCTAGAGTTTGTAGATTCATGAACAAAGCAAGAGTCTCCCGCAGATCAACCATCTAGAACACCAATTGGAAAATCAAGCCAAACCCATATATTAATGTAATTACTCAGAAATATCCATCAAACCATCATGTACAATATCTCCAAAATAAAAATTTATAAATTCCCAGCCCAAGCAGTATGAGTAACTGATAGTCGCTCCATAGAACAATCAACCATAACTAACTGAACTGAATCAGACCCCAGGTTTCATAACACTAAATTAAGGAATTCCCTACTCTAAAGACATAAATCGAGAAAGACCTCACCTTACGGTTGACTAGAAGGATGAGCGCTTGAGTAACATGGCACCTGAGCCCAGAGGGCAATGACCTCGCGCTAGAGCCCAGGAACTCAGCGAGTTCACTAGAAAACAGGGACAGGTGCTTGGGGTAGAACGGAGCGACATGGGCGAGGAACAGGGCTCTGTCGGCGAGGTCCTTGGCAATGGTGGAGTCGGCACCGACGCCACACATGGAGCTGAAGCTGATATCACCCTGCTGCTTGAAGAGGTCCATGGAGGAGTGGAACTGACGATAGATGAGGATGAGTTCGGACTCGTAGCCCTCCGGGTCGCACTTCATGTTGGACTGGAGAGCCGGAAGGCTAATCGTATCGGAGCTCCGGCCGGATGCCGTCATGGGCTCCGGCAATAGGTGGGCGGACTCCATGGGGCCGTCTTCTCTTTCGGGGAAGATAGGCAGAGAGATAATCTGCGTCATTAAACACAGAAGAATCGCTGAAGTTTACTAGATCCCACAAGGCCGAGACCGACTGAACGGGAGCGGAGAAGAGACGGAGAGTACCTTCTCGCGAGAGAGGCAATTGGTGACGAAGCGGGGCAGGTGGCGTGGCCCCAGCGGCAGCGATTTCTGGACTTGGTGAGGCGCTTGAGGAGGAGGAGAGCTCCTCCGGCGAGCACCACCAGGCACCAAGGCCTTGCTCGAAGGTGAATCGATGAAGGTCCAAGGAAGGCCCGACTACGGCGACTCTCGGCGTGCCCTACTCCTGATCACCACTCCTGGAGCTGGCGGCTGCGATGCTACTCGAGAGTCGACATCAGTTGAGCGTTCATCAATACAGAGGAGACAGACGGGGGAATTTAGGAGCAACGAGAGAGGATTGAATACTCTAGGGACAAAGGGAAATTTAATGCCGTTAGATCTCCTCCAAATTTCAATCTGTGCCGTTGATTCCTACTTCTCTTCATCACATTACAAGCCGTTTTAAAATTTCCGAAATTTCACTAACTTCCGGCCCAAGTACGATTTTCATGTCGGGCTCGACCCGGACCCAATTTTTCCAGGCCTGAACTCGGGTCAGCTGTTTTGTCCTCGTATACAATCCATATTACTCTGGATGCAAGTTGGACAGTTTCATACCTGCGATTCAGCTCAACAGTTCATCACTCACATCTCGGTTATGGAGTTGTACTCCATGGAAGTGTGCGTTAATGATAAAATCTTGAAATTTGATTTCTGTCTCTCTTACATACTAGGAATGTGATGCAAAAAAAAAAAAAAAGCCCCGATTTGTGGTTCTGTAGCTCAGCTCTTCTCATTACAACAATTTCGAGCATGGTGCAGCATCTTGATGAGGACGAAGCCTGGCATTGGTCAAACACAGCTTTTGAACCGATACGCCACGCGGATCTATCTCACTGTTGATGACTGAGACTGCCACATGACTCATAGAGAGGTTTCTCATGGCTGCTGGCATGTCCACTGCAGTATTTCACATATCAGAATACAACCAACATGTATGCAGTCCAAGATAAAGTTCCTCTTTCTCAGTTATGCCACAGCAGGAAAAACTTTTCCTCATATAAAAGATCCCATCGATGTAGCATCCATGGTCAGTTTCTTATTTGACATCATACGTAAGATTGAGTCACAGCTCAATCAGGCCCGTTAATCCCACAATTCAATCCCTGTCATCTAAGCTACTCAGTCACTGAAACATAAAACTGAAGCTTATCTATAGGCTCTGCACAAGGTTTGCTTATCAGACCTAATTCTGTAGTCAATGTACCTCACAAAGCAAGAGTAGAGGCGTATACACTTACCTCTATATTCCTCAACAGTATCTTCTCAGGAATTACCCGATATGATGAGCTCTGCTCAACAACTCAGAAAAAGTACATTCAAGACCACTAGCATCTGTCCCAATCTTACTCCCCAGGATGTGCTCCCAGAGAAGCACAGACACAAGGCGTGTAGGATTGAGATGAGGTGAAAATGATATGATAGCTCCATTTTTATCAGCATAGAGGGGGAAAGAAAAGTATTGCAGCAGTCACTTTCAGAAAAAAAAAAAAAAAAGCTGTTTATTGAGGATGTAACATTAGAACAAAGGAGACTTCTTCACCTTCCTGACGAGAAGGCATACTGTCCATTTCACATGTTTCATTTCATTTCGTCACTAAAGGTGGCACCATTAGAAAGCACGCACGATCAAGCGAGTGAATCCTTTTGCTTGGCCTGCTCAAGCAACAGCTGTTCACGGACGCTCCTTATCTCGGCTTCCTTCTCCATCCTCTCCCTCTGCAGTTACATGGAAAAAGGACACAGAAGGAATCGGTAATCCATTTGGGAACTCCCCCACTAGAGATTTACGATCCTACAACTGAACAGCCGCCCGCCAGTAATTTCAGGAGAATGGATAGCATTCTAGTGAGTCTTGACTGACGATAAAGGAAACCAGTAGCAATGGGTCGTCACTGCAATGCTGCATCTACGTAAGCTCTTTCAAAAATCTAACTTTTATGAGGATTTTCCAACCAATGCAGGTAATTAATCCATAATCACTAGTTATGGCAAAAGCGATCGAACTACAAAGGACAACGGAGCTGATTAGGGTTGATTGATGAGTATCAGAGAACTGAACAAGATTGAGCGAGCCACTGGGGAACTCTCGACACGCAAAGATGAAACAAAATGTGGAGTTACAGGAGCTGGAATTGGACAAATGTTAGAGTGAAGGGGAAGGGAGGGGAGAGAGGGGTGCCGGACCTTCTCGACCTGACGGAGAGCGATCCAGACGTGGACCCGGTCCATCGTCGACCAGAAAAGGAAAGCGCCGACGCACATCGCCAAGCCGCTCGCCAGTCTCACCATCTTTCCTCCTCCTCCTCCTCCTCCTTCTCGAGTGTCGGCCTGCCGCAACTCAATCAACCCCACCGTTAGCCCAGAGTCTCTCGACCCACCCGACCGCTCCTCGGCCCCCACGGTCGGAACAAGACGACGATTGCGGAAGCGACGGATAAAACGACAACGTTTCCGCCTCCTGCAGGCGCTGTTCTGGGCTGGGCCTTCTCTTGTCTCATGGGCTAATTCTTTTCCACTTGTCCAGTATGATTTGGGCCGAGCCCAATTCTCAATTCTTCTATACTCTCCTCTCTCTCTCTCACACACACACACATAAAAGGGTAAGGCTTCGATCACGGGTAAATTGTAATCCAAGCTATATAATGTTGATTGAAAGATCTACGAGTCTATTGACAAATTCAATTATCGACACGAACGGGATCTATGCACCTCTTGCCACGGTGTTGCTTCTCTCGATCGAAGCAAATCCCATTTATCTAATCAAACACCTTTTGTTTAATGGTCCGATTCCGTCCATAATAATAATAATAATATAAGAAAGGGTGCATAGAAGACTAATACTTTGTCCGTTGTTCTCTTCTGTCCATCGTGACCTCTGCCTTACCGGATATGACAAAGGTAATTCATTTTACTTGTTGCATTCGGCCACTTGGATTTATTAACTGACAACATCCTTGTCGACAGCTAAACTTGCTTGTCCTTTTCCGCCTGGAAGCGACCTTCGTACTGAGGGATGATTTCCGGATTGGATTATTATAAGTGGAGAAGTTTTATAATCAGGAAAGATTTATCCGATATAGGATTGGACCTCACTCAGACATAAACAAACTACAATTCGTCTCATCTTTTACATACCAGACAGCAAATTCCGTTGTTGCCTCCATGGTCTTGAAAACGGGATCTTGTATCCCCCGGTGACCCAATGCGCTGAAGTTCATTAAATTAAAGGAGAAAAATCTGTCGAAATTCATATTAAATCTTGAAAGTGTAAGTTAATCGCTCGTAGTATCTATGATTATTGTTTTATATATTTTCTAAGGTGGGTTAGATTATCGGTGCCTGTATGACAACATGACTTGTACTCTTTTAACTGTAAGCCCGACCGGCGATCAAATCCTAGCCAGGCCGGACATGGAGAGGGGAGGGAACAGGAGATCCCCTCAACGGGCCCTTCGGGTGGTGTAACGAGAGATGTTAAACTGGACCGGTTTGGTCTAGAACCGGCCGACCATTCCAAACTTGAGACGGAACTAGTCTTGTGTGGATTGAGGGGTAGTTCCATGCTGGATTGATAGAATAGGTCTATTGAACCGGGATTAAAACCAACCTATTTAACTTATCAACCTAACCTGAAACCGGCTTGGAACCGTCACGAAACCAGTTCGGAACTGGCTCCAACCGCACTAATTTGACCTCTTTAGGGTTTCAAATTTTACAAAAAAAAAATGTAAATTTTGAGGGAAAAATCTAGGTCACAGCCTGCTTTGTCATGATTCTGAGACGGTACAGGAGCTCCTGAACCGTGAATCGAAATTGGGCTCCCAGCTCATTTTGACCTGGCCCCGAACCATCCCGTCTTACATCACTAGGTGTAACATCGGACCAATCACACCCTTCTGTCCCCGCGGCTTTCAAGAACTCCCCTATTTAAGTCCCCGGCTTCTGCCCTTTTTCCACCGCTTCCCCTTTTGGCTTGGTCCACGAACAGTCTCTCTATCTATTCCTCATCATCCCAGACGCGGTCGCCGACCGGCATGAAGCTCCGATCATGGCTCGCCACGTGCTCCACTCCCGACTGCACCTCCACCGCCGCGGACTCCACAGTTCCGTTCCCTCCTCCGATGTCCTCCTCCTCCTCCTCATCGGATTGAAGCGCCTCATCCGAGATGGCCAGCACTACCTCCTCAGCGACTCGTGGGCCCAGCAGCAGCATCGAGTCCAGCCTTTCCCTCCAAACGCTGCCATCCGTCCCTTCCCTCCAGTGCCTGGCACTCTCTCCCGAATCCCTCCACCTCTCCGTATCGCACCGCTCACTCGCCTCCCTCCGCCCCCGCGGGTCGCACTCCATCACCTGCCTCGCCTCTCATGGCCACCTCCTCTACGCCGCCTCCAACCACTTCATCGATGTCTATGACGTCGCCACCCTCGCTCACCTGGACGTGTTCAACGCCCGCGCCCCCTCTTCCGGTTCCATCAAGTCCATCAGCTTCTGTCACGGGAGGATCTTCACCGGCCACCAGGACTCGAAGGTCCGAGTCTGGCGAGTGACTGCGGAGAGTAAGCAACACAGGTTGGTGACCACCCTCCCCACTGTCAGCGACCGTCTTCGTCGCTTCGTCCTCCCGAAGAATTACATCACCGTGCGCCGCCACAGAAGGCAGCTGTGGATTGACCATGCTGACGCCGTCACCGGCCTCGCTGTAAACGGTGGCCTGGTCTACTCCATTTCCTGGGACAGGTCCCTCAAGGTCTGGCGGGGATCGGACCTGCGCTGCCTGGAGTCCGTCAGAGCGCACGACGATGCCGTCAACGCCGTGGCGGTCGCCGGCGATGGGACTGTCTACACTGGATCGGCCGACAGGAGGATAAGGATCTGGGCTAAGCAGCAGGGTGAGAGGCGGCACGGGCTGATAGCAACGCTGGAGAAGCACAAGTCGGCCGTGAACGCTCTGGCGCTAAGCTCGGATGGTTCGGTCCTGTTCTCCGGTTCGTGTGACCGGTCCATACTGGTGTGGGAGAGGGAGGACAGCGCCAACCACATGGCCGTCACCGGAGCCCTGAGGGGCCACGACAAGGCCATCCTGTGCCTGATCCACGTCTCCGATTTGCTGCTCAGCGGGTCGGCTGATCGGACGGTCAGGATCTGGCGGCGGGGCCCGGACGGGAGATTCTCCAGCCTGGCCATCCTGGAGGGCCTTCAGAAGCCGGTGAAGACACTGGCAGCAGCTCCCGTCGCGGACGGCGCCCTTCACGTATTTGGCGGAAGCCTGGACGGAGAGATTAAGGCGTGGCACGTCTCGGTGTCGACCCCAGGCCGCCGGCCGGGATCGAACTGTACCTAGCAAAACCAAACTCGAAGCATGAACAAGACATTACATCAAATTTGCCTCTCTTTTTGTAATTTTAGCATCATTTTTTAACACATTTATGCTCCCTTATTACGTGAGTCGAATAAATCTTTAAACTGTACGATCAACTTCAAGGATTCCTCCTATTCGTGTAATGGCCGAAGAGAAGAAAAATTATACATCGCATTCCCTGGGAAATACCCGCCATGGTTCATATGTATATGAAGAATATAATCTCAGTTCTTCGTATGAGTTGTCTGGCTCAGCTCTTGGCTGTATAATTGACTCTCGTTACTTGGACTTATTTAACCAATCTTGGCTTCCATTTTTCCATTGCCCTCTTGTACATATGTTAATATAAATCAACACCTCACATGCGCCCACTTGCCCTCTTTGCGACCACTAAATCTAATTGCTTACCTCTCAAATTCAAACACAATATATATACACACACAGACATATATATATATATATTTGCGAGTAAGAACATATATGAACAAATTTTACAAGAATTTCACTTTTCAATGAACTGATTCAAATTGAACACGAATGAATTATTATATATTAGATTTCTAAAATTATATATATATCCGTTCTGATTATATAATAATTATACGACACAAACCATGAGTGCTCTCAACTATTTTGAGATTTTTCATGGAGTAATTTGTTCATGTTCAGCTCTCCTCCTTCCTCGGGCAAGTACTGACGGCTTGAAGCATTATCTTCACCGACAGGAGCTCAACTTGCTCTGTGCGTATATATATATGTGTGTGTGTGTGTCGCTTTCCTGCCCGACGAGAGTCCATTAGAATGGAACCTCCAATCAGCTTATAAATTCCAAAATATTTCAATTTTCAATGCCGTTGACTAGGATAGGATGTTATCAACATCCACATAGATAATAGATATATATATATATATATATTACAAAAACAACACAATAACGGACGGCGTTAATTTTCTCTGTCAACTGGCAAATCCTGGCACGCGCTTTTGACATACAATAGTTTCCACATATTACTACTTATAAATATATATATATATATCAATTGATTACTTTCATATCATCTATGGACAGAATTTTTAACGGCCGTATATACTATTTTGTGAACAAATTATTAAACATTATGTATGTAAAAGCCAATAAATGTATATTTTTTAAAATTTTCAAAAAATATCACACTTTTCTGATGTAATTTCCTAAATAAATAAATAAATATGATCAGCTTTGTGTCGTTGCCCAGACATACGTGATTTGGATAAGGTTTCAACTTAATTTGCCCCACAAGTTTCTTGCTTTCACACTCTGCAACTTGGCCACTTGCTGCCCCGGACCTGTCTGCGATCCCAAGTGAGCCGCGGACTAAAGGATGAGGGCCAGCCCAGCTACCACTAATTAAGCACAGATACTGAAGGGGACATACAAAGGTACGAGGTATCCCGAGAGTCGAACTTAGCATGTCTCTAAGTTTCCGATAAGGATGAGCACCGTACTGACCTAAACCGGCCTTTTACGGGATACGGCGTTCTCCTTGTCGCATGTGCCTCTCAGAACGATTGGTCCGAAGATACGTTCGTCGACCTTTCCATTTTCTCCCGATGACAACCTTATGTCTACAGACCATTAATATCACACAAGTTCATGAATTTAGGGAAGTTGATATATAAGTATGCGCATAACTTTAATGAGAATTCAGAACATCCAAGTTCTTTCATGTAGCTTGATATAGAAGGTTTGGCACCCATTTTCCGTATGTAAGGTTCAGTATTCGAGTGTTATGAATGATAACGGGGCTCATATTTGAGAGAAAAAGAAAAAGAAAGAAAAAAGGAGAGGAAAGATAATGGGTCAAGTTTGCAGCTCTTTCTCTATATCATGCATGTATGACCAAGGGAAAATTTGGGCTTTTTTGAGATGGGCCATTGATGGGCATGCCCTATTCGCCTTTGCAACCCCACATCCTTTCCCACCATTTTTTCTTTGTTTTTTTTTTCTTCTTCCACTTTAAGAGGTCATTGATGGATGAATTAAGAAGTTAAACAAACGGTGAGAAAACGCCATTTATTACGGTAATATCACCTTCAGCATGAGAGACAAAAGTATGGATTTTTATCAGAAACGCTCCTGATGACTCATTCATTGTTCTCTTTCAAACTCTTGAGAACGAGTAGGACATTCTTAGAAAGGCGATACTGATACGTTGGCCAGTACAGACATGTCTTGCGGCACAGCCCAAGGCTGCAACAGCGGTGGGGTGGTGCCGAGGAGATGGACGTTCGAAGCGGGGGGAGAGGTGCGCTGCAGGCTTTCGTTTTTCGAGGCTATCTTCAGATTACATACTGCAGAAACTTGTGAGAAACCTAACTGGGAAGCAGGAGTTATCCGCACATTCTACTTCCCATATTCGCCCTTCGAGAGCTCCACTGTTCCACTGGAAGTGGAAGCAACTACGAGGAGTACAAATGCGTCAAACTCAATAATGCCCCCTTCAACCTCATTTCTGCCGTCCCTCGGCCCTTGTCAGCTGTGTAGTTCCCATCGTATTCAATGCGCTCTCTTGATGCATGGTCATGCAAAGCCGATTTCATTTTTTCATCGGTACCGGCGAGGAGTTCTCATACATCCATCTTCGGACGAATCGGGCGAGACTTCTTTGTCATCATCCGGCTCGAGCAAAGACCAAACCAACCAAATGGATCTATGTGCCTCATTTGTTTGGCAATTTTACTCTATAAAACTGGAAGTAATCATAATCCATAATAGAGGAAAAAAAGGAAACGTGGAATGATTAAGCCAAGTCAATTATCATTGGTGCATTGCACTTCTCCCGATTCCGCATTGCCATCCTCGTGTGCGTGCGCGTGCGTATATGAAATACGTCCTTTATTGATTCAAGAACTAACCCAAACTAGCTAGCCAGGTCCCGAGACGATCAAAGCATCGGTGGTAAGTGTTAAAATTGACATTCCAAGCACCTAATCATCCCTCCTCCTTCTTAACAAGCTACTAACGTTTTTAGACTGCCAACACATTTGATCTTTTTATTCATTTTTACGAGATAAAATTCCATTCATTAGCATCAATTCTTTTTCTTCATGTTTAGCAACCTTTAGTTTTCTTCCACGGACCCTAACGTCCGATCCTCAATCCTCTCATTGCATGCTGGTAGTTTGGGCCGTTCAAGACCGACCGCGCGCAGTATTGAAGGGATGCAGCTACCGGGAGACCCCGACTCTCCCTCCAAGTTCCAGGCTGCTGCTACTCCATCTACTCACGACACGTCGTGGGGCCGGCAGTTAATTAATGCACTGCGGTAGCTTAGCTAATGCCATATAGATTGTCATGCGTCCACACAACATGTGGCAAGAGATCCTCCAAATGAGCTCTCTGCCCCCACCGTACAAGGTGAAACATTGGACATTTCCAGGGAAAATTATACCGAATCTTGTAAGTTTACTCTTTTTTATAAGCGAACTACAAGGATTTTAAAATATTATATTCGGTTATATATATTAAGGTTTTTAACATATTCGAGTTATATCCACCACTCTCTATAATAATTATATTGATGTGTCAATTATATGTTGACATGATAATTTATATGCTAAAATAGCAAAACAAAATAATATGGTATAATGATATAGTAAAAATTTATTAATATAATACCAAATAATTAATGCATCATGATAGGTCACTATGATGTGTCCGCCATATGAGCATTATCAAACAGTGGTTTACACATATTATCTATAGTTTAATATTAGTTAATGATTCAGATTTAACATCTTAATAGATTTAAATATATAAGATTAAATATGATATTTAAAAATTTTTAAATTTCATTTATAAAAATAGGTCAACTAGTAGGACTTTTTCTACATGTAACTATTGAAAAGTTTTTGCCAAAAAAAAAACTATTGAAATTTGTACGTGAATTCAGGTTCACGGTACATGTGTACAACGTGATTACTGTTCTGCTGGTGGGTAACGGTGCAATTGCCAAGCAGTCGTCTTATTTTTCGGGGTTGGTTCCCCCCGGTGTATAATTAACCTAAATTGCAAGTTGGTGGCGTGGAGCCCACAAATTGCTGACCGAGGGCTCCACCGATTGAATTCGCAGTCCTCTTTCTTTTTCATTATTTTCTTTTTGCCGCTATTCGCTCAATCTCTCCCTTCGGCACGAGCGTGCGCGCATGGGCCTGCGAGGAGTCACCAGATTCCCACCGTTAAGTTGGGGCTGATGCTGAGTTAAGAGACTGCAAGCCCACCGGCTCGCCCAACCCCGTGTCATAGTCACACCATCCATCTTACATCGAAAAAAATCAAATCTATCATCCCGGATTAGTTGACGTGATTCTACACGTAGTGGATCCGGTGGTCAGCTATTTGAGAAATGTAATTAATAGAGGCTGATTAATTTAAATGTAAGCAGGGCAATTTGTCCACTAAGGGGTGGGTAAGGATTATGGCGATCATGAATTTTTACCGTCCACCAATACAACGGACCCCATTTAAGAAGGGAAAAAAAAAAGTATCGAAGTGGGTCTTCTTAGCTTTTGAATTGACGCGGCCATTCGTTATTGGCAATCGGATCTCAAACGCATAATGTGTGATTGATTAGCCGTGCTTCTGACGGATCGAGACATTTTAAGTTTGTTCAACCCGGCAGGTCGGTCTAATTAATTAATTGTCAACGCACGCTGAGTCCCGCGAAACCTAAATCTCATCATGATATTTATTGAACTCACCCAGCACAGTGCTGGCCTCCTCGAGGCCGATCATGGCCACGACGAGCCATCATGGGACAACGTGCAAAGAAAGCAAGGAAGTGGATGACGGTCCCATTTCTCTCGTTGATAAAAACATTGGAACTAGAAAAACCATTCGCATTCCGAGGTAATTTTAAGTATTTCCTTTTTTTAATTATATGAATTATTAGAAGGGATTTAATTTTTTTGATTATTTAAAAGATATCTTTAATATTATTATATTAAATTTTACATGAAAGAATTTTTTGAACCAACTCAATTTTTTTTTTTGGGGACATCATTGTTTTCGCCAAATTATCTAGGCGAACATTGCGTGTGGATAATCAATTTCAAGATCATACGAGGGGCATGCCACCTAAATACCATCGACACACGTAATCCTATCTAGCAAGTCGTGGCGTGGGGTGAGAAAAACAAATTTTAGATAACAAGAAGGAAAATACATAGAATTACACTAACGTGCGTATATGGTCGCGATTTTAGTCGAACTTTCTATACTTGTGTGTTTTTTGGGATCCTAGGAATAGTCGATATGTATGTATATATCACCTAACGCATCTCCGGCGTAATTAATTTTCCATCAACTCCTCGTCGATCCACTGATGATCGGATCGTTGGTCCGATGTGTTATTAATACGGACCCCATCGAACAGTCTGTGTCTGCCCTGCGTGCCCCTCGTCCTCGATCAACCTTGACCGAGTCAGAATACGAACTCGAGGCTCGAAAGGAATCGAGAGAGAGCTGGAGACATGGTGAGGCCCCTGCTCGATTTCCCCGAGTTACTAGAGTGGCTGGCCATAATGTACGGATACGTGACTTTGCTAGACGTGGTGCTGGCCTTGTTGGGTCTATTCGTGTTCAGCTGCGTGGTCGAGAAGCTCCGGAGCAAGGGCCGGCCGATGGTGTGGCCGGTCCTCGGGATAACGCCGTCAGTGCTGCTTAGCCCCGACAGGGTCTACGACTGGTCCACCCAGGCCCTGATCGGGGCTGGCGGCACGTTCCCTTACCGGGGGGTGTGGTTTGGTGGCGCTCATGGAATCGTAACATGCGATTCCGCCAACATCGAGTACATGCTCAAGACTCGGTTCCACAACTTCCCCAAGGGTGAGTACTATCGGGAGCGGTTCCGCGACCTGCTTGGGAACGGGATATTCAACGTCGACTCGGGCCAGTGGAAGGAGCAGCGGCGGCTCGCCACCTCCGTGATGCACTCCGCCCGGTTCGTCGACCACTCCTACAGGACAGTGCAGGAGTTGGTGCATCACAAGTTATTGAAGCTTCTTGAGAAGCTTGCAAGCACCGGGGAACGGATCGATCTCCAGGACGTGTTGCTGCGGTTCACTTTCGATAATATCTGCATTGCAGCTTTCGGTGTGGACCCCGGTTGCCTGGCGCTGGAGCTACCCAACGTCCCATTCGCCACTGCCTTCGAGCTGGCCACCGAGTTCACCCTATTCCGGTTCCTGATGCCTCCGTTTGTCTGGAAGCCAATCAGGTACTTCCGGATCGGGTGCGAGAGGCATCTGGCTGAGGCCATTAAGGTCGTGCATGAATTCGCGGACAAGACAGTGTCGGACCGATTGGCCGAGAGGTCCAAGCTCGGGAACCTCGGCGACCGGTACGACCTCTTGTCCAGGCTCATGGAACGGCCAAACGGCCATGACAATTTCTCCCACAGATTCCTCAGGGATTTCTGCGTAAGTTTCATTCTTGCAGGGCGTGACACTAGCTCTGTGGCTCTGGCGTGGTTCTTCTGGCTAGTCCATGAGCACCCGGACGTTGAGTCCAAGATCCTGCAGGAGATCCACGAGATCCTGTCGCTTCGGGGGACAAAGATTGAAGAGTATCAATCATTCGACGACGTGGTCTTTACACCGAAGGAGCTGAGCAAAATGGTTTACTTGCAAGCGGCGTTATCTGAGTCACTGAGGCTGTACCCGGCGGTGCCGATGGAGATCAAGGAGGTGTTGGAGGACGATGTGCTCCCGGACGGAACGGTGCTGAAGAAGGGGGCCCGGGTTCTGTACTGCATCTTCTCGATGGCAAGGATGGAGACAATGTGGGGGAAGGACTGCTCGGTGTTCAAGCCGGAGAGGTGGATGCAGAACGGGGAGTTCATGAGCGAGAGCCCTTTCAAGTACGCCGTGTTCAATGCCGGGCCGAGGCTGTGCATCGGGAAGAAGTTTGCGTATATGCAGATGAAGATGGTGGTATCCTCAGTCCTCCTGAGGTACTCCGTCAGGGTGGCCGAGGGCTGCCGAGCGATCCCGAAGTTAACCACCACGCTCTACATGAAGTACGGGCTGCCAGTGACCGTCCAGCCCAGGTTGAACCCGCCTGTGCAGACACTGACATAAATTGTGCCGGTGGCAGGACGCATCGCCGTATACGATCAAGTCCAAAATTTCCAGTTCATCAAGCAAGTTTGCCTTCTTTCTTGTTCAAATTTGGTCAAGTGTTCATCATGGCGATGCATCAAAGATTAATTGGACCATAGTGTGGAATTAAATGACAGATTTAGACATATCATCGAACACAATTACTCGAAACAAATTCAATCCTTTGGATAAGAATATAAATGACAGTTGACAACATGCGTGCATGCTTGCATGCCTGCTACATATAAATACATTATAGTGTGCATATATATAAAAGATATAGCTCTGCTATATGTAGACAGTGGCACCAATGGACTACTATTGCATCAGGGAATCACAGTGGAAAATGACACTTGAAGTTCATTGAAATTAACATCCATGAATCATGCATACACATATTGAGGTCCCCGTATGAACATTCTGCTGGCACAAAGCCAGGGACCATCACCAGACCATATATAAAGAAGAACTTGTGTGCCTAGTTTACTGCTGCATGTCGTTGATGTGTTCTCTGGACCGTATTGGCTGGGACTGAATTCCGTTGCACGGGAGATGAACTAACACATTCTTAGCTAGGAATCTGTTCCCCACGACTTGTCGGTAGGATTCAAGCTCGAGGATAAAAAGAGGAATTCTCCTTTTGTTGGTCTCAAAAAAGCCGAATAAAACCTTGGTGTAGACCAGTTAGATGCGGTGACGAGTCTTGACCACTGATGACCCTCTCGCTGGATCACATGAGCGGTCTCTGCTCAAGTACTTGTAGGCATCGGTTGTGATGGTCTTTCTCTCAAGTCTGTGGTTCAAGCAGAGAAATGGTGCAGATCACCCTGAGCCAGCGTTGCAGGCTCATTCACCGGGCCGATCTGACCTGCAGACAGAAGTATATGTTCCTCTGATCAACAGAGACTTCTGAAGTATGCAGCTCGATCAAGACCGAGTTGCACAGCTGCGAAGGCCGGAGGATTGAGTTTCTCTGGATGCAGAGTGCCAGAGCCATGGAAAAAACTAGTCATGTGCAGTATCTTCCGATGAACCCGAAGTTGAACACGTCCACCAGTTTGCATCCATTTTCCATTCAGTAACTCTGTCAATCCTATTATCAGCTGTTCACTTTGGTCCACCAAAATTAAAAAAGGAAGGCAATAGAATCCCTGCACAAAATTTCTCCGTTTATAAAAGTATTCTTAAAACTGTCGCTGGACTTGTTTGGTAATGGACCAATAACAATAGTTTATTATTGGTTCCACCATCTCTGGCCACTGCATCCTGCCAGAAAGGCAACTGTGGTAGGAGCTGCCGAGAAATTTCACCGGGTTAACGGAAGGAGCATATTACGTGGAAAAGGAGCTCGGAGGGGAGAGATCCTCAGCACAAAGTCTAGATTTCCAGCTCTGGAGATGCTACCATATGGCACGCCATGATGTTCAAGCAGATTAGCTAGTATTATAATCTATACTGTTAGCACTTGGGGTCTCCTCAGAATTTGCTCATCAAGAGCGAGTAACCTGGTTCCAACAAGAATCCCGCTTTATTCACGATCTTACTAGTCGCATTCCAGTTCAACTCGTTGGCAATCCCCTTTTACCGTACCAGTCTCTTCTCCGGCTTATGAATAAGGACCAGTGCATATGTTTTACTGAACCAGTCTTCACTCTTCTGCGTTTGTCTCGGGCCTCCAAGCCCATTTCTCAAGCTCACAGCAATCACAGAAGGGATGCCATGGAACAGTACAGTGATCTGCCTTCGACACTCGATTAAGAGACCTAAATTGCAGTGCCGGTCACCAAAAGGAAAAAAAACGCCATTTCTGCCACTATCGCCAGAACACCATCCTGGCTTTGCTAATATGGTTTTCTTGAGTGACCCACAAGTCATTCTGCTGGAGGCTAAACATCGCTGCTTAGATCAACCTCTATGCCAACGACTGCAGTCTTCAGGAGTACAATTTTGGGGATCCTACAGAAATTAACTGGCAAGCATCAAATAGGGTCAAAGTTCAAGAAGGATGGATGATCAATTCCTCAAGGCCGAGGCCCTGCAATGAATGTCCTAGTGTCAGAGAACCCAACTATTCGTCAAAGATAAGAAACAGAGGCCTAGTGAGTCTAGACGCAGTTGAACCCCCATCGAACGGGTTGCTTCTCGCAGAGGCCCAGTACGTGGGAGCCAGCTTTACTGACTATCAATCTCTTTTAAATGCTGTAGATGCGGACGAGGGCAAGGCCGATGCCTGAGTTTTATACACATGCTGCCATCAGGAAAAGGAAGAAACAGAGGCTTCATTTGTGATGAACCCTGGGATTCTTCTTAAGGATTCTATGGAAACAGTTCCAAAAGGTTTGGTTGAGGATTGTGGTTCACTGGTCCCCTTGAGCACAGCCCAAGAAGACCAAATCAGAAGGGTGCCCGTGATTGAAGGGGGAGACAGACAGAGATGACATGACAGTTCCATTGAAATACATTGCTCCAAGGGAGTGTTCCAATTCGAATACTTCACTTGGTCGAGCGGAAGAAAAATGGAAGCAAGCTCGGCATGATGCTCGATAATATTTTCTCCTCAAAGTATTGATAGTTAAATTATTGGGAGATTCGAAGACTGTTTAGTAAATCAATCGAGATTTATGCGAATAACTAAACATTGATTGAACCTGCAAAAGAAATCCCGATGATCCACCATGAAAATACACGAGGGATATTAATTGGATATTCCATCCTAAAAATAAAGAATGAATCAATATCCTAACCAAGAAATGAAATTAAATCCTAATTAATAATCAATAAATCCCGCGGACCTGTTCTGGGGGACAACGAATCATATATGAGATGAATCAGAACATGGTGGGGTTGACCAGCTTGAACCGCTGGCTTGCCGGGTCGCAGGTGGGATCGCTGCCGTCGATGCACTTGCACTTGTTGGTGATGACGAAACCGAGGCGGTCGACGTCTAGGTAGAGGTCGGACCCATCCCTGGCCTTGGTGGCGAGGTGGAGCTTTGAGTCCGAGATCATGTCCCACTGCGTGGCCTGGTGCGGTGGGCTGACCATCATCTCAACCGGCTTCTCGGCCTCGCCGGAGGACTCGAGGACGAAGTGGGTGCCTGTTATCTCCAGGGTCTTGTTGGCCGTGTAGGTCCACTTCTGGGACGAGCGGCATGGCCTGAGGCGGAGCGGCCGGAGTACTGGCCTCTTCTGGACGCAGAGGCCGGTGAGCGGGTGGAATATTATCTGGTGCGGGACCGTCCAGTTCCGCCCAGGTCCTGTGACAAGCATTCAAAAGATTTATTGTTCGACGATAAATTACCCGGGATAGCTCATTTGAGCACTGAATTGATATTACCTCTGAATGGATATCGCAGGACCGAGATTCTCTTCAAGGTTGTTGTGCTCTCACGGCGGTCCAGTTGTGGTTGAGCACACTGTACGGCTCATCCCTGTCCTTGGCCCCTTGCCGAGTACAACCATCAACCCTTGACGCTCAAACACCGTTAACATCGCCTGCAAGTCGGGCCATCACTAATCAATAGCACAGTAAAATGAAAAAGAGAAGAAAGGAATCCATTTCAGGCTTATGAGATGAAGGTTACTGTTCCGTTGTCGCATGACTACCCCGTACGCTGTCATCAGAGGGAGATTCAAGAGCGTGCAAATGGAACTCGTCTTCCCAAACATCGACATAATAGAAGTCCAGAAGAAGAGATCTGAAATCGTTATGACCAGGAAATGATTAACAGATTCCTCTCGAGGGGTTTAAGGCTGTTTGTGCTTTGTGAGGAAGCATTGTGAAGGTCAAAAGCGAATCCGATATTGATATCAACACAGATAATATCACTTAAGGACTGATTCCAACTTTGGAGCCATGATCTTCAGGCTCCGATCTGATTTCCAGTTCATGATCTGCTAAGAATCAGCTTGGATCCTCTTGTCCATTGCTGTTTGACTGGGACATGGACATGAAGGAGAAATATCACGAGTAGATAACACAGTCATGGTTGATTCGTACGCCATGAGATGACGGGTCTTTATGGTAGAAGGTCCCGAAGATGCAGCTGTCTACTTCGTGATGGTATTAGACTAATGATCTTTTAACTTGCGAGGTGCCACGAACAACGCATATGTAACAAGTTCATTTCGAAGAAAAAAAATCTAACCGATTGGGATCAATTTCTGAGAAAATTAAGTTTCGAAAATATCGTTTCCAAAACGGATATTGTCAGGATATTACCTTTGACAAAATTCCGAACGCTCTTAAGATGCGTTTCCAAGGTGATGAACTTAAATCATACGACCCCTCATGGAGAAAATCCGGGTTGTACTGGTAATCCTAGCAGAATCGGTTCCGCATGATTCTTCTGCATCCAACGGATTATCCAGCAGATCGATTAGTTTACGACAATTTCAAGAACGTATAGTTCGCTCTCTAAGTTCGGACGAAGAAATTTAGATTTCACTGCATCTGGAACTTGGGAAGACGATGCCTCTGTTGCATCTAATGGAAGTCAATGCCGCAAATTCAAAATGTTTCAGAAAACACCCCAAGTCAAGAGAAATAGATACAAAAAGTCGGATTCAAACCCGTCTATAAACAGCAAATTCCGTCCTTTCTAACCACTGAACGAAATGCAGAAAGCACAAGGGAACATAGTTAGCACTGCAGAAAGCATGGAGTGCTGCAGAAAACAAAAATATGCATGGATTACAATGAAACAGGAAGCTAAGGCTACTCCAGTGGCTTCACTCTTCGAGTTGGGAGTGTAAACGAAGCTTGAATCTTGCCTGATTTGAAGAGAAAAATTTAAGCCAATGCTCCGGGTGATGCTGTACAGTCATGAAGCTTATTGTTTTGTCCATCCTAAATAATGATTCTTCAGAAACCACCAGCAAACTTCCCGAGTACTGACGGCCTTCAGAATTGGGAGTTACTGTGGATCATCTCTAGCACATGGCTGAAGGGCATATCAGTAAAGTCTTATTCGGGTTTGAATATAACTACGGCAGATGGGGCATAGCTGTAAATCCTCACCACATGCGCAGCATGTCTGCATTGCCAATAAAGAAAGCACAAGAAGTTGGTGGATACTTCTCCGGTGAAAACGTAAAATGGTCAGGTGATGTACTGCAATGGATTTAACCATACTTACCTGATGACCACAACCAAAAGCCATGTCCTTGGGATTACTGAGACATATTGGGCAAATCTGCCAAAACCGGAAACATGCTTCATTATAGTTTTTCAGGAGGTACAGGATAAAGCCAATCCAGGACAGTGGAATTCATAGGGTTCTTCACCTGTGTATCATAATAGAAGCTCGGCTGGGAAGAAGTGTTGATTGGGTCACTGTATCCACCAAAAGGATTTTGCGCTTCACTCTGCTGAAAGCTGCCTAGGCGGCTTGGTGGTTTTGGCCTACCGTTAAATGAGGCAGAACCGTAGACTGGTGGAGGAAGAGGGATCCTGTCCGGTGAACACCCCGTTTGCCGACTGCTTCATAAAATTATAGCACGAGTATGGTCAAAACTTAGAGGAAGAAGGAACAAAAACCAGTCACATTACTAAGTCTAGATTTAACTGCTGACCCCAATATGCCGAGCTCAAGAGTAGCTTTATACTGAGAAGGTATTTCCATCAGTGCAGATAGAGCAAACTCCGTCTGCTTTCTTAACGGATTGACATTTTTTGACATGATTTCTGTGAAGTTGACAAACTAGCAGGACAAAGAAAGCAAATTTTATCCAATGTAAGTACCAATCAAGATTCTGAAGATGACAATGAGAGCCATAGAAGGAATCCAAGAGAAATATATTGAATCATTGCTGGGGATTTTACCTGAAAATTATCAAAGGCCCGAGCAGGGATGTTGTCATCAAATTCCATCATCATGTCCCAAGGCCCATCTCCAACCCCAACTAGAACGATTGACAAAGGGTAGCCACTGCAATCAAACGATTAAATATATGTTATGCTGCAGAAAATAGAGAGGAGAAGAGAAAGCCAAAGTCGAGCCTTGAATTATCAGGTCCCACCTTGCTTTGACGATTGCATCGATTGTTCTCTGCTCTTGTGGACTGAGCCGGCCTATTTCTGTATCAACGCTCCTTGTCACCTGAAAATTAGATGTTAAGACTAGACCGATGGCTTATGCAAAAGAACCTAACAGATTAAGCGCCTAACAAATTAGTTGCAAGTCGATTACAAGTCAAACAGAAACGAACAAGAAGGAAGAACAAAGATACAAGAGATCATGGAAAGACCAAAATGATTCTATGCCTAGCTAACTACAACCATCTCTGTTCCTTCATCCTTCTCATTTTTCCTCCTAATTGACTGAGCAAGTGATCTATTAAATTTCATCAAAGACCGGCTTAGTTTAGCAAATACACATACACTACAAATATCACCCGATAATTTTAAGCCATAAGACATGACATAATTGTCATGAAGGGAGATTTTGGAATGTCATGAAGGGATATTTGGGGATGTTGAGGAAGAATTGCTATGTCAACATCAAGAGTACTACATATTACCATGGCCAAAAGGCATGATTCCAGAGTATCTTAATGATATACTCTGGCACGAATACTCATCTAGCCTCAAGTACGACTCTGTTAATGGTCAATACTATTGTGGATGGTCTACGCAGAAATTGAAATACCTGTCCATCGGCAATTATCAGCAATACATGGTATTGCCCACCGCTTTGCTCTACAATTGTCATGGCCATCTCAATGATGGGCGCAAAAGATGTAGGCCCTGTCTCAGAAAGAAACAAGAAGATCTCTACAAATCACTTAAAGGCACAGATTTTGCAGCACCAAGAAGGGGACAATCAACAAGAAGACATATGGTTTGTGACACTATTTGCCATTGAACCTGCAAGTCGAAGGCGAGGAACTATTTCTCTGTAACGAGTCAGAACCTCCTCGAAACCATTACAGAATCTATCTTCCGAGTAAAAACTGAAGACATCTTGATCGTGTGTTGTTGCTGCAGAGAATAATACTATCAGTGCCCTTTTTCATACTCACAGGAAGTCTTAGAATCAGTACATGATGGTATAAGAAATTCAGCATACCATCTCCGAATCCATAACAAGGGATTAGGTTATCATCATCGAAAGCAGACAAAGTTTTCCCAATGATAGAGATTGCTTGTTCATAAGGATTGGGTTCATTCCCGATATTGTGCAGGCTTCTACGGTTGAATGACCTGGCGCCTGATGTTCAGATAATGGCTTTAGCAGAATGCATGCTGAGTAAAACCAGAACTTATATGCCGATTACCAAGTGACAGAGAGAAGTAAGAAAATTTTGAGATTATAGTAGTGAGAGCAAGCATACCTGTCCGCTCATTGCTTTTCGTAAAATCAATGCCAACAATTAAGTTAGAAGATTCGAGACCAGCTTGGGCAAGTGCAGCAGTAACCTGTCATTGGAATATGATCATCATAATAGAAACAGCGCACAGGCATCGTAAGGCTAACCACAACCAAATAGGCGACAAACTGTTAAAAGATCTAGAGATAGGAGTCTTCAGGTTGGCGATCATCATATATATTTCATAGATTTTGCCGCTGAAAGCCTTATTTCTCAGGATAAGCCCACTATCTTCTCCCTCCTAACTTAAACTCTCGCATTTATATATATGCCAAGTTGCGTTTATGCCCATAGCAAGTTCATAAGAAAGAGCTTGAAGCTCCTCCAAATTCATGCCTTCCAATTGAAACAAACAGTTCAAGCCAAAACACAGCAAGATCACTCGCTAGCAACTGGACAGTAGCCTAACCTCATCCAAGGAGCCGTAGTTGTCAGCGATCCTCGAATACTTCCTCTCGAACCCCTTCTGCCGCTGAGGAGCTGGCGCCCCATAACCCGAAGACGAGGGAGGAGGAGGTGCATACCGATGTTGAGGAGTGTAGTACTGATCCCGCGGATTGTAAGTCGACCCATGTTGGACCCACCGATCGGTAGCACCATCACCATGGCTTCCTCTGAACGATCCCCTCGAACTCCGTTTCGATGATGATACTCCCATTAGTATCAACTCTAATAAAAAAAGTATCTCACAGAAATCTGCAGATTCTACGACAAACCTTCTCTTCCCTGCAACAGATTATATATCAATCCTCGGGCAGAGCTTTCTTCCCTCGCCAATTAATGAAGTGAAAGAACCGAGAAACAGACATTTGGGACTTCTGGGAAATTCTCAGATAGCACCAAAATTCAACCCTTTCGCTAACTTCCATAAAACACAGTCGCACAATATGAAACGACGACCAAAGAAAAAGAAAACCAGCGGCTTTACACAACCGCTTCAAATTGACAACCGGAAACAATCAAACAAACGGACCATCTACGTGTCCCTCCTCGAAGCTCAGCAGGGACGATGATGGGGGCTGAAAAGTCTAAGGATTACGCTTGCTTATGGTTGTGGATGATGACACTTGCAGACGGAAGAAAGAGTAAAACTTGACGCTCGGGAGTTACCTGGGGAACAAGGAAGCCCGCCAATAAATTAATGCAACCTTACTGAATGTACACAATTACGCCAGAAAGTCAAACACTCCGTCGTCTCCTCCCCCGATCGAGTATCAAACCCAAAATCTTTACACGGTACCAAACGCCTTTTTAGGAAATATCCTGCCCTTGGAAGAGATGTGATTTACTCGAGACTTTATCCCTTCATATTTCTGATTCGCTGATTGAATTACCAGGAGGACAAGGCAGCTCGTCCGAGGTCTGATGTTGTTTTTCATCGTACCCGGATGGAAAAAGATGCATCCTTTCATCGGTATTGGTCTACATCCTCGTACTGTGTGAGCAGTCCGTGCCTCTGTGGGCTTATGGTGTCTTCGTGAAGATTCCTCTCTCTCTCTCTTTTCTTTCTTTTTTTTTTATGGAATGGTTTCGATGTCCCAGACAATACGTTTGTGTACATTCCTCCATCCCCTGTGCGTGTGAACAGTCCAGTTAACTGATCTATCAATCCATCAATACCGAATAAGACATTAGGATTAGTCGGTATGGACCGGTGCCTTGACAGGAAGGTTGTGTAACTGGTCCAGTTACAACCGGGGGACCAGCCGTGCTTGAAAGCTTCTTCAATTCAACACTAATGCATCTATCTAATAAATGCCCAGATGTGGAGGCACAGGGTTGGTGGGTCCCATGTATCTCGGTCCTTTTCGAGACGAGAGATCTAGTCGCGCGTCTCCCGGATCAAACGGGGCGCTAATGGGGCCACCTGTCGGCCAGCCTTTCCGGGAGTTGGCCCACTAGCGCCTTCTGATCCCGAAGCCCATGTGGTGTCGCGGATCTCTGATGGGCCTGAGACACATAGGGGGTGCCGGTCTATTAGTGCACTGAACTTGATGGGTTCAATTCTGGCCCGGCCCAATTACAGAAGTAGTCGTAATTGAAATACGTGAAATTCTTATATTATAACGGACTTGGGATCCATATTGCAACATTTTAGAGGTGGTAAGATTTAACACGATCCCATTTTTAAAAATTTTCATGTGGGCACGAAAACTAGAAAGTAAATTTTAAATGATAAGAAAATTATTAGAAAATTTTAAAAAATAATTATACATATATAATTATATTTTAATACTTATTTTCACATATTATTCAATTGAATGTGAATTTTAGATCAATAGAAAATTATATTACAAAAAAATTATTTTAAAATGAAATGATTTAAATTTAAAAGATCAAATTCGTTCAAAATACGAAATATTCATATCATGTCGGAATTTTCGAACCCTTAGATGGTGGCCATGCTTGCACAATTTACTAGCTCTACAGCATATACCAAAATTTTTTCGTTTTTTGAAAAAACAATTTTAACATTGCTTTGGTTTTTAACATTAAAGTAATATTAAATTTTGATTTATGAACTAAAGAAATTATTAAAATTAATGAAATCATATAATGGTAGATACTGAAAAATCGGAAAAAACCTAAACAAACTTTCCCTTAATTAAATCATTTCTAAATCTTTTTTTTTCTTCCTGAATTTATCATTTTCCATTTTTTTCAATTTCTAAATAAAAGGTGTCGAAAAGGGACAGAGGAGACTGTTTGGTAGCTACGGCACGCCTTCGCGACTTCGACCTCCGTCGCTTTCTTCTTCATCTCGATCCGATTCCGTTCAGTTTCCCGATTCCGATCTCAAACCAAGGTGAGACCTTGTCCTAGTGCGCGCCTGGAGCTGCTTCAACTGTCATCAAGCCGGAGCTCTGGGGCTTTGAGTTTCGGTGGGCCATCGGAATAGCTGTTGCGGGTTGATTGACGTCAGTCGTCGCTGGCGATGGTGTTCGATCCGACTGAATAGGTGCTGCTGATCCGCAATTCTCGAATTGCAATGGCGGCTGCGGGGGACAAAGATCCTGATGCCGTCCTAAGTGACGTGGAGGAAGATGATCCGGTGTCCATCGCCATTGCAGAGCCCTCCCCGGATGACTTGTCTGTGGAGAGATTCCGCGAGCTGATGGCGGAGCTCCACCGCGAGAGGCAGGCCCGGACGGAAGCGGAGAACTCAAAGTCCGAGTTGGAAGCCAAGTTGAGCCGCCTGAAGGCGCTCGCTCACGAAGTGATTAAGAAGCGGGATGAGTGCGCGAGAGAGAGGGATGAGGCTCTGCGTGAGAAAGAGGAGCTTCTACAATGGAAGGAGAAGCTATCTGTGGAGTTTTCGGATGCTAATAGCTTGAAAGAGGAAGCTTTGAGTCAGAAGGATCAAATTGCGAGGCAATTAGATGATGCGGTGAAGGCAAAAGATAACTTGAGGTCGGAGATTGAGACTTCTGCACATATGCTTGTGACTGGCATTGAGAAGATATCGGGGAAAGTGAGTAATTTTAAGAACTTTTCTGCCGGAGGACTGCCACGGTCACAGAAGTACGCAGGATTGGCTGCAGTTGCATACGGAGTTATCAAGAGGACCAATGAGATCGTTGAGGAGCTTGTTAGGCAGATTAATGTTGCAGAGAAGTCAAGAAACGAAGCAAGAGAACAGATGGAGCAGAGAAACTATGAGATCGCAATTGAGGTTTCACAGCTCGAAGCGGCTATCAGTGGGTTGAAGGAAGAGATCACAAAGAAGAGCAGTGCATTAGAGAGTTTGGAGAAGGCAGTGGGTGAAAAGGATGTGAAAGTGGCAGACACCGAAAGATTGATGATGGAGAAAGTGAATCTATTGGAGAAGGAGAACTCGGAGTTGAGAGAGTTTGCTGGGGAGATTGATGATAAATTGAATAGTTTGGAATTGAGGATGGAAGCATTGAGGCCCTTTTTGAACGAACAGCTAGATTTTGTGTCAAAGATTCATGAAAAGGCCTGTGATGTTATTAAAATAGTCGATGCCTGTAGTTTGAATCAGTTGGACTTGTCTGAGTCCCTGTTTCTACCACAGGAGACTGAGGTTGAGGAAAGCATACATGCTTCATTAGCAGGGATGAAGTCCACATATGAGTTGATAAGGGTTGTTGTAGAAAAGACTCAGGATGTTGTAGACGAGAAAAATCTTGAGATAAAGGGCATAAATGAAACAGTTGATCGACTAATGAAGGAAAAGGAGCAAATTGGGTCATTGCTTCGTAGCACGTTATCAAAGAGGATTGCATTGGACTCATCTTCTCGGACGAATGAGCTGTTTCAAGTTGCTGAAAATGGCTTAAGAGAGGCTGGAATTGAATTCAAATTTAGCAAACATTTGGGGGATAATGAGGTTCCAGCCGCCACTAAAGTGGAATTGCCAGAGAAACAAGAAGATGAGATATACAGTTTGGTCAGCTTCTACTTTTCCAAGCATGACTGTCTTCCCTCCTTAACTCGACTAATCTTAATCTTTACCCGGTGTCTTACTCCAAATTTCTTGATTGTGGACTTCTCAGGCTGGTGCTCTAGAGAATATAATTAAGGAATCCCAACTTCAGATCATTGACCAAAGGCATTCCTTAGAGGAGCTGAGGTATCTTTCCTAGTCATTTATGTTCTGGAACCTGTCACTTCGTTCTGCACTGTTGTTGGATCTGTTGCACATATAGCTCTTTGCTTCATGGTGCCTTAAATATTTTCTTTAGTTATGACTGCTTTTAAATGGGAGGTGGTGACCGAGTCATATGAGGCATCTGAGATTGTGAAACTGAACCATTCTGTTTTCTGTGCTGCTTTGCTGGATTAAGGGCAGAGTTAAGTTCATTTAAACAGCATGTGGAGGCACAAGTCAAGGAGCTCAATCTTCGAAAGCTTCGGATAGAAGAACTGGAAGAGAAGGAGAGGGTGGCAAATGAAAGTGTGAGTTCTCTGACATGCTTTTTTGCAGTCAGTAATTGAGTTGTCTGACCGATATTTGGTTGTTCCGTTTTCCATTTTAAATTTATTGCTTCTGATCATCATCTACATGAGAGATTACTGGACCATTGTTTGCCTCGAGCTGTGTAGACATGAAGTATGGATTTTTTGTCTCAACTTACTGACTTGCCCTTTGGCATTATCAGATCGAAGGGCTGATGATGGATATTGCTACTGCTGAAGAAGAAATTGCCAGATGGAAAGGAGCAGCAGAGCAAGAGGCTGCTGCTGGAGGAGCAGTTGAACAAGAGTTATCAATGCAGGTTTGTTCCCCGCTCCCCTGTGTTGGCTCGCTGCAATTTTCATCAAACAGATGGGAGAAAAGAGATTGAGTTTCAAGTAGGGAGACTTACGACCTTAAATAGAATTGTTAAGAGCTCAGAACTCCTAAACGGGCAATGACATTGAGCAGGCTAATCTCAAGTAGACTCAAGGCTCAAGTCTTAACTAATGGAACTGAGATGACTCGAAACATAGTAACAGTTTCTTCCTTCTGACACATTGCATATGTATTATGTGCCCGCAGTTGGCATCTCTCAAGCAAGACCTGGAGGAGGCCAAGCAGGCCCTGTTGGAGTCCGAGAAGAAGCTGAAATTCAAGGAAGAGACAGCTGCCGCTGCCATGGCTGCGAGAGATGCAGCTGAGAAGTCGCTCAGGTTGGCTGACTTGAGAGCCTCTAGGTTGAGGGATAGGGTTGAAGAGTTGACCCACCAGCTGGAGGAGTCCGAGACGCAGAGAGATGCAAGGCGGGCAAGGAATGGCCCCAGGTACGTGTGTTGGCCCTGGCAGTGGCTCGGTCTGGACTTCGTCGGATTCCAAAGATCGGAAGCACCGCAGCAGAGCTCGAACGAAATGGAGCTTTCGGAGCCTTTGCTATAGTGATTCAATCAATAGTAACACACCTTTGATGTAATTATTTTGACATCAGTGAGCACAGATGAGAAATCACGACAGTGGTTTTGGTTGCTTCTTTCCTCTTGAAGGCCCTCGATGTTCATTGACATTCCAACTCGATCGCAATAACGTTTTCCCCGTGTTGCTTTGTTCACCATATCATTTGCTTGCGTTTATTCATCGTCCCGTCCACCTCTTCTCCCTTCAACGGGGCTTCACCTCTTCCTCATCCGCCACATATCCTATGCCAGAAAAATCACTAGAGATGCAGGTGAAGTGAATCTGTCCTCATTGACTTCCTACTGACACCAGCTGTGCCCTGGTCTTCCTCAAACTCGTCGCTGTTCCTGGCTATCCTCCTTTATTGGTGGCACGTTCGACTGGGGCCAACGATAATGTCATTCTCAAGGGTACCGATCTTCTGGCACAAGGATGAACCAATGACTTTGCAGTAATGGGGGGTCGTGATTAAGATAAAACATTGCTCAAGTCCGCGAATTTATCGAGATGCAACAATCTCATCACTTTTTTCAGCCATGACTAGCTGAAACCGAGATTGGTTGTCCCAGACATGCCTGCACATCTGATGGCATATCGATTACACGCTCAGTCTTTGCATATTCGAAGACCTGCGAACAAAGTTATCCGATCATTGGTGAAGGTTCAGAACGGAACCCGGTAAATCTTCCCCGGCTGTAGGAAATCACCCACACATACAGATTCTGCATCTGGCTCATAGCAGACGACACGGCATGTTCCAAGGACTACTCATCGAAAGGAATTCAAAGTGAGCAGTGCAGTAGACACAAGAGCCACCGCAGTATCCCAGAAATGCCAGATAATGTTACGCTAATACAAGTCAGAAGTTTTACTACTCGGTACTCACACAAGACCCTTCTGAGACTGACTGAATGCCTGGGTTCATAGAATTGCATTGTGTGCTCTCAAGAGAGCCATGATCGGGCCCAGAGCAGTTCCCCTCAAGCCTCGGTATGTGGGTGGAGGAACTTTGGCTGAACTCTCCTTTCTCCTCCATCTATCCTCCTGAGACAACTGCTCCTTCTTTGCGCTCAGAGCCTGAGCAATCTCTTCCCACACGTTCGCTTCTCCATTTTCTGCAATTACATAACAGACATATAGGGTAAATATATACACCAATCCGTTTATACACAAGAAATAAAATGAAGAGAGAAGCATTTTGTTAACGAGACCACCTTGTGCTGGAGCTTGGTTTACTTCATTTCCGTTGTTTTCCTGTCCATGTGAATCCACTCCTGCTTTACCACCAACGGGTACTGATGACTCCAACCTATTAAGCTTGAATGCACGGACATCAATAAGCGATGTAAAATCCACCTATCAGAACAGGAGGACCAAAGGTTACACGATATCATAAAAGATGATATTTCTCTAACAGAGACATTAACCCCAGAGCTGGTAATTTGGAATATGATGCAGAGCATAATTGTGTGATTCTGCAATTCTAAGATGATGTTAAAAACAATGGGAATTCAAGCATGTTTAATCCACAATAACAATGTTACCTTCATCACAGGAGAAGAAATGATAGATGATAAAGATAATTCGTTTAGAGTACCTCTAAGGAGCCGTCTTCCCCATAAAGTGTTCTATCTGTCGTCTCCAAGTCTAATGGATGCTCTGGAACAGGTGCCAGCCTGATCTTTTTGGATCCCTGATTGCAGGAAGAAATTTTTCCAACCTGCACCAAAGAAAAGAGGATATTGTTTTGTTCCACCATTGACAGAGTTGAATTAATCAATTTCTCAAACATAAATCTTACCCTAAAGGGAGAAACCTCAGGGGTCCAGGATGATGATAGCTCAATCACACGATATGCCACAATATCACCTTCCTGTGATTAGCAAGAAATATTAAGACTCACTGTCGAGAGTTGATCGGTCATCAAAAAACTGATTCCACCATGACAAGCCAAAGAGCATTAGAAACGGTCAACTAACAGCTTCTCCAGCAGTGATTAATCTCAAAGCCACACAACAGACTTTTTTCACTGACGTGTTTATTGGATGACTAAAAAGGCATAGACATAAAGAAGAGAGAAACAAGACAAACCAGTGGGACAGGTCCATAAGGCAAAAGCTTCACGAAATCCATTGAATCACATGGCTGAGTCTCCTTTCCCTGGGATGCCTCTTGAGAAGGTGCTTGATTGAGATTACGACTACCATCCCATGCACCTCGTTGAAAATTATTATCAGCACATGCAGTATTTTGGTAATCATTGTCAATTCTTGTAGTTTTCTGATCATCACTATCAGTCCACTTAGTTTTCTGATGGCCCTTATCAGCCCATTTACTCTTCTGATAACTACTATTAGCGCATTTAATAGCCACTTTCTCCTTACCCCACTTCTGCCCCTTCTTCTTGTTAGTCACTCCATTCCATCGGAAGCTTGTCTTCATTATTCATCACCAGATAATTGAATTTCTAATAAGTTGATAGAGAATGAAGAAAATGGTACCATATCTAAGTTTTAACTAAAAAGATGAGCACAGCTTATGACAAGCAGGTGAACTAAATCATACCACTGGGACTGGACTTTTCTGGACTGGCCGATCAGCATCTGAAAAGACAAACCGACACATCATATGAGGTTAGCAAAAACACTAGGATTCATTCTATTAATTGAATTCATCAACTCAATTTAATTCTAATTAACAAATCTTACAGCACAGGGATGAAAGATGAAGGGAATAGGAAAAGGCAGGAAGGTGAATCGTGTCTAATCAAATGAAATTTTTTCGGGTGAAAAGTTTTGCCATAACATATAATAACATTGTAACTTAAATTGATAGTTGGTCAGCCAGAATTAAAAATGTAATCAGCAAAATTTAACTGCAGCTGTTTATATTTGTTCCTTCTAATGGACTGTTTTGACCAGTGGACCACGCATGTTTAGTTATATGCATATTTCCTCAGTAAATCAGAGAAAGGATGAATGAAATTCTATATAAACAGTAGGTCCAATAGTATAGCTCAAGATTGCTCATAAATAATAACATTAAGTGGAGTATGTCTCAGGAAAAAATATATATGTAACTGCCAACAAACAGAACTCCTTTCTACTGAGTAGAATTTCTCAAAATTAACAGATTCATTAAATGCATTTCCATTTACCCAGCTAAATCCCATACAGCAAAGCCAGGGGAAAGTAGCACAGAGGAGCTAGTACAAATCAAGAAAAGATTTGTACAATTATTTTTTATTAACTCTGTTTTTTCTTTGCTCGAAAAAGAAATGCAAACCAATGCTGTCCATTTGCTGAAATGCTTCAAATCTGACATTCTACATAGGCTGTAGGGCACCATACAGACTTAGACAACGCAGGAATTATTTTTGTAACTAGCCATTCCTTTTCTTTAGGGGGGCTGTGGTAGGCAGGCCAAGTTGTGGGGTGGGAGGGTGGGTGTGGGGGGTTGAGGTTCTGGTGGTGGGGTGGTAAGTCAATGATTCCATTAGACAAAATGAATTTACAAGAGAGCCTATTCACAAAAGGTTACAAAAGTAAATCTCTAGGGCCCTTAAAGATGGGAACAAATCTAAGCATTTAACTAATCATTTTGTTTCTTCTACAAAACATCCACAACGTACTAGATATTCTAAGATAGAGAGTCTACCTTCATCAAGAGGCTCAAAGCGGATATACCCTGGCCTGATTTCAACAGGAACATTCACATCAGTGGAACTTTTATAATGATGATGCTGTTGGTGTCCTGTTGCAGCAACAACTGTATGACTTTGATGATGCTGAATATATACTTCAGATTTTCTATGATCATCCTGGGACACCAATGTCTGATCATTATTATAAAGAAACTTTTTCCTCCAATCAACATCACCAGAAGAATGCCTCCTCTGACCATCCTACAGCATTAAAATAATGCCCGTCAATCACAGTCCAATATCAATAAATGAGTACGAAGCAAATACAGAGTTCTTCCTATAGATATATATCAATGTACTTCAATATAAGAACATTGAAGAACCACAGGTATGCTATTATCTCTGATCTAAGAGGTTGCAAAGCACGCAACACAGGGAGCACAGGTACATGCATCCACCAGGCTAGTTGAGTGAAAACTTGGGCATAAAATTAAATATCAACTTTTAACAACCTTAACTTCTCTAAGTACAACCAACTGTACGTCAGATTCTAAAAATGTGTTATACAATTTTTAAAACAATTTCTTACCACTTTCTTTCCAATTTTTCTCATTTCACGTAGCCATTCTCTCTTCAACTTCTTCCGACGAGCATTCCGACTGGGCAACTTCTGATAAGCAAATGGAAAACACACTTGGACAATATTTTTGCATGACAAATTGGTAGGCCCATGACTACTATAGTAGAAAGCACTGGAATAAACCTAGCAGTTTGTAAGTGTTGGGTGAAATTATCATTTGTTGCATGTGTCACATGGTATGCTCAGATATCCAACTAAGAACATGGCTTTTACGAATATTATCTGAGACTTCTTGAATTTCTCTTAGAAACATAAAATGTTGAGAGAGAACATTCACATCTAAATTTGATAATAATAATATTATCTTTGGCAGCCAACCGCCAAGCACTGCCCTTCAGAAATTTTGGCTATAAATTAATTAATGGAAATGTGAACATGAAAGAAAATTGCTGTTAATACTCTAAATTGCATAATCATTTAAGCTAAGATATCTTAATAGCAAGCCAAGCCATAGCAGTAAAGCATATCAGCCATGGCAACAGTGCAATCATCATGCAATTTCTTCTGGCTAAATAATTATTATGCAAATTTAAAAAGGAAAAAAATGTGTTTAAAAGCAGATATTATCAGTTGTTCAATTACAGAAATATCAGCCATATGGCAGAAACTTCTGGTTTGGAGGCTACTAAAATGAAATTGAGCATGTATGGATGTCCATAGGTAATTTGAAACCTTAGCTTCAGCAGGTAAAGGAGATGTGGATGTCCATAGGTAATTTGAAACCTTAGCTTCAGAAGGTAAAGGAGATGCACCCACGCTTCCTTCACCTTTTTCTTGAGGTGGACTGTGGAAGGAAGAAAGGGAGTTACATTGGCCAAATAAGGGCCCAAAAGGTTTAAAGATTTTCTGAACAGTTAAGATGCAAATATGAGTACACAAAAAGAAGAGGGTAAAGTTCTACCTCTGAGAGAGAACAAGAACTCTGTCATTTTTTGACATACTTGCTATATTGTTTTGGCCCTTAATATGAGAAGACTTTTCATTCTCAAGCTGGCTATCTTCAAGTACATTATCCTGAGAGCTTTTTGCCTTTGCTGCAAGTTCCTTATTCCCATCATCTCCATATACTGCTGGGCTTATGCTTGCTTTAGGTTTTTCTGCAGGTTCCCCGTTTCCAGTAACTTCTCTGTAATTTCTTGAGGTGCTCGACATATTGCCTTTGCCCTTACTACAAGAAGACTTAACCTTCTCAAGTTGGCTACCTTTGAGTGAGACTTTGTCATCTTGAAGGCTTTTTTTCTTTGCTGCAGGTTCCTCATTTCTAGCATTGCCACAGACTGTTGGGCTTTCTTCAGCATTGGCAAGTTTACTCTTCTTCCTCCTTTACAAATAACAATGGCAGGTAAAATACCCACTTTCTCTCAAAATTCCTACTTAGGTTATCATGTAAACTTTGATATATTATTAATAGCAGCACAACATTTAAATATTAAACTAACAGGAAAATTGAAAGCTTATCAATTTCTGTGAAATAGCAAGTAATTAATGCTATATCAAAGCACCACTACCAGTATAGGCATGTGAAATGAATCCCTTTAAACAAGCCTAACCAAAACCAAAAAGATGGTGAACTCCGAAGCATACTTAGGGCTCTTAAGTTTCTCTGATGCCTTTCTTTTCTTGGAATCTGCATTTTCATTTGCCGCATTTTCAACATAATTAGCATTCGCAGGTGGCTCATCTTTATCTTCATCTTCTTTGGGTTCACTTTCATGACCTCCAGTCTCTTTTATGAACTCATCTTTGGCTAGGAGCTGCAATTTTGTACTTACAGGCTGCTTGTCTACAATTTTTGATGCCTTTACAGAATTCTTTCCACCACATAATGTTGCAGTTCCACTTGAACTTCTTTCTTTCTTCTTTACCCTGAATCGATAAAAAGGCACCATGAGCTCTGAGTTAATATTCCGTAGAAAGCTCAATCAAAACTGGGTCAGAAAGAGCAACTCAGTAGCTGACCAAACCACGTCTCTGTCCTTTAGTATGGAAGTTGACTCAAACGAGGGCAAAACAAAGCCATCCATCTGCATAACAGGAATGTACAAAAATGTGATCGAATGACCCCTATTTATGGTAAGTGAAAAACTAGTAGTAGAATGGTATCCGAGCCATTAAAATAGCCAATAAATGTGCGTATAATGCCAGAAGAGGAAGAATCTCTGACTGATTAACAGGGCTCGTAATTTTTTTGGGTTAACACCATATTATCATTTCCAAACTGATGGGGCTACACATATGTTCATACATGTCGATCTCATATATTCAGAACTTCAATGTCACATCGGACATTGATTCACTTCAAAGTCAAGCTTTACACTAGAGTGTTTAATAAATCCAGTTTGAAACAAATATGATCACAGGGTGTCAAATACGGAGTAGACTTCCTATGGAGGCATTAAAAATCATGCATAAGCAAATGCAACTAGGATCCTCCTTCACTCAAACATCGGCTCATACACAGGTCCCAGCATAAAACATTTCCGAATTTTTTTTTATCTTTGTCCAGTCACAGCGGGAGCAAGCCTTTCGAAAATGCCAATCATCGACCTTGTCAGAATTAAAATGCAGACAGATAGGGCGAGAGACAAGAGGCGATGCATGAGAAGAGACGTACGGAGAGAAGGAGGCCATGCGGGCACGATTCCTGCAGCTCGAAGGCGCGGAGAATGTGATAGGCGAGGTCAGACACAGTCCCATGATGAGGCTTAAGCACAATCCAGCTCCGCTTAAGGCCTTCCTTCCTCTGGGACCTGCTCAGAATGCAGCGATCCTCGAACTGTAAACGTAGCCTCACACCCTCCATGACAGACGGAGGGGAGCCGAGGATTGTGGGGAAAGAGGCAAGGTGTGATCGGAGCTCGGCTGTTGAGCTCTATAAACCCTCGGCCGGGCCTCCGTGAGGCGAGTGAGCTTGAAGGTGGCTGTCGAAATGATGGGTCCCACCCACGGAGGAGACTCATCGTACGCCGAGCTGTGCTCCGTAATTATATACTAAAAAGCCACTTTGTTTAATTTTTAAATAATATTATGTGATTTTTAATTGATAATTTGCCATATAATTGTTAATTTTTTTATAAAATAAAAAAATTATAGAGTAGTTTGCGAGTATTTGAGGTTTTTGGGGTAATTTCACAATTCTTATTTTTCTTTTTTTTTTTTATTAATGATTATACTTATAAAGAGTATTTTTATAAGTCCATTTCATATTGAACTAAGATATGGTCATACATATTTTAATTATGATAAAGGATTATTAAAGTGCATTTAAATGAAATTTTCTTATATCATCGCATTTCGTTTAAAATGCTTTTGATTATATAAGCGTTCATGAATTTATAATGCGGTAGAAAAATAGAGAAATCAATATTTATAGGTCAAAAGTTAAAAGGAATGAGTTAACTCTTGAGATAGCTCTATGGCTTCTACACTCGATGCTTCCTGAGGATTCTCTAGTTGCAGGAGCTCCTCTATAGTGTCCCTTCCCCTTGGAGGAAGAGAGGCGCTTGGTCCATGCGGACAATGCACGTTGGGCAGCTGCTAGTGTTGCCTTGGCTTTCCCTTTCTCCTTCGCCTGGGGTCGCGTTTGGCTCCTATCGTAGGAGGACCAAGCTCTGAGCAATGTGCCCCTGGAATCAACGCAGATCACTCGAACCCCATATTCCTCCGGCAGGAGCCGATGCATCAGAGTGACATTCTGGTATTCCTGAGCTACACATGCAGTGTAAAAATTGACAACATGGATGGAGGGCTGTGAGTCTGAGAGCTCGCGTGCCCATCTCATGCTGTCTTTCTGCAGGTGTACTGGTGGTCTTCGCCACAGCTTCCCATTCAGCACCGCTCGGGATTCGGGATTCGGGATTAAATCCACATTTCAACAGTGGTCCTAGGACCACTTCTGAGGCATGCACTTCTCCTGGTGATGTCCACCGCAGCCACGATCCCTCTTCGAGAAGCAAGGCACTGTGCTTGCCTTGGACACTGATGATGGATATTGATGAGGGGCTCATTACAGTGTACGAGGTAACAGTGCTTCCCGTTTGGGCCCATTTAAGGCGATGATAGGCCCGTGATGGAAGCCCACTTGAAAGTCCAATATGTGGCCTACTTCGGTCATTTCATATCCACGAAAGCTGCCAACGGCCGCTCCTTTTTTTTTTTTTTTTGCTACATGAATACAGTGAAAATGATTTTTTAAGCAATTTGACGATGAAAAAAAAATTATTCGATCATATTAAATAAAGTCATAGTTTCATTTTTCATTAGTGTCGGTGTGATGGTGTAGTACTCCCATCTTCAATAGAGAATAAAAGTATCTTATATCTTTTTATTTCTTATTTGCCATGTCTATCATATGCACTCAGTCGTAAAAAATAAAATTTCGTTTTTGGGGAATTAAATTTAAATTAGAGTGAACAAGCTAAATGACGGGCTTACCCAAGGTAGAATTACCGTAGTGCCCTTCACCCCAGAGAGAATTTACGTTGTACCAATCCTGAGCAAAGCTGGCGCTGACGCTGAGCAAGGAAACAGACGTCTCGTAGTTGGATCTGATATCCTCAGAGCTACAGCTACTCAAACTCACCTTATATGGACTACAATCAAACGCTTTGGAGAAGAAGACGACGACGAGCCACTTCCATCGACCGATCATCAATCACCATAGCCAGCGGCAGCAATTCTTCCTGCCGAACGCCGTAGCAGTTGACCCTTAGCGAAAGCAACTCTGGCTTTCAGCCCGAAACGCGCCATGGCCGAGCTGCGGCACTCGAGCTCTCTCGGGAGCCGGGCCACCTCCTCGCCCATGAAGCGGGACGGAGAATCGTCCCCCCTCGTCGCCGACTCCCGCCCTGATGACGATGACGACGGCCGCCATTCCGCCAGAGATCGCGACCGCGGGCTATGGAATCACTTGCACACGCTTTACACCCTTCACTTCGCTGACGATCACAGAGTTTCGCCTCACTACTCCAGGATCTCAGTGTTCCTGCTCGTTGCTTTAGCTCTGGCTGTACTAATATCCGTCTTCTCCATTGTGAGCCGATTGGTGAGTGGAAATCATGACTCTACTCTCCTTCCCGGAGGTTTCTCATGATTGAATTGCCGAAACTGTTATTATTATTATTTTTAATGGGCATTCCCCATATGGATGAAGTGGGTTTGGAGTATGGCAAGTCCACTTAACCCTTTAGGTCTGGAGAAGTAGCTTAGAGTTTCTTCTCTTAAGCCCTGAGCCTGAATGCGGCTCTCCATGATACATATTGGGCCTTGGAAGCCCTGAGCAGATGGATCCATGGCTACAATGTCAAGGTTTTAACAACATTTTGGATTGCAGTCAATTGTTAGTATCTGACGATGATTTGCCATGCTTTGCTTTGCTTTGTTGATAATTCCTGTTATCAGAAATGTTCATTTCAACTAATGCTTCCATTCAATAGTCAAGTAATTTGATCATTGATTCCATTTTGACTCGCTGGTTATAATGCAGTTGGATCATCATTTTCGTTTGCAGGGGTGCATATATTTCTTGAACTGAGTTGTATTGAGATGCATGTGGTATCTGTCTGTCCATTGCTATAATTCCCCTATAGAGAATAGAGTAACTTTTGTTCCTTATTATCGTGTCTCGCTTGAACAGCTATTGTTTTCCATAGAACACAAGCCTATCAATCTGAAAGGTTTGAGATTTGCTTGAAGGATTTTTCACTTTGCTAATTTTTTATTATTTGTTTTGTAGAATGCCCCCTACCTATGCAAAAAAGATGGCATTGCACTTCACTGTCCTCGAGTAAGTTAATGATCTTATTATTTTATCTATTGTCTTTATCCACATCTTCACTTTAAAATTTTCTTTCTTGCTATAGGTCAAGGAGTCTCCTTCACTCTGGGAAAATCCTTACTCAGCAACTACATCTTGGAAGCCTTGTGCTGAGCGCCGTCATGGTGGAATATCAGGTTACAGTTTCTCTTCTTTAAAGCATAGACAGTTCTGATTTACAAATCAGGTCGTAGAAATTTTTTCGGCTAATTCTGACACTGTACTAAGCAAACAGTTGGTGTTTTCTAATGCCAACTTTTCTTGTTTTTGCTAAATTAGCAATTGTAAATAGAATTTACTTTACATATACACAGTGAACCTAGTGGAACTGATTTGGCTGAAACTGTCTTGGTTAGTTTCTGTTATTGAACAGACTTATGTTATTGAGGAGCATGTAACTTGCCATTGACCAGAGAATCTCTCTTTTGTGACGGTTCAGCTAGGTTGAGATTGTTAATTATCTGCATGGAATCCACATCATTTCCATCTGAAATTTTTAAACAATTCCTTCTGTAGAACGAATTTGAAATCTTTTACTTTCTTGTGTTAAATTGATCATTCCCCCAAATATTAGAGCAAACATACCTTCTGATTATTTGATGTTGAAAAGTCTTGACATTGCATACCAATGGTAGGTGTCTATGAAGTTAGTATTGTCATGATTTGACTTTGTAAAATGAGCTGTCTTCAAATGTATTATGTTAGTTTTCTCTGTAGTAGTAATTCTGTCACATGAATGTCTTATGGAATGTGCAATTAGAAATTTGCCAATAATTTGTTTTACCAAGACGGACCACTTACTAATTCATAGCATCTACATTTCATAACAGAATTAAAGCTTTCATAGCTGTAGGTAGCTTATTGGAGGGAAGGAACTGCATGACATTCTTTAATATCTTTTAATTTTCTCATTTTAGTTGTAGTTCTCAAGTAATATTCAAATATCAGTCTTGGCCTTTAATTCTATCTCTATTTTCTATTTTTTAATGCAGATCTTCCTCGCGAGAATGAGACAAATGGCTACGTATTCATACATGCCGAGGGTGGTTTAAATCAACAAAGAATTGCAGTATGATTTCTGCCTCATGAGATTTTAAATTGAGTGAGAAATTTAACTAGCCTTGATAAATGATTCTTTATATATTCTCGTCTAATTATTTCTGTTACAAGCGTGGCATTCAATTGTAACTCTGATTTTCCATGAAGTTTGAATTTTTCATGGGACCTTTTATTGATTTTAGCTCCTATATAGGTAATCATGATTGCCAGTCTTTAGACTTACTCTAGATGCAAAGACTGTACCTTCTGGTTGTTGATGTGGCTATTTGTTACTACCTTGCTTTCTTTCATTTCTGGTATAATCCACGGCCAGATCCCCCTATTAACTACTCCTCAGATTTTGTAGGTAGCAGCCATACTTATTGTGAAGCAAGTTATCAGTTTTTAATATTTGATAATTTTCCTGATCATATCAGTCCTATTATAGCCATTTCATATGTCTGGATGCAGATCTGCAATGCTGTGGCTGTTGCAAAAATTTTGAATGCTACTCTTATTTTGCCTGTACTGAAGCAGGATCAAATATGGAAAGATCAAACGTAAGCTGTGCATGCATACTGTTGACCTGTATCCTCATCAAATGAAGTTGCTGGATAGAATAATTTTCCATTGTTTCATGCTCAAGAAATTCTACATGGCTACTGAGGCTGTTAACTGTTTATCAACCTCCTCATTTATAATTGTTAGGTGATGATAATGTAGATGGGTTTGAGTATATTCCTTATTGCCATTTCCCTAATAATTATACTCATTTGCTTCTTCCTCAGCACATGGTATTTATTAAGTAGGAAAACATGTCATCAATGCCAGTTAGTTCATTTAGTTTCTATCCTTTCAAGAATTACAGTCAGCTAAATTCACAGGATTTGAGATCATCTTGCACATGGTGCTCCCCTGCAAATTCATCTTGAGAATGCACGACGACTTTGAGAGGATATTATTTTTGTCATGTTTGTGTCATTCTGAAATATCTGATATTTGTAATCATGCTCCCATTATATTTTACTTCAATTTCTCATTCTATCTTTTCATGTTTTGAACTAATGCTCATTGATCTGGAAAATGTTTATTTCTGCAGGAGATTTGAGGATATATTTGATGTGGATCATTTCATTGACTACCTGAAGGATGATGTTCAAATTGTCCGAGACATCCCAGAGTGGTTTACTGACAAATCAGAGCTATTTACCAGTATAAGGTCTGATAGCTTTATCTTTGGTTGGTCCTGTTACCAATAATTGACCAATGATCAATTTCACCTGCCTTGTGGTATTAATGTAATACAAATGCTTGTCATCTCTTCCTCAGACGTACTGTAAAGAACATTCCGAAGTATGCATCAGCTCAGTTTTACATTGACAATGTCCTCCCGCGTATAAAGGAAAAGAAGATAATGGCCATCAAACCTTTTGTTGACCGTCTTGGGTCAGTATGATACTTCACTCTTAAGTCTGTCCATTTGTGTGCATGCTCACTTGCATACTTATTCCTGGTGTATATGATGTAGATATGACAATGTTCCACAAGAAATCAACAGACTCAGATGTAGGGTAAACTACCATGCCCTGAAATTTCTTCCTCATATAGAGCAAATGGCTGATTTACTTGCTTCAAGGATGAGGAACCGGACGGGCAGTCCAAACCCCTACATGTATGTAATTTTGCAGTTTAGAAGTTGCTAATTGTTTATTTGGTTTTGGTGTTTCATGGAGCTTTCTTTTATTCCATCAAGCAGGGCACTTCATCTTAGGTTTGAGAAAGGGATGGTAGGCCTATCTTTTTGCGACTTTGTGGGAACAAGGGAGGAGAAAGTAAAAATGGCTGAATACCGAAAAAAGGAATGGCCCAGGCGATATAAGGTGAACCATGAACATCAGCGTGGTGTTTGTATGCATCGGATATAAAGGATTGTGGATGCCTGACAGTATGTTTCTTGTTTATTGGATTGCAGAATGGTTCTCATTTATGGCAGTTGGCTCTTCAGAAGCGGAAGGAAGGCCGGTGCCCACTTGAGCCAGGGGAAGTGGCTGTTGTCCTGCGGGCTATGGGTTATCCCAAAGAAACTCAAATATATGTTGCTTCTGGCCAGGTGTATGGTGGTCAGAATCGAATGGCACCTCTAAGAAACATGTTTCCGAATCTGGTGAGACATCATTCTCGTCCTCAAATTGGGTCTTTTTACTGCTGTCCTCCTTGGTTGGAAAGGAAAAAATGAAGGTTATTTGTCATTATGCTCTGTGGAGGTTGTCCAAAAAAGCTAACTTTTACCAGAAACATTTCTTCATTGACAATCTCTCATTCTCTAGTCGCTTCAAAAAGTCACTCATTTATGTGTTGCTCATGGTACATATTATTTATTTGCCAAGTAACAACTTCCTGTTTGCTATTGGTAATGGTTTTGTTTTCTGCATATCACCCTGAAACAACAGGTCACAAAGGAAGAGTTGGCTACTCAGGCAGAGCTAGATGGTTTCCGAAAGCATGTGACGAGCTTGGCAGCTCTAGATTTCTTAGTATGCTTGAAGTCAGATGTGTTTGTGATGACTCATGGAGGCAACTTTGCGAAACTGATAATTGGTGCCCGGAGGTACATGGGCCACCGGCTCAAGTCAATAAAGCCAGACAAGGGCCTTATGTCAAAATCCTTTGGTGACCCCTACATGGGCTGGGCACCCTTCGTGGAGGACGTGGTTGTGACCCACCAGACACGGACCGGATTACCTGAGGAGACATTCCCATACTATGATATCTGGGAGAACCCTCTGACCCCTTGCATGTGTAGGGCTTGAAAATGGAGTGCAGATCTTAACCATCATTCTCCACACAAATTAGCTTAGGGTAGGGCCGTTTGCTGGCCAGTGGAACTACTAACTGCAAGGTGCCGCAAAAAGTTTCTGCAGAATGGGCCACATCACTTGTGAGGTGGCTGAAGGAATGCTGAATATTTGGATGCACCTTGGGAGAGGAAAGACTGTCAGTGCTGGATTGAGACACTCGCACAGTATTGTGTATGGGGATCTCATCAATGAAACAGTCTGTCATGAAGATAGCTCCGTGGTTCTCTGTATTGCTCCTCTATTTTTCAGAATACTAGTTGATCTCATCCTTTTTTCCTTCGGGATATTCGAAACTCTGGTGAATCTTTCTCGGATTATTCGAGGCAACAGCATGTAAACTTTTGCCCAGATGACAGTCTGGCCAGTTTTTTTGGATAGTCTTTTTGGGAATCATAGACCCCAAAAAGGGGGGAATCTGTCAGATTCGCTTCAGACAATTGAAAATGTTGACAGCAATGAGCAGGATCTCTTCTATCCCTAAGCTATTCAATGGTAGGTGGACTTTTGCATCAGGGGTCGGAACCAGAACGGGGCGAGCTTCCAGGTTGATCGAGTGCAATTCACTGGCTCTCTCTCAGTGGATACGACCGAGTTCGATCGTTGAGCTAGCAGCTCCCAGGTATTACCCGGTTATAATTTGAATGTTGACTCTTTTTTCCTATTCTATGCCGTGCCATCCGGCCATACCATATTTGATTGAGTATATCACTAACCCGGGGGCTGTCGAATCTTTGCCAAAAAGATCTTGAAGGGAATGGGGGGTTATGGATATTGGGAATTTTCGTTCTCTTGTCCCGATTAAGCAAAATCGAGAACAAGAATTTGAGGACAACGTGAACAACATTGGCCTAGCCGGTACAATTGAGTAAATATATTCTTCCAACGGTAGCTATTAACCAAAAAATTAAAATAATAATGAGAAGAAGAAGAAGATAATTTAAATAAGTCCACGTGTAATATGTGTCTGCTGACATCACTCGTTTTCATGCATAAAATGAAGAAATTTAATGCTCATGATCCCATGTGCATAAAATCTCGCGTAGATTACATTCCAATCGGGGCGCCGAATAAGACTGATAAATCTGCAATTTTTTTCTTTCTTTCTTTTTTTTTATAAATTCATTTGGATAAAAAATCTTGTAGCATTAATAGGTAAAGAAAATCTTGAGAGCAAATTTGTCGGGTGATACAAGGAAAGCGCACGTGTGGGAATATGGTCGAATGTAGCGCCGCGGTTAATTATCCAAAAATTTTGGTTTATTAAAAAGACAAGAAAATTATTTTTTAAAACAAAAAATTCAGAAAAAAGTACAATAATAATAAAAGAAATTAAATTATCAGGAAAATCAATTTAATAAATTAATTATTAGCTGATAATTAAATTATTTATTGGTCGATAATGACGGGTAGATATATATTTAAATTCACCGGCAGTCGGACAGAGTCACCTCTGCGTTTCGTTTAACTGCTGAGCCATGGAGGTCTTCGTCTTCCTCAGCTACCTCTCCTTCTTATTCCTCCTCCATCTCCTTCCCATCAGGTGAACCTTCGCTCTCTGCCGACCTCCTCTGCCTAGGCTTCCCGTCCCCGCAATTCCCGTTTCCCGAGTCGTTTTGTCCGTTTTACTGTGTTCGAGCTTGTGCTGTGGGTTAGTTGCTCTGCAGCTAGGACAATGGGGCTGGGTTCGATGGAATTCGGTGGTCTGGAGACTGATGAGGTTACTTGCCACTCCTGCGGGGTGTGGAACCAGCGGAAATTGTTGCCCGTCCGGACGTGCGTTGGCACGTGGTTGTTCGTTGACGTCCTGTTGATGGCAATGCTCTGATACGATCTGAAGTTATAATTTGGACGTAGAGGTATCGCTGAGTAGTGTGTGAAACCAGTCAAGTGGGAAATGTCCCGTTGACTGTGTATTTGCAGGAATCAATCTACTGTTACTTACTGGAAACCATGTCCGAAGTTGCATGTTTTGTTATGAGTCCTGCATATTGAGGATCCTCTGGATAAGCATTTCTTTTCCAGGCAATTGCTGCAATTCGTCTGTCGGGCATGCTCTGCTTAGCATGTCCGAATTCTTTTGAATAGGCACCAACCACTGCGGGCATACGACATTCTAGAAATCCGCTTTCTTTACCTTTTTTTCCAGTATCTTAAATAACTTAAGAAATGGTATAAGTGCTGAACTATTATGTCGCTTTTGCAGTGTTTTAGCTCAGGCTCCAAATGGGACGGAGATACGTGCCAGCACTCCCCCCAGAGGGTGGAACTCCTACGATTCCTTTTGCTGGACAATCTCCGAAGAAGAGTTTTTGCAGAGTGCTGAGATTGTTTCGCAAAGGCTCAAAGCCTATGGATATGAGGTGATGGTCATACTATCTTATCTTTGTAATAAATTGACAGGTTGTTGTTCTTTTACACATAATTAAGCCAGTGCTATTGAAATCTTTATTTGCCTTGTGATCAAATGCAGTACGTAGTTGTTGATTACCTATGGTACCGCCAAAAGGTACCAGGTGCCTATGTTAATTCGCTTGGATATGATGTCATTGACGAGTGGGGTAGGATGATGCCCGACCCAGGAAGGTGGCCTTCATCTGCAGGGGGGAATGGGTTCACTGACGTTGCAGCTAAGGTTCACATGATGGGTTTAAAGTTTGGGATTCATGTCATGAGAGGAATTAGCACACAGGCAGTCAATGCAAACACCTTCATCTTGGACACCGAAACAGTATGTCTTATACCTCATAGTAGATTTTTTTTTTCGACTTCGTAAGTCTGTCTATAGAAACATCAATTGACAAGGGCTGCATTACATTGTAACATAAGAAGCTTGTATTTGCGTCTCTGAATATCATTTATAAAAAGGTGGAATTGTATATTCCTCATATAAAAGACTTATGATCACCGTGTTTTCCTATTCATTGCTTGAGCTTACTTGTTGCTGTCTTGGCAGGGACGTGCTTATGTTGAGCAAGGAAAGGAATGGAGAGCACAAGATATAGCCCTCAAGGAAAGGGCATGTGCTTGGATGACAAACGGCTTCATGAGTGTTAATACAAACTTAGGAGCAGGAAGGGCCTTCCTAAGATCACTTTATGAACAGTATGCGGAGTGGGGTTTAGACTTCGGTAATTTGACAGTTATCTTGGACTCTTCTCGCTTGTTCTATCCCGCTAAGAATGAGATATACAGTATAAACTGAACTTTCCGTGAAACTGCCAAACTGCTTCAATATTTGCTTTTTGGGCATTCTTGTCAAATCTTTTCATTTTTTTTCTTAGATTCAATTGATGCCATAACATTTGATGCGGTTTCATTGCAGTGAAGCATGACTGTGTGTTTGGGGATGACTTGGATTTGGACGAGATAACCTATGTCTCAGATGTACACCCATCACTACCCCATAGTATCCTCCCTCAATGCACGATTATTTGAGACGGTGGACATTTAGATAGATGAAGATCTTAAAGGTAGCTTGCTTTGCAGGTTTTGCAGCATCTACACCGCCCCATTCTCTATTCCTTGTCACCTGGAACCAGTGTGACACCAACATTGGCCCAGAAAGTTAGTGGACTTGTCAACATGTATAGGATAACTGGTGATGATTGGGATAATTGGGCGGATGTTGTTGCACATTTTGACGTTTCTAGGTAACACATATGTGCTGAGTTGGGATCCGACTTGCAGTGCATGAACTGAAATTTGTGTTCTTTCTTGCTCTGCAGGGACATGTCAGCTGCGGGCATGATAGGTGGAAATAGCTGGTCCGGCAAATCTTGGCCTGATCTGGATATGCTGCCAATTGGATGGCTTACCGACCCTGGTAAAACCCGGCATCCCTCTTCCCCTCCTCATTAATTGCTGGAAGAGAGAACAGGTTACAGAGATGTGTGTTACAAAAATTCCTTCTTTACCCTAACCACAACTATTACCAAGGAAACCAATGCTGAATAACCACAAAGAAACTAATGGAGGGCACTTCTTAAACTGCACAGATCAAGTTTGTCTGGTTCATTTTCTTTTGCCACAAAACTCATGAGCTGTCCACTGATTTATCAAACTATAATCTCATGTTCATTTGTAACATTATGTACTTTACCTTATTTCTTTCTCTTAAGAAAAAATATTTGCAAGATTAGTGAGTAATTCGTGCCTCAACACAAAAGAAAACAGAACTAGGGGTACTATTTATCGGTTAAAGGCGAGAGAGTTCTTTTAAAGGTAAATTAATTAATTACGTGCAACTGCAGTAGAGGAATGGTAATCATTTATATCTATTTTCATTCTTTTAACTTAGGTTCGAATGAAGGTCCTCACAGATATTCCAGGCTTTCCCTTTCTGAGCAAAGAACTCAGGTACTTGCTACAGGCTGAGATGTCCATCTTCACCAAGAGGAAAGCAGCCATGATAATCTGTTATGAGCTAATAAGTTTTCTTCAACAGATGACTTTGTGGGCGATCGCCAAGTCACCTCTCATGTTTGGTGGGGATGTAAGGAAGCTAGATGACATAACTTTCAGTCTCATAACCAAGCCCACGTTACTTGAGATCAATTCCTTTAGCTCAAACAATAAGGAGGTATGCATATAGTACTTTTGTTTTTATTATAATCTAGGTCTTTTTGGATTTACTGCGTATCTCAACTAACAGTTTTATTCTGCAGTTTCCATTTGTTACTGGTTCAACTGCTGTGGAGGCAAAATCCGGTTCTGGGAGATTGAGAAGATTACTGGCAGATGTAAGAGAGCCAGACATAGAGGTACTGGGTCTGACAACTTGCGAGGATCCAAGAACAAACAGTTGGTCTGTCAATGTAATTGACCAAGATCTCGAGAAAATTTGCTGGAAAGCAGAAGGGCAGGGGAGCGGGGGGGCACCTCTCTGTCTTTACAAGAGAAATCCTCTTCTTACATCGTGTGAAATCCTTCTTACCTCCACTTCTCCTCAGTTTGTTTCTCTTTTCTGCTTTACTAAATTCAATTCACACCAGATTCTGAGACATGAAATTCTTGGCCACGCAGAGATGAAGAGATAATCCCCAACCTGGGTAAACTGCAGCTGTCAGCTTCTAGCAGCATGGACATTTGCTTGGAAGCATCACCAAAACAAAGACTCACAGCACGGGAGTTCAAGAGAGGCACATTCTCACGCTGCAGAGTGGAAGCCAATCAGGTTATACTTCCGTGTCTCCTTGGCAATGGAAAATATGAAAGACAAATCCGAAAGATCAGTCAACTCTTCCACAATTCTAGTCTATAACATTCGAGACATGATTTTAACAGATGTGGGAGTTGCACGGTAATGGATCTCTTGTTAACAGTTATTCTGGACAATGTGCCATAGTCAGAAGGATCAAAGGTGAGATTCATGAACTGAGCGGGCAACATTCATAAATCTTGTTGAATTCCCGATATTGTACTCAACCTCGGTGATGTTATCATACAGCGAATGCAACCCCTGGTGGAGTCCGCTC